>BPUM01000821.1:0-1485809 GCA_020521455.1 Prunus kanzakura
TTAAAAAATTCTAAAACCAGTCACAGAGAGAGAGAGAGAGAGAGAGAGAGTACCAATCAGGTAACATTTCAGGCACATAGCATGGTTATAGGTAGGAATACAATTTTACTATTTGTCTGCAAAGATAAGTTAGGCAGTACATTTCAGGCAAGTAACAGGAATTTAAACAAAGATAAGTTTTAGAAAAGAATCCTCACCTTGTCTGCAAATGCATCTAAATAGAAATTAGAAAGTGAAAACCTGCACAGATTAAAGACCAAGAATGAAACCTAAAACTCAAAAGATAATCATAAAACTCAAAACCAAAATAGCTAGTAAAAACTATTTACTGAAGATTGGATCACAATGCTAAAAGTTCTAAAAATCTGTAAGGGATATCTGACCCATCTTCACAAGTTACAAGCAAACTAACCAGACCTGCACATGAACAATTCACTATCAACACAAACAGGATATAAATCTTGTAACATAATCAACCACCAAAGACAATGTGAAAATGAAAGGTTGAGCTCCCCAAAAACAAGCTACTCTCATCGTACAATATGTTAGTCCAATTAAATAGCTGAAAAAATAATCAGAAACAGATTTCCATTCCCGGACGAGCAAACTAACTCAAATGTTACAAACATGGCACACAAAAACAGAGTTGACACCAAAAACCACACTCTACTACAAACAAATTTTGATATTGATTGCAATGGTACCAAAACTAATTCGTAACATTGAGTTTGATAATATTCATGCGCATTTAGGCCATCCAAATTGGAACATGAGGTTCTTTAACTCAAGCTGGTTTTCACACATTTGTCTTAACATATTAAAAAAATACTTCAATCCAGTCCTCCACCACTTATGAAATAAAGGGCAAAGAAAAAAACACAACCAAAATAAATTGACTATAACGCAAACAATCTCATAAATTGACTATAACACAAAAATGCAAAAGCCATATGAAAACATATCAAACACACATCAAGGGCAAAGAGAAAAATCTCATCTCATATTGCGGAGGACGTTGGACATCTCTTCTTCTTAGCTCTCTTGTGGGTACCCAACTTCCTCTTGGCCACTAATACAATCCCTCGAAAATAGAAAGTAATTCACAACACAGAGAACATGAGCAATCTCAGATCCCTAAAACAGATAGAGCAATTAAAACACAAAAGCAAGCACGTACCGGTAAAGGATCGGAGTTACGAACCCTAGCTGAAGAAGAAGCGTCGAGAGGAGTGAAGGAGACGACTGAAGAGCACAGATCTGAAAACAAAGAGGAGGCAGACAGAGTGACTGTCTGTGACTAGATGAGAGAGTGATGAGAGAGTGCCGGTGACTGGGTATAGCGAGAGAGGGTATAGGGTGAATGGGGTATCACGAGAGAGAAGAGAGGGAGTTTGAAGGTGAGAAGATGGGAGCTCAGTCATTATCGTCTCTGTGGGTATCGAGAGAGAGAAGAGGGAAATTTTTTGAGAGAAGGGGGAATCTGAAATTTTCACAAAGGACCGAAATTTTTTTGGGGAAAAAAGAACTGTAGCGGTCAATTGTAGGCTTTTGGCATCGGAGTCAAATGACGCTTAAATTTATTTTTCACCCAACAATTTTACGCATCGATATATTTCAATCATCGATGCTAAATATAATCAATGGCATCGGTAGGAAAAACCAAATATTTGTGTTGATGCCTTTATATACTTTTAGTCCTATTATTTATAAAACCGATGCCTAATATACTAACAGCATCGGTATTTCATTTCACCGATGCCTATGTGGTGTTGCGTAAAGTGAAATTTGGCATAGTGCATTGAGATGAATATGCAAGAAATGGGGCCACAAGATGTGTGTTCCATTTGCTCTGTTTATCTTTGTACCTTTCAGGTCTTGGACTTCAGTTTATTGTTAAGAATAAATTTGTTTACATTTGGTCATCTTTGTGTGATAGAAGTTGATGTTCCACTCCAAAACCTATTGGCAATGGGGGGAGTATAGTCAAACTCCTTATAAGCCCTTGCTAGAATATTTCTTAACTTTCCAATGTGAAACATTTTTCACCTTCACATTCTCACATTGTGCCATTCATACTTCGATTTAAAACATGTTAAAGGAAAATGGAAGTGAAGTTCTTCGGAAAATTTTCTTTTTTAGTTTCAGTATATTCGATTTGTAGAAGACCCAAAACCCTAACTAGCTATCCAAACTCAAATTTAAGACCCTTAAAAAAAGTTCATGTTCGAGATTGTTAATTAAAATTTTTTGTTGATTAGAATCACACACATTAGAGTAATTTAAATGCAGCATATAAGAAGTTTTCAACTAAGTTTTTCTCCACTTGCAGTAGTTAACAAATCAAGTCCAATGCTACAATTCCAACTAAGTTCATATCAACTAATTTTTTGTGATCAGAAGCAGAGCCACTTTTGACCACCAAAAAAAAATTGCAGAGCCATATGCACTGACCAAACTTCAACCCCCATATGCACTGCCATTTCTGAACCCCCCAAAAAAAGGCAACTGTCATTTAGCTATTTGAGATTACAAGTCAAAATCAAGGTTCGGTTGTTTTTTGTACTTTGAATCCTCAGCCTCAAGCTTTTTCATGGCCACGTGAACCAAAGTTTGTCTGAAAATGCGATAAGGAAGCAAAGGAAAAACAAGCAGACATGGGATGTTACAAGGTACTTGACTAGTTAATTCGCCACATTCTGTATTCAAGGAATACTTGGTGCAAATCAAAAGGGACTTTATGGTGTTTTTGAGGCACATGTACAAGAGCTGGTGCCTTGGGGTAGAATGGTCCTCACAACCATCGGCAGCATAAAGAGCCCTGATACCCTTTACGTAATAGAATTGGTTGGATTGAAACCCAATGACATGGTTTTAGAGGTAATGTATAATATAGATGATTAGATACTAGCTAGATGGATGATAGTAAGTAGCTAGTAACATTAAACCACATTTATGCTGTTATTCTAGACTACATGTCGGAAATATGTTTACTACAATTAGTAGCTTTTAAGTGCCTAAGCGCCAGTTAATAGGGCTCGTTTCCAGGACTGCTTCTCTAGGAAAGCACTTCTGCTGCATATAAGCGACTTCTAACAAAAGCACTTTATATTCTAAATAAGTTGAAATTTCAAAAAAATCAAAAGTGTCTTCCTGAAAAGCATTCTATGACCTAGAAGCGACTTCTAGACTTTTCTACCAACCCCTGTCAGAAGCGGTTTTTGAGCCCTTCCAGAAGCAAGCTCCCCAAACGGGTTAATACGGCGCCTCATCACTTGTTTGAATTCACCTCCACAATACATGTTTAATATAAGCAATATATTTAAATTAGAACCACCTTTATTCAAATAAGAGATTTTCCTTGAGTTTATATTATTGTTGGGCTTATTCTATTTTTGAGTGCCTAGAGCAGCTGATAAAACATAGCAATCAAATTTGATATTTGTTTTTCTCAATTTAAGCATTGTTTTTTCCATTTAGAATTGAGACACTGTACATCCACCCAGCAGAAACTCCCAGTAGGATGCTTGGCTCCTGATATATCAGGAGCCATTCCTCCTCCTAGCTGCCGTGGCTCCCTTAAAAAAAACACACCGTGTTGCTTCTTTCTTCTTTTGTTTTCTTTACTGTTTTTCTCCATTAACTCAAGCCGTCATCCAGAGAAAAAAATAAGGATCTAAAACCACTTATACACTCCAGCCACCAAAAACCCATGTGGGCCAAGCCACACCCAGCCACACCGTCGCGTCGCCCAAGCCACCCCTAGCCAAACCCACCCCATTGCTGTCACCTCTCTTCTCTGTATGAATTCCCCATCTCCTCTCTCTCTCTGCTATGTATCATTTCTAAATCATAAGAACATATCTTCTCTCTTTGCTACATATCATTCTAAATCCTAATCCCATCTCCTCTCTCTGCTCTGTATCGATTCCGGCCTAATCCAACGGAATTAATGGATTTTGGCCCCCTTTTGAACATAAAAATGCAAACAGACAGTTGATAGCCCCTCTTCCAATTGGGAAGCCATCTGTTTCAATAAATGCTTTTGAGTTTTAAGCTTTGGATGTGGTGGGCATATACATATAAGGCACATCATCCCCTCATCCATTGGTCGATGTGGGATGTTACAATCCACCCCCCTTAGGGGCCCCGACGTCCTTGTGAGCACACTCGCACCACACAGCAAAGTGGCTCTAATACCAAATTGTCATCTTCCTGGGATCGACTCCGCCGTAGCACGATATTGTCCGCTTTGGGCCCCTCTCTCTGCCCTCACGGTTTTTGTTTCTAGGAACTGCGAGCAACTTCCCAGTGGGTCAACCATTTTGGGATTGCTTCTAGCCCCAACTCGCTTAACTTCGGAGTTCTCATGACTCCGAAGCCAGTGAGCTCCCAAAAGGCCTCGTGGCTAGATGGAGGCGGGCATGTACATATAAGGCACATCACCACCTCTCCGTTGGTTGATGTGGGTATGTTACAACGGGAAGCTCGCCACTTGTTTGAATTCCGGCTTGATTAGTCAGTCATACGAAAATACAGAATCCTGAACCTCTATATTTAGAGTTCATGCATATACCTGCATTTCACTTAATCTAAACCATTGTAATATATAATAGCTTAAAAACGTTACAATATCAACCGTAAAGAATAGTTTTTTTTTTTTTAATTAATGGGTATTGACAATTACTAACTGCCGTTATCTCTCTGCCTCTCTCTCCCATCGTGATCAGCCCCTCCATCTCCTACCTCTCTGTTTCTCCTTCTCTTCATCCATAATAATTCTTGCTTATCAACTAAGGTAATTACGATTTGTTCTAAACTCCTAAAGCATGAATTAATAGGAGGCTTCTAGATTGACGAGATGAATGTCCTTATGTATGACTTGCGGGAAAACATATGCCTCTGGATGAGAGCTGATCTCGTTGATACTATTCCAGAGTCCTACATGGCTGTGAACTACTCCTGAAGCTGCTCTTACGACTTCATGATGGGAGGGACAGAGAGATAACGGCAGCTAAGCCAATGTTGAAAAGCAATAAAAATATTTAGAAAAAAAAATTAGACTCTACCGTTTGACACGTCATATTTTAAGCCATTAGATTATTACAATGGTTTAAATTAAGAGAAATGCAGGTAAATGCACAAACTCTAAATGTAGAAGCCCGAAATCCTAATCAAGCCATAATTTTGAGACTTATAATTGCTAGAAGAAGAGGGCTTCGAACTTAGGTACGTATAAGGGGGCTTAATATCTTTGGCAACTGACCTAACCTAACCTGTACTTCCATCAATTTTTTAATTCAAGAGAATTCATAGTTAAACAAGTAATCTTGTATGCCATCTACTTAATCAGTGCACATTGTTTTTTTTTTTTGGTCCTTTTTGTCAATTGATGCCAAATATGTGTTGGTTCCGTAGGAATCTTATTAGTTTGTGAAGTATGGAGCCTAGGATCGATATATAAAGTTTTGTGACGTATGGAGCCTTACGTAATAAGCTGCATTATTTGACTAACTAAAGTCACCTGTCAAATCTTAATTAGGTTGTTTAAATTTGTTCACTTGGCTAACCATATTATATATTTTTCTTTAGCTTATGACGTGCTTAATCCCACGTAACCTGTCTGAGATCATAAACCTGTAAACGTTTCAAGAAGATGGTGTATAGTAATTAAGTGGGACTACATACTAATCGGAATTTAGATAACTACCAAACTTTTTAAATTTTCGGGGTAAAAAGGTAACAAAGTAAGCATTTTGCTATAAATATGCGGGAGTCTTCTAGAAGAATTGGTACCAAGAGGGAGTGAAGTATTATTTGAGAACACCAAAAAGGGAGGTAGAGCAAGTTCTGCACATGAATGGAGGAGTTGGGAAAACAAGCTATGCAAAGAATTCCCAACTTCAAGTTAGCACTACTAAAAAAATTGAGCAAAAACCACGAACTTAAGAGACCAAATAAATTTTATTAGTCCTATTTTCCGCATAAAACACAAATAATTATGTCAAATTAATTTACATAAAGCACAAATTTATACTGGACACAAAGAATTGTGTCAAATGTCAATTAAATGTAAATAATAAGTATCATCTCACAAGTTGTTCAGAAAAAGTAAAATTATTTATTTATGTAGACACAAATAATTATGTCTTTATCTGATAAATGTGACACCCGTATAACACAAAAACTACATTTGTGCCCAATTATTTTTATGTAGTGTACCTTTTCTCTTCCAAGTTAAAAAAGAAGAAGGAAAAAATACGTATGTTTTATTATTGTTTTTTGATAATAATTTAAAAAACAGACGGATCTTTTCCAACCCTAGGAAATATCTAACCCTCCCCTTCTCTTCTCTTGTCCCCACGTAAACAACCCTAGCAATGAAAACTCCTATAGAAAACACCGTCAGCCTAATAATGTAGTCACTCTATTCTTTGCTTCGAATTTCAATTTCTCTTTGAAGTTTCAACTGACTCAATATTCTCTTCATCAGGTGTCCCATACTATTAAATATGCTCAAGTCATGTCAGCAAGTTAACATTTTTTTTCCCCAAATTGATGAAAGTTCAAGGGAAACATTAAAATAAGACAAAAAAGAATGGGAAATTTAGAAATTGAGAATTCCCCATGGAAAGAAAATTCCTTTTGAACAAGACCATTAAATCTCACATTATTGGCCCTTTCGGCTCAGCTGCATGATTCAATGGTCATGGATGAACCACGTCATTAAGCTCCAAAATATGTCCCTCTCTCTCTCCACCGACCACGAGTTTCACATGATGGACATGAATTGTACAATACTAGGGTCCATATGACCCCTTCTGACCATTTGAAACTACTTAATTATCGAGCAATTCCGAATTGAAATTGTGTCTTGATTTGTCAATTTTTTAAGGGAGATTCACTATTATACCAAATATAGGAGCCCAAATTATAAAAAAAAAACCCTATATGAAATAGACTTTATAAACACACCCAAAACCCATTTACAACATAACAAAAAGGCTTTTAACTTCTTTTAAATTACAAAACTACCATTAATTTCTTAAAACAAACCCAGCCCCAAAATCTCATAAAAAAAAAAGCCCAAAACACTCAATAGGGCATCAAAGCAATTTCATAATCAAAATTAAATTCAATAGGGTCAGCTGTCATTTTTTGGATTTGTTTATAGAAATTAAATAGTGTAGGGTTTACTTATAATTTTAGTACTAAGAATGGATATATGACTAAATATCTCATTAATTAAGGAAAAGTGATAATTAAACGAGGGAAAATTGATGTATGTATTTGTCCTTAATTAAATGGTGTACACTGTTAGACAACTAATGCTGCCAAAGATGTGTTAGTTACACAGGAATCTTAATATATACTTAGGACCACCTAGGATGTATAATTAACGTTTGTGATTTATGGGGCCCTACGTTTGGCTGCACTATTTCACTGACTGAAGTCGTCGCCTCTCAAAACTTAATTAGGTTTGTTTCTACACTTGGTCAATCAAATCATATTTTTAGCTTATGACGTACTTAATCCCACGTAAGCTGTGTTAGATCATGCACCTCAAAACGTTTGAAGTTGTTGTGAATTGGAAGTTTGATAAAAAAGTAACAAGTTGGTTGTGTTGGGTAAGCATTTTGCTATAAATATGAGGGAGTCTTCCCGCAGAATAGATACCAAAGAGAGAGAGAGAGAGAGAGAGAGAGAGAGAGAGAGAGAGAGAGAGAGAGAGAGAGAGAGAGAGAGAGAGAGAGAGAGAGAGAGGAGTATTATTTGAGAACATAAAAATGGAGGTAGAGCAAGTCCTACACATGAATGGAGGAGTTGGGAAAACAAGCTATGCAAACAATTCCCTACTTCAGGTTAGTCTCTCTCTCTCTCTCTCTCTCTCTCTCTCTATAGTTGATTTTATATGATGTACTTACAAGAGGAAAAAGTAAATAATTTGTATATTCACCACTTAAAGAGCATGGCTCTTTCTCAAACTATTTTGCTAACCAGAACTATGCAAAATTCATGCTTTCTTAAACTTTTTTCTTTCTTTCAGAGAGCAGTGATTTCAACGGTGAAGCCTATAGTTGATGCAAGCATAGAGGAGCTGTGTTGCACTCTCTTCCCAGAGTGTTTGAAAATAGCTGACTTGGGATGCTCTTCAGGACCCAACACCCTTTTGGTGGTATCAGATATCATAGACAACATCCGCAACACTTTCCAAAAACTCAATCGCCCACCTCCATCACTCCAAGCCTTCTTGAATGATCTTCCCCGAAACGATTTCAACACGGTGTTCAGGTCATTGCCAGGCTTCTATAAGAAACTTGATGAAGAACCTGAAAAGAAGCTTGGGCCATGTTTCATTGCAGGAATGCCTGGCTCTTTCTATGGCAGGCTCTTCCCCGAAAATTCTCTCCACTTCGTTCACTCTTCTTATGCTCTCATGTGGATCTCTGAGGTTGATTTTTTTTTTTTTTAATCAATCATTGAGTCGTTATTATACTGTTTACTGCTAGCAGGCATAAACTCTTCATACACCCAGTTATATATAACTCATTAGTTACACCACATGGCAGTATGCTCCAGTCAAACATAAAAATGTCTCCATGAGACAAGTGATGAGCATAAACGTGTCTGATTTTTAGCTTTATTCAATTGGTAAAATAATAATAATTCTAAAATCGTGTCTGATAATTTAATCTGACAAGTGATGAGCATAAACGTGTGTACGTAGGTTCCAAAAGGCTTGGTGACCAAAGAA
Organism: Prunus kanzakura; assembly: GCA_020521455.1. Classification (NCBI taxonomy): domain Eukaryota; kingdom Viridiplantae; phylum Streptophyta; class Magnoliopsida; order Rosales; family Rosaceae; genus Prunus; species Prunus kanzakura. Next base: position 8,753 of record BPUM01000821.1, read on the forward strand.
GGAGAGGGACTTAACAAGGGGAACATATATATAGCAAAGACAAGCCCTCCGGCTGTGTTTAAGCAATACTTGGAGCAATTCAAAAGGGACTTCACAGTCTTTCTGAGGTCACGTGCCGAAGAGCTCGTCCCTGGGGGCAGTATGGTCCTCACAACCATGGGCAGCATAAAGAGTGACGATCCCCTCTGCATTTGGGAATTTGTAGGACTGAAGCTCAATGACATGGTTTTAGAGGTAATTAAATATTAAATCATATTGATTTCTAATAGATTTGGGACACAATAATTATTGCTAATTTGAAATGTACTTCGATGAATTTTCAGGGTTTGATTGAAGAGGAAAAACTGGACACATTCAATATGCCATACTATGCACCTACAACCAAGGAGATCGAAGAGGTGATCGAGGCCGAAGGATCTTTTATTTTGCAAAACCTTGAAGTTTTCAAAAATGATTGGGACTCTTATATAAAGCAAGCTAACAGTGGCCTTGATAAGAAGACAAGGGCTGCAATATTTGCCACTGACATAAGGGCTGTGGGAGAGCCGATTCTGGCGAGCCAATTCGGAGAAGCACCCATGGACGATTTGTTTCGTAGGTTTGAAGCAGATGTTCTTGATCACATGGAAAGGGAAAACTGCCAGTTCATTAACTTGGTTATCTCGTTGACAAAGAAGCGTTGAGATGAATATTCAAGAAATGGGGCTTATGTTCCATATGCGTTGTTTCTGTAACGACGTTTGTACCTTTCAGGTCTCTTGGACTTCAGTTTATTGTTAAGAATAAAGTTGTTGACATTTGGTCATCTTTGTGTTATTCAAACTTCGATTTAAAACGCGTTAAAGAAGCGAAGCTTCTTCGGAAAATTATCGATTTAGCTTCAGTTTTTGATTCGTAGAAAACCCAAAATCCTAACTATAGCTATCCAAACTCAAATATAAGACCCTTGAAAAGAGTTCATGTTCAAGATTGTTAATTAGATGTTTTTTTTGTTGATTAGAATCACACAAAGAAGATTTAGAAACTCCAGTTCAAGTTTTTTAAAAAAAAAATTTAAAGAAAAAAAGAAAAAAAAAATCACCACACAATTGATGCTTGAACCCAAAACTCCAATCTAGTTATTGTATGCGAAATTGAATGTGAATTTTTATGGTTTAAGCTTGTTGGTCATTGATATTTTCATGTAATTGGATTTTTGTTTCTCATACCCCATAATATATTTTCATGTAATTGGATTTTTGTTTCACATCTTGGTGGGATCACGTAGTAGACATAACCCTCCACTCAGTTGGTATACGGCTTAACGTTTTCCTATGATTAAAGGTGTGATTGTGATAGGATTTGGATCCTCTCTGCTTAACTTTCGTTTTCCACATGCCATCTCATTAAAATTTAATTTAGGGGACTTAAACTGGACACATCATTTTTTTATTTATTTAAAAAAAATTCAATTTACTCCGAATTAAAAATGATTAAAAAAAAAAAAAAACTCTTAACTTGACTTTCTGATAACTTACATGAATTAAAAGTTACATGGACAAGAAAATTATTGAGACTTTGGAGAAATGGACTACCCGATGTGCATCCACAATATACGTCAACACCTAAAAAGGAAAAGCCAAATAAGCGTTTGTTTTTTTTTCTTTTCTAAGGATAAATATTATAAAAAATTTGGTATAAGTCCAAAATCGAAAACAGAATTTGGATGCATTATCTTATATATACCTAGTAAGTAGGTACATTATCTTATATTTATCTAATATTTAGGTATATTATCTTATATTGACCTAATAATTAGGTACATTATCTTATATTTACCTAATAATTAGGTATATTATCTCATATCTACCTAGAATATGGTAAATATTTGTTGGGAAGACATCATCAATAATACTCCTACTTTCATTGTTTTATATGAACTTGTTTTATTTGTTCTTATGCTTGAAACCTCACAAATCAACCTTATGGATAGGTGCAGTTTTATGTTGGTGCTTGCCTATGGGTCTTAATTTTCATTGTAAGATAAAATATGTGGGTCATTACTTTCATGACTTAAATTGTATTTTATCTATATATTAGGTAAATATTGCAATAGTTAATTGTTAAAGTATTTTACTTGACGAAACGTTTTTTTTTTTGGTACAGATGTGTATGGCGGCAATAGAAGGATTCAAAATTTAAAATATGAAATTCATTTAGAAGGAAAGAATCGGTACATTAATTTGGGTTTTCAATTAATGTTCTTTCTTTATTTACCTCAAAGGGTAAAATTGACACAATAAAAAATTAATAAAAGTCAATGGACCAAAATATATAGCAAAAAAGGTGTGGACTAAATCCAATGACGACTAGAGATTTTGGACTTAGATTGAAGAACCCCTAAATATTATTCTTTCGTTATCGGCTTGGGTCCCCTCTCCCATATAGGCTTGCATACACTAAAACTTTTGATCTTGCCAAGATGCAACTACTTCTCTTTAGTATGTATATAAAATAAGAGGGTTGGTGAGTTGAAAATTGGGATTAAGATTTTTTTTTTGAGTATAAGCGATAGTTTAAATTCACACACATAATTAAAGATGGGAGATGTCATGGGGGTTCAAACTTGAAACCTCTAGTCTGCAAGTCAATGCTATTTTCCAATGGACTAGACCTCAATGACAGGAGATTAAGATTTTATTAAAACTATGTATGTGTTGCAAAATAGGAAAATGAGGTTGTAGTATCACAACTCTAAATTTATTTGGGTGAGAGCCACGAAATTCTAAGCTATAATCAAGCTCAGCTAGTTGACAGTTATACCCTAAACCCTAATATGTGAGGTACAATGAATAATATAGATCTATGAAATCTGGCTGGGGGCAACAAGAATTGCTATCGGACATTTAAAGAAGTGGAGGGAGATCGAAGACAAAAGCAGAGGGGCCAAGGGATAATAAATAATAGTAAACAGATGACTATTGCACAATCTTAGCCACTCAGTGCTAAAATATGAATATGGATTTGAATATGTTAGGTTCTTATTTTTATTCTTCTCCATAAGGAGGTATATATAAGAGTTTACATGAGTGCTTTATAAGGAATTAGATCCAGTAAAGGATTAGGAAAATATCTCCTAATTATACAATGATTTGACAACTATATAAAATAGAAAAGTAAATCCCTTAATTAACCAAGGAAATAAATCTATAAAATAAGAAAGTAAATCCCTTAATTAATCAAGGAAATAAATCTCCTTGATTAATTAGGAGACTCACTTCAACACTCCTCCTCAAGTTGGTGCATATACGTCACAAATGCACAACTTGGTAAGTGAGTCATGAAATTCGTAGCACCCAAGTCGATAATCCATGCAATTCAGGCAGAGTCTTTGGCGGCCGGTTGTTTGCTTCGGGCGACCGGTCGTTTGGTTCTGGCATCCGGTCGTTTGCTTCGGGCGTCCGATCGTTTGCTTCGGGTGACCGGTCGTTTGCTTCGGGTGACCGGTCGTTTTGAGTCTGCAATAAGAGGGAGAATCGTAGGGATTCCTGACATCGCAGCGGAAGTAAGATGTGATATGAGAATGTGAGGGATTTTGATTTGAGGAATTTGGTTGAGGAATTTTGATCTATGAATTTGATGTAGGAATTGGATTTGAATATGAGAAAGTGGATTTGGTGGTTTTGGAAACGATATCCATGGTAGCGGAAGGATTTAAGAATAAGATAAAAAAGATGTGTTTAGGGTTTCGGGATAAGAGTATATGAGGATTCGGGTATGAAGATCTGAATCTGAAACTGGAAATACGAGGAATACGATATGAGGGATGTGATTTTGGGTTTGTGGTTCAAGAAAATTCGATACGATACGGGGAATACGATATGAGGAATGTGATTTTGGATTTGTGGTTCAAGAAAATTCGATACGATACGAGGAATGTGATTTTGGATACGAGGAATACGATATGAGGAATGTGATTTTGGGTACGAGGAATACGATATGAGGAATGTAAAGAACACAGAAACCCTGTGAACACGGCTAAGAACACAGAAACCCTGTGAATTCGGTTAAAGGACACAGAAACCCTGTGAACACGGCTAAAAACACAGAAACCCTGTGAACACGGCTAAGAACACAGAAACCCTGTGAATTCGGTTAAAGGACACAGAAACCCTGTGAACACGGCTAAGAACACAAAAACCCTGTGAACACGGCTTAAGAACATAGAAACTTCTCTTCAATTCTCTTCTCCCCCTGAAGAGAAGGGTATGTTAGAGTCAAGAAAGAGGCAAAATCTCCATGATAATGAGAAACATATCATTTTTCACTCCCCCTCCCCCCCTTGAAGATGAGGGGAGGAGAAATTTTGATATGAGAATTTAGAGACAACCGAGGATCGATTGCTCTGATACCATGCTAAAATATGAATATGGGTTTGAATATGTTAGGTTCTTATTTTTATTCTTCTCCATAAGGAGGTATATATAAGAGTTTACATGAGTGCTTTATAAGGAATTAGATCCAGTAAAGGATTAGGAAAATATCTCCTAATTATACAATGATTTGACAACTATATAAAATAGAAAAGTAAATCCCTTAATTAACCAAGGAAATAAATCTATAAAATAAGAAAGTAAATCCCTTAATTAATCAAGGAAATAAATCTCCTTGATTAATTAGGAGACTCACTTCAACACTCAGATGATAGAAAAATCCCAACTGAATCCCAACTGAATACTTTGAATCCTCAGCCTCAAGCTTTTTCATGGCCACGTGAACCAAAGTTTGACTTAAAAAGCGATAAGGAAACAGAGGAAAAACAAGCAGATACTTGTTGCACCGGGTGTTTGTGTGAATGAATTAATATGGCACATACTTCTGGTTAGCACCTAGGAAAAACAAGCATGCAGAGCCATGATCCCCTCTACATTATGGAATTGGTCGGATTGAAACTCAATGACATGATTTTAGATGTAATGTTTAATATAGATTATTAGCTATTAGCTAGATAGATAATAGTAAGTAGCTAGTAACTAACATTAAACCATATTTATGTCTGCATGTCAGAAATATGTTTACTACAATCAGTAGCTTTTAAGTGCTAACTAGTTAATAAGCTAATACGACAATCACTTGTTTGAATTCACTCCCCAATATTTCCTATTATCTGAACAGTTCATTTTCTTAAATCATCACGGGAAGATCATCGCTGGAAAAAACAATCCACTCAAATCAAAAAGTATTCAAGTATATCTAACTGAGACAACAACAACAAAAAAGACACACTAGTTTGGGTAAACCATAGAATGGTAACAACAATAATCAAATGACCACATGATTTCCGATTTGGGTGAATTTTTATAAAGATGATTTTTGAGTATGGAATTCAAACATGAATAGTTTGAATTATGAGATTAATTTGTATAGTGGGAGAAAACAAGTGGTTAGAGACATTAACTTACTATACAATACCTATACTATAATAATCACTTTAGATAAATGCAAAAAAGTGTTTTGTACCACTTTTTTTAACAACATTAATGTAGAATATAATAAATTTTTCATCAACGGATCTAGTCTAGTAGAAAAAGATATTGAGTTACAAGCACTGGTCTCAGATTCGAACTCCCTTATGCCAAGCCTCCAATTGAATTTAACTATCAGTCGTTGAATTTTTATTTTTTACCGTTAATATGAATCATTGATTTAAATTACGTTGAGAAAAGAAAAAAAAAAAAAAAAAGAGGTGTCACACCAGCGCACAAGACTTGACGCGACATCTTCTGCAATATTTTCGCCTAATTGGATTTTCTTTCTCACGCCTCATAATATATTTTGGCGTTTATGATCCCATTAACATCCTTCGTTGGGGAAGACTTAAATGTTTCTCTATTCTTTAGTTGACCAAAGAAAAAAGTTTCTCTATTATTAGAGGTGTGATTGTGATATTTGAGACTTTAAAGCATACTGTTCCTTCTGCATCCACACTACTTTTTTTGGACAAAATCTGCATCCACACTATACATCAACAAAACACCTACACTAGAAAAAACAAAAAGCCAACAAGGTTTTTTTAAATATTATTTATAAATAAAAGACTTGTATCTTAAGTGACTAATTGTGGGAGTCAAATTCCTCCCACGGGAATATTCGCCTAAAGATTCCTTCGTCTTCTTCGCACCTCTCTCTCCCTGCAAAACAGATCGGAGTAAGAGGACCACACCCGGGGGGTGTTGGCCAAAGGCCTTCCGATGCCTAAGTTAGGATGGGTGTTCAAGGAAAACCGGGTGACCGGAGCCGTGTGTGGAGGCCGGAGCCTTGTGTGAGAGAGAGAGAAAGAAGATGGTGGCTAGGGTTTGTGGAGAATTATTTCTGCAGAGTTTCAGTAGGAATTTAGGCTTACCTTCACCCTTGTGTGTAGCTAGGTATTTATAGGAGCCTCGGAGGCTAGGGTTTCAGAGGAATAATTCCGTAGATGGAAAGGAATTATTCCTCCCCGATTAGGTGAGATTTGATTAATTAGGGATTTGATTTATTTGATTTAAATCAAATCCCTAATTAGGGTAGGAATCAAATCAATTCCCATTTTAATTAGGTAATTGCCAATTTAATTGGGTAACTCCCAATTAAATTGAGTAACTCCCAATTAGGTCAAATAATCCCCAAATGGAAGGAATTATTTGACCTAGGGTGATTTAATTCGGTTCCCACAAATGCCCCCCAGCTTCTGCATGGCACGTGGCGGCATGTAGGAGATGTGAATTATCAGTTGGGTTGTCCAGCTGCAACTGGGCTTCCTTCTTGGATTTGGGCTCTTGAGTTGAGGAGGTATTTGACTTGCTAATCTTTTGACAATATGAGTCAAGGCGATCATGTGTGGCACACGAACGTGCTGGAAGTCATCGGCAGATGGGAAGGGGAGGTCGGCGACGGTTCGCTCGTTCCTCTCACCTACTGTGATGGTATGTTGCACCCCTTTGATCTGCCATAGTCTTTTTGAAACTTTACTGTGTATCTGACTGACTTCCGTCTTCTGCTTGCAGAGAATGATATCTGCAAGAAGCTCAATCTCAGCTCGGACATGACAAAGGTTCTGTGAATGGAGCTGGTTGTTGAACGAACATCGGAAGGAGGTTGGTGGTCTGCCCCCTGCTGAAGATGTTGGAAGATAGAAGCTGTATGGCTCGGACCCAAATGGTCTGCTAGTTGAGCAGAAGGAGTCCTCGACCAAAATTCCTCCTTCTGCCACGAGCAAGTCTTCCTCAATGGCGGTCTCGTGTGCTGAGAAGACCCCATAGGAGTGGCTCCTTCTTCATCAGCCGGGATCAAGCACCTCGCCAGTGTGAACAGCAAAAAGGTGAATGGCATGCAGGAGGTCTGGATATTATGCTCAAGTCTCTGGTCGAACTGCCCAAAACCAGTGATCTGCCTTATAAAGAGGCTGCATAGAAGCAAGGTTTGGGTTGCCTGCACTGATCCGGGGATCAAACTGAGAAGACTGTGCCTCTGTTCAGCAGTCATGACTCGTTTGCAAAGCCACGAACAGTCAAGCGCGGAGCTGACTCAATGTTGCAAGTTGTAGCCAAGAGAGATAAAAAGTTGTCTGCTCGAGCAAAAAGTCCTTCAGTTGCGCAAACTACCGATCCGGGAGTCGGTGAGAGCTCTACTGGTCAAGTTTGACACTCATGTTGAAGCCACGGAGGCATCCAAGCATGAAATTGCTGCTAATGCATACAAGCTGGGATACTTGGACTGCAGGAACGGTGCTCCTCCTTGTTGCCCTCTCGAACATGAAGATGGTGAGCAGCTCTATCTTAACTTGCCCCCTGCTCAAAGTGAGCAGTTCAATGTTGTGGATGTAGAAGCAGTTGAAGAGCAGGTAGCTGATGAAGCTGCAATGCAGGAAGACGACGCCAAAGGTGGCGCGGCTGATGAGATTAGGGCAGATGCGGAGGAGGAGGCAGCTGGGGCTGCCGAGCAGATGATGCCGGTTGAGCAGAATCAGGCTCATTTCTTGTTGAATTTGGCTGGTTGGCAGCTTTGTAATGGAATTTTCAGTTGTCTTTCAAACTTCAATTCTCATTTGTATCTTGTAAGTGTATGTCCTGAGACATAGAGCTTGAAAGAGACTCCATTGAGTTTGTACTCGAGAAGTAGCTTGCCTACAATGAAGGTAAGGCTTGTAGCCTGTGTGCTTATGTCGGGGACATAGCGCTTGAAAAAGAGGGCTCCATGAAGTTTGTACTCGAGAAGTAGCTTGCCTTCAGTGGAGGTAAGCCTTGTAGCCTGTGTGTGTATGTCGGGGACATAGCGCTTGAAAAAGGGGCTCCATGAAGTTTGTACTCGAGAAGTAGCTTGCCTTCAGTGGAGGTAAGGCTTGTAGCCTGTGGGCGTATGTCGGGGACATAGCGCTTGAAAAAGGCTCCATGAAGTTTGTACTCGAGAAGTAGCTTGCCTTCAGTGGAGGTAAGGCTTGTAGCCTGTGTGCGTATGTCGGGGACATAGCGCTTGAAAAAGGGGGCTCCATGAAGTTTGTACTCGAGAAGTAGCTTGCCTTCAGTGGAGGTAAGGCTTGTAGCCTGTGGGCGTATGTCGGGGACATAGCGCTTAAAAAAGGCTCCATGAAGTTTGTACTCGAGAAGTAGCTTGCCTTCAGTGGAGGTAAGGCTTGTAGCCTGTGTGCGTATGTCGGGGACATAGCGCTCGAAAAAGGCTCCATGAAGTTTGTACTCGAGAAGTAGCTTGCCTTCAGTGGAGGTAAGGCATGTAGCCTGTGTGCGTATGTCGGGGACATAGCGCTTGAAAAAGGGGCTCCATGAAGTTTGTACTCGAGAAGTAGCTTGCCTTCAGTGGAGGTAAGGCTTGTAGCCTGTGGGCGTATGTCGGGGACATAGCGCTTGAAAAAGGCTCCATGAAGTTTGTACTCGAGAAGTAGCTTGCCTTCAGTGGAGGTAAGGCTTGTAGCCTGTGTGCGTATGTCGGGGACATAGCGCTTGAAAAAGGGGCTCCATGAAGTTTGTACTCGAGAAGTAGCTTGCCTTCAATGGAGGTAAGGCTTGTAGCCTGTGGGCGTATGTCGGGGACATAGCGCTTAAAAAAGGGCTCCATGAAGTTTGTACTCGAGAAGTAGCTTGCCTTCAGTGGAGGTAAGGCTTGTCGCCTGTGGGCGTATGTCGGGGACATAGCGCTCGAAGAAGGCTCCATTGAGTTTGTGCTCGAGGAGCAGCTTGTCTACAATGGAGGTAATGGAGGTTCGTCGCCTGCTTGGAGTCGAGCTGGTCAGCTGCAACTCGAACAATGGCCTTGTTGTTGTAGTAAGATGCCAACTGCTATTGGGAAGCTCGAACAATGGCCTTCTTGTTGTAGTAAGATGTGAGCTACTGTTGGAAAGTTGCAACTCGAACAATGGCCATTTCTCGTTCTTCTTCGAGCAGATCAAGGTTGACTTTCATCTGCTTGCAGTTTTGGTCAAGACTTCCCACCTCAATGCTCATGGAAGGGACTGTGATGTGTGGGGGGATGATTGCTTCTGTCCCAAAGGCTAGGGAAAATGGTGTCTCGCCGGTTGACCTCCTTTTGGTTGTGCGATAAGCCCATAGGACTCCTGGCAGCTCGTCGACCCATTTTCCTTCTGCACCTTCCAGTCTTTTCTTCAGGCAGTCCAGCACGATCTTGTTGGATGTCTCTGCTTGGCCATTGCCTTGGGGGTATCTGGGAGTTGACAGGTGCTGCTTGATGCCATACTTCGCAAGGAATGTGGTGATCTGCCTGCCCACGAACTGTGTACCATTGTCGGTGACTATTGACTGCGGGCATCCGAATCGGCAGATGATGTTCTTCCAGATAAATCGTTCAACATCAGCTTCCTTGGTAGAGGATAAAGCCTCAGCCTTGATCCATTTGGTGAAGTAATCCGTGACGACGATCATCATCTCCTTGTTGGCAGGTGCTGTCGGCATAGGTCCCACCAAGTCGATGACCCATTGTATGAAAGGCCATGGACTGTTCTGCGGATGGTATTCCTCAGCTGGCAAGCCAAGGATCGGCTTATATCGTTGGCACCGATCACATCTTTGAGCATACTACGTGGAGTCTTGGCGCATGGTAGGCTAGAAGTAGTCTATGCTGAGAGCCTTCTGGGCCAGCGATCTGCCCCCAGCGTGATTTCCACATTCGCCGTCATGTATTTTGCAAAGAACTTCGAGTGTCTGCGGGTACTTGATGCAAGTAAGGTGAGGGCCAGAGTATGATCTGCGAACAAGCATGTCACCTTTCATGTAGTACCTCGCAGCCTTCTGTTTGATTTTCCGAGCCTCGGACTTGTCCTTGGGTAAGTTTTCGTTAACCAGATAGTCAATGATGGGGTCTTGCCAGCTAGGATCCTCGTCGATCTGCATCAAGTTTGGCTGTTCTGCCTCTTCTATGCTTGGCTGGTCAAGGTGCTCGACCGGGATAGAGCGTCTGAACTGGGTATCAAGCGCTGATCCTAAGCTTGCTAGTGCGTCTGCGTGCGCGTTCTCTGCTCGAGGCACTTGTTGGATGTTGAAGGTAGGAAACGCCTTCAACAACTCTTGGACTTTGTCAAGGTACAAGATCATCCTTGGGTGCTTCGCCATGTATTCTCCTGAGGCTTGATTTGTGATCAGCTGGGAATCTGAGTAGATGGCCAGCTTCTTGATAAATAGCTCCTTTGCCAAACGCAAGCCAGCGAGCAATACCTCGTATTCTTCCTCGTTGTTTGAGGCTGGGAAGCCAAGCGTGATAGCTTGCTCCAACAGGGTTCCATCCGGAGTGATGATGACGACGCCTGCTCCAGCTCCTTTTTGGTTCGACGCTCCGTCTACACGCAACTGCCACATGTCTCTAGGTTGGTCAGGTTCAGCGGAGGTTTTGTCTGCTCTCGAACTTTCCTTCTTTTTGCTGACCAGCTTTTCTTCTTCGGCCGATGGCGTGAATTCTGCAACAAAGTCTGCTAAAGCCTGGGCTTTTATTGCAGTCTTCGGCCGGTAGAGGAGGTCGTATTGGCTTAGCTCTATAGCCCACTTCATGAGTCGTTGAGACGCGTCAGGGCTGTGGAGGATTGACCTCAAAGGAAAGTCGGTCATGACGATGACTCTATGAGCTTGGTAGTAGGGTCGCAGTTTTCTCGCGGAAACTACATGGGCCAAAATGAGCTTCTCCAACTTTGGGTAGCGAGTCTCTGCATCGAGAAGGGCTTTTGATGTGTAGAATACTGGATGTTGGGCCCCCAGTTCTTCTCGGATGAGAGCTGAGCTGACGGCTGAGTTGGACACTGCCAGGTACACGAACAAGTCTTCACCAGGAACTGGCTTCGAGAGTAGGGGAGGTGAAGTGAGGTAAATCTTTAGATTCTGGAAAGCTTCTTCACACTCCTCGTCCCATTTATCTCTTTGCCCCTTCTTTAAAGCCTTGAAGAATTGTCTGCACTTGTCGGTGGATCTCGAGAGGAATCGGTTGAGGGCCGCTGCTCTGCCCGTCAGACTTTGTATTTCCTTTGCTGTTGAAGGTGACTTCATCTCGAGAATGGCCTTGATTTGGCGTGGGTGTGCCTCGATACCTCGTTGAGTTACTAGGTATCCTAGGAATCGGCCGGACGATACACCGAACGTGCACTTACTTGGATTCAACTTCATGCGATACTGGCGGAGCAGGCTGAACGCCTCAGTGAGGTTCTTGATGTGGTCTGCTCGCTTAGGGGCTTTGACCAGCATGTCATCCACGTAGACTTCCATGGTTTTGCCGATCTGCTCCTTGAAAATTTTATTAACGAGCCTTTGGTAGGTTGCTCCAGCGTTCTTCAGCCCAAAAGGCATGACCTTGTAGCAGTAGGTCCCTCTCTCTATGATGAAAGAAGTCTTCGCCTTGTCATCCTCGTACATTAGGATTTGATTATAGCCGGAGTAGGCATCCATGAAGCTGAGCAGCTGATTGCCGGAAGTTGAATCCACGAGCTGGTCGATTCTCGGCAATGGGAAGTTGTCTTTAGGGCAAGCTTTGTTGAGGTCGGTGTAATCGACACAAACTCTCCATTTGCCCTTTTCTTGTTTCGCCACCAGTACAACGTTGGCCAGCCATTCTGAGTAGGAGACCTCTTCAATGAAGCCGGCAGCTAGAAGCTTATCGATCTCGGCTTCGATGATTGCAACTCGCTCGGGAGCGAAGTTGCGTCTCTTCTGCACCACGGGTTTGCTGGCAGGGTTGACATGGAGTCGGTGGCAGATGATGTTCGGGTCGATGCCAGGCATGTCAGATGGCGACCATGAGAACATGTCTTTGTTCTTCTGGAGGAAGGTGGTCAGCTCCACCTTCTCGTCTAGGCTTAGGCGCGAGCCGATCCGCGCTTTTTTGTCTGGCTGGTCAGGATCGAGGGGTACTAACTCAACGTCTTCCTCAGGCTTCCAACCTTGTTCAAGGGAGCCTTCCGGGCGGATTCCCTCGTCTCGATCCTTCTCGTCTGGATTCTGGCGCGAGCCGATCTGCGCTTCTTTGTCTGGCGGGCCAGGATCAGGGGGTACTAACTCAACGTCATCCTCAGGCTTCCAACCCTTTTCAGGGGAGTCTTCCGGGCGGATTCCCTCGCCTTGACCCTGGCTCCTTAATTGCTATTTGGAAGTAGCAACTCCCTTCCCGTTCGGGCTGGCTTGTCTGCTGGGAGTGTTTCCTGCCTTGTCAGTAGCCTGCATTACAGGTGTGAACTGCAGCTGTTTGCTCTTCTTGAGCCCTTGGGCTGTGCATCTCCTTGCCATGGCTTGGTCACTATTGATCTGCCCGATACCACCTCCAGGGATGGGGTAGCGGATCTTCTGGTGTAGAGCAGATGTGATGGCTTCGATCTTGCTGATCCATGGTCGGCCCAAGATCCCGTTGTAGGGAGAGATCTCATCGATGACCATGAAGGTTTGCGAGCAGATCACCGGGGGTGAGTGGACGTCTAGGTCAATTGTCCCAACAGTGATTGATGTGGCCCCATTGAAGCCGGTGAGTGATCTGGCAAGTTTGCTGATCTTGGGCTCCAACCCCATCTGTTGGATAACAGATAGTTGCAGGATGTTGGCTGCGCTGCCCTCGTCCACGTGAACTCGCTCGATCACAGCTTGTTCAATTTGGATGCAGATTACTAGGGCGTCATTGTGCGGCAGATCAAGCCCTATCAAGTCCTTCTTCTGAAAGCCGATGATGGGTGTATCTGCAATGACTGGTATGCCCGTTGTGACTTGGGAGATATAAGTCGCCTGTGCGATCTTCCTCTTGCGCTCTTTGGTGGTCAGCCCAGACTCCTGGGAGTCAGCTAGAATGGTGTTGATTCGTATGACCTTTTGGGGAGGTTCCTTGGCAGCCGCATCACGATCCTCAATCTGCTGGATGGCCTTCTTTGCGACGAATTCCGTGCAATGACCTTCCCTGACCAACTCCTCGAGGTGCCTTTTCCAAGCATTGCAGTTGTTGGTGTAATGACCATGCTCCCCGTGGAATGCACAGTATTTACTGGTGTCCCTCCTAGACGGGTCTCCCCTCAGGGGCGGAGGTCTCCTCACCCACGGCTTATCCTTCACTTGTGCTAGGATTTGGTGGATCGGGATGGTAAACTCAGTGTAGGTTCCTGCCTCTGAGCCTCCCTCTTGGGGCCGAGATCTGCGCTTGTCTCGGGCTTTGCTCTCGAACTTGTTGCTCTTTTGGCTCGCCTGCTTGGGCGGGTGATCAGCTTGCTTGCTGGCTTTCTTCGCAGCGATATGATCATCATCCCAAAGTGCGTAGCGCTCTGCCGTCGCGAAGACCTCTACCAAGGTTTGGCTTGGAGTTATGGCCAGCTCACGATACAGCTCATGTTCGGTTGGCAAGCCCTTCTTGAAAGCTGAGGATGCAACTTGGTCATTGCATCCTATGATGTTCGCCTTCTCAGCCTTGAACCGTCTGAGGTAGTCTCGAAGAGACTCATCTGGTTTCTTGTGCAGGTTGAACAAGTGGTCTGCATGCTTTCTGACCGTCTTGTAGGAGGTGTACTCCTTTGTGAAGATGAGGGCGAACTCCTTGAAGTTGCCTATCGACGCGGATGGTAGAGTGTGGAACCAGTCTTGAGCTGCTCCTCGCAAAGTCATCGCGAACACTTTGCACATCAGGGCATCGTCTGCTTTGTACAGGATCATGGCACTCTTAAAGTGCCTCAAATGGCTCTCAGGGTCAGAGTCTCCCTTAAACGGAGTGATGGATGGCGTTGTGAACCGCTTCGGCGGTGCAGCTCGTTCCACCTTGTCCGTAAAGGGTGAGCAGTCGACTTGAGCAATTTCCTTGTGCAAGGCCTCATCCGTGCTTCCTTTAAGTTGGAGACTCTGGAGTCGATCATTCACTAACTTCTCGACATCTTCTGCCCGCAGGGGTAGTGGTTCAGGTCGATGTCTTCGGGGTCTCGTGCGCCGCTGGTTAACTTCCTCCTCGATTCCCGAGGGTTGATCCCTTTGGTTGTCCTGCCCATGGGGCAGATTAGGAGATTGAGCTTGTGAGGAGTCCTCTACGGCTTGCTGCCGTGCGTTGGTCCTCGAGCGGGCTAGTGAGCGTCGATCATTGCGCTCGTCACGCGATTGTTCACGAACTCGAGCTCCTTGTGAGCCCAGCCTGGATTGGTTACTTCCTTGTGGGCCCAAGCGAGCATGGACATTGGACTGTGGGCCCAAGCGGGCATGGACGTTGGACTGTGGGCCCAGCCTTTCGCGTACATTGGTCCTTGGACCTAACCTCGAACGGATCGTCGACCGACTCAGAGTGCGACTTGCAGATGTCTGCGTCTCGTCAGCACGATCTCGTTCTCTCCCCTGTCCGTTCGCCCTTGCCTGACCAGCTTGGGACCTCTCGAGCTGCTCGCTGACATGCTCGTGTGTCCTCCTCTCCTCGTCACGGGGTCCAAGGTTAGGGCCTTGGTTCAAGTTGATCTGCCTGAGTAGCTGGCCAATCAGGTTGTTTTGATCGTCGACTCTTTGTGTGAGCTGATCAACCCGTGAGTTAAGGTCCACCTGACCAGAGGTGTGCAGTGAGCCCAATGGCATATGGGCTAGGGCTCCATTAGATGCGTACACAGGTGCATACGTCAAGTGTGGTGGCAGATGAGGGAGAGGATGGATCTGCTCCAAGACAGGGGAGGTGTCAAAGTAGCCGTAGGGCTGTGCAGCAAGTCCGGCAGTTGAGCGGTGCGGCTGTTGCTGTGTTCCGACAGCAGGAGGGCGAGGCAGAGCAGCTCCGGCTGCTGGCGCTTGCAGCTGCAAGGCTGTGCAGGTCACCGGACCACGTGGTGGCTGTTCTGCAACTCCAGCAGCTGTCTGCGGCTGCTGTTCTGCAATTCCGGCAGTTGGAGGTGGCTGCGAAGCGCTTGGAGGCGGACGCAAGGCGTTGGCAGCCACGGTTCCGTGAGGTTGCAGGGAGGCTTCCACCACGAAACCATGAGACGGGCCCGCCGTGGTGGTGTTACTCTTCGAACGTCTTGTATCGACCATGGTTGATTGGGAAAAGTTGTGGAAAATGAATTTGGAGCACGCTTTGAGTATAATTTCGCGCTCTCAATGAAAGCACCAATTTGTGGGAGTCAAATTCCTCCCACGGGAATATTCGCCTAAAGATTCCTTCGTCTTCTTCGCACCTCTCTCTCCCTGCAAAACAGATCGGAGTAAGAGGACCACACCCGGGGGGTGTTGGCCAAAGGCCCTCCGATGCCTAAGTTAGGATGGGTGTTCAAGGAAAACCGGGTGGCCGGAGGAGTGTGTGGAGGCCGGAGCCTTGTGTGAGAGAGAGAGAAAGAAGATGGTGGCTAGGGTTTGTGGAGAATTATTTCTGCAGAGTTTCAGTAGGAATTTAGGCTTACCTTCACCCTTGTGTGTAGCTAGGTATTTATAGGAGCCTCGGAGGCTAGGGTTTCAGAGGAATAATTCCGTAGATGGAAAGGAATTATTCCTCCCCGATTAGGTGAGATTTGATTAATTAGGGATTTGATTTATTTGATTTAAATCAAATCCCTAATTAGGGTAGGAATCAAATCAATTCCCATTTTAATTAGGTAATTGCCAATTTAATTGAGTAACTCCCAATTAAATTGAGTAACTCCCAATTAAATTGAGTAACTCCCAATTAGGTCAAATAATCCCCAAATGGAAGGAATTATTTGACCTAGGGTGATTTAATTCGGTTCCCACACTAATTATGTTTATCCTTACACTTGATGTAGTTTTATTCCCCTTACCGTAATATTGCTGGTATGAGAAAACAAATACGGGATTTTTAAAAGTGCAAAATATTTTCATATTCTCGTACTCATGCAAATTATTAGTTGGAAATAGAGAGAAACAAAAAGTCACAAATCGAATTGAAATTTGCTCGGAGATGGAGAAGGAACCCCCTCCAGGTACTCATGCCTTTAATTTTGTTGTTTTCTGTTTGCTTCTCTGGAAAATGAGATTTTTTGAGTGTTTCTCAAGCCCCCTTTTTCTTCTTTTGGTAGATACGAATTGATGAGCATGGTGAAGAAGCACTCAAGCTTATACTGGGGAAAACAGTAGTTGATGCAGTGCGATGATCTCTTTTTGTTCTGTTTTAGAAGTTGAAGCTGTTGGCGCGTTCAGACTTGACTTTATTCGGTTTGCCCAAGGTGATAAAAATAAGCAAACAAAAGCCTGAAAAGAAAGTGGAAACCATATTGGGTCAAAAGGGTCATATGGACCCTAATACTGTCACCTATGCATATAAAGCTTAGGTCTCCTCTCTTATACACACATTACAAGCGCAAAAAAACCCTACCCTATATAGGCTTGCATAAGACGTGTAGAGTAAGACTTTTGCACACATTACAAGCACAAAAAACCCTACCATATTGGATCAAAAGGGTCATATGAACCCTAATATATACCATCACCTTTACATATGGATGAGTAAGACTTTTGCACACATTACAAGCACAAAAACCCTACCCTATATAGGCTTGCATAAGGAGTGTAGAGTAAGACTTTGCTCTTTGACAGTGATACCCTAAACCCTAATATGTGAGAGAAGGGTGCTAATATGTGATGGTGACCTTCCTAGATAATTTGGGTAAGCCCCCATTCCTGCAATATTGAATGGTTTATGCACCGACGCTCATGGAACCGTGAAAAGATTATCCTCTCCAAGTGTTTTTTTATAAAATATATGTAACTATTTTTCATGCCTCCTTTTCAAGGCCGATTTTGATAATTTGCATATCGTTATATTAATAATCTTCAGAATTGGGCCTTCATTAGTCAACAATAATTGGAAAAGATCGGCCAGGAGCATCAATATCTTAATGTCCATGTTAAGCTTAATTAATGTACACGACAACTAATGATGCCAAAGATGCTTTGGTTAGAGCAATCTTAATCCGTCAAACTTCGGTTGTTTGTGCACTTGGATAATTATATCATATTTTTTTAGCTTATGATATATGTAATACACACCTTATTTCCAATTAGTTTTTAAAGCCGAATCGTTGGTTACTGGATCGTGTTTGTTGAATTTTCTAATTAATTTAATCATGGTATAAGAATATAGTTTATTCACGTATTACTTATTACGGCCACACATACTTTCACATTATGATACATGTGAGAAGACGTATCTCACATTATGATATGTGCTAGAAGACATTATGATAAAGTTGTTTAACATGAAAAATTCAAAGCCTTAGAATAGATTTTGAGGATGTTTGAATTGCAACTAGAATAGTTCTTCAATATTTTAGCAAAAGATGTAAACGTTAATCCTTTAAAATAAAATCTCTCCATCGTTCGGAAAAAAAGAATGTATATGTCAAATTTCTAGTATGTTTTAAAATATACTGTCAATATCACTAAGGGAGTAATAAACTTCGTATTTTTTTAGCTTTATCAACCAGTCTTCTACGATATTATTTATTTATTTATTCTTATTGGAAATACATTAAGAAAGGGACATGTGCAAATTTTAAAGTTGCGTCTGATTATTTAATCAGATCATACTTATTTATTATATGATTGAAAAAAATTAACATGTGTAGGTTCCAAAAGGGTTGGTCACAAAAGCAAGAGAAGGATTGAACAAGGGAAACATATGCATTGGAGAATATTTCCACATGACCCATGCATGTGTACATTGGATGGTACACCAATCAAGAGATGAACCGAAACATACAAAAATTACTCCACATGTTGTGTTCAAGGAATACTTAGCAATTCAAAAGGGACTTCATGATCTTTTTGAGGTCACGTGCACAAGAGCTGGTGCCTGGGGGTAATGGGCTCAGAGCAATCGCACCAACAGCTAGATATGGGACATGGAAATAAGTTGACCCGGAACATTAAAATAATTTCATGGCAACGTGAACAAAAGTTTGTCTTAAAATGTGATAAGGAAACAAAGGAAAAAGAAGCAGATGCTTTGGGCTAGAATTCATATATAGTGTTAAAAGCTTCCTGCAAGAATTATGTAAAGAAAACATGGGCCTCATTTCAGTTGCCTTGCAGCATATATTTAATGGGAATGAGAAATTGCCCATCGAGAAGAATATGTTCTTCTCAACTTTGCACTTATTTGATTTTGTTGGTACATAGGATGAAATTTGCTTATTATAAGGTTGATTTGAAAGCTTCCTTATATTAATAATCTTCAGACTTGCCCCAGGAGCATCAATATCTTAATGTATAGTATACCCTGTCCACTTGGATAATTATATCATTTTTTTTTAGCTTATGATATACCTAATTAGTTTTTTTTGAGTCGAATCAATTAAGTCAATCATGGTATAAGAATATAGTTTATCAATATCTTAATGTTAAGCTTAATTAATGTACACTGTAGACAACTAATGATGCCAAAGATGCGTTAGTTCGAGCAATCTTAAACCGTCGAACTTAGGTTGTTTGTGCACTTGGATTTAATTATATCAATTAGTTTTTTATGAGTTGAATCATTGGTTACTAGATCGCGTTTGTTGGATTTTCTAATTAATTGAATCATGGTATAAGAATATAGTTTATTCACGTGTTACGCCTTACGGCCACACATGCTTTCACATTATGATACATGTAAGAAGACGTATCGCACATTATGATAGGTGCTAGAAGACATTATGATAAAGTTGTTTACCATGAAAAAGTCAAAGCCTTAGAATAGGCTTTGAGAATGTGTGCTCCATCGTTTGAGAAAAAATAATAGTATATGTCAAATTACTAGTATGTTTTAAAATAGACTCTCAATATCACCGAGGGAGTAATCAATAAATTCGTTTTTTTTTAAGCTTTATCAACCAGTCTTCTATGACTTTATTTATTTATTTATTCTTATTGGAAAGGGTATATTAGTGATTTGCCCCCTGAACTTGTACCTAACTTTTGATTGATCATCTATCCTTTTTTTTAGAAAATTAAGGATATGAACCTTTTTTTTCACCAATTTCCCCCCTACCGTCTAAATTCTCAACATTTCATCCAACTTTCAGTTAAATCATTTTTAAAAATTATTTTTTTGGAAATAATTGAAGAAAAAGATTAAACCTAATGACTACCCCTTCCATCTCCTCCCTTCCTCCTCCCATTCTCCTATGACCACCATCCTTTACTCCTTGACCAATCCTCCCTTCTCCCCCCCTCCCCCCCTTCTGTATTTTCATCGCCCAAACCCAACCCACCCCACACCCCCTTGTTTTTCTTCTCCTCCCATTCCCCCATGACCACCACCCTCCACTCCCAAACCAATCCCTCACCCCACAGACCCTTGCCCTCACCTCCTCCCTTCTGTTTTTTTACCCCCTCCCCCTTGGGCTTTCTTCATCTACACCTGCAAAGAGAGAGAGAGAGAGAGAGAGAGAGAGAGAGAGAGAGAGAGTATTATTTGAATTTTCTGGTTTTTACTTTATTTTTAATCTACACAATGACCATTTTTCCCTCATATTTAACGGCAAATTGGATGAAATGTTGCAGATTTAGACGGCAGGGGGCAAATTGGCCAAAAAAAGAAGTTCACATCCTTAATTTTCTTAAAAAAAAAAAAAGGATAGGAGCTCAATCGAAAGTTAGGTACAAGTTCAGGGGGAAAATCACTAGTATACCCTATTGGAAATACATTATGAAATGGACATGTGCAAATTTTAAAGTTGTGTCTAATTATTTAATCAGATCTTATTTATTTATTATATGATTAAAAAAATTAACATGTGTAGGTTCCGAAAGGGTTTGTCACAAAAGCAAGAGAAGGATTGAACAAGGGGAACATATGTATATCAAAGACAAGCCCACATGTTAGAGAAAAGTTTATATATTCCGGGTGCACTGCGTGGTTGGTGTATGGACCATCCAACACACTTGGATCATGTGAAATATTTTATTTTATATCCTCTGTATATATATTGGAGAATATTTCCACATGACCCATTTGTATTGGATGGTACACCAGTCATGTGGTGACCCGGGACATATACAAAATTTACTCCACATGTTGTGTTCAAGGAATACTTAGGAATTCAAAATGAACTTCATGGTCTTTTTGAGGTCACATGCACAAGAGCTGGTGCCTAGGGGTAGAATGGTCCTCACAATCATCTAGTACATAAAGAGTCAAGAACATTTTTGCTCACCACTTTAACCTAAGGTGTATCTTCACCACTCTTTTCAACGAGCAAAACTTCCCTGGCACGGAGATGCTTGGGCAAGCAATCCAACTAAATATCCCCGCCCAATGACCTCTCGACAGCTGTCACCCAATAATATTTTTTTACAAAAATTTAATTTGTTGCCTCTGCTCCATCATCCTATATGCAAATTTTGCAACTCTACTTTAACACTTAACCAAAAAACAAATCTTCAGACCAACATTCAAGCCCTTCTCATCACGATCGCCGCTCCTCGCCACATTCGTCAGCGTCGGCCTCAAATTCGACACCGCCATCCTCCATCATTTTTATCCCCATCCCCTCCTCCATCATTGGTGTTATCTATCTCTTCTCATCTCTGTCTCATCTCTCCCTCTTGTTCTCTCTCTTCACGCCAACAACAGTGGAAGTGGCAACGGGCTTGCCCAACTCCAAATTTGAGGTGATTGACATCAAATTTCGAGGTCAATCTCTCCCTCTCTTTCTATCTCTTCTTCGCAGCCTCCGATGTGGCTGATGCAAAGTGGGAGACAAGATGACGAAACGAGGGTGCATACCAACTCAAAATCAAGCCCAAAGGCTGCTCAATGCACTCTTAAACTTTTTATTTTTATTTTTTATATATAATCATTTTCATCATGTAGTTCATAATTTTTAATGGTTTTTTTTTAAAGGATTTTGAGTATTTAGAGTAGCAAAGCTTAGAAGGACGCCTATGTTAACACTCCAGCTCGGCCCGGTTGATTAATTGTCCATTTTGCAGCTAAGTTAAGTATAGCAATTATAAGGCATATGTGGGTTACGTCAGTTATTCACAGCACATTGAGCCCACCCCTTACACCTAAGTTTGAATCCCTCTACCTCTAGCAATTATAAGTATCAAAATTGTAGCTTGATTAGTCAATCATAGGGAAATAGAGAGTAGAGACAGCACTTCCATCAATTTTTTCATTCAAGAGAAGTGATAGTTAAACAAGGAATCTTATTGTATGCGATCTACTTAATTAGTGCACACTGTTTTTTTTATTCTTTTTTGTCAAATGATGCCGAAGATGTGTTAGTTACGTAGGAATCTTAGTACTCATATCCTAGGATATATAAAGTCTGCGACTTATGGAGCCCTCCGTAATAGGTTGCGCTATTTGTGACTTATGGAGCCCTACGTAATTAGGGTGTTTAAATTTGTGCACTTGGCTAATCATATTATATTTTTCTTTAGCTTATGACGTGGTTAATTTCACGTCAACTGTAAACGTTCCAAGTTTTTTTATTCTTTTTTGTCAAATGATGCCGAAGATGTGTTAGTTACGTAGGAATCTTAGTACTCATATCCTAGGATATATAAAGTCTGCGCACTAGTAAAAAAAAACCCTTGCGCGACCAAACTTTGTGCGACGAAACACAATTTGTCGCACAAAGTGACTTTGCGCGACGAAAATTAAACTTCGTCGCTCAAAGTCTTACACGACTACATTTTGCGCGACGAAAAACAATTCGTCGCACAAAGTCACTTTGCGCGACGACAAAGTATCGTCACGAAAAGTAACTTTGCGCGACGAAACACTTAAATTCGGTGCCCAAATTCTTGCGCGACGAATCGTTGTTCGTCTCGTAAAGTCTTTTCAAAAATAAATTAAATAAAAATTTATTTTTAAAAATCTATGCATGACTTTGCGCGACGAAACACTTAAATTCGGTGCACAAATTCTTGCGCGACGAAGTGTGGTTCGTCTCGTAAAGTCTTTTCCAAAAATAAATTAAATAAAAATTTATTTTTTAAAAATCTATGCATGACTTTGCGCGACGAAAAACAAAAATTCATCGCACAAAGTCTTGCGGGACGAATTCTCGTTCGTCTCGCAAAGTGTTTACAAAAATAAATAAAATAAAAAATTATTTTTAAAATTTTTTGGATGACTTTGCGCGACGAAAATCTTCGTCTCGCAAAGTCTTTACAAAAATTAAAAAAATTAAAAAATTTATTTTGTTAGAAAAATATATTATTGTAGTTCGGATTGGGTTTTTGTTAGAAAATATATATTTTAAATTGACGATCGAATTGGTTCATTGTATTCATATAGGGTCAAGGACTGTAGCTGTAAAAAATCATTAAAATCGAAATTGAAATAACCGTTAAATCATGATTTTTTGTTTATAACCGTCGAAAAGTTTTGTCCTATTACTTGATCTCTGAATGTTTATTTTTTTCCAATTTTTGGCGTATATAATCTCGAAGTATAAATAAACAAGTTTGACGGTTGGATCGTTGAAACTAGTTTCGTAGAATGCGTATGCCATCAAAACAATATATTCACTAATAATTAAGAGTTTATTTATACTTTCATTAAATACAACATAAGATTTTGTGGTATCCACTAGTGTAAATATTTTAAATTGAAGATCAAATTGAGTCATTGTATTCATATAGGGTCAAGGAGTGTAGCTGTAAAAAATCATCAAAATCGGAGTTAAAATAACCGTCAAATCATGATTTTTGTTTATAACCATCGAAAAGTTTTGTCCCATTACGTGATCTCGGAATGTTTATTTTTTCTGATTTTTGGGGTATATGATCTCGAAGTATAAACAAACAAATTTGACGGTTGGATCGTTGAAACTAGTTTCATAGAATACATATGCCATCAAAACAATATATTCACTAACAATTAAGAGTTTATTTATACTTTCATTAAATATAACATAAGATTTTGTGGTATCCAGTAGTGTAAATATTTTAAATTGACGATCAAATGGAGTCATCGTATTCATATAGGGTCAAGGAGTGTAGCTGTAAAAAATCATCAAAATCAGAGTTGAAATAACCGTTAAATCGTGATTTTTCGTTTATAACCGTCGAAAAGTTTTGTCCTATTACTTAATCTCTGAATGTTTATTTTTTCCGATTTTTGGCGTATATGATCTCGATGTGTAAACAAACAAGTTTGATGGTTGGATCGTTGAAACTAGTTTCGTAGAATGTGTATGCCATCAAAACAATATATTCACTAACAATTAAGAGTTTATTTATACTTTCATTAAATATAACATAAGATTTTGTGGTATCCACTAGTGTAAATATTTTCAATTGATGATCGAATGGATTCATTGTATTCATATAGGGTCAAGGAGTGTAGCTGTAAAAAATCATCAAAATCAGAGTTGAAATAACCGTTAAATCTTGATTTTTCTTTTATAACCGTCGAAATGTTTTGTCCCATTACTTGATCTCTTAATGTTTATTTTTTCTGAATTTTGGTGTATATGATCTCGAAGTATAAACAAACAAGTTTGACGGTTGGATCGTTGAGTAGCTTTAAATTTGTTTATTTTGTACGTATAACACTTAAGAAATTGAATAGTATATATATTTATTAGTAGTTTTAAATTTTTTTAAGACTTTTCGCGACCAATATAATAATTCGTCGCGCAAAGTATACTCTAAAAATTTGGGCAGGTACCAAAAATGGGAATTTAAAAAAAAATAAAAAATTACGACTTTGCGGGACGAATATATAGTTCGTCGCGCAAAGTTTTGCGGGACCAAAATAAAGTTCGTCACGCAAAGTTTTGCGGGACCAATATATAGTCATTCGTTGCGCAAAGTATACCCGAAAAATTTGGGCGGTACCAAAAATGCGAATTTTTTTTTAAAAAAATTTCCAACTTTGCGCGACCAATATATAGTAGTTCGTCGCGCAAAGTATACTCTAAAAATTTGGCGGGTACCAAAAATGGGAATTTTAAAAAAAAATTTACGACTTTGCGGGACCAATATATAGTTCGTCGCGCAAAGTATACCCGAAAAATTTGGGCGGGTTCCAAAAATGGGAAGCGGGAATATTGTAGTTTTGCGCGACCAAAATTTCATCGCGCAAAACCCTAAAAATTTGGGCGCGCACCAAAAATTGGAATTTTTTTTTAAAAAAAATTTCGAGACTTTGCGCGACCAATATATTGTTTCGTCGCGCAAAGTGATACGGTTTTTAAAACCAAAATAACACCTCCACCATTTTCTCAATGTCTTCTACTCTTACCTCTCCTCTCTCTTTCCTTCTCCCCAAATCCTACCCTTTCTCTCACACTCACTCCTCTCACTTAATCTCTCATCTCTCTCTTCACTATCTATCACTCTCACTCACTCTCTTATCTCTCTTTTCATCATCTCTCACTCTCACTCACTCTTTCATCTCTCTCTCTCACTATCTTCTCTATTCTCTCACACTCACTTCTCCCTCTCATTCTCACTCACTCAAAATCTTGCCAAAAGGTATATTCTCTCCAAACTTTAATTTTTTTTTCATTAATATGTGTTTTTGGAGTTAGTTTTGAGTTTATTCCAATTTTTTGTTATTTTGTTGTTATTTGACAATATTTGTTTTTTTTTTTTTGTAGGGAATCGTCGAGACTTTGACGGCTAAAGTTGAGGATTTGGACGCTATCGAAACATATCCTCCGCCACTATCACCACAATAGGCTTGTAGATTTTATTATTGTACTTTGTTAATTTATGTGTACATTTTGAATATTATATATATTGGATAATTTGACCACTATTTTTCATATGTAATTTTATTTTGAATATTTCAATTTAAATTAAAGTAATTAAAAAAAATAAAATCATACAATTAAATTAAATTTAAAAAGTAAAAATTTGAAAAATTAATATAATGAAATTGATATAAGAGAAATAATAAAACAAAATGTCAAAAACCTTGGGTGACAAAATATTTCATCGAGCAAACTATTAAACTAGTTTATTTTAATTAAAAAAAATTTAAAAAAAGCAAAAATTTTTTTTAAAAATTGAATATTTCGTCGCGCAAAGATTTGCGCGACATTAGGATTCGTCGTGCAAAGATTTGCGCGACATTAAATTTCGTCGCGCAAAATAATATTATTCGTCGCGCAAAGTGTTCGTCGCGCAAAGTAATTAATATTCGTCGCGCAAAGTTGATAGTATTCGTCGCGCAAAGTAGTTATAATTCGTCACGCAAAGTATCTTTGAGCGACGTTAGTATTTGTCGCGCAAAGTTGTTATCGTTCGTCGCGCAAAGTATCTTTGCGAGACAAAAAAAAAATTTCGTCGCGCAAAACCTTTCTTTACGATCTTTGCGCGACAGAACTTGCGCGACCAAAATTTCGTCGCGCAAACTTTGCGCGACGAAATTGTTCTTTGCGCAACAAAATTATTTCGTCGCGCAAAGTGTTTTTTGTAGTAGTGGCGACTTATGGAGCCCTCCGTAATAGGTTGCGCTATTTGTGACTTATGGAGCCCTACGTAATTAGGGTGTTTAAATTTGTGCACTTGGCTAATCATATTATATTTTTCTTTAGCTTATGACGTGTGGTTAATTTCACGTCAACTGTAAACGTTCCAAGTTGTTGGTTTGCAAGTTAGATAACTACCGAACTTTTAAAAAGTCTCGGTATTTGGCTATAAATATGTGGGAGTCTTCTAGCAGAATTGGTAGCAAGAGGGAGAGAAGTATTATTTGAGAACACAAAAATGAAGATAGAGCAAGTCCTACACATGAATGGAGGAGTTGGGAAAACAAGCTATGCAAACAATTCCCTACTTCAAGTTAGTCACCCTCTCTCTCTCTCTCTCTCTCTCTCTCTCTCTCAAGAGAGCGTCCATTGAGGGATCCCTCAAATAATAGGGATACTCAATAGAAGGGGACTGGAGTCCCTCAATTCCAAAATCGTTCCCGTGGTTTTTCAACTTCAGTTTCGTTAGGACAAATGGCTCTGCCGTCAATTTTGTTAACTTAATGCAAGGGCAAAATGGTATTTTTGTATTAAATTTATTAAAATACGAATAAAAAATTAAAATTAAAATCTCTCTCTCTCCCCCTCAATCTCGATTTCTACTCCCCCAAACTTTATTATTATTTTTTGTTGGTTTTTTATTTGATTTTCTTTTATTGTTATTTTAAAGGAATGATTTTTTATTCATTTTTTTGGTTTTAATATAAAAATACAATTTTGCCCCTGCATTTAACAGAAAAAGTTAACAAATTGACGGCAGGACCATTTGTCCTAACGAAAGTGAAGTTAAAGGACCACATACGGGAACGATTTTGGAAATTGAGGGACTCAAAGGCAAATCGGGTCTAAGTTCACGGACTAATAAAACGATTAACCCCAAATATCCACCACTTAA
The DNA here is from genome assembly GCA_020521455.1 of Prunus kanzakura. NCBI lineage: Eukaryota > Viridiplantae > Streptophyta > Magnoliopsida > Rosales > Rosaceae > Prunus > Prunus kanzakura. Next base: position 35,533 of record BPUM01000821.1, read on the forward strand.
CATGGTTCTTTCTAAAATTATTTTGATAGTTATAAGTTATAACCAAAATTATGCACCAAAAAAAATCTGGTGGAGAGGTGGAATTATGCAATATTCATGCTTCCTTCAACCTCGTTTATTTTTTTCTTCAGAGAGCAGTGATTTCAATGGTGAAGCCCATAGTTGGTGCAAGCATAGCGGAGCTGTGCTGCACTCTCTTCCCGGAGTGTTTGAAAGTAGCGGACTTGGGATGCTCTCCAGGACCCAACACCCTTTTGGTGGTATCAGATATCATAGACAGCATCCACACAACTTACCAAAAACTCAACCGCCCACCTCCATCACTCCAATTTTTCTTGAATGATCTTCCTGAAAACGATTTCAACACGGTGTTCAGGTCATTGCCAGGCTTCTATAAGAAACTTGATGAAGAACATGAGAAGAAGTTTAGGTCATGTTTTATTGCAGGAATGCCTGGTTCTTTCTATGGCAGGCTCTTCCCCAACAATTCTCTGCACTTTGTTCACTCTTCTTATGCTCTCCACTGGATCTCTGAGGTTGATTTCTTTTTTTTAATCAATCATTGAGTCGTTATTAGGCATAAACTCTTCATACACCCAGGTATATATAACTCATTAGTTACACCACATGGCAGGATGCTCCAGTCAAACATAAAAATGTCTCCATGAGAAGTCTTTCTCAATCAAATAGGGATTTTTAAAAAAAAAATTATATATCTTGCAAGTTTGCCAGTCTTCTATGAATTTTTTTTATTTTTTGTTACTTTATTCAGTTGGTAAAATAATAATAATTTTAAAATCGTGTGTACGTAGGTTCCAAAAGGCTTGGTGACCAAAGAAGGAGAGGAACTTAACAAGGGGAACAAATATATAGCAAAGACAAGCCCTCCAGTTGTGTTTAAGCAATACTTGGAGCAATTCAAAAGGGACTTCACAGTCTTTTTGAGGTCACGTGCAGAAGAGCTTGTCCCAGGAGGCAGTATGGTACTCACAACCACTGGCAGCATAAAGAGTCATGATCCCCTCTGCATTTGGGAATTTGTAGGACTGAAACTCAATGACATGGTTTTAGAGGTAATTAAATATTAGATTCTAGCAAGTAGGGTTGCAATATATTCCTTTTTAGCTATTTAGAAATGTATATTTTGATGAATTATCAGGGTTTGATTGGTGAGGAAAAATTGGACGCATTCAATATGCCATTCTATACACCTACAACGAAGGAGATAGAAGAGGTGATCCAGGTTGAAGGATCATTTACTTTGCAAAACCTTCAAGTTTTCAAAAATGATTGGGATTCTTATATAAACCAAGCTAACAGTGGCCTTGATAAGAAGACGAGGGCTGCAAAATTTGCCACTGACATAAGGGCTGTGGGGGAGCCGATTCTGGCGAGCCAATTCGGAGAAAAAGTGATGGACGATTTGTTTCGTAGGTTTGAAGCAGATGTTCTTGATCACATGGAAAGGGAGAACTGCCAGTTCATTAACCTGGTTATCTCCTTGACAAAGGGGCGTTGTTGAGATGAATATGCAAGACATGGGGTAATAAGATTTGTGTTCCATTTGCTTTGTTTATCTTTGTACCTTTCAGGTCTTGGACTACAGTTTATTGTTAAGAATAAATTTGTTTACATTTAGTCATCTTTTTGTGATAGAAGCTGAGGTTCCACCCCAACACTAATTGGCAATAGAGGGAGTAGCCAAACTCCTTATAAGCCCTTGTTAGATTTCTTAACTTTCCAATGTGGAACATTTTTCACCTTCACATTCTCACATTGTGTCATTCATATACTTCGATTTAAAACACATTAAAGGAAAATGGAAGTGAAAGTTCTTTGGAAATTTTTTATTTTAGTTTTAGTATTTGATTCGTAGAAAACCCAAAACCCTAATTAAGTATCCAAACTCAAATTTAAGACCCTTGAAAAAGAAGTTCATGTTCGAGATTGTTAATTAAATTTTTTTTTGTTGATTAAGATCACACCCGTTAGAGTAATTTAAATGCAGCATAAGAAGTTGATTTCAACTAAGTTTTTCTCTACTTGCAGTAGTTAACAAATCAAGTTCAATGCCACAATTCCAACTAAGTTCATTTCAGCATAGGAAGTTGATTTCAACTAAGTTTTTATGGTCAGAAGCAGAGCCACTTTTGACCACAAAAAAAAAATAATAAATAAAAAAGCAGAGCCACACCCGTGGTTTTGCAGCAAACTTTCATTATGTCCCATGAAACTGTAGATTAAATCACAATGCAAGTCGAAGGTGTGCTAATTAACTTATTTCCTGGAGTATAATTTGGGCACACTGACCAAACTTCTGTTGGAAAATTGGCTCATAAAAAACAAAAAAAATTGAATACAAGGTCATTTTAGGTCACTTCAGACTTAAATGAAGGGTGGCAAGCTGCTGGAAAGCTAAGAGAGCATTTATGGACAATTGTTGACTTGTTTCAAAGAGTACCTACTCTATGGCTCTAGATAGGGTGGCTGAGCATGTAGCCATTAATGTCTAGCCTTTGATCTGCCCAACCTGTGGTCCATGAAGGGTGGCAAGCTGCTGGAAAGCTGAGAGAACATTTATGGACAATTGTTGACTAGTTTCAAAGAGTACCTACTCTATGGTTCTAGATAGGGTGGCTGAGCATGTAGCCATTAATGTCTAGCCTTTGATCTGCCCAACCTGTGATCCATGTCAGTTAATTAAGGGCAGAACGTGGGAGGAAAGATGAAGTCTTCTCCTAGATCCAAAGGCTTGTGTATTAAAGGAAAGAGGAAGCAAGACAGCAGATTGTGAGAGGCAAAGTAGCTAGAAACTAGTGAGTCCAAGAAATACCAAGGGAAAGAGGGAGTTCTCTAGTGTATCAAGGTGTTGAGCAAGGGTGTGAGAGAAACAGATTGTGAGGATAGTGTTCTAAGGGGGTTTCCTTTGTAAACCAAAGTTGTAACCTATCTTCATTAGTGAAATTTCTCAAGTGGATCACCAAAAAGGATGTAGGCAAATTGCTGAACCTCTATAAACACTTGTGTCATTTGTGCTTGGTTATTTTTTCTGTGTGTGTACGTAAGACTCATCCATCATTGAGTTTGTCCAAAGTCCATCAACAACAAGGTCTAAAGGGGGAGTGAGTTAGTTATAATTCACAACAACTTCAACCCCCATATGCACTGCCATTTCTGAACCCCCCAAAAAAAGGCAACTATCATTTAGCTATTTGAGATTACTATTAGATGACCATTGTCCTTAGGACTCTATCTTGTATTTACGTTTAGGGTTAATTACAGTTTGGTACCGTGAAGTTGTACCCTTAAGGCATGTTAGTCCTTATCTTTTCAATTTTAACGATCATGTACCCTTAGTTTGTAAATTTTTTGCAATGTGGTTCCGCCGTTAGGGTTTCTGTTAGATCTCTCTGTTAATTGCCTACGTGGCATTGTGGGTCCCACAATTTTTTTTTTAAATTTTAAATTGATTAAAATATTAAAAATCAAAAAAATCAAAAAAGCTCTCTCTCTCTCTCTCTCTCTCTCTCTCTCTCTCTCTCTCTGTGTGTAACGAACCCAGAACCCAGCTCTCTCTCTCTCTCTTATCTCTGCTCTCTACCCCATGGCACCTGACAGGACCTGCCCCGAATTCCTCGAAACTCGAGACGAATCTTGTGGAAATTCCGACATCACACCGATGCCGGGCCCACTAACTAAAAATTTAGCCTATTTTCCAAATTAAGGGAAAAGAGCACGAGACTTTCTACCGAAATTTCGGCAGGGTCTCCCCTATAAATTGAACATTCCCCAAAAATTCCAACCTGCATAAAACACATTTAACAATACCAACCAGCAGCATGTACAAAATAATCTCATGCAAATCACATAATAGGCCTCCGGCCTTCAGATAATTCGAAACAGAACTAACAATGTTCTTAAATCAATTAATACATAAACCATACCATTTATGATCTCAAACAATTATACGATTTCCCCCAAAATCATTAAACCGAATTCAAATCCATTTACCACATCAAAAATCCGATCACACATTCAGAATCGATCAAATCTTTTAAACGCAATAATATTTCGCGGCTGCACCTAGGTGAGACCCCAGGCTGCCTACGTACCCTTGGACAAGGGATCAAGCCACACGTAGTTCTCGTCATCAATGGCCACAACTCCGATAATATACCATTATTTAAAGCAGAACCAACATATACATTTCAGATTTATCACCATTCAAGTTCCGACAAAACACAATGAACACATTTTCAAACTCTTCCTTTATATCAAATCAACCATACAACCATACCCTATACAAGGCGTACGTACATTGAACACCTTATCGATTTCTTCCCTTTATATCAGTTCAATCCCACAACCATACCCTATCCAAAGCGTATGTTGTCGTACAACACTTCCCAATCCAGGGCTCAAACATTCATACATATACCGGGACCTCACAAAGGACAATCTCACGAATCTCAATCCCGAAACAAAACCACATATACCAACATGTATCATATGTGCCTATAAATGAGTATATAATGACACACACCTCTCACCATCATCATGTACCAGGGGAAAACAATCCAACCGGGGATCATTTGACTAGCCCACATTTAACAGCCCTCAAACGACATGTGGCTAGGGACGAGCCGTCCAACTAGGGGACTAACTCTCAGCCAGCACGTACGGACGAAGAATCAAGACCCGTACGTCTGTAAACAGCCCTACGCGCGCAGACTACCTAATCAAGGGTCTACAGCAACATCCCGTCAAGGATGCCCCGGGTTCCGTCATATCCATGTATCGGTATCCAAGGGGAGGTACATGTGATGTTGCACATCATGTACTGGGGAAGACAATCCAACCGGGGATCGTCTGACTAGTCCACATTTAACAGCCCTCAAACGACATGTGGCTAGGGACGAGCCGTCCAACAGGGGGACTAACTCTCAGCCAGCACGTACGGACGAAGAATCAAGACCCGTACGTCTGTAAACAGCCCTACGCGCGCAGACTACCCTGTTAAGGGTACTCGAACCCCTGATCAAGGGCGTCCGAGTGCCAACCTATCCAAACCATATCCATAATCTTTCCGGCATCCCACAATTCCAGGATCCGTGATCAAGAAAGCCCACACGCCCGAAACACGACACGTGTGTGAAGAAAAACCAGGGGAGGTACGTATGATGGTGGAGTTCGTAACCCTTATATAAATATTATAAAGTAATATTCCCTTCCTTAATCCAATTTTTCCCAAGGCATCGTATTAAGAAGACATCCGAAGGGCCTGAACAAACTCCGACGGGCCTGGGCAAAATAAATCTCAAACATAAAACCCATAACCGGGGAGGTACCTAAAGTAGTGCTAAAAACACTCAAATTAACATTCTAAGTACCCCACACAAAATCAACAAAGATACCACTTTCTCAAATATTATATATATGACTCAAGATACTCAAAGATGTCAAACCCACTTTTATCACAAATAATTTACAAAAATAAAGAATTCAACTATTAAATATAAACGGAAATTAAATAAACCATTAAATTCAAAAGTATAAGATTTCCATAACAAACCATAAAAATAAACTCATACCCACAAATTCAAATGACGGTCAAGACTCGTCCAAAAAGGGACAATCTAGTACTCCTTGAAGAGTGAAACTACCTCGGAAGACTCACAGTCAACCGAGGGTCTAACCTCCCAAATTTGGCCAACCGGGCCCGCGAGGCCCACGATCTTCGTTTTACGAACTGAAAGTTCCTATAGGTTCCACAAAGTCTAGGATACCCATCCTGCAAGTTTGGTCCAGATCGGACGGTCGGATCGCTCGCAATCGCACTATCGGACGGTTATCGAAAAATGCAAACTTTAACTTATTAAATCGGAACATCCGGGGCTCCGATTCCCGATCCGCGAATTCCTACATGATCCTAGGAATACAAGGAACAACGTATAAAAACTTGGAAGCGATCCAACGGTTCTAACATATTGAACCCGGATAACACACGATATGTAAAATCCGTTCGGGGTTCAAACGTTATCCAAATTGAGATCCGTAAAATCCTACGCGCTCGTGACAACCAGGAGATCGCATTGGGACAAAATTCCCCTCTGATACCGTGCCCACGTGCCGCCACACGCTCTGGCAGCACGTGGGTGTCCAAAGCGATATTGCATCGCCGGAAAATTTCAGAAACTCGGGCCAAGACTCCTACCCTAGGTAATACCCCTAATTTGGAGCCACTTTTGTTCTTGGACATACCCCAAAAAGTAGCCGGAAGTGGCCGGAAATTCAACCCGAAGTCCGGCCAAACCTAAATTCGAAAATCAAACTACCTACGCTCAAAATTGATGCAATCCTACCCAACCAGCAGCTAGATCATGAAAAATAGGTGGAAATCCATACCTTACATGTCCAATTTGGTGGAGAAATGAGGGAGAACGAGCAGCTGAAATTTCAGTCAAAAACCAGCGCGTTTTGGCAGTTTTCCGGCGAGATTCCGGCGTCTCCAAGGGCGAGGGCTGGCCGTGAAAGGAAGAGGGAGTGGCGGGGGTGCGATCCGGTCCGGTCCCGTGGCTGCCGGAGATGGAGGTGGCGACGGTGAAACCGTCGCTGCTGTAACAGACAGGGGGGGGGAGGCTCGCGACAAGGACAGAGAGAGAGTTTTCTGTTTTTATTAAAAATAAACTTTGAAATAATTACGATTATGCCACTGAGAGTTTTTAGATCGTATGTCTCTCATTACAACTCCAATTGAAGCCCACCATATGTCTATGGACTCGTCTCAGTACGACCTACGTAAGGGTACCATCCACTGCCCCGAAATCCTCCCGGATAAAAATGACTAAATTACCCCTACTCCGAGGGCAAAATTGGAAATTCATAATTCTTGAAATAAATTAATTCACTATTCCTTTATTTTGGGTCGGGATGTTACAGCACCACCACCTGCAAACTATCCATACCCCATCTTGCAACCACATCCCCACGAACCCAGAAACCCAGACCCGATTTCTTCCCCCCAACCCAGATTTCTTCTCAATCCCCTAATTTCTTCCCCCCACCCAGATTTATTCTCTTCCCCCTACCCCTCCTCCCCCCAAATTTCTTACCCCTACACAGATCTATTCTCTCCCCCCTCTCCGATTTCTTCTTCCACCATCCGCTGAGACCGAAGGCTATATGGTCGATGCCAGCTACAAGGTCTTCTCCTCTAACCTACATGTCATTCAGCCCCTCGAGCGCATCGAGACCGTCATGGTCAACTCCCCCAATGACCTCTCCCAGCTCGCCTCCGACGCCTTTCTCTACAACCCCTCCGACCTCACCTCCCGGATCGACTCGCTCCTCTCTGAGTTCACCCACCAACCCCTCATCTCCATCCCCTCCGATCTGGACTTCCCTGACGTCATCATGGAGGGGAAGAAATTGGGAGGAATTAGGGGGAAGAAATTGGAAGGAAGGATTTCTGGGAGGGGGAAGAAATTTAATATTTCATTCATATAATTGCATGATTTGATTTCTAGGGTGTTATCATACTATGGTTTTTGAGACAGGATTGATTGGTTTTCTTTGTAATAGATAACTGGGTGGGGGGAAGAAATTGGGGGAGGGAGAAAAAATCTGGGTTGGGGGGAAGAAATCGGGTCTGGGTTTCTGGGTTCGTGGGGATGTGGTTGCAGGCTGGGGTGTGGATAGTTTGCAGGTGGTGGTGTCATGGGGTAGAGAGCAGAGAGAAGAGAGAGAGAGAGAGAGCTGGGTTCTGGGTTCGTTGCAGAGAGAGAGAGAGAGAGATAGATAAATTTTTTGATTTTTTTGATTTTTAATATTTTATTCATATTTTAATCAATTTAAAATTAAAAAAATTAAAAAATGTGGGACCCACAATGCCATGTAGGCAATTAACAGAGAGATCTAACAGAAACCCTAACGGCGGAACCACATTGCAAAAAATTTACAAACTAAGGGTACGTGATTGTTAAAATTGAAAAGATAGGGACTAACATGCCTTAAGGGTACAACTTCAGGGTACCAAACTGTAATTAACCCTTACGTTTATCCTATGTGGGATTCCTCTTGCTTATCTGATTACATTATATTCTTATCATACTTGATTTAGGACTCTATCTGTAATACTGTATAAATCAATACAATATGCCCTCATGATAATTGAGGCTTTACCCCATACATTGCAATTCTTTCATGGTATCAGAGCGGGTTAGCCCACGTGTGAAAGCCCAACGGCCACACATGCTCCATGTCACCAAATATGTGTTGTCCACGTGTTAGGCTTGGAAATTCCCCACACGTGCGGGCATGTGAGAATGTGAAGGTAAAAAGTCCCACATTGGAAAGTTGAGAAACCTAGCAATGGCTTATAAGGAGTTGGGCTACCCCTCTCCCCCATTGCCAATTGGTTCCCGAGAATATCAGGGCCATGATTCTGTTGATGGTGTGCTTGGTGGAACAAGTTTGCCTATCACCCATATTGGCTCCTCTAGTCTTCCTTTTAACAACTCTATTTTTTCTCTTATTGATATCCTTCACTGCCCTACTATTTCTTGTAATTTGTTGTCCGCTAATAAATTTTCACGGGATAATAACTGTTTCTTCACATTTTATCCCAATTATTTTTTGGTACAGGATTCGCAGACGGGGAAGGCTCTTTTCCGAGGCACGAGTAATCTTGGTCTCTACTCTCTCCCATCTAGCATGTCACCTCATGGTCATATTGCATATCTTGGTGTTCATGTTGCTGGTCCTGTTTGGCATTCGCGCCTTGGTCATCCTTCGTCTCCTATTTTAAAATTTTTATTGTCTACAAATAAGTTGTCTATTGATGGCACTAAGACTTTTAATAATTTTACTTGTCATTCTTGTCCTTTAGGAAAAAGTGTTAAGCTAACATTTCAGTCTTCTTTATCTGTTACGCATGCTCCTCTTGCACTCATTCACTCTGATGTATATGGAGTTCGTCTAATAAATCAGTTTCCGGATTTCAATATTATGTTCTTTTCATTGATAATTTTTCTCGCTACTCATGGATATTTCCTATGCGCTTGAAATCTGAGGTTTTCTCTTTGTTTGTTAAATTTAAGACGCTTGTTGAGAATTTATTTTCTACAAAAATTAAAGCTCTTCAAACTGATGGGGGTGGTGAATATACTAGTCGTATTTTTCATAATTTTTTGGTTACTCGTGGTATTAACCATCACATTTCTTGTCCCCATCACCCTGAACAAAATGGTTTAGTAGAACAGAAACATCGTCATATTGTTGACACTGGGCTTACCTTGTTGGCCCATGCTTCTATGCCTCTTGCCTATTTGGCTGAGGCCATGCATACTGCTGTGTATTTAACTAATCGTCTTCCTTCTAAAGTTTTGGGTCTTCAGTCTCCATATCAAATTCTTTTTCATAAGGAACCTAACTTTGCTTTTCTTAAAAATTTTGGGTGTGCATGTTTTCCATATCTTCGGCCTTACAATACTAATAAACTTCACTTCCGATCTGTTAAGTGTGTCTTTTTGGGCTACTCATTAGATCATAAAGGTTATCGTTGTTTAAACTTGACCACTAATAGAGTCTTTTTATCACGCAATGTTATTTTTATGAACATTGCTTCCCCTTTCAAGAGACCAAGGGCTCTCATGCCTCAATTTCTTCTTCCTCTTTTGTGGATTCTGCACCACCTTTACAAATTTTTGGGTCTCTTCCCAACCAGAAAGCTGCCTTGCAGCCCCATGGCCTTCAAATTGTCACGCCCACCTCTCCTAACCCATCCTCTCTCTTGCCAGCCCACTTATCCTCCAGCCCACACTTATCTTCTCCCTTGCCCAATGCCACCAATAATCCCACAGTTGTTGCCTCCCAAACAACCCAACACTCCCCACCAAGTTCTCTCCAAGTTTACCGTCGCACCCCACATAGGACCGTCCTTACGTTTCCCTCTCATCACCCTGAATTTGTTTTACCAAGTTCCTCAAGACACTCATTACCTTCGGCTACTTCTCGGGTAAAACCTTACTCATTCTATGGTGACTCGTGCTAAAACTGGTCTTCGTAAACCCAATCCTAAATATGCAAATCATGCTTTCTTGGACTCAACTAATGATATTGTTGAGCCCACTTGTTTCAGTCAGGCTAATAAATTTCAGGAATGGCACACCGCTATGGGAGAAGAATTTAATGCTCTTCAACGAGCCGGTACTTGGGTCCTTGTTCCTCCAAAGCCCACCTTGAATGTTTTGCCAAATAAGTGGGTGTTTCGCATCAAACGTAATTCCGATGGCTCTGTTCAACGTTACAAGGCCCGTTTAGTGGTTAATGGTTTTCATTAGCAAGAAGGGTTGGATTATGGCGAGACATTTAGCCCAGTTGTGAATCATTCCACCATTTGTCGAATCTTAGCCTTATATATTCAATTTCAGTGGCCCATTCGTTAGTTGGACGTTCAGAATGCTTTCCTCCACGGCTATCTAGATAAGGAGGTTTATATGCGTCAGCCCACTGGGTTCATTGACCCCCAATTTCCTGACCATGTTTGTCATCTTAAGCGTTCTCTCTATGGGCTCAAACAAGCCCCTTGGGCCTAGTTTAAATGTTTCTCCACTCATTTGGAAGATTTGGGCTTCACTGCTTCCACGGCCGACTCTTCGTTATTCATCTATCTTAATGGATCCATTCGAGTTTATTTATTAATTTATGTTGATGACATTTTAATTACAGGCAATGACCCAGCCCACATCTCCACACTCATTCAAGACTTGAGCCGTCTCTTCTCCATGAAGGACCCCGGGCCTATTAATTATTTTATGGGCATGGAAATTCTTCGCACTCCTAATGGGCTTTCTCTTACTCAATCCAAATATATAAAGGACTTGTTGACGGGCACAAAGATGCAAGATGCCAAGCATATTTCATCGCATGTTGCCAGTGGACGTCGTCTTAATTAGCCTCCATGATGGTGTTCCATTGGATGATCCTTCTGAGTACTGAAGTGTCGTTGGTGCCTTGCAATATCTCACTCTCACACGCCCTGATATTGCCTTTGCTATGAACCACGTCTGCCAATTTATATGCACCTACCTACCTCTGCTCATTGGGTTTCTGTCAAACGTATTCTTCGTTATTTTAATGGTACTTCCACTCATGGCTTGTTCTATAAACCTGGTTCCCTGTCCTTAATGGCTTATTCTGATGCGGACTATGTCGGTGATCCTGACGATCGTCACTCCATAGGTGGCTACTGTTTGTATCTTGGGTTTAATTTAATTTCCTGGAGTTCTAAAAAGCAAGGAGGTGTTTCTCGCTTCAGCACCGAAGCCGAGTACCGCCAACTTGCTTATACTGCTGTTGCGATTTCTTGGTTCCGTGCACTATTTCGTAATCTGCAGCTTTCTCTTTCCTGTCCTAAACTTTGGTGTGACAACATTAGCGCCATCTCCTTGGCCTCCAATCCTGTCTTCCATGAGCATACTCGTCATGTTGAAGTCGATTATCATTATGTTTGTGACAAAGTTGTGCGGCAGGAGCTTGATGTTCGTTATCTTGCTACTCATGACCAAATTGCCGACATTTTTACGAAGTGGTTGTCTATTCCACGTTTCCAGCTGCTGACCTCCAAGCTTCCAGTGCGTTCCTCCCCCTGTTAGCTTGCGGGGGTGTATTAGATGACTATTGTCCTTAGCAAGGTCTAAAATATCGGTGATATCGGAAATATCGGTAAGTCAAAAACACGGAAATTTCGATGGAAATATCGGGATATTATCGATATCGATAAAAATTAAATAAAAACCACGGAAATTGTAAGAAAAACTTGGAAATTTTTATTGAAACTTTGCAGGATGTTTATTTAGTCAATTATCTATTAGTTTATCATAAAAAATTGGAAGGAAATACATTGCATGATGGATTTAACTGATTTAAGTTGATTATATAGCGAGCTGGCAAACACTGTGAGTGTAGAAAATATGTAGTAAGTAATGAAAAAAGATTAAACACACCATAATCATTTATATATAATGAATTAGTACAATATTTTACACTTTATACATTGCATGGTAAGATACATGAGTGACTTAGTACGAAGCTGAGTTGGATAAGGCACTGGACTGTTCTCACAGAGGCAGGGGTTCGAATCCCTCCATGCGCAACTTGACCTAGGAAAATAATAGTAATGATAGTAGAAGAATCCAACCTCTCTTTTCGTCCAAAAAAAAAAAAAACCAACCTCCATTTAATTGTTTTAAATTTTTAAATTTTTAATTTGCCCCTAAGTACGGTCCCTTTCCCCAAAACGACGAGGGTGACTTGAAGTATTTACATAAAATAATTTTTTAAAAAAAGAAAAGAAAAAAAAAGGTTTTCCAATGCGAATCTTTGTTTGTGAGGCTATCTCACCAAATGGTTATTCCATCAGTCACTCAGTCAAGAAGATATCAGGACGTAATTAAGCCCAAAAACAAGAACCTGATTCAAAAACAACATCTCATGTAACATAAAAAGTCGGTGGGCTGAGAAATAGCCAACTACCCTCATTAATTTTGCGCAATCACAGTAAGATAGATATTTTTAAGCGATCTTATCCCAAAACCCTCTCCCTCCCTCCACTGTCGCTTTACGCTTGCGCTTACTCAACACACGCCTTCTCTGCAACTCTCCCATGGCTGCCACCACCACCAAGCCCTCCCCTCTCTCTTCTTCTCTCTCCAAACCCACACCCCTCCCTCTAACCCACAAAAACTCTCCTTCTTTCTCCCCCAAAAACCCCCCTAAACCCTCTTTCCCTCTCAAAACCTCCTCTCTCTCACATACCCACAAAGCTTCCTCCTTCACCCTCCGCTCCAAAAACCCAATTTCCGAGTTTTTCCCAGCAAACAAACAAAACCCAGATGGCGATGGGGTCGTGGGCATAATCTCAAGAGTATCGATATTATCGAGATTATCGATAATATCGAGATATTAAAACGGTTTGTGTGTTGACGTTGCTCGATAATATCGGGATCGACATATCGGCGATATTTTCGGCGACAATTTCGATATTTGGACGAAAAATGTTTGGGTTATCGATATTTGGACGAAAAATGTTTGGGTTGTTCCCAGAATATCGATGGGCAAAAAAAAACGATATTATCGCCGATATTTCGGCGATAATATCGATTTTTTAGACACTGGTCCTTAGGACTCTATCTTGTATTTACGTTTATCCCATGTGGGATTCCTCTTGCTTATCTGATTACATTATATTCTTATCATACTTGATATAGGACTCTATCTGTAATGCTGTATAAATCAATACAATATGCCCTCATGATAATTGAGGCTTTACCCCATACGTTGCAATTCTTTCAATTACAAATCAAAAGCAGGGTTCGGTTCTTTTTCTACTTTGAATCCTCAGCCTCAAGCTTTTTCATGGCCACGTGAACCAAAGTTTGTCTGAAAATGCGATAAGGAAGTAGGGGACGTCTAGATTGACAAGTGCGAAGTCTCACTCCTATGTGTTCGAGCTAATTCATAATTCATTGTTGTTTGTGATTCTGATGGTTAGTCTGTTCACAATGTTACGAGGTACTTGACTAGTTAATTCGCCACATTCTGTGTTCAAGGAATACTTGGTGCAAATCAAAAGGGACTTCAGGGTCTTTTTGAGGCCACATGCACAAGAGCTGGTGCCTTGGGGTAGAATGGTCCTCACAACCATCGGCAGCATAAAGAGCCATGATCCCCTCTACATTATAGAATTGGTTGGATTGATTCTCTCGATGACATGGTTTTAGAGGTAATGTGTAATATGGATGATTAGATATTAGCTAGATGGATAATAGTAAGTAGCTGGTAACACTAAACAACATGTATGGCTGTTATTTTAGACGATATGTTGGAAATATGTTTACTTCAATTTGCAGTTTTTAAGTGCTAACCAGTTAATAGGGCACATTCGGGACTACTTCTCTAAGAAGCACTTCTACTCATAAGCACTTCTAACAAAAGCACTTTTATTATAAAGAAGTTGAAATTTTCCAAAAAAAATCAAAGTGCTTCCTTAAAAAGCATTCTACGACCCAGAAGCAGATGTTCTTGATCACATGGAAAGGGAAAACTGCCAGTTCATTAACCTGGTTATCTCGTTGACAGAGAAGCGTTGCGATGAATATTCAAGAAATGGGGCTTATGTTCCATATGCTTTGTTTATGTAACGACGTTTGTACCTTTCAGGTCTCTTGGACTTCAGTTTATTGTTAAGAATAAAGTTGTTGACATTTGGTCATCTTTGTGTTATTCATACTTCGATTTAAGGCGAAGCTTCTTCGGAAAATTATTGATTTCGCTTCAGTTTTTGATTCGTAGAAAACCCAAAATCCTAACTATAGCTATCCAAACTCAAATTTAAGACCCTTGAAAAGAGTTCATGTTCAAGATTGTTAATTAGATGTTTTTTTGTTGATTAGAATCACACAAAGAAGATTTAGAAACTCCAGTTCAAGTTTAAAAAGATTTTTTTTAAAAGAAAAAAAAAAAAATCCACCACACAATTGATGCTTGAACCCAAAACTCCAATCTAGTTATTGTATGCGAAATTGAATGTGGATTTTTATGGTTTAAGCTTGTTGGTCATTGATATTTTCATTTAATTGGATTTTTGTTTCTCATACCCCATAATATATTTTCGTGTTTATGATCCATTCACATCTTGGTGGGATCACGTAGTAGACATAACCCTTATCCACTCAGTTGGTATACGGCTTAACGTGTTTCTATGATTAAAGGTGTGATTGTGATAGGATTCGGATCCTCTGTTATGATTTTATCTGTCATGATCTGCTTGACTTTCATTCTCCACATGTCATCTCATTAAAATTTAATCTAGGGGACTTAAACAGGACATACATCATCTTTTTTTTATTTAAAAAAACTCAATTTACTCCGAATTAAAAATGAAAAAAAAAAAAAAAAAAAAAAAAAAAAAAAAAAACCTTAACTTGACTTTCTGATAACTTACAGGAATTAAAAGTTACATGGACAAGAAATTATTGAGACTTTGGAGAAATAGACTACTCCATGTGCATCCACAATATAGGTCAACACCTAAAAAGGAAAAGCCAAATAAGCGTTTGTTTTTTTTTTCTTTTCTAAGGATAAATATTATAAAAAATTCGGTATAAGTCCAAAATCGAAAACAGAATTTGGATGCATTATCTTATATATACCTAGTAAGTAGGTACATTATCTTATATTTACCTAATATTTAGGTATATTATCTTATATTGACCTAATAATTAGGTACATTATCATATATTTACCTAATAATTAGGTATATCATCTCATATCTACCTAGAATCAGGTAAATATTTGTTGGGAAGACATCATCAATTAATAATTCTCCTACTTTCATTGTTTTATATGAACTTGGTTTATTATTTGTTCTTATGCTTGAAACCTCACAAATCAACCTTATGGATAGGTGTAGTTTTATGTTGGTGCTTGCCTATGGGTCTTAATTTTCATTGTAAGATAAAATATGTGGGTCATTACTTTCATGACTTAAATTGTATTTTATCTATATATTAGGTAAATATTGCAATATATTTAATTGTTAAAGTATTTTACTTGACGAAACGTTTTTTCTTGGTACATATGTGTCATGGCGGCAATAGAAGGATTCAAAATTTAAAATATGAAATCCATTTAGATGGAAAGAAATGACACATTAATTTGGATTTTCAATTAATGTTCTTTCTTTATTTACCTCAAAGGGTAAAATTGACACAAGAAAAAATTAATAAAAGTCAATAGACCCAAATCTACAGCCAAAAATGACAGGACCCGCCCCGAAATTCCTCGGAACCCGAGACGAATCCTGTGGAAATTCCGACATCTTACCGATATCGGGCCCACTTACTAAAAACCGAGACTTTCTGCCGAAAATTCGGCAGAGTCTCCCCTGTAAATTGAACATTCCCCAAAATTTTCAACCTGCATAAAACACATTTTAAAACACCAACTGACAGCATGCACAAGTTAACAACATGCAATCACATAATAGGCCTCCGGCCTTCAGATAATTCAAAACCAAACCATTCATGATCTCAAACAATTATACGATTACTCCCAAAAATCATTAAACCGGATTCGAATCCATTAACCACATCAAAAATCCGGTCACTCATTCAGAATCGATCAAACCCTTTAAACGCAATAAAATTTCCGCGGCTGCACCTGGTGAGACCTCAGGCTGCCTACGTACCCTTGGGTAAGGGATCAAGCCACACGTAGTTCTCATCTCAACGGTCACAACTCCGATACTAAACAATCATTTACAACAAAACCAACTATACATTTCAGATATATCACAAATTCCAAATCCGACAAAAACACAATGAATCACATTCTCAAACTCTCCCTTTATATCAGTTCAATCCCGCAATCATACCCTATCCAAGGCGTATGTACATTAAACACATCATCAATTTCTTCCCTTTAAATCAATTCAATTCTTCCCAAGGCATCGTATTAAGAAGACATCCGAAGGGCCTGGACAAACTCCGACGGGCCTGGGCAAAATAAATAATCCGAAGGGCTTGGACAAACTCCGACGGGCCTGGGCAAAATAAATCACATAATCCACCCCATACGCCGGAACATCCACAGCCACGTATGGGGTCCGTCACACGCCGGAAAACTCCAACGACACGTGTGACATCTCAATCATATAATCCACCCCATACGCCGGAACATCCACAGCCACGTATGGGGTCCGTCACACGCCGGAAAACTCCAACGACACGTGTGACATAACAATCACATAATCCACCCCATACGCCGGAACATCCACAGCCACGTATGGGGTCCGTCACACGCCGGAAAACTCCAACGACACGTGTGACATATCAATCACATAATCCACCCCATACGCCGGAACATCCACAGCCACGTATGGGGTCCGTCACACGCCGGAAAACTCCAACGACACGTGTGACATAACAATCACATAATCCACCCCATACGCCGGAACATCCACAGCCACGTATGGGGTCCGTCACACGCCGGAAAACTCCAACGACACGTGTGACATATCAATCACATAATCCACCCCATACGCCGGAACATCCACAGCCACGTATGGGGTCCGTCACACGCCGGAAAACTCCAACGACACGTGTGACATAACAATCACATAATCCACCCCATACGCCGGAACATCCACAGCCACGTATGGGGTCCGTCACACGCCGGAAAACTCCAACGACACGTGTGACATATCAATCACATAATCCACCCCATACGCCGGAACATCCACAGCCACGTATGGGGTCCGTCACACGCCGGAAAACTCCAACGACACGTGTGACATAACAATCACATAATCCACCCCATACGCCGGAACATCCACAGCCACGTATGGGGTCCGTCACACGCCGGAAAACTCCAACGACACGTGTGACATATTAATCACATAATCCACCCCACACGCCGGAACATCCACAGCCACGTATGGGGTCCGTCACACGCCGGAAAACTCCAACGACACGTGTGACATATTCACAGTAGAGACCAAAAACCTTTCTAATATTAAACCCATAACCGGGGAGGTACCTAAGGTAGTGCTAATAGCACTCAAACTAACGTTCCAATCTCACATCTCTCCTCCTCTCACCGCCACATCCCAAGTACCCCACACATAATCAACAAACATAGCACTTTCTCGAGTATTGTGTATATATAACTCCAAATACTAGAATATGTCAAAACTCACATATATCACAAATACTTAAAAAGATAATAAATTCAACCAATAAATATAAAATGTATTTCGATAAACCATCACATTCATAAATAATACTTCCCTCACAAACTCACGCCATTTATTTCCAATATTCATAACCGAGTCCCAAGACTCACTATTACAACCCAACAGTTCGAGTATCCCATAATCATCCATTTCATAATTTCCATTATAAAATAATATCTAAGAATTCCATAAAGAAAAACTAAACACTCCTGAAGACAAACGTCCACTTAAATATTAACATTTAAAACCGAGACCCTAGACTCTCTCGCAAGGTTATCCTAATACTTTTCGAAGGGTAAAACAACCTCGGAAGACTCATGGTCAACCGAGAATCAAACTGTCCAAACTTAGTCAATCGGGCCCGCGGGGCCCACGACCTCCACTTTACGATCCGAAAGTTCCTATGGGTTCCACAAGGTCTAGGATAAACGTCCTGCAAGTTTGGTCCAGATCGGACGGCCGGATCGCTCACGATCGCACGATCGGACAGTTACTAAAATCCTAGCCCTAGGGTTGGCATTTCCGGAGTATCCGGGACTCCGTTTCACGATCCGTCGAATCCTACACAATCCTAAGGATGCCCAGGTTAACATATAATAAATTCAAGACCATCCAACGGTCCAAACCTGTCGAAACCCGGATAACGCGTAATAGGCGATATCCGTTCGAGACTCATACGGTATCCAAATTGAGATCCGTAAAATCCTACGCGCTCGTGAGGACCAGGGGATCGCATTGGGACTTAATACCCCTCTGCTACAGTTCCCACGCGCCACCACACGCGCTGGCAGCGCGTGGGTGTCCAAAGCGATATCGCATCGCCGGAAAATCTCAGAATCTCGGGCCAAGACTCCTACCCTAAGTAATACCCCTAATTTGGAGTCACTTTTGTTCTTGGACATACCCCAAAAACTAACCGGAAGTGGCTGAAAACGGAGGTCGAAACCGGCAGATTTTTCAATCGCTTAATTAACTACCATAACGCAGAAATTTCTTAAAACTAACACAACCAGCAGCTAAATCACGTCGAGAGGTTAGAAAAACATACCAAGATCACAAGATTTGGTTGCCGGAATCACCCGAACGAGCTCCGTGAAGTTTTGGGTAAAACCGGCGACTTTTCTCGATATTCCGGCGAGCACAGACAGCGGTGGCGGCTGAGATGGGTCGGGATGGGTAGGCGACGTCGCGCTGGTTCTTTTGGTACCGGTGCCACCCAAAACGGTGGCCGGATGTGACGGTGGTGGCCCAAAATGCCTCCGGATGAATAGTAACAGCAAGGGGAGGGGGTTTGCTGCGCGCAGGGGAGAGAGAGAGAGAGAAATGAGGGCTTTTCTGACTTTTTAATAAAATTCAAACTTCGACTTATTTACGATTAAGCCACTGAGGGTTTTTAGATCGTAACTTTTTCGTTACAACTCCGATTCGAGCCTACCGCATGTCTACGGACTCGTCTCAGTACGATCTACATAAAAGTACCAGCCACTGCCCCAAAATCCTTCCGAATTAAAATGACCATTTTGCCCCTACCCCGAGGGCAAAATTGGAAATTCATATTTAAATAAATTAAATAATTTGGTGGCTAAATAATTTAGGGTCGAGGTGTTACAAAAAAGGTGTGGACTAAATCCAACGACGGCCAGAGATTTTGGACTTAGATCGAAGAACCCCTAAATATTATTCTTTCGTTAGCTTGGGTCCCCTCTCCCATATAGGCTTGCATACACTAAACTTTTGCTCTTGCCGAGATGCAACTACTTCTCTTTAGTATGTATATAAAATAAGAGGGTTGGTGAGTTGAAAAATGAGTTTTAAGAATTTTTTTTTTTTTATAGTATAAGCGATAGTTTAAATTCACACTGTGAGAGTCCATTTTTCTTAAATATTGATTAAACAAAAATAATTGTTATCTATATATATAGTTTTACGTAATAAATATTTATCTAATTCTATTACATATATCCTATTCTATTATATATATATATATATATATATATATATATATATATATATATATATATATTATATATATCTTACGCATGATATGTATTACTTTCATTAGTTAATTAATTCTTGAATAGGTAGTTAGGTGTCACTCTTACATGCTAGTAGCAAAGCTATGTTTACTAGCCTTGTCTGCTCATCATTCTAACATGAAAATTGTTAGGATATAATTGGTGGAATTGTAGTCACCAACGTGTCTTCCTACCAATATATTCTTATCTATTGTTAACTTGGAGTGCAAGGCCATTTACTTGGAGATTAAGTTCTTATATGTACTGTAGCTACCGTCTTCACTACAATATAAATAGACCATTTCATTCCTTAGTTTTTCATTCTCATTTCAACCAAGTTATGAAGTATTTGTAACTTTGCATGAGAAGATGATAGTTCTTTTAGAGAGAGAGAGAGAGAAGAAGAAGAAGAAGAAGAAGAAGAAGAAAAAGAAGGAAAGAAATATGGGAAAGACAAAAGTGAAAGAGAGATGCAAGAAAATATGATATTGGAGGAGATAGAGAGGTTTGCTTGTGTTTTACTAATTTGGAGTTATACTTTGGAATCGAGGTAGGGATTTCTTGGGGGGCCTTTACGGGGATTGATTTAATTAAATTTCGTGAGCTCTACATTATGCGTGATATTATTATTTGATAGGCATAATTATATCATGTCATGGAAATTAGTTGGAGATGTTGGTTGGAGATAATAATGATGGAAAAGAGGGTAATGGATATAGTCTTTTGTGTAGTTGAGTCTAACTCTTGGCAGGTACCAGGTCTCAGGGATCCCATAGTGCACATGGTTTTTATTGGGTGATTCGGGACTGGCAAAAGGGAGTTAGGCAAGATGACTAACAAAAGGGGAATTATGGGACGGTTGAAATGGGTGTTAGTTCATATAAATGGGCATCCGGGACTAAGTGGTATAAGCATGGTATGGGACGTGCAGGTCTGCTTGTCCAGTTATATGAATTAACGGGAGTAGAATTGAAGCTCATTCATGCATTATTATTATTATTATTAATAATGTGATATTTGGATGTGTAATTGTTCGTCATTTAATTTAATTATATCAATTTCATGTAAAAAGGTTTATGTCCCTACTGAGTGGTGGTTGCTCACCCCTCATCCTGTTTAATTTTTCAGATGAATTAGTGGGCAAGACAAGGACTAAACCAGTTGAGGCTGAATTAGATGAGAGTGATAGAGCTTTATTTATTAATTGTAAAGTTGTAAGATTTTGAGAGCTATTTTTATTAGGGAAGTTTATTTCAAACCCATGTTTCGGCTTTCTTTTTATTTTATATTTTCTCACGCACCGGGCGCGGGGTTTCCACCTACCCCCGGGTCCGGGGCGTGACACACACATATAACTAAAGATGGAAAATGTCATGGGGGTTCGAACTTGAAACCTTTGGTTTGCAAGTCAATGCTATTTTCCAATGGACTAGACCTCGATGGCAGAAGATTAAGATTTTATTAAAACTATGTATGTGTTGCAAAATAGGAAAATGAGGTTGTAATATCACAACTCTAAATTTATTTGGGTGAGAGCCACGAACTTCTAAGCTATAATCATTCACCAGTTATTAATCAAGCTCAGCTAGTTGACATTTACACCCTAAATCCTAATATGTGAGGTACAATGAATAATATAGATCTATGAAATCTGGCAGGGCCCTTCATCCCATTTAGCTATCGGACATTTAAAGAAGTGGAGGGAGATCGAAGACAAAAGCAGATGAATATTGCACAATCTTAGCCACTCAGATGACAGAAAAATCCCAACTGAATACCAGAATTTAGGTTCGGTTGTTTTTGTACTTTGAATCCTCAGCCTCAAGCTTTGTCATGGCCACGTGAACCAAAGTTTGTCTGAAAAAGCGATAAGGGAACAAGGGAATTAATATGGCACGCACTTCTGGTTAGCACCTAGGAAAAACAAGCATACAGAGCCATGATCCCCTCTACATTATGGAATTGGTCGGATTGAAACTCAATGACATGGTTTTAGATGTAATGTGTAATATAGATGATTAGATATTAGCTAGATAGATAATAGTAAGTAGCTAGTAACTAACATTAAACCATATTTATGGCTGTTATCTACATGTCAGAAATATGTTTACTACAATCAGTAGCTTTTAAATGCTAACTAGTTAATAAGCTAATACGAGAATCACTTGTTTGAATACACTCCCCAATACTTCCCATTATCCGAACAGTTCATTTTCTTAAATCATCACAGGAAGATCATCGCTGGAAAAAACGATCCACTCAAATAGAAAAGTATTCAAGTATATCTAACTGAGACAACAACAACAAAAAAGACACAGTAGTTTGGGTAAACCATAGAATGGTAACAACAATAACCAAATGGCTACATGATTTCCGATTTGGGTGAATTTTTATAAAGATGATCTTTGAGTATGGAATTCAAACATGAATAGTTTGAATTATGAGATTAAATTATTTAGTGGGAGAAAACAAGTGGTTAGTTAACAATTACTATACTATACCTATACTATAATAATCACTTCAGATAAATGCAAAAAAGTGCTTCGAACCACTTTTTTAACAACATTAATGTAGACTATAATAAATTTTTCGTCAACGGGTTTAGTCTAGTAGAAAAATATATTGAGTTACAAACAATGGTCTCAGATTCGAACTCCATGACAACTTAGTAGTGTGTATGTTAGAATGCTCATGGCACCTAAACTATTGCGTGCCACACACATCCATGATTGTGTGCTCAGTAGAGTTGGTTTGTAAGGCTCCTAATCTTGCTCTCCAAACTAGACTACACCAAGGAAGATAATTGTTTTCAGTTTCTTTTATAATTGTTTTCATTTCTTCCATGAAGAGATTTTTGACGACAAGTGTAGTCTAGTACACATCCCAACCAACAGAATACTTGTCACATGGTGAACATTAAGAAGAAACCTCCTTGAAGCTTCAAGCAGTTGGTGTGAAAACCATCTTAATTAATTCTCTTAGGCCTTCTCCAACCTATTTGGTTCTAAACCCAAATTTTCTTCCTCTAAAAAGTAACTATTTGAGTTTTGCTCAAACCGAAACTGTTTTTTCCCTCAACCCTTCATACTCAAATTTAAAGTCTGCAACTTTATTAAATTGTTTAAGAATGGTTTAAGTTTCATTTTTTTTACATAGATAACTTTTCTTCATTTAATCTTTTTAAATAACTTCATAATTTAATTTTTTAGACAATTTAACTAAAAAAATTTGAAATTCCATAAATATAATTTTATTTGAGAAATAAGTGAGTATTTATAAAGTTTGGAGTGAGTTTTGAGGTTGGATATGATTTAAATTAATTTTAAATATTATTTTAACCATTGAATTTAACTATCAGTCGTTGGATTTTTGTTTTTTACCGTTAATCTAAATCATGGATTTAACTATCAGTCGTTGGGTAAGTTTCGATTTGTTTGAGGAGTAGGAGACGAGAGGTTGAGGAGAGAGAAGCATTAACCAACCATTCAACTGTCACCAATATATTTAAAATAATAGTGACAAGCATTGACAAAACGGTGACTATTGCCCACAATGTGAATTAATTGTATGCGATCACAATGTGTTTTTTCTTCTTTTTGTCTAATGATGCCAAAGATGTGTTACGTAGGAATATCTTCTAAAATGTAGGAATTTTTTAAGAAGTCCGGGGTAAAAAGGTGACAAGCTAGTTGTGCTCGGTAGGCATTTTGCTATAAATATGTGGGAGTCTTCTGGCAGAATTGGTACCAAGAGGGAGAGAAGTGTTATTTCAGAACGCAAAAATGAAGGTAGAGCAAGTCCTACACATGAATGGAGGAGTTGGAGAGACAAGCTATGCAAACAATTCCCTACCTCAAGTTAGTCACTCTCTCTCTCTCTCTCTCTCTCTCTCTCTCTCTCTCTCTCTCTCTATATATATATATATATATATATATATATATATATATATATATATATATGGACTTAATATCCACCACTTAATTATTTTGATAGTTATAAGTTATAACCAAAATTATGCACCCAAAAAAAAAAATTCTGGTAGAGAGGAGGAATTATGCAATATTCATGCTTCCTTCAACCTCGTTTATTTTTTTTCTTCAGAGAGCAGTGATTTCAATGGTGAAGCCCATAGTTGGTGCAAGCATAGTGGAGCTGTGCTGTACTCTCTTCCCAGAGTGTTTGAAAGTAGCGGACTTGGGATGCTCTCCAGGACCCAACACCCTTTTGGTGGTATCAGATATCATAGACAGCATCCACACAACTTACCAAAAACTCAACCGCCCACCTCCATCACTCCAATTTTTCTTGAATGATCTTCCTGAAAACGATTTCAACACGGTGTTCAGGTCATTGCCAGGCTTCTATAAGAAACTTGATGAAGAACATGAGAAGAAGTTCAGGTCATGTTTTATTGCAGGAATGCCTGGTTCTTTCTATGGCAGGCTCTTCCCCAACAATTCTCTGCACTTCGTTCACTCTTCTTATGCTCT
Source organism: Prunus kanzakura (assembly GCA_020521455.1). NCBI lineage: Eukaryota > Viridiplantae > Streptophyta > Magnoliopsida > Rosales > Rosaceae > Prunus > Prunus kanzakura. The sequence continues at coordinate 59,832 of BPUM01000821.1, forward strand.
CCACTGGATCTCCGAGGTTTAATTTTTCTTTTTTTCTTTTTTTCTTTCCCTCCTGTCTTTTTTCCTTTTTTAATCAACTTGTGTCCTTGTTATACTGTTTACTTTTAATCAACGTGTGTACGTAGGTTCCAAAAGGCTTGGTGAGCAAAGAAGGAGAGGGACTTAACAAGGGGAACATATATATAGCAAAGACAAGCCCTCCAGCTGTGTTTAAGCAATACTTGGAGCAATTCAAAAGGGACTTCACAGTCTTTCTGAGGTCACGTGCCGAAGAGCTCGTCCCTGGGGGCGGTATGGTCCTCACAACCATGGGCAGCATAAAGAGTGACGATCCCCTCTGCATTTGGGAATTTGTAGGAATGAAACTCAATGACATGGTTTTAGAGGTAACTAAATATTAGATCATACTTATTTCTAATAGATTTTGGACACAATAATTATTGCTTATTTGAAATGTACTTTGATGAATTTTCAGGGTTTGATTGAAGAGGAAAAATTGGACACATTCAATATGCCATACTATGCACCTACAACCAAGGAGATCGAAGAGGTGATCGAGGCTGAAGGATCATTTACTTTGCAAAACCTTCAAGTTTTCAAAAATGATTTGGACTCTTATATAAACCAAGCTAACAGTGGCCTTGATAAAAAGACAAGGGCTGCAAAATTTGCCATTCACATAAGGGCTTTGGCAGAGCCGATTCTGGCGAGCCAATTCAGAGAAGCACCCATGGACGATTTGTTTCGTAGGTTTGAAGCAGATGTTCTTGATCACATGGAAAAGGGAAACTGTCAGTTCATTAACCTAGTTATCTCGTTAACAAAAAAGCGTTGAGATGAATGTGCAAGAAATGGGGCAACAAGATCTGTGTTCCATTTGCTTTGTTTATCTTTGTACCTTTCAGGTCTTGGACTTCAGTTTATTGTTAAGAATAAATTTGTTTACATTTGGTCATCTTTGTGTGATAGAAGTTGAGGTTCCACTCCAAAACCAATTGGCACTGGGGGGAGTAGTCAAACTTCTTATAAGCCCTTGCTAGATTTCTTAACTTTCCAATGTGAAACATTTTTCACCTTCACATTCTCACATTGTGCCATTCATACTTTGATTTAAAACGTGTTAAAGGAAAATGGAAGTGAAGTTCTTCGGAAAATTTTCATTTTTAGTTTCAGTATTCGATTCATAGAAGACCCAAAACCCTAACTAGCTATCCAAACTCAAATTTAAGACCCTTAAAAAAGAAGTTCATGTTCGAGATTGTTAATTAAATTTTTTTGTTGATTAGAATCACACACATTAGAGTACTTTAAAGAGATATTTAGTCATATACCCATTCTTAGCACTAAAATTATAAATAAACCATACACCATTTAATTTCTATAAACAAACTCAAAAAAAATCCAAAAAATGATAGCTTGCCCTATTGAATTTAATTTTGATTATTAAATTACTTTGATGCCCTATTGAGTGTTTTGGGCTTTTTATGAGGTTTTGGGGTTGGGTTTGTTTTAAGAAATCATTGGCAGTTTTGTAATTTAAAAGAAGTTAAAAGCCTTTTTGTTATGTTGTAAATAGACTTTAAGTGCCCGTTTGGTATTGCTTATTTGGGATGAAAAGTGATTTTTTAAAAATTTTGGGAAGCCCAACCCGTTTGGTAAACTATGAGAAAATCACTTATTGTTAAAAACTGCTGTGAGAGAAAGCTATTTGGGAAAGCAGCTAATAAGGTGCTTTCATTTTCTGATTATACAGGAATCAGTTTCAAAGGGGCGCTGGGTTTAATGATTATGTAGCAATTATTTTTTGATTAAACGGGAATCCATACCAACAACACTTTTAACAAAAAGTTTACCAAACGCCAAACTGTGTTCTCTCACAGCTAATTTCTCTCACAGCAAATCTGACAGCGATTATTTTCACAGCACAGCAATGCCAAACTGGCCCTAAGTGTGTTTCTAAAGTCCATTTCATATAGTGTTTTTTTTATAATTTGGGCTCCTATATTGGGTATAACTCCTTAATTTAAATGCAGCGTAAGAAGTTCATTTCAACTAAGTTTTTCTCCACTTGCAGTAGTTAACAAATCAAGTCCAATGCCACGATTCCAACTAAGTTCATTTCAGCATAAGAAGTTCATTTCAACTAATTTTTTGTGATCAGAAGTCCACTTTTGACCACCAAAAAACAAAATGCAGAGCCACAGCCGTGGTTTTGCAGCAAACTTTCATGATGTCCCATGAAACTAGATTAAGTCACAATGCAAGTCAAAGGTGTGCTAACTAACTTATTTCCTGGAATATAATTTGGGCACAATGACCAAACTTCAACCCCCATATGCACTGCCAATTCTGAACCCCCCAGAAGAAGGCAACTGACATGGTTTTAGGGGTAATGTATAATATAGATTATTAGATATTAGCTAGATGGATAATAGTAAGTAGCTAGTAACATTAAACCACATTTATGGCTCTTATTCTAGACTACATGTCGGAAATATGTTTACTACAATTAGTAGCTTTTAAGTGCTAACCAGTTAGTGTTAATACGGCGCTAATCACTTGTTTGGATTCACTCTACAATACTTTCCATTATCCGAATAGTTGCTTTTCTTAAGTTATCACAAGAAGATCATCGCTCGAATAAAAAAAAAAATCCACTCGAATAAAGAAGTATTCAATATCTAACTGAGACAACAAAAAAAAGACACAATATTTTGAGTAAACCATAGAATGATGTACAATAACCAAATGGCTACATGGTTTCCGATTTGGGTGAATTTTTGTAAGGATGATCTTTTGAGTATGGAATTCAAACATGAACAATTCGAATTATGAGATTAAATTGTATAGTGGGACAAAACAAGTGGTTAGAGACATTAACTTACTATACTATACTATAATAATCACTTCTAAATTTTTCGCCAACGGGGTCTAGTCCTATGGAAAATGATATTGAGTTACGTACAATGATCGCAAATTCGAACCCACATTGCATCTTGGTAGTGATTGTGTGCTCAGTAGAGTTGGTTTGTAAGGCTCCTAATCTTGCTGCAGGTGCGGTTCTTATGCTCTGCGTACTAGACTACACTTGTCTTCATGGAAGATAATTGTTCTCATTTTCTTTTATAATTGTTTTCATTTCTTCCATGAAGAGAATTTTGAGTGACAATTTTTTTATGGAGCAGGAGACGGGATAATGGAGCTCCGGTCAACAGAATACTTGTCACATGGTGAACATTAAGAAGAAACCTCCTTGAAGCTTCAAGCAGTTGGTGTAAAAACCATCTTATTAATTAATTAATTCTCTTACACCATTTCAAACTTCCAAGTCAACAAGTCAATCTGCCTGTTGATTCCAGAAAAAGGACACCGTCTTCTACTCAAAGACCCTGCCTTGGTCTTTTGCTTGCAGCACAGAAATCTTCACCATCTTCAACCTCAGAATTTCCAACACATTCCCAACCAAAACCCACTTAAATAATTGAAAATTCCCATCAAACTTAATCACCAAGATGTTCTCTAAGAACATGGAAATGCCTTCAGCCAAAACGGTGATCTCCACCGCAGCGTCAGTCGCCGCCGCTGCCCTGTTAATCCGGTCCACTGCACGTGACTGGGTGCCCAGTGAGCTCCAACACTATGTTTCACTGAAACTCAGAAGCCTCTTCAGCTCTCTCTCTTCTCAGCTGACCCTTGTCATTGAAGAGTTCGAAGGTCTCAACCAGAACCACCTCTTCAAGGCTGCCCAAGTGTATTTGAGACCCACAATCTCCCCCAACACAAAACGATTCAGAGTCACAATGCCAACCAAAGAAAACAAGATCTCTGTTTTCATGGTGAGAAATGAAGAGATCGTTGACTTTTTCAATGGAATCAAACTCAATTGGAAGTTGGTTTCCAAGGAAATCCCATCCAAGTACATAAACAATCCGGACGGTAGAGGTCGATTCGGGGGATCTACGCTGAAATCCGAGCTCCGGTACTGGGAATTGAGCTTCAACAAGAAGCACAAGGACTTGGTCATTGGCTCTTACTTGCCATATGTATTGGAAAAGGCTAAGGAAGTTAAGGAAGAATTGAAGACCTTGAAGCTGTTCACTTTGAAGTATGATCGGATGATGGGAGGGATGGGAGGAGACGCGTGGCAATCCGTGAATTTGGATCACCCGTCCACGTTCGAGACATTGGCAATGGAAGGAGAGGCCCAGAAGATGATCATGGAGGATCTTAAGAGGTTTGTGAAGAGGAAGGAGTATTATAGGAAAGTTGGGAAGGCTTGGAAAAGAGGGTACTTGTTGTTTGGGCCTCCGGGGACCGGGAAGTCGAGCTTGATCGCTGCCATGGCTAATTACCTCAACTTTGATATCTATGACTTGGAATTGGGTGATGTGAGGAAAAACTCTGAGCTCAGGAAGTTGCTGATTGCGACCGCGAACCGGTCGATTCTTGTGGTGGAGGACATTGATTGCTCTGTTGAAATTCAGAATAGGCTTTCAGCAGCCAGGGCTACAAATCCTCGTGCTTTTTCTGCTCAAAGAACTGAGGTAATTCATTGGTCTCATAAAAAAATAGTATTTTGGTATTGCATTTGCTAGAGAGAGAAAAAATTGCAACTTGCCGACTTTGAGAGGTTTGCAATGACATGAAATTGTCCTTGCATCACTGCACATGAAGAGAACCAACAATTAAGCTTGAGGCTTTGGGCAAAATTGTGGTTGTTTTTGTTGCATTTGATCCGAAAATAATAAAACTTGATCAAGATCATATGTTTTCTATGTTTTCTTTTAGGTGACTCTGTCAGGATTGCTCAACTTCGTAGATGGACTGTGGTCAAGCTGTGGGGATGAGCGGATCATAGTGTTCACCACCAATCACAAAGACCGGCTTGACCCGGCTTTGCTGCGGCCGGGTCGAATGGATGTGCACATCCACATGTCGTTTTGCAGCCCATGTGCGTTCAAAACGTTGGCCTCCAATTACCTTGGAATTACAGAGCACACACTTTTCTTTGACATAGAGCAGTTGATAGCCACCATGAAAGTGACCCCTGCAGAAGTGGGAGAGCAGTTGCTGAAGAATGAGGATCCTGAATGCGCGCTGAGAGACCTAATTGGGTTCCTAGAGAGAAAGAAGAGTGCAACTGAGGAAGCTGCGAGTAAAGCAGAAGATGGAGAACCAAAAACTGTTGAGTAGGAAGATCACAGCAACTGTGGCTATAAGGAAAAAGGCAAGGATTATAGACCAGGGTAACTGTAACCAGGCAAGAATAAATTAGCTGTCCTCCGGAGAAAGAATAGCACGAGATGATTATTTTGGAGTGCCAATAATTATATAGAGTTAGAATTGGACTAAGAAAAATGCGTATCAGCGAAAAGGTTTTTTCTTCTGGTGACAAATAAAATTGTCATCAGATCACACGCCGGATACAAAATTTGAAACTGCGAACATGTTTAATTCGATTGAGGTAATTTATGTTACCAATAGTTTTTTAAGGCCTTAATGGAATGAGCCCTTCTTTCTTTTGATTTGTTTTGTATAACAGGTGGCAACAAATTCTATGGATAGATTTACTCAAGAACATTGAGTCTATTCAAGGCACATTTATTTCTGAACAAACATATAAGGGGAGAATTCATAGTTGTGAATCCTTAGGTCTACAAAACCTGTATTCGGACAATTTTTCTGTGAAAATTGTTCAATTTTATCAATGTCAATGGCATCCAAACAAATCCTATCCCAAGTACACACGAGCTCGGGCAACGGCAGCTGCGAAGCCAAAATAAAACTGGTCTTTCAAAAACAAAACAAGCGAAAACTTAATGAAAAAAATCCACCAAATATACAACACCAAATCCAACTCCATTTTCTTATAACAGTACACCATAGTATTTGTAGTAATTAAGAAAATAAAGTGTTGCGTTCGTATCAACCGCAATGTGTCAAAGCAAGCTCAAAAAAGCTGGGAAGCAAAAAATACAAAGTATCCTAAATCACCTTGGAACCACCATGTGTATTGTGGAACTAAAGGATTCCAAATTACTACAAATGCAAAGCTTCAACTATATCCAACCTAGCATTTATTCATCTGTATTGAAACTCTACATCACCATGAACCTTCAGATCCCGCTCCTGAAACATGATATATAAAGGTTTCAGTCTCACAGAATGTTTAATTTGAGGATTAGGTAATTATATTGTACACTAAAAGCTGGTTCAAACTTACAGAACTGTTTTTTTTTTTTTGGTGGAAGAGTACTTCACAAAAAGCCCGAAAGCGAAGTGGGTCCAAAAGGGGTAGCAAGTCCAAAGTCAAACAGACCCAAAGAAAAAACAAGACCAAGAACCCCCACCAGCCAGAGAACTGATGGGGCTATAGTTAGGGGTTATAATGACCCATTACACCCTCAACCAAAACAGTACACAGCCCAGTTCCCCAATCCACCCTTATTAGACCCATCCAACTAAAGCCAGATAAGGCTAAACAAAAAAGCAAAATGCCGAACACAAGTAAAAAAAACATCATCCCAATCAGTCGGGAGCAGCAGCTCCGGCAAAACTCCTCAAGGGCGAGGGCATTATCGATGACTCTCAACAAAAGAGAGAACAGAGCACATTAAACGACTCTCATTTATTTCCCAGAAGCAGGACAAGCCTTTCTTAAGATTTACAGAATCATCTAATTAGCACTCTTTCTATCACTCATGTTATGAAGAGGGCTACCCTTCTTCATTTCGTTCTAATTTTTGGTTTGTTTATGAAACTAGAAGCTTTTCTTATAAAATTCTAAATCAAATACTCTCAGTAGACAGATCATAAGGTAGCCAGACACATACTTGACTCCTGCGTTTTCACACCCCCATAATGTATACCACCATATGAATTCTTTAATACGACAATAACTATACAGATAAACACAGAATCTGCTAACCAACTTGATGGGCAGAGATGCACATGTAAACTCTACAGCCCAAAGAAATCTCAACCGCATGCCATGCTAACTAATTTAAAATAGCAAAGTAACAAGCGGGGTTAGACTCGTCAGCAGAAACAAAAAAGAAAATGTAAAATCAAGTACTTGCCTCAAAACTAACAGCAGCTTCGCCTAGAAATAAAGATAAGTCTCTGAGCTCTCTACTGAAAATTTGAGAGAGCCCTATACGGCCATTTTCATTTCTATCTTCTGATGAGGATCATAACCTATCAGTTCGAAATCTGCCGCTACAAAAGAATCTATATTCTTTTTCTCGGGATTGATCTTCAAAATCTGCATTAAAATAGAGGTAAGCAGTTGTAACTGGTCAGTGCATATAACAGGTAGAAATGAGAGAGGGAGGGGTGAAGTGAGTACACTTTCAAAACCAAAAACAAGATCATTTATGTAACATCATAAAACTTACTGGAAAAGGCTTGGGCAATTTCTCAAGCTGCTCCTGCAAAGGCCTGATGTGAGTGCGGTAAACATGAGCATCCCCTAAAACATGAATGAAATCACCTGGAACAAGATCTGCACAAGATAAAAGTCTATTAAAGACAGACTCTAAAGACGCAACATTAAGGTTCTTAAATCCATTAGATAGCCAACGACACAAAGGTCCCAGCTAAAATGATCTATCCAATAACTGATAAAACGATCTTTAGAATGCGTACCACAAACATGAGCAATCATGCATGTCAGAAGAGCATATGATGCAATATTAAATGGCACACCCAGGCCGAGGTCAGCAGAACGCTGATTCATTTGACATGATAACTCTCCATTGGCCACGTAGAACTGCAAAGACAAATATAAGGATGTAGTAAAACAAAAGATATATGATAAAGAAACAAAAGATGTACCATCTCAAGACAAACCTGAGCAACCATGTGACAAGGTGGGAGTGCCATCAATTTGAGATCAGAAGGATTCCAGGCCGAGAGTATAATCCGCCGATCATCTGGATTAATTTTAATCTTGTCAATAACATCTAACAACTGATCAAAACCTTGGCCAGTGTAGTCAGCATTCATGTCAGTATACCTGTAATATGGAAGAGAAATAGGTGAATTTGAAGCTTGAATTTTTTAAATAAAGTAAAAATCCAGACGCTGAACTTAAACTGAAGTACACTAACCTAGCACCAAAGTGTCGCCACTGGAACCCATAAACTGGTCCCAAGTCGCCCTCTTCCTTGTCAGTTAAACCAACACTGAAGTGGATACAAAAATCACTTAGAACAGCATGAAACCTGGAACTCGTCACACATTTGGGAAGTCTAATACTTGCCTGTCAAGGTAGTCTCTAGAAGCATTTCCATCCCATATGCGAATGCCTTTCTCCTGAAGGACCTGCCAACAAATCAAATATATGCACTAAATAGAAGAAACTTCTTCTTGTCATAAACTTCTCTTTCAGAAACAGGAAATCAATGGCGTTTATGTCTTTTACAAGCCAACAAGGTAAGTATGGTCTCATACTCATGGAAAGTTAAAATATAAACAGAACTCTTAAAGTAAAAATGACCACATATTTTTAAATGTAATAAACTTCCAAATGGTCCCTTTCAACTGCTCTTCACAAAATTATACGCATTTTCAAAGCAATGGTCCTACTAAAAACATCAGAACAAGTCATCACTTTTTATCAATGTACTGAGGAGAAAACAGAAACACAAATTTCAAATGCTCAACTTTGGATAAACAAATCAACTTTTCAACAAGCGCAAACTCAACTTGTTCAACTGTAGTCCCCTTGTGATGTAAAGAATATGAATCAAGGAAAGCATACATGAGTTAAAACATTCATCGAAATTGTAATACCTTGGCATTTGTTGAACCACTGATGAACCACAGAAGTTCTTCAACAACCCCTCGCCAAAATACTTTCTATTGGACCAAATGACCACAATGTATGTCAGTTTATGTACTGAAATGGATTTATAATAAATAAATAAAAACTCAATTGAACAACTTGCCAAGAGAGAAAATTGGTATACCTATCAAAATTAAGAAAGATAAAAGCAACACATATGTAAAAGAACAAATCTGAGCATATGCATACCTTGGTTGTCAGAAGAGGAAAAGTTCTGCGCAGATTGAACCGCATCTGTGGAGATACGAAGAAAATTAGCAAACATCACTTATCTGCTTTTAATCAAGAGAATGCTAAATGAAACATAACAGTAATTTCTCAAAAACTTAGCTTGAGATTACCTGGCAACCAAATTTTGATAAAGTACCAGTCCCTGTCCTATCATCCTTAGAAGTGCCATCTGAGAGGATTTCTCGAACCAGACTTAGATAAATGTGCTCTTCATGTTTTTCAAAAATCATCTTGGGCAGGAAAGAGAAATTCTTTACCTCACACTTAACGGAATCTGACTTACTACTAGAGATCAGATCATTGTTTTGACAAAGGGATTCAACTGCAGAACTCCTTACACGAACATAAGTTGTGAAGGAATGTCGAATGCTATTTTCCACCTTGGGAAAGGATGAATACCACGGCTGAAATACAGAGGAATCAATTGCAGGGATAAAAGTGTCACATTCAATGTTTGTCTCTATTTCTGTAATGTGAATGGCATCACAGCCAGGCGCATTGAGAGCTTCCCTGGATACAGAAATGTTAATAAAAGAAATAAAGAAAAACACAGTTAAAAATATAGAAACAAACAACAAAGTCACACCTTAGTATCTGGCCACCCCCTATGATAAAGACTTTGTCAATTGACAGACAATACGGAGAAGCAGCTAACAATTCCAAAGCAGATGCCATGCTTCCACATATCACAACATTCTCTGCAGTAGCAATATCAAAACTCCCAGAACGAGTCAGAACAACATTAAGGCGACCAGGTAGAGGTCGATGCTCAGGGGGAATGCTCTCCCATGTTTTTCTACCCATAACAACCGCATTTTTTTTTCCGGGATCTGATGTGGTCACAGTGACTTCCTTAAAGAACTTGAGATCAGAGGGCAATCTCCAAGGTAGTTTCCCATCCTTTCCAATACCCATTTCTCGGGTCGCAGCCACAACAACTTGGTAAGTCCTTTGTGGATTAGGCGGGGTGTTACCATTGCCATTGGCGCTCACCAACAACTCACCAGCCATAGTAGAACCCATAGACTGAAACAAACTCAAAGATAACAGCCTAAAACGAGGACCGCACAGCCAATTTTTGTGGAAGTGCGGTAAACCCTATAATGTAACATAAATATGTTATAAATCAACAAAGAAAACAAAGGATTAAAGCGCAGATATGAGCATATAATCTATGAATGAGAAACAAAACAGCAAAAGAGATCAGCGAAAGTGCATAAGATGAGATTAATGAATACATCGTAAGTTATCATCTAATTTCAAACAATTGGGGCATGTAAAGGGAAACCCACCAAATTCAACTAACTATTTAGCTATAAATTATTAGAAACCACAAACAGAAATATGGGTTGCTAGTAAAACAGATACCACCATTATTGCCGACCTAGACATCAATATGTGCAAGACACTCAGTTTATAAGATTATCTTGAGTAACATACAGTATGAAACTCAAGTCCAGTCTCAAAATCTGTGCTTTAAAAAAGAAAAAATCAATAACAAGTAATGATTGATGGTAAAATTTGCATACAATGTGAAAAATAATTAGCACAAAATTCTAATCAGACACAGTAAAATTTTAGTCCAAGAATTACACAAATGCAATGATTTTCAAATAGTTACAAATCCTGATGATGAGAAAATTGGGAAAAAGAAGTAAACCAGCACCAATCTACCAGAAATGAAGCATAAAGTAATAGATCCTCCCCAAAAACACAATTACAATAAAATAAATAAATAATAAGACAAGTAAAAAAACAATTGAAAAGAGAAGGTTGAAATGGGAGAAGCAACTGACCGATCTCAAACCGAAGAGCGAAATCTTGAGTTGTGGGGGCCAAGAGTGGCAGAAAGATGGAGAAAATTTGAGTGAGAATTAGGGTTTTGCGAGCGAAGCAGTGAGAGCGAAATGAGAGAGTAAGAAAACACAAGGAGCGAAGGGCTGAAACCGCTTTCTTCGCTTTCAATCCTTTTTCTCTTCTTCTCTCCCTCTGAGAAGAGGAAAAAAATAAGAGAGACAATATAAAAAGGTGGGGGAAGAGAGAGAGAGAGAGAGAGAAAAAGAGAAAAATAAAATAAAATAATTCCAACACAGCGGCTGGCTGACATGTACACGAGAAATCCAAAAGCACAGTTGACGCGGAGTTCCGCCAAGGTCTGAGTGGTTGAGGTGGTTGTGCGTGTACTCAAATGCCCCTGCTTTTCTACATTTTTGCTCACATTGCATTGCACCAACTTTTCATTTATATATATTTTGGTTAAGGAAAATTTAAGAAACCAAAGCCTTTGAGATTAGCCTAAGCACTGATAAAGGTCCACAAAAAAGTTAGAATTACGATAGGTTAAAGGGTACGTATGATCGCTTCTAATGTATGAAATAGAAACATTTCATTCAAACAATGAGAGGGCGAGTATTAGACAGACTATAAAACCAGATAGTTTATGTTCGAATTCTTAGTAATGCAAGAATATTTAAACATTAGTTTATCACGCCATGTGCAACTAGTTGTTTGTATTTTAAGTTTATCTTAAGTATCATATCTATTGGATAGTGGTCAGCGATCATGATAGAGTTTTCTTTGGTACTGAAAATAAATTTTGGTTATTTGAAAACTTTCTCTTGTTAGTTTGGCGTGTCATGGTAGTTTGTTGTTATATTGGAGAGAATCGAACCCTTTATTTATCAAAATCGTAACATGGTATCCCATACTTCCTCACCACTTGGACTAACTCCAAGGACTTCATGTTGATTCTTATTTAATTTTATTGTCTAAACTCACATTATGACAACCTAAATGTCAAATTGTTAGACAAGAGAGTGTTAAATTTAATAAGCTTGTATCTCGTTTCTTTAAATTATTGGTTTAATAATGTAATGAAATTTCATCTTTGATAGGCATAACGTGACACTTGAAAATGGTTATAGGACATTGATACTTTTCAAACATATGTAGGTCATTTTTATATTGAAACCCAATTTTCACCAAATATTGTCTATATATGCTACTTTGCTCTTTCTTCGTGTATTGCACTTTTGTTGTTTATTTTAATTGGTTTCTTTAGGGTTGCATTAGGCACCACTTGGACATAAACACCCTAAATAGATTGTTTGTTAACGTGGCTAGGAGAGCCTCTTTGACCTTTTGTATGAAAGATTTAGGACCAAAGGTCGACTAAAACAAATATGAAAATTTTATGAGAGAAAAAAATATGCATTTCTAATTATGTAGCTCAATGATCCAATTAAGTTCTAATGAGATGTGAAAAAATGTTGATTCGTTTTTTAGTAGTTTGTTTTAACAATCGTTCATGCACGCGTGAGTGACTGTCAACCGTTGATGTATGTAAAATCTGTATATATAACAATCATTCCTTCTTGTAATAACTAAATAGTTCACATTTTGAACTAGCATTTTCATCTCCTCTACCACATGGACGCCACAGAAGGGCAAAACCCTCTTCAGATTGAGCATAATGATGAACAAATTCTCATGATCATGACCGACAAAAAAATGAAAAGCATAGTCTTTTTTACAGAGAAAAGGGTACTCTGGTTATTATATGCAAAAGCTGAGGGTAATTAGGAGATTCCACGATTAACCAATAAACATAAGCACCATCTCGATACTAACGGCCCAACGCACAGCCAAAGCCGTGTGCTCCGTACGGCTGGAAGGCGGGAAATCTATAACAGCCACTAGGATCATGACACATGGCCAACTCACATTCGAACTCAATTGCATAGTACATCACAGCCGTCCACTTGGCATCTATCCAAATGTCCTGTCAGCGTCCTATAGCTTTTAGGGTAATTAATCATAATTAGTTGTTACTTGGACATCTCAATTACTTCTCGTGCTATATTTTTTAGTTTTAATATTTTTGGATAATAATAAAATAATAAACAAGATGGCAAATTGTCTTTGTTGCATGCATACAATTATTTTTTAATTGAGATATGATTTTCTTTGCTGAATTTTATATTGCACTTGGAAAAATGACCTAGTTTGGTCCGAAAACACAAGAATCTGACCTTTTCTTTTTGGAAGATTTGAATAGGCATGGATTTATTTATTTGTTCAATCTATGACATTCATTGGATGACTTTGGATTGAAATCTTCACGAAGAAAAGAAGATAAAATTAGTCATTGTGTTATTTTTTTTTTTAAGGTAGACGAGGGTGAGATTGAAACTCAAAGAATGCGTGATTGAGTAAGTGTTTTACTACTTGAGCTTTTTTTTTAATGAAAGAAAACGTAAAACTAAAACTCTCTAATAAATAAATAAAACATATGAAAGAAATTGTTACGTCGAAAAAGAATTACTTAATTTCAGAATTTTCGAAATGTTTTTGCGTACATATGCTTTCTTATGTCAATTTTAACCTTCTACATTTCGTGGGAAAAAAAAGTAGTTGTTAAAATTGAACCCTATTCAAGCCCTTTCACTACTTTGGAAGTGATCCATTGATTGGAATATGCTTGCTCCATAATTGAAAAGAAGGGAGGAGGGTGTGTGTGTGTGTGTGTGTGTGTTATCTATCAAGAACCTTACCTGATTAAAGTCAATAATTGCGGAAATAGTGACTCATTAGAGTCAACAATTGCGGAAGTAAAGAGTTTAAATGATTCTCATAGAATATTGCAAAAGAGAACAATTGCTCTAACTCCACCCAAATACGTTGGAGGGAACCACATACTTCTTGGTGGGAATATTGCCGTGTCTAAAAACTTCACATGAAGAAAGAAAAAGCTCAAAAAAAGCTTGCTCTAAATAAAAAAGAAACTTGGAACTCAATGAAGTTTTAATTTTATGATATGACCGTTTAATAGTTGTTGGTGTAGTTTTTGCCTGTTTTAGTTTTGTCTTTTGTGCTAATTTATCTACTTAAATTTGTTGTTTTGATAAAGTAAAATGAATCTCATTCCATATATCCATATGCATAAACGATCGCTCAAGCACTTGAAATTTTGTGTTGTATTCTCCTTCTTCTAATATCATTTGTATGATAGAAAACAAAAAGAACAACGTCACCCAATTGGCAGAGTTTTGACTCGGCCCGCAATGGTTGTGTTGCATTTGAGAGGCGAGCTCTTTCACCTCCATCCATGTAGGCGAAGGTTCGAAACTCAAGCACCTAATGAATATTTGTGTAAAACCCCCCTCCCCCAATTGCTTGTACTTCAAAAGAAAAAAAAAGAGTTGGATTAGCTTTGATAAAATCCATTTCCCATCATAGATTGGAATATAAATCCATTTGATAACACTAGTAATGATGTAAGTTTTCTACAATCTGATGTGTAAAAGGGCATAATTACTGACAACTCACAAGAAGATGACATGCTGGAAAAGTCTGAAATACCCCTGAAAAGGAGGTCGTGCGACACAAGAAGATGACATGCTTGGAGCTGCTTCCTGCACCATCAATCTCATTGGTATGAGCTGCAAATAATCTCCATATGCAAAATGGTTCTGCAACTGGAAATGCCATAAATTGTATTGCTCAAAGTTTTTATATCTTAATCTACTGTTTCGAGTGAACAAACAAAATAAGGTGGTACAACTTATATTAAAGAGCTAACTTCATATCCAAATACAAAGGTTCCAATGTTACAACAACCAACATAAGAGAAAAATTCTGGCCTCTTTAACTGGCTCTAACTAATCAAGGTCGGGCAATCAAAGACCGTCAAAGAATCGCATATGATCTTCAAATGTCTCTGCATGTCGGATCTTGGCCACTGATCCATCTTCTTCAACCTGAAAACATTGTGAAAACAATGAGAAATAAGTTCCTGGAAAGAGCATAGATGTTGGTGTCAGGGTGTAGGGATTGTTGGCAATCACAATTTCATACCCAATATTCTGGAGGTCGCATTTTAAGATTGTAAGTTGAAGCCATGCTCATGCAGTAAGCGCCTGCATCATGAACAACCAGACCAGCTCCCTGAAATGGGGAAATCTAGTTCAGAAATCAAGCACCAAAATCCATAAAGAAGGAAACCTCCAGAACAGATTTGAGAAGATCATTAACATTTTCTCTAATAGTTGTATCCAAGGATGGAAGATTATAGCTGTGACCCTCCCATAACGAGTTTACACATTACCTTGGGTGGAGTTGGAAGTTCTCTATCCTTCCCTAAGAAATCTGCAGACTCACAAACAGGGCCAACCACATCAAAAGTAGAAATCTCAGCACCAGGTGGAGCAGGAGAAACCAGCTCTATATGCTGCAATCAAATGCCACAAGTCAATGAGATCCAAACCAAAAACAAGAGGGAAATTCCTAGAGAAATGAAAAAAAGCTGATGAACATTTTTCTTTGGAAAAAATTATAGCAGTTTTTATAGCAAAGTGAAAAAAGGGAGACAGATCAAATCTTAGGGATAAAAGAATTATTTACATGCATACCACAGACACAATAAGATCCAAGAGTCTACATCACGGATTACTTTTGTTTTCTCTCACAAGGGAAAAAAATTTGAATGTCTGTCATCTCCAGTTAACATTAATGAATTTTACATCAAAAGCAGACTAGCAGTTGACTGAACTTGAAAACTTACTTGATAAGCATCGTACAGACTTGGGCGAATGAGTTCAGCCATGCTTCCATCGATCACGATAAAGTTTTTGGTGCCATTTGTTTTGACACCTGTTACTCGGTTGACCAAGCAGCAAGAATTTGCAATAAGTGATCTCCCAGGTTCAATGATAAGATTTAGACCCTGTGACTGGACCACGTCGCGAACCTAAACCCTCAACATCAATGTCGATAAAAGTTTAGTGAAATGTTACAGCAACCAAAAGATAGAAAAAACTGTTAGTTTATTTCATTAAAATTCCCACAAACATAACTGTTGAAAAAGGTTCAGTGAAATGCTATATCAATCAAAGATAGCAAAAACTGTTAGTTTGCTTCATTGCAATTCCCACAAGAAAGTAAGGCCTCAACTATCCTAGGAAAATCTGAAAGAAATTCTAAAAGGTTCAAAAAACAAAAAAAAGTACTAGACCTGGTACATTGGTATGAACATTGATGATTTTGTACAAAATTAAAAAGAACAGTTTGGTATGAAGACCCAATCCCTTATAGCACTTATATAATCTCCATAAACCAAATCCTTAAAGAGGCTATACATTCTCGTAATATACGTAGATGCAAATGTCATACATGGAATCAAGCTTCTGAAGAACAATTTAAAAGCATAAAATTTCAAACATCCCAAAGACAGAACAAAGTTAGTAGGTTTCAAGGAGCACTGTATCATGCATGTGCTACTACAGGGCTACTAACTTCCTTTTCTATAATACTAAATTAATGTGTTATCAAATCACTCAAGCACACATGAATTACATAGTTAAGCAGGAACAAGATTCAAAAGAGATCATACTCACAGTGTCAATAAGATCTCTGGGTGTCGGAAGTACAGCACCAGCATGATAGTAATCTATCCCAAGTCCCCCACCAATATTTAAGTAATCAACTTCAAAACCTTGAGACCGGATTTCGTCAATGTACTTAACCATAAGAACAGCAGCATCCCGAAATATATCCACCTGGTAAGAGAGGGAGAGAGACAGAGACAGACAGAGACAGACAGAGAGCGAGAAGGAAAGACAGAGACACACTTAGATTTTGTGATAAGAGAAGTTGGTGTACATCTGTCATAACAATAAGGACAAGAAATGAACATATACTAGCAGAAAATGAAAAAAAGAATAGTCATAAGTGAACAACACTGAACAGAACAAGAAGAAAATAAATGGCCGATAATAATGTCTTCCAACCAAGACTTACCAGCTGAATTTATAATAGACAAAATGGCAAGTTATACACTGAGACACAATTATAACTTGTGTAAATGGCCGATAATTCACAAGTTATACACTTTTGAAAACTGCGTGAACTCTTTATTATGAATAACCCATTGATAATGGTTTTTCTTAAAGTGTTCAGAATGACTTCATACAAGCACGGATATGAAAGGATATCACAAGTAAACATAATAATATAGAGGGATATGAACACCAAGTAATCAGCACACCTTGGTAATAGTGGATCCAAGATGACAATGGGCGCCAACAAGTTTTAGCTCATTTGGGTGTGCCTTCACAGCATCCAAAAACCATTGCAGCTTCTCATTTCTAATACCGAATTTGGAGTTCTTGTTCCCAGTGGCAACATAAGGATGAACCTAAGAAATTAACACAAATATTAAAACAATATACAAATGGTTTAAGATCAATTTAACAGTCAAGCGCTTCAGTATGGATAACTTTCCAATAATATTCCAACAACTGCCTGAACTTGCTATTGGAGCTGGAGAAACTGGTGGGGTAGGGTGGTCTGGGCAGTATATATGAGGCATGGTAGTGGCCCATGCCAAAGATCTGTCTACATTTTTACAATAAGAAATAAAAAGGGCACCAAGTTCACAATAGTACAACTATCTGAACCTAAATACATGTGGTGCTCATGCCCTAATATTTTTAGATTTTTCACAACGGATGTCCCATGTCCAGGCTACATAGCACATATAACATATAATGGTTTAAAAAAAGGCGGTACCCTGGTAGTTGGCAAACTCTCCAGCTTCAGAACTGAGCAATAGAGTGCTGGAATATGGAGAAAAATCGAATATGCCATAATGGTTGTGGCATCATTGTGAAAATCATGGCAACAACACTGTTTATTAGCTATGTAGTTAAGAACTTAAGCTAAAAATCTTGTTCTATACAGTTAAAATGATAAAGCAATAATGCAATGGTATTAGTTATATTTTAATTTCTTTGAAGTGGTTATTCTAATTGTTATCAGCTTCCTGATTAATTTAATTACTCAAAAAGTATTGATACCATGAATCATATTATGCATCAAGCACATTCCAAAACTTGAAAATATTCAGGCAAGTATGATTCTAGAGTTAAGACGCATTGAGAACCTTCCTATCATAGAATTTTAGCTTACGCATCACAATGACCAACTAATGGTTTTCAGCTAAAGATTCTATTTCCTAAGTTATCTAAAGACCAGACTAAACATCTCATATGTCTAACATCTGCACTTCCATGATTCATGAATATCATCATCATTACCTGAGGGTCTACGTCTGGATTAATCCGAAGTAGAACATTGACCCTCTTTCCAGCAATTCTTGCAGCAGCAACAATATTTTCCAAGTCAAACTCGCTATCAACATTGATAAAAACACCTTCTTGGGCAGCCAAAACCAAGTCCTCCAACAACTTTCCATTCCCATTAAAAATGCACCTGTTCAAACAATTGTACAAGCACGTTTTCAAAACACAATTAGCCCAAACACACAATTACTCATACACAGGTAAACATATCACAAAGCAAGCCATAATTTCGATGACAGATTGAAATCCCATTGATGCCATTGATACTAAAAATAATGTAACACAAAGAAACCTTTTATTCACACACAAAAATTGAAACAAATGATGGGTATGTAGAATCTTACTTAGTGGGATCAAACCCAGCTCGAAGGGCCAACCTGAGCTCATTCCCACTAACCAGAACAGCACCACAACCCAACTGTCTCAGATGCTCCAATATCTTGTAATTGTTGTTGGCTTTAATCGCATACCCAAT
The DNA here is from genome assembly GCA_020521455.1 of Prunus kanzakura. Taxonomy (NCBI): domain Eukaryota; kingdom Viridiplantae; phylum Streptophyta; class Magnoliopsida; order Rosales; family Rosaceae; genus Prunus; species Prunus kanzakura. The sequence continues at coordinate 78,526 of BPUM01000821.1, forward strand.
AACAGAACTCAACCCCTCCAATGCCTCCTTATAGGCCTCGACGTTTCTAGTGATCTGTGGCTTGCTGTAGAGGTAGAAAGGCCGCCTCTCAACCGAATCGATGACCTCCTGTACCTTGAGGCCCTCACAATAGAGAAACCCATCTGAGGATTTGGAGAAGCAGTGCTTAAAGGGTGTCGTTTGAGGGTCTTGTGTGAGGGATTTTGATGGGTTTTGGGAGACGACGGCTCTGAGAACCAGGGGTTTAAGGGAGGCGGGTCTGAGGGGTAGAATGGGGTTTTGGGAAAATGGGTTTCGGGTTAAAGGGTGCTTTAGGGGTTTGGAGAAGGATGATGATGAGGTTTGGAAAGGGAGCTGCGTAGCCGCCATTGAGAAACGAAGAGGAAGAAGAGTGAGTGTGTGTGAGACTGAGAACTGCTTTAAACTGAAAAAGGCACTACACAAAAGGGCAACGTGCTCTGAACTTTTTAGTAATTTCAGCAAAGTATTAGGAGCACGTTGAACAAAAACATTACTGCTCATCAAATTTATTTCATTAAAATTGAAAAGGATACTAAAAAAGACATTTCTTCTCTCTCTAAATCACATTTTGACATATATGCAAATATAATTCATCACGATTCACAACACAAACAAACACCTAAAGAGAACATTTTACACGCCTATTGTGGGAACCGAATTAAATCATAACCTTAGGTCAAATAATTCCTTCCATTTGGGGATTATTTGACATAATTGGAAATTATTCAACCTAATTGAGAGTTACTCAATTTAATTGGGGATTACCCAATTAAATGGAATGTTACCTAATTAGGTTGAGAATTGATTTGATTCCTACTACAATTCCCAATTAAAGGAGGAGTTACCTAATTGGCAGCTTGGACCGTGCCTTCAAATCCTCAATTAATCAAATCAATTCCAAATTAGGGAGGAATAATTCCTTTCCATCTACGGAATTATTCCTTTGAAACCCTAGCTCCCGATACCTCTATAAAAGGATGGCCACACACAAGGGTTGAGGTACGTCAGAATTACTACTAAAAACTCTGCATAAATTTTCCTCTCAAAAACCCTAGCCGCCTCCTCCCTCCCCCTCTCTTACAAAAGGCTCCGGCCGCCCGGTTTACACCATTAACACATATATCTCTGTACCCTAGTTAGCTAGTGTTTTTCTTACAAACTCTTGAACTAATTTAGGCATCGGAGGGCCTTTGGCCAACACCCCCCGGGTGTGGTCCTCTCATTTGTTCTATTTTGCAGGGAGAAAGATGCGGCGAAGAAGAAAGAGGAATCTTCCCAATTGAATATTCTTGTGGGGAAATTTGCTCCCACAAATTAGTGCTTTCATTGAGAGGTGAACTCAAGACCTCCCGCTTACCAAACGGGTGCTCTAACCAACTGAGCTGTGAAAGCACCAATTTGTGGGAGCAAATTTCCCCACAAGAATATTCGATTGGGAATATTCCTCTTTTTTCTTCGCCGCATCTTTCTCCCTGCAAAATAGAACAAATGAGAGGACCACACCCGGGGGGTGTTGGCCAAAGGCCCTCCGATGCCTAAATTAGTTCAAGAGTTTGTAAGAAAAACACTAGCTAACTAGGGTACGGAGATATATGTGTTAATGGTGTAAACCGGGCGGCCGGAACCTTTTGTAAGAGAGGGAGAGAGAGGAGGCGGCTAGGGTTTTTGAGAGGAAAATTTATGCAGAGTTTTTAGTAGTAATTCCGACGTACCTCAACCCTTGTGTGTGGCCATCCTTTTATAGAGGTCTCGGGAGCTAGGGTTTCAGAGGAATAATTCCATAAATGGAAAGGAATTATTCCTCCCCAATTTGGAATTGATTTGATTAATTGGGGATTTGATTTATTAGGGTAAATCAAATCCCTAATTGTGGTAGGTATCAAATCAATTCCTAATTTAATTAGGTAACTTCTCCTTTAATTGGGAATTGTAGTAGGAATCAAATCCATTCTCAACCTAATTAGGTAACATTCCATTTAATTGGGTAATCCCCAATTAAATTGAGTAACTCCCAATTAGGTTGAATAATTCCCAATTAGGTCAAATAATCCCCAAATTGAAGGAATTATTTGACTTGTGGTTATGATTTAATTCGATTCCCACACCTATCAAACTATCATCGGCAGAAAAATAAGAATTCTTACTTACACAGAAAGAGCGCAGTATTTTCGAATTGGAGAACCTAACATAAAAATGTATTAAATTTGAAATAATAACACACCACAAAACTTTTAACAATTGGAAAAACTTCGTTTTCGAGCTCTCAAGGTTAGTCCAAGTGGTGAGATTCATGGATGGTAACTGAAGTGGTTGATACTGAGCATGACTCCTCCCACCATATTATAATATTTCCTCTACTACCACCCTAGTCTATTCGTAATTAGAAACTGGGATACCTTTTTTAATATTATTAATTCTCTTTTGCGTCAATAGAATGACAAAAGCAATGGGTAGCAAATAATAATTGATCTCAGTTTAATGAAGAAAAAAAAAAGATTGTTGGTACGCTGCAATAATATTTTGGACTTTTCACTATTTTAGGATTTTGATGAATTAATTTCTCACAAAAAAAGTTATGTGCAATTATGTTAAATCTAAATTTAGCTTTTGGTCTCTAGCATTTCTCGAGGTTCCAAGTTCAAATTCCCCCGTCGAGCGCCCAATAATACTATTAAAAAATTAGTCGAATTAGAAAAACTGCTTAGTCGATCATTGTGTGGAAAAAAAAAAAAAACTGTTATATTATTAAATAATTTTGATAACTATTTAAAAATAATTCCATTTCTTCGCTCTCATATCCTTGTTTTATCTACCTACTATAACTTTATTTTCTAGTAAAATTTTATTTGATGCTTGTGTAGTTAACTTCCCCTTTTTTTTTTCTTTTTTTTTTTTTTTTCTGATTGCTTACGGACAAGTGAAACCAATTTCAGTTCCACACAATGTGAGAGAAGTTTTTTTTGGGTCAAGAATGTGAGAGAAGTTGAAGAAAAAAAAATGTTGGGAACAGTTGAGAAGAGAGCCGTTGGTGGTCATGGTTTCTTTCTAGGTTTGGTGGAAACAAAAAACGGCGGAGACGTTGGGAAAAGTCAGTTAACTTTGCCTGGGAAGACAAACGACATTTGAACGATCAGTTGGGGGCTTTCCATTCCGCAGAGACTCTCTTTCTCTCCCAATAGAACAACCTAAAACGCTGTCATGCACTTCACCCCATGTCCATGGAAACCAAACAAAATCTCATGTCTATCTCTGTCTTTTTCTACCTCAGTCTTGTCATCCTCGTCGCAATTTTAGACATTAATTCTTGTGATATACATATATATATACACACACAAATATATGTAAGCTCTAAGCTCCGTACATTGTTGTCAAAACATATCCTCTCCTAAACCCTTTGGTTGCCTTGAAACAGTAGAGCAAAGCAAACCTTGCAAGACAGACATCGATCATGTGTGACGACAATATGCCAGGAACTCTAGACCGACACCTTAAACCTGGTAAGTACCATTCCGAGAATTTTCAAGAAACTTTATATGAAATCAATGTATAGTTTTGATTTGAAGGTTATGTATATGTGGTCTTTCTGAAATTGAAGGAAAATATTTGGCTACGGAGTCATTCCTCCTTGCCGACAAATCACATTCTTGACATGCGTGTAGAAACTTTTCTTTTGTAATTTTAATGAGTTAGTTTTACATATGCGTCAAACAGTGATATTTAGATATGTAAGGAGCCAAGCAATGTCCGAATTTGAATTAACCCATTAACTTCGTTTACATTTTCATATGGACTTCATTATTCGGTGCAGTTCTCGAAGAACACTCTGAAGACGAGAGGAAAACAAGGCTCGGGCCTCTTAAGAAGGCAATGAATGCCTCCACCAAGTTAAGGTGTTCCTTGAGCAAGAGGGGTCGAAGGAGCAACAGAGTAATGCCTGTCCCTATTGAGGACAACATTGATGCAGAGGACTTACAGGCCGTGGATGCGTTTCGCCAAGCACTTATCTTGGAAGAATTGCTGCCTTCAAAGCATGATGATCATCATATGATGCTAAGGTTACATATTTTATTCCTTGTTTCGGTTCATGTCAACAATTTTAGATGGTTGAGTTGCCATTATCTGATTATGAATAGATTTGTTATCTTTGTGGATGATGGTACAGATTTTTAAGGGCCAGGAAATTTGACATTGAGCAAACAAAGAAAATGTGGGCTGATATGCTCCAGTGGAGGAAGGAATTTGGTGCTGACACTATTATGGAGGTGTTTTATAAAATGCTTTTATTGAACTTGCCTTATACGGTCTAGTTCACTACTATCTATGTGTTTCCTAAACCTTTGCCTTTGGTTATTTTGTTAAGGACTTCGAGTTCAAGGAAACTGATGAAGTCGTGAAACACTATCCACAAGGACATCATGGAGTTGACAAGGATGGACGGCCTGTCTACATTGAGAGACTTGGTCAAGTCGATTCTACCAAGCTGTTGCAAGTGACTACAATGGACCGCTACATGAAGTACCACATACGGGAGTTTGAGAGGACCTTTGTGTGTAAATTCCCTGCCTGTTCCATTGCAGCAAAGAAGCACATTGATCAGAGCACCACTATTCTGGATGTACAAGGAGTGGTATGTAAAAACTGATCTTTAAGTTCAAGTTTGCTTTTAATCTTATTGGATTTTTTTTTTTGGAGATCTATGATATCATTTTACTTTTTCCATCATTCTCATTTTTGAAGAGGTAATCGTTAGTTCGTTTAATCGATGCGCAGGGGCTTACAAGTTTAAACAAATCTGCAAGGGAACTTATCCAGTGCCTTCAGAAGGTTGATGGTGACAATTATCCTGAGGTATTGTGTAAATAGCTGTATCATTTCAAGTTTGACAAGCTTCTTGGTTTACTTATCTTACATCAACAATAGCTTTCGTATTCTATGATGCTTATTGAGTCTTTTGTTTACTGTAGACCCTGAACCGTATGTACATCATCAACGCTGGTTCTGGATTTAGACTTTTATGGAACACACTGAAATCTTTCCTTGACCCCAGGACAACCGGAAAAATCCATGTAAGCATTTGTATTTTGTTTCCCTTATACTTCCTGTTTAAGATTGTGATACAGTAATGGTGCTAAACGAGTTGATGACTATGTTTGTGTATCAGGTTCTGGGAAACAAATACCAAAGCAAGTTGCTTGAAATAATTGATTCTAGGTAAGAATCCTTCTAGGCAAAATATTGTTGAGATTATATTTTCTTCTATTCAAATGTTCATCTTTCTGTACATCTCTTAGTCCACATCTAGTTCAAGCTAAGCTTAGCAATCTCCTTGATTCACATTATCTGTATTATAACTTCAAAATTTCCTGTGCAGCGAGCTGCCAGAGTTTTTGGGTGGTAAGTGCACTTGTGCTGATAAGGGTGGCTGTATGCGTTCCGATAAGGGCCCATGGAATGATCCAGCCATCACGAAGGTGATTAACTACTAATTGTGTTTTTTTTCTTTATTTGTGTGATATCTTTACTCTGTTCTACATAGTCTCAACTCTCGAATGTGAATAAAAAGCTCACCAAGTTGGGTATTTTGATGAATCAGATGGTTCAGAATGGTGAGGCCAAATGCAAAAGGACAGCTTTGTCAGGCATTGAGAAGGCAGGCTCAAAGGTACTCAGACCTTGCCTCTCTTCTAATCAGTTTTTTATAAATGGTTAATTGCCTGACTTCCTATTTTTTTGCTATTTTCTTTCGGTATTCTACAACATGAAGAGATGTGATTCTCTCAACTCAAAAACTGTTCCAGAGGCTGACATGAAGTCTCAAGTGAAGCAGCAAAATTTCTCTCCTTCACCTGAAGATGTAAGCTTAATGAACTTCCATCCATATTTGGAAATTGTTTGTGACTAAAACATGAGAACTTTTTGTGATGCCTTTGTTTTCTTTGCTATTTGCTTCGTCTTTGCAGGTTGTTATTACCAAAGAGTGCAATAGGACCTATGAGCATGAGGACTTTATGCCAATGGTTGACAAGGCTATGGATACAACTTTCTCTAAATCAATTCAATGTGATAAAATTTCCCCAAGCCAAGGTATATATAATTCTAATAAATGTAATGGCTATTCTTTCAAATGCTGATACTAAATTATATCTGTTTCTCTTCCAAAGCTACAGATAGCTTCCCTGTGCATTACGCTTGCAGGGATCTGGAAAGACTAAGCAATCAATTTGTTTCTGGAATGATGGCTTTTGTCATGGGTATTTTCACCATGGTTCGATTGGCACGAAACATGCCTAAGAAACTGGCTGAGGTTGCCCACTATGGAAGCCCTGTTTACTCCACTGGAATGGTGAATAAATGCCACCAGTTGCCTGCACCAGCCATCTACAGCAATGAGTACGTGACGATAATGAAGCACATGTCCGAATTGGAGGAGAAAGTGAATGTTCTCAGCACAAAACTGGCACTGATGCCACCCGAGAAAGAGGAAATGCTGAACACCACTCTCAACCGAATCAACGTGTTGGAACAAGATCTGTCCGCAACCAAGAAGGTAATCCATCTTTATATATATATGTTTGTACCCAATTTTGAGAAACCAACAATATATATATTGAATTCTGTTATTGAAGTTTGCACTCAAAATAATCTTGAGAAACTAAACATAAACATACTCATGCACATTTTCCTTCTGTTTCGTTTCGTCAGGCACTTGTGGACGCCCTTGTTCGGCAAGAAGAGCTTGTAGCCTACCTTGACAAGAATAAGAAGAAAAGGAAATTTGTATGTGACCGCCTAATATTTGCTTTACCAATTCAAGTTATGTGCATTTCAGAGATCTATATTCATGCAAGTGTTTTCATCTTCTTGCTTTTTGGACTGTAATTGCAGAGCCTATTCTGTTGTTGGTGAGGTTTCCACGCAGGCGTTTTTCCAGCAAGGGGCCAGTTTGGTGGATTCGTTGATTCAGGTTTGCATGGTTCTAGGGAGGGATGGAGTGGAAATTTTTTGTCTTTGTCAGGCTATTTGCAATGACATGAATTCAACCTTGCATTGGAAAGCTTCAAGCAGTGGACTGAAAACTGGAAACCTCACAGCCTCGGTTTTTTTATTTTCTTCTTAACATCAATGTAGACGCAGCTGTTAAGGAGGGAAGGTTGCACCGAGGGGTTGGTCAAATGTTGTTAGCCACGGCAAAACCAGAGCAGGATACTTCTCACCAAACATCATGGAACAAAAGAACCTATTTGAAACAAATACAGTTTGCAAAAGATGCAGGTTTTTGCGATCCACATGCTGAATGCAGAAGAGGACTCTGGCTGCAAAGGGGTTTAGATAAAAATGCCAATTAAACAAGTTTGTTGTGTCAAGATCAAGCCGTACACTTTTCCGATGTGTTTTAGCATTCGTGTTTGCATCGTCGTGTCATTTTTGTGTTCATTTCAAGTAATAAAAAATAATAATCTGTTCATTTTGTGTTTTGTTAACCTGTTTTTGTTCATGTTTCTGGTTGTTCAGGGCTTCTGTAACAACCTTTTTAGCTTTTTTTCATTTTTATTGCTTTTGAATTATGGTTATTTGCATTAGAAAAACCTATGGTATTTTTATCTATAGTGCTTCTGCAACAACCATTAAAAGTCTTTAAGCTAGTATCTTTAGCTCCCCAAAAACTGGGGAGAGCATATTGAAGTCTTCCCAGAGGGAAATGCCCATGAAAAGATTATGAAAACCCAATATTTATGACACGTTTAAAAGTCTTTAAGCTCCAATGTATAGCCCCCAAGAAAGGAGAAATTATACAATAGTACCGTAGCACCAGCTGGCGTTGCTGAGTGGTACTACGATCCAATAAGATTAAGCCATGTGTACAACTTAGACATGTCAACAGAACCATAAAGTTTTGCCGTTAGTGCCGACGTTAAAAAAACAACATGTGGTTATGCCCACCCAAAAGCTTGAAGTCCTCCCAACGCTGGCTTTTAGACCCTGATTGCGTCAATATTTCAGATCTAAGATTAGATCAACAAATTTCTATGCAATAATATTCTTTGACCAATTGCTGTGCAACAAAATTATTTGACATTGGGTCATTACCCAAAAAGGCAAAGGCTTTGAGCATGATGTGGGAGGCGAAGGGGTCAATTTTAAAGGGGATATTCAACGGCAAGATTTTCAGCGTTGTATCAACCGCCACAGTCGTTTTAACAAATTTCAGCCATAGCTTATGGGAGAAAATGAAAAAAATCTCGAAGAGACCCCATCGGAGACAATGGCGGAGGCGCTGGAACCCAAGAACTGCATAAATTCAGACCCGAAATCAGTAGCAATTGGCGCAAGTGACTTGATAAACTCCCGAGTCTGCGATGGGTATCGGTGAGCAGTTAATTTTGGCGGCGAGTTTGGGTCAACTTCTCAGGCAGCGCAGCCCACAGATAATTTTTTTAAAATTTTTGGTCTGAGCCCACAGAGAATTTAGTCTCGGGTATTTCTAATTTGCAGCGATGGCGGTGGTTAAGGGTTAACGGCAGTCTATTAAGTTTGTTGCTGACTGTATAAGCTGTACACATGGCTGAATCTTATTGGACCGTAGTACCACTCAGCAACGCCAGCTGGTGCTACGGTAGTATTGTATAATTTCTCCCAAGGAAGTAGGGAGAGCATATTCAACCCAATTATATATGAAATACCCATATTTTCTAAATAATTCGTCATAGAAGAGATGAAAGTCTTTCAAGAAGCAAAAGCCCATGTAAAGATTATATAAAAATATTTTTTTACAAGATATTTTAGTACGTTAACATGCTAAACTGCGTGGTATCTATAGTCATCATTTTCAAATCAATATACCACTATTCAAATTAATGCAAGTAATGAACATGTAGGAACCCATTGGATGAATTGATCAAGAAAAAGGAAGTTATAATACTAGAGATAGAATAAACTGTCTAATTGGCCTTGGCCCCTTCCCTTCTCATAATCCCTTTAATACATATATATATATATATATATATATATATATATATATATATGTGTGTGTGTGTGTGTTCATCCGTTTTGATTTGTTTCCTGTGATGGTAGGGTAAAGTTCCCCATTGTCTTGAAAACCATTGACTGGTCAACAAGTCAACTTTCTTTAGTGTGCGAGCGTGCCACTGCTAGCAATGAAAATCCTAGCAGACTTTTACAAATAAATAACTTGCGCCCCAAGTTACTGATTTTTGAACAAGCGATTGTGAATTTGGGTGAGGAATATCTCCCAAGTAAGTTCTTTTCTATGCCTCAGACTGATGAGGACTTCATAATTTTTCACAGTACAAAACTGGTAGTTCTGGCCAGAATAAATGATAACAGGGTGGGCCGCTTTCAGGCAGAACTCCCTTTTACAAAGCTCAAAAAGGGAAAACTGATTATAAAAAGACAAAAAGAGGGCTGTGCTTCCATTTCTATCTGGGTAGATGCTTCTGTTCTGGGCTGGACTGGATATGCCTGGGTTGGACTGGACTTTCAACAACTTCAATTGCTAGGCTTCAGCTACAAATCGATACCAAAGCTTGAGTTTGGCAGAGCTTTAATCTATTTCAAGCCCTGGAAGGCTTTTGGATGGGCAGAACTAGGACTTCTCCAGTCTGAAAGGGGCAGAAGTGACTGGACTTAGACTGGAGCTGTACTATGGTACCTGTGCTGCTTAGTCAGGGCTCTCCATAAATTTGTTGAGGTTTTCGTATTTGTGAAAACTCAAACTCTGCTCGCCTTGGCTTTGCTGAACCAAATTTGTAACGAGAGAAATCTCGTTTTTGCTGATTTGTGGACTGGGATTTGAATCAGAAGCTGTGTTCTAATTGTCTTTGCTGGGAGAAAGCAGTATGATTCTGCAAGCTTGTCGTGAAGCTTTTGAGATTGAAATGTTTCAGACTCTGGGTTTGTTTGAATCTGTTTGAAGGTTCTCTGAGATCAAGTGATCATTTTGAGTGTTTGTCTTTTGACTAATTTTTGGTTGTGTTGATTGTCCTTCTCTGTTCACTCTCTCCTGTATTTATAAGAAATGCTTTTGAGAGTGGGAGTTTTAATTCTTTTAATATCGGGCGGCAAACAATCTCAAAAGATCTTTAGTTTTAAAAGAAAAAGAAATGGAGTTCAATCCATTTTTCTGGCAAGCAAGCATTCAACAATCAGTTCCTGAAGTGATCATTCCCTGTATTTTGATGGGGTGCCATACCCTTTTTTCAATTCAACTGCTTTTGCAAGAGTCTGAAGCTTGTGATGGTAAATTCTCTGTTTTTGAACAACTCCCTGTTTCCCGCTTATCTCCTTTTCATAGAGACAGAGTCTGCTTATCCCTTGAAAATGGTGCCTTCTTTGGAGCAGAAAAATATCTTTGAATAAACAAAATGGAACTTGATCTCCTGGCCGCAGAATTTTTCCAGAGACGTTTCTTCTTTATACCTGCCCCTGTTCTTCCCTTATTAATTCCAGTTGAGATTGTTGACTTTTCTTAAAACAAAGGGTCACGTGGGTCTGTCTCTTTTTGGGTCTTCTTTTAATTAAAAACTCATCGAGTCCAATTTCGTTTTCAAGCCTAATTTGAGTTCCTTCGAGGCCCAAGTCTTCTCTTGTTTTTGGCTGCTTCCAGGCCTCCAATGTTTGGGCCGATTGTATTGCTTCGGCCTATTTATTTGATAATGGGCTGGGCGCGTCGATTGGGCTGAGGGTATCAATTTTTGGCCCGAACAGGCGGCCTAAAAATGATGTGGGCTTTTGTCTCTGGACCGGGCGTGTCAAATTTAGGTCCAAACAATATGGCCATTGGTTAGAGAAAAGTCCCAAATGTTTTATCTTGTGGCTCATGTTGTGCCGACACACTCTAAGATCTTGTTATCGATGGATTATACGCCAGCCTGCTACACGACTTCTACTCCTCTTTGACGATTTTTTCGACCAGTCGCTGCTTCATTCTTATTTCCTGCTTCTCATGGTGAGCCAATCTTAACCAACTTGGTGAACCATCAATCAACTGTGGACAATTGTTGATCTCTAGAACCTCTTAAATCTCTTGAAATCGTTTCGGCAATTCCCAAGAACTCCATCATGGCAAGAAACCTCTTGCCTCAACGCACTTCGGGTGAGGAGGTGCTCCACTCAAAGCTAAAATTGGGTAACTGGGATATCTTGTGTAGGAACGAGATCCCCATGTCGAATTCCTTGCTTCTTGTCTACATAGATCCTTGAATTCTTGACATACATTGATATGCAAACCACACACCAATCCTTGTTGTATAACCCACATGCAGCAGCTAACTTTACTCCTGGATTTATGGACCAATTCCTTCCCGAAATCCTCCTCTTTCATCGGTGCATGGTTTGGACATGTAATGGGCTCCTATTGGGCCCGTTGATATAACACCCCCAGTTTATTACACCAATTTATTTTAGTTATTTTAATATGGTTAGAGTTGAGCATACAACATGTACAATATAACAGAACTGGTATTCTCCCTATAAAAATTTGAAAGATAACACTCAACAAGAGAAATAATATTGTAAAGCAAACAATTAGTTTTCTAGTGACAAGAAAAACAGATAAAATTGAGTAATGCTATAGCTACTCTTACCATATTTTTATACCACATGATGTGGCACATTACTTGGACATGCCATGTCATTTAATTTCATTTTAAGTTTCTTAATTTTTTTAATTAAAAACCCTTGTAAAAAATTGATTAGATCTTACGTTTTATTCTCCACTCCATCTCTTTCTTCTCTCTCCGACCGCCGCAGCCTCCTCCCTTCTTGTCCTTCCTGCCATTCTCTGTTCTCCATTATTTTAGTTGATTCTTATTTGATACCATATTTTCTTTCCTTTTTACTTTTATAAAGAATGATTTTATCTAATTGTTTCATTGAAAATTAAAGGAGTCGAAAGGGCCATTGTTCATGGCAAAAAGTTCTCATATCTATCTACGATGATTTTTCTTTTCCTATGAATTGCATTGACCCTGCTGTGTTTTTTGTTTTTTTATATTTACTCTTTTGTATCTTTTGTGATGTTTTTTTTCCAATGAACTGGAAAGGAGGAGGGAGGGAGGAGGGAGGGTTTAGAGGGACTTTCAAGAGGGAGGGGAAAATTGATTGGGGAGAGGAAGAGTGGTGCAAGAGGAGGACGCAAGAATATGAGAAGTCTGCCAAAGTTTATTATTATTTATAATTATTAAATAATAATAACCAAAATGAATGAAAAATAAGATAACTTCAAATGAAATTAAATGAACTGTGATGTCCAACTAAGGTGTCACATCATGTGGTATAGAATTGTGGTATAAAAATGTGGTAAGAGTAGCATTATTCTTAAAATTAACAATTGGCTATTACAGTTGATCGAATAACTACAAGTCAATTGTCGCATCATGTAGTCAGTTAATATGGTTTAAAAATATGTTACGACATTTTTCCATAAAGTTGCACAAGAGTTATAGTGATTTTGCCTGGAAATAGGTAAATACCGTTTGGAAAACAAAAAAACAAAAAGTTGGTTTTTGCGTGGAAAACAAAGAATGAGATTGAATGGGGTGGCTTGCATTTCGCATACTGTCTTTCTCTTCCAACAGAAAGCCAAAAGTGGGCAATGCATGCACAGCAGAGACCACGTCAATGGAAATGAAAAATAATCCCTCCATTCTTGTTAACTCTTTCTTTTCTATATCAGTCATGTCATCCTCGTCTTCCCTCTCTGGCCGTGCAATCTCTGAGATTAATCCGGGCCATATATATGCTTACCACTATTATCTCCTACCCTCTACATTCTTTTTTTTTTTTCCCCCGATACAAAGCAAGTCTAAAGCCGGAAGAAGGGCGGGGGAGGGCGATAGTTGAACTCTAACCATGGATGTGGGGGTGTAGTGCTCAAAATCACTGAAGTTATTAGCCCCACTTAACCCCCTACATTCTTGTCAAAAGGTATTCTTACCTACATAATTTTTTTCTCCTTCAAGTTTGGTAATATTGATCAGGTTTCTTATTAATTTGATTCTAAAATTCCTTCCATGCATGCTACTTACCTTATTGTGCCTTTGGCTTTTTCTTGAATGTTTGTTTTTTGTAATCTTTGATTTGTGTTTTGTTTTGGTTTGTACAAGGTTATAGGTAGAGGCATATATCCCCCGAGGGCTCTGGTTTTAAGCACCTTATGATACATAAGTGCTTGACTCTCCTATCCTCTGGCGGTCTCAAAACACTTGAGCAACCTTGTGAGATATATTAATCGTGTGCGCGATCGACAATATGTCCGGATCTGATGTTGATCACCGAAACCTTAAACTTGGTAAGTTATGACATCCAATATTTGTGTCTCTACATATGTTCCTTCTCAATCTTTGGAATGATCTTCATGATTTTTAGGTTTTTATATGAAATCCCATATATAATATTCTAATGATTGTTATGAAATGAATATGTAGTTTGGTGGTTATATATGTGATCTTCTGAAATTGAATCAATCAACATTTTTGAGTTCTTAGGTTTCCATATTGATAAGGAATAAATACACAAAATTTCCATACAATATTACATTATAGGTTTAGGGTTTGCCCTTTTTTGGGGTCAAAGGTTTAGGGGTTTGCCTAGAGCAGAAAAACACAAACAAGCAATATAGATTAGCTTAATTACGTACATGCTCTAAGTCCTCTTAATCTCTCTCTTATGGTTAAATGAGAGATAATGTAGTTCAGGGATAGAGTAAGTTCATGTCCTACTCCAGTCATGGTTTTTATACAATCTCCTCCCTTACACCAACCTGGTTATTAGGTTAAAAGAAAAACACAATTAGGATCAAGAATCTAATGATTCGAGTGGTTGACAGTGTATGTGATGAAGTATTTTCCACTACCGATTAGCGTATAGAACATATGCTAATCGAGTTCTAGTCCCACTACTTAGAATTTGAGTCCATTCATTACAGCATCCTCAATGCATATGTAAATGGGGATGGGTTTAGGGTTTAGGGTTGTAAAACTCCCACCTCATCAATAGATTAAAAAAAGAGAGGGAAGGTGCTGCAACTTATTTTACATCCCCAATTGGAGGGCCACACACCGAGAAAAAAAAGAGAGTACGGAATATTGCACAGTAGAGCAAAACATGGATGTGAATGTGGAGTAAGAAATAAGTTTTGAGCATCTTCGATGTGTACGTGTAAAATTCGGGATGTAAATATGATTTACGCTCCCCACCAATATAATTTCCGGCTAATTGGAGTGTAAATATGATTTACATCACTTTTACATCTCCACAATGGAAATTATATTTCCGAGTTTAAATCTTCCCACTAGGGTGAAAAATCTATTTATATCAATCAGAGATGTAAATGGAGATATAAATTTTATAATGAATCACAAAAATGTGTATTGAAAAAACAATAATTTCAAAGAATATAACTTGGTAGATATTTGCTTCTAGCAGGCCGCCCTAACAATACAAAGGAATCAAAAAAAGATATTCGCCGTTCGATTGAACTTGCCGCTGCCGTTCGAAATAAGAAACATAAAAATAAAAAAAGATCCTATTTCGCGCGCGTGGGATTGGGTGGCCTTCGCTGCCATTTCCATGCGCCAGGAGCGGCCTGTTCAACCAACGCGCCACCTTGGTGGCCTTTGGTGCCGCCAGACCACCTCTAATGGAGGAAATTGTGTTGCCCACCATTTCTTGTGGTTAAGAGATAGAGTGCTCTCAGGGCCTTTTGGGATCCACCAAGCATGTTTTGGGGTCATGGGTTCAGATTTTTTGTTTCAGCCCAATACATTTTTGACAGAAGAAGATCAAAAATTGTTTCTCTTGATCAAATCTCAACACAACTGGGTGAGTTGCAGGCAGAGATGTCATTCTTTTCTTTATATTTGGAGTGAAAAATTGTTCAAGAATACACCCATTACTTTAAAAGTAGATATTTCCTTCTGAATAGACACAACAGTACAAAGTAACCTACAAAAAGGATATTCTTTTGTTGAATTTGTTTAGCTAACATTCATCGTCTCAGTTTTGGTTTGTTGGGTTTTCTTTTTCCAATTCAAATCACTCATTTTCATTTTGTTCTTGGTTGCATTTTGATTTCATAATATCCAGGAGAAAATGGAAAAGTAAAAGCCTTGTGTTTGTGGGTCAATTTATTTTCACTTGTTCTGTGTGTAGATGAAAACTCTGAGGATGAGAAGAAAACAAAGCTTGGGTCTTTTAAGAAGGCAGCCAACATGATTACAAACTCCTTCAATAAGGGTCGAAGGAACAGCAAGGTAATGTCTTTCCCTATGGAGGATGACATTGATGCAGAGGAGCTAAAGGCAGCTCAGGAACTCCGGCAAGCACTTATCTCGGAAGAACTACTGCCCTCAAAACATGATGATACTCATATGATGCTAAGGTTACACATTCTCTGTTTTGATTGCTACTAACATTGATTTGTGATGCCTGAGTTGCTATTATCCGGTTATGAATAGATTGTTTGTTATATTCTTGTATGATGGTACAGATTTCTAAGGGCCCGGAAATTTGACCTTGAGAAAACAAAGCAAATGTGGTCTGACATGCTACAGTGGAGGCAGGAATTTGGTGCTGACACTATTATGGAGGTATTCTTCAATGCTTCTATCAATCTGGGAATATAGTGGAGACAATTTAGCCTGACTATCTAATATGTGTCTGAAATTTCCCCTTTGGTTATTTCCTTGTTAAGGACTTTGAGTTCAAGGAAGTTGATGAAGTCTTGAAATACTATCCACAAGGGCATCATGGAGTTGATAAGGATGGACGACCGGTCTACATGGAGAGACTTGGTCAAGTTGATTCTAACAAACTGATGCAAGTGACGTCAATGGAACGTTATGTGAAGTACCACATACGGGAGTTTGAGAGGACCTTTATATGTAAATTCCCTGCCTGTTCCATTGCAGCAAAGAAGCACATTGATCAGAGCACCACTATTCTGGATGTACAAGGAGTGGTACGTGAAAACTCATTCTTTTAGTTTAGGCCAATTGGAGATACTCAATTATACTGACGACAAAGTGATCTTTTCATTGAGTTAATGATGGAGATCTGCTGGTTGCATCTAAATTAGTGGGGTGTCAAACATGATGTTATTTCATTTAAATTTTTCCATACTTTTAATTTTAATTTTTAAGAGAGGTAATAGGTATTCGTATAATCGGTGTGCAGGGACTTACAAGCTTAAATAAATCTGCAAGGGAACTTATCCAGCGCCTTCAGAAAGTTGATGGTGACAATTATCCTGAGGTATCCTGTAAAAAGCTGTATCATTTCAAGTTTGCATGTAACAAGCTTCTTGGCTTGGTTCCGTAGCGTGAAAGGTAGTCTTTGTATTCTGTGGCGCTGATTGAATCTTTTGTTTGACGTAGACCCTGAACCGTATGTTCATCATCAATGCTGGTTCTGGATTTAGGCTCTTATGGAACACTGTCAAATCTTTCCTTGATCCCAAGACCACAGCAAAAATTAACGTAAGTTTCTGCCATTTGTTCACTATAAATTAGTGCTAATTTGAAATTTTGATCTAGTACTGTGCTAAAGGTGCTGGTGATTATGCATTAGGTTCTTGGAAATCAATACCAGAGCAAGTTGCTTGAAATAATTGAGGCTAGGTATGTGTGTCCTTTTAGGAAAAACATATTTTCTTCAGTCCTGTTCTTCACCTTGCTGTACGTTAATCTATATCTAGTTCAATCTAAGCTAATCAAGCTTCCTGTGATAACACTCTTTCTTATAATGAACCTGCAGCGAGCTGCCAGAGTTTTTGGGTGGTACTTGTACTTGTGCTGATAAGGGTGGCTGTATGATATCTGATAAGGGCCCATGGAACGATCCAGAAATAATGAAGGTGATTTTCTACTGTTAGAACATGAAATAATTATTGACCACAAACCTAACAACTTAAGCTTTTGGGGATTTTGTTAAATCACCAACCTAAGTTCGAATCCCTCAATTACAACCTCTCAATATTGGGTTGAATTCAACATGTTGGGCTCTAGTGTTGTTGGAAAGAGGCCCACATGTGAGGGAATGTTAGAATAATAAATAATTGTTGGCCCACAATTTAACAGCTTAGCCTTTGGGAATAGTGGTAAACCAACTAATTTTATCAACAAGTATTTGACTTTTCTTTGATTGTGACATCTCCTAATTCATAGTGTAACGTGAACAAAAGATCACAAAATCTGTTATTTTCATGAGGCAGATAGTTCAGAGTTATCGTGAGGCCAAAAGCACAAGCAACACTCTATCAGGTGATATGGAGGAGAAAGAAGTGAAAGAAGAGAAAGAGGAGAAAAAGGAGAAAGAGGAGAAAAAGGAGAAAGAGGAGAAAGAAGAGAAAGAGGAGAAAGAGGAGAAGACAATCTCTGAACCAGAGAAGACACTCCCTGACAAGGAGAAGATAGTCTCTGAAGATGATCAGGCTTGCACAAATGTATGGAGACCTTGGCTCAAGTTTGTGTGTTATTTATTTATGTGTTTAACTGTCTTCTCTCAGTTTTTATAAATGATCAATTTCCTGACTTTTTATTTCTTCGTTATTTTCTCTTGGTATGGTCCTGCATGAAGAGAATGGATTCTTTCTGCTCAGACACCTTTTTAGAGGCTGAAATGCATGTGGATCATCTCTCCGCTGTGCCTGAAGATGTAAGCTTACGGGACTTTCATGTTCCATCTGCATTTTACAATTGTGACCCAAACATGTGAATTCTGTGATACCTTTGTTTTCTTTACTAGTTTCAGGCTTTTTGCATCCTAATATAAGTTTTGCTACTGAAAAGAGGGTGGCTATTTGCAACTTCATCCCTTTTTCTTTCATATGCATAAAACTTCAGGTTTATAACCCCTTTCAAGCATCACTGGGCAACTTTTTTTTGTAGCTTCTTGCAAGCAACTATGTTTTTTTTAATCACGAAAACCATTTGCATATTTAGATTTACCTACTTATGGATTAGTTAACACTTAACTCTCAACCTCTCTCCTTTTCAAAACTTTTTAGTCTTATTATAGTTCAGCTTAGCCTCCATGAGGATAAAATTCTGGATCCGGCACTTGCTGGGCCATTATCATTTTATGTTTTGATTTGCTTCATCTTTTGCAGCTTTTAACTCCCAGAATATGTAATAGCCCATATTTTGAGGCAATGGTTGACAAGGGAACTGAGAAAGAGGCCGAAAAGCTGAACGCTGCTCTCAACCGACTCAGTGCCTTAGAACAAGAGTTGTCCTCAACCAAGCAGGTAATCATCTTGGTATTCTTGAATTCTGTCGGTGAAGTTGCATACAAGAACAAAAATTAAGGAACAGAAACTAAAGATCCAAATCAAGAGAAAAATAAATGTAATCAAGTACATTTTCTTTATGTGCCTTTTCTTGTCAAGGTTGAGACTCAAAAGGAGGAAAAGCTGAAGGCTGCTCTTGATCGCGTCAATGCTTTGGAACAAGAGCTGTCAGAAGCCAAGAAAGTAAAATCTTGATACTCCTGAATTATTATAGAAGTTGCGTACAAGTTAAATCCAGAAAAAGAAAATCTAGACATTTTCTTCTTGTTTCATTTTTGCAGGCACTTGATGAAGCCCGCCATAAACAGGAGGAGCTTCTAGCCTCGGTTGACAAGGAAAAGAAGTTTGTATGTAACTTAATAATAGCTAATATTTGCTTGACCAGTTAAACTTTATGTCCATCTCAGTTCTATTGCAAGTTTATATTTTGACCTTCTAGTGTTTTTTACTGTAATTGCAGAGTTTATTCTGTTGGTGAGGGGGATCAACGTAAGCATTTATCTAGTGTGGTTGATTTAGTAGTTCAAGTTTGCATGGTTCTCATGAGGGAAGAAGTGGAAATGTCTGCCTATCTGTGTTGGGCTATTTGGGATGACAGGAATTCTACCTTGCATTATTCGTGTTATAACAGCAGGCATTGTTGTTGTTCGAGGAGTTCCAAATTAGCAACCGAAAACCACCCTCCAATATGCAGAGTACTCCTCACAAAAGTAAGAGCCTCCTCCTGGGTTGTTTTATAAGATCCAATGTATATAACTAAGGGAAGACAAAACATGCACCTAGGGGTTGGAATAACTATTAGAGATGCGGGACGTGACGTTGGCAGCTATTGAAAAACCGCTACAGAGGTACTTTTCACAAAAAACTATAGAACTACAGGGCCATTTGGAAGGAATACAATACAATTTGCAAAAGATATTGCAGGGTTTGGCTCAGGAATTGTATGTGATATGGATGAGGGAGAACATATGGATGAAGGGTCCTCTGGCTCTTTCCGTGCCTTGCAAGTAATGCATCTGCAATTGTAATATCTTCATATAAAGAGAATTTTCAGTTTTGAGATTAAAAGAAAAATAGTAATTAGGCTCTAGTCCACAGTTTCAACTCTTCGTTTGTAAAAAAAAAGGAAAAAAAATTTGTATCAAATACTTAATTAGATGCGGTTCTTACTTTTTCCTTTTTAATATTTAGGTCCCTTGTGAAGTTCTGGAGTTCAAATATTATGTCGCCTCTCCCCCCCAACTTGTTATGCAAACTATATTTTTTATATTTTAATTTTAATTTTTCATCTCTTGAAACATAGCCCTATAAGTGTTTAAGCCTCGCATCATGTAGGTCCGAAAATAAGATTTTATTTATAGAACCAAAATATTTTCATGAATTGGTTTAATCATCATTGAAATTAAATTAAGAACAAAATTAAACTAAGAGTTTCTGACCTAATCATCATTGAAATTTTAATTTATATAACATGGAGAACTGATATAGACCCTAAAAGGTACACCAAAATTTGACCACAAAGATAAAAAGGGACACCAAAATATTGCAACAAATCAACATGAAAGCATCTTAATATAGCATGACATTGCTGAAATAACTCAAATGTTTGACTTAAATCTATGATTGCCATAACCCTTTCCTAACCCTAGCTAACTAATTGAGCAGCTGGCAGAACAATTGCAAAGCACCACGATGAAAACTTAGTGGAGCACCACAATTCACAATATCCAGAGGTGCATGACTTCAATATCTTCAAAGAAAGAAGAAAAGTGGTTGACTATCTCCTCCAACCTTCAACAACCAACTGAGTAGGAGTTCTAATGACTAAAAATAGAATAAACCCTAGAAGCAAATGACACGAAACCACTTTTAAAAACCAGCATCGCAGATTTTCATGTAAATTTATGTAGGTCAAATTAGTATGGTTAGAGTAAGGGATGCAGATCAAGGAATAGATCAAATCTATTTCTAATCTCCTATGATACTTTTCTCTCAATCTAATAAGTGCTCTTTTTAATATCGGCACTTCAAAAAAAGTCATTGTACACTCATAGGAGACAAAAAAAAACATAAGGAAATTACAATTCAAGCAATGCCGATAATAGTCACATTTCCTTATTTATCATTTTTAATAACATAACAAAAAAGAGATTAAATCATCAAGAAATTTGTGTAGTAGATTTTGCGTGGGAAAAGGTGGAAGCCGTTAGGAAAAGTTAGTTTACTTTGTGCGAGGGAAAAAGAAAGAGAACGAACGGAGTGGCTTGCATTTCGCATACTCTCTTTCACTGCCACCAGAAACCCAAAACAACAAAAATGGTCACCATGCATTGCACAGAGTCAATGGGAAAGATGAGACAAAATCTCTCTTTTTTTATGCCTATCTTTCTTTTCTAAATCAGTCATGTCATCCTCGCTGTCTCTCTGGCCGTCCAATTCCAGAGATTAATCCGGGGTCATATATATGCTTACCACTTTCTCTCTTGGCCACCTACATTTTTGTCACAAAGGTAATCTTTCTTTCCTCTTCTACATCCAACTCTTGTTTTCCTCTCTCTCTCTCTCTCTCTCTCTCTCTTCATATCCCATTCATATATGCTAGCTAGCTTCTGATTCCTCAACTTTTTGAATCTCCATAGCTACCTTTCTTTTGGGTAATTGTCATGTTTCTTTCTCGATAAATATATCAATGCAGGGAAACGATCTCTTGTCAGACCGTGAATATGGACCAATGATCATAGTGATTATTGCATGAATATGTGGTTTAAATTCACGGTCTGACAACATAATTTTGGCAAGAGAACATTACCCTTTCAATGTGCTAACAAGATTAATGTTTTGTCCTTGGCCTTGTCTTGAATGTTTTGGTTTCTTGATATTTTTGGTTTTTTCGGTGTACAAGGTTATTTAGGTGTAGGCTATATCCCCTGAGGGCTCTAGTTTGAGCAAGTTTTGATATATGAGTGCTTGACTATCCTATCGTTCGGCTGTCTCAAAGGTAGAGCAACCTTGCAAGATATCAACCATGTGTGACACAATGCCTGGATCTCTTGACCGACACCTTAAACCTGGTAAGTTGTTGCAACAAATCCAATATTTTTGTCTACATGTATTCTACTCAACCTTAAAGCTTCAATGAAATTAATCAATGTTGGAGTTGTAAATGTTTTGCATCTTGTAGGAGTAAGATCATAATTTCAAAAAATTTCCTTAATCAAGATTAAGATTGCTGGTTGAGTTTTTCTTCTTGGAAACCAAAACAACATAATCGGGGATCGTTTTCTTTTTCTATTTAGCAGCATTCTCATCCTTTTGTTCATAGACAATGGGAATAGCATATGTGATATGCATATAGAAAATGGTTCAACAATGAAAAATGTATTAGGTTGTAGAAATTGTTTAGCTTATTGATGGTTTGGAAATATGATTGTTTGGTTTTCAGTTCACGAAGAAACTTCTGAGGATGAGAGGAAGACAAGGCTTGGGTCTCTTAAGCAGAAGGCAATCAATGCCTCCTCCAAGTTTAGGCATTCCTTTACTAAGAAGGGACGAAGAAACAGCAAGGTAATGTCTGTCCCAATTGAGGACAACATTGATGCAGAGGAGTTACAGGCAGTGGACGCATTTCGCCAAGCACTTATCTTGGAAGAACTACTGCCCTCAAAACATGATGATCATCACATGATGCTAAGGTTACTTATTCCATGTTTTGGTTAGCATTGAAAATTGATTAGAGATGATCGAGTTTCTGTTAGTTATGTGATTGCTTACTAAATTTTTATTTTCACGAACGATTGTGCAGATTCTTAAGGGCCAGAAAATTTGACATTGAGAAGGCAAAGCAAATGTGGGCTGATATGCTTCAGTGGAGAAAGAATTTTGGTGCTGACACTATTATGGAGGTATTCTATAATATGCTTTTATTGAACTTGCCATATCCTGGAGATCGTCTCTAGTTCGCTACTATGTTTGTGCTTCCTAAATCTTTCCTTTGGTTATTTTGTTAAGGACTTCGATTTCAAGGAAATTGATGAAGTCTTGAAGTACTATCCCCAAGGACATCATGGAGTTGATAAGGAGGGACGACCTGTCTACATTGAGAGGCTTGGTCAAGTCGATTCTACCAAGCTGATGCAAGTGACAACAATGGATCGTTATGTGAAGTACCACGTCCGGGAGTTCGAGAGGACCTTTGTGTGCAAATTCCCTGCATGTTCCATTGCAGCAAAGAAGCACATTGATCAGAGCACTACTATTCTGGATGTCCAAGGAGTGGTACGTGAAAACTTTGTGTCTTAATCAGATTGTCGACAAACTAAGCTTTTAGTTCAATTTCAGATTGTAGCTAGATATTGAAGATCTGCTAGTGAGCACATCTAGTCTGTGGGATGTTAAACATAATTGTTATATTGTTGTAGAGTTGGAAGAGACAATTTCATTTTTCTTTTTCCATCCATTTTAATCTCAAAAGATATAATTTTTAGTTCATGTGATCGATGTGCAGGGGTTTAAACATTTCAACAAGTCTGCAAGGGAACTTATCCAGACCCTTAATAAGATTGATGGTGACAACTATCCTGAGGTATATTATATCCTGTAAATATCATTTCAAATTTCACAAAACAAGCCTCTTGGTTTTGCTTGGTCGAGCACGTGTTGAAGAAAGTAAAAATGCCACATCAGAAACTAGACAAAATATATATGAGTGGTTCCACTACTAATAACACCGAGGCCTTTTGAGATATAACCCCACACCTACTGAGCTATGCATGTCATGTAGTTTCGTATTTTCTGACACTGATTGAAAGCTTGGTTCACTGTAGACCCTCAACCGTATGTTCATCATCAATGCTGGTTCTGGATTTAGGCTTTTATGGAACACTGTGAAGTCTTTCCTTGATCCCAAGACAACTGCAAAAATCAATGTAATCATTTGTCTTTTCTCTACCTTAACCTAGTGCTAACCTATGATTTTGATATGTTACGGTGCTAAACGATTTGATGATGACACTCAGGTTCTGGGAAACAAATACCAGAGCAAGCTGCTGGAAATAATTGACGCTAGGTAAGTATCCCTTCAGGGCAAAATATATTTACTTTCAACACATTTCATCATTCCATATATCTTTTAGTCTATATCTAGTTCAAGCTAAGTTTAGCAATCCCTCTGATTCACATGATGCTGTAAGATATCTGTTTAGTAACCGAATATCCTATTAACTTTGAATTTGTGCCATAACACGCTGTCATTATATTTGATACAGCGAGCTGCCAGAGTTTTTGGGCGGTACATGTACTTGTGCTGATAAGGGTGGTTGTATGCGTTCTGATAAGGGTCCATGGAATGATCCAGATATAATTAAGGTGATTTACTTGGTTTCTCTTTAATTTTAGTATTTTTTGTCTATTCTTCATAGTCTAAAATGAACAAAAAATTAAAATAAGTTATTTTGATGAGCCAGATGGTTCATAATGGTGAAGGAAAATGCCCAAGGAAAAGTTTGTCCGGAATTGAGGAGAAGATAATCTCTGAAGATGAGAATGCGTATGCGTACTCAAAGGTACTCAAATCTTGGCTCAAGTTTGCCTTTCATTTTGTGTGTTTATGGCCTCTCTTCAAACTGTCTTCTCTCAGTTTTTCTGAACGATCGATCGCCTAATTTATGTATGCTTTTTGCATGCTACCACATGAAGAGATATGATTCTCTGAAATCGAAAACCGTTCAAGAGGTTGACGTGCATTGCCAAGTGGAGCATCAAAGACTCTCTCATGTGCCTAAGGAAGTAAGCTTAGCAGACTTTCTATCCACATTTCACAATTGTGACTGGAACATGACAATTCTGTGATACTTTGTTGTCTTTGCTGCTTTTAGCATCATACTCTTAACTTGTTCAACTCACAAGGTGGTGGTTTTGCACCTTCATATTTTTTTCATATCAGTCGAAATTCAGTTTTACAGCCATTTTAGAAAACAGTGCGGATTCTGCAGTGCTGAGTCGCCTTTTATCAGTTGATGTGCTCACTTGCTTCATATTCTTCAGGTTCCAATCGCCAAGAAGGGCAATCGGGGCTATGAGCATGACAACTTCAAACCAATGGTTGGCAAGACTGTTGATTCAACTTGGCCTAAATCAGTTCATTATGATAAATTTGCCCTTGGTGGAGGTATATATTATAAAATTAATCCAATAAAGTATAAAGCTTGTTCTTCCAAATGTTGATACTAATATATTTCTTTTTCTTCCAATGCTACAGATTGCTTCTCTGTGCATGATGCTTGCAAGGTTCCTGAAGGACTAACCAATCAATTACTTTCTGCAATCATGGCCTTTATCATGGGTATTGTTGCCCTGGTTCGATTGACACGAAGCATGCCAAGGAAACTCGCTGAGGCTACCCTCTATGGAAGCCCTGTTTACTACAATGGAAAGGTGGTTAAAGGCCAACCGTTGCCTGCACCTGCCATCTCCAGCAATGACTACATGAACATGATGAAACGCATGGCCGAATTGGAGGCGAAAGTGAATGCTCTCAGCTCGAAACCCGCGGTCATGCCACCCGAGAAAGAGGACCAGCTGAACGTTGCTCTCAACCGAGTCAATGCCTTGGAACAAGAACTGTCAGCAGCCAAGAAGGTAATCCATCTATTTCAAGATATATATTTGGTTTCTTCTATTGAAGTTTGCATTTCCAGAAGCTAAATGTGACATGTTCATTTTTGTCGTTTTGTTTCGTTTTCGTAGACACTTGAGGACACCCTTGTTCGACAGGACGAGCTTATAGCCTTGCTTGAGAAGAAGAATAAGAAAAAGAAGAAGAGGAGCAAGTTTGTATGTGACTGAAATACCTTATTTTAGCTTAACCAGTTCAAGTTATGTACATTCCATATGAAGTTAAGTGTTCTCATCGTCTTGGTTTCTGTTTTTGGATTGTAATTGCAGAACCCTTTCAAATGGTAAGGCGATAGCTCCGGTGATTCGATTGGATGCCCTGGATGAACCACTGAACATTCAGTGTTAGCTGCTGGTGGCGACGTTTCGATTGTCAGCCCCATGGATGCTTTGTCAAATTGCATTCCCTCTATGTTTGCTAGTTTGGTACTGTAAACTTAAAAAGCTTTTGTACATTATTGTGCAGTGTGCCATTCCATTCGAAGTTGTGTATATTTTGACTTAAAATGGGCACCGCTTTAGTTTGACAAAGATTTCCAGGGTCCTCCTCTCTAGAGTCTAGCTTAGTTCCAGTTCAAAGTGCAAAGATAGTTGTTCTACTAATGAAAGGTGGTAAAATGAGTAGACACTAGACAGGCAAAACGTTTGCGGGATAATGGACAGATAAAGGAAGACCATGAAAGCTAAGAAAAATAAGGAAAAAGAAACATTAATGAAACCATATCAGCACGGTTAGGTGAAAATTCTAACCATTTAAAAACTATTCAGTTTTTTTTTAACGATGAATTGTTATTGACACTTCAAAAAAGTCATCATGCACGCACGTGTAAAAGTGCAATTTTCAGTCTTACAATTATTGAATTACTGAATTGTGGTATGTAACTTAGAAAGGCTTTCTTCCAATAATGGAATTACTGAATGGTATACCCTAGATCATTATTATGCTAAATAAAATGTATAAAATTGCAGAATGACTTTCTTTAAAATTTCTGTGGTCGATTATCTTTAAGTCTTAGTGAATATCTAAGGGCTCGTTTGATAACCATTTCAATTTTAGTTTTTCATTTTCATTTTTTGTGCTAGAATATGGAGGAAAATGAGAGTAAGAATGGAAGTGAGGATGAGATTGAGAGAGAGGATGGGAGGGAGAAGTAACAAAAGTGAAAACAAAAACTTGAAAGTGAACAATTTCAAATAGATTTCACTTTTTAGTTTTTGTTTTCCCTTTTGTTAGTCCTCCCTCCCATCCTTCCCTCTCATCTTCCATCTCAATCCCATCTTTCATTATCATTTCCATAGTTGCAAAAGTGGAGATTATCTTTAAATCTTTGTTCGATTATTTTTCCTCTTATTTTCCTTGTTTTTTTTCTTCTATAGTTGATAAAAAGTGCACCGAAATAGCCATAATTATAATCGATTCTCTGATTACTCTTTTCAACATTTCCCAGAAAACGGTATAAGATTAAGCAAATCAAACTGCACAAACATCTTTCAAGAAAATAAAACTCAATTGTCATTTTCCGTATCGTTCTCACTAAGCCAGAAGTGGCATCATTTCAGATGATATATTGTCTGAGATCAAAGGTTGGTATGTCAAGTCAAGTCAAGTACTCGTGTAGGGATCACATCTTCGAGAAACAGCTTAGCAAATCCTGTTTCAGTAGAGTCTCTCCATCAGGCAACACTTCTACCAGCACGAAAACTTCTTTTTCTGATGACCAGCAGCAAGAAAAGTTCTTAGAACTCATGAATTGTGGAAATAGAAAAAGAACAAAAAGAATAAATCTACGCGGATAGACTTACCTGGAGCTTGGCTTCTTCTTGCCGGTCGATATAAGCCAACAGCTCTTCTTGCCTCATTAAAGCTTCATGTAGAGCCTGCTCCGTATGAAACACACAATCAACATATGCATCATTCTGAGATGCTGAAACAAGTCCAGTAACAACCGGAAAAAAAAAACCCCCAAAGTTGAACATATGCATCATTTATATAAAAATGCAATGTGGTTGCATAAGGCATGTGATTGCATTCTTTCCTGGAAAGAAATAAAAATGCAATGTGACCCAAAGTTGAATACGTTAACTGCAATAATATGATTTCACAGGTGGAAGGCTCCCATTGTGTTGAGTATTCCTACGCATCAAATAAAACATTAATACCTTTTTAGTAGCAATTAACTCTGCTTCCAAGGCATCCACACGACAAACAGCAGCATTCAGCAATTCCTCTTTCTCATAAGGCATCTCAGATGGTTTAGCTTGGAGCATGTCAACCTTCTCCTCAAGCTCCACTAGCTTTTTCAGTACAGAGGGTAGAAGATCTGCCCCTGTAAATGGTGCTGTTGGTGAAGGAGGACGGCCCTCTTCTTTGTTTGTTGCATCAAAAGCGAGTTTGGGAATACTTTGATTGTGATTATCCAATGTGTTAGGAAGCTTCTTAGTTACTCGGGAAGCCACTGAGCGGAAGAGAGTGAGAAAAGTCAGAAAGAAGGCCATAAGCGCTACCAAAACCCGACCTCGAATTCCTTCTGGATTTGTGGGGATGTCAGGTTGTTGAAGTGTCCCTGAAGTAAAAAGATCATTTCATTTTCTTGATTTATATAATGTCAGGTACCAACAAAAATATTAAAAGAAAAAAGGTTAAGAGACTATATAAGTTGTGACTAAAAGAAAAAAACATACTATCAAGTATTGCAAGGGTTCTTTTACAAAGCATTTAGTTGTGACTATATAAGTTCAATACCATATAATCTAGCATCTGGACCTGGCCAACAGGTAAAGGAAGAATTGGAGTGGTATGTCCCAAGTTCAAAACAAGAACATGCAAAATGATGAGGTGAAAAAGTATGAGTTTGCTAGAGTCAAATTCCAGAACAGATTTCCCTTTTCTGTGAAGGATACACTTAGTAAAAGTTACAATATCCTTAGCACCTTGAAAAATCTATAATCTCTCATTCAACTAATTGTTGAGAGACCAAGATAGTTGTTGCCTGGTTGCTCAGTTTGAACAGTAATGAACTAATTCAGAAAAATCAATTATTGGTACTCAAGAGTCAAGACCATGGCATTCCGATGAGTGCTTTCTAATATTTCCTCAAGAAGGTATAGTACGTATGGAAGTATACAGATTCATTTATAGTTTTGCTGTATTCCATGTACTCAGGTCCTTTTCTCTTTTTGTAAAAAATAGGCATTTTCTTCAGGTTAATGTCATCTGTTTCCTGTGTTCCTATCCATGGTTCCTAAGTTGTTATGCAAAAACTACACTAATATATACATAATGCGAACAATTCAGTACTAGATATACCAACATCAGTATTAAAGTAAATAAATTCCCATTTCAACATCATTTTAAGGCTGTTTAGTCTTAAAACTATTTAGTTTTAATAATTGTTCGTATAACAACAATAAGGTAAATTCAAAAATGTTATATTGGCGTCAAAGACCAGGCTAGACTTGCTGACCTTTGGCAGCATGGATTCTCTGGAGGGCCACTTGCTTTTTCCAACCAGCATCAACAGCTTTGTCAACCATAGGAACATATTCATCATAACCCGAGAAGCTACCTGCACAGTTTGCCTTGCCAACGACCTTAGCCTGCATATTTCGTTATACCACATTAAAGAATACACAATTCACAATGAGTACAACCAACAATAAAGAGAGTAATAAGTTTCCAGTCTACACTTGTTGATTAAATAGCATTGCATATCTTAACTACCCAATAGCCCTTAATTCACAACCAATTCCAGCACACTTAATCAATGATCACTTATCACTACACCAGCCATTGCCAAATAATGCAACGCAGACAAAATTCACAAAACATACACCATTTTTCATTCTTCCACTCACAAACATATTTCAATTAGAATCCTTCTATAAGAAAAAGAAGAAGATATAAATAAAATAAGTATACGAACAACATTGAACAAGGAATCAGTTTCGATGTAATTATTTAGCGCTTAGCTCTGTTTTGCAATCTTCGTTGTGTAGCTAGCATCTATTAGCTAGACCAGTGGACAACTTCTCCACTGTATTGTATTGTTCTTTATTAAGTAAAGTATATTTCTTATCAAATAAAACATTGAACAAGCAATCGACCAAAGGTTCAAACCAAAACTTAACATCAAACTAACAAACAGCTAGAATTTTTTTTGAAAAGACAAACAGCTACAAACTCATCCAACTAATATAACAAAGCAGCTAAAATAATCTCTAAGTAACAATGGGGAATAACAAATAATGGAATTTCCCAAACATCATAGGAAACCGAAGCCACGATGATGCCCAAAAAAATTTATCCCACAAGAAAACCACCTCCTGCCTTCATTCTTTTCAATGGTGAACCCTAATTGTTTCTATTTATACTAAGCCAAAGGGAATTACCACAACCACTTCCCTAGAAGAGCCACATTTCCACTTTCCAAATTGCCCCACCCCTAGACCTGCATTCTTCCCGGAACAGGACAAAATTTTCCACCTCACCAAGCAATCCACATTTCTCTTCTTCCTTCTCAACTAGTCTTAAAGAGACAAACCAAATACTTGTACAAAATAAGTTCCTTTTTCCCATTAATCAGTTAAAATAAGTTATAAGCATCAAATAGCATAATGAATATATTAATCATAATAATTACATAAAGAAAAGGTTAAACCTACCTCTTCACGAACAGGAGTCAATCGAAGATGTGAATAATTCTTCAAAGCTTTTGGGGATGCAATATCTTCTGCTTCAGATCCTGACTCGGCAGTGGATGTATCACTACCCTTTACCTGCTTCAATACATAATCCCCCAAAAAATGTGAAAAACTGATGCAAAAGTAACTCACTTTTTATTCTGCAATAAGTGAAAAGTATAGAAGTTTTACCATTGGATAGTGTGGCTTAGCATAAGCAAGAACCTTCCCTTCACTATTTAGAACTTTAACAACTTGCCTTGCACGTCGTGCTTCACCATTAAGAACCATCTGAAACAAAGAGAACATGACATCAGTAACAAACAAATATAACTTGCAATAAAATTTGGCAATATACCAGGTAAAAGTTAACAGAACATGCAGCACAACAGAAATCTAGAGGGCAGGAAATAACCTTCAGTATCTCAGGGTTTTTCCATGGCCCCTTATCAGATCGAAGGCAACCTCCCTGATCTGCACAGGTACAGCTGCCGCCCAGAAACTCTGGCAACTCACTGCATATTTTGAAGAAATATCTTTAAGTCTCAAGCTAAGTGCAATTATAAATGAACAATAGGAAACATAATGATCATCAGAGAAGACAAAAATCATCAGAGGTCGCAATGTTTTATTGCCTATCAATCAAATATCACAGATTCAGCTACGATTCCACATGATCAACATCTTGATTCACATCACAGTTAGAACAAGAATAATACACTAAATCTCTGTGTGTAAACATAGCAAGGTTATAGCATTACAGATGACAGACACACTGCTGCCCCCTCACCTGGCATCTATTATCTCAAGCAACTTGTTCTGGTATTTGTTTCCAAGAACCTAAAATGTTGCATACAAAGAAAAAAAAAGGGATTATAAATACATGAAATGCCAGTGAAACCAAAACTTTAATTGCTACAGTCCAATACAAGGAAAAAGTAATTTCCACATACATGAATCTTTGATGTTGTTCTCGGATCAAGAAAAGTCTTTACAGTGTTCCACAGAAGCCTAAATCCAGGGCCAGCGTTAATGATGAACATTTGCCACAGGGTCTGTACCAATTAAGAATATTTAATTTTAATTTATAATATATATAACAAGTAGCATCGACAGTCTGCAACTGCGTAATTAAAGTTTTAAACGTAAATGATTGCACACCTCAGGGTAATTGTTACCATCAACATTCTGCAACCGCGTAATTAAATCTCGTGCAGACTTTGTAAAATTCTTGAAGCCCTAAAAACATTTAAAGCGAACAAATATAGAATCATTAGACATTATGATTGCACTGAATATGCAGATTAATTATATTAAATGGTTGATTACAGGCAACATACCACGCCTTGAACATCTAAAATTGTAGTGCTTGAATCTATGTGCCTCTTTGCAGCAATGGTGCAAGCTGGAAACTTTATTGCAAAGCTTTTCTCAAACTCCTGAACATGGTATTTCACATACCGATCCATAGTGGTAACCTGCATTAGTTTGTTGGGATCTACTTTACCCAACCTTTCAATGTAAACCGGTCTTCCCTCCTTATCCACGCCATGATGCCCATGAGGGTAATATTTTAGAACTTCATTCAACTCTTTGAACTCAAAATCCTGAAAGAAACATCAACATGGTAAATGGAATGAGAAAAAAAGTAAACAGTACCAAAACCTGCAAATTCAAATGAACTTTCAGCTGTAGTTACCTCCATAATAGTGTCGGCACTAAAGTCCTTTCTCCATTGAAGCATATCAGCCCACATATGCTTTGCTTTTTCAACATCAAATTTCCTTGCTTTCAAGAACCTGAAAGTAAAAATCTTCATGTTTAAAACTGGCAAATCGTATCACACAAAACAAAACTAAGATGTGAGATGGTATAAACCAAATTAAAAGTATAGAAACAATTAAGTACACTTTAAAAGCACATCCAAAGCAGCATGGGTTTAAGACAAAGATAATAGAATCATAATCAATGAACAAAGTTTACTCAATAAACCATCCACATTTGTCTACCAACATGCTATATGATATGAAATCGTTACTATTTCCGCGTATGCTCCCAACTCTCCTAATACATTACATGACCTCTAACACCATGCATACCACATTAATATAACAATTGGCAACTATATTTCAATAAACTACAACAGAAAACCTTATATCTTAGATGAACCAGATTTAGGTAGCACCTATATGATTGGCAAAGTGACACTTGAGTGAGCTATAGCAAGCTAAAGCTCAAAGGAGCAGAATCAGAAAAGACTTGCACCTCTACTTTTGTCATCCTACCATTGCCTGTTTCCCTAGAAAACAAAAACAAAACCCAATCGATCTAAAGCATGGGTGTGAGTTGATTGGGGGGTCAGTTTGAGTCACCCATTCATCTTAACATAAAGTGAGGATATCACTCAAGTGGCACAAGTATCTATCCAATTATGAACTTCCACAAGTATTTGCACGCATGATTACATGAAGACGCAAGGTAAACAACTGAGCACCTCAACATCATATGATAATCATCATGCTTCTCGGGCAGCAATTCGTCCATAATTAGTGCTTGTCGAAAGGCATCAACAGCCTGCAGCTCTTCAACATCACGAACATCTTCAATGGAAACAGAGCTGACTCGGCCATCACTTTTTCTCCTACTGCCCTTTTTCTTGAGAGAATGTTTGAATTTGGTAGATGCGTTTATCGCCTTCTTCTTCAGAGTCCCAATTCTAGTCCTGCGTTCATCCTCAGAGTTCTCAAAATCAGACTTCCTCTCTCTTCTCTCATCACTACCATAAAATCCTTCAAAACCTGTGGCACAATAACAATAGCATCGACATTAACAACTGGAGTGTCATGCATTGGAAAAACATGGACATGTGAGAATATAAATATGACCATCATAATCATAATTACACATAAAAATTGAAACTTTCTTTTAAAACTTCAAATTAAACCTAAGTATTCATCAAATTAACCATAAAGCGCATTTCTCTAAGACTGCTCGTTTTGGTCCCTGATAAAATGTAAAAATAGAAAAGGAAAACATTAAAAAGAAAACTAGAAAAACAACAAATTTTTATAGGTCGATATCTTGACACAAGAAAAAGAACAGCCATATACTCAAGCAAGCATTTCTCACACACAAAAAGGGGAAAGAAAAAGTCAAAATTCAAAGCTCCTTCATCTTCTGAGTTTTCTCAGCAACCAAAGGGAACCCCCAAATTTAGCAAACTGAACACATCCACAACCACAGTGCCTCAAGAGCACACAAACCCTAACAGATTCAGCAGCAAGAAACAAGCACACCAAGAAGCAAAACCAGCAGCATATCGCCGACAAAAAAGCAAAGAGAGGAGAGAGAAAGACGACTCACAAGGCCTGGCGAACCGATCCAACGGGCCTGACATTCTACACTCTGATCAGCCACACGCATCAACGCAAATGCACTCTGTCAAAAACTCGCATTTACATCAGAAACCCTAGAAACCGCCAAAATCAAACCCCGAATCTCCAAAGCTATCTGACAGAAAGAAATGTGAAGAGCAATGTACCTTTGGTTTCGTGTCGCCGTTGATCAGTAGGAAGATCGGTCAGCAAGGTCCCTGTGAGCCGATCTGCAGCTGGAGCGTCTTGTCTGTAACGTATTCACAGAAATTGTCGAAAGATTCTTTTTTCCTTTTTTTCTCTCTTTTAAATTAACAAATAAATAAAATCGCAAACAGGCGACGGCGAAGAGAGAGAAAGAGAGAATGAGAGAGAAGAGTTTGATTTGTACTTATAGTTGGACTTGGTGAGCTGCAGAAGGCGGTGGGGTCCAGTGGGTCGGGGACACGTGGCGGGTGAAGAGCGTTGAAGACGGAATCTGCCGGCGGTAGTTGAGTGGTAAATGGGAGTAATTATTTGTAAAACGCCTTCTGGGCCGGGAGGTTTTTGTAATTATCCAGTAATTGACTAATAATTTTGTCAGCCGGGAATGGAGGGAGAATTCGTATTTATGGGAGTATTAATGGTGTTTTGTTCTTTGTATTTTTGCACGTGCTATGTTGGGAGATGGAACAAACCTACAATTTGACACTTTTTTTTGTCTTTTATTTTAATTTTAATTTGTGTTTATTTATTTATTTTGGTATTCTGTTTTTTATTTTGTAATGTGGAGTGGAGATGATAACTATTGGAGGTGTTTTGGTCGGTAGAGACTTATACATGCTTTTCTTTGACTTTTTGGTTCCTTATAAAATATTACAAAATTAAAAAATTTGTTGTTAGTGGTATTTTTCTGTCCAATGTGGAAAAAATTCCTAAGTATGAATTTGTTCTTTTAATACAAGTGATAATACAAACTGAGACGGTGAGAGGAGTTTTTCACACACACATAACTTAGGTATCATGGAATTTGAACCTCAAACTACTAATCTACTAGTCAATTCTTCCTTTGGCATTGATTCAAACAAATACAATCAAATGTGAAGTGTATGCATAGGTAAAAGAGATTATCCGGAATTTAATTTTGAGGATCTTGTTATTAGAAGGTTCACCAAGAATGCTTTTTCATGATCAATTTATTTTTTGTTTTTACATTATTTTTAAACAACGGAAGAAATGATATTCAAAATAACATCTTTTAATATTGGGAAGAAATACTATTAGGCAAGAGATATTTGATGAAAAAAAAAATCAATTAAATTAAGGGCATGTTTATGTACTGAGAATGAGAATGAGAGAATTCATGCATCAAGGTAACTTGGCCAGAGAAGAATTATGTCAAGTATTACGGATTTTAATGTGAAACTCACATAATGTTTTGTATTCCTATTGTATTAGTAAACACATAGGAAGTCAAAATTTGGAATAATTTCAATACATGTATTAGTAAAATAGGAAAACATGAATTGGAATAATTTCAATATTCTTCCTTCAAAAGTGAACATGCCATTAATATCATTCAGTCATCTAATTAAGCTCAAGTACTTATTAAAAAAAAAAAAAGAAGAAGAAGAAATTAAGTTGAAATACATGGCCAGAATCCGACTCCCACCCGCGAGTAATAGTATCTTAACACTCCGCAAAGGTGGTCCACATCTCCTCAAAAAAGAATCTCATTTGTTGCCTTTCCCATCTAGGTGGGTTCAACTGTAGTAAAATAGGTAAATAGTCTGACATCCAAGAATTTAGGTGTTGAGTGTAAGCATCCGGATGAGTCGTTGACCACTCAACATTGGCCACCAGTCTATCCAAACGGGTTTGGACCTTACCTTCCCCTTGCCACCGATTTGTCCAGGTATCCTTGTATCTTGGAAGCCAAGAGACGACAAACCACAATCATCTAGAGCCTCCCGAAATCTCGCATTTGTGTCATAGGATGATAGTGACGCCCATAATACTCGTGAGCCTTAAGAATTTCATTGAAATCACCTCCCACCAACCATGGTCCAAACACTGAGCCAGCAATCCGACACAACAACTCCCATGAATGTTGCCGAAAACTCGTATGTGGATTACCATAAAACCCAGTGAACTGAAAATATCCCATAACCTAGTCCCTCAATACTGCATCAATATGACCTGGTGATGAAGAAAGAACTTGAACCTCCACGCCATAATGCCAGAATAAAGATATACCTCTAGACAATCCTTCTTTGCACACACTGTAACGCCCCATTAAACCCAACTAACATTGAATCACCTTCATTTGACGTGCGGTTTTTTTAGCCTCCTACAAAAAGATAAAATGAGGCTTTTTATCTCTGAGAAGAAATCTCATAGCTCGGAATGTTCGTGGTTGCCCAATCCACGAACATTCAAACATAGGATCGTCATTTCTCGTGATGGGCCCAATTCCTAGGACCCATCACGGATTGGGCAGCCATGCTCTCCCGAATTAACCAAACACCTCCCAACTCCTTTGTATAACAAAACCCCCTTCCTAGTACCTTTCCCTTTTTTAGGGCTACTTCTAGGTCGAGTTCCACCCACTATGCAATCACACCCTATCCCTTTAGCTTTTGTCCCTAGGGAAACATCCCCATGCAAAACCAGCACCTCCTCCAAAGGAACCTGTTTTCCTTTGTTGAATTTGTCATTCCCGCCATTAACATGGGTAACCTCTGCCATAGCCAAAAAGCCACTGCCCTGAACCTCACCATACTTCTCAAGCACGTTGTGGAAGCAAAATATCTCATTCTAGGTCAAATAATTAGGCCAATCAATTTGGGAATTATTTGACCTAATTGGGAGTTATCTGAATTAATAAGGAGGTTATTTGATTTAAATTAGATGTCTTTGATTTTTGTCTTAATTAGGGATTTGATTAAATCCCTAACCCCTAAATACACCAACCCCACCAACCACACCAACCCCACCAACCTCGCCAAATTAAAGCCTTTGAGACCCTCTATAAATATTGGCTACACACAAGGATTGAGGTACGTCTAAATTCCTACTGAAACTCTGCATAAATTATTTCTCATAAACCCTTCTCCCTTCCTATTCTTTCTCTCTCTCACACAAGGCTCCGGCCAGCACACACGGCTCCGGCCACCCGGTTTTCCTTGAAACACCCAACCTAACTTAGGCATCGGAGGGCCTTTGGCCAACACCCCCCGGGTGTGGTCCTTTTACTCCGATTTATTTTGCAGGGAGAAAGAGAAGCGGAGAAGACGAAGGAATCTCAATTGAATATTCTCGTGGGAGGAAATTTGCTCCCACTCATGTCATCCAAGCAAGGGCATTCAGCCAAACCTGGTGCACGTGAGAAATCCACCCTTCTCCACTTAAAAAGATTTGCTAAAGGGCTTTCAGCTTCTCACTCCACTTCCACCTCCATATTATCCATTGGCCCACCTTGCCCAACAAAGGCATCTGCAAGCGATCGAACCATCCCCACAACCTTAGTTGAAGGCTGCGTAATCTCCCGTTGCATATGTGAATTACCCAGAAGCCCAAACCGCTTGCCTGTCAGATTGTTGTCCGCTCGAATGCAAAAAGCATCTTTTATAATCGTCTTCCACCTACCATATTGCTCAACAGATACGCCTCTAGAAAGCTTTTCCTCACAATTCTAACCCACATGATCAAGCCTCCCGCAAAAGAAACTGAAAAATGGTATCCATTCGTATTCAATCTCATACTGCTTCGATGGTTCCTCAACCGTCAATCTGAGCGTCACACATCGTTTCAATGGCTCCGAAACATTCAGCCCCACTCTAATACGCAGAAAACTACCAAGGCAATCCCCGTTAAGACCTCGATCCACCATAAAGAAGGTCCCCAATTAGTTGCCTATCTTTTAGCCCATCGCCGACATTAGAAAAAGCAGACGAATACGTCTCACCCTAACCCAGAAACTCTGGGTATCCAACAAGAGCGACATAGGATCCACACTCCCATTTGTTGCCGCTAAAAGAAGCAAAGCACGATCAAAAGTCCAAGGAGAACCTCTCATCATTTTCTTTCGATCAAAGTCCGACTTGAAAGAGAATAGAAAGCTCGTTAGACCATCTAGAGGAACGGTCGTGAACTCCTCTCATGTGTGCCAAATTGCCTTCATCGTTCCAATTAAGGCCTCCTTATGAAAAGCCTTCCCCGTAAGAAGCCTTCCCACCAACAAAAACTAATCAGCCTTCAACCCTCCTAACTCTTCCACACCGACCAACTCGATGGCTTCCTCCTCCGAGATTGCAAGAGAATAAGAAATCCCAGAGACAATATCATCGATCGTTGCCATCACCCACTGAAGGATTCCCCCCATAACACCAAGAAAATGAAAACACCCTAACTAAAGACAACCTAAACTTAGAGCCCCTCCGCACATGAATTGACTGAATCGTTCTCCATGTTAGAGACGAACGCTCCAAGCCACTCAACCATCAAGCATGCACAAACCCTAGTCGTATGACTAGAGTCGCCAAAAAAACCTAACCCTAGCAGGATTGGACTCTGTGCTATTGTTGGAGTTAATTGAATAGAAGTCTGCAAACAATCTTGTGATAAAACCACTTAAATACTTTTGATGAAATTAATTACGAAATATTTTCTAAGTTAACTAATTTTTTACAACAATAATTCTTGAATGGTAACTAAAATAATGCGTGATTCAATTCTTCACAATAAACTTACTCAACACATAGAGATGATGAAGACAGTATAAAATTTGAACCGTATGGGAACTCTATATGGTACTAAGTCACTCATGTATCTTACCATGCAATGTATAAAATGTAAAATATTATTGTAAATCATTATAAATAAATGATCATGGTGTGTTTAATCTTCTTTCATTAATTACTACATATATTCTACATTTACAGTTGTTGGCACTAGAACTTGAACAGATAAAGATGAGTGCAACTTACAAGTGTGGTAGACGATCTGGGAGATCGATTGAGTGATAGATGGAGATTCTTCCTGTCTTCGGATGCTGATCCTGAATAGAAGGAAGCTTAAGCCTCGTGAGGTCTATGGAACCGGTGTGGAACCAGCCTAAGACCCTCCGATGCCAAAGTAAGATTGTTTCTAAGAGCTCTTGCTGTTGACCATATAAAAGTATAAAAGTCAAGCTGAAAAGTCTTACCCCTGTATTGTAGTGAAGGGGCTTATTTATAAAGGGAGTTTTGGATGCTCTTAGCACTCACTTTCGATGTGGGACTCGTGGGAGGGCCCTATGAGGTTGACACGAGTCCTTAGATATTTCGGGCGGTTGCTTCGAGGTTGATTCTGCAGAATCGGTAGGGGGCACCGATTGGACACTGTGTCGGGCCTGTAGGGACTGTTTGCTGCTTTGAGACAGTTCCATCGGTAGACGATGCCGATTGTTCGAGGCCTTGGGTACTTGGGTGAGTTTATAAGACCCACGTGTCGTCGAATGAGCGGAGGGTCAGATGTGGTACAAACAGTAGTCCCCCAAGTTGCCGATTGAGAAGCTTCTCGGTTGGGGACTTGAATCTGTCCTCGGTATTCTGATCCGAACACGATGGTCTCGGTGATGCCGATGGTGGTATGTAGTCCCCCAAGTGCCCGAGTGAGTGAGTTTTGAAAAGCGACGGCATCAGGTACCGAATGGTTGGAGAGGCCAGTGGAAAGCCATGGATGGGCGCCTACCGTTCGGCACGAGAGGTGGTTGAGAAAATCAACCAATGTGCGCCTACCGTTCGGCACGAGAGGTGATTGAGAAATCATCCTTTGTGCGCCTACCGTTCGGCACGAGAGGTGATTGAGAAATCGTCCAATGTGCGCCTGCCGTTCGGCACGAGAGGTGGTTGAGAAATCATCCAATGTGCGCCTACCGTTCGGCACGAGAGGTGATTGAGAAATCATCCAATGTGCGCCTACCGTTCGGCACGAGAGGTGATTGAGAGATCGTCCAATGTGCGCCTGCCGTTCGGCACGAGAGGTGGTTGAGAAATCATCCAATGTGCGCCTACCGTTCGGCACGAGAGGTGATTGAGAAATCATCCAATGTGCGCCTACCGTTCGGCACGAGAGGTGATTGAGAAATCATCCAATGTGCGCCTACCGTTCGGCACGAGAGGTGATTGAGAAATCATCCAATGTGCGCCTACCGTTCGATAGTGGAGTTGTACGCGAAGGTGGCGAGATCTGCCACGTTCAGGAAGTTTAAGCGTCTCAACTGACAATGTCTGCTCGTCTCTATGCATGCGTGACACGTGTCGGCATGGCTGTGAAGGGTCGCGTCGTTTCGTATCCCGATGCGTCGCTTCAGTTCCCGATGCTAGATCGGCTTTATAAACATGAGAAGTGGACGAGGGTTTGAATACTTGGAGTTTTTGAGAGCAAAGGGAGCTTGTGAGAGGCGATTTCCGGTGAATTTGCAAAGGCTGAGCAGGCGATTTCCGGCGAGCGTGAACAAGGCGGAGGCGATTTCCGACGAATTTGAACCACCGTGCAAACAAGGTATGTTGTTTTGCCTTTGATTGTGTATGAATCAAAGTGTTGAATTCGATGAATTGCGTTTGAATAAAGCATGAACAAGTATGAACGAGTATGAACATGGGTGTCTAGGTGGTAGAATAGGAATTTGATACTAGCATAGCACTTAGTTGTCCTTCGTTTGTGTTTGTAGATGTCAGATACCGAATCCGAGGGTAGACGTAGTCCGAGGGCATTTGAGGATGACTCGTCCTCGGGGAGGTCGGCCGAGGGGAGTGAGAGAGCCGATTCTGGGAGCTCTTCAGGCTGTGAGATAGTGGAGGGAGCTGGAGTGCGTACCGAAGCTGGGGGCACTTCAAGGAGAGTGGCTGAAGGTAGTGAGGCGTCGACTTCGGGTCGTGAGGCCGAAGAGGGGGTTGTGTCTGTTGCTGCTCCTGGCCAGGGGGTGCTGAGGGTTGTGAAGGGCAAGCAACGGATTCCGATGGCGAAGCCCAAGGAACCTTTGTTCGGAGTAGATGAGTTAGAGCCGAACACGTTGACCGAATCTGAACTGGCCAAGATTCGGGCGGAGTATAATATTCTGGAATCGGTAGGGATGCGAATTCCGGGGCCCTTGGAGTCGCTTAGTGACAATGACAAGGGAGTTGTCTTTTTACCGACGTGTTCAAGCACGGTCTTCGGCTGCCGTTGAGGCATTCGGTGCAGAAGATCCTAGCGGCGATCGGGTATGCGCCAGGGCAGTATAATCCAAACTTTTGGATTACGTTGCTCGGGACGATCGCGGCGTTCAGCCTGGCTGGCGAGGGGGAGCCGAGCTACGAACAGTTTGCCCAACTGTATAGTGTGACAAGGGCAAAGAGTAGTGATAATGGGGGGTGGGTGCAGTCCAACTGTCTATCGGCAGGGCAGCGTGGACACTTCGTGATCGGGGTGCCGAGCTCCCAGAAGACGTGGCGTAAGCGTCGAGTAATTGTGTCTGGTGACTGGGAATCGGCACCAGGAGTAATCGTCGAGAGGCGAATCCCGACGACCTTCCAAACAGTCGGTAGGATAGGGCCTGCCGTTCGGCAGGGGTGTTTGGGTTTTTTTTTTTTTTTTTTTTTTTTTTTTTTTTTTTTTTTTTTTGTGACCGTTTGCGTTCTGGTTTCAGTGTCCTTGAAACGGCCGACCGCACCGATCCGAGAGGTAGAGGCGATAGAGCGGGTGCGGGTAAAGGTTGCCGAAGAAGATCGCTACTGTAAGGAGTTGCTCTACTTCCGGAATCTGTACAAAGCAGGCCTGATCGGTAAAGCAGAGCACGACCGAAGGGTCAGGGAGGAAGAGGAAGAAGAAGCAAGGCAGAGTAAGAGATGCCGTTCGGCATGTATAACTTGTCTTTTTCTTAACTGCCGTTTCCATACTGACTTTGGTGTGTTGCAGTGGCAGGTGGGCGCCCAATGAGTGAGGCGACAAGGAGGAGGTTAGAGGGGCAGGGGGCCCCGAAGCAGAATAAAGGTCAGTCCCCCAGGCCGAAGAAGAAGACGGCAGCGGCGGCGGATGACCAGACGGTGGCCGAACGTCGCCGGGAGAAGAAGGCGGCCGAAGCTGAGGCCGTTAGAGAAGTGCACCTCCATGTGACAGGCAAGAGGATGATCGAGGGGGCCCTCGATGTAACGCCGTTGCCGAAGAAGCCGAGGCTGCCGAATGAGGGGACATCGGTGGTCATTCCCGATGATGAAGGTGAGGAGGAGGAGGGGCCAGTTAACATTGCTTGCCCCCGGAAGGTGGTGCCGTTCATCAACTCCATGATTGATGGGGCACAGATGGAGCTGTCCGAAATTGAGCAACTGTCGGTGAAGACGTTGCGTGAGCAGACCGGACGAGCCTTCCGGCTTCAGGCTGCAGTAAGTGGTAGAAAATTTGTTTCTAAGTGTTTATAGATTGGGCATGTACTGAAGTTTGTGTATTTGTACAGGCTGACATGGAGATGTGGCTTTGCGTAAAGCGAGCCATAAATGCTGCCGAACGGTACCAGAGGAAATTCGAGGAGGGCCGTTCGAAGATTGCCGAAGCTGGGAAGATGTTGCAGGACGCTGATCGGCACGCCGAGGAAAACGCTGCCAAAATTGCAGAGCTGTCCTCGAAGCTTGCGGCGGCCGAATTGGAGGCGGTGGCTGCTCAAGAGGCCAAGGCGGCAGTGGAAGTGGCTATGGACGCGGCCGAACGGTCGCATGCGACGGAGGTGTTGGAGGCGAAGGCGAAGGCCGTTGCTGACTACCGATCGTCGGAGGGGTTCACGCTTCTGGTGGACAAAGAAGTCATGGAGCAGTGTGACGACTTTGTCTACCGATTCAAACGGTACAATGCTGACAAGAAGCTGAACCTCAACTTCCTTCGGGATCCGCCACCATTGCCGGAAGGCGTAACCGAGGAGATGGTAGAGGCTTACAAGGGTGAGGATGCCGAGCCCGAGGAAGTCGATGAGACCGACTCCAGTAGTGAGGAGGAAGAGGGCCACCCACCGCCGAATGTGAGGAGTGCACCGGATGCCGAAGCGTTGCTCGTTGCCGAGCCTGTACCTGCCGATCCTCCTGCCTCTTAGACTAGATTTTAGCTTTCATTTTTGGGAAATGTAAAAACGATATTTTGAAATATGCCGAACGGCACTTTGTTAATACATTGTGCCCTTCGGTGGCAGTTATATATGCTAATTTTTTTTTTGCTTCGGTTTAACTCGTTTATCTCCGTTATTCTGTATGTGTGCATACCGTATGTAGAATGTGTTTGATATAATATTGCTGTATGGTGATGCCGTATGTGTAGAATAGGGAGTATATTGAAATAAACCGGTTACAAAATATAACGACCGAAGACGATAACCGAAGGCTCGATCATTTGTAAAAGGTGATGACTGAAGGTGAAGACCGAAGGTGTGATCACTTGTAGTAGTATTTGAGATGCTCTATGTTCCAAGGGTGGCCGAGGGTTTGACCATCGGTACCGCGCAAGCGGTAAGTTCCTGGTCGGCAGATGGTAACAACCTCGTAAGGGCCTTCCCAAGAAGGGCCAAGGGTGCCTTCGTTGGGGTCCTTGGTGGCGAGAGAGACTTTGCGTAAGACCCAGTCCCCCACTTTCAATGATCGGCGTCTGACGCGCGAGTCGTAGTAGCGAGAGGTCCTTTGTTTGTAAGAAGCGTTCCGAAGCTGAGCCTGGAAACGGTGTTCATCGATGAGGTCCAGGTTGAGCGTGAGTAAGGTTTCGTTTCGCTCTGGCTTGTAAGATGCCGTTCGGCACGAGGGTGCGTTGATCTCGACTGGGACAACGGCTTCAGTACCGAAGGCAAGGGAAAAGGGGGTTTCGCCAGTCGACCGTCGGTAGGAGGTGTTGATGGCCCATAACGCTTCTGGGAGTAAATCGGGCCAGGCTCCCTTTGCT
This sequence comes from Prunus kanzakura, assembly GCA_020521455.1. Classification (NCBI taxonomy): domain Eukaryota; kingdom Viridiplantae; phylum Streptophyta; class Magnoliopsida; order Rosales; family Rosaceae; genus Prunus; species Prunus kanzakura. The sequence continues at coordinate 121,495 of BPUM01000821.1, forward strand.
GCCCCGAGTTTCTTCTTCAGTGTCTTCTTGATGATCTTGTTGATGGCTTCAACTTGGCCGTTCGATTGTGGATGTGCTGGGGATGCGAAGAACAAGTTGATGCCAAATCGGTGGCAGAGGTGCCGAAACTGGGAGGAGTCGAACTGTTTGCCGTTGTCGGTGATGATTGCGTTCGGGAGACCGAATCGGCAAATTATGTTCTTCCAAACGAAATGCTCGACTCTCGCTGCAGTGATAGTTGCCAAGGCTTCGGCTTCGGTCCATTTTGTAAAATAGTCGACGGCGACAATGGCATATTTGAGCTGTCCCGTTGCCTGGGGCATGGGGCCGATGAGATCTAAACCCCATTGAGCGAAGGGCCATGGGCTGACAATCGGCGTAAGTGTTTCGGCAGGTAGTTTTGGAACAGAGCCGAAACGTTGGCATTGATCACACTTCTGGACGAGTGTGGTGGCATCGGTATGGAGGGTCGGCCAATAGTACCCCTGCCGAATGGTCTTGAAGGCCAGAGATCGAGCGCCAGAATGGTCTCCGCAAGCTCCTTCGTGAATCTCTCGTAAGACGTAGTTTCCCTGCTGCGGGGTCATGCACCGAAGCAATGGCAAGGAATGGCCGCGCCGATAGAGGATTTGATTCAAGACTAAGTAGCGTGCCGATCGGCGGCGGAGAGTTTTGGCCTCAGTTTTGTTGGTTGGTAGCGTGCCACTTGCGAGGTAGGCGAGGATTGGATCCATCCAGCTTGGATCCTGCCGAACGGCATGTATCTCAGCTTCGGTGGTGCTGCGCCGAGCGAGGATTTCGATCGGTACGTGGCGACCGACGTTGTCGTCAATTGCTGAGGCCAATCGTGATAGGGCATCGGCATGGCTGTTCTCGGATCTGGGGATCTGCTGAACCTGATACGCGTCAAAGTGATGTAGCAATCGGCGGGCATGCGTCAGGTAGGCAGCCATCGACGTGTCCTTGGCTTCGAATTCAGTCAATATCTGATTAATGACAAGTTGTGAGTCGCTGCATATCTTCAGCTGTTGAGCGCCCATTCCCTTGGCGAGCCGGAGGCCTGCCAAGAGAGCTTCATATTCGGCTTCATTGTTGGAAGCTTGGAATTGGAATCGGATGGCATACTCGATGGTTGTCTGATCAGGGGCCTTTAGTACTAGGCCGGCTCCGCTGCCCTGTCGGTTGGACGAGCCATCCACGTAGAGAGTCCAGATGGGAATCGACGGCCTAAAGTTCCCCTCGGTTGGGTGAGCAACTGTGGATGCCGAAGCCGATGTTTGGACGAAGTCGTCCGGATGTTCTACTTCGGACGTAGTCATTTCAGAGATGAAGTCGGCTACGGCTTGGCCTTTCTCGGCAGGCCGAGGGTGATAGCGGATGTCGAATTCGCCGAGTTCGATGGCCCACTTCACCAGCCGACCTGATGTCTCTGGTTTTTGTAGTATTTGGCGTAGAGGCTGGTTGGTGAGAACAACAATACTATGAGCTTGGAAATACGGCCGAAGCTTGCGTGCTGACAAAACAAGAGCATAGGCAAGCTTTTCCAGCTCAGGATACCGAATCTCGGCGTCCTGCAGGGCGTGGCTGGTATAGAAAATTGGGAGCTCGATGCCGTTCGGCTTGCGAATGAGTACGGAGCTCAGTGCCGTTGCCGATACTGATAAGTAGATAATTAATTCTTCGCCGGGAAGAGGAGTGGATAGTAAGGGTGCCCTGCTCATGTAGGCTTTGAGGTCTTGAAAGGCTCGATCACATTCGGCAGTCCAGACGATCTGCCGTTTGCTCCCTTTGAGGGCTTTGAAGAAAGGGGCGCACCGATCGGTAGCCTTGGATATGAATCGGGCCAGGGCGGCCACACGCCCAGTTAGGCTTTGGATATCCTTCTGCGTCTTCGGTGTCTGTATGTCGAGCAATGCCTTGATTTTGTCAGGGTTGGCTTCGATTCCTCGTTGGCTGATCATGAAGTCGAGAAATTTACCCGAGGAGACGCCGAAGGCACACTTGCTTGGGTTCAGACGCATGCGGTACTTCTTTAAGACATCGAACATGAGGGATAGGTTGTGGAGATGAGAATCAGCTGTTTTGCTTTTGACCAGCATGTCATCCACATAAACTTCCATCGAAGTGCCGATGAGTTCAGAGAAGATTTTGTTGACCAAGCGCTGGTAGGTTGCCCCAGAATTCTTCAGGCCGAACGGCATGACGTTGTAACAGTAGAGTCCCTTGTCGGTGATGAATGCCGTGTGTTCGCGATCGGCAGGGCTCATAAATATCTGGTTGTACCCCGAGTATGCGTCCATGAAGCTAAGGAGTTCATGGCCTGCCGTTGCGTCCACCATCTGATCGATCCTTGGCAGAGGAAAGCTGTCTTTGGGGCAAGCCTTGTTGAGATCGGTATAGTCCTGACACATTCGCCAGGCGCCGCTCGATTTTTTGACCAGGACCGAATTTGCCAACCAAATTGGGTAGGTGACCTCCCGGATGAAGCCGATTGTCCGTAGTTTCTCCACTTCAATTCTCATGGCCTCGTACCGTTCGGCATCATAGGCTCGGCGTTTCTGCCTGATGGGTTTGAAAGTGGGACAGATGCTGAGTTTGTGGCTGATGACGCTCGGGTCGATGCCGGGCATGTCATCGTATGACCAGGCGAAGACTTCCGTGTTGGCGCGCAAGAAGGCTATGAAATCGGTACGCAGGGCCGAAGTCAAGGTGGTGCCGATTCGGACCTGGCGGTCGGGCTGTGCTTCGGAGAGAGCGACCGATTCCAAATCTTCGACGGGTTGTGCCTGTGGGGTGACGGCCTCATCTCTGGGATCATCCGGTTTGTCTGTCCCCCCGCCGTTCGGCATGGTTGTCTTGGCAGAAACAGAATATGCTTCGCGAAGCGTGGTTCTTGCCGATTCTTTTGTTGCCGAAACGTAACAAGTCCGTGCACTCAATTGATCCCCTCGCACTTGGCCTACGCCAGCGTGTGTGGGGAACTTGAGGAGGAGCATGTGTGGTGACAGCATGGCCTTCATCCCAGTGAGCGCAGTCCTACCGATGATGGCGTTATACGCCGTTGGACAGTCGACCACCAGGAAATGAGTGTAGATGATCGTTCGTCGGGGAATGGTGCCGATGGCAAGTGGGAGCTGGACGCTGCCGATTGGCTGAATAACGTCGCCCGAGAAGCTGAGGAGAGGGGTAATCTCTTTGTTCAGATGTCGAGGGTCTGTACCGAGGGCGTGAAAAGCATCGGCAAAGAGCACATTGACCGAACTGCCAGTATCGATGAGGATTCGGCCTACGTCAAAGTCGGAAATATCGGCTCGTATGATCATGGGATCGGAGTGAGGGAAGATGATGCCTCGTTCTTCCTCCTCAGAGAAGGTGATAGGTTCCCAGCCGTTTCGCTGGAACTTGTCGTTACGTCCTCCCGCTACACTGAGGATCTGAGGATGCTGAACGGCACGAACGTAATTCTTGATTGATCGGTGGCTGGCTTCGGCAATGGGGGCCCCTCCACTGATCATGTTGATCTGCCGATTCGCCGATTTATCCGATGCCGGTTTGGTGCTTAAGTACTGATCCAACTTGCCCTCGTTGATGAGGCGCTCGACAATCCTTCGAAGGGCGATACAGGATTCGGTGTCGTGGCCGTTATATTGATGGTAACGGCAGAAGACGCCTGTGTCCTTCTCGTTCTGTCGAGGAAGCTTCCGATTGTTCGGCTTCGGTATCACTTCACCTTCGGTCATGAGGACATGCTCGTAAGTTGTGTTGAGCAGGGTGAAAATTTCCTCTGGCCGATTCTTCTTCGGATCCCCGAAGGCGTTTCGCCTGCCGGAGTCCTTCCCCTTTTTGCTGTTGTCCTGCCGATCCCGGAAGTGGTCCTTTCGTTTGTTTCGGGGCTCGTAAGGAGTAGATTCAGGGGGTGCCGTTCGGTAGGGGGTTGGATTCACAGTTCGATTCGCCGGGAACCGGTCATAACCTTGCGCCGAAGGCCCATCGGCTGTTGCCGCTTTGTTTGGTTGGGCTGAAGCCGATCCCCTAGAGTTGAAATGTTCGGCCTTGGCGTGGATAGCCGCTTGCTTCATCAACTCGGAGTAAGAGGTACAGTTGCTGCTGTGGACCAGATACCGAAATTGAGACGACCGAAGGCCGCTTTTGAAGGCACCGAAGGCTGCCCTGTCATCAGTTTCGGGACATCGGGAGTATTCATGGCTGAACCTTGCCGCGAACTCCCGCAGTGGCTCATCGTCTTGCTGCCGAACGGTGTAGAGGTCATCGGCAGAGTATAGGCGATCGGTCTGAATCATGAAATGGTTGAGAAATATCTGCTTCAACTGATCGAAAGAGTCGACCGTACCTGGCTCCATTCGGTAAAACCAATTTAGTGCAGCTCCGGTCAGGGTGGAGGGGAACAGTAAGCATTGGCCTTCATCTGTCAGTCCTTTGCAACCCAGAGCTGATTGGAAGGTATGAATATGAGTGACGGGATCTTCCACCCCGGAGTAGAACGATATGCGGAGGGCCTGAACTTCCTTCTCATGTCTGAATGTCCGAATACGATGGGTGAAGGGTCCTGGCTGCACCGTTCCCCACGTTGGTGTCCGAGCATGATTCTGCTCTTCCTCGATGCGGTTCATCTTCTGGAGGAGGAGGCGGATGGTAGGATCGGTAGAGGGGAGATCGTTGCCGAAAGGCTCCCTTGTTTCCTTCTCCGCACGCCGACCAGAGTGGTGGCCATGAGTCTCCTGACCTGCCGTTCGGTTTGGGCTCTTCCGGTAACCTCCGGCATGCTGATCGTTTCCTCCGGTCGATCTATGACTGTGGTGCTCCTTCGAGGGCCTTGTTGATCGGGAGGAGCTAGTATTTCCCGGTGAAGGTGGGACGTAATCCGATTCATCTGTTTCCTCCAGGCCGACTGCGCTATACCGTTGGCGTAAGGGGGACTTTGGTCCAAGCGCCTCTAGCTGCCGATCGCGGAGTTTTGCTCGGATCTGGATGGGTGAGGGCTGCCGTTCCCTGCGTTCATTGATCCTATCGCGGCAATCGGAGTAGACTCGATATTCTGGATGGCGCTCCTTGGGGGAGGGTACGTACAGTCTTCGGGAGGCAGTCGGTTTGTCTGCGGCCTGCTGTTTCCCTTTATCCTGAGCGCTGGGCTTCCGTACGCTCTTAACTGACTTTTCCTGCCGAAGCTGTATGGTTCGTTCCAGACTGTCTTGCAGTTGGGTTGACTGGGTTTGCTGATCGTGCAGTTGCCTTTGGGTGTCATCGAGTTTGGAGGCGAGGATATTGTTGTGTGCCTGCATTCTCGCCATTTCCTGCTGAAGGGTCTCCATGCGAGCTTCCAGAGTGGTTGGCCGAGCAGGCGCCACTGGCCGCGGTGTCTGAAGCAAGGGGGCCAGACTTGGCTCACCGCCGAGGCCGATGATGGGGCCGTCGGCAGGGAGGGCCGAAGATGGATTCATTTTTTGGTCTCAGAGTTTCTTTCGAGATATGGGTTAATCGATAAGCGATTCCCACAGACGGCGCCAATCTGTTGGCACTAGAACTTGAACAGATAAAGATGAGTGCAACTTACAAGTGTGGTAGACGATCTGGGAGATCGATTGAGTGATAGATGGAGATTCTTCCTGTCTTCGGATGCTGATCCTGAATAGAAGGAAGCTTAAGCCTCGTGAGGTCTATGGAACCGGTGTGGAACCAGCCTAAGACCCTCCGATGCCAAAGTAAGATTGTTTCTAAGAGCTCTTGCTGTTGACCATATAAAAGTATAAAAGTCAAGCTGAAAAGTCTTACCCCTGTATTGTAGTGAAGGGGCTTATTTATAAAGGGAGTTTTGGATGCTCTTAGCACTCACTTTCGATGTGGGACTCGTGGGAGGGCCCTATGAGGTTGACACGAGTCCTTAGATATTTCGGGCGGTTGCTTCGAGGTTGATTCTGCAGAATCGGTAGGGGGTACCGATTGGACACTGTGTCGGGCATGTAGGGACTGTTTGCTGCTTTGAGACAGTTCCATCGGTAGACGATGCCGATTGTTCGAGGCCTTGGGTACTTGGGTGAGTTTATAAGACCCACGTGTCGTCGAATGAGCGGAGGGTCAGATGTGGTACAAACAACAGTGTTTGTCAGCTCGCTATATAATCAACTTAATTGACTAAATAAACATCCTCAAAATTTTCAATAAAAATTTTCAAGTTTTTCATACAATTTCCGTGGTTTTTACTCAATTTTTACCGATATCGATAGTTTCCCAATATTTTCATCAAAATTTCCGTATTTTTGAACCACCGATATTTCTGAAACTATCGATATTTTACACCTTGGTTAAAAGAATCTAAAGAACTTCACAAATCTTGTCTAAGGCTTGGGCCCCACATTTTGTCACTTTCCTTTCTTTTGTAATTTCATTTCATTTTAAATGTTTATAAACAAACAAAAAAACACAAAAAAAAGTCATGTCTTCGCATGCAGTGAGAGAAGGGCTAAAAGTTGGCAATATGTAGCTTTTGTGGGTGACCCAGCAACGGCGCATGGCCCTTTCAATGTTGGACTCACTTTTGTATTATTTTGTATGATTTCTCCTTCATCTTTTCCCCTCATTCGACTGATCTTTATGTGCTTTGAATCTCTTTTGCGCAGCCACAGAAGTCACCTCCTGAAAGATTAGATTGTATGACATTAGGGTTCTAGAAAGATGTTGGGCATTCCTCAGGTAGGATGTTGTTAAGGTGAGTTGTTCATGCGTGTGAGGAACTGAATATAGCACATATATTTTTTCTTTATAAACAAAATATGATTTCTCTCTATATATATATATTTTATGCCAATAAGGTTTAGCCCAGTGGAAAGGCTTTGATTTGGGCATCAATAGTCTCATGTTCGAATCCCATGACACCTTAATAATGTGTGTGTGTGTGTGAGAGAAACCTTCATTCTTTGTATTAAAAAAAAAGCTTTTTTTTTTTATAAATATTTTCAAATAAACACGCATTAAATTATGAGTTTTTTTTAGCGAACCATAAATTGTAACTTAATTGGGCATTTATTTTTTCCTTGGTACGTAAATATGACTTTTCTTAACTTAATCTCATAAGTACATAAGGAAATACTAAAAAGATAAAAATTCATCACATTGATATCATAATAAAAGAAAGTTTATAACTCAAACTCGTGATCAATTAACAAATTCATTATCCTTAATGCAAAATAACTGCTTTTAATCAACCACTCAAGCTACAAGCCTCAGGAGAATCCCTTATCGGGCTACAAGCTTCAAGATGATCCCATTGTTGATATGCTTACTATGTCTTCATCTTCAACAAGTTTTTTTTTGTTAATTTTTAAAAAGTAAAAAAGTAGTCTTTCATAAATGAAAGAAAGCAGCCTTCAGCATGAAACACGTCCAATTTGTACATCGAAGGCTGAAGCAGCTACTTTAGTTGTTGGCCATCTCCGCAGAAACCGCTAAGAAAAAACTTGCAAAGTGGGAAAAGTAAATTTCTTTTTATTTTCACTTTTTAATATTCGATTCTTCTCCTTGGAAGGTTGTCTTGTGTGCAATGCAATGGCGGACCCAGGATTTTTTATAAGGGTAGGCTAAATATATATATATTTTTTATAGAGGAGATATATTATAAGCCTTTTTTTTTTTTCTCTTGAAACAAAAATGTAAATAAAATTTTATAAATCAAACATGGCCACATTACAAGCAAATATAACATAAAGAAGTACAAAATATAAATAAATACCAAATCAAATACATTGTCCAACTTAAAAAAAATCATATATGCTAATTAATAATTCAAGTTGCAAAAATAAAATATATATATCAATAGTCTCCAAAAGTTTTCACCCTAACTCTAAATCATAAAAACTTAACAACAACAATTAAAATTGGAAACTGAATATATATATAAAATAAAAAAAACTTACCAAGATTGAAGAACCTACTGAAGATAGGTTGGTAAATTTTTTAGAGGAGGAGAGCTATTTCCTCTTGGCTCTAAAGATTCAAATATAGCGTTTTGGATGGCTAGAAGAAATTTTTTTTATGTTTGCTCTTTGTGGGTGTAGCTACTGGCGAACCCAGAAATTTTTTAACGGAGGTGCAATATTGACTAAGTATGAAAAATGGTTTTTCGGAATACTCATTTTCTCAAGATAATTTTTGGCGACTTTTATTCCTTACACATCAAATAAGAAAACTTGATTTTATGGGATTTTAATATGAAGTATATATTGACTTAATGAGCCATCATTTTTAACCTAAATCGTATTTTGCACTAAAACCGATTTTTCATATTTTGATTTGGTGAGAATTTGATTTTCTAGTATTTTTATTTGAATCCAAATGGGGGGTACTTCCTTATTTACATTGTAAACTTAAGTAAATGGAGTAATATAAAAATAAATGAAAGTAAAAGGACAAAGACATTTACTTAAATGTTGAAAATGGAAATAAGGTAATCTGCACACCAGTTGAGCAAAGAGGCAATTTGAAGCACTTACAATGATTTTTCCGATGAATTTATATAGGTTTGGATTGATGTTATTATTTCCTATATGATTTAGGAGTGGGCTAATATTTATTAGAGTAAAAATAAAGCTTTTAACATTTAAACCATGTTCAATACTTTTATAAATCTTCCCCTAGGCTGGAGCCCACTCCAGCCTAAGCTTAGGTCCGCCCTTGATGCAATGGATAAAAGTTACGTGGAAGATACCAAAGAATTTGCTATCTGTCTCAAAGAATTTGTCAAAGATGACTTTAGGGATTTATTCTTAATTTCTTATTGTGCATGCTTTATTAGCTGTCTAAATTCAATTATATTTCTCTTATTTATTTGTATGCAAGAGAATAAAAATGAGTAATTTGGACAAACTGTTGCCCGATTGTGGCGGCAATTTCCACAATTTATATATGCTGAAATACTCTGACAAAAAATGTTCATAACAATTAGTCATGATGGACAATATAGAACTTAAATGAATTAAATAGATCAGTTTTTATATAGAGCTTAGTAAATTATTTAGAACCGACTACCTTTTTTGTCTAGTGGTATTTATCTCTACTTAGGGTATGTTTATGTCGTAATGGGTATGGAAAGTAAGGATGAAAAAATGATTTACATTCCTAACTTCCCTCTCGTTTACTTGCAATCAAGAATGAAAAAAATGTGTGGGCCCCACTTCAAAATCTGCAATCACATTCCCTCAAAATCAGGAATCAAATCAACTAGGGGGGCTAGTTGATCCGATTCCCATTCCTTTTTTCCCTTACCACTTTAGAATAATTCCAAAACACCCCAAACCCTAGAAAAATAAAAACTCACACCAAGAAAAATGAAGAAAAAGAAAAATTCAATGGCTATTTATTAATCCCCATTGGAAAGAGAAATTTTTTTTCCCTTTTCACCTTGGTTGCAAGCCTCTACTAGTCTTGTTATGCTTCTTATAATCGTGTCATATATATATATATATATTCTATTATATTCCTTATATTATTATATACTATTTGTCTTGTTATGCTTCTTATCACCGTGACATAGTTAGTAATTAAATTAATTTAGGTTCTGATTCATGAGAAATAGTATATAGCTTAATGAGAATTATTCTTATCATACCGATCTTATCACTTCCTTGATTCTTTACTTGCTCCATTCCTTAATGAGAGTTTGACTTATATGAATATATTTTTTGAAAATTTGGTTTATGTCAATAAAAAATTTCATAATTCGAGTTTAGTAAATGGATTTTTATTCTTCAACATAAGTCAATACATATATTTTATTTTGAGAATATTTTAGTTATGTCACTTGAACTTATTGAATTTGTCATTTTGAAGTAAACTTTAAGAGCGATAACATCTCTATTTTTTTAAAATTTGTAATTTATCATATGATGCTAATGATGTTCACCATTCCATTTTTTTTAATTTAAAAAAAAAGCATGTAGGCAGCATGTGACTTATTTTCGGCGATAATTTAGTCTTTTTAAATTAAAATTATAAAAATAAATAAGTTGAATCACTTAAATCACATATCAAAGTACCTATATATTGCATTCAAAAACCACATATCAGTGCCTATTGCATTCAAAAACCACATATAGTTGCAATAGGCTGCAAATAATAGGACAATTTGCATACACTGAATATTGCAAACGCGCCCAAACGAGTTGGTAATTGGATTACAAAATCACATGTCAACGTACCTATTGTATTTCCGTTCCCAAAATGCAAAAGGCTGCCAATATCATGGTAATTTGCGTACATTAATTGCAAAAGCCGCATAACAAGTTGGTAATTGGATTCAATATCAAAGTTTTGGCATACACACAGATGGTATCTAAATGCAATTCGAATTCCATAGGAAAATATATATATATATATATATATGCATCTCAAGGAAATATGATTACAGAAAGGTTTAAATTCTCTACTTTCTAGTATAGATCTACCAATTGATATCCACCCGCAAAGTTAACTCCATTACATTGCCCATAACCGGAGTTCGAACCAAGAAGCCCAACACGATCAAAGAAGAGAGAGAAACAGTGGAATAGAGAGCGAAAGATACAGAGGAAGGTGTTTCACGTTTTCACATTTCAATTTTTCTTTGTTTGTTTTTTAAATTAACCTACACAACCAGTAACTCCACATCCACCCTCGTCTCATCCAATGGCCCGTATCTTTTGGCGTATCGATACACTTGGAGTTTGGTAGAATTTTCGCTCCCAAGGAAGGATGATCCACTGTAGTCACAATAGTCAAACTCAAATATGAACTTGTTAACCAACATATTCAAAGAAGCACGAGGAAGAAATCTGAAGAAGAAGAAGGAAAGAGAAACAGAGAGAAAGTGAGAGAAATTGCAATCTTGATTTCTATATTGCTTGATCTGTTTTGCTACAGTACTTTTTACATTTTATATCTGTTAAGCAAGGCTTAACTGACTAACCAATCCAGCTGTCTAACTTCCTCACTACTAACCACTCACGTGCTTTGCACATTTTAATATCCATAGTTCACAAAACTTGCTTAAATATACATCTGATAGTAGCATCTCCAAACTGCGGCTCTAAATATTCTTATGGCCAACAGTTGACGTCCCAATCTTCGGCCATAAAATCTATCCAAAATTTTAACAACAAGCACCTTTAAGTTACGTATTTGGACTCTAGCTAATGAGTGTCTAGTCTTTTTTCACTAAAAACTAGGGAGGCTTGTGTCTTTAGCTCAAGTGAAAAAAATTGTACAAAATTTTTCAGTTTTCCCCAACATCTCATTATATTTCGACTTAGTATAACAAATAACCATATAGTGAACACACAAGAAATACTTGAAGCCATTTTGTTTGGGTAGGATGAAAACGAATTTCCTTTTCTTCTTTTGATTGCATACTCGGAATCAATTTTGGACTAACTTGTCTTTAAATAAGTGCCAAGTACTATTTTTTTTTCATCTCAATGCTGCTAAGAAAATATGTATTTTATGAAGTATACACAATATAAACATGCTACAAAATAAACAGGTATTGTATGAACACCATCCAAACAGCTATATTGTGAGACAAATTTTGTGTTATATATATTGTACAAAATTTTGTTCCATTGACCTTCAAATCGTATAAATGATTTTTGTTCCATTGACATACAATAGCAAAGTCGCTGTTGTCTGTGCCAGAATATTGCATAGGCTGAAGGTCGGCCATAGTTTCCTAATCATAGATCTGCTGTCCTTGTGGATGAAAGTATCGTCATTGAACACTGTTAGAATTAGAATAATGTTATTGATCATGTCCTTGTGGGATACCAGATGGATCCAAGATGACCTAGCTAATACTTCTAAAATTAAACACCGTCTGTTTAGATGGGCATAGTCAACCCGATATTTTAATCACGAATTTTGAGCCTCTCCATTTGGCATTAGTGCACTTATATACATTGAAAGGAATGTTAGGCCATTTCCAGGTGAGGAGGGCTATATTTAGTCCTCTAATAACTGATTTTATAAGGAGTAGTGTCAGGCTACATTTTAAGCGTCTCCAACAACAAAGGGCTAAATTTAATATTTCAATAGTTTTAAATATATTATGTAAATTTATTAGTTAATTTAATTAAACTACTATTTATATTTTATTTAATATACATTTTCGAAGAGGAAAAATATTTTGGGATATGATTTTTGACATCCACGTGTCGGCATAGGATTTTTGCAACTAATAATAATTGACAATATATTGTCATGTTCAACCCAGAGAGTAATATCCTTCCCAATTTATTTTTCGGAGCAACTACTAACTTTCATCAATATAAAATAAAGAGATCCATTAGGAAAAATCAAAATATTTCGTTTATTGAACTAAGAATTTATTTTCCTTTCTCAGGCAATTGAAATTTTGAACCCCTCGTCTCGTCCACCATTTCTCCATTACCAAACAACAAAAAAGTAAATAAATTTGGAAAGGGTTCATATATAAAGCAAAGCGTTCAGTTGTACCTTGCTTGGGGTTTCTTCTTCTTCTTCAAGCTTAAAAGAGGTTAGCTTCGCCCTATTGCCGGTTAGACGCATAGTTGTCTGAAACGGCCAAACCCTATAGAGTAACCGGTGGAAGTCTTTTTCCTACAAAATTAACACTACGAAACGACACTGTATGTTTCCTTTGGCGCGAGAAACAAATAGCTATCTTGTTGCGGCAAAGAGAAAGGGGTTGTATCGTATCGTATGCATACTTGTATTGAAACGAACGTCGTCTGGCACCTTTTCCTTTTTTAAAACCACTCTCGTACAATACCTGTGCATCGATGATATGACATTATTTTGTTATTAATTATTAGATAGATGGTTTTAAATACTTTATAAATAACTTATGAAAACAAATAAAGAAGATAATAAGTGGAAAATATAGTTTTATAATATTTTAAACGTATAGCTGAGCGGCTATACTTTTAAAATATATTAATATTTAAAGAGTATAGCCGCGCGACTATACTTTGTAAACATATACTAGCCTCTCTGCACGCGCTTCCGCGCCTGCGAGAGGCTTTTTTTAAAAAAATTTAATTTAGAATTAAAAAAGATAATGGGTAGTTGTGTTCCATAAAAGTAGGATTCATTATCTAATTTTTCTTTTAATTTTAATTTTTTTTAAATATGAAAAGTGTAAAATTTACCATATTATCCTCATTTAATTAAAAATTTTAATTCTTAGTGTTTGGATTAACTAAGGGCATTTTCTGGTATTTTGAATGTTTCACCATTCTCTGCCTTTTGCTTTATATATACTAGCCTCTCCGCACACGCTTCCGCGCGTGCGAGAGGCTTTTTTTTTAATTTAAAATTTATTTTAGAATTAAAAAAGATAATGGGTAGTTGTTTTCCATAAAAATAGGATCCATTATCCGATTTTTCTATTAATTTTAATTTTTTTAAATATGAAAAAGTGTGAATTTACCATATTATCCTCATTTAACTAATAATTTCAATTCTTAATGTTTGCATTAACCAAGGGCATTTTCTGGTATTTTGAATGTTTCACCATTCTCTGCCTTTTGCTTTATATATATATATGAATATTTTAAGGGTATACTCTGTAAACATATTTGAATATTTTAACAGTATAGCCAGGCGGCTATACTCTCTAAACATATACGAATATTTTAAAAGTATAGTCGGTTGGCTATACTGCACAAAATGATAATTAAGTAATATCTTTTCAACCAAAAAAATAATTTAAGTCATATCTTAGCCTTTTTTAATTACTTTAATTAGTAATTATGTTTCAATTATTATATCTTTAGTGAATAATTAGTATTTAATTTTTTACTAATTTCATAAATTAATTAATAAATAGTATTTAATTATTTTAAATTATTTTGTGGACTTTGTTTTTAATTTTTTTAATATAAAATTAGTTTGTTTAGTTTAATATTTGCAATTAAGTAGTATCTTAGACTTATTTAATTATATTAATTATTATTTATGTTTTAATTTTTCTTTATTTAATGAATTATTAGTATTTAAGTATTTTAATTAATTTCATAAATTACTTGATAAATACTAATTAATTATATTTACTTATCTTAAATAATTTTGTGTACCTTAAAATTATTTTTAATTTTTGAATATATTTTAAACATAGTTTCAATTATTAAAAAATTATTTTAGTATTCCAAAAATAAATTTAGGCCTCCGAACCCTAAATCCAAGTCTCCAACCTTCCTCAAGGGGCAACAGCAGATACTGTGGCCAAACTTCCTTGCACCAACGGCATAATTGATGGTCGACTTTGGTGCGGTAATCAGTCCGCATCAGCAAAATTGGCCTAACATAAAACTCACCATTTTCACCTTATCGTTATTACTTATCCATCTCACAAAGTAATTTAAAAAATGATGGAAATTAATATTCTATAATTTGTAAAGTATTGAGCTTGCATGTATCATTCACATATCGTCTTGAAGAGCTCTCATACATGATTGGCAGGAAACATGGATGAACCAAGGAATGAAAAACACTCAATACTTTGGACCAAATTTGTTAACAACTCATACTATCTCTACGAGCCGAGCCCACCAGAGGACACCACGTGGTTAGGAATAGACCAAGTTGTCTCTATCTTGATCGGTCGATAAAGGACCGACCCGATAGGGGACCAGTGCTTGGGTGTGTAGACACCTACCAAACTCTCGTCAAAGCTGATCACTCTGTTCTTGGGATAAACAACCTGACAAGCAAGAAGGATCATTTAATGCGCATCCCGTCCTTGGCCAGGTGTCGCCTTACCCATCGATCTCCAGGTAAACAGGCTAGGTGATGGAAAGGGGTCATTTAAGTATCCTTCCCATCCTAGGGTACCTGTCACTTCTCCACTTGACCTCTGTCATGTAGCATGGTGATAGCAAGCAAGACATTTAATGCAATTCAGGCAATGAGAGATATGGAAGGAAATATCTCCCATAAAGATCTTGGTCTCTCTTTCTTCAGCTATAAATACCCCCCACCTATCTCTGGACAAAGGTAATAACTACTTCTCATTGTGAAACCCTTGCACCCATCTTTCTTCAGTTAAGAGTGACTTCTAACTTAACCATCGGAGAGGGTCCAACTGGGAGCAACCCCAGTTCACCCTTATACTGATATTGTTTTAAGTGTGCAGATCCTTGTCTAAAGCTCGGACGACTTATACAAGAAGGATACGCGGTTAACAAAATTATAATGCTTGCAAGGCCAAATAATTTCCTCATACATATCTTTACAAAAAAAATTTAGATATGAGAGCATTCATTATTAAATTTTTTATTATCTGTTTTGCTATCGAAAACAATATTACAATCGCAGGGGCCAAAAAGCTGATAAGATCAAAATATCGTTTGCAACAGGCATGGTAAATTTTGTGCCCCGATTTGGGGCTGAGGTATCGAATGTCCCGTCCGGTGCTTATAGTTCGTCTGCAACTGTGTTGGCTACTCAATATACTGTATGTGTTTTTATCTCCACATTCTACATAGTCAAAATGAGAATGATTTCCATGTGTTAGTTTTCCTTGTGTAACACTCTCAATAACAAGATTTGAATCTCCTTCATCTTGTTATGCTTCTTATCATCATGTATATATATTCTATTATATTCCTTATATTATTATATACTATTTGTCTTGTTATGCTTCTTATCACCGTGACATATTTAGTAATCAAATTAATTTAGGTTCTGATTCATGAGAATAAGTAAACAGCTTAATAAAAATGATTCTTATCATACCGATCTCATCACTTCCCAGATTCTTTACTTGCTCCATTCCTTAATGAGAGTTTGACTTATATGAATATATTTTTTGAAGATTTGGTTTGTGTCAAAAAAAAATTTCATAATTCGGGTTTAGTAAATGGATTTTTATTCTTCAACATAAGTCAATACATATATTTTATTTTGAGAATATTTTAGTTATGTCACTTGAACTTATTGAATTTGTCATATTGAAGTAAACTTTAAGAGCGATGACATCTCTATTTTTTTAAAAATTTGTGATTTATCATATGATGCTAATGATGTTCACCATTCCATTTTTAAAATAATAAAAAAAATCATGTAGGCAGCATGTGACTTATTTTCGGCGATAATTTAGTCTTTTCAAATTAAAATTACAAAAATAAATGAGTTGAATAACTTAAATCACATATCAAAGTACCTATTGCATTTCCATTCTCAAAATGCAATAGGCTGCCAATAATATGGCAATTTGCATACACTGAATATTGCAATCACGGGGCCAAACGAGTTGGTAATTAGATTCAGAAATCACATGTCACAATATCTGTATTTCCATTCCCAAAATGCAAAAGGTTGCCAATAACATCGTAATTTGGGTACATTAATTGTAAAAGCAGCCTAACGAGTTGATAATTGCATTCAATATCAAATACCTATTGCATTTTCATTCTCAAAATGCAAAAGGCTATCAATAACATGCCAATTTACGTACACTAATTGCAAAAACCGCTCAACCAATTGGTAATTGCATTAAAAAACCACATATCAAAATTTATTACGCTTTGCCACCTTGACAAGTACTACTAAGAGGCAAGATGGAACCCACCATGGCTTGAGGAATTTTCATTCCCCTTTCAGACAAGCGAACAAGAATTCGTTACCCACAACTGGAGTTCGAAGCAAGAAGCCCAACGCAATCGAAGAAGAGAGAGAAATAGTGGAACAAAGAGCGAAAGGTACAGAGGAAGGTCTTTCACGTTTTCACATTTCAATTGTTGTTTGTTTGTTCTTTAAATTAACCTACACAATCAGTAACTCCACATCCACTCTCGTATCCATATCCACATTCATATCCACATCCACTCTCGTATCCATATCTTTTGGCGTATCGATACACCTGGAGTTTGGTAGAATTTTCACTCCTGGGAAAGATGATCCACTGTAGTCACTATAGTCAAACTCAAATATGAACCTGCTTAAATATACATCTGATAGTAGCATCTCCAATCTGCGGCTTTAAATATTCTTATGGCCAACAGTTGACGTCCCAATCTTCGGCCATAAAATCTGTCCAAAATTTTAACAAGAAGCACCTTTAAGTTATGTATTTGGACTCTTGCTAATGCGTGTCTAGTCTTTTTTCACTAAAAACTAGGGATGCTTGTGTCTTTAGCTCAAGTGAAAAAAATTGTACAAAATATTTCAGTTTTCCCCAACATCTCATTATATTTCGACTTAGTATAACAAATAATAGTGAATACACAAGAAATACTTGAAGCCATTTTGTTTGGGTATGATGAAAACGAATTTCCTTTTCTTCTTTTGATTGCATACTCGGAATCAATTTTGGACTAACTTGTCTTTAAGTAAGTGCCAAGTACTATTTTTTTTTTCATCTCAATGCTGCTAAGAAAATATGTATTTTATGAAGTATACACAATATAAACATGCTACAAAATAAACAGGTATTGTATGAACACCATCCAAACAGCTATATTGTGAGACAAATTTTGTGTTATATATATTGTACAAAATTTTGTTCCATTGACCTTCAAATCGTATAAATGATTTTTGTTCCATTGACATACAATAGCAAAGTCACTGTTGTCTGTGCCAGAATATTGCATAGGCTGAAGGTCGGCCATAGTTTCCTAATCATAGATCTGCTGTCCTTGTGGATGAAAGTATCGTCATTGAACACTGTTAGAATTAGAATAATGTTATTGATCATGTCCTTGTGGGATACCAGATGGATCCAAGATGACCTAGCTAATACTTCTAAAATTAAACACCGTCTGTTTAGATGGGCATAGTCAACCCGATATTTTAATCACGAATTTTGAGCCTCTCCATTTGGCATTAGTGCACTTATATACATTGAAAGGAATGTTAGGCCATTTCCAGGTGAGGAGGGCTATATTTAGTCCTCTAATAACTGATTTTATAAGGAGTAGTGTCAGGCTACATTTTAAGCGTCTCCAACAACAAAGGGCTAAATTTAATATTTTAATAGTTTTAAATATATTATGTAAATTTATTAGTTAATTTAATTAAACTACTATTTATATTTTATTTAATATACATTTTCGAAGAGGAAAAATATTTTGGGATATGATTTTTGACATTCACGTGTCGGCATAGGATTTTTGCAACTAATAATAATTGCGTTTATTGATCTACGAGGAAAAATCAAAATATTTCGTTTATGGGTATACTGGTGAAATACCCCCTGAACTTGTACCTTAGTTTCAATTAGCCCCATATCCTTTTTTTTTAGAAAATTAAGGACCCGATTTATTTTTTTTCGCCAATGTTCCCCTCGACGTTAGAATCTGGCACTTCCCATCCATTGTGCCGTCAAGATGGAGGTTAGTTGTGTCATTTCGCATCTCCACTGAACTGAACCCATGCTTCAACTATTAATTCCTTCGTTTTGGCACGTTTTTTACTCAAATGCATTTCCCTCCATTTTTTCCAACCTCCATTTTCGTACCCTAAACCAAAGGGGGATTTAGGGTTTAGGAGAAAACCCAATATTAAGAGATGAGGAGGTCCTTACCTGGCAGAGGTCATGGAGGTCATGGGTCATAGAGGTGGAATTCACAAGGTGAAGAGGGTAGTTCATGGATGGTGCCTTCAGTCGTCTGCTACTGTGGGAAGACTACGAAATCTAAACATCTTGGACTGCTGCACATCTAGGGAGGAGGTTTTACATTAGTGGGAGGGTAAGTTTGTTGTTGAAATTTGGTTTGCACATTTGAAATTTGGGTTGCCGATTAGAAATTTGGACTGATGCACAACTTTTTTTTTTCTTCTATTTTTTATGTATCAATTTGTTGTGACAAATGTGCAGAATAGATGTAGATTTTGGGAATGGGGTGACCCACAAATGTGTGAGAGGTCAAAGCAAATTATACCTGGGCTGCTACGGAAAATAAACATGATGGAAGATGCAAAAAAGTCTCGGCCAGAGAATCTGAAAAAATAAAATAAAATAAAATAAACCCTTGGTTTTGGGTGTCTTGTTTATTGTTTGTGATAGTTTTGTGGTTGATGTATGGCAAAGGCAAAGACATGAAGGATATTTGAAGTTGCCTATGTAATATGAAGTAGAAATAAAGGGGAGTAGGAAAGGCAAAGACAATGAAAGAAAAATGAAATGCCATGTATTAGTTCTGTGGCAGAGGTGTAATAGATGGACTTTTGGTCTTTTTGTTGAAAGTAATGGCATGTGTTGTGTTTTGACTTCATATTCTAGGCAAAGATGTCCATTACATATCCATTCAAGGCAAAGATATCCATTACAAAACATATGTTCCAACACTAATCCAAGGAAAACATATGTGTTCTAGCAGTAATCCAACAAAAACATTTGTGTTCCAATAGTAATCTATTGGAATCAGTCCGAGAATCCTAGGACCATATCAGCTACAAATTCAACAAAATAAAATGTTCCAAAACGCATCCATTACAATACATTAAGCAGTCCTAATGTTTTGGTATTCCAAAAAACCAAAATCAGCCCAATGACCACATATGACCAAAATCAGCAAATCTCAACTACACTCTCCATGGCCTTGCTCTTTTTGGTAGAGGTGCATATTCTGAGTTTGGTTGAGAAGCATGCCCAATTTGATTTCCCTGTAAGGTAGCAATAGTTTGAGCAAGCTGCCTTGTTAGTTCAGACACTTGCCCCCCTCTTCTTGCCTATTTGAATCACCAAAATCAGCAAATAAGTCAAAATTTGGTTTAAACATTTAATTGAGGCAATTAAAGGAATCAGTACATATGGTATTTACCCCAAGCTTTGTTCTTCTAAAAGCTCTAGCTTGGATTGAAGTCTCAGCTTGATCTGGTTGTCTGACAGGAACACTTGGCATACTTGTTCCCCTTCACCCACCTTGATCTGGTTGTCTGACAGGAACACTTGGCATACTTGTTCCTCTTCTCCTGCCTTGAACTCTTATTGCCCATCCCCTGCCTCTAGCTTGTTCCTTGAACAAAAAATTAAAAAAAAAGGTTCATATAAAATAAAGGACCAAAATTATACCTTCAACAAAAATAATCACAATCTTCATACCTGTCTTTCGCCTCTTTGTCCATTGTTGCCACAAGTTGCAGAATTGTGACCTTCACCTCCACAAGTTTTATAACTAATGACAATCCCATATCTTCTCAACTTTGTTGCATTTTTTGGTATCTCATCAGGTTCCTTTTGCCTACTTGTTCTAGGCCTCCCTGGTTGTCTGCGGTAAAGAGGTGGCTGGATGGGTCTATGACCTGTTTTTCTCCAGTATTCTTGACTAAGCATTGGAGATATATAACTCTCATAAGCCCTGTCATATGCAGCTATTTTGTAAAGTGAATGCACAAAGTCATAAGGGCTTTTCTCTGTTTTGGCAATTGCAGCCATATAATGTGAACAAGGGATTCCACATAAGTCCCACTTTCGGTAAGTGCACGTGTGCCTCTCCAAATCCACTACATACATCCCACCATGGATGTTATTAACTTGATATTTCCCCCCACCAGCATATGATGCTATGCATTGAGCACTCTCAGTTGTTAGCTTCTCAACAATTCCAAAAATCCTAGGACCAACCTCATGTGTCCAAATAGTTTCTCTAAGTCTAGCCATTCTTAGCATCAAATAACTTCGAATTCTCTCTAGTAGTGTTAGAATTGGCTTATCCCTTGCTTCAATAATAGCTGAGTTAAAAGACTCACACAAGTTGTTAAGTAGCATATCACACTTAGAATGAGTTGTGAAGTGTGACCTACTCCAATGATTTGATGGCCTGTCTTGAAGCCATCTGTAAGCTGCACCTAATTGAGATAACATCTTCTCCATTTCAGCTTCAAATGTAGGTATTGTAGTTGATCTAGCTGCTGCCCACAATCTTTGCTTCAATGCTAGACCACTATGACCAGCAATCTTGAAATTATTGTGGAGGTGCCTAACACAATGTCTGTGTTCAGCAGTGGGCATCAAATCCCTAATGGCTTGCCCCAAAACCTTTTGCTTATCTGACATGAACACCCAACCGTTACCATTTTCACACCCAACATCAGCAAAGAAAATCACCATAAATCATGTCCAAGTCTCGGTATTTTCTACTTCAACCACAGCAAATGCGACAGGGTACATCCCATTATTCGCATCAATACCAACTGCAGATAAAATCTGTCCTGGATGAGTTCCCTTCACATGACAAGTTCTTGATCTGGTTCTTCAACAGGTTCATCCACTACATGCCTATCAAAAGCCCTGTCATCTTCTGCTCTCTTTTGTTTCTCTAGTTCTTCATCTGTTTGCTCGTAGTCACTATCTATGAACTGCAGGCGCTCTTCGTCATCATCCTCTCCATCAACATTTACATCTTCTTCCTCATCTTCCTCATCTTCCTCTTCAGCTTCATCATCGGCATCATCAGCAATGTTCACATCACCTTGTACATCTACATGTATCAATTGTGGTTGAAGCAAATTCTGAAAGTTAAATACAGCTGCAGAGGCTTCATTATCTAACAAGGTGGGTTCTGGCTTTGCTGTGATGTACAAACCGTGAACCCTTGATGCAGGTATCTCACGCACAAATTCAAGCACATCCAAGTCTCCTCGAATTGCCACATAACCCAATGTTGTGGACCTATAGCGATAATCGACTTTTATGTGGTTGTATCCTAGTGATTCAGCAACATCATATAAGTCTAGCATTGACAACTGATCTGTATTACAGTTGTCTGCCTATTGGACAATACCTCCCACATACTTCCCCTTTTTAAAATACCCCCCATGGTGAATTTCAATCTTAAATAACTCTGGATCACCTACAAACAACAAAATTTAATTTAATTAACTCAGCAACTTCAATTTACCACTACAACAAACCTACCAATCGGCACCAGCCTTTACTAATATC
The DNA here is from genome assembly GCA_020521455.1 of Prunus kanzakura. Taxonomy (NCBI): domain Eukaryota; kingdom Viridiplantae; phylum Streptophyta; class Magnoliopsida; order Rosales; family Rosaceae; genus Prunus; species Prunus kanzakura. Next base: position 143,402 of record BPUM01000821.1, read on the forward strand.
AGCCACACACAGACAAAGCAATGCACATGCCTTACTTTGGGACCACACTTTTCTATTCAAACAGGAATCTTATAGAAAGGCAATAAGATAGAAGATGACAATTCTATCGACAACCTATGGACCACAACCACTTAAACAATGGAAAAAGAATGGGAAAGTTGAAGACTTACTATACTTAGGAGGCTTCCCACTGCTACGGACTTCAACATGCACCTTTCTTGGTCAATACAGGTGTGTTTCTTCAAGATTCTTATGACAACCACTCCGATTTGTCAACATCAACCACTATGCAGCTCGATTTCGTGAAATCCCCAATTCCCCCAAACTTTCGAACCCTACATCTATAGCTCTGACTTTCTTTTTCTTTTCTTTTTTTGTCAAAACTGACCTAGCCTCCTTCTAATTTTCGACTTACATTGGGTTGACTTGCGTGGAGACGCGAAATGACACAACTAACCTCCATCTTGACGGCACAATGGATGGGAAGTGCCAGATTCTAACGTCGAGGGGAACATTGGCCAAAAAAAATAGATCAGGTCCTTAATTTTCTAAAAAAAAGGATAGGGGGCTAATTGAAACTAAGGTACAAGTTCAGGGGGTATTTCACCAGTATACCCTTTCGTTTATTGAACTAAGAATTTATTTTCCTTTCTTAGGCAATTGAAATTTTGAACCCCTCATCTCGTCCACCATTTCTCCATTACCAAACAACAAAAAAGTAAATAAATTTGGAAAGGGTTCATATATAAAGTAAAGCGTTCAGTTGTACCTTGCTTGGGGTTTCTTCTTCTTCTTCTTCAAGCTTAAAAGAGGTTAGCTTCGCTCTATTGCCGGTTAGACGCCTAGTTGTATGAAACGGCCAAACCCTGCAGAGTAATCATTGGAAGTCGTTTTCCTACAAAATTAAAACTACGAAACGACGTTGTATGTTTCCTTTGGCGTGTGAAACAAATAGCCATCGCGTTGCGGCAAAGAGAAAGGGGTTGTATCGTATCATATGCATACTTGTATTGAAACGAACATCGTCTGGCTCCTTTTCCTTTCTTAAACGACTCTAATACGATACTCGCGCATCGATGATTTGACGTTAATTTGTTATTAATTAATAGACAGATGGTTTTAAATACTTTATAAATAATTTATGAAAACAAATAAAAAGGATAGTAAGTGGAAAATATAGTTTTATAATATTTTTAACATATAACCGCGCGGCTATACTTTTAAAATATATTAATATTTAAAGAGTATAGCCGGCCGACTATAGTTTGTAAACATATATGAATATTTTAAGGGTATACTCTGTAAACATATATGAATATTTAACAGTATAGGCACGCGGCTATATTCTTTAAACATATTAGAATACAGCCGGTCGGCTATGCTCTCTAAACATATATGAATATTTTAAAAGTATAGTCGGTTGGCTATACTGCACAAAATGATAATTAAGTAATATCTTTTCAACCAAAAAAATAATTTAAGTCATATCTTAGCCTTTTTTAATTACTTCAATTAGTAATTATGTTTCAATTATTATATCTTTAGTGAATAATTAGTATTTAATTTTTTTTTACTAATTTCATAAATTAATTAATAAATAGTAATTAATTATTTTAAATTATTTTGTGGACTTTGTTTTTTATTTTTTTAATACAAAATTAGTTTGTTTAGTTTAATATTTGCAATTAAGTAATTTTTATCCTTATTTAATTATATTAATTATTATTTATGTTTTAATTTTTCTTTATTTAATGAATGATTAGTATTTAAGTATTTTAATTAATTTCATAAATTACTTGATAAATACTAATTAATTATATTTACTTATCTTAAATAATTTTGTGTACCTTAAAATTATTTTTAATTTTTGAATATATTGTAAACATAGTTTCAATTATTAAAAAATTATTCCAGAAATGAATTTGAGCCTCCGAACCCTAAATCCAAGTCTCCAACCTTCCTCAAGGGGCAACGGAATATATTGTGGCCAACTTCCTTGCACCAACTGCAGAATTGATGGCCCACTTTGGTGCGGTAATCAGTCCGCATCAGCAAAATTGGCCTAACATAAATAAAACTAACCATTTTCACCTTATCGTTATTACTTATCCATCTCACAAAGTAATTAAAAAAATGATGGAAATTAATATTCTATCATTTGTAAAGCATTGAGCTTGCATGCATCATTCACATGTCGTCATGAAGAGCTCTCATACATGATTGGCAGGAAACATGGATGAACCCAGGAATGAGAAACACTCAATACTTTGGACCAAATTATAATGCTTGCAAGGCCAAATAATTTCCCCATACATATCTTTACAAAAAAATTTAGATATGAGAGCATTCATTATTAAATTTTTTATTATCTATTTTGCTATCGAAAACAAACGGATGGTGCTAGAGGCACCACCTTGGGCACCAACTCTCTAATAGAGGTGGAGCCTGCCAATACAACGGATCCCACGCTCTATTAGAGAGTTGGTGCCATAGGTGATGCCCAAAGTTGGTGCCTCTTACATTTTCCAAAACAATATTACAATCGCAGGGGCCAAAAAGCTGATAAGATCAAAATATCATTTGCAACAAGCATGGTAAGTTTTGTGCCCAGATTTGGGGCTGAGGTATCAAATGTCCCGTCCCGTGCTTACAGTTCGTCTGCAACAGTGTTGGCTACTCAATATACTGTATGTGCTTTTATCTCCACATTCTCCATAGTCAAAATGAGAATGATTTCCATGTGTTAGTTTTCCTTGTGTAACACTCTCAATAACAAGATTTGAATCTCCTTCAATTTGTCAGAACGATATCTTCTCGTTGAAAGTCAGTCATGGCTGAAAAAAATATATTAGGGGAAAAAAACTCGTGACTTTTCATTCCGACCACGTAAATTCTTCGTCATCAATTTCATCAGACTTCAATGGATTATCAACTTCAGCATCCACAGCTTCTTCTTGAACTTCAGCAACATCAGCTTCCTGATCTTCAGGTTCTTCCAACTCAGTTTTTTTCACTCCCTCCTGAAAGTAATAAGAAGCAGCATACTTTTTTATTAATAAAAAACCAAAAAAGAAAAGCTACTACAAGCAATAGAAAGAGATACAAACCATAAATGATTAGAAGTTGTGTAAACAATAAGAGCACAAATTGCACCAATTATCAGTTAAATGTCTTAACACAAGACTGCAACTGTATGATCCTTTAACTTTCTAAGAGCCCTTAAAAATTAAACCAAGTTTAGATTTTGTGAATCACTAGAGGAACACAAAAGGTTTAGAGCATGTATCAACATTCTAAAATATTCATGGAGGATGTCCAAGGGCAAAAGAGACATGCCTGCAAATTACATAGTCAATTAGTCATCCAACGGGTTGGTCCTCTGAAGAGATTAAAGCCATAAATAAATAAAAAATCAGATCATCTAAGATCAACCAACTTGAAGCTTTTGAAGATAATTTTTTTTTCATAAAGAGTACAACTCCTAAACCATCAACAATTCCGGTATGCAGATTCTTCTGTGTGATATACTACTTCCTACTGGAGAATAACAAGTACAAGCAATGAAGTTTGTCTATAAAAATGGGTAACTATCTTCGTGGAGATCTAAATATAGACACACAGAAACATAATCTTTCCCAAAAAATATAGCAACAGAACATAAGCATCTCACAGAAGAGAGCCAGAGAAAAGATAGAAAATGCATACTTCAGTATCATGAGTTGGTTCTGCTTCCTCCTCCTTGTTTGCCTGAGCAACTTGTTGCAGCCTCTCAATATATGAAGTAAATTGGGAATGATCTGCACGAGAAAATTATTATATTGTACAACTGTATGAAGCTCCATGTGTGGTTTGGGGTGGCATATAAAACAACAATTGTATTGACTTTAAGCATAGATAAATGAACATTAAATTTATTTTATTTGTTTTTTATTTTTTAAAATTAAAATCAGGGAAAAAATTTCTACACAATGTATAGACAGTTGTCCTTATGCTTCATCAAATGGAATTCATATAAGAGTAAACAAACACAACGAATAGGGAGGTTTCCATCTGCACAGGTGGGCAATTAATGGTCTTGCGTAGGTTCTTAAGGGAAAGATTAAAACAGTAAGTAAATAATAAATTAAGGACTGACCTGTGGAACAAGTCGAACGACTTAATACGGCTTCATTGATACGTAATGGATTTTGACGTTCTTCCTTCTTAAATTTCAACTTGATTTGATGACGTGTTCGACCGGGAAAATAAAGTTCTTGAATCATGGTAAAATCTGATCCACACTGCTGAATAGCCTAAATCACATGTGAAGACATTTAATTTGACCTCTTATGCAATTAGTTGTCACTTGTTTGGAAAAGAATAACAGCAACAACCTTCTTAATCAGGAATGAAACAAAGTTTTTAAATCGCAATTAGAGTTCTAAGAAAATCAACTAGTGCCGTTCTGCAAACTGAGACTGATAACTCATCAGCTTTCACCATCAATCACATATATGGTATGTCAAAGTTATTTTCAATTGGTAGCCAGTTAATTGTAATGAATTTATAGGTACATTACCTCATAGAAAAGTTCTGTGTCTTGTTTAGACCATCTTACGGTGGGTGTTTTGTCCATGTACGACTGGTAATTGAGTAAAAAGGAACTCGCATTAACCCGATAACTTGCTTGATTTTCTTCAGAGTTTCTGTCGTGTTCTGAAGGAAAGGTCTCCTCTTCATTCTCTTCATCGTGATAAGCTTCCTTGTGAGAATCATTGTTAGCACTGCAATGAAAGAATAACAAAAATAATAATAAGAAATGTGCATCAATGGACAAGATATGACTCCAAGAATGATAGTAAAAACAAGCACGTCAGCCTTTGTGTGTGTACAACAACAATATCAGCAGTTCTTCACAAATAACAGGGTTTGCTCAAATTCTAAGTCCTACATTTCATCAAATGTCATATGTCAAACATTTTTCAAAATAAACATTGCTAATGCTTACAAGGCCCCCACCCTCCTGTCCTGAAAAGACAACTCAATTATATTCGAGAAATACGTCTGTCACATGGTTGTAACCTCAAGTGGGTTCAAGCAAAGTTACCAATCTGTGAAAGCATGCTGACTCAAAAGGCCCAATTCACAATCATTCTATTCCATCCATATTAATACCTTCATAATACTTTCAAACAATACATCCTCTTGTATGGCCATTTTATACAAGCAACACATACAATAATTTCATATGCATCTTACAACTACTTCATCACTATCTTTTGACAATGGGTATTGAACGTTCAGAGCTCTTGTCACACAAAATGGAGCAGATTTGTAAGACGAACAGAATGGTGGTTGGGATGTCATATGAGGAGCGCAATGCATTAGAGATCCCAACACACAAGTGTTCTGACACGAATCACCCTAAAGAAAGCGAGATGCCTACACATCAACCCACAACCATCCAAACTTGGCAATTTTTGTTCTAACATTATTTGTAAATATTTCTAGTTACTGTTTTATTCAATTTACAGTAACTGACATAATAAATTATTACTAATATTCAATTTGTAGTTATTTTAAAATTGCTTTAAATCCAGTGCACAGTCAAAGTATCAATACATATCAGGGGATCTGCAAACTTAGAAATTACTATCAAAACAAACAACACAGAAAAAATATGACATTAACAGTGCTAGTCCTGCAAAAGTGGGATCCTGGAAGTGGTGATCTAGATAAGATCTTAACCTTCAAGAAATGACTGCTTTCAGTCATTTCAGCAAACTTATGTTTGCCACTTCAGCAAACTTATGAATCTGACACTTCAGCAAACTGACACTTCATAAAGAAAATTGAGAGATAAAAAGAAAAGAAGAACAAATGCATCTGACACTTCAGCAAACTTATGAATCTAAAAAACATAAAAAGTCCAAACTATATTTATATATCTGTATGCTTCTATGCATCATGTTTGCCATTCATTTAAACAAGTATAGTACTACCATATAAATGATCAGAAGAAAGATAAATGCACAAACATAAGAAATTCAAATCAAACATCGTCCAGATTACTAGGGACATTATGCTACTATATACACTAGCAAAAACATTTCAAATCCAAATGTCAATTGTTGCATGAAACATAGTATACAACTCCAACAAGTATGATCAAATATAAAGATATGGTTTATGTATCAGAATTCAGGTACCTTTCATTGGGGACTGGAGTTGTCATTTTTCTTGCCTCTTTAATCTACACGACATAGGGACAAAGCAAAAAAGCAATGTCAATGTTGGAAAAAAAATTAGAGATAGAGCTATAAAAAGGTTATTAAGTGAAACATCATCACAGTTCCTCATCCGAAAATTTAACCAGAAAAACTAGAAAAATAGAAATACCGCTAACAGCTCCCTATGCTCTGCTAGACGAATGAGATTCTTTAGAGACAAGCTTTGATGGTCAATTTCATCCTCTGGGATTTCAAGCAAAGACTTGTCCACTGCAAAGGGTAAGAAAATTAAAATGACATACAAATTTCGTGTCTCATAATGTCATATACCGAGAAATTCATTTACCATGTCTTTTGGTTCTACGAGTTGAATGGGAAAACCTTTTGGGAGGGTCTTTCGTTGATTTATCAGGTGCTTCCTTGGCTCTTTTACGCTTTTGTACTGGTTCTTCTTTTCCAGATTCAGGTTCCTTGGACTTTCTTGGGGCTCTTTTCCTCTGTGATGTCTTATGCTCCCTATATTCATTATCATTATTCTCGTCTTCATTAACGTTTGATCCACTAGAAGGTTCAGCAGTGAAGCTGTCTTCATTAGCCTCATGCACTAGCTCTTCAACTTCTTGACGAGGTAACCGCTTCCTCAACTTCCTGGATGATGTCCCACCTTCAGCCTCCTCACTGGCTGCAAAAGATTTGCTCTTCTGAGAACGATTTGATGCAGTAGAACCTTTTCTATTTCTACTCTTATGACCCTGTGCAATCCAATAAACAAATACAAACAGGTGTTCCAACACAATTAAACACTGAATTATATTTTAAGTCCCAATACAACATGCTTGGAAATTTTAAGTTGAAAAAAGTTACCGCTTTTCCAGGTGTCCCCCCAACATCTTCTGAAGGCACAGCATCCCCAAAAATGGCGCCATCCGAGTGGGTAGTTTCTGCAATGTATTCTGTATTCACTAGGGGATCAGAGGTTGGATGTGGGGTACTAGAATCACCAAACCTTGGAGATGGGTGATCAAGAACATGTCCAGGTGGGAAGGCAGGAAGTGAGCTCTCATTCATGTCAGTTTCAGAAGGCACCAACACAGCTTGTGAAAGCATACACTCAACTTCAGCGGGAGGGATGTGCAGATGCTCCTTTCCTTTTTTCACTTTGAGCTTGGGTTGAAATTTTCCAACACGTTGTCCTAAATCAACCCAGACTCATTGAAATACGCAACAAACAATACAGTAGCAAAGGAAAAAGTCAAGTGATGGTGCGTATACCAGACAAAATGGTAGCATCAGACACAACATCTAGAACTTCAAATTCAGAGAAAGCCCCATCTACCTGACATTGATCATAAACTGCCCAATTAATCAAAACTAATAATTGAACAAGAATCACATCTGTGACAGTACAAGTCTTCACCTTTGTTTCTAACTGCACTTCATCCGGTTTGTTAGAAACAGAAACTTCTCTGCAGGACACGGGATCTTTGGTTGTACAACAATCAGAAAAAGTTTGAGCTTCTGCAACATCACAAACCATGAACGCTGAAGACTCAGCAGAAACATGGGACTTACTGGCAGCACTCTCTGCTGAAAGAATAAGTGTCAACAGACAGTACTAGTCAATGTTTCTACCGTTTTAAAAAAAAAAATTGTATTTTGCATTGGTCACCTGTACCCCTGGTAGTTTGACCTAGAAAACCATCAAGACATTCCAACCCAGAGAATATGTCTGCATTCTGGAAAAATCAGAAGTTATCAACATGAAATGGAAAACTAAGAAACCAGGAAATAGGTATTTGTTTCTTACCTCCCCTGCTGCTGTTCCAACAGAAGCTGCAACCTCCGGTTGAGGAGCAGCTGTTGCAGCTGACTCGCAAGGTTTTGTGTCCTTGTTGCCATCAGAGGATGCAACATTTGTAGATAAATTCTCATTGTTTTTTGCTGGCTCTATGTTCCCAAGAATCTCTGATGTGGCTAAGGACGAACCTACAGGATCTGTTACTTTAACATCTCCAACATCAATGGATTTAACAGATGGAACAGTATCTGAGACAGTGGGAGATAATGTGGCAGGTTTTTCCGTTCTGTCATTAGGGAGAGCAGAAGCAGCTGCTGTAGATGCTACCTTGCTTGGCCGGGGCTTTGCCTTGGGTCGAAATCGGCCGCCAGGACGAGCTGCAAACGAAAATAGAAATCAGTTACCCATCTCTTGAGCCAAATAAAAATAGAAAATATGAAAAGTTCTTCAAGTTCTAGGTGCAGACTTACCAGGGGCATTAGATGGGTCAAGGAAAATATCATCCAAATCCTCCATGTTGAGTTTAACTTCAACAAACGTTTATACATATATTAGGCAGAAGCCCTGTCTTCAAATAAGGCAAACAGGAAAACAAACAAAAATCACATTGAGTTCCATGGATACAAAGCACTCTGTTTGCAGTCCAAAGTCACATTAAAATTGCCCTACTAAGTGAATTATATCAGAATTTGTTTTCTTTTCGGGGTTTCCGAATTTGACTGAAACTCTCTAAATCAACGTTCAAATGATTCTCCTAGACAAGATTATTAGCACCTTCAGCTGAGCAAATACAACCTGAGTATTTAACCATGAACCCATATATAAATCTTCCATCCAATAATATATTTGCAATCACGTACTTTGAAGAGAAACTGATAAGTTGAAAAAGAGTTACCTCTGCTAACTGTTCTGCATCACCATTACTAGGGTTTCAGAGGTGGGAGGACGAGCCAACCGCTAAACGTATTCTTAGTACTTAAATGTAAAATAATTGCAAAATGCGCGTGATAGACGGGATGGTGGTGGTCGTGCGTTTCTCAGGATAAGGAAGGAGCTCGCTCAGGTTCGAGTCTCGCATTTGGCACAATTCGTCAAATTTGGGTAGGCCCTTCACTTAGTAATTAAGAAAAGATGGTATGGGCATTTTAGTAGTTTCATCATTAAAATTTAATTCAAATTTAAAAAAAAACCTTTAAAAAAATTAAAACCCACTCATCCTATTCTTTTTTCTTTTTTTTTCCGCAGAAAATAATATCTTAAAAAATATTGAATCCACAACAAACTAGCAAAAAGAAAAAAAAAACCGAAATTGGAAAAGAAAAAATGAGAGCAAGCCAATGTAGAGGGACAGAGAGGAACAGAGAAATTCCAAGCGTACCTATGAAGCTGTATAGCGTCGTGTTCTTCAGTGCCTCTTGAAGCAGTGTTTGCAAAACCGGATTCAAACCCGACCCGACGAGTTCAACCGCTTCGGCGTTGGCACATCAACGTCGTCGACCCCTTCGCTTCTCTTTCCACTGGAGCTTGCTCTCTACGGTTACCGTAGAGAGAGAGAGAGAGAGAGAGAGAGAGAAGTAAGAGAAATTTGAGCACCGTCGAAGGCTGAAGAAGCGCCCCTTTCTTTTCAGAGTGGGTTTTGTGGGTTGGGGAGGGGAATTCCGTCTGGTTTAGGGTTTTTCCGGGGAATGGGGTTGGGTTGGGGATTGATAGGTTGGAGCGGTGGGATTGAGGGCGTGCGTGGCGTGGGGTGGGTTTTAAATTTTATTTTATTCTATTTTAGTTTTCTTAATCAGTTTTAGGGTTTAGGGTTTTCTTAATCAGTTTTTTAATAATTTAAATTGAATTTGTAAGGGCTAAAAGTAGAAAAGTATATTTGCTATTTTAGCAAGTTAATGGTTTTTATGATTTATAAATTAAAAAAAATTATTATAAATTTTAGAGCAACGGCGGGAAAGTGAGATTTATCAAAATTTGTCAACATAATCAGATTATTTCAATCAGCTCTAAAGATTTTTTATTTTTTATAATTTAAAGATCAGCAAGGCAGTTCCTTTTCCTGCGGCATATGCACTTCCTTTTCCTCGATTTAGGGTTTAACAAGAGTCGTTTTATGGTGAGTGTGTCATATATAGACTATAGATATGGATCTTTACATTAGTCACACGATGCATTTGAAATAGTATCTTCACTTAAGTTTAATAAAATGATCTCGTGACTAATATGAAGATTCACATGAGGGGTTCATATATGACAGCCTCATTACAGAATTCCGCAGTTTCACAGAGGGTGAATGTTGGGTTGGTTGGGCCTGTCATGGGTTTGTTTCTAAAATTTGAGCATTTGAAATAGTATCTTCACTTAAGTTTAATAAAATGATCTCGTGACTAATATGAAGATTCACATGAGGGGTTCATATATGACAGCCTCATTACAGAATTCCACAGTTTCACAGAGAGTGAATGTTGGGTTGGTTGGGCCTATCATGGGTTTGTTTCTAAAATTTGAGAGCTAAAAATTGGACAACAATGAAGGGCTGGAGTTGGGCTAGAGCTAGGGCCTGGGCTGGGCATCTATATCTATGCCAATAAAATTATAAACTTTGAAAATGACAGTATTAAAATCAGGGTCTTCAATAAAATAGTTTAAATGAGCTTAATAAAATCAACATCTTAATTATTCAGCATATCTTGTCTATAGGTACATTTGCTGGGTTATTTATTATGCCACATGTTTATGTATCCGATTGAACGTTTGTTTTCATCAAGAGTTGTTGTCATGTGGCAGGTAGGGCCTCATTGATTTTGTAAGTACATACTCAAACCTTAACAAACACACCAATCAGCTATTAGGGCCTCATTGATTTAGTCTAGTGGTACTTATTTTCCCAACGTTGAAAGAAGTTCTAAGTTTGAATTCTCTTTCTTCGTTAATAAAATAAGAACCCAGTGGCGGAGCCAAGAATTTATGTGTTGGGGGGCCAACATATAAACCAAACAAGACATTAAAAAAATTCAATTTTTAGACCTTAACAATGTTTGGAAAAATAATGGTTTATTCAATTAGGTATCAAAATAAAACTTGTCGTTCTTTCATATCTTAAAAACCATCTATAATTGAGTCAATGCTAAACTTTTCTGCAATTTCTCTTTCAATGTACATAATCAAAGAGTCTGTGAGGAATTCGTCTTCCATCTTATTACGAAGCCTAGGATGTGTTTTTTTTTTATTTAAAAAAAATCCATCAATTCTAGGTTGTTTCTTCATCTACAAACCAATTACAAATTTTATTTAGGATATGGTTCATAAATTATACCACAAAAAAAAAATTCGTATTTTATGCATAGAACATATAAGATACGAAACAAATAACTATAACAATGAAAACTTCAATTTTCACTCATATAAACATATACAAATATATTCTCATAAAAAGTAAATAAATAAAGGAAAAAACTATGACTATATACAGTTATCTAACCTGGAATTAAAAATTTTGAAGCAGGAGGTTGGAGAGCAAACAACCAAATTCAATTATTTTCTTTTGATTTATGCGGCTGCGTCAAACTAAGTTCATGTTGCTTCATATATGAACAAAAATTAAAATCCCAATCCTTTTTTATTTGGGTAAAAGTCTACTTCATATTTGATAAAGGAGATTTTTTGAAATTTTATTTGATTGGCTGCTTTTATTTTTTATTAATATATTGATGGCCCCAAAATCACTTGTCTTTCTATTTTTTAAAGAAATCACAGTCTTTTCTTTTACTTGTAAAGAGAAACACATCTTTTCTTTATTGTGAGGGGGCCACAAGACCAAACATCAAATGGTGTCAAACTTTTGTGGGGGCCCTAGGCCCCTTCAAGCCTTCAAATACCTCCAACATTGGAACCCACCCAACAAACTTTTTAGGGCCTGTTTGGTATCTTACTTGGATTCAATTTTATAAACTCAAAAACAAATTTGAAGTCCAAAACTTAAAAAACCCGTTTGGTATGCTCATTTTTAAAAACTCAAACCTAAAACGAACTCAAAAACACCCCCATTATTGAAAACAAAAAAGTGAGGTTTTATTGTTCTCTCTCTCTCTCTCTCTCTCTCTCTCTCTCTCTCTCGTTGGTTGGTGGTTCTGGGTCGACGTTGTCACTCGCAACTCCATGAAGACCTTTAGGCCTTCAAATACCTCCACCACTGGAACCCACCCAACAAACTTTTTAGGACCCATTTGGTGTCCTACTTGGATCCAATTTTATAAACTCAAAAACAAATTTGAAGTCCAAAACTTAAAAAACCCGCTTAGTATGCCCATTTTTAAAAACTCAAACCTAAACAAACTCAAAAACACCCCCATTATTGAAGACAAAAAAAGTGAGGTTTTATAATTCTCTCTCTCTCTCTCTCTCTCTCTCTCTCTCATCGATTGGTGGTTCTGAGTCGATGTTGTCATTCGCAACTCCATGAAAGCCGTCGTTTGCAGCTCCGTGAAGGCCATCAAGGTCTCCTTCGTCCACTACCCAACCCAAAATTGATCAATCTTTTTTCTTATTTTGCGTTTCTAGGGTTTCTATTGAAAGCTCATAGTTTTCCCTTTTTCTTTTGTTAATTTTAATTTGGGAAATCTAGGATTTCTGATTTTAATTTCAATTTTTTTTAGATCTTAAAAATAGTTTGGAGTTCAATACCAAACAAGTTTTTAGATCTTAAATCACTATTTGAAAACTCATTTTTTAAAATTTATTTTTTCGAGTAGGATACCAAATGGGGCCTTAGTTTGCAAAGCTAGTCGGCTGTAATTCTGTCTTGATAGTCAAGTTTAACAGACACCATTATGCATTGCAGGTACAGCAGAGACTCCATTTATTCGCTACCATTTTCAGACACCAACACCCACAAATGCATACAATTTAAGAAGGCCTTCAAAGAAACAAGAAAAAAAAAAACCATGCACGAAGAGCTTGTATGCAAATCACAACACAACACACAGATCTTTATGACCTTCAACAACTTTGCTGGGTTTGGTGGCCAATGACAAACCTTGAGCAATAAAAATATCTTGACAGAACTGAGGCTAAAAATGGGAATTCACTTATGTTCTGCTCTGCCCAAGAAACCCTGAGAAGGAAAATGAAAATTCCCAAGGACATTGTCCAGACAGTGAAGTTCATTTCAATCATGTGCTCACTGAATGACTTAATTTGGTATGCCCGGCAAATCATGGACAGCACAGAGTGGCTTTGTTGTGGGTGTAAATTAAATTAAATTACAATACAAACAAATAAACCACTTCGCTTTCAATCCCTTTCAGATTTTGTGCCCACAGCCCACCAAACCCTACCCTTTTCTTTTTCTTTTTTGGGTTAACTATCGATTTACTCCCTAAACTTGTATGCTACTTTTAATTTGCACCCCCAACTTTTTATTTTTTGGAAAATTAAGTATAAAAACTAATTTTTACTGCCAATTCCCCCCTACCGTCTAAATCTCAACATTTCATTCAATTTGACATTAAATATAAGGACAAATTGGTCATTTTATATGTTAAAATAATAAATACTACAAAATAAATTAATATGAAATCTAAAATAAATTAATTAATCATTTTAATAAATAGTGGGCCCACCCACTTCACCTCTACCTTCCCTTTATTGCAATTAAAAAAAGAGTAGTGTTATTTAGACACACAACATTAACCACCTTAGCTGACCACCTTATGTGGCAACTGATGTGTCATGTCATGTCAATTAATGAATGTTGTCATGAGTCCACTTACTAGGAACCCTAGGGTTTTTTAATTAACATGGCGACATTCATTAATTGACTTGGCATGACACATCAATTGCCACATAAGGTGGTCAGCTAAAGTGGTCAATATTGTGCGTCTAAATAGCATTACTCATAAAAAAAAATAGAGGGGCAGGGGAGCTTGAATGGGAGAAAGAGAAAGAGAAAGGAAGATAGGGAGAAAATTGAGGCTACGACAACAAAAGGAGAGGAAGTTATGTTGGGAAAAAAAAAACAGAAGGGAGGGGTCTGTTGCGAGTGGAGGGTGGTCATGGGGGAGAAGAAAACAAGGGGCCCGAGTCGTAACCCAAGCCCCACTCCCACTCCCACCCCTGGCCGCATGGGGGAATTGGGGGAGGGGGGGGGGGGTGTGGTGGAAGAAATTGATGGGGACGAAAAGGGGGGAGGGATGGGTCTGGGTTTGTGATTGGGGTTTGGTTGAATGAAACAGAACAAATGGTTTATCTTCAAAATTGTTATGAAAATCTAGAGAAGGCAATGGGTCGAATCGGGGGTGGTTATGTCATTCTCATCCCCATCCTCGTCTTCATCCCTGCAATATTCATATATGGGATGCTCCATCCCCACCTTCGTTGGGGAATGGGTTCCCCAACCCGCTCCATTACGGAAGAAAAAATTAATATAAAACTACTTTGTTGAAAGAAAACAAATAGGATTAGGGCAATATAATGAATATATATAATATATATGTATAAGACAATATAAGAATGTTTATATATTGACTAGTTTTTAACTAAATATATTAGTGTGACTTAAGATTCGTATATATAATATAATAATATAAAATATAAAATTTAGTCGGCACAATCACTTTAATATCATATTTATATATATATTCTAAACGGGGAGGGTTTAGGTCAGGGATTAAAATACCATCCCCGCCCCTCCCAGAACACCATAGCCAAAAAATTTCTCTTACTCGTCCCATAGCCGTTTTTTATCCTTCATACCTTGGCCATTAGGGTCGAATCCCCCCGATGACCCTTATATGTGGGGAAAATTGCCATCAGAAAATCCAGTCATTTGCACTTTGTGATGTGTTTGGTGTATTCGTTGAAATGCTTCATTTTGGATCTAGGTAGTGGAATTCGACTCAACTGAACTTGTGTTTCATCTTTTTGGAAGAATCAAAGAGGTTCTCAGTGTTTGATTCACAAATTATATGGTTTGCACAATAAAGAAACATAGGGATTATAAGCAATTGGGCTATTTCGAATTAATTTTTCATGCTTCTGGTTTGATAAAGTGAAAACCTTTCATCTCAAATAAACTCAATTGTAAGCAAGTTTCCTCATTTAGACTGATTTTTGTATAGCCGGGGGGTTTGGGGTGGGGTGGGATTGTTCTGGTGTTGGAGGGTGGCTTGCGGTGGTTGGTGGTTGTGGGAAATGGGAGGAGAAGAAAATACAGTATGGGGGTTTTGGGTCTGTGCTTTGTGGGTCCCTAGGATTTTTTTTTTGGTTATCTTTTTCTTCAAATTTTTCCAAAAAAATATGTTGAGATTTAAACAGTGAGGGGGGAATTGGCAATAAAAATTAGTTAGTGTACTTAATTTTCCAAAAAACAAAATGATGGTGCAAATTAAAAGTAGCATACAAGTTCAGGGAATAAATCGACAATTAACCCTTTTTTTTTCTTGACATGAAGGCACTGAGGCCAATAAGTCAAGTTGCAGTTGAGAAGTCTTTGAGAGGCTATCAAAAGCACATAAATACATTGCACCAAACCGGGAAACACATATTTAAGTTTTGTTTTGACCATCATGGGATTTTTGTGAGACTAATGTTTCACAAAATGATGGCTATTTTTTGGTTAGAAAACTAAAGCCACTCCTTCTTTTGCTTAATGGATAACAACATTTAGGCTTTTCCTTAAAGAGGTTTTTTGTGTATGAAAAACGTGTGTGCAAGATTATTGGTGTGGCAGCCAAAGCTTTTGACACAGAAGAAAAAAAAACTAAAGGGTCTAGTTAGAATAACTAAATCCATACTAGCTTGCTAGCCAACGGGGGCTGTAGCTCAGTGAAAAAGGACCTTAATTTGCAGATCAATGATCTCAAGTCGAATTCTCATGACACATTGGTAGTATGTAATGTGTGTAAGAAACCCCCATCTCCTTGTAGTTTAGAGTATCGCTTGTATTTTAAAAAAACACCTAAATTAGCCAGGTCAAAAAAATTTATAAATTGCATGCGCTAATATACTTCAATACTAAAATCATAAGAGGTGATGATTTTGGCACTCCAACATCACTACTTAACTAACCCACATGCACTTCTCATGTGTGAAAGAGCATAGGACTGTGGGAAGGGATATTTGAAGTGCTAAAATCATCTCTCAAGGAGAAGTTGTATATTATTTATAGCAAAGAGAATTCAGATGTAAAGGGATATGCAAACTACCTTGGTTAACTAACCTAACCATGTCTGCTAGCAAATTACATCTTTAAGTCTCTCAACTATAGGGGTCATTCATTGTGGTACCTAACTATCAGTGAGAAAAAAGAATTTGTTCAATTATTCAAAAGAAAATTTAAATTTTCTAATTAAAGAAGAGAAAAAAAACCTAGAGTGAGTTCATTTTTCTTCTTCTTCTTTTCTTTTTCTTGTTTGCTTCCTTCCCTTTTATAAAAGCACTAGACAACTTGCAGTAGAAGTTCAGTTGGAGCTTGAGAGCGGTATGGTGGCTGTGACTTTCATACAGTCCGCTATCTTTGCAAAATCTTGAGAAAAGGAACCCAACTTGTTTAAAAAAGTTCAAGACAAAACCACCCTCCTTGGTGCTTCATACTCCCATAAAATTCCAGGGGTAGTTTGGAAATTTCCAATTTCCAATGATTAAATTCTAGATTTTTTTTTCTCCTTGATGCAGATCAATTTCTAGATGTTGGGGCCCAAGCTCCAAAAGTAAAATTAATATGCCAATTGGGAGCATCTCCAAGGGAAGAAGTAAAAGAATAGGCAAACCTTATTTGCCTTGTCACATCAGCATTTTTATAAGAAAGAGGCAAATGGGTAGGCAAAATATACACACTCTTTTCAACAAAGCAATATTGCCTACTTCAAAATGAATAGGTATATTGCACCCCACTTGCTTTTTATAATAAAATACTATCTCCTCTCTCTCACCTACTTTTTATAAAATATGATAGTAAATGTAAAAGATAAAAATAAATAATATAATAATAATTTGTAGACTTGCATTGCCTAGTCCCTTGAAGTGACTAACTTTTTTCATTAGGCAAATGGGTAGGCAACATGCCACCTAAGTTGTTATAGTACAATTTTGCCTATTTGATTTGCCTACGCTCTTGGAGATCCTCTGACCTAGTTAAAAAAAAACCCTTGATTTGCATACACTGGTCTCAAGTACGAATCACAATGGATTCGGATCCTCTGCTCTGATTTTCTCTGCCATGATCTGCTATACTTTTGTTATCCATACGACACCTCATTAAAATTTAATCTAATGAATTTAAAAATTGACACATCATCATAAAACAAAAAACCAATTTACTCCTAATTAAAAAAGGAAAAAAAAACCCTAACACCCAACTAACGGGATGGTTAATGTCCAAAGTTGTTTTTTTGCTCCTTGCTTCAGCGTCCTCTTCTCTCTTTTGAGTTCTTCCTTACGTTCTGGTTTTTTTTTTTTCCCTCTTAATGTCTCTGCCCCAAAATCAATTTTATGGAGTATAATTGGCCGGATCCAATCATCACCAGACAAAAGCTTTGAGTTTGTTTGATTGATAGGAAGTAGATTGCAATGCATATGTATTTTGTGTACGTACTATACATGCCCAGGTCAATGCAGCAGTTCTCCAGTACCAGAACCAGAGACTTCTTTTGTAAATAGACAAACAGAAGCATGATTTGCAAGATCTTGAAGCGAAAATTAAGGAACTAAAGGATAAGCAAGGTTCTTATGATGACTAAAGGTTTTTCTGATGGTGATTTCTTTATTTTTTTGATGATTAAAATCTTCTTGGACTATGTGTTGGAGGAAGCCAAAATGCTTTACAAATTTTAGATGGCACTGATTATTCCTGAGGGTTTTCTTTTTAGGCCTGTAAATTCAAAAATCCATCCAGTCCTTCACTATGAGCCATCGGTAATTACAATCAAACAAACTCAAAGCTTTTGTCTGGTGATGATTGGATCCGGCCAATTATACTCCATAAAATTGATTTTGGGCAAAGACATGAAGAGGGAAAAAAAACCAGAACGTAAGGAAGAACCCGAAAAAGAGAAGAGGACACTGAAGCAAGAAGGAGAAAAAAAAAACAACTTTGGACGTTAACCATCCCGTTAGTTGGGTGTTAGGGTTTTTTTTTCCTTTTTTAATTAGGAGTAAATTGGGTCTTTGTTTTAGGATGATGTGTCAATTTGTAAATCCATTAGATTAAATTTTAATGAGGTGTCGTATGGATAACAAAAGTATAGTAGATCATGGCAGAGAAAATCAGAGCAGAGGATCCGTATCCAATCACAATTCCTTTGTAGCTTGTACTATGGTTTGTTTATGGCAAAAAAAAAAAAAAAAACTATCGCTTGTATTAGAAAAAAATTAAATAAAAAAAGTATGAGTTTTTTTTTTCTTTTTTTAAAAAGAAAAAGGTAGCTCACAAACACGAGAAAAACTTGCATGTCAGTTTTGCTACATGTGATAAGGATTCTACATGACAAACCGTGATTGAATAGAAATAGCGAAACAGTGTTATCTCCATGACATACCGGTTATTCTCCACAAACACACCTACCCTATATCCCTAGATTTTGCTAATTTCCAAAGTGACTTGTGTCAGAGATCAAAGATTATAGCTTTGTAGCTTTGTAGTGTGCCCAATAAGATCACTGAAGAGACAATTAGAAATGTGATTTATACAATTGTATATATTCAATCGTTACTATTTTATAATATAAACATAGCTGTTGGTCTAGAATAATATTAAAAAATATCCATATTGCACAGTTGGTGAAAAATAGGCAACATTGGGGGCAGTGTAAAATGATTTTCTACTGTGCTCTCTCTCTCTCTCTCTGTACACAGTTCACAAAGCAGCCATTCCAAAATGTCATGGGCCATCGTTTTTGTTTAAGCATAAACTTCAAAAGAAGCAATTCTTTACTTCTGAATTTAGCTTGAGATACATACAAGGAGTAAAGTCGAACTTTCATTGCAGAAGGTATGAAAACCAGTGAAAAAGAAGTACATTTTCTTCACATCATCAAGGAGATGAACACAAAGAAAATAACAACAATATTAATTATCTTCAACCCCATCGTACGTGATGGTGACACCACTTTGTTACCGACATCGTGTCACAAGTTCATAACGCAAATTATAATACGTATATTAAAATATAAAATATAGATATTTACAATTGTATATTATAATTTGAACGAACTCAGTTCATCGTTCCGCTAAAATTATAGCACGTCACCGTGTTACGGTTACATAGAAAAATTTCTTTAAAAAATAAAGAAAAAGTTTGAACGAAGAGGATTGAGTTACCTCTCTATTTTCTACCCGTCACTATGAAAAGACTAACAAATAACATGAGATTGTTGGTTCCCAGCTGGATCTGGACGGTTGTGGATTGAGGGCTTCTCTCTGCTCACCTCACATGTCCCGTCACTTTTATATAATATGAGATTCCAAAGTTCTTTTATCACTTTTGTTTTTTTCTCATTTTTAATATTTCTTTTTCCAAATTTTAATTCATTTATTCATCTTTATGACGAACTATTTGGTTCCTTTTGTTCTATAAATTCGATTTCCGAACCCCTCAAAGCCCTCTTCTCTTTTGCTTTCTCTTCCATTGTTTGCTTTGAGCTTGGCTGGTCTTTCTGCAGTCCAGAAACCCATTTGATTCATCTGGGTCTTTCATCATTTTAGCTTTTGTTCCATTTTGCTATTAAAGTTGGGATTTTGGGGTCAAAATCCACAAACCCATCTTGAAATCCAGCTGGTTTCTCCATTTTTTCTCACTTTCTTGACCTCAAATCTCAGAAAGTTTCAAACTTTTATGCTGGGTTGGGTTTTCTGAGACTCTTTCAAATACCCAAATTCACAAACTTTCTCAGGGACTGGTTTTTGTTCACAGAAGCTTATCTTAATGCATAACATCTGGTTCTTGATGTATGATATTCATGTCTCCAGTTCTGAGTGAAATTCTTATTTTCGAGTGTATGATAAATTCTACATTCAGGCGCAGGACCCATTTAGTTCAATCATTCTCAGTTGTTTTCCTTTACTGGCTTTATTACGTTTCATGATTTAAGCTCTCAGCAAACGCTAATAGTAAGGCTACTATCTGCAATAATATTATTATTACTTCTATTATCTGCAATATTTAAGTTTATTTTGTTTCTGGGTCCTGCTGTTATCTCTCTCTCTCTGAGTTGCTCTCAATTACTGTGAAAATCTGCAAACTTTTCTGTGGTTTCAATGGCTTCTTCTAGTGGGACGTCTTCAGGTTCTTCCATGCTTCAAAACTCTGGTTCTGAAGAAGACGTGCAGGTTCTGATGGACCAGAGAAAAAGAAAGAGAATGATTTCCAATCGTGAATCTGCAAGGAGGTCTAGGATGAGAAAGCAGAAGCACTTGGATGATTTGATGGCTCAGATGGCTGAGCTGAAGAAGGAGAACAATCAGATCATCACCAGCGTGAACATCACAAGCCAGCATTACATGAACGTTGAGGCAGAGAACTCTGTTCTCAGAGCCCAAGCGGATGAGCTTAGCAACAGACTGCAGTCTCTGAATGAGATTGCGAGTTTCTTGAATGCAAGCAATGGGGTTTTTGCTGCTGGAGATTCAAGCAGCTTCAATGAGCCTACTGACAGCTTCTTCAACCCATTGAATCTGTCATATTTGAACCAGCCCATCATGGCTTCTGCTGCAGAGATGTTTCATTACTGATCTCCATGGGATCATCTGGATTTTGGATTGATTAAGTTTTAGGGAGAGCCAGAGAGGTTTCTAGTTCTATTTCAACTTTGGTGTTTTAGTCTAAGTTGTGGAATCTGTTAATTAGATGGTGTCTAATGAATAATTTATGTGTAATGTAAAAGAAAGAGTTTTGGTTTTGGGTTCAAAATCTGTAAATGGGGCTATGATTTGTTCAAGTGGAGTTTAATAGCTATTTATGTAGTTGTTTCTCAAGTAATTTTATAATAATATTGACTAAGTTGTCTTCAAATTGTCTTTCTCTAGCATGTGTAGAAACTTTTAACAATGCCATCCCTTCTATTTGACTCAAAACTCATTCAAAATCATCACACAAATTAAATATTTTTGTGTACATGTTTGACAAATTGCAAATCATCAAGGAACTTCACCATTGTATAAAAATTGGAAAATACTTGTGGAAGGAGGAACTCATATTTTATTGTCAATCACAGTTTGACATGTGTGCATACATTTTCTTTGTGTGTTTTTGATGAATTATTTTTGTCAATGTGTCGACCTAATTAGCATGCGTTGCATGTTAGCTTTTCTGCCTTCTAGTTTCTCTCTAAGGTTTGACAAATTTCTGCCTTCAAGTTTCTCTATAAGGTTTGACAAATTGGAATTTGGAACCAATTGTTCTATGATCAACTGTAGATGATAAGGTGAAATCCAGAAAATTGCAAATCATCAAGGAACTTCACCATTGTATAAAAATTGGAAAATACTAGCCTCCTTCCGTGGAAGTAGGAACTCATAAATTTTCTTTTTGTGTTTTTGATGAATTATTTTTGTAAATGTGTCAAACTGTGATTTGCAGGAAGTAGAAATGTCTCCTTCGGAAAGAGAGAAGCAATGTCCTTCATAATTAGCATGTGCTATACGTTAGTGTTTCGGCCTTCTAGTTTCTCTATAAGGGTTGACAAATTGGAATTTGGAACCAATTGTTCCATGATCAACTGTAGATGAGATGATAAGGTGAAATCCAGAAAATTAGGTTTCTCAGATTCTCAAAGATAAAATCAAGCATCAAAATCATATATACAACTTTTCCACCAGTGTAGGCTTGAGATGGTGATTGATCTTACTTGGTCACCAAACTACAGATCTACCTACCTCCCTCTCATTTGGTGTATCTGTACCTTCTGCAGAGCTAGTTATGTGGAGCTTTCATAGCCAACCTCTTTTTTCTGAGAAGATTTACCCATAATTTGCATTATTGCAAAGATATTTTGCTTTACCAGCGCTGGTGAGTTCAATGGGCTGGGAAAGAACACTTCTGTCATGCCACTTGATTACCACTTTTGGACCACAAAAATACTGAAAGTAAAATGGCCAAAAATTACAAATTACCGCTGTGATTCAAGGTAAACTGTGGTTTCAAAATTGCTTCTACAAGTCAGAATGAGTCTTGGAATGATCAGAATGAGTGTCATAAGCCATATGAGAAGTCAGAGCAAGAGCTTACCAAAGCGGCTGCTTTTCTCCTCAGTGGAATTGCACCTATAGGTCAACTCCTCAAATTATGAAGAAATGTCCAGGCTGTGAATGCCTATCTTCTCTTATGTTATGAGATTTTCTACCGTGCGAGTTCGCATTTCATGAGCACACATTTGTAATCGTGAAACAATCGGGTTCACAATTCATCCCTTAAGACGCACTTCCTCTTCTTGTTGTTACATTCAAAGGATCATACATTTGACCTGCCATAATTATAACTCGTTGCCACACACTTCTTCACCATTCGGATTAACCCTAAGGCCCTGTTTGGTTCACGGAACGGATTTGAGGGGAAATCACTTCCTATGTCATTTCCCAAGGGATGGGAAATGGAGATTCATTTCCCATGTTTGGTAATCCTGGGAAAGTAACCAAGAAATACCACTTTATTTCATTTCACATGTTTGGTTTGTATAGGAATGTAAAACAAACTTTGTTTAATTTTCCAATTATACCCATATGAAATCAAATAAAAAAAGAATGCATTTAAAGATATATTGTAATTCTAAATTATTAATAGAGACAATATGATCATGAAAAATATGTATTTAATGATGACTCAATTTCCCAAACTTTCTCATGAGGAGGAAAACAAAACCCAAGGGGGGAGAAGGGCTTCACTTTACCCCTACTTTCCTCCCTACTTTCTCATGTGCAAGGCAACGATTTTCCATATCTGGACTTACCAAACATAGGAAAACAATTGATTTCCCATCCCCAAACCTCTTTTTTCATGAACCAAACGGAGCCTAAGGGCTTCAAATGTTTAAGGTTTAAGATTTGTAGTAGAACTTACTTATAATTTTCTTATGATTCTCAAAATATCTTAGACTTAATATTAAAAAATTCAAAAGGTAAAGGGTAATAAAGGTAACAAATTAAAAGTTAGTCAAAAATAAG
Organism: Prunus kanzakura; assembly: GCA_020521455.1. Lineage (NCBI taxonomy): Eukaryota > Viridiplantae > Streptophyta > Magnoliopsida > Rosales > Rosaceae > Prunus > Prunus kanzakura. Next base: position 166,559 of record BPUM01000821.1, read on the forward strand.
GATTGAATTACGGTTAAAGTCAGCAAGTGGGATGATGAAATGCTAAAAACAAAAACAAAGGAAGGCCTTGGTAAGAAGAAGAAGGTTTACCTTGGAAGTGCCGATGTTGTGAAGGAACAAGTCCCACGTGCAGGGAACAATTTGAGCTCTGCAAGTTCTCAAACACATGTACATCAAGGCATCAGAAATAATGAAGTTATGGTTAAAATAGTAATTAATTCTATGAGATCTACCTGCTAACCCGCACAATTATAAAAAAAAAATTAATGATTAATCAGACAGTAAGCGTGTGCTTAGATGCTGCTTCCAATTAGCTTTTGACGTACATGTGTGTTAATTATCATATTCATTTAGCATTTTGGGGAGAAACCAAAGCCACTAATCACAGATTTGAGATCAAAGAGAACCACAATACCATTATTTTATTCTCATTTCTGATGCTGGTTATTTATTTATTTATTTATAATAATAATAATTATTATTATTATTTAAAATAGAGAAGGCTTCAGATGCCTCTCCATCTTTTTGGTTATGCCTAAAACTATATAACTGCTTTAATTAATTTAAGCGCACCTTTTTGCTGTATATATATATTTTTTTAAATGGCAAATGATAGGCCATTATTATCAAATAATTTTCAACTGAAAACTGCAAAACTTTAAATCTGTTGGTAGCAAAAATTAGAGAGATTATAGAAAACTCCGGTAGTATAGTCACGTGGTACATCTTGTATACGTGTTATAATATAAATGGACATTTATAAATACTATTCCCAAAAATGATGAAAATAAACTCTGTCGTCCACCCATATTATAACACGTATATAAAATGTACCACGTGACCATTGTACCGTAATATTCTATAATTTCTCCAAAAATTGGTGAGTTCTGCATTCTATAATGGTAATTTCCTTGAATTGGTAGATGAGTAAATTTGGATTTGTTTGACAAGATAAGGTTATTTCATAATGTTGATGTCTTATCAATCAGTAAGGCTTGTGTTTCGTTTTCATGTTTTTTTTTTTAAAATAGGGAGAGAGAGAGAGAGAGACAATGAACAAGTGGACATAGGACATTGTAAGGACGATCCTATGACTTCGGGGGATAAGTGAAATTGAGAGGGTGGTCCTATGACTTCAGGGTACATTAGATGAAGCCTTAAAAGGGAGAAATTTTTATATGTAGCTGTGATATCACATGTACCCCGAAGTCACAAAACATGCCAAAGTGCGAGGATGGTCCTATGAATTCGGGGGGCTTATAGCATGTGATATTGTTTGCTAGTTTTGTTATAGGTTTGTAGCTTAAAGTGTCAAAATATTTACCCATATACTCAAATGTCTTATATTTGATTGCATATGTACATCGATATCTTTTATGTAAAAATTAAATATCAACTAACTTCAAGTATAATGATACCTTTCTTTCCGAGGTTGAAAGATATTTTAAGTTCGAATACTCTCTATTGATAAAAGAAAGGAACATTTTGTGTGTAACGCAGTTCGATGAAAAAGGAAAATAAATTATCCAAAGCACTTTTTGTGTGAAGAAGCAGCCTTAAGGGAACATGGCAATCCTCCAACTTGATTTTTTTTTTTTTTGGGGGGTGGGGGGATATTTTGAGGTTCTCGTTTTCTTAAGATTCCAATAACTTTTTCACTTCCCACGCTTGAATATAACGAAGCAAACAAAAACAAAAAAATAATTATATGTTTTATCATGTTTAAAGTTCAATCACTCAATTTGTCATTTAATGCCACATTCTTCTAACAAATGATACAAAAACACATCACAATGGGACAAAGGGTTGTCATGTTTTGGTCGCATGTGTCGCAGACAATCTGTTGATGTTTTAATCATGGTTCCGTGAGCACTTCTGCAACTCCACCCTCCTCCTCCTCCTCCTCCTCCTCCTCCTCCTCCTCCTCCTCCTCCTCCTCCTTCATGTTTTTCAAACAAATATAATGGGAGATGGTCAATTATCACCAAAGGATAGCCTCATCAACACGTCTCTAAAAAATATATGTAAAATGACCAAAATACCCTAGCTCGAGCATGAAAGTTGGAGGAGAAAGTGACACTCATATGCCTTACAGGATGCACTAAATAATATATAAGTGAGCTATGTTGTGTTAGAACTTATAACTGAGGTGTTATTGTCAAATCATATGCTTTTTACAATTAGAAAAGCTAAATGATTAGACTTGGAACACAGTGTGCTCAAACGTTAGACTAGTTTAACTAGTAACCCTGCCGACGCATTTGAATGAAATATCTTCAAACGAAAGAATGAGATGACCGATGTGCATATATATATTTTTTAATTTAAAAAGTGAAGTTATTTGTTAAGCTCATAAATTTTCTCTTTTTAAAATTGGATTAAGTCTTTTAGTAAACAACATATAGAGAATTAATATCATTCCTACCTCGATTTTAGATAGTTTAGTAAATAGCTTTAATGGGAATCCGAATTTTGACGACTCCTCAATTCAATTCCGGGTTTACTAGTGAAATACCCCCTGAACTTGAACCTCGCTTTCAATTTGCCCCATATCCTTTTTTTTTAGAAAATTTAGGATATGAACTATTTTTTTTCGCCAATTTCCCCCCTGCCGTCTAAATTTGCAACATTTCATCCAATTTGCCGTTAAATATGAGGGTAAAATAGTCATTTTCATATTAAAATAAAATAAAACAATTTAATAAATTAACAGAAAATTGGATGAAATGTTGAGATGTAGACGGCAGGGGGGAAATTGGTGAAAAAAAAGAGTTCATATCCTTAATTTTCTAAAAAAAAAAGGATAGGGGGCAAATCGAAAATTAGGTACAAGTTTAGGGGGTAAATCACAAGTATACCCATTCAATTCCTCATCCCAATTACAAATTAGTATACATGTCATTAGTCTTGGGTGAATATATCTTTTGTTTTTGACTAAAATCAAAGAAAATTGTCTATTATGAAAAGAAGATTTTCCTGAGGTGTCAATCACAATCACTTTTATCTTTATTATTTTGTTTTATTACAATAAGGTGGAAGAATATATCTGACCTAAAAATTAGGTCGAGGAATATAAAAACTTGCAAGTAGGCGCAAAGGACCCATCGATGTAATTGACAAATAGACATATGCATGCAACTTCCTATCTTTTTTAAATAGAAGTCAGGAAATTAGATGGCTGGAGGTTTTAGAAAAGGGTAATGCTAGGCTTACATCATTTTTATACCACATTGTGTATCATATCTCTAATAGAGATGGAGCCCCACCAATATAATGGGGTCCATCTCTATTAGAGAGGTGGTACACAATGCGGTTTTAAAATATGGTAAGCCTAGCATTTTCCTTTAGGAAAAGGGATTCCGAGCCTCTGCATCTAGCATTCATGCATTTACACGCATTTAAAACTATTTTAACCATTTGATTAATCTAATGAAATTGTATTAGACTAAACAATCACCCATTACACCTTATCGTTTTCACTTATCCGTCCAAAGTGTCCCCTCCTTTCTCTCATGCCTGTTGGCCCTCCATTGTTAACTGGAGTATGTTTATTAAATCGAATTTTTGTATATAAAAAGAAGATATAGAAGAAATATGATAAACATGAAGGACCAAGAATCAACCCAAAGCCTGGATGAAGAAACTGTCCACAAAATTCAACGCATTTTCTAATTTCATTGGCAGTGAAGAAATAATTAAGGAGTTAGCCCAGAAACCCAAGTTATTCAATTGTCCCAAAAATTCAATAAATTTTCTAATTTAAGTGGGCAGTGAAGAAAGAATTAAGGAATTACCCATTAAGTCAATTCAATTTTTCTCTTTTTTTCTTAGGAATATTTGGTAAGTTATGCCTTTTGGTCTGCCAATTCGTATTTGAGTTTAAGATTTGTGAAAGTTTTTCAACTTGAAGTCAAAGACGTGCCTCTCTATACTTCATTGAGGAGATTGTCAGATTTGTGGGGAAAGATGGTATTAGACTAAAAGGATATGGTGCAAAGGGGTGAGTTTGTTTTTCTAATACAATTATGGTGACATGGATTGATCAAATTCATTAGATTAATTAAACGGTTAAGATCTTTTTAAATGCGTGTAAATGCATAGATGCTAAATGCAAAGGCTCGGGGGATCCCTAGAAAAGTAATTGAAAATTATAATTAAGAATTGCTCGAGAGAATTGTTTGTTGAAAATTAATTTATATTCTTAGGCAAAACAATATACATTCTTGACATCACTTCCTTATATTTCGTTCTTGATGGGACCGGTGGAGAATGAATAATTCTAAACATAGGACGCAACTTTACCTCAAGTGGTTTGAGCATTAACTCCTCTACTTGAGGTTATGTGTTCAATTCATCCCTCTTTTTGGTTAATTCAAGGGGATTCAAGCAAGTTTACAGGTGAAGGTAGACCTGTAAATGAGCCGGAGATGGATTAGATATTGGGTGATCTGATTTAAAAAAAAATTCAACCCAATCCAATTTGATAATTTGACGGATAATTCACAACTAAATCCATATTCGATTTGCAAAGGACCCACTAATATAGTGGTTTGGAGTATTTACTCCCCCAGGTAAGGTCTTGGGTTCGAGTCCTAACATCAGTGTAGTACATGTGAATTTAGTATACTATGTCCCTCTTAATAGGAAAGGTTCTAAAAAAAACAAAAAACAAAAAATACATATATGATTTGTTGGATTATCATATGTCAGATCTGATAACCCGATCCGAATTCTTTTATGTCATATATAAAAAAGTTGAAAAATATTCTTATTTATTTACAAAAATTTCACAATATTATATATATATATATATAGTAAATGAAAATATTATATCAAATCGGACCGGCTCATTATCGGATCAAATTAGACCAAATTCAGAATTATTTTGTTAACTTAACGGGTTAACGGATTATCGAAATTATGCCACAATATCTATCTCCAATTAATTAAATCGAATTCAGATCAAAATTCAAAAGAAAATAAGGGGGTGGGGATACATGAAAAGTCGGTGAATTTAGGTTTTATTTTTTATTATTTCAGTCCAAAAAAAAAAACGAAAGTGCAATGTACTTGTATAGACCCATCTTCTAGAAGGGGGAACAAAGATGATGCAAATTGCAATCACCTGCCAATCTCCCTTCTGCTTGGATTTGAATTGCACGTTGGGAAAGAACTGTACTTAAAGGCATCAGTCTTAAAGGCATCAGTGAAGGGATGGTGAGAGTTAGTGGCCAGCCATGCTCTTTCAAAGGCTCACATGGATTAGGGAAAAAGGGCGAAAAGGGCGAAAAGGGCGAAAAGGGCGAAAAGAATTCTTTGGTTTTGTTTAGTGGGAGATTAGTGTTTTGTTTAAAATGGAAGCTTAAATTAATTATGTTGATCGTGTTAGATAGGCTGTGATATAAGATTTAGATGCTTGTCAAAGATTTATTAATTCTATTGATGTTATTCTTAACAACTGATTACCAATATAATATGCGTTCATGATCCATCTCGCTCATTATTATCCAATCTTTGGAACTCATTTTGCTTTCAAGTACCATATCTTTAGACTTTTTGCTTTCAAATATTTATATAGAAGAATATAAATATGATAGAAGATGTTGCAAGGAAGGAATAAAATGGCATGCGCATCTAATCACTTGGTGGTTGTGCACTTAAAGGAACCGATAATAACGTCCGGACGTTTGCATAGGAGAATTATATATATATATTTGGTAGTTTAGAAATGCTTCAATCAGAATATTTATTTATTTTATTTTATACAAAAAATGCTCAATCAGGAACTACAATCATGCAAGTAGGGAGATTCTGCACTAGATGATATCTATCTGGGTGTGTATAAGAGTCAGATAATTGGTTTTTAATGTACTTGATATTCTACAAGTCTCTGATGACGTCCCAAAACTTTATCCATTAGAAAATGAAAAAAAGGAAGGGTGTAAAAGGTTCTAAACTAGTTTGACACGATTTACCATTGCTGAAACCTAGAATTCACCAAGCAAGTTATGTGAAGTAGAAGCCATGAGAAAACAAGGAAGAGTTGCTTATTTCTGTTAGTGTTCAGGATTGATGCAAATACCACATCCGGCAGTTAAAGCCATCGATGTAAAAGTCAGAAACAGAGAATCTAAATAAATCAAACCAAAACCATAGTCAATGGTTCAAATTTAACATTTCTGGGATGACGAAAACTCAAACCCTAATGGGGTGGCTGATAGTAAGTAAACTAGAGCTGTATTTCAATGTCATATCTCAGTTCGAACCTTGGCTTGCCACAACAACTTTAGGGTTTTGTCCCAGAGTCTCAGTAGTCAGTACTAAAGCTCAGAGACCGGATTGCATCGAATCAACTATCTGGCGAATTTTAAACAATACAGTTTGTTTCTGTAGGTCATAAATACAATTAGAAAAGTTCAATCGGGCTTTTTTATGCTATTAGCAGAGCTTTTCCTTTGGCTCTTCAAATGGCATATGTGCCATGGGCTTACACTTATCTCTGACAAAGTGAATATACTTAACCTTTCCTTCATCATAAATATTCTGGTTTGGTAGTTTGATGTGTATGCTTTCTACAATTTTACATGGATAGCAGTAAAATGCACCCAATTGTGGATTAAATTGTAGGAAGACATAAATGAAGAGCAGTGACAGCTAAATCTTACCTGAAATGTGGCCTTTTGTTAGTAGCAGGGAGATATTCCTTTCTAGGCATCTGCTATAGCCCATATGCTTTCATTTTCTCCCCATCAGGTTTCTTGCCCTCTCAGTTCCATTGAGTTCTCCCATGATGATTGAGGAACAGGTGGTCATGAGGGTACTCGGTTGGTATACATGTCACTTAAAATTTGGAAATGCGAAGAATTAATTACCAATCAAAATGGTATTCCTACTGGAATATCACCAGTAATCCCTGCAAGAGCAATCCCCATTCTTGAAATGGTGGAATCGTATTCGATCCCTCATTATTATCTCTCGTTGGTATACCTTTGAAATTAGTTTCATAACAGCATGGCAGTTCTCACAAGATCGCAAGTTCTTCACAATCCGAATTTCAGACCCCGGACTTGTTCTAATTAGACCAAAGGCAAGAGCAAGCTTCTCACTGTGGTGACTCAATTGAAAAGCTTTCTCCTCCTCATCAATTTCAAGCAAAACCTCTGAAAGCTTTGGATCATACCCTACTTTCCTCAAATTATCTTCTATTTCTTCCAATTTTCTGTATATTGTTTCTGCCTCCGGGTGACCTGAATCTCCTACGGCAAATTCATGAATTTCTCCGTCCAACTCAATCCTACTAAACCCTGGTGGTTTTACTAGTCCTTTTTGCTTCATTAATTCTCTAACCCTTGCCTTGTCATGCCATTTTCCCGCTGATGCATACACATTGCCAATAAGTACATAACTTCCGCTATCATTTGAACCCATCTTTAGCTGCCTAAGATGTATTATCAAACGCTCTGCTCTCTCAGTATCCTTGTGGACCTTGCAAGCCCATATCAAGTTTCTACACATAACCACATCAGGTTCAATGGGCAATTTTCCGATGAACTCTTCAGCCTCTTTCAAATGACCCGCTCGAGCAAGGAGGTCTACCATGCATCCATAGTGTTGAATTGTAGGCCTAACTCCATATTCATTTTGCATACTTCTCAAATATGCATAACCTTCTGCAACCTGACCTGCATTCCTACACGCCGATAAAACTGCAGTCATTGTCCTCTCATCAGGTTTAATACCAAAACCTTGCATCTTACTGAACAAGTCAATAGCATCTTGACAATGACCATGGCTAGCAAGGCCCGATATCATAGCCGTCCATGCAAAAACATCTTTGTCCACAATGTCATCAAAAACCTGCCTTGCACTCGTTGTGCACCCACATTTTGCGTACATATCAATAAGGGCACTACTAACATTAGCCTTCAAACCAATCCCTCTACCTTCAACAACCCCATGCACTCTCCTCCCAACGCCTAACGCCCCTGTCTCTGCACAAGCTCTCAAAACCGACACGACCGTCGCATCATTCACCTCCACCCCATCATCCACCATTTGCTCAAACAACCTTATTGCCTCGATGGGCCTACCATCCTCAACGAGCCCATCAATCATTGAGGTCCATGACACCACATCTCTGTCAGGCATTCTGTCGAACACCATATAAGCAAGACCCGACTCGCCACCCAAACAGTACATATGTATCAATGAGTGCTGGATGTACCGGTCCCACTCGAGACCCGACTTGACTATCAACCCATGAAGCTGTTTTCCTTCATGGGTCAATCTCAAACGGGCACAGGACTTGAGGAGGAAAGGGTATGTGAACTTGTCGGGACGGGGCGTGTGGTGGGCCGGGTCTTCAAGCATGGGTAGAAAGAGACGGAGGGCTTGAATCGGGTCGGAGCTTTGAGAGTAGGCTCGGATCATGGTGTTGTAGTAGTAAGAGTTTGGGGCAGGGAATGAATCTAAAATGAGACGGGCGTAGGAGAGGTCTCCAGAGGGAGACAGAGCAGAGAATGTGAAGAGCTTTGAGAGGTTTGGGTTTTGCTGGTTGCCTGCTTTGAGAATTTGGGCATGGAGCTGCATGGCTTGGGACATGGTGGTGATCTCCATTTGTTTGACAAATTGACAGAAATGAGAGATGGAGCTCTACTCCTGCATGGCAGCTCCCTATTAGGTAGTGTCTTATCTCATTATATACACTATGGTTTTATGTAAGGATGTCAATTTTCCCCACGCATTATGGGGTACATTCTTCGCGAGGCTTTCATCCTTAATGAGTCGGGTTTGAAGGATAGAAATTCGGGTATGGGGATGAGTTCGGGGAAGTTTTTGGGCATGATGTTGCGGGCGGGTTGGCGACGAGGAGTGTGGCAATTTGCGTAACGGGTCGTATTTGTGTCCAAGTCTAGGCACAAATCGGTTCAGTTCAGCAAAAAGTCTTAACCCGTTAACTGTACTGAACTTTAGATGGCCCTTTCTATAATGAGTGGAAAGTTATGAGTGTAAGTTATAAGAGGTTCACTTTATAGCCATCAGATCAATCCAAAGGCTGAACTCGTTATGCTACAATCGGGTTGCAATTACCCGTTTTGAAAACAACTTCGTCAAGTGAGAGGAACGTTTCTCCCAGAGCGTGAAATCATAAACAAATCCTTCTTACACTCTCCAATTTAGTGATTTATGAGTTTATTTCTAAATTTTAAATTCTAATTTAGTGATTTATAAATTTAGAGTTTCTTAAGTGGTTCATAATTTCTCCAATTTAGGGATTAAGTTCAATCCACTGTGCAATCCAGTTCTCTACCCATCCATCGTCATAATCCAGCTCTCCTCAAATTTGGAACCCTAGTTTGACCCTAGCCAAGCCGCCGCAACTCACAACCTCCGTTGTCGACCTCCACAGCGAAGCCACTGTCGCGACTCCAAAGTCAAGCCACAGTCGCGACCTCCGTCGTCGTTCTCCAATTTGTTCACCCCAGTAAGATTTCAATCGTTTTCTAGAGTTTTTTTGTTTTGTGCATGCTGTTGTTGCTATTCAATCCAGGTATTTTCAGTTGAAATGTTTTTGTTTTTCTGGTTCTGATTAATCTGTTTTTGGATTTTTTTTTAAATTTTTTTTTTTTGGTTAAATCGATCCTTGGGGAGGCTATGTGCTGGTATGTTTGGTTTGGTGGTTGATTAAATAATTGGTCCGGTGATGATTTTGTACTTGTTGGGCATTAATTTTTGCCAGGTATTTAGTTGATTGGTTGCAATTTGATTGCATTTTTTTTTCTTGATGACTATTGTACTGAAATTTGCTCGGATATTAAGTTTTTGTTGATTCTTATGCAATTTGATTGATGCAATTCTATAGTTGTATTGTAGTGGATGGAGTTTTGGCATTTGGTAGAACATTTGCTTCAGAAATTGTGCTTTGCTATTGTTAATTTAGTCAATTGTGGTTTTGTTTTACTTTAGTGAATTTAGTCAACCAGTATGCAACTGGCGTGAGACTTGCATAAGGTGTGAATGGATGACACAAGAAGAAAGATTTAACTATAGACAGTTATAAAGAAGCAAAGACATTTTACTGGAATACAGTTGATCCCATATTTTCTTTTTTATGTTAAAGTATCTCATGCAACTTAGTTATCAGAGTTGTACTTTTGCAGTCAGTTATAAGAGTTGTTATTCATACCTCCATATATATTTGATTACTATTGCAGTGAATTGTTTTGGTGTCCCCGCTGGTGGATGTTACTTATTGCTGTGGTGAACTTATTAGAATTTTTGTTTGCTACTGCAGGAAAAATTGGCATATTTCGAATAAACGAGCTCAAGGATGTTCTCACCCAATTAGGCCTTTCCACTGCATTCTGTGCCACAATAACAGAGAAGAGCCTTGAAAAGTCAAAACATTCATAATCTACAACATATTACAAAAAGGACGTCCGTAATGGAATCACATAAAATTATATTTTTGGAGTTTTAGAGCTTAGAGAATTTCATAATGAGTTCCTACTAATTTTCGGTGTACTTTTTGGAATTTTATTTTATTTGTTATGAATTTTGTAAGTTAAATCATAGAAAATTATTATTAATTGGTATGGAGCGACACATGGTGGATTTTTATTTCATTTATTATTATTAAAAAGTAATACAATAATTTTTTAGGGTAAATAATAATATAATAATAATTTAGGATAAAAAGTAATAGAATAATCATTTAGGGTAAATAATAATATAATAATAATTTAGGTTAAATAATAATATAATAATAATTTAGGGTAAATAACAATATAATAATAATTTAGAGTAAAAGGTAATATAATAATCATTTAGGGTAAATAATAATATAATAATAATTCACAATAAAAAGTAATATAATAATATTTTCGGGTAAACAACAATATAATAACAATTTAGGATAAAAGTAATAGAATAATAATTTAGGGTAAATAATAATATGAGAATAATTTAGGCCTCCATAATCATAAGGAGTTTGTAGTAATTTTCGATGTATTTTTTAGATTTTTAATTAATTTTTTATGATTTTTTTAAGATAAATTTGGAAAAAGTAAACAAAATGACATGTGGCGCAATCATAGGATACCACCTGTTGAAAAGAATGACTGCTCTCATTTCAGCTGCAGCCACGTGTGATCCTCTATAATTTTTTTTTTTTTTTGGATTTCACTTATAAAATTCATAACAAATAAATTAAAAATCCAAAAAATATACCGGAAAGTCCTACGAACTCCGTGTGACGTTCTCTACACTATCAAGCTATAAAAATACAATTTAACTCAGACAAATATAAATTGATGACAAAAACTCACATTTATTTCTAAACGATTTAAAACACTAGTTGATGCTCTACAATATAACACTCATGTTCTTTGATTCAAGGATTACCGTGGACATAAATATGTGAAATCATGATTTTAGACCTCCATAGTCAAAGACAATGTCGTAAGTAGTTTGTAACAATTTTCGGTATATTTTTCTTATTTTTAATTAATGTTTTATGATTTTTTAAAGATAAACTTGGAAAAAAAAATAAAGAAAATGAAATGTGGCGCAATCGTACGACGCCACCTGTCGAAAACAATGACTGCTCTCCTTTCAGCTGCAGCCACGTGTGATTCTCTATAATTTAATATTTGTTTTCTTGGATTACACTTATAAAATTCATTAAAAAATAATTAGAAATCAGAAAAATACACCGAAAATTGATACAAACTCCTTACAACATTGTTTTTGACTATGGAGGTCTAAAATTATGATTCCACATATTTATGTTCACGGTAATTGTCGAATCAAAGAACATGAGTGTTATGTTATAGAACACACTTTAGTATTTTGGTTTGTTTTGAAACAAAGTTGAGTTTTTGTTATCATTTCCAAATTTTATAAGTCAAAATTATATTTTTGGAGTTTTAGGGTGTAGAGAATGTCACAAGAAGTTCGTACCAATTTTCGGTGTATTTTTTGGATTTGTATTCAATTTATTATCAATTTTATAAGTTAAATCCTAAAAAAATAGTATTAAATTGTGTGGGGCGACACATGGCGGAAGCTGAATGGGGCGCAGTCAGTGTGTCTGCTGGCTGTCCTCCTGTCAATGCGCCACGTGTCAGTTTTGATACTTTTATCAAATTTATGTTTAAAAATTCATAAAAAATTGATTAAATATCAGAAAAATACACCGAAAATTGTTACAAACTCCTGATAACATTATCTTTGATTATAAAGGTCTAAACTCATGATTCCACATATTTGAGTTCATGGTAAGTGTTAAAATCAAAGAACACGAGTGTTATGTTATAGAACATAATTTAGTGTTTTGGTTTGTTTTGAAACAAAGTTGAGTTTTTGTTATCATTTTCAAATTTTATAAGTCAAAATTATATTTTTGGAGTTTGAGGGTGTAGAGAATGTCACAAGAAGTTCGTACCAATTTTCGGTGTATTTTTTGGATTTGTATTCAATTTATTATCAATTTTATAAGTTAAATCCTAGAAAAATAGTATTAAATTGTGTGGGGCGACACATGGCGAAAGCTGAATGGGGCGCAGTCAGTGTGTCTGATGGCTGTCCTCCTGTCAATGCGCCACGTGTCAGTTTTGATACTTTTATCAAATTTATGTTTAAAATTTCATAAAAAATTGATTAAATATCAGAAAAATACACCGAAAATTGCTACAAACTCCTGATAACATTATCTTTGATTATAAAGGTCTAAGCTCATGATTCCACATATTTGAGTTCATGGTAAGTGTTAAAATCAAAGAACACGAGTGTTATATTATAGAACATAATTTAGTGTTTTTGTTTGTTTTGAAACAAAGTTGACTTTTTGTTATCATTTTCAAATTTTATAAGTCAAAATTATATTTTTGGAGTTTGAGGGTGTAGAGAATGTCACAAGAAGTTCGTACCAATTTTTGGTGTATTTTTTGGTTTTGTATTTAATTTATTATCAATTTTATAAGTTAAATCCTAGAAAAATAGTATTAAATCGTATGGGGCAACACATGGCGGAAGCTGAATGGGGCGCAGTCAGTGTGTCTGATGGCTGTCCCCCTGTCAATGCGCCACGTGTCAGTTTTGATACTTCTATCAAATTTACGTTTAAAAATTCATAAAAAATTGATTAAATAACAGGAAAATACACCGAAAATTGATACAAACTCTTGATAACATTATCTTCGATTATAAAGGTCTAAAATCATGATTCCACATATTTGAGTTCATGGTAAGCGTTAAAATCAAAAAACACGAGTGTTATGTTATAGAACATAATTTAGTGTTTTGGTTTGTTTTGAAACAAAATTGAGTTTTGGTTATCATTTTCAAATTTTATAATTCAAAATTATATGTTTGGAGTTTGAGGGCGTACAGAATGTCACAAGAAGTTCGTACCAATTTTCGGTGTATTTTTTGGTTTTGTATTTAATTTATTATCAATTTTATAAGTTAAATCCTAGAAAAATAGTATTAAATCATGTGGGGCGACACATGGCGGAAGTTGAATGGGGCGCAGTCAGTGTGTCTGATGGCTGTCCCCCTGTCAATGCGCCACGTGTCAGGTTTGATACTTTTATCAAATTTATGTTTAAAAATTCATAAAAAATTGATTAACTATCAGAAAAATACATCGAAAATTGCTACAAACTCCTGATAACATTATCTTCGATTATAAAGGTCTAAAATCATGATTCCACATATTTGAGTTCTTGGTAAGCGTTAAAATCAAAGAACACGAGTGTTATGTTATAGAACATAATTTAGTGTTTTGGTTTGTTTTGAAACAAAGTTGAGTTTTGGTTATCATTTTCAAATTTTATAAGTCAAAATTATATTTTTGGAGTTTGAGGGCGTAGAGAATGTCACAAGAAGTTCGTACCAATTTTCGGTGTATTTTTTGGATTTTTATTTAATTTATTATCAATTTTATAAGTTAAATCCTAGAAAAATAGTATTAAATCGTGTGGGGCGACACATGGCGGAAGCTGAATGGGGCGCAGTCAGTGTGTCTGATGGCTGTCCCCTGTCAATGCGCCACGTGTCAGGTTTAATACTTTTATCAAATTTATGTTTAAAAATTCATAAAAAATTGATTAAATATCAGAAAAATACACCGAAAATTGCTACCAACTCCTGATAACATTATCTTCGATTATAAATGTCTAAAATCATGATTCCACATATTTGAGTTCTTGGTAAGCGTTAAAATCAAAGAACACGAGTGTTATGTTATAGAACATAATTTAGTGTTTTGGTTTGTTTTGAAACAAAGTTGAGTTTTGGTTATCATTTTCAAATTTTATAAGTCAAAATTATATTTTTGGAGTTTGAGGGTGTAGAGAATGTAGAAGTTCGTACCAATTTTCGGTGTATTTTTTGGATTTTTATTTAATTTATTATCAATTTTATAAGTTAAATCCTAGAAAAATAGTATTAAATCGTGTGGGGCGACACATGGCGGAAGCTGAATGGGGCGCAATCAGTGTGTCTCAACGAATTTATTACTTTTTCTTAGAAAATTCATAACTAAATACACAAAAATCACAATAATGTTCCGAAAATTGCTACGAACTCATTGAGACTTCATCTTCCTACTGAATTCCATGTTTCATGGTTATGCTAAATTAGTATTTTATTATTATTTGTCCTAAATTATATTATTATTATTATATTACTTTTTAGCCTGTACATTTGTTAATTATATTTACTCCAAATTTTTATTTTTTATTTTTATTTTGCGTGCGAATAGACCATTTCTGGTGCTAATCAGTTTCTCTCTTCTTCAATTTGTTTTTTTTTCTTTTTTAGGGTTAAGGGATGTTTGAAAAATAAAATGGAAATATACAAGCCATGCATTCTACAACATCAGGAAAAAATTATTAAAAGTCATTCACTGTTCAAGTTTTGCTTAAGAAACGTGTAACCAAATCGTTTGGGATATGCTAAGTGAGAAAATGTCATTCCCAAGCACCGGTGAAAAGACACCTACTCACTCCATGCATGCCTTTTCGTTTACCAAATATCAAGATTGTAGTTGTGCAAAATATCTGTGTCAGGAAAATGTCATTCGTAGCCGTCTATGATGTCAGTAATCATTCAACTATATAATATATTTTATACATTTATATATAAAACGGTTTATGACAGCACAAACACCAGACAAAATAGATTAAAACCCAACATTTAAACAACATTTGTACAATGTAGCCAGCCAACCTTTTTAAAAAAACTGAACCCAACACCCTAAAACTCAAGACAAGAGAAGGGAAAACGTCATCGAAATGCAAAGAGAGTCAGACAGTCAAAAAGTCAATTAATAACCTATTTGCATAGCCATTTTTAAGATTTTCCCGCCATCAAATTCATTGATACAAATGTGATGGATTACTGACTAGTCACAGAAGGTCCCATCAGATACTTTTTCATTTTCCCACACCAAACTACCCCTAGTAATGTTATTAAAATGGAACCAATGATGATGAATTCTTATGCAACTAGTTGCCTTAATGAAATATAAATAAAATAATATATTTAAAGCAGTGTCCCCTCAATTTTCAGATTAATATTTGGTAGTGAAATATTATATTGCTTTTCGGGGTAAAAGGTGTCACAATTCTGACGGTACAGGTGTCCAGATCGTGACCAACCCACCCACACACAGAAAAGAAGGATATAATTCGATTTGGGCAGAGATGAGAGAGAGCTGAGTGAGAAGTTTAGGGTTATGAGTGAAGGGGTATGATTGAGAACTATGAGTGAGAAGGTATGAGTCGAAGAGGTTTCAGTGAGAAGATCTGAGTGAGAAGAGGTACAAGTGAGAAGATTCAACATGTCTTCGTCTTCATCTCCCGCTCAAACAAAGAGGTGTTAGTATTGTGGAGCTGCAATGGTGCTTCGGGTTTCAAAATCAGATAAAAATCGAGGGAAGCCATTTTGGAAGTGTCTAACCTCCTATGTAAGTTTTCATTTCCAGAATATGTATGTGGGTGAAAAAAAACCTAGGTCTAACTCTGACAAAATTATTTTGCATATATGATGCCTGCAATTAGGGAGCCACCAGTTGCAATGGATTCGAATGGGTTGATGTAACCTTGGTTGAAGCAGAACAACAAGATGACACGTATGATGCTACAATGCTGAATATGCTGAAGTCCATTAAGGGCTTGGTATTAGTTTTATTACTTGTATCAATTGTCATATTATTTGTTCTTTTAATGACCAATTAAGTGCATGGTTTCAAGGATTGTAAAAGTTCTCCCCAAAAAGACAAGTTGCACGCACCACCAATGAGTTTCAAACCCATTTTGTAATTTTTGTTCTTGAAATAGGTGGATTGACATTGAGTTTAAATTATTGTTTGAAATAAAAGCATTTATTTGTCTGAAACCCAGCAAAAACTTTCCAAGACTGACTTTAAAAAAATAAAGTCATACGAAGACGATAAAATCACAATACAGGGCCAATACGATGCAATAATAAGACAATACATTTTTTTTGAAAATTGCACAATTATTCAGTGTATATAGATTGTTTATTTGCGTATACTTAAAGTTTATTGATTGTTTACTGCATGTATATCGCATGATATTGAATGTTTATTGAAGGTTTATTGATTGTTTACTGCATGTATTTCGCATGTTATTGCGCCGATATTGAATGTTTATTGAAGGTTTATTGATTGTTTACTGCATGTATTTTGCATGTTATTGAATGTTTATTGAAGGTTTATTGATTGTTTATTGCATGTATTTCGCATGTTATTGAATGTTTATTGAAAGTTTATTGATTGTTTACATGTTTATTGAAGGTTTATTGATTGTTAACTGCATGTATTTCGCATGTTATTGAACCGATATTGAATATTTATTGATTGTTTACTGCATGTATATCACTTGTTATTGCTCCGATATTGAATGTTTATTGATTGTTTACATGTTTATTGAAGGTTTATTGATTGTTTACTGCATGTATTTAGCATGTTATTGAATGTTTATTGAAGGTTTTATTGAAGGTTTATTGATTGTTTACTACATGTATTTCGCATGTTATTGAATGTTTATTGAAGGTTTATTGATTGTTTACATGTTTATTGAAAGTTTATTGATTGTTAACTGCATGTATTTCGCATGTTATTGAACCGATATTGAATGATTATTGAAGGTTTATTGATTGTTTACATGTTTATTGAAGGTTTATTGATTGTTAACTGCATGAATTTCGCATGTTATTGAACCGATATTGAATATTTATTGAAGGTTTATTGATTATTTACTGCATGTATATCACATGTTATTGCTCCAATATTGCATGTTTATTGGGGGCAAAAGTACCACTCAAGTAAGATTTAAGGAGTTATATTTAAGGGGGAAAACAGTCCTTATTCTTTCTTTTAGTAGGAAGAACAACTGTTAAGTATAATTTCCTATTCAATACGGCTTCCTTATGGTTGGTGTAATTATGGAGTGATGTATATTGCATATCTATTGTGTGTATATTGCATATTTATTGCGTGTATATTACTTGTCTGTTGTGTGTATATTGCTTGTCTGTTGTCTGTGTATTGTTGTTTATTTCATTCGTAAGCAATAAACAATCAACACACACGCAATAAATGTACGATATGCACGCAATAGACAAGCAATATAGATGCAACAGACATGCAATATAGACGCACCAATATACATTACTTTTATGGAACATAATTTAGTGTTTTGGTTTGTTTTGAAACAAAGTTGAGTTTTTGTTATCATTTTCAAATTTTATAAGTCAAAATTATATTTTTGGAGTTTTGGGGCGTAAAGAATGTCACAAGGAGTTCCTACCAATTTTCGGTGAATTTTTTGGATTTGTATTTAATTTATTATGAATTTTGTAAGTTAAATCCTAGAAATTATTATTAAATGGTATGGAGTGACACATGACGGAAGCTGAATGGGCGCGGTCAGTGTGGCTAACTGACTGTCCTCCAGTGATTGCACCACTGTCCATTTTGATCCTTGTTTTGTTTTGTTTTTTTATAAAAAAATTCGTAAATAAATAATTAAAAATCAGAAAAATACATTGAAAATTGTTACAAACTCCTTATGGCATTATCTTCAATTACAAAGGCAATTGGGGCAATACAAAGACAATTAAGGGCAATACAATGACAATACAAAAGTAATTAGGGCAATACAATGGCAATATGAAGGCAATTGGAGGCTATATAATGGGAATACTAGGGCAATAGGAGGCTATACATTGGCAATACGAAAACTCCAATAGTCCATCTTAGAGAGAGAGAGAGAGAGAGAGAGAGAGAGAGAGAGAGAGAGGAGGAGGGGGGAATACAGGGACATAATACACAACGTATACAATGTTCTCTCTTAAATGTATAATATAAGTAAAAGTAATTTTCCATTGTTCTTTGAAAAAAAAAAAAGTATGTTTCTATTGCACACACTTGCGAATATAAAAAGAACAAATTCAAGACTGAGCTTTCTCAAGTAAATTGAACTCAATTTCATTGAATGAGGACTAAATTACATGATTAAAATATAGTTCCTCAATTACATGTTTTTTTTTCCATATAATTACAGCACACTTCCTGTGACATAATGGAATGTTGTCCCACGCCAAATTGATGTTGATTCTCAATAACAACAATCTTCCATAAGTCAAAAATCTAGGTCCAACTGTCATTTAAAAAAAAAAAAAACATGTAGAAGAGATGGCAAAACAAGAAATTAGCAAAAAGGAGAAACAAAGACAAAAAAAACAAAAAAGAAACTGAGACAAGAAAACCGCAATCAGAAACTAAAAGACCTAAGAAACTCATACTAATAGGCAAAGAGCTTCCTAACCTAGAACACCAGCAAGAGAAAATCGGAAAAATTGGAACACATAAAGCACAAAGAAAATGTTAAACTAAATAAGAGGGACAGAACCAAACATCAAAACACCTCAAGGGGTGAACTTAATCAACCAACCAATAATCAATATAACCAAACAACATCCATAACATCAATACAGAACCAGATACAACTACAACATCCATAATAGAAATACACAGAACAATGAAACTAAAAAACAGCTGCATTCCAATCCGATAAGATTGAAGAAAAGTAACTATTATTGTACAAAGTGATATTACGGGAACATGATTAGGAACAAAAAGAACCATTAAAAAATCATCAGATGGTTTGGCAAAAAATGGGGCAATGTGGAATTGTCTGACTCAAGAAGCTCCACATGTACTTTATATAAGCTTCCTAAAGAAGGCAATAGTGAACAGAACAACCACAATTTTCTGAAGCTGTTCAATATTCTCCATTTTCTAAAAAACTAACAATTCCAGATAAAATAAAAACAAACTAATCCTATGTTTCTATATAGGTGTAAGAGAATCATGAATTGAAACAAATAATCTACAGGGGCAACTTTAGAACAAGGAATTCAGATCCATATGTTACATTTTATAGCAAGCCATATCAAGGGAGGTCTACTTAATGCTCTTGAAATACTTCAAATTTTGCTCAAGCATCTCATGAAGATGCCTGTTTTCAACTTTCCCATGTTCCAATACTTCAAATATTAACACCAAAAGATGTGTATTTCAAAGGCTAATTAGCATCACACTCACACAAAATCTATTAGCATAAGAAACAAGCACATTCCCATTCATTTCAATTAATAACTCAATTTCCTAATATCAGCAAGTGGGTTCATCGAATAGTAAGCTAATCTTACAATTCAAAACAACCATGTCAACCAAGAGCGTAGCTATTGATAATTTAGTAACACAACTTCCATTAATACTAGAAGAATTTAATAACCTGTCTACACAAAATTGCAAGCTGCCCAGCCACTAAAATTGTAAGGCTAAAATATGAAATATGCAAAGATCAATTAAAAATTACAATAATACTATTATCAATGATCAATTAAAAACAAGTAGTCCACTTGATAATTCATAAAGCCACAGCTCATAAATTAGGCATTGAATGAATTGCTAAATTAGAATTTCAAAATTAACCCAACTGAATCCCTAATTCCTAAATCCCTAAAATAGAATTTAGAAAGAAAAAAAATTGAAATTGAATGACATGAAGAAGAAGAGAACCAGAGAAGTAGGTGGTTCAGGTTAGTGGTAAAGAGGATTACTGAAATTTGAAGACGGAGAAGAAAAGGACTTACAGAGAATGAGAGGGAGAGAGATAGAGGACCGTAGCCAAAAATGGAGCCCATGAATGCCCCTAATGTTGCAATAATAAGAAAAGGGGATCAACGAATTTATAACAGACAGAGAGTATAAAACTAATATCAGAACTCACCGCTGTCAAGAACGACGACGGAGGTCGCGACTGTGGCTGGGCTGTGGAGTCGCGATAGTGGCTTCGTGGTGGAGGTCGACAACGGAGGTCGTGAGTTGCGGCGGCTTGGCTAGGGTCAAGCTAGGGTTCCGAATTTGAGGAGAGCTGGGTTATGACGATTGATGGGTGGAGAACTGGATTGGACAGTAGGGAGATGGCTGGCGAGCTGGAGCTAAGGCAAGATTTGAGAGAGTGCGAGAGAGGAGAGGAATTAGGAGAAGTTGGGCGTTAGAAAATGAATTTTTGAGATGATAAAGTGTCAATAATAAAAAAAAGACCCAAAACCCTCCGTTGTGTCTGTGTTGGTTGCAAGATATTTGCTGAATGGATTTTGGTTCTTTGATAACCACAAACCAGAGATGGCGAGAGAGAGAGAGAGAGAGAGAGAGAAGAAAAACATATTGCAGAGTGGGTGGCTTGGGAGGAAGGAGGGTTAACCAGGATGAGAGAGCGTGCTTTGCACTTTCGGATTGCATCTTTTTGGTATGGGTAATTTCAACCCGGTTTTACCAAAAAGCCAATATTGAAAACTCACCGTTGGATGAAATCTAACGGCTCTTACATACCCCTCAAAAACACCCCTTATAACTTTCCCCTCACTATAGAAGCTCCCACTTTAGATAGGCCAAAATCTCCACTGTTAATTGATACATTGGGCCTCAAACCGATTGGGTCGTTATACTAAACTTTCCTGTTCGGTTTGAATCAGTAGTAAAAACATTGCTTGAAATTTTTTGGCACACAGAAGTTATTCAGCAAAAAGTTTAAAACCATACATTTGGAGGGTGCCAAAATAATGAATAACCTTCTGCGTTTTATTTTTCTTCTTCCTATAAGTGTAAGGGTCCGTTTAGTTTCCGGATTGAACTTCTTGGAAATGAACTTCCCATGTCTATACTATTCTATCGGGAATTACGGATCATGGAGCACCTAAAATGTTGGGTATAGTTTGTTAGACAGTTAGACGTTTTATTTTCCAATTTTCTTACACAGTATATATCCCTCATCTCATCATTCTCTCTACCATTTACTGTGTTTCGTTACCTGAGCTGTGGCACACATAAGTTACAAGATTCAAAGTTTTCTTTAATTTGGTAAGATTAATTTTCCTTTTGGCAGCATACTTCTTTTCTTCTTCTTCTTTAGTGTGTTTTGTTTGTGTGCTAAGGTTGTGAATCTTGTGATCTGATAGGCATGGTGAGGGAGACAGGGTATTATGATACATTGGGCGTCAATGTTGATGCCACTTATTTTGAGATAAGAAAGGCTTACTATCTCAAGGTAATCAAATTCAAACCTCTCAATTTTCCCAATTCTGACAAAAAGCTTTTAAGAACATCGTAGAACACATTGCTTAGGCAAATGTACTCTGATATATTTTTCTTAGATTTCCTTCTCACGTTTGAAAAAAAAAGGGCATTTTGAAGAATATTATTGTAGCATCTATCTACTGTGCTTGATATGTTCTTTCTAGGCAACACAAGTTCACCCGGATAAAAATCCTGGAGATCCCAAGGCTGCCGAAGAATTTCGGGTAAGCTATATTATATTTTGATGCATAAGTGTAAAACAAAAAGCCGAGATTTAGAGAATTAAATTTGATGCCAACTTGAATGTGAGTCAAGTTTGGTAGCTTCTAGGGTTTAGCATAATCTTATGATGCTCATTTTTCCTGTATTCATGAAGGCACTTGGTGAAGCTTTCCAGGTTCTAAGCGATCGTACCATGCGTGCACGGTTTGGGAAGCATGGAAAGCTATGCATATCACAGTAAGTTTGTCCAAAATTGGAAATAAAATTTACCACTTTGGGTCGGTTTGATAACCATTTTCAGGTTGCTTGAAAGACATATAGTTGCAAAGGAAGCTTCCAAAATATTTGCTTTCGATTGATTCTTTTTTATGTTGAGTTTTATACAGACGAACTTTTTGTAATGAACCAATGGGTGATGATAGAGAGACGACATTGTGTACCGCATCTCTAATAGAGTGGAGCCGACCTATACAATAGGTCCCACCTCTATTAGAGAAGAAGTGCACAAGATGTTTATAAATGTAGTCTCCCAAACATTTTCCTGAATACAATAGATCAACAAGACACCGGTTTTTGTTACATTGAAATTACGTTGTCGTTTTGGCAGGGACTACTGGATACACACTGATACTACATATTGTATTATGTTCGGGAGTGAACGTTTTGAAGATTATATTGGTCAATTTGCTATGAATACTTTCTATTCACTTCTTGAAATGGAAGAAGAGACCCTGGATCTTGAAGTTCGCAAGGAGAAGGCAATAGAGAAGATGGGAGTATGCCCTTTTTACTTTCAGTGTGCTTGATAAATTCCTTTCCTCTAAAAAATTACATCCATTTTCCACCTACTTTTTTTTCTTTCTATGTAGGCATTCCGGAAGGAAAGGGAAGAAAAACTTATAAAGTTTATGAAAGATCGCATCCAACCATTTGTTGATGGTCGTAAGGATGAGTTTGTGAAATTGGTAGATTCAGAAGCACGAACCCTCTCAACCGTTGGTTAGTTTCTTACTCTCTTTTTTCCCTATACTATACAAGAAAAAAAAAACCCATATATGACTATGTATTGTCAGATTGACCTTGTATATTGTTAGTACCAATCTTACTTCGACTCCAGATAATTTAGTAAACAACTTCGATTGGACTCCGGACTACTTCTCAATCTAGCTCATCATTAATCGAATTCCTCCTCTTCCGATTACAAATTAATAAACATGCCATAAAAAGAGTTCATTTGAAAAGATTATGTGACATCCCAATTCTTAGTGAAAAAAGAACAAGTAATATAAAAAGCCCCTTTTAACTTTTGATACTCAATTTCCTAAAAAATGAAAACTTAAAATCTCTTATATTGAAGTCACCAAACGGCCTGTGTTCTTCAGAAAATATAGCAATGCTTTCAAATTAGTATAAGTTGCAACATATATAAATTGTGTATTTTTTTTCTCAGCCTGTGGCGAGTATATGCTACATTCAATCGGCCATGTTTACTGGGCGAAGGCCAGACAAGAGCTTGGAAAGAAGCGTGCGTTTGGTGGTTTAGACGGATGGGTGGAGAATAAAGGTCCCAGGGCATACGAGATGCGGCCACAAATAGGATCAGCTAAAGGTCTGCTATATCAAAGAGTTCTACTATTTGGACTAAATTGAAACTAAGAATAAAATTATTTGAACTACGTCTACCGAGCACCTCTCTAATAGAGCAAAATCGCTAGTAAATGTGGTCTAAATAATAATAATACGAATGAAAAATGAGTTGTATATATCTTATTTATTTATTTTAAATGGATTGACAAACTCATGCTTTGTCTGAATTTGTAGAGGCCGAACGTGTAGTTCTACAACAAGACATGATGGAGCCTGAGGACTTTGAAGATCGCTTCCGGACGCGTATTATTCAAGATTTAGAAGCTCCAACATTTGGTATACGATGGGATGCTGCTATGCTTGATCTTGTGATAACTTTGTCAAATGTCTCCCATGCAGTGAGTCCTCATTATTTCCTTTCTTTAGCTTAATTAAATTCTAGGTTGCTCGCTTCCTAAACTTGTATCCAAACAGAGAGATTAAAAAAAAACTACGTTGGAAGTTTGAATAGAAAACTAGGGTTTGTAGTTTTTGGAAAAGATAGCTCCAAAATCTACTGTAGGCACTGAATATTCATCACTCAATCACTGGAATACATTGAGAGAGAAAACATACATAGTTTGCCGGAATTCAAAGTCCAAGTGCCCGGACTTTGAATAATGATAGTTGTATCCTAGAGACAGACTCCTAAAGAACTCCGTACGTAAGGCGCGGGCATATATATATTTGAAGAGAAATGATTTGATACATAATGTTTTCCTTTCCAGATATTTAAAGAACCCACTGTGCCGGAGGATGTTCTGAAGTTACGCGCTGAAGCGTTGGAGATGTTCGGCATGATCTTCCAAGTAACCCATGCTTCTCTCTTTGCCTGTATATGCTTGTTTTAGTATTCACTTGTGCGGCAAGAATTTTATCCACGACCTAAACTTTGGAGCTATATTTACATAACGTATTGGTGTGCTTAAAATGACCAAATTTTACTTGCATTTTAATTTTCATCTAATCAAGCTCAAATTGCGTTTCTTTTAGGGTGCAACCGCTCCTTTCCTGAGAGAAGGCAGTCTCCGTAATGAAGATGAAGTAGAATATCCAGATTCTGATATGGATATATAATTGATCACTGTAATTGCTTCATGTACGTGCACAATGTTATGTGGGCAAATTTGAAGGTTTTAGGTTGGGACCTAGAAACACTTTGATTGGGTCGAGAGAATGTGATTGTAGTAAAATTATACCATTTTCTTATATAGTCGATCTGCTTAGGTTGGTTTCTATGTATATATCAGAAGCACTACACATGCGATCGATGCATGTGATGTGATGCAAGTGGCTAATGGTAATCAAATCAGAAAAAGAAAAAGAAATATGTGCATGAGAAAGAAAACATGTGTGAGTAAATTGTGACTTTGCACTGGTACAAAAGGGAGATTTGCACTAAGAGCAAGTCCAGCAGTGGAGTTAGGGCTCAGGCTGGGGGGTTTGGGTGAAAAAATGGTTTCCAGCAGCGCAGGCAGGCCCGGGCAGGAGGTGGACCCCAGTAGATTGGGCTGGCCCGAGAGGGAGTTCAGCCTGAGTTCAAGCCTGGGTTTGCTGACGTCAGCAACAAAAAATAAAATAAAATAAATCGAAAAAAATACAAAAAAAATAAGATTTAAAAAAAAAAAAAATGCTTAGTCATATTTTTCACTTCCCATATCAAAACTCTATACAAATTTATCTCCTCATATCTTATGTGAATAGTTGTTGCCATGGCAATTGGTGGAAACACCACAACCTTTTGCAAGGGCAGCCACTATTTATGTGAATAGTAACTGCCCTAGCCCCCCCTTGCCATGGCAAAGGGTTCATTGCTGGAAGTGCTCTAAGACATTAAGTATCCAAACATAGATTATACATACAACACACACTGAAAATTACAATCTTGGTCACGATTCATCAAGTCACATAGCTAGGTACGCACACATTATTTATTCATAGATTATATATATTTCATATATTATATTAATATCATTATGGCCCATACCAGACTAGTGGATCCGAACAGTTCCTTCTCCTGGGCATGGGACAATCCACTAGATTAAGTGTTCCGTCAAGAAGGCCGGTAAGGCAAAGTCTAACTTCAAGAAGTAAACATATTGGGCCGTACTGCTTGCATATGAGAAGAGGCCTTCCCCAGTGTCGTTGAATTTCTCTTACAAGGACTCCCTAACGATATACCTGGGTGGGCCCCAATAGAGCAGCAACGTCGTATTGCCACCACAAATCTAAGGCTGTATGAAAGTACCATGTCTGATTAGAGCAGTCGCCGTGCTTGAAGTATTCAGTTCTCCAGAACTTCATTGCATTTTGCCCCTTGAGGCTTGGCCATGCCAACGACAGTCGATCATACAAACCATCTGCGCGGATCTAATAACAAAAGACAAAGAAAAATTATTACATTTCATTTCGTCGTGCTCATGCACCAAGCTAACAGCAGACGCCAAGCCACATTGCAAGTAATGAGTATATGTGTTAGAGCTAATTTGCAAGTAATGAGTAATGGCTTGTTCCATAGAATAAATAAACCAAGCAATGTTCAAAACAAATTCTAAAAAGGTTTGGGGAGGAACCACAACTTCCAATTAGACTTCGGTTTATACAAATAGATTTCTTAACAATAATCCCCCTCAAGTTGGAGAGTGGATGTCAAGAACTCTCAACTTGCGAACAAGACTGTTGATTCTTTTTTTCCCAATGCTTCCGTAAGAATATCGGCCAACTGAGAGGACGAACTCACATGTCGTGTAGCAATCAAACCTTCATGAATTTTATCCCGAATAAAATGGCAATCCATTTCAATATCTTTAAATTAATAGAAAAGTTGATATATATCCAAATTCTCATCTAGAAGTTGGTTTTAATCCTCGGATTTGGTAACTTTGATACAAGTCCTCTGACTTTTGTGCCACATAGGATTACATTCCTTTTTTAATATTGTCTGATGTAATCTTTTTATTTTATATATTTAAAATCATTTTTTGTTCCAATATTGGCCATTATCTTAGATTACTTACCTTAATGAGATAATTAGCCAATATTATATTTCTTTCCTTATCCAATTTACCCTTGAGCACATAAAACGTAAGGAATAATGAAGTTATTAGTTGCAGCAAATTTTATGGTGGTTTTATAATAAATTACTAAATTTATGGTAAGTAAAGCACCTAATTAGGAAGACTTTTTATTTTTTTTTAAATGTTGGACATTGACATATATATAAGAAAGAAATAATGGAGTGAGTTTAGTGCTCAAAGGAAGCCAAACACTCGTTAAAATAGATGAGAAAATAATGGAGATTCAGTTCAGACTTGGGGTTCATCCCAAGGCACAAATGACTCGCTGAAGCATGGTCTAATATCCATTTGCTATGTAGTCATAGTATCGACTTCTTCTTCTTCTGCTTCTTCTTTTATTATTATTATTATTTTATGTTGAATATATGCTCAACTTTTAATCAGGTTCAGTTATTTTATTCTTTATAGTTGTTCTTTTATGTATAGTATACCGGAGACATAGGTAATACATTTTTTGATATATTTTTCTTGATATATATATATATATATATCTCTAAATTATAGGTAACATATTCCTTTAACAAAAAAAATGTTATTAATTGACTTGTGTTTTGATATACATGAGATATAGGTACCACACTTTTTTGCCTTTTTGTTTATGAATCTAAGTTATAGGTAACATACGATTTACCACTTATCTTTTTTATGTACCGGAGATATAGGTAGCACATATTGTCCGACTTATGTTTTTATGCACCTAAGTTATAGGTAATTTAATATTCTCCTTGTTTATTTTTCCACCTTACATATAGGTAAGATGTTTTGTGGTTTGTTCAGCCTATGGTATAGATATATTGTCCTATTGTCCACTGCATAGGTATAATGTGTCATATTATCTATTGCCTATTGCATAGGTATATATATGGGTGCTTGTCTGATCGATTGGTATATAATTTAATGTGGGTGCTTGTCTGATCGATTGGTATAATTTGTGGGTCTTTACTTTGTATTGATTAAATTGTATTTTATCCATATATTAGGAATATTATCAAGGAAAGAATTCAAAATTTAAATTATGGAATTCAATTACAAGGAAATAATGTATTAAATTTAGATTTTAAATGTGTTTTCCTTATTTACCTCAAAGGGTAAAATTGACACAACAAAAAAAGTAATAAATGTCAAAGGACTTACATCTAAAACTAAAACCGCGAGGACTAAACCCAATGATAGCTAATCGTTTGGGACCTAGATCTAAGAAGCCCTTAAATTAAATTTTAATGAGGTGACATGTGAAAATGAAAAGTCAAGCAGATCCTAACATAGAAAATCCAATTAGAGAATCCGAATCCATTTAGAATAGGTATGAGTCTATAGTGTACTGGGAGGAGAACAATCTGAACATCCGCATTAGAGAAAAACATATTATATATGAGTGTGTGTCTGTGGGAGAGATGTATTTATCTTCCATGCAAGAGATGTATTTACATACTGCCGCTAACCCAGTACTTCATGAGAGAACAAAACATGTATTTTCATTCAAAAAAGGATTATATACTTTGTTTTACCATTTACTTGTGGTGTAAGAATTTTATCCACAACCAGCTTTTTAATTGGTATTTACATTGGTGTGCTTAAAAGGGCCATTTTTTATTTGCGTTTTAATTTTCATCTAATCAAATTCCATGTCTTTATTAAGGGTTCAAACGCTCCTTTTCTAAGAGAGGACAGTCTCCAACGAAGCTGAAGATGAGCTAGAAAGGAAAGATTCTTATGAAAAATTTATCACTGTAATTACTTCATGTACACCAACTTATGTGGGCCCATTTGAAGGTTATATATAGGTTGGAGAAAAACTTCCCTGGCACGGGTATGCCAGGGTCAGCTGTACACGTCAGTGTCCCAGACCAATGAAATCACGCCAGCTGTCAACAAGTTTGACTCTATCTTTTATTCTTTTTTCAAATGAAACTTTGCATTTAATATTTTAATAATACTTTTAGTGGGGATAAAATCTCCAGAATACCCTCCCACCCATTCCAATCTCCTCTTCTGACCAAAAACTCACGTGATTTCTCCTTTTTTTTTTGTTAGGAACGAAAATTCCTTCTTTTGCTGGGATATTTCTCCCTCAACAAAGCAGCCACTTGGTTTCTTTTTTTTTTTTTTTTCTTCTTTCTATTCTTAATAGCTTTTAAAGAATAAAAACTAAATTGTTGCTTTTTTTTTTTTTAACGAGCTGGGGGGCCAAGCCCCATAAACAACACTTGAACAAAAAACCCTCCCATCCATTCCCGCCTCTAACAAAAAACCCTATTCGTGCTCCTGTGCTTTCTCTTCTCAGCAATACTTGGAAGTCCAATCATTGCGCCTAAGTGAGTTGATGCATGAAGTAAACGATGTTGTTAGTATAGCATCATTCTCTGATTCAGGAACAAGGCTTGTCAAACAAAAGTTAGCAGAGGTTAAGTTGTTACTTGAACGTGATATGGAAACTACTAGGGCAAAGAAAATTTTGAATAACATTGATGACCAAAATGTTCATGATGTGGTCAGTGATAAGCCACCAGTTTTGAATCCCCCTACTATAAGGGCTAAAGGCATAACCAATGCTAGGATAAAAAGTAACATGGAGAAGAAAAGAAAGAAAGATAAAAGGAAAGATGCAAGAGTTGGAAATTCATCTCAAGTTTCAAGGCCTACCACAGTGGCTGCTAGTAAGAATTCATTTATTTGAATTATTTTTAACTAGATTATTTTTGCTAGTATTATCAATATCATGTGCTAATAATGAGCATTTTGCAGGCCAACCTGAGCAAGAAATCATCAGTGGTCCACCTCATTCAACTCATTATAATCCATTCGTCCATCAATTTGGTGTACTTATTCTTTCTCTTCATTATTTTGATTGTTAATTTTAATGTTAATCTCCTAATCTCATATATTTTTATTAGGATATTTCAAGCCCTATTTTTGGACATCCCAACTTTCGCTTTACAAGCATGCTTCAAGGAAGTGACCAAATGACTTTTTTGAGTCAGGTATTACATGAGATCATGAAATTAAGAAATCTTATTATTATTATTTTCCTAACATGAGATCATGTCATGATGCATTAGGATTCATCAAGAACTTTGAATGAAAATTTTGCATATGGACCATCAAGTAATTTAAGTCAGGTTTGATTCATGATATTAACTTACTCTTATATTTGCTTTAATGCCCATGTGGATGAAATTTTAAATGTGATCTCATGTGATTAAGTTGTGGTGTAGGATTTGTATTTCAATGGTTTCAACCAATTTCGTGGATGTTAAGATTGATATAGGCTAGTTGACAATAGGTAGAGATCGTCCTTATAGTTTCTAATCCTAATATGTGACAAGGCCTTATATTAATTTTCTAATTTGTGGTTGAATATCTTATTTGAACAGGGGCATCCGAAATTGATCATTTTGATGTGTAGAGGCCATTGTAACACTTTGCAAAGAAGAATGATGTATATCTTTTGCTGGACAAAATTACACTTATATATATGTGCTAGCTAGTGTGCTCCATTTCTTTTTGTTTTGTTATTTGGCAAAGGTTACACTTTTGTACAGGGGAACAATACCACCCATCTTTCCTTTAGAAGTGTTATTTGAAGAAAATGATTTTGAATGATTTGAAAGAAATACATTGCACTTGAAGAAAATGCAGCCTTTAAGAATACATCCAAATATCTAAATAAAGTATTTCTTGTTTGCTTTGTGAGAAATTTGAAACTTTGCTCCCACAGATGATATTGACGGGGTTCACAGAACTCGCCTAGTTTGTATTAATCTTGTTTAAGTGTTGTTTATGGGGCTTGCCCCCCCCCCCCCCCCCCCCCCCCCCAGCTCTTTAAAAAAGGACAGGAACACGAAGGGTTCCTGTTAGTCCACAAAAACAAAGAGAAAGAAAATAGGGTTTTTTGTTAGAGGTGGGAATGGGTGGGAGGGTTTTTTGTTTAAGTGTTGTTTATGGGGTTGGCCCCCCAGCTCGTTAAAAAAAAAGAAAAAAAAAGCAACAATTTAATTTTTATTCTTTAAAAAGCTATTAAGAATAGAAAGAAGAAAAAAAAAAAAAACAAAGAAACCAAGTGGCTGCTTTGTCGAGGGAGAAATATCCCAGCAAAAGAAGGAACTTTCGTTCCTAACCCAAAAAAGGAGAAATCACGTGAGTTTTTGGTCAGAAGAGGAGATTGGAATGGGTGGGAGGGTATTCTGGAGATTTTATCCCCACTAAAAGTATTATTAAAGTATTAAATGGAAAGTTTCATTTGAAAAAAGAATAAAAGATAGAGTCAAACTTGTCGACAGCTGGCGTGATTTCATTGGTCTGGGACACTGACGTGGACAGCTGACCCTGGCATACCCGTGCCAGGGAAGTTTTTCTCTATAGGTTGAGACCTAGAATAATTTGATTGGGTCGAGAGCATATGTGACCATTTCTTATATAGTTAATCTTCCTAGGGTGGTTATGTTTTGTTTCTTTTGGGAGGCTTTTCTCTTCTCACTTTGAGGCGTTTGCTGGGGTATTTTCTGTGTCAAATATTGGGGCTCCTCTTTGGTGGTTGTACTAAGTTTTCTCCTTTGATGCGATTATCAATGAAAGCCACTATTGACCAAAAGAAAAAGTTTGAAGTTTGGGTAAATGTTCTTAATCAGTTGAGCTACAACCTTTGCATTCAACTTTGAAATGTTTTAAGAAAAATTGTGCCATAGTATGTCATTTAATATGTGTGTTATCTTTGCATTTCTTTTGTCACTCGAATATTGTTCATTCTTCGCTATTAATAATATGAAAGTTACATCACTACAATTAAAATAAAATAAAACCTTTTGGCGACCAAATCACAAATTTTAATCGGCCACCAAAATTTAGATAGGTCGCTGAAAGTCTTGTTGCCAAAAGAGCTTTTCTTGCAGTGTAATTCTCCAAATAAGTATCTAAACTCCCTATGAGATTGAATTGTATCTATCGATAAATTAAAATTTTCATTCGTGAATGTAGTTTGGTTTGATTTCACTATCGTCTCCTGCATTTTCAATTTAAACAACATACCATTACCCTATGTTTGGATGAGACAATTTAAAAGAACTATTTGTTGGGATAGTGGAAAATAAACTTGAAATTTAGACAAAAATCGTAATTTTAAAACTACATACACCAACTTCCTTGATTTGAAGGTTCACTTGATTTGAAAGTTCAAACATTAACTTTCATGTAAATAGTTGTCATTCCTAAAATTTCAAGAGAGTGAGAGTTTTATGAAGCGGAAAAAAACGACGATGTAAGTCACCACTAACTCCTTGTCATGGCAATTACCTCCGAGATCCCCAACATCAGCTCCCCCACCACAGTGCGCCAAAAATTCATGCATAAGAAGCATAAAATCTAATTGTCACATTTCTTATGAGCTCTTCTCTCTGCAGTAGGCCATGAATAACCAAGACATTGCAGACAAGATTGAACAAGTGTTTTCGATACCATCATACCAACTAACTCTTCGTTTAATGATATTTCTCGAAACTTCCTAACTTCGAAATCCTCAGGAACTGTTTCCGGGTGGAAACTTCGCGGAAACATGCGCTGTCTGTTCAACAAGTGTTGGCAGCATGGAAGTTCCCTGAAACATGTTCATGGCCGTGGGATTGGGACTCCTGCCGTTGACCAAAAAAAAAAAAAGACTCCTGCCAGAAATTACCGAAACACCCCTCCTCATAATCCTCTGACGTGGCTCCTTGTCTTTTATATCGACCTGTTTCTATTTAAGGAAATTCTAAAATAAATAATAATAATAGTGCTCTCTTCCTCTCCGGCCCATACTCTGTTTCATTTCATCGTCCACATTTCATTACCTGAGCTGCAGAACACGTAAGTTGCTAGATTCAAAGTTTTCCTTTGTTGGGTTCTTTTCATTTTGCTTGTTTTAATTCTACTGAAATATAAAGACTTAATTTTGGGTCGTTCTGTGATTACATTGCTACTTACTTGCAATTGGGTTGGGTTATTTTTTCTGATCAGATCTGACTCTACTATAAACTCATTGATCTCACTCATTTATGACGCAGTTTCCGAATTGTTCTTTCTGTTTTTTTTTTCCCTTGTTGGAAATTCTTTATTTTCCTATCTTAATTTCTTGGGTGTTTTAATTTGGAAGCTAGTTTAGCTTAATTATGGAATTCTATAAGTAGTTTTTTTAATACAATTTTTTATTATTTATTTTATCTTTCCAATTAATTTATTCAGCGTGATTGTTTTGTGTGATAAGGTTGTGATCTGAGAAGTATGGTGAAGGACACTACCTACTATGATGTATTGGGCGTCAATGTTGAGGCCTCCTATGCTGAGATTAAAAAGGCTTATTATGTGAAGGTAATTAAAGCTTTTCACTGTCCCAATTTATTCATATTTTGCTCTCTCAGAACCAGCTTCAACCTTTAACTAGACTAATGTTTTGGAGGCAATTGGAATTGGATTTCTGTTTCTTTCTTTTGTTTTCCCCACTAAGAGTTTCAAAAGTTTGTAGTTGCTTTTGGAGTACTTATTGAATACCCAGCTGCCCTTCAAGTTGGTATATTGTTTGAATTCAGTACCATGGGTCAGTTCTTAGAACTTTTATAGGTTTCTGGCTTAACTATATATAATTCTTATTCCCTATGACATTATTTTCGTCTCCAGAAACTATCGGCATTAACATGAGCCTAATGATACCAAGACTCGTACAAAGTCAAAAAAGTTCATTCACCTCAAAACACTGTTTGTCCAAAAGGTTTAAGTACTTCATAGAACAAACCCTTGGGCAGCATTGGTCTGTTTATTAGTGTTGCCCCCACATCATTATGCATTGTGCTTTGCTATATATTTCCTTGATTATCTTCTTGTGTTTAAAAATTTTAGAATTTTTTGTTGTATTTGTGTACCCACATTTTATTTTATTTGTAGGATAGTGGCATCTACTCAATTAACCTATGGGGTTTATGTGTTGTTTCTAGGCAAGGATTGTTCACCCAGATAAAAATCCTGGAGATCCAAAGGCTGCCGAAAATTTCCAAGTAAGCTAACTGAAAATCTAAGCTATTACATTTAGTTGTCTATAGACAAGCATACCTTATGATTGAGATCATCATGTGCATAACCATCACTTTACTACTTGTTCTTCTTTCTAAACTTATAAAATCGATGCTTTCTTTCTTGGAAGGCCCAAGATGCATCATTGAAAAAGCAAAAGCCAAGACTTAGAGAAGTATATTGTAAATTGGATGCTAACTTGAAATAGGAAAGTATGCTTCTATTTGGGCTACTTGCCCTCAATAAATTTGCACATTTCCTTTCCAAGCCAGTTGTATATTTGGCTGGTTGGGTTTATAGAAGAGTCATGTAAAAGTACAGAATAATACTTTCCTTGCCATCTAATGATGCTTTCTTTATTTTTCACCATAAGTTTTCTTATCATGTTGGGGTTTATTTTCCTGCTTATCGTATGTGCATAAAGGCACTTGGCGAGGCTTATCAGGTTTTAAGTGATCCAGATAAGCGTGAAGCATATGACAAGCATGGAAAGGCAGGCATACAACAGTAAGTTTTTACAAACATGGGGATGTAATAATGTTATGCCCTTTGGTAATTTCCTTGAAAGCGTAGTCATGCATTTCTAAAATATTTACCTCCAATTAGTCTCCGTGATGTGAGTTTTGCCTAAGAGAAGTTTGGCAAATTCCTAGATGATGTTTGTTTGCCCCTATTTGAAAACTTAACTTTTCCATATGTTAACCCAGCTTAATATCTACACCGACTCAACTACATTGCAGAATTACCCACACTAAGACCCAAATTGAGCTACCCTACTAAACTCAAACAACTCCTGCACACCCACACCCACCCAAAGTGAAAAGCTGAACCTTAGACTACTCAATCACCAAAAGCATCTATAAAAGTTCTCCATCAAAATTGAAGCATCCATTCTATTTGGTTTTTCAATCTTTTTTATTTGGGGTTAAAATTGAAAAAAGAATGGTCATTTGGACTTGCATTGGATGTTGGTAGGTTTAGGGCTTCAAAATTTGTTCAATTTTAACAATGTTTTATAAAATATATAAATAAACTTGGAAAAAATTGAGATATGTCATATATGGTTCGGCCCCAGTTGGCCAAACCTCTAACTTGACATTCAACTGTGGACTTCTGAATATTATTGAAAGTTTTGGTGCTGCACTGCCAAATATCCAACACATATTTGGTGCAACATGGCCAAATCTTTCTTGACGTGTTCATCTCTGGTTTTCCAAACACGTAGGGAATCCAGTTTCTGTAATGCAGAAAATTTATACAAAAAATTATGTTCATTCCTCATTTGAAGACTCCCAAACATCAAGTTGAGCATCCATTTGTCATTAAATCACTTGTTTTCACCAATATATTATGAAGAATGTGAAAGAAATCATTTTGAGTTGTGTTTAGGGTTTTTTGAGGATAGGAGATGAGTGTGGGTTGTAGGCAAGAGTATGAGTGGGTACACTTATAAAGTCAATGGTTGTTTTCTAATTCAATTGTGTCCTTTATGGTCACTTTATTCAAGGGTGAATAATACTTTCCTTGTCAGGCTCTCTTTCTTTCTTTTTAGATAGAAATGTTCTTTATTTCTTCTTTTAATTATTTCTTTTATCTTAAAACAAACATGTTAGAAGATATTTGTGTCTGTAAATCTATCTCCCCTTTCCAGGGACTCCATGGTAGACCCTGCAGCTGTGTTTGGGATGCTTTTTGGGAGTGAATATTTTGAAGATTATGTTGGTCAACTTGCTTTGGCTTCTTTGTCATCGGTTGAAATTGAGGAAGAGACGCAGGATCCTGCAGTCCATAGGCAGAGAGTCCAAGAAAAAATGAGGGTATGCCTTTTACACTGACTGGACCACTGGTGTTATCAAAATGTTGATTTTTCCAATACGCTTAATTAAATCCTCTCCTTAATTTTTTTTTATAAAAAAAATAATTGTGCAGGCCTTGCAGAAGGAAAGGGAAGTAAAGCTCATAACTATTCTGAAAGACCGCCTTCAACCATTTGTTGATGGCCGTACAGATGAGTTTGTAAAATGGGCAAATTCAGAAGCAAGGCACCTCTCAACAGCTGGTAAACCCTTTTCTTTTTCTCCCTCCAAGAGGACTATTTTGTTGTTTCCCATCCAGTTTTTTAAAATCTGGAGTTATGAGTTTCTGCCTGATCATCTGACTTATTAACTCGTTTCATTGTTAGCTACTGATATTGCCTAAAAGGATAGATAAAGCTGCATTTAAATTCTATTAACCAATTTCCTTAAGAAAATGAAGGCTTATTTCTCTCTTCTAACTAAAGTCACAAAGTGACCTGCTTTGTTCAGAAAATAAATAAATGAACTGGAGAAATATTGCATTTTTCTCCAATTGTATTGGTTTTAATGTAGACTTTAAAACTTTTCAAATGCTAACCAAACAAAACTTTAATTTTGTGTCTTGCTTACTACAATTTTGCATTAATCCATAATTGATTCTTTTATTAGCTTTTGGCGAGGCTATGCTGCATACAATTGGTTATATTTACACAAGAAAAGCTGCAAGAGAAATTGGAAAAGACAAACGATACATGAAGGTACCATTTTTAGCAGAATGGGTGCGAGATAAAGGACACCAGATAAAGTCACAAGTATCAGCAGCTTCAGGTACATTTTCTGCTATCAAGGAGTGCTATTTGGTGAAACACAGGCTGCATATCCTTCAATGTTGAATTTTTTTTTATGGCTTATCTTAATTTGTATAGGTGCTGTAGCATTAATTCAACTACAGGAAGATCTAAAGAAGTTAAACCAAGGTGAAAACAAGGAAGAGATCTTAATGAAAGCCATTGAAGATAAGAAGGATCAAGTGCTTAATTCCTTATGGCAGATTAATGTGGTTGATATTGAGTCAACCCTGTCACGTGTCTGCCTAGCTGTGAGTTCCAGTATTTCCTTTGTTAACCTTAACAAAATAATAGTTCTTCCTGCAAGCTATTACTGTGTGGTTTTAGGTTGAATAATTTGAGTTATATCTTAGGTTATGGTGTTCACATGGTTTTATGCAAGTGTGTGACACATGATTTAACTCATTTGGAAAATCTTAGTGGATCATTAACTGAATTCCCCTACACATTTTTTCTGGGTTTTCAGAACCCCAAAAGGACCGAAAAGCTGGTAGGTGAATTTCGTCTCTTACACTTGGTGTTTGGCAAAGTCATTAACATTTCTTGATGATTGTTAAGATGGAGTACATTGGCCTCAAATTTGACCTCAGTTCTCTTTTACTTGGTAATAAAGGTGGTGCTAGCAGACTTAATTGTAACTGTGGAACCTCATGTGGCATCTAGGAGCTAATCAAATATCATTGATTTGCTCATTTTAAGTTTTGTACTAATGCCTAAGTCTCCCTTAAATTAATGACATGCAAAAGTACCATCTGCTATGGTAACCTTTTCTGATAAATATCTGCCTGTTGTCTGTGGACATTAAATGGCAAACGTTCTTGCATACCAAACTTCAATTAAAACAGACAAAATCCAGTGGAAAAATAAATCAATTTAGGGAGTGATCCAAAAGAATATAGGTAGTTTGAATCGAAGATAGCCTCTAGTAGCATTTGAAAAATGATTCAAGAACTGTTCTTTTTCAGGTACTTAAAGACCCCACTGTGTCCAAGGATGTTCTGAGGGGGCGGGCTAAAGCATTGAAAAAGTTAGGAACAGTCTTCCAAGTAAGCTTTTATTTTCCTTTGAATTCTAGCAATATATCATCCAGGGCCTAAACTTCTGAATTATTATTTTTGGGCCTGATCTAAACCTTTGAAATGAGTAATTGTTGTTATTTGCATATATCTTGACATTTTCATCTAACGAACCTCAAATTTCCATAATTTTTCAGGGTGCAAAGGCTGCTTATAGTAGAGAGAACAGTCTCCGCCATGAAAATGACACCAAGATAGATTTTGCGTCATCGTCGTAATTGCATCTATGAACATAGTAATTCCATCTTCACGGTGATGTATGTGGACATATCGAAGGTGAAAGGTTGTCTTAATAGCATCATAGCCATCTGCTGAATTTGGAGGAATATGTTTGCTCTTGATTGGATTAGTTTACTATGCACCTTTGACTTGCTTCAACCTTGGCTGTTTCTGTTGTACTCCAATGTGCAAAATCGTATTTAATTGTTTTCCTTTTGTATGTATATGAATGAGCTACAGAAATTGACAGTAGTATTTTTAAGGCTACCAATCTTTCTTACTGAGATACATAATGATTGAGTGGTCATCTGGCCTAGAAATGCTGATTCAGAATCTGACTTAAAATCTTGTGAAGAATTTGATCACAGATTTGCCTATTTTAGAATCGTTTCTATTAATGAACTTGCAAAGATGGTGTGGTGGTAATCACTGAATGTCTAGTTAAATTCTGTTTTACCTATTTACAAATCTTTTAGCAATCTCTCTCTCTCTCTCTTTTTCTCTCTCTCTCTCTCTCTCTCTCTCTCTCTCTCTCTCACTAGTCAGGCTCAGGGAAAGTTGAATCAATATTCGGGCCCAGTCATATTTCTTTCACCAAAAACATAGGCTGCTGAAGTTGGGAGGGCCAAAGGTCTTTGGGTCTACTGACATTCCTTTCCTCAAAAGTCTAAAGCATAGGTTGGAGCGAGATCTTGCTTGGATGTTTGAGTAGTTTACAAACAAGGGAAATAAAATACAAAAATAATCAGATGTTTGGTTAAGCCATAAGTGGTGGGAGAGGGTGAAGAAAAATGTTAGGGTCAAAAGTTGGATTATTTCCAATATAACCTTCAGAATAAGCTTACAGGTCCTGATTATATATTGTATACAGTTAGTGGCAATCCCAACAAGGAGATTCAGGAGATATTTTATGTGGGTATGTTCATATTCTGTGCACATTTGTCATTCCACTCTGTTATCCTTCACTCTAACGGGCACAAATCCAGTGCATATCCTTTTCTTTAATGAAAAAGAAGATACATTCATGACCAAGGTTGTAGCCATATCCTATCCTAGGATAGCCTACCAATACATGCAATTCAATGGAACCTAAAACAATCTTATCCTATGCAGAACAGAAAAGCTGACAGAGAAATTTACAATAATGCATTTCATATTTGCAATTGCATATGCTAGTACTTTTTTTTTACCACAACTCAATAATGATTATATTTATACTAATTGCAATTAGTTGTTAAAGTGGGTAACATATATATGACATATGCTTCTCTCTCTCTCTCTCTCTCTCTCTCTCTCTTTTTGAGGGAAACAACAAAATTAATTATGCATGGATTGGCCATACTATACCTTCAATATCCAAGTGAGGTAGAGGAACTTGTTTTGATTGATGGGAAACATCACAAATATCCCAAACAAACTTTCCACTAAAATTCCTCAAATTAGTGCACAACATCCCACATTTCCACTATCATATGCTTGCTAACCATGCCTAAGATCAGATTAATTAATCAAATGATATATATATCTTCTCAATTGACTGGATGTTAGGGAAAGGAATGGATTGGCCAAATTATTGAAGGCAAAGGTAGGGATGGTTTGCTTAAGTTAGGGGCTGGCTACCCTAACTTTTCCTATATAAAAGAAATTAAAAGAAAGATGGGTATTTAAAATATCACTGTGCAAGCTTCTCTTTATTCTCCACCAGTGTCCTTTCAGTGGTATTTGGTGTGTTGTCTTTGTCTTTATAGATAATTGAAACCACTAGTCATCCATCAAAGCTATTTTTATACCTAATATATCTTTTTAATTTGAGCACAACCACAGAACAAACAATAACCTAATCACCAAAACCCATCTGCTATCTGAAGTTTCCAATTCAGTCCTTCTGAGTTTACTGATAACTGAAGTCAACAAGTATTGACCAAGCTCAAAAAGACCTAAATGGTTTGCTACTACCAGGTTCTGCTCTATAGGACAATGAAGGGGTATTGTGGTAATTTCCACTGAAGGTCATTTCATTCTGAGTACTATTCTGTTAATTAACTATATCATCAGTCCACTAACTTCTTAGACTTAGTGCCCCAACAGGAGGAAAGTGGTCTATGTCAACTTTTCATTAGAATTCAAAACTAAAAAGCATAAAGCTTTGATTTATTTATAATTAAATTTCAATTTCCTCTTAAGTCAATTATAATGTTCATTGCATTAATATAGATATATAGGAAGCATGTATCATTTGCTCCACTAATTCTCTGATCTTGGAAGAGAAAAAAGAGCTTACCAATAACAAAGTTGCTCAACATGGGTTTCATGTTCTTCAACAAGTTCAGCATCCTCTTTCTCCTGATTTCAGCATCATTTTTATCAGCCTCTTTTGCTGCAGGTTGGTCTTTCTAAGTCTTCCACTGCAGCCTTTGGGTTTTAATTAGTCATATAACTACATACATTGTCAGAGCTGTTACTAAAGAATTGGAGATAAATATATAAACATGTTTATGTATGTATGTATGTATGTATGCATGCATGCATGCACATGTATGTGCATATAATGTAGCATCTATTCGTCGCAATATGTTGTTGCTGTTGCTGTTGCTGTTGCTGTTGCTGCTGCTGCTGTTATGCTTTTTATTCTTATTAACCATATGATGATGTGCTTAGTATTTAAATATTCCAGAGAAAAAAGCTGAATTTCACCTTTACGAATATGCATGATATGAACTGCATTTGCAGGTCGAAGTTCCAAGTTTGTCAATAAGTTGGCCAAAGAAGTGGATGCAATTCCAGAGGTTTGTATTTAAAAAAGCCTTCAGAAATTCTTGGGTTATGATCTCCTCCTCCTCTTCCTCCTTCTTCTTCTTCTCGAAAATCAAACCATCTTCAAATTAGTAAACTTTTTTAGTAAAAAATTTCAGTCAACATATCTCACCATTCAACAAAAATTCCCATGTTCACCGGCCAAGTTTAATTAGTATTAGTTGTAGTGTACACAAAATTTAAGTTTTGCAGCTGACTCATAATTTGATTTTTTTTCGCTGTAGGAAACGTTAGGGAAGCCATTGAACCACAAGGAAGCTGCCATGATTCATGAAAGGCTGCTGAAAGCTAACACCAAAGACTATGGAAGATATGATCCAGCACCTGCTCTTGTTAAGCCTCCTTTCAAGCTCATCCCCAACTGATCATCTGATGGTTTAGCCATCAAAAACCGCCGTCGGAGTAGCCTCTTTATATTAATTAAATAAATGAAGTAGCTGATGTGTATCCCCTACTATAAAGTGTTAAAGAAATGTTCTAGTGTAATTATGTGAGATATATATATATATATAGACGGTTAGACCATTCAAACGAACGAAAGTATGCAAATGCGTTCAGTTTGGTTTGATTTTTACACACACACAGAAGGTGTAATTTGTTAACAAACTGAAACTGCCATGTTACAGTTTTGGTGGCCAATTTGGTCTCTTTGGAAATTTCCTAAACCGATCAAATCAAATCGAACCAACTGAATTTATAAAGATGGGCTTGGTTTGGTTTGGTTAGGCCAATGATTCGATTCCTAAAGCGAACCAATGCAGGCCGGATATTTCATCGGTTCAAAGATTCAATTCGAGCAAGCAAACCATCTGATCTTGTGTTGATACAAGTAAACTGTCATATTTCATTTAACTTGGAAGCAAAATAGGATCTGATTGTGTTGATACAAGTAAAACTGTTCCTTGTGAAGTTTAGTTGTTCCTTGCGAAGTTGTGTTATTTTACAGGGGCATGGATCTTGGCCCTCTCCTCTAACCGCATATTGCAGAAATTTGGCTACACTTTAATGCTGAAACTCATTCACTGAAAGCATACATGCTTGCTATCCTCCTCTAGGCTGGCAGAGAAACCTCCTTTCACAGACAATCCAAAACTAATGGATATGAAACAATAAGGGAGAAAATCTAGAGGAGGAACCAAGTACCAACAACTTCACCAGTCCATATCTGCAAGATTGAGTTGCGATATATTCTCGGATGATGTACAAACCAAAGTGGTCAAATGAATCCAACAGCTGTGAGAAAGTTTTATGCAGTAAGATATAAGAAAAGATACATCCTAAGTGCAATCCAAAATAGTTCAACATAAAATATTACAATTAAGTATTAACTTTAGCACAGAGTCCATCAATCATTTTGGTATGTGTCCTCACATTATGTTGAAGGCCTATTTGATAGTAAACCAGAAATGAGGCCCTCGCATGTTCGATTTTTCCAGCTACGCACAAACCTTCGATAAGAATAGTGTAAATCGCAATGTCCATGAGACCCAACATCTTGCATTTCAAGCTCTCTGAAAAATTCTATTTCCATGTCAACATGTTGGTTTTTTAACAGACCATCCAATAAAACAGCATAAGATTGAATATCTGCAGATTGGCCACAAAGACTGCATCTTAGTGAACAAGTTTTGTGCATCTTTTATTCTTCCTGCTCTGCAAAAACCATCCATAAGAGCAGTATAAGTAATGGTAGCTGGAAAAAGTACCCTACAACAATACTCGTTTCAGAATCTTAAAAGTTAACAAAGATAATGTTGATGACTAGAAGGATGATGATTTTAACGTTAAAATGAAAATACAATATGGTACAGTTCATAATGAAGTTCAACAAAACTTATAAACTAAAACATTGTTAGGACCAACTAGCTCTTAGTTATCTCTTTCCATATTCGAAGAGATCCAAAGTTCGAATCTTCCATCCTCCACTGCTAAAATAGGAATATAGAAATTCTAACTTGTTAACATATATACCGAAGAAACAAATTCTTTTAATGCCAAATTTGAGTGACTTGATTATTTTTATGTACAAGCAATAAAACAAACTTATGACCTCAGAGAACTCAACAAAATTCTTGTTTAATTGATATTGTAGAAAATGCCTATAGAGAGGAAGTGTTTGATTTTTAATTTTACTTTTTCATTTCAAGATTTGGTTTTGTTAGCCTAAAATGATAAAAGAAAATCATAGTGCAACCGGCCGAAGAATTCAGTACCAACTAGGCGTCTTTCTTGGGATGTGTGTTTGTTTAAGGCTTGTTAGCACGGTGACCTGAATGGCCATGCGTGCGAGTAAGTGTAATATATGATATGGATAAACGCGCATGATCTTGACTTCCTAACCGGAGGGATCGTGGCTGAGGAAAGAACACCCTTCAGCCGTTGGTTCTTTTACAATGGCAACAAGGCTTTTTTATATTGTTAGCTTGAGACTGAACGACACTCTCACAAATATTTGTGGAGGTATGGATTAAATGATGCTCAAGAGTAACTATGAATCGGAACAATGAAAATCTTGTTGATATACTGGATGAACGTTTACAATGCATGGTGCTTAAGAAATTTGATGAACAAATATCTTGTTGATAAGATTACATGAAATTCTAAGAAAGTAAAACATAAATTTGAGAGTGCACTTGAGCAGCGTTTCAACTTGTTTTTTTTGTTGTGTTGGATGTCCTTTTTTTCTGAAATTGCTATAGAAGAAGGGTAAATTACTCAAATGGTCTTCAAACTTATACCCAATTTACATTTTGGTCCCTCAATTAAATTATTCGTTCAAATGGTCCACCAACTCTATATTAATAGCTACATTATGTTAATGTTGCCGTCAAATATAAGGGTAAAACCGTTTATAACTGTCATATATTCCACAAATAGGTGATAAAGTGGTGATACATAAGTGATAGAGTGGTGATGCATGTGCAGTGGTGATAAAGGGGTGATACGTAGGTCAAAAGTCTTATTTACCCCCACAAATGTAGCATGTTGAACGAATAATTTAGTTTAAGAACCAAAATGTAAATCGGGTACAAATTTGAAAACCATTTGAGTAATTTATCCTATAGAAGAATGTGTCACCAATGTAACCTCCACCCAAAATATCCCACCTCCCAAGTCCTTGCATGTCCAACACGCCCTGGTGGTTTCTTCCACACTCACGAATCCCAAAACTTCCTTTCACTCCTATTTCTGCAAATTTCTTCATCTACGTCGGCCTTGGAACCACCAATCGCCGATGTCACCCACGATACTCCACAAGCAAGCTGCTTGATCAGCACCACAGGCTGGGGTCTATCTCTTTTGTAATAAGTGAGTCATCTTTTAAAACAAAACTTTACAAAAACTATTTTAATTTAAACTGGATTAAACCCTAAAGGCCCACTATTTTTTCCAAAAACTGAGCCCACTAAGGGTCAGAAAAAAACCGGGTCCAAACACTCTGGTCTGGTCGCAATTTGTTGGAGCATGCAGGAGATTGTCGCTAAGATATTTGCAAATGCAAGCAAATCCTCCAACTTGTGCATCCTTTTTGGAACATGACCAAAAGTCATCCAATTCCACGTCTTCAAATCACGTGCAGGGAGCAGCCACAATTAGACCTTTTCTAATCCTCTCATCAGTACATATATAGTCATTTTTATAATTAACTTAATGTTGGCCCCTCCATCGTGTACGTGTTGATTGGCAAGTAATTGCATCTTGGTTTATTTGCTTAATGGTGTGCGCTATGATGACGGGTTATTTTTCTTTATCGACTCATATCGTCTTTCGGTTCGTTCTACTTGTTTAGCTTTTCGTTTCAATTATCGACTGTATGATCTCTTTTCTTCTTATAGTATAGATTATCGCTTTTATTTTAAAAAATACACCGAAAAATTATTTACAGTCAAAATCGTGGGTTGCCTACATTTCCAAACCAAGGCAACAACTTTTCTAATGGCTTTTTCCTTCCAGCCTTCCCACTGGTTGATGTGGACGTTGTTAAATTATTATAATTAAATTAAGAGCTTCTTAAGTCTTAACCATACACGCTTCCACTTGACAAACTCACTTTCCCGCACTTTATAGTGGCCACCTCAGCACAAAAGCGAAAAAGACAAATCTACCCTCCCTTCTACTCCAGGATCCAATCCTGGTTCGGGCACAGATGTGAGGACAATTATGGTAGAAAAAATAATCTCTGACAATTA
This sequence comes from Prunus kanzakura, assembly GCA_020521455.1. Lineage (NCBI taxonomy): Eukaryota > Viridiplantae > Streptophyta > Magnoliopsida > Rosales > Rosaceae > Prunus > Prunus kanzakura. The sequence continues at coordinate 211,141 of BPUM01000821.1, forward strand.
ACAACATCCAACTTTGACTCTTCACAGAAAAGCAAAAGAAAAAGAAACAATAATAAGGCCAACCGCAGCAAGAAACTCATTATTTATTTATTATTTAATTAAGCAAGATATATATAATAATATATTATAATATATTTTTTTAGAATTTACGTGTCCAAATTGGTCATGTTGTTTAACTTGCACCGTCCTAACTCTCGCCACCTAATTAAGTGTTCGGACTAACTAAACCCTACCTTACAGTGATGTCGACGAAAAACAAAAAGATGCTGCGGTGGTTAAATTGTGGCACAACCAGAATTTATAAACAAAAATTAAAATTAGAAAGAACAATTGTAAATATATTTATACCATATATTATATTTGTATTTTCTTTTCATTTTTTATTTTAATTTTTAGATTTTAAGGCGATACGAATTTGAAGAGTAGTAACCCATGTACCCGAAGTCTTATGTTCAAATTTCCTTCCTTCAATATCATTTTTATTATGTCATACCAAATATAACAAATAATAATTTAAAAATGAACTCGAATGGATAAGGTGTAATGTTTGCAATGACATTGCAAAGAAGATTTCACATGCATAAATGATAGGGAGTCTTGATCAAATTACTTGAGTAATTGACTTAGGTAATACCATTTTAATCCTTACATCTAAGCAACTACACTACCTAGGTAAAATTTTATGAATGTTAAGATGATCATAATTGACTTTTAAAAAAAAAAAAAAAACAAGATGATGCTATTACTTAATTATATAACTTGTCACTTATGATATTGTAACTAGAATATGATAGCAACACTTTACTTGAAAATTGCTCAAGTGAAAAATGATGTTAATAACTAGGGCTGACAATGGATCATGTCGTGTCGTGTCATGATTATATATGTGTTAAGAATGCTAAACTCAAACCCAACCCGTTGAATAAACGTGTCATTTTCAGGTTGACCCGTTTGTTTCTCGTGCGGGTTTCGGGTCATGTTGTGTTGACCCGCGCTAAGTAGTAGCAAATAAAAAATAAATAAATAAATCAAATTTTTTATAAATTAATCTAGTAATTGCATTTTTTTTATATAAAATAATTATAGCATTTTGCCTCTCTCTCTTTATATATAAAGATTGAGAATGAGAAAAAAAATAAAAAAACTAAAAAAACAAAGAAAATGAAGAAAAAACAAAGAAATTGGTTAGCTTACATAGGTATTTTAGCGGGTTAGTGGGTTGACCCGTTTAATAAACGGGTTAAACATGTGTCGAGTTGGCGGGTTACATAGGTATTTCAGCGGGTTGACGAGTTGACTCGAAACCCACCCGTTTATAAATGGGTCACCAGCGGGTTGACCCAAAAATGACCCGTTTTTTAATCGTGCGGGTTCATGTCGTGTTTTTTCCTTGCAGGTTTTGAGTCATATAACGGGTCGTATCGGAAATTGTCACCCCTATTAATAACACTTGTGTCTTGTGAAAATTGCCCAAAGGGGTCGGTGGCCTCCATCACTCTCCTCCTCCTTTTTTTCCCCTCTTTACCCTCCCAGATCTTCCCCTCTCCTCTCTACCTCTACTCCTTGCCCATCCCCTATAGTCCCTCAATCTTGGCTAAGTTTGGTGGGCTGTTTGCTTGGCTGTCTTGATGAAGACGTTGCGATGGGGTTGATGTGGCGGATGTGCGAATATGTTCGTCTCTGTCCTCCCTCGGTTTGGTGAGAACTTGATTTGAGCTGTTGTGGTGATATGGCGTTATATTTTGCTTGTTTTTTTTTAGTTGTAATAAGTGCAGTAATTTGTTTGTTGGTCTCTCTTCGGGAGAGCCTTAGTTATTGTTTAGGTTTTACATTGGTTTTCTAGGTCTCTCCTTGGGAGAGTTTTGTTTCGTTCTTTATGTTGGTGTTTGTTTGGTTTATTCAAGCTGTGTCTTTGGGCGTTTTTCAGCTTTTCATGAAAAAGTCGAGTAAAGCCATGTTTTACTACTAGATTTGAGCCTTTAGGGATGCGATTGGGGGAGTACCATAGATGTGATTATCTATTGTACTTCATTGACAGGGGGTGTACCGTCCGTAGTCATGATTATCTTTATTTTGGGTCTGAATATGGGTTCAAGTGATTGGTTGCTTGTGTGGCTATTGTAATTGAGCCTTTAGACTTTTATCAATGATATTTCTATCATTTGGCATAAAAAAAGAAAGATGTTTTTTATACATAATCTAATCTAAATTATGGGGAGATGGATTTGAACTTGGATGTAAAGTAGGGAGCACATCCACTCAAGCCAACTTAGCTAAGCCATGGCTGCAAGATGTTAATCATGAAAATTCGATTAAACATGCAAATTGTGAAACCTTCTGACCAAATTGACCTTGTTTTATCACTTTTAGTTTTGGGAATTAAATAGTGCTAATTAGGAAATGGGATCTAACTTACGTGTAAAGTAATAATTAGAAGGGAATCTAACTTATATTTTTCTTCCTTTCTATTCTTTTGTTTATTTAATCCAAAAAAAGCAATTTCATTAATAAATCAAACACAACTTACGTGCAACCAAAATGACAGCATTTCCCCTTCCACTCGAGGTCTTAGGTTTGATTCTCTCATCCCTTAATATCTTTTTTATAAATAAATAAAAGTTTAACAGGCTAGTTTACCATTTTATCCTTTTTTTTTCTTTTAGAAATTTAGTTAAATAAAGACATTTGTTGGGTTTTTTAAAAATTTAACCATTTGCTTTATATATAAGTTTTATTTATTTTAATAGTATAAGCGATAGTCTATACTAAAGGAGAGAGGGTTATCACACACACACAACAATATATTATGGGAATTTGAACCTGAGACCTTTTCTCTACAAGTTAAGACTCTTTTTTATTGAGTTAAATCATGTTGACTTTATATATAAGTTATTAATTGAGCATATCTCTAATTTACTTCTACAAAAGACAATGATTTGGGCATCATAAACAAAATCACATACTGTACAAATAATGAATTGAAATTTCTTTGAGAAATTTTTATTTTTATTTTATGCTTCTTTTTCTTTAGATGGATTTGTTTTCCAATGCTGAAATTAATTATGTGGATACTTTGCTGGAACGTGAAAAGCACGGAATGCGTACTGCGCACTCCGCGTACTGCATAAGGTACCGCCCGCCAACCAAAATCTTCCAATTAACTTTAAACCTTTCGTTAACACGAAAACTCCAAAGTACAACACTTGTCACCACAATTATCAGCCGCTGTTTACTACAGTGTCAGTGAAGTACAACTCCATACAGCACGCTTTAATTATTCTAAATCTCCACAAAAGAAATTATAATTTTCTTATTTTTTTAAATAAAAATATTTAATTCCACGCATTGCGTCACCAAACGCCGTCTGAACAACACGGGGCGCGTTCCTGAACAGCCACCGACGGCGTTACCAAAACTGTCTAAAACGACCTCGCTTCCACCCCTCTTTCTCTTCTTCTGCAACGAACAACAAGCAGCAGCCTTTCACTCTCCCTCTCTCTCTCTCTCTCTCTAAAATTTTATCTCTCTACCAGGCTCGCTCTCTCTCTTTCTCTCTCTCTCTCTCTCTCTCCAGCCTCGTCTCTCTGTGAGTAACTCATTATGCACAGGCTTGCGTTTTGTTTTGTGTGTTTGTGATGACCTTCGCACATACAAATTGAATTTTGATTATTGTTATTATCTTGTTATTGAATTTCATAGTCTAGGGATTAATTTGGTGGTTTTTGTTTTCGAAAATTTGGCGTTTGACTACGAATTCGATATTTCGTGCATAAATTTCGGATCTCTCTGACATGTGTAGTGCCTCAATATTTACTATTTTAGGGCATTTTTAGATTTTTTTAATAAAATTTTTGGATTTTGGACTCAATCTTGAGTTTCCTTAAGAGTAGCAGATTGAATCGATACCTGGGCCTCTTTATATTTCCCACACAGTTTTACTGTTTTGTTCTTGGTGTTGTCGGTGTTTTCATTTTTGGTGATGGTTGGTACGGTACCAAACCAACAGTGTTGAAGAAAACTTTGAGAATTTATTTTTCTCAATTTTTGAAGCTCCACTGAACTACAGAGGTTTATTGGACTGAATATATATTCAATTAAAGTATTTTTTGCCCATTTTTGCTGTCACTGTGTATCCAACTGGGAAAGGGAAGAACTGTGAGATTCATGATGTGCTTTCAATTGGGTAACCTTTGTTTTCATTTGTTATTGTTTCCATATGGAAGTGGTCCTCAGTATGAATTTTCATTTAGATGTTTTCTTTTTTCGCGTTTTGGAGTTTCGGGTTCTTTTTCCTTTCATGATATTGTGTATTGTTGTACAGAACTAGGGTCTATTGAAATCCATCACTTCATTTTCTGTCCTCTTAAGTTTGCATGTTTATTGTACTATGGATCATCTTCTTGATGGTTTGCTTCTTTTACTGTAGTTGCAGAAGAACGGCTGGTTATGGAGCCAGCTGTATTTGTGAGTTGACTTTTAAGTTGGAGAATGCAAGTTACAGTTGAGGTGTTACAATTGCAAGTTTAAATTTTTGTGTATTTTGAGGATGGGGTCTGCTTGTTGTGTCGCTGCTAGAGACAAGACTATAACAAACAGAGCAAACAGTGAAGTTCTGCATCGCAATATTCGGTATTCTCCAACATGGAGCTTTCGATGGGATAACCGAGTGGGGGTAGCAGGTGAAGAGACTTCTGTGAGTTGGTTTTCTGATGGAATTAGCAGAAACGATGGTTCTGAAGTTAAATTTGAGTCAGCATGTGTATCAGAGGAGGGAAGTCCATTGGTACATTTTCGAAGACATACAGGGCAAAAGTCCTCAATTTCTGAGGGAACTGCTGGCCATGTGAGGACTCCCACTTCCGGTAATTCTTCTGGCGATCTTTTATTTGATTCATAATTCAATAGTTTGTAGTATAAGTTTTGGTGAATTTTGGTGCAATCTCGATGCTTAGGTTCCTTGCAGTTTCTAGTCAATATCCCATAAGTGTGATTTGGAATTGAAAGGCAGCAAAAGCAGATGTTGCAGCTGCCATGTCTCTGCATGTTTTCTTATATAAAATTTATCTCATACTCTTGAGGTTTCCTACAGTTTTTATAAAGTATAAACACCATGGAATGGAACAGAGAAAATGTCTTTTACACACTGTAGTTAAAATTCAAAGTCTTATTGGTGTAGCCTGTGCATAACACCAATTTTAACCACCGTACATGCAAATCTTGATTAAGAGAAACTAGTTTACATGTTAAATTGATGCATTATTGGTTGGTTTTGGAGTTTGTAGAAGTTTCAGACATAATTTATATGTTTTATAGCGTGTTTCCGTCATTTTATATATCACCCATATTTCCACCGAGATCGATATATCTATCGATATTTCTCTAAAATATAGATTACCGATGTATACACCAAAGTGAAACTTAAATTGTTGATTCTCCCAAAGTTCCTTTTATGCAGCGAATCTACAACTTGGGATCAAAGAGATTACTCTCTACTTTATTGATTGGAGGATTGCAATTTATCTCTTTCTAGATTGTATCTGGACTTCTGCTCCCTTGTCATTATATTTGTTCCTGCAAATCGCTCATAATTTTTGCATGTGCCATCCAACTTGACGATGTGTTTGTTTGCATGTAAACCAAAGGACATTGCCAGCATAGTTGCTTTTTAGATACAAGCTCAATATTAACATGAAAGGTCATACTTTGAGCTAAGGTTGACCTTGGTGGGCCATGTGTTACCAAATACGTACTAATAAGAAGGAGCATAGTAATTTGAAAGAAGCACTAATGAAATGGATTACAATTTTATGTGAAGCTGGTGAAGAGGGACCCTGTACGTAAACATAGATGGAAGAAAAGGATCAGTTTATTCCTATTTTGAGATGATCAAGGATTCAAGGGATCATGTGATTTATTGAAACCATGCAGAATAGAAGATGATGGCTGAAAATGTGAAATATAGGTGAATGGAAATGCTTAGGAATGGGGCGGTTGCAAACTATGCAATCAGCATCAAAGGTTAGACTACTTTTATCAATTAGATTGGGAAGATGAAGGACACAGTTGGTTATTTCCTGAATAGATCCCCAGACAATAGGATGCGTGTACTTCTCCTACTATTTCTTTGATATCTCTTTACATGGGTAGGTAGGAGAGTTTTTGTGGGTGTGATCATGTGGGTCAAGAGCTCAGGTTCTGGTTATGTGATTTTGTTCACATTGAGAAGATTTCATGATTACACTTTACACAGTTTTACATTCTTTAGGTGTTCATATTTTTCCAGCTAATGGCCTTTGGGCCTAGCAGCACCTCCTCCCCCCTTAAAAATAAGGGCGAAGGAGGGGTTTCAGGGTTCAATTGCTGCTTGTGTTGTGTTCCTGTCGTTTTTCAAAATATGTTTTTAACTTTTCCTGATGCATGATTGTAGTTCTAACGCTAACCTTCTTTTACTTATAAGTTTTGAAGCTAAAATTTTATCCGGTTCATAAATACAATGTTGATAATTATATAGGGATTATCAAAACTGTCTCTTACCTCTTTTTTCTTAGTTTCCATGCCAATGGGATAACTTTTTCCTTGTTTTGATTTCCTTGTACTGGCCTGCAAGTGGAATAGGTGAGTTGAGGTTTTTGATGCCTATTGCTTTGTCTCAAGGCAAGCTTGTTGCCAATTCCTGTGGTTTAGTACATAATTTAATTCAATAATTTGTTAAATCAATAAAGATGGTTCAATCAATAAGAGAAACTTGATATTACATTAAATATGATAGCTTTTTGTAAAATCATCATATTATTTCCTGGAAAATGTGACTTATATGGAATCACAGAACCTATTTTGTGAACCTTTTTGGCTGTTTAAATTCTCTTGCAATTGTGCTTGAAAGCTTAAAAGAGCTAACACATCACACACCCACGTGCACCTTAGTTGTCTGTGTGATGGAAAAGAAATAGAAGACCTTGTACCTCCTGCTTAAGACAGTTTTTTATTTTTTGGTTTTCCAAATGATTTAGTATAAAACTAAAATAAGGCTGGTTATCTGTTAAATAAATGGCCTCCTTCAGATTTTTCTTTTATTTGAATTTTCCCTTTTATATTTTAATTGTTTATAACATTTTTTTCTGATATATTTGTATGTGTCTATGGCAGATCGATCTATTTCAAGAAATATTTCCATGGATGCAAGTCTAGAACAGGTAGATCATATGCAGCTACAGGCACTTTTTGCTATCATTTTAGCACAATTAATTCACAGAATTCCACAAATGATATTCTTCTCCTTACTGTTGGATTGTATTGTAGGCAAAGGAGTCAACAGAATCCCCTACAGTTTCATATCCGTCCCCGACAAAGTTATCAGTTTCGTTGCCTTCTACTTCATCGTTGTCTGCATCCCCATTGTCATCTCAATGTCATCTGCCTCCTGCTAGCTCAACACCATTGAGGTGGCCCCGCTGTTCTCCAGGACATCAGCTATTAAGGCAAGTATCTGATGGCCGAGTCCCAGGAAACAAGTCACCAAACAGCTGCTCAATTTCTGAAGATAGGGCAAGGCTCCCCTCATGGAGCAATGAATCTGCTAGAGGCTCCCGTGGTGGGTCTTCAGATAGTTGGTCTATGCATGCATTTTCTGAGCTCATGGCCACATCTAATAGAGAAAGGTGGTCTTTTGATAGTGAGTCCTTTGGCTTTAATCGTGAGAAGATAACTAGATCCAGTAGCAGAATTTCAGCTTCACCCCCCGTTGATTTGCAGACGTGTGGGGTTTGCTCAAAGCTTTTGACTGAGAAATCTTCATGGAGCGGCCAAAAGATTATTGCAAACAATGAGCTTTCTGTGGTCGCGGTGCTAATTTGTGGGCATGTTTATCATGCCGAATGTTTGGAGAATATGACTTCTGAAATTAACAAGTATGACCCAGCCTGCCCGCTTTGTACTTTTGGGGAGAAACAGATCCACAAGTTGTCTGAAAAAGCATTGAAAGCAGAAATGGACTTGAAGGCTAGAAACAAGAGATCAAGAAACCGGGTGTTAGACCTTGATAGTGATTCTGTTGTGTTTGATCGCTTGAAGAGTAGTAGTGGACATCAAGGAAAAGGCCCTAAGATGGGATCAAGTTCCAGCATGAGAAGCTCCTCGGGAAAGCCTTTTTTGAGACGACACTTCTCTTTTGGCTCCAAGAGTACTCGAGCCCTATCAGAGAATCACTCTACGAGAAAGAAAGGGTTCTTCTGGGCAAAATCTAGCAAGATGTGAGCTAACTTATAGATGTTTGGGAGGTGAGCATATCTGTTTCCCATGTAATATTTCTTGCATCACTTATGCAGTAAAATTTTGTCACTATTCCTTTGGCATACCTATTTAATAAATCTACACTTTCCATACACTGTGGCCATGATTTATCCACCTGGTATGTTTAGGATTAACTTCTGTTTGGCTCTGAAGTCATCAACTTCAAAACCTCCGAATACAGGAGTTATGCTGATTGGAAACTTTTTTTGGTTCTTGTTGAACTCAGTATTGTTATTTTTATACAGATTCCAGTGTTGATGCTTCTTTTGCAATCTCAGTTGGATAAAGGATTGCGAAGGGGGCAGTTATCAAGACATTGTAAACATCTGCAACTGCATCTTGACATTCAACAGGGTTAGCTTATGGAGTTACACTGTAAAGAGGAGGAGGGAATATATAGAACAGTTCTTCATAGTGAAAGGAAAAAATAGTGGAATGAAAATGCATAAAAAGACCCCTGTGATCTGATTCTTCTTATTGTTCAAATTTTATTCCTTGCGTGAATCCATACTTGAATTTATCAAAATGATAACTTATGTAAGTCAGTGGGATGCTGGGTTTGCCAAAAGGCACCATATCCCTTCCTACGACTTTCTGTGTTGTGTTGCCATGTAATTTTTTTGCAGGTGCTACCGTTTCCATGTTAAAATACACCGTTTGAATTGACAGAGAGCTTTCCAGTAGCTTCAAATAGTGGTTAGATCTAAAGGTTTAAATGATATGCGTATTCACGGGTCGTATTTAGGGTTTACCTTTACACTTTGTATCTTGCGGGGAGTGTTTCTTGCCATTCGAAAAGAATCATAGAAATTTCAAGATTTTGGTGATAAATGTGCAGAAGAATAGGGAGGAAAATTTTGCGCTCTCATGTTCTCTCTTATTAGTCGCTTTCTCCCCCAACTAAAATTTGATTACGAATGTATTCTACGACACCTCGCACCTGATGCTCACTTTTTCATTATTTGTTCTGAAGCTTTTGCTGTATGCGAATCTCAGCCGTTGATGCATAATTCCAGCATCTTACATGATTTGTTTGTGATGTGCTTTTAGGCTTGTGCTCGGCTCTGTTGGGCCTCCCCACCCCCACCAGTTTCTTCTTTTTTGGTTCATTATATTCTTTTATTTACATAGAGAAAAAATGATTCAAGTCTAGGTTGAAAATTGAAAATGATGGGAAGAAGAAACCCCTAAAATTTTAGACCTAGATGGCGTTTTATAATCCTAAACAACCCAGTTTCACTCCTAAATTACCAAAATTAAGCTCTAATTTCACTCGCCCATAAAATTATAAAATTAACATTTCTATGAGAAATGCAGTTTGACGCATATGAAAAAATAATTTATCAAAAACACAAAAATAAAATCGCTTACACATATGTCACACTGCTATTGGCAGGAATGTAGGAGCTCATACTTACATGGCAATGAGAGAAGTATTTTCCTTAAGTTAATTGAAGATGATAAAGCCATTTACAATTAATAAGTTTGATATTTTCCAAATGTCAGAAAATAGAGTGTTCACACAATGCATGTTTATTTCGTAGCATGATCATATTATGTATATACGCACGAAATCAGTATTTTCTTGGCAGCATATGTTGGTTAACAAGATGAACGATAAAATCATATGAGTAGTAATGAAATTGGAAACTTATTTTAGTATTTATTATATATTATCTTATTGGTTCCCATTTGTTTATTTGTTATATTATTTATATTCACTGGGTTGAAATTAGGGTGAGATGTTGGGGAAAACTAAAACATTTTTTACATTTTTTTCACAAGGACTGGTAACTTTCTGAACCCAAAGTCAAAAAGTTGGGTACTGGAATCACGTCCATTCAAAACACAGTTTAGTAATTCAGATTCGATATCTTCAAGCTTCGAACAAAGGAAGAGGCTTAGGAGCCACACAGAAGTCAATGAAGATTTATCCCTGTTGAATTTCAGAGGAGGTGACTAATAATAACCAGGTCACCAAACTCGACAGACGAACCACCACGTGTATGTAGAAGGGGAAAACTTTCTTGCCAAACAGTGGGTGTCGCTGGCCAGTTATAAAATTTAGTTGGGATTCGCTGGCTTGCTTTACACAGTAATTGCCACTCCTGGACACGAAAAAGCATACAATTTTTATTTATTTTAGTTTTCTTCACTGTTAAATATGCATGTGATTAAAATATGGTATGTCGATTGACTAGGCCTGAAATATTGAGCCTCTACTCTTATTCCTTACTGAATATCTGGTGTTCACATGTTGAATTTGGATATTTACCCTTACCTCTTACCCAATGCATAGTATTCACGTATTGAGCTTGTAGAACCATTCATTATATGTTATATTTTATTTAATTAAGTTTATGATATGGGACTTATATTCTTATATAAAGATAGGTGGTGTTACAAGTTTTGATTAAGCTTTTACAAATTTTGCAAATGATTTCTTAAGTTTATTAATTAGTGTAAATAAGTATATATCACTGCACTCATTTTTTTTTGGACGAAATATCACTGCCCTCATAGTTAGTTAGTTGGTTATATTTTCTCAATACAAAAACTCCATTTTTAACCTTACTTATTCAACCAATCCAAATGAACCAAATCTGAATTATTTTTCTTAAAAATTTAACTCTTAAACCCTGCATGAAGAAATTACCCGCTAAGAAACAGACATCCGGATCATGCTCCTCTCCCGCCAGCTAATCATTCATATTCATTCATATCCCAACCCAAAACCCACAACCATGACAAGCACGGGTCACCCAGACAAGATAACACGTGGAAACCTTCATCTAACGTGGCAATGCATGCTCCTAATGGCATTGTCTGGGCACTGTCATGCCACGTGTCAGCACACAGCGACATGCAAGATGCCACACTCATATCTCCACCGCCATTCATTTTCCATTTTAAAAAAGGCCTAACCTCGTCGAACTTAGTTCAAGTTCCAACATCTGTAGAATATAGCAAGGCTTGTCATTTCTGATTTCTTACTTCGATTGAGGCTCAGCTCTTTTCGCAAAAAAAATACCCAAATGGCTCAAATTCGTGATGAGTATGGAAACCTAGTGCAGCTCACAGATGAGCATGGCAACCCTGTTCAGTTGACAGACGAGCATGGAAACCCTATGCACCTCACGGGTGTAGCTACTAGCACGGAAACCGAAACTGGAACATACACCGGTTCCGGTGTGCATGTTCCAGGATCTGGGACCACGGGTGGGTACGAGGAGCATGGTGGCGCGATGGGTGCCGCTGGAGTTGGGACCGGTCTTGGAATTTTTGGTGATAAACAAACAAGTGATCAACCTCATGGGTATGATGGTGGTCTCGGTGAGCACCGACAACAACAGCCCCACGACGGTGGTGTTACTGGTGAAGTCCGGCGTTCTGGCAGCTCATCAAGCTCTAGTGTAAGACTTTTTTTTCTTCATATATATGTACATATTAATTGTGCTATTTTTATTTGTAAATATATTGCGATGCTTCTTCTAACCGAAGATGTTATGCACACTCTCAGTTTTTTTTTTGATGCGACACTCTCAGTTTGTCGTATTACACTCTTAATTTGAGTTAGAAAATATTAAAAATATAATTTCAAGAGTGCATGACGTCAAATTGGGGTGTTCATATTTTCTTGTAAAATACTAGTTATATTGTGTACTTTGTCTCCATGTGGAACTTGCTAAATTTGTCAAAAAAATTACTGAATAAATCTAACAAATCCAACATTCATATTGTTATGTTATTTATTGTGTAGGAGTTGACTTGCATATAAAACTTTTTAGTGAGACTAAGCTTGCATGTTTTGATCAATGTTTACTCTTCTTTCTTGATCTCTTCCCCTCGGTTGGTCGCTTGTAGTCTGAGGAGGATGATGGGCAAGGTGGGAGAAGGAAGAAGGGACTGAAGGAGAAAATAAAGGAAAAATTGACTGGCGGGAAGCACAAGGGCGACGCTCAGCAGCAAGCACATGGACATGGACAAGGGCAAGGACAGACACACACCATAGCCGTCGGCACCGCCATCACAACCACAGTGACAACTGAGGCGGAGAAGAAGAGTATGATGGAGAAGATCAAGGACAAGCTGCCTGGTCATCACAGCCACTAAATTATTAATTAAGCTTAATTGTGTGTGTTGGTGTTAATTAATTGTGTGCAGTTTGTAGTGAGCCTATTAGGGCAATGTAATAAAGAAGTTGCTTTTGAAATGTGTAGGGAAGCTGTGCTGTACATGTTAGATAGTGTGCTGAATTTCATCACCGCAATGGTTTGCTTTGTGATCAAGTTTTTATAATCACATTATGCCAAGTGGCTTTGTGGGTCGAGTCATTTATCAGAAGGTATCAATTCATCAACGAAAGAGACACCATAGAAAGTTTTCTTATTAGATATTTGACATTATTGTCGCAGACTCGCAGAGCCTCTGCATTTATATGAAGCGTGCATTTTCGTGTCATCTCTCCTCTCTCGTCTTCCTCTCGCCTTTTCTTTTTTGATTTTTTTTGTCAAAACCTCTTGCCATTTCTTTGATCGGCAGTAATCATGTTCTTGGTTTTTTCTTTCTTGTAAACAACGTTCTTCTGTTTCCATCAGTGGTGAGGTTAAAATATATTGCCCAAATTTATTGAAAAATTTCGAACATACTGCTCCAATTGATAGCTTTTAAATTCCAAATATACAGCTCCAATTGATTGCTAATGCTATTGCAGTCTTCATCAACCAAATGGATTAGGAAAAGTACCTTTCCGTCTTTGAAATTCAATGAACAGATTGACTAATTCTCCAATGGGGATTTACAGAGAAATTGGAGCAAAAGTTACGAACTTATTGTTGCTGAGGTGGCTTATCCACAATCATTTGATTATTTGAATGCTCCAGATTTTACAAAATGCACGAACGCTTCGCTTCTTAAATGCAAAGGTTCGAGATCCATTGTCACATTATAAATTTGGTTTTGACCGTTTAAATTGCTGCCATAGAACGGATTATTGGTTTGATTTTACCGATTGCTATAAAACAGATGGATGTAATAAAATTGTTCTCTAGTAAAACATATGAAATTTGCAAATATATGTTTGTGGTACATAGGCTAGCTCATTATGCATTATTATGGGGTCGGCATCCGGTTGAATAGATTAAATCGGCAATTCATATCGTAACTAATAACCGGTTTGGTTTGGTTTTGACCAAGAAAATGCCAAATGGATTTTACACCTATCTTTACATGAAACCATCCGATCTCATTCAAGATAGTTTGCTTTATGATGTTTTGTAATCTTTGAGTTCAATACATCCTTTTTCGGTAAGGAAGTTGTAGCTCAAGTTGTTAATAGTTTATGATGTTTTGTAACTCTCGAGTTCAATACATCCCTTTTTGGTAAGATAGTTGTAGCTCAAATGGTTAAGGGTATTTGAAATATGCACCTGAGGTCATAGGTTCGATTCCCCATTTCTCAAATATCGTTCATATCAAAATATATTGCTTTTCTTAAACTAATTAAAAAAAAAAAAAGTCTCACCTGATTATTATGTGTGGTGGTCCACATAATATTTATGTTGATCCAACGGCGCAAAACACGTCAACCTCCACTCTCTCTCTCTCTCTAACGACCAAAACCCCCAAACTTGAGTTTTCTCGCTTCTTCAGCAGCCTCCGCTCTCCATTTCACCACCATTGTCTCTCTCTGCTCTCTCCCTTTCCCGCCTACTTAAACCTCTCAACACTGTCACCAAATGCTTTCACAGGTTCCCAAACCCCTCTCCTTCTTCCAAAACCCATCGCCCCCCATTCCCATTCCCAATCCCACCACTCCCACTCTCCGCTTCTCAACTCCCAAGCCCTCACTCACACTCCTCCGCCTCCCTCTCTCTCCTCGCCGGCTCACACTCGCAATGGCCTCCAATCCCGGCCGTCCAGACTCCGCCGTTCCGCTCCCGCCCAAAAGTTTCGAGCTTGATCGATTCGCTGAGGTTGCCAACAAGGTAGCCGATGCCTCTGGTGAAGTCATTAGGAAATTCTTCCGTCAGAAATTTGACATTCTCGATAAAAAAGATTCCAGTAAGTTTGAGTGTGTGTGCGTGTATATGCTTTGTTTGGTTGCTGAGAAAGTTGAGAAACTTGGAAGTGGACAGAAGTTTTTTAATAACGTTAAATTTGAAAGTAAGAGGAATGTGAGTAAGCTGGAGAAATTAGGAATGTTGGATTCAATTGCTATAGCTCTGTTTGGTTTTTGAGGAAATGTAGGAAAAGAAAAATCACAATTTGAGTGTTGGGTTTTGTGCTGTTTTGCTTTATAAAATAATTGAGAAAAAATTGAATTGTTTTAGCTGACTGAGTTAGTGATTGGTATGGACTACAGTATTGTAAATTTTGAGTCATTGATTTCCTTATTTGTTGTTTTGCTGCAGGCCCTGTGACAATTGCAGATCAAACAGCGGAGGAAACTATGGTTTCGATTTTATTAGAGAATTTTCCTTCTCATGCTGTGTAAGTTTTGTATGTAAATAGATCATTTTCCAAGAATTGAATTGGTAAATTTCGAGTCTTTAGGTTTACAGCTGTTTAGATCCCATAATGTGACAATTTTTTAGACCTAAAATAAGCTAAAAGGAAATGTTTTTAGGGCCCTAATATGTTGTTGTTCTGGTTTTTAACATTTTTGCTCCAATGTTTTCGTTTTTATATTGAATATGACAAGTTGCGCTTAAGCTATGGTAAGTGGTTTGATAGGATAGACGAGTGTAGGCTTCTCATTTACCGTTTCCGTTCTTTACTGTCCTTGTCCGGCTATTTCCTTCACAACCCCATGGAACACATAAGAGAAAATTCGATTTTTCTAAACAACCATGAATTTCTATATTTGTTGTGCTATTGCTAAAATAATTGTGGAGGAGTAATTGCAGTTATGGAGAGGAGAATGGGTGGAGGTGCAAAGAGAAGGCTGCAGACTATGTATGGGTTTTAGATCCAATAGATGGAACAAAGAGCTTTATCACTGGTATTGTATATATTTTTTTAAAGAAAGATTACTGTCTTGAAATAAGTGTTCTGCAAATTTTACTTGGGTGAACCTGCACTTTTTTCCCCAGGAAAACCTGTGTTTGGTACTCTCATTGCTCTGCTACAGCGGGGTAAACCAGTAAGAATCATCTGCTACAACATGCATAAAATAAAAACAGGCTTATTTCTATTATTTTTTATATTTTAAATGAAAATGAATATGTAATATGATTATGTGCTCAAGAAAAAACTTTTTTTTTATCTCCATTATTCAACACTTGAGAACAGAATTCTGAAATGAAAATTAAAAATTGTGTTAGAGAAGGGAAGAAAATGGGTACCATCGTCACTTCAGCACTCGTCAGTTCAATTTAATTTTTGTATCCATTTTTGCATGCAATAGATGTTTTATTGGAGTAAACATGCTCATTTGTGCCCATTTAAAAATTTAGTTCTTGTCCCAGTTACTTGACTGAATTTTTTCACACTGAGTTAGATAAATGCATAAGAGTTAGTTCAAATTTCAAGATTACATCTACTTTCTTCTTGAACTGATACCTATTATTTCACCCAGATTCTTGGCATAATTGATCAGCCTATTTTAAGAGAAAGATGGGTTGGGATGAGTGGAAGGAAAACTACATTGAATGGGCAAGTAGTGTCTACACGGAATTGTGCAAATCTGGCACAGGCTTATTTGTAGGTTTTTTCTCTTTTCATGTGAATATCTATTTTATAGCTAGAAAGTTGTTCTGTGGAAAGCAAACCACGTCTATCAAGCATCTAGACCTTTATCGTGAGAAAGTAATTTGTTGGCATCCAGATCTTGCCAGGGACATATAACTTTCTTTTTCTGTCTTTGTCGTTCGGGATTTCTCTTATGTGTTTTAATTATTCCCTTGATTAGGTACACTACAAGCCCACATCTATTCAGCGCAGAGGCAGAAGAGGCATTTATTCGTGTTAGAAATAAGGTATGTTCTAATGAATCCATAAAGATCGGGGTTCAACATTAGGTGACATGAAGAATACTGCCATGCTTTTAATGTATGATCTATTTGAGAAAATCAGACTCAGTCAATAAGAATTACCTGAAAGGGAAAAAGGGAGAGCAAAAGTTGGGCAGTGTTACTGTTTTGGCCCTTGCTTTGTCCAAGTCTTTTACTTTTTGTGGTGTTCCTATGCTTTTGGGGATAATCTGACCCAATTTCGCATTGTGACTCGATGCCAAGCAGTATTGAGATCAAATAACTTTACTAAAACTGATATGTGAGCGGAATTTCTTAGAATGTGATTAACATTTGGAAATTTGATGTGAAATTTGACTCCTAGGTCCAATCCAACATCGTTTCCAGCAGTTGTTTTCATCTTAAATATTTGATGTTTGTGTTTCTTATAAAATAGAAAGAATCTTAAGAATTCCATGTTTGGTCTACAGGTGAAAGTACCACTGTACGGCTGTGACTGCTATGCTTATGCTCTTCTGGCTTCTGGTTATGTGGATCTTGTTGTTGAGTCTGGTCTCAAGGTAAGCTGAACTCTTTGTTGTTAAATTGTATATATGACTAATGTATCCAGTGATGCACTCTTCTATTGGGAGTGTCTGGGCATGAAAATGGCTCATTCCCCATGAAGGGTTAGGGCAGAACAATCCGGGGATGCCTAGTGTATGGCATGAGTGGTAGCTATTGTATCTTACTCTCTGGTTGAACTAGAGGGGAAACATAAAACAGAAGGGACTTGTTATTTCTTATGATGCGTTAGGTTACCTACTGATGTGCATTTTTCTTTTCTGCTGCACTTTAATGCCTATTTGGTACAATGAGCTGTTAAGTCTGCAATCATGTATAACTATCGTTGCATTTGTCATCTGTGAATGATTCAACTGTATTAGATAGAATTCATTGCTTTTATCTAACAAAAATCTCATACTATTTTGTCAGCCATACGATTTTCTTTCACTGATACCCGTGATAGAAGGTGCTGGAGGTGTTATTACTGATTGGAAGGGACATCAGCTTTATTGGGAAGCTTCTCCAAATTCACATGTGACAAGTAAGCTCTTCTCCAAATTCTTTGGATTGGGGTCATATTGATGATGATTTGAGTTATGTAGTTTAATATTGTTATTTAATTAATGTGCCATATAGCACTTGCAAGATTTACATAAATCGGCAAATGGGTTTTGGTGTGTTCCCCAGGTTTTAATGTAGTGGCAGCTGGAGATAAACAGATTCACCAACAAGCTCTAGATTCATTACAATGGCAATGAATAGTTGCATTGCCGATTATCATACGGAGGATGGTACGGAGATTCGGTTTGTCTTTCCGAATCTTTAAGGTTCATACACCAAGAGCCAAAGATGACATCAGGGAGCTAGGTGGATTAATAATGGGTGAGAATTGAAATGCAAAAGGTGGAGAGCTGAATTTATTTTCTCTGTATGATTCTCGTTTGCAAGGGTAGGTTTGTTTGCTGGCATTTGTTCACGGCCCCAGCTTTAATTGTGAAATAAAAGAGCCCGAAAGTGCCTCATTTTGCCGTATGTTTCTTCTACAATAAACTAATTTTTTTCAGCTAGAAAAGTGATAAAATGTAGAATGATACATTTGAGTTTAACACAAATCGTTGATACTGATATCAGATGTTATTGCATCTGTCCAACGATGCTTTGGTTGCAAAGCATCGTTGTTTTAAGGTATCTCGTTGTTTGAGCATGCCTTTTAGGTACTAATTAAAGAGAGGATAATAAAAAGATAAGCATAAGGGTGGACCTCCATGTCTACCTCATTTGTGATTAATCAATTTTTACTGCTCATGTCATAATCAGAACCGTTTACTTTCTAAATCATAATATGAAGATAATCTCAGCAGTAGTAATTCATACATATCGGATAAATAAATGATTTTTGTAATAATTAAGATCCTTATGATAAATCGTCCATTTATTTGATATATTTTAAACAGTCTTCAATTTTATTGGTTTTGTGCATAGATGATCATATTTTTTATTTTTTATTTTAAAAGATAAACGCATAAGAAACAAAACATGATAAGAAAATCCAATTAAATACCTAATCATATTAGAGGGCCAAGACCAAATGAAGAAATCCAATTCAATACGTAATCATATTTAGGGGCAATTTCGTCATTGTATTTGTCCATAGATGATCTTTAAATGGTGATTTAAGAAATGAATAGTTCAAATTATGACATAAGTGTATCACAACTTTGGGTGGACGTGAAGTTGTTTGCATTGAGTATTTTTCCCCCTTGTGAGTGCATCTGGCAAGTGTCTACGGCAGCGATACTGAAAATAATTTAACATCCATCATCATAGATAACCTAGTCACCATTGGACAATTCTGTTTGGAATCAAATTACGTTTCACTCAAGTGTCACGAAATACTTATTTCATTGCATAGCATGATCATTTTATGTATTGTTCACAAAACTCTGCATTTTCTAACAGGATAAAATGGCAATAGCATGACTTGATGCTTCGTTTGATATATTTAAATTCCCCTTTCAAAGAAAATTCAAGAAAAAGGAGAGAGTTAGATATACTTTCTACAAGTACATTTTTTTTCTCTTCGTATTGCCTTATATTTGTTATTTCTTTTTGTACTTTCCTTCTTGAGTAGGAATATAGTGAGATGGTGGGGAAAACCAAATTTATTTTGGCTCCAGATATAGAAAGCCTTTCCTTGCGAGTTGGCGGTGGACGCATGTAATTGGTGACGGAGGAGACAAAGGAGACGTCAGCAGAGGCGGGCAGTGGAGGCAGTAGGTTTTGGTGGGACCAGAACATGAAGTTGCATGAACTGAAACAGTACAAGACATCCTTGGAGGAGCGGAGTCCTTTGGTGAGTTTTTACTGAAATTCAATGACGACATTGCCCCTCACTGGTGCTTTAAGGTTTTAATGGCAAACGTCACCCAGGATACAACAACCTCTTTCTAGTGATAATAGCACTCCAAACCAGTGGAACAACAAACGCTGATGTTTGAACTGTCTCGCAATATGAGACTATTTTACTGACAAATGGAATTAATCAAAATGTAGTGGACTTCTCTGTTTACAAATAATAAAGAGTCATTTCCTCAAGTATGTGATTTAAGATATGCATTGTTTCAAACTTGAGTCACATCTTTCCGAATTTAATTTCCATTTAATAACAGAAAATTTAATAAATTTTCCAACAATCCCCCACAGAAATGGAAATTGGCTCAACAATATGCAAAAATAAAAAAGCAAAGACTTGAGAAAGTTTGATTAGAAAGATATAGCTTTTGGCCTTGAACCTTCCCTAGTGAAATACCATTGAATTTACTTGGCTAATCAGTAAACATGATGTCTTGAACTGTTCAACCATTTGTGTAAACCCAAACTATAGCACTCACACAATACCTCACCATACACATCTAGTTCTAGGTTGTCTTCGTGGCCCTGTACAACTCTCGGTATTCATGAGTGCTTTAGAGAATTTAGTCTAACAAAATTCTCATAGAAACGGCTCATTTCATACTCGTACAATTGACCTATTAAGAGTATCCCTCAATACTCCAATTGAATTTTCAAACTATAGGGAAAGTTTGCTAAAGGTACAAGTCGTCGATGTTCTTGCCGATGGAAAATATAGAGAGAGAAAGAGCCTGAGTTAATGAAGTTTTGATTTTAATTTAGTAGTGGGGAGTTGCATTCTACTTGTATCAATACAGTCAAATGTATTTTTGACTCTAAACAATATACATATGAAACAAAAGAAATCAAACATCAAACTTATCTATTCAAATAATCGAAACATAATTCAGCACAAAGATTCAATTCTAGCAAGCAAACCACCATATATTGCTTGAATTGAATCATCTAACACTCTCATGGCAGGTTTAGAAACGCAATATTTCTCTATAAAATGGAGCATCTTCAATTTTGAAAAACCAACAAAGCACAAGCTTTCTGTGAGAACTGATTTGCACAAACTAAATAAAATGTCTTATGTGACCTAAAATAAGAAGAAGAAAAAAACAACTGAGTTAGACAGGGAGAGTGGGCAGTTAGTTGGTGAAGTAGCTTGAATTTGTTGGATCGTGGAGCCAAAAAATGCTTGCCCTTACAAGCTTATTTAACCTCAAACCATGTGAATGGGTCTAGCCCAATGAAAAGTACATTGATTTGCATACTAGTGATTTCAGTTTCGAACTCTCATAACACTCATGTGTGTGAGAAAATCCCCCTGCTCAATATCACACACAGAAGTGTTTATTAACCCATCTTGATCGAGGGTATTTCCGGCTCTTTGTGTTGCTACAGCCGCAATTATCTCCTTACATTAGGCATAAGATCTATGTTTCCACATTTTCTAAATGAGTTATGTTCATTTTTTTCTTTAAGAAACTTTTCTACCAAATACCAATTGAATTGTAAGGAAAATTAGGTATTAGACATAGATAACTTTACTTATTAGTATTTAAGACATTTGATATTTTGGTTTGGGTTTTAATACCTAGAAAAGAATTGTTATTTTGGATTAGGCCAAAGAAGAAGACCAGATTTGTTGACCCACCTTACATTAGTCATTAAAAAGACAATTATACCCTTTTCATTTAAAAACCTAACCCAAATTCGTTAGTTTCTCTCTCTCTCTCTCTCTCTCTCTCTCTCTCCTCCTCAGGATTTGATTGAGATCTTGTGATCTTTGATTCTGACCCCAAACAAAAAAAAACAAAAAAAACCAAATAGGGCAATATGCTTGGGATCCAAGTAAAATTTTCCATAAATAAGTAGGGGGCCTCTCCTGTATAATTAAATACCTTTTGCTTATTTTGGAAATAAAGTTAATCCAATTCACATGTAAAACTCTGACACTTATTTTTTGAAAACTGGTAGGTATAGTAAATTAAAAGCTTTGAAAACAATTTTGAAAGAATTTTATTTGACAACATTTTCTGCACAGCCGAGCAGAGCATAAAAGAAAATTTGGTTGGAAGGAAAAGCTTCTGAGAAGGAATGGCAGCAGGTTTAGCTTCGAAGTGTTCGCGCGGAGGTATGTGATTTTGCGTAGAGATTTTTGAGTGATCTGTTTGTACTATTTGTGTCACTTGCTCAAATATTAGACTCTAATCTCCATTGAATTAGTGTTTTGACTGCTTGATCTGAAAAACGATATGCCCCATGTTTCAAAATTTGTTCTTTCATATTTTTTCTGGTTCTCTCTTGCATTTTATATCTGCTTTTTTGCATACTGGCTTCATATAATTCAAACAAAGACTAGTTTTCTCGAAGCCTCTTGTTCATATCTCTCATCAAAAGGTGCTATTCGATAATGTCTATCAAAAGGTTCATATATCTTGTTCATATATCTGTTCCGTTTTATGAAATTTTTCTGAGAGATCAAAAAAAGTACGGATGATTTAGTTATCTGATCGAACATTATATCTCAGTTTCCAGGATAATTTTTAGTATTTTTTTTCTCTAAATATTCTCTTCCCTATTTTACTCACTGCAATCTATTCAATCTTCTGGAAACAAACTCTAGTGGGTCGTTCATTGATGGGGGGGGCGGGGCTTGGGGCTTGGGGCTTGGGGCTTGGCAATAACTTGTCTGGCTTATTGAGGACATCACATGATATGACATGCAGCCCTTTCTTGTCTCAGGTCAGTGTGTGCATCTGATATTTCTTTGAAGATTATAACTATGATTGGGAAATATATTCATTGAATCTTTAGTAGGATCGTTTGGGTTGAAGTGAGGATTAAATCTTACTAGAAAAAAAAAAAAAAAATTGCTTGGTTTTCGTACAAAATGTAAGTCTAAATTATGGGAAAAGGGATTTCTCTCAAACACACAGTACTGCAATGCCATGGGATTTCGAACACGAGCAGAACTACCTAGTGGGCTACACTAGGTTGTAGCCCAAGTAACTTTTTAGAAAAGAAAATATTAAACCTATATAGTCCATTGACTGAGTCTATCATCTTGTGACTTCTTGGCAGTTTCTCATGTAAAGAAGTATGCAAGTTTAAAGTCCCACATAAAGAAATGAATATCCTAGTATCCTAATTGGTCTCACATAATAAAGTATCCTCGATTATAATAAACTATGTCAAAATAAAAAATATGCATGTGAAACTTAGCCTAGCAGCGGTCCCAAAAATATACATGCTCCTTTTTGTATTCTTTGTTACAAAAGTCTCATTGGTAAAATTCTTATTCCTAACTAACTCTCCAATTTTAATATTTTCATTGATTTGTCTCCATAAGAGAAAGATTTGTCTCAATGAAATTCACTCTTTTACGAATAAGATGAAACGAAAATGTCACAAAGATATCATTTGATAGATAGGTTGATTCACAACAAGATGGATTCATATGACAATAACAAAATATTTCAATTCTCTCAAGGATCTCAGGGCACAACTTCAATTACACTTTCAATTATGTTGTATATTCATTTTGATAATATGTATTTTTTTATTGCATCCAATATGTATTTGTTTTATGTTAAATCTTATTTGAAATTAGTCAATGTAGCTATGAATCGCATGGTTTATATGATTTAATGTATACTTTTGTTTTAGCCAAAAAATTTAGCTAGCCCACCCTTCGAAAAATTCATGTTTCCGCCCTTGGTTTCAAACTCAAGACCACTAGTCTACAAGTCAAAGCATTTTTTAATTAGGTTAGACGCAGTTGGCAAAATCTCGATTAGATAAAATATCAACTCGTTTATTACTTAGTATTGACAGGAGCTTGATTTGTTGTTTTGGTGCACTTTTACAGCAGCAAAGGACCTTCATACAGATGGGGACTATTCTCCAAGTCGCAGACAACTCAGGGACGAAAAAGGTAAGGTGCAAGCAAGAAGGGGGCAAGATTGGGAGACACAATCGTTGCATCAGTAACGGAGGCACATCATTTCAATGCCGAGATCGACCGAAAACATCAGAAAGAAGAGAAGAAGAAAATAACGGGGAAAGGAGCCGTGGTGTATGCCGTGGTTGTTCGTGCTGCCATGCAACGAGGCCGTTGTGATGGGAGCGAGGTCAAGTTTGATGACAATGCTGTGGTGCTTGTTGACAAGAACAGTAGGCAGCCGCTTGGGACTAGAGTATTTGGACCCGTCCCGCATGAATTGAGGAAGAAAAAGCAGCATGTTGCCTGAAGTAGAGATGCACAATGAGACACAGAATGCTTATCTCTCAAGCAATGAGGTGTTAAATCGGAATCAAGTTTGGTAATCACGCTTCTGTTTGAATTTATGAATATTGGACATATTGGCCAAGGATTTGTTAATTGCAAAATTCATGATCAAAATTCCCAGCAAAATTCATGGCTTATTAATTCCACGAGTAAAGGCCACAAGTTCATTGCGAGGATAAATATAAACAAAAGTATTACAAGGATTCCTACATATGCTAAACCCATAGATAGATCAACCAATTGGGGTGAACACAGCATACCATGAAGCTTTTATTCTTCATCAATAAAGATGAATTGTTTGTTAAAAGTTAAAACGAGAGAATCAGAGATTTTGCATAAGGGGATAAATCATGGACCAAGTTTTGATAATATCAGCTGTAAAAGACATCTTAAAACCGCAGTAAACTAAGCGACAAGCAATTGAATGCGCGAGAATCGTAATACTGAAAATAAGACTCATATAATGAAATGCTGTCTAAATGTTTCTTCAGAACACAATTCATAGTGTGCCTCTTGTGGTAAACACATTCATGGAAGTTAAATTGCAGTACCACCATCCACATCTCATAAAGAAAATACAGCACAACAGAGCACATGATTGGAGTTTCACTCTTTAATAACTCTTTGGTAGTTTCAAAATTCAAGTTCATTCCTTTCCAAAATCGGCGTTGTAGTGAGCACTAGATTCAAGCTTCTTGGCTTCATTTAATTTTCGTACAGCCTGAAACATTATAAAATATTTATATGTAAAAATTAGAAACAAGATGCGCAAAACTGATTATTTGTATACACACTGCGCAATGAGTAAGACAGATATAACTAAGCAGAAAAATTTATGTACAGAAACAAAAATTGATGCCACTTTGCATTAGATACATCTGACCCTAATAGCAGAGTCTTACTTATTTCCCTTTATTAAGCAATAGGTCTTGGGTTCGATGACTCCTAAACAAGTCAGTACTCAAAACCCCATAGATGATTTTGACCCAACCAAGCCATTGGACCCAAAAATAGAAAAAGGTACCTCAGAGGCACTAATGTATTTTTCTTGAACTTGTAAATTCTTCGTAAGATCTAAAGTGATTACTTTTCCATAGTTAACAAAAAGTAAAGTTAAAAGCACATAAAGTGTATCCCGAGGCTATCATCAGGGGTCTATGGTAAAGCAGCTCCTAAACAGATTGTGACCCAGAACAAAATGAAGCTGACAACCCTAACCACAGCCCTAAATATTCTTTGATTTCATCTCTAGTTGTTTGAACAATGATATGACATCAGTGACTGTTAACATTGGATTTACATTAATTTTCAGGAATGGACATCACTGATTGTTAACATGGAAGCAAGCACATGACTGACACCATAGCCCATGTAGTTTGAAAGCTCATTTCCATCTCATTGTTCACCATTGTTTAATAGAATCTAGAGGCAATATTGTATTTAACACGTTACCTTCATGAAATCTTCATGGATGACATAATCCCTCTCAGCACGGATTGCAGACATCCCAGCTTCAGTGCAAACATTCCGGAGATCAGCTCCATTAAAGCCCTAGAACGAAGACATTGAAATCATTTAGGTAAAGGATGTAAATCAATCCGCTCGATACAGACAACCATATCATGCCCACCTCAGCAAGCTTCACAACAGCTTCATAATCAATTTCACCATGTTTCGCTATCCCAGCAGCATGGATCTTGAGAATTTCCATTCTTGATTGCTCATTAGGCAATGGGATCTCTATCTTGCGGTCTAGACGCCCCGGGCGGAGAAGTGCAGGATCTAGGACATCAGGTCTATTGGTTGCCATTATCATTTTCACCTAATAAATGAAATTATTCAACTTCCATCATCCATGCTAAGACATGATGTACTTATATCCATCGTGGGTTTGTACAAGCATGACCAGATAAACATGCTTACATCTGTTTGTTATTATCAAACCAAATAAATCAGGCTTGATCTAAATGAAAATATACATACCTTTCCAAGCTGATCAAATCCATCTAACTGGTTAAGCAACTCCATGAGTGTTCGCTGAATTTCACGGTCTGCACTGGTCCCTTCACTGAAACGCCGTCCACCAATAGCGTCGATCTCATCCATAAAAATGATACAAGGCTAGACACAAAGTCAAAAAATTAGGTATGCTTTTAAACATTAATGTGCAATGTGAAAGTGCTCAATAAAATTCAAAGTTCCAACCTGGTGATCACGGGCATAACCAAACATTTCCCTTATCAATCTCGCACTCTCACCAATATACTTGTCAATAATGGCGCTTGATACAACCTAGACTCAGGGATAATAACATCAAATATCAAAGATGTGTTGAAACAACTAAAAAGGACTATAGTCTTTTTTTTTTTTTAAAGTAATGGAAGATATAGCAGGAAAACTTAGAACTTCATACAGAAGCTGCTATAGACAAGGATAACTTACCTTTAAGAAGTTAGCATCTATATTGCTAGCAATTGCTCTGGCTAGTAATGTCTTCCCTGTTCCCGGAGGTCCATACAGAAGAACACCCTGGAACAATTTAAAAACAATAAGAAAAGGAAAGTTCCATGTGAAAATTCTACATTCCTAGGTTTCTAAGGTAAGCATATCTTCGACCAAAAAAGGTAAGCATATCAGGTTGTAGAAAATATCGAACATGAGAAACTATATATAAATTACCTTGGGAGGTTTGATCCCCACTCTGAGGAAGAGCTCAGGATTCATTAAAGGCAGTTCAATAGATTCCCTGAGCTCTCGGATCTGATCTGATAGTCCTCCCACAGCGGAGTAGCTAACATTCCCAGGATCTTCATGAAGCATATTATATACAACTGGGTCAACCTGCCAAACAAAAAATGAAAGAATGCTCATGAGTAGACGAATAAAATGTGAAACTTAACAATTAAGAATCAGATGATCATTACTTCTCTGGGAAGAGCTCGCATGATAGTCAAAGTAGTCATATCCAAAACAACCCGAGTGCCAGCAGTTAGTTTTTCCTTGTCAACTTTACTGCGACAGCCAACTACATACCGTGGGCCACTACTTGCCTTCACTATCACTGAGGCAGTAAAAACAAAGATTATTATTTTGGCAGGCAGTTCTCAAACACAGAGAAGCCCTAACAAAACTATACTCACTGAAAATTAACAATCTTGTTAAGATGGTTTCGAACAATTAAGTTTTACACCAAGAAACAAGTATGAACCAAAGTAAATAGTGTGGTAAAGAAAAGAATTTACTTACAGCGTTCATTATCGAGAGGCCTGAGAACTTCGCCTATAATTTGCCCAACACTTTGAAGGGACTTCAAATCATCTTCAGTTTTCCCAAATTCTTTCTTTGCGGCCCGCAAGTTATCTCTCACTGCACACCATCCCATTACAAAATCAAAAAGAAGAAGGAAAAAAAAATCAATTGCAACACAACTCTTGAAACTAACTAAATTTCTCAATTTATTGCAGCAAACACCATATGCATAACACAACAGAAAGCCCCCAAAACCACATCAAACAAAAACAGAATTGAATCGCTCAATTTGAAAATCAGAATCGAAACCCTAGCAAAGCGAACGAAACTAAAGCATACTAATTTGGGTAATCCTTGTGTTAGTTGCAAAAGAGGGATTAGGGTTTGGGAGTGAATCTGACCTGAGCGCACTCGGGAGTCGAGCTCCTTGTGCTGGAGTAGCCGTTTGCGGTAGTCAGCAACCGCCGTGCGACGTCGTACTGCGTCCTCTGCCTCGGTCGACATCGCAGCGGTAGGAGGAGAAGGAGGAGAAGTGAGCAGAAACGAGAGAGTGGGGTTTCGTAATGAGAGATGGAAGAAGAAATCTAAGCTGGGCAAAGCTATTTGTATTTGTACTTGTACTTGTATTGTCAGGCAAGCAAGCTACTCATTTTTTCCCTTTTCTTTTTGGAACACGATTAAAACAAAAACAAAAACAAAAAATTTAATAGATGGGTATATCTAAGCATTATTGTTGTTCACATATTACTCTTTGGCTCTAGATCTAAATTGAAAAATTTTACTATTTTACTAAACACATTTTCTCTATAATATTCAGAAATATTATTTGTTTATTTAAAAACTTAACAATAAAGAACATCAACGATACTCCACAGATGGCAATGGGTCGAATTGGGGGTGGGTATGCCATTCCCATTCTCATCCCCGTTAAGTTTTTTTCCCCCATTCCCGCCTTCATACTCACAATATTCATATCAGGGATTCCCCATCCTCACCTTCTTTGGGGAATGGATTCCCCTCCCCAACCCGCCCCATTACGGAAGAAAAAACCAATATATAACTACTTTGTTGAAAAAAAATATATATTATGGCAAGATAATGAATATATATAATATATACTTATAAGACAATGTAAGAATGTTTATATATGTACTTGAAGTTAACTAAATAAATAAGTTGTGTGGCTTAAGATTTGTATAAATTATATAAGTATATAATATAATAATATAGAATATAAAACTTAGTCAATACAATCACTTTAATAGCATATTTATATATACTATAATATATATATATATATATATATATATATATATACCTCATCAAAAAATTATGGGAGGGTTCGGGTTGGGGATTAAAATACCATCGCCGCCCCTTCCCGAACACTAAAAAATTCTTCGTACCCATCCTCATATCCGTTTTTTGTCCTTCATACCTAACCCATTAGGGTCGAATCCCCACGAAGACCCTTACCCACGGTGAAAATTGCCATTCAGCGACCTCTCACACAGCCACATAGTGTTACAAATTCAACACATATTTATTTAGCGTATCATATACCATATCATGACATATCAATTCCATCGTTCATCCTATCATATAGAAATGAGCACAATGTGAATTAGTTTAATTTTCCTCCATAAATCATACGGATGAAAAATGTATAAGGCAGTCAACATGGTTTTGATTTGGACTTCAAACCAATAGCCTAAACAAGCTAAACCAAATTATTTAGTGATTGGTTTGATTTGGGAGTTGCTCTACTAAAAGAAGAGGCTCTAGTACCATATTTAGACGACCATTAGCTAATAATGTATCAAGTTTGAATGATATTGAGGAGAAAGACACAAAACTGCCCATGTGTATTTTGTTAACTTATAATAAAATTTGATTTGGTATTTAATTAGACACTAAATTGGGAACACATCATGAAATGCAGAGGAAACAAGTTAATCAAATTGGTTAGCAGAGAGATTAAAGAGGGTAGGGTTGTGTGGGAAACATATGCATGGTATATTTAAGCCACAAACCTGCTGGGACTTGGAAGATTAAGAACCAGATTAATGAAAGATTACACATTTAATTATCACACACACATCAAAACCCTATTTTTTAGATGCTAATTAACACAGAGAGAGAGAGAGAGGCTGAAATATAGTTTGACGAATTCAAAGTTAGTGCAGCCGTTAATTCAAAGTAATTGTGAGTCCAACCGCTAGTTCTTTTCAAATCCTAAAAAAAGAAACCAAAACAAACAAAAACTTCCAAAGCAAAAAATCTTTCTCCACAAACATTGCCTTATTCTTGGGAATTCACAGCCTATCTAGGTTGCGTCTCCTTCCCTCCACTTATAACCAAGGAAAAGAGTAACGAACCATTTGAAAAAAAAAGAAAAAAAAAGTACCAATTAGAGTTAGTTTCAGGCCCCTTCTTCAACTACATTTGCCAACCCTTTTCTGCTCTCAAACCTCCTCACCCAGGAGGGATGGAGATAGAAAAAAAACGAATAAAATTGAACCGCAATCTTTTTCTATCCTCCTTGCCATCACCATTTTCGATGCCGATGGCTCTCCTCCTGGTCCTTCTCTTTACCCTCCTTGTCTCCCCTTCCTTGGTCCTCTCCGCCTCCACGCCTCCCTTTACTCCCCAGGACAACTTCCTCATCGACTGCGGTGCCACGAACAAGGCCACCCTACCTGATGGCAGAGCCTTCAACACTGAAGCAGAATCGGGACAACTATTGAAAGCAGAGGATGACAATAAAGTCTCTGTTGACAAAGCAGATGTGCCTTCACCTCTGTATTTGTCTGCAAGGATTTTCAAGAGCGATGCCACTTATTCTTTCCACATGGCTAGGCCTGGCTGGCATTGGGTTCGCCTCCATTTCTACCCGGTGACCAACACGGTGTTCGATCTGCAGAAGGCCACCTTCAATGTCTTGACGGATAAGTACACTTTACTGCACAACTTCAATATCAATCAGAACAAGAACAACAACACCAATAACCAAGTTTTTCTCAAGGAGTACCTCTTGAACATAACCAATCAGCAATTCTCCATCAAGTTCTCTCCAATGAAGAACTCCGCGGCGTTCATCAATGCGATAGAGGTGGTTTCAGCTCCTGATAATCTGATCACAGACACGGCTAACAACCTTCAGCCAACCACCCAGTTTCAGGGGATGTCCAAATTCGGGTATGAAACAATGTACAGGGTTAACGTGGGAGGTCCTCTTATTACGTCGGCAAACGACACATTGGGAAGGTCATGGTTGCCTGATGATGCATACATTAAGTCCAAAAACATGGCCAAGGAGGTTTCGGTTGGGACTTCTACGGTCAAGTACCCCGATGGAGTAACCCCGCAAATCGCGCCACCAACTGTGTATGCAACCGCTGTGCAGATGGCTGATGCTGTTGTTAGCGGTCAGAACTTCAACATAACATGGAATTTCCAGGCCACAAATGCTTTTGGGTACCTAATTCGGTTGCATTTCTGTGACATTGTGAGCAAGTCACTTGGCAACCTCTACTTCAATGTGTACATTAATGGGAACATGGCAATAAGTGATTTGGATTTGTCACACACAGTCAACGGTTTGGCAATTCCATACTACAAGGACATTGTGGTGAATTCTTCCTTGATAACTGATGGACTATCTGTCCAAATTGGTCCATCCAGAATGGACAATAGCGCTCCTAACGCCATTTTGAACGGACTTGAGGTTATGAAGATAAGCAATTCCGTGGACAGTTTGGATGGCGAATTCGGGGTTGATGGAAAGAAAGAGGAATCAGGTAGCAGCGGGGTTCACAGAGGAGCAGTGGCTGCAGTCGGGTTTGGTTTGATGTTCGGAGCCTTCGTGGGGCTTGGAGCAATGGTTTACAAATGGCGAAAGAGGCCTCAAGATTGGCAAAAGAGGAACAGCTTCTCTTCTTGGCTACTCCCTGTCCATGCCGGAGACAATAGCTTCATGTCAAGCAAGAACTCAATGGGGTCCCACAAGAGCAACATGTACAACTCGGCATTAGGCCTTGGCCGGTACTTTACTTTCCAGGAGTTGCAGGAAGCTACCAACAACTTCGATTCGAGTAAGATCATCGGTGTTGGTGGATTTGGCAATGTGTATATTGGTGTGATTGATGAAGAGACTACTGTGGCGGTCAAGCGAGGAAATCCTCAATCGGAACAAGGCATTACAGAGTTCCAGACAGAGATCCAGATGTTGTCCAAGTTAAGGCACAGGCATTTGGTGTCACTGATTGGCTACTGTGACGAAAACTCGGAGATGATCTTGGTTTACGAGTACATGTCCAATGGACCTTTCCGTGACCATCTGTATGGCAAGAACTTGGCACCATTGACATGGAAGCAGAGACTAGATATCTGCATTGGAGCGGCTCGTGGGCTGCACTACCTTCACACAGGGACAGCACAAGGCATCATCCACCGCGACGTCAAGACCACAAACATACTACTTGATGATCAATTCACTGCCAAGGTAGCTGATTTTGGTTTGTCGAAAGACGCGACAATGGGGCAGAACCACGTCAGCACTGCGGTGAAGGGAAGCTTTGGGTACTTAGACCCTGAGTACTTCAGGAGGCAGCAATTGACAGACAAGTCTGATGTGTACTCATTTGGGGTTGTTCTGCTTGAAGCACTTTGCGCTAGGCCTGCTATCAACCCTGCACTTCCTAGAGAGCAAGTAAACTTGGCTGACTGGGGAATGCAGTGGAAGAGGAAAGACCTACTCGAGAAGATCATTGATCCTCTTCTCGCAGATTCCATCAACCCCGAATCCATGAAGAAGTTTGCTGAGGCTGCTGAGAAGTGCTTGGCAGAACATGGTGTGGACAGGCCTACAATGGGAGATGTGCTGTGGAACTTAGAGTATGCTCTGCAGCTTCAAGAGGCATTCACTCAAGGAAAGGCTGATGACGATAGTACCAACAGCGTCATGCCGCCTTCAACTGAGGCAGCCGCCTCCCCTGCTCCTGCTGCTGCTATTGTACCTCCTGCTGCTATTCTGCCTCCTGCTGCCTCCAACTCTGCTAACCGCCCGGCTCCCATCCCGGAAGGCGATGAGGATTCAGCTGAAGCTCACACCATCAATGACCAATCTGGAACGGATATATTTGCTCAATTTTCAAATCTCAATGGTAGGTAAAGTCTGAAAATTTGGTTCACCAATTGAAAGATATATATGGTCTAGAAAAAAAAAACAAAATTGTAATTTGTGAGGGGGTTATGGTTTCATGTTCGCAAACAAAACTCTTTTTAAAATTTATACAATATGATGCACTGGTTTGAGGGATTTGTACAATTGTAGTAGTACCAATAATCCTATACATATTTCAGTGTAATATATTTTGTAATTTATCTTTATTTGTTAGCATAGCTGCAAAGTTAGACTTTGAATATTCATTATGCATAGTTACATATATGTGATTTGCAAGTGACTTTTGCTGCAATCACAGGCAGTAAAGTAAAATTGCAGGCTGCATAGCATTGATTTTAATCCAAGAAATAAAACCTGATGCTGTATATGGCAAATTATATATGCAAAGCAAGATCCAGAATTTGTCCCTGAAGAACCAAATGTTGAAATGTAACACTTGAATTATCAAACAACTTTGAGCAATGCCTTTGAACCAGCACACCACATGACCTACATTCATTCCTTTATCAAACAATTGGCCAGCCCTAGATGATTCAGGTTCAATTGAGCCTCTCTTCAAAAATAGAGCAGCTCTACTTACCACGGGTTTAATTGTAGCAATAGTCTCCTAGTTATAGTCTGAATTGCATTTTGTAGTCTCCGGATCCGGATTTAGTGTCGCGTTACGTTCTTATCCCTTTCCTTGAATTGAAACAATTATATGTTGCGACATTTGAAAAACTACGGAGACCAAAGTATAAATTCGCACAAACTTGAGGGATGAAAATCATTATTTGGCCCCTTATATAATCATGAAATTCTTCTAAAAAATCTATGGAATATTTTATGTGGAAATTAGAATATATTAACGACAAATCTATTTATTTATTTATTGTCGAAGTTAATACAATAATTGCAGTCTAAATTTCCGTCCAATTCCCCGACTACCAAAAAAAAAAAAACTAATTCACACAGAAGCAACGAAATCTTTGACTTGGGAAATGAGTTGGTTGGATTCTGGCAATTCCGGAAACACATAAAAGGCATGGATACTGTTTGGATACTCGATTAGCTTAGCCTCTTTCCCGGATTCCTTCAACCACTGATAGTACCTCTTCTGCCAGTCCAGCAGCGGGTCGAATCCCCCGACGAACACAAGCGTGCTCGGATAATCCAGACCTGATATGTCCACCGCGTTGGGCCCAGTCACGTTCGCAGCTTCGTGGTCCCGATCCGACCCGTCCGGCAAAAACGCCTTCCAAAGCCAGTCGGTCCGGCTTATCGACACCAGAGGCGCTCCCTCGAGTCGGATCTCGGACTCAACCCGGCCCTCTCCTCCGAAAAAGGGTTGTATCGAGATCAACCCAACCGGTTTCACTACCCGAAACCGGTCCTTCTCGCGAGCGGCCCGAACCGCCACGTGGTGGGCCACATTGGCTCCGGCGCTGTCCCCGGCTAAGAAGCACCGGGATCTGTCTGCGTTTTTGGGGAGAACGTCGTCTTTTTGGTCGAGGAAGGTGAGGACGTCGAATCCGTCGTCGTATGGGGAAGGGTAGCGGTGCTCGGGGCAGAGGCGGTAGTTGACGGAGACGACCACGGCGGGGATTTTGCGGGCGAATTTCCGGGCAACGGTGTCGTACGCGAATGAGGCCGGGGTGAGGTAGCTGAAGCCACCGCCGTGGAAGAAAACGACGACGGGCAGGGAGGAGGAGGAGGAGGTAGACGACGTCGTATCGGGGACGAAGAGACGGAACCAGAGCTGGCGAGTGGAGTCCACAGTGACGTCAGAGGTGGTGACGCCTTTGACTGGAGCAGTAGGGGTGGCTGAGGACTTGAAGTCAATGAAGCTGAGGAGACGGCGGTTGATGGTGCCGTCAGAGCGGCGAGCACTGTCCGTTAGTTTTGACAGAACCCATAACGACAGGCGGGTCTTCCACGAAAGAGAAGCCCATGCGGATGCGGCGGTTTGGGAATTCGAACTAGACGACGTCGTCATGGATGCCACCAAAACCAATCGATCGCCAATAGAAGGAGATTTTCTGCTGGTTTTGTTTTTGTGGTAGATGAGTGAGAGGGAATAAAGTGCAGCAACCAAGCCAACTAACAACTGTGAAAGCGGGGTCCCCTCCCCATTTTATAAGTCGTTTTTACTGTTGTGGTGTCGTATGGGGACACCGCAATGGGGAGTATTGAATGGGAGTAGGTATTAGGTTGAGCTACTCGCGTTTTGTTAGTTACTCTACTGTCCTTCGTTTGGTAACTCGGTTTGGAACGCGATTGTGGTTGAGTTTATGAGTCTCACTCGTTTTTCTAAGTTGGATCGAGTTCAGTTGTCCAATTTAATTGAAGTAATTCAATCCCCTACCTACCAAACGTTGAAATTTGGTTGGTACTGCAATTGGAATTGTGGACTTCCACATCTTCGTATTTCTTTCACGTTATGTAGGGAGGGTCCACTGCAAGATTGAGTGTTTATTTGATAGATTTTTAAAATTTATTGGTGGTGCAAGTGCAACTACGACTTGGTTCTATAAACTACCATATTTCATTGTAGATGTATTACTTGACATGTGTTTTTACAGGCAAAGTTCATTCTCCCGCTTGCGGTTGAGATGGTCGACTATTTAAGTAGTTTGATGATAAAATACTCATTGGGTGTAGAGGAACTCGCCTAATCATCTAGATTAGAGCCCGATTTTTATACTTGTTTCATCCCTATACATCAATTAAATGCTGTCGCCTTTGACTAAAAAAAATATATGAATAGATTGATATATACAATTATTAAAGATTAATAGTGGACGTATCTGGTGTCGATTGAAGAGCAACACAGTTGAGGAGACCAAAATAGAGAAAAATAATAATTGAAAACGACTGATTAGAGTTGTACGAGAGAATTCTATTTTTGCATTGTTATATTGTAGAGAGAATGAGAGAATTAAGTTAATGTGTTATTATTTAAGAACAATTATTTGAAGAAAAAAAATACATTGGAGTAAGAGGACTGAGTATGATTTGTTGCATCAGGCATGATTTTAGTTGGACAAGGTACCAATGCATCGAGGTTTTTAAAGATTACTCGCACAGACGTACTTAAAGTGAAGAGCTTATTTGATGGGTTCAATCCTGCCATCAACAAATGTGAGGAATAAAATTGGAGAGGAGTAGAAGTTTGAATTGTTACCTTGTGGTTCATAGTTTTCAATTCGGAGAGGAGTAGAAGTTTGAGCGCTAAATTGACTGAAAAAATAAAATCGAGAAAGGAGGTGGTGCGGAAGTCCAACTAGCGTGATAATTCAAGAGAAAAACTGCAGTTTACCCTTTTTTTTATCTCACTCTCCATTTGACTGGTTGATAATGAGTGAGATAAAGAGAATAGAAAAGTTGATATAGATCCAAATTCTCATCTAGAAGTTGGATTTAATCCTCGGATTTGGTGACTTTGATACAAGTCCTTTGACTTTTGTGCCACATAGGATTACATTCCTTTTTTAATATTGTCTGATGTAATCTTTTTATTTTATATATTTAAAATTATTTTTTGTTCCAATATTGCCCATTATCTTAGATTACTTACCTTAATGAGATAATTAGCCAATATTATATTTCTTTCCTTATCCAATTTACCCTTGAGCACATAAAACGTAAGGAATAATGAAGTTATTAGTTGCAGCAAATTTTATGGTGGTTTTATAATAAATTACTAAATTTATGGTAAGTAAAGCACCTAATTAGGAAGACTTTTTTTATTTATTTATTTAAATGTTGGACATAGACATATATATATAAGAAAGAAATAATGGAGTGAGTTTAGTGCTCAAAGGAAGCCAGACACTCGTTAAAATAGATGAGAAAATAATGGAGATTCAGAATTGGGGTTCATCCCAAGGCACAAATGACTCACTGAAGCATGGTCTGATATCCATTTGCTATGCAGTCATAGTATCGACTTCTTCTTCTTCTTCTTCTTATTCTGCTTCTTCTTTTATTATTTTTATTATTTTATGTTGAATATATGCTCAACTTTTAATCAGGTTCAGTTATTTTGTTCTTTATAGTTGTTCTTTTATGTATAGTATACCGGAGACATAGGTAATACATTTTTTGATATATTTTTCTTCATATATATATATATATCTAAATTATAGGTAACATATTCCTTTAACAAAAAAAAAAGTTATTAATTGACTTGTGTTTTGATATACATGAGATATAGGTACTACACTTTTTTGCCTTTTTGTTTATGAATCTAAGTTATAGGTAACATACAATTTACCACTTATCTTTTTTATGTACCGGAGATATAGGTAGCATATATTGTCCGACTTATGTTTTTATGCACCTAAGTTATAGGTAATTTAATATTCTCCTTGTTTATTTTTCCACCTTACATATAGGTAAAATGTTTTGTGGTTTGTTCAGCCTACGATGTAGATATATTATCCTACGGTATAGATATATTGTCCTATTGTCCATTGCATAGGTATAATATGTCATATTCTATTTACCTATATGTCAGGTATATAATTTAATGTCAGCCTACACTATTTACCTATATGTCAGGTATATAATTTAATGTGGGTGCTTGTCTGATCGATTGGTATAATTTGTGGGTCTTTACTATGTATTGATTAAATTGTATTTTATCCATATATTAGGAATATTATCAAGGAAAGAATTCAAATTTTAAATTATGGAATTCAATTACAAGGAAATAATGTATTAAATTTAGATTTTCAATGTGTTTTCCTTATTTACCTCAAAGGGTAAAATTGACACAACAAAAAAAGTAATAAATGTCAAAGGACCTACATCTAAAACTAAAACCGCGAGGACTAAACCCAATGATAGCTAATCGTTTTGGACCTAGATCTAAGAAGCCCTAAAGAGAATGATGCATTGCACCTATGCCATGATAATTTTTCTCCTTTACACACAAATCAAGTGGTGCTTTACAATTTAAGATAAAGTAAAAGATCCTCATATCATACGCAAAAATAAAAATTTAAAAATTTAAAAATTTAAAAAAAAGAAGAAGAAGAAGAAGAAGAAATAAGGGTAGGGTAGCCAAGGCCAGTGAACAAGAGGGAATGTAGATAAGGATGTGGTGAGGTAGGCATGAAAATCCTAAACCAAACACGGTGTGATCAGCTTTGAGAGGCTCCAAACCAATCCACTTTTATCGAACCCACAACACAAGTTGCATCCCCCAACCCCAGTCCCTATGATGTGTGACCTCCTATCCCCTCTGCCATTTATACTTACCTGACCTCCTCCATACACATCCCACAATTCTTTTCTCATATATACACATATATATATATAAATAAAACGACAATTGCTCCTCCTAAAACCTCATAAACAATTCCAACCTTTTCTTCACCATCTCATATTTCTCTACTTTCTCTTGTTTGGATATCATGGAAGGTGATAGCATGAGAGCCTTTGACATGGGTGCACTTAGAACAAGTCTTCCACAAAAGTAAGAACACAAATTTTGTTTATTCTCTAGCTCTCTTTCTTTCCTTTCTTTGATTTTGTATTTTCTATAATCTTTCGGGTTTCTCGACAAAATATTTGCGAATGCAAATTATTAGTGTCGAACGCAATGCACTAAACGTGCATAGATTTTGTAGTTAGGTTTTAAAAATTTTGTTGAGAATATTAGGAATAGAGGTGACAATGGTGCTACTGTTTATATTAATGTGTGTGAATAATTGAATGTAATGGGTACGTGTTTGTTTTCTCAGCAGGAGATCAGGGTTGTCAAGGTACTACTCCGGTAAATCAAGATCATTTACGTGCATGGACGACGTTAGAAGTGTGGAAGATCTTAAGAAACCGGAACATCCCGATGCTAAGAAGAGGAAGAAACATTCGGAGAGGAAGAACTTTCCGGTTCCGGCCTACCCTCCTTATCCATGTCGAAGAGTTTCTAGCACCACCCAATGTGCTGCACCTTGTGTTGGTGTGTGAATATATAAATCTAACTGAAAAAAACAAATATGGAAAAGCACAATAACATATTCTTTTTTGCAATATTTTGCTGCTTTCCAAAATCTCAAAAGATGCCGACTTCGAATTCCATTCTTAGGAATTTTGTGGTTTTTGGAGGATCTAGCTACGGGAGAGACAGGAAGAGAGAGCTTTCCTTTTTCTCCCAAATTGTGTAAATAATTAAAGTGATTAAACATACATGTATTAGATTTTATTTTTTGTTATTATTATTATTATTATTATTTTGGTTTTGGTTTTCGATACAGAAAACAGAGTTATGTGCTAAAATATGACTCACTTCAACATTATGTTCTATTTGTACTAGATACAACTTGGTTTGGTGTAATCTATGTGATGAAATCAGACAATTCAAATATCTGAAGTCTCATATTTTGGGAATAAATATTTTACGACTACGGTAAAAAACTTTACCATTTTCTATTTAAACCCCACATTTTCTTTGTTCACCTCAACAATTAAATCATTAAGATCTTAAATTTTATTATTGTGTAAAAAGACAAAAAAGTCATCCAACTTAATACTTAACCCTAGTACATTTATACACACCCGACACACTTAGAATAAACATCTATGAGAGCATTGCCAACAATTACGTCCAAAAGTACCCATATTTGGTGACCATGCCATGGATTTGCTTGCTCAATTCCAAAGTAAATAAATCAGCTGAAACACCAAGAAGGATGACGAATTTTGAGAGACTCGGGTGGAGCAATCTAAGCCTCATCTCGTTGAAAAGATCCAGCGCTTCAGACATCTTAATTATCTTGTCTTCAGTAACTTAGAATATGGGATAAACAAAGAGAAGTGCAGGGTAGCCAAGGAATAAATATTTTTACGACTACGGCTAAAAAGCTTTACCATATTTTAAGGATTCGTTTAGCAGCAAATATTTCTTTAATTAAAAAAAAAGTGTCACAAGATACTTGTTTATTCCATAGCATGTGAATATGTTATGACTAACTAACAGAAAGGAAGCAACATAAGTTTGATTAACGATATAAGCATCCATTTTTTGCAATATTCTGTATTTGTTTATTTTGCGAAGAAGAAGTATGGTGAGATGTTGGGGAAAACTGAAACTCAATACTCATATTTTTGGGGATGAAGGGAGCCTTTTTTGGCTCAATAATTTTTTTATTAATTCTTGAGAAGGCTATCATGCATTACTACATTTTAATAATGCATCTAAACACATGGAAATTACAGAAACTGCCACTATAACTGCCCAATTGTCCCACTTCAGGGACCAAATCCGGCTGGCCATCCTTTCTGTCACAAAATCCGGCTGACTATCTTTTCTGCTAACCAACGCCGAGGCCAATAACTGTCAGTGGTGGATCAACAAAGGGACAAAAGGGGACATGCGACCCCATAAGACAGTGGCGGACAAATAGAAGAGCAAGGAGGTGCAATTGCACCTCCCTAGCTGAAAAATGCATTGGAGATGCCAGAATTTGCCCCTCTGCTTGTGCCAACCAGATGTTCGATTAAAAGCCTCAAAGAGGCTGTTCTGTTGCTACTTTGTGAGACCCTAAATATTTACCTTACATTATTGGGCTCGATCTTACAATCATGGGAGAAAACGGTTCGTCAATTGGACCTCCACAACCAAAGTTATAAATTTGAAAATAATTTGAAAAAATTTCACTTAAGTTGCAATCCAAAGTCGAAGAAGAAGACGATTAGACGTGTTTGTAGTTAGAATCCCATGCTTTCCAACTTTAATTTCTTTTTAATATGGTTCACTGTCAAGGCACCATGTGCAAATTTTAACTAGACCAACTTTAAAATTCATTAAAAATGCATCTGTACTCCAAAAAATTCACCGAAAATTACTCCGAACTCGTAATCACACATACTTTTATCTTGTGACATCCAAATCACATGTACTTTGGGTTAGATTAATAGGTATTGATTTTGGTTAGATTAATGGATAATTTCATATGAATTTTGGTAGACTAATTGAGTAATTGGCATGCATTTTGTTCGTATTTGATATAAATTTTGGTAAATAATTGTGTAACATGAATTTTGTGCATATTAATTGATATACAAAATAGACTATAGTCAATTAGTCTTAGACGTAAAACTCTTATTTATTTTAATTATGAATAATATTAGTATTGTTTAAATTGTAAGGCTATTTGATTGTTTTATTTTTATTTATTTTTTGTCCTTTTAGCCTTTTTAACATTGCCCCTTCTTTAAAAAATTCATAGATCCGTCACTGCCCATGGAATCCGGAAATTTGGCTGTGCATACGACGACCCCTTGGAATTGGAAGCTTGGTGGGCAACCAAACTTCGTTCGTTTGTCTTCATAAAAATAAAATAAAAAAGTTTTTATTCTCACCTCCAGCCCAACAAACCCGCATTTCCCCCTTAAAGCCCCTAAAATCTCTAATTCTCTCGACCTAACCTCGTCAAACCCTATAACCCCAACCTCCCCAACCCCCAAATCCCCACATGTTGCTGAGGATTCTAAAGAGATTTATAGGTTTGTTTTGAAATTTTACAAATTTTTATGAGGAATGAATAAATTGATGAACGAACTTTAAAAAATCCTTACTCTTATCAATTCTTTAAGGTGCCAATAAATCTTCATTAAAAAAAAAGTGCCAGCAAATGAACTTAAGGCCTTCTCCAACCTATGAGGGGCTAAACCCAAATATTCCCCCTCCAAAAAGTAACTATTTGGGTTTTGCCCGGACTTAAATCGTTTTTTCTCCCAACCCTCCAGACTCAAATTTTAAGTCCCCAACTTTATTAAATTGAATATCTAAAATAAAAAATACGGCAATAAAATTTCCTAATTTAGTAATAGTATTCGTACCAAACATCTAAGTTTCATACCCATTAACGAAATCAAAGCCACCAAAAAAAAAATTGTTCAATTTAATACACCATTCAAACTATCGATTTTATCGCTAGCAGGTTTCATAGCCAACGAAGAGTTTGAGAATATTTGCAATGGTCTACGAAGATGGATGATTTCACAAGAGCCAATGAGCTCTATTTCCATCTCTTTCATCCTTTGTTCAAGGGTAATATTGGAATTGGACTTTGCACCTTTTTTTTCATAGATATGAGAGATATCAAGGGAATGGGGATTCGAACACAAGACCTCATATGCAAGAATAACTGCTCTTAACAGCTTGAGCTGCAAGTCCCATGCTGACTACCAAAAAATGGTAAATATCTTAAAACATGAGTTTAGGGAAAGAATTGTAATTGATAAAGTTCTTGGGGTTAGTTCAAGTGTTGAGGGAAAGTAGGTAATGCATTATGGATTCGATTCCCTTCAATGCAAGGACTAAAATATTGATAATATCATCGATTTATCGTTTTTTCGGGTCTAGGATATTTTGAAACATATCTGTACACATACTGTATAATTATCGATAATATCGGGAAATATCGATGTCGATATTTTCTCACACGCTTTAACAACATTTGGCCAAAATATCGCGATAATATCAAGATGATGAAGAGAGTGAAAATTTGGAACCTTATAGGAACTTTAAGTGGTACTAAGTCACTCATGTATCTTTACATGCAATGTATAAAGTGTAAAAATATTGTAGTAAATCATTATAAATAAATGATTATGGTGTGTTTAATCTTCTTTCATTAATTACTACATATTTTCTACACTTGCAGTGTTTGTAAGCTCGCTATATAATCAACTTAAATCAGTTAAACCCATAATGCAATGCATTTCCTTCCAATTTTTTGTGATAAAGTAATAGATAATTAACTAAATAAACATCCTCCAAAGTTTCAATAAAAATGTCCCAAGTTTTTCTACAATTTTTGTGGTTTTTATTCAATTTTTATCGATATCGATAATTTCCTGATATTTCCATCAAAATTTCCATATTTTTGGACCACCGATATTTCCGAAATCATCGATAATTTAAACCTTGCTTCAACGTAACCCTGTAACAAAAGCAAAGAGAAAGAACTGTAATTGATGGGTCATTATCATCCAGGGTCTATATTGGCAGATGAAGTCTCTGTCCACATAGAGGTGTAGATCCATAACACTTGTTTGCCTGTGAGATCAAATGCGAGTGCGAATAAAAACTGGCCATCAAATTACAGGCCCTATATTGTAGATCAATCCATCATTCTTATCGGTATAATTGGTTTTACTTACATTTAACTAGAGCAAATAAGAGCAAGAGTATTTTGCTGGTTTTCAGAACTCGATCCTGCAAATTTTCCATATGCATATGGGTGCATATAAATAGGGAGAGACCTCTATGTGAAAGCTAATTTCAAAATGGGCATAAAGGAGGTTTGAAATTCATGGGCACTTGTTTGGTCACTGATGTCATTTCAGGTGCGTTCCTAAGTTATGGTTCTCTTCATGTTACACTGCTAAAACTCTGTCAACTAAGTTAGGAAGAATACACATTACACTTACACCCACAAAAAAAGGGAACCAAACGACCATTTAATTTGTACCGGCTCGACCTAATAATAGCAATTATGAGCCCGCCAAAAGAATCAATGCTTCTCACTAGTGGTACAAAATTAGGACTGAGGCCTCCACATGAAATCCAAGGAAGAACTATTGCATTCTTATCTTCTTGTTGGTGACCGAATCCCAATTATCAAATATCGTAAGCTCATCATCATCATCGAGAACTTGCAACTTATCGGGATTTCTTGTATCGCCATCAACACTTGATAAATCTGGATCGACAGCCTCGGAAACCTCGGACTGCTTTCTTTTCTTTCCAGTAGTAATTTCAATTTCATCATTCTTTTCAGCCTCCACTGGAGGTTCATTTGATGTGCTTCCAGCATTTGCAATAGACTCCTTGTCATCCTTTACCACTGAAGGAGCTTGAGTCCACCCAGAGAGAACCATTCCATCGGGCTCCTTCTCCTCATCAAATTCCTCTCTGTGCGAAATCAAACTTACATATAAATTATGTAGCTTACAAGATAAAAACAGATAAATAACATCAACTCCCCAACCCCATAAGAAAAGAAGACAAAAGGAGACAAATCAGCAACTAGAATGAGAAAACTGCTTCATATAACATCAATAGATAACCAACTTGGTTGGGTTCGGAGGGGGTGGGGGAGCCAAACATAGGGGGAAAATTGCAGGATGAAGGGCATTAATTTCAACTAATAAAGTTTCTGATTGCTTATTCTATCATAAAAAAAGATTTCAACTTCTACAGCTAGGTGAAGATTTCTGCAAGCCACAACAGGAAAACTAGCAAAATCCAGATGCTCAAGCCATCCATAATGTTGTATAACTAATAGATGCTAAGAAGCAATCTTAATGTCATACATAAACTGGATAAAGAAGAACCTGTGCTTAATATTGATCTGGCATGATAGTTCTTGCTGAAGATCCTCAATTGTCAACATGGTTCCACTGGTAACTGGAGTAGGAAGCTCAGACAGCACCTACGTGAAAAACATTAACCCACATAAACAAGAGACACATATCAGGTGAAAAAACAAATTAGCAAGTCATCTTGAAACAGAGGAAAAGAATTTATACCTTATCAAGGTTTGCTGCATAATTTGCAACCATTTCTTCATCCAGGTCATCACCAACTTCATAAAGAAGGGCTGAGCCATGCATAATGAGTGGCAAGCTCATCCCAAGCATGGCTTTAACTATCTTTTCTACGAAGTCCCGCAACTTTGCACGATGAGTATTGATCTCTAGAGATAATGGTGTCTGCTTGCAATCATATTCCATTAGCATCACAATTATACTTTAAATGTCAGCAAAAAGATCCTCACAAAGATGAAATTTAGAAGAGATCATTGAATATACCTCTGAACAGACATAGCAAGACCGGTTAGGCTCAAATGGTTCCACTGGCATGAGCAACATTTTTCTTGTTGGATGTTCCAGGCAATAAGTCATCCTACATAGCCATTCAGATCAGGGTAGAATTTTACCCCAAAAAAAAGGATCAGTGTAGAACATACAAGTTACAGAAAAAAGTAGAGCCAGTAGATTTTACAACAGAGACTTGCTGAATTACCATCATGTCTGACATATTGTTCACCATTAATTTTACGTTTCAATTTTCCCTAGTATGACGTCACCCAAACAAAAGGAAATCGCAAGTGAATAGAAAGTAGGACCCTTCCTATTAGCACTATATGCAAGCCAATCAGTGCAAAAAAGGCACTTCCAGCAAAGTTAATACCATGTCACAATCCCT
This sequence comes from Prunus kanzakura, assembly GCA_020521455.1. Lineage (NCBI taxonomy): Eukaryota > Viridiplantae > Streptophyta > Magnoliopsida > Rosales > Rosaceae > Prunus > Prunus kanzakura. The sequence goes on from BPUM01000821.1 coordinate 255,276, forward strand.
TTTTTTTTTCAGTTCATAAGCAGCTAGGATGTTTTCTTCCCTAAAGATATATACATGATCATAGCTTTAGCTCATTGATGCCAATCATAAAAAATACGGGTGTTAAGAGTGCATTTGGGTGTATGAGTATGGGTGTATCAGTAAAATAATATTTTTGAAAATCACAAAACCACAAGCAAAAGCATTTTCTCTGCACCATTTTGAAATACAAGAATTCAGATAGAAAAAGACTACATGCGAAAACATTTTTATGGGAATAAAAAGAAAAAGAAAAGGAAGACATTATTTAATTAGACAGAAGGTCAATTGCACACCTATAATTCTTTGTATCATTTTGCAGCACCTTGATTGCCTCAATGACAATCAACCCAGCAATAATAGCATTCGTTGTTGCAACAGCATGTACAATATTACCAGCAATGCCTTTAGCTTCAAAAAGGCTATGCAATGGGATTCCAAAAGAAGCGGCCCTTATATTGGCAGCAGCAGTAACAAATTCCACAGCTAGCTGATCATCTTTATCAAAAGTCAGATTTCCAATCTCCTGCCAGCCAATGCCCCACCGGACCCAAAAGACAATAAAAAAACGAAAAAGGGAAATGAAATTAGAGTTCGGTCTTGACATATGGAAAATAAATGACCCTGCAGGGGCTTTATTTAAATGCAGAGAGTTCACACTAACCTTTTCCCTTTTCAGGAAAAATAATTTCAAAGCCTCAAGAAAGACTCTGGAATTTTCCTTAAGGCTCCATACATCCTGTGGATTCTTCATTCCTAGAGATGCCATGGCAGATACTGAAGATATATCATTGGCTGCACCATTTTTTTCCATATTTCCATTCTGTTGACTGAGATCATTAGGCATGAACTCACTACTGTATATAGGCTTTGGTCTGTTGCGGTTCTTCCAAGTATCCTCATTAGACAAAGCTACCTCAATGTTATAACCAAATACATGATCATATATTCTCCTTCCATACTGCTCAATGTCTTCATCTTTTCTATGTTCAAATACATCCTCTGCCTGCTTTGATGAGCTAGCACCATCACTAGAGCGGACATTCAAATCATTTGCCTGATTCTTGTCCCCAAACAATTTTGCGAAGAGAAGTTCCTTCGCCCATACAATACAGTGAACAAACTGCAAAATTAAAATAATAAAATCAAAGCCTATACCTAAGACCATGGAGCAGGGGTTGTCGTGAACAATGATGTTTTACCACTGAAAGTCTCATGGAAAATGACCATTCTCCAACTCATAGTTTGCTCCATGCAAACTAGCAGAAAACATACAATCATAATTTTTTAAAGTGCAACTCTCAATAACATTTTTATGCCAAAAACATCATTAAATTTCCAGATAGCTTTAACCAATTACATATCAATTGCAGTGTAGTAGAAGTGGTAGTCCTACTAATGGTAATTTCTGGAAAAGAAAAAAGGAAAAGCAGTTCAAATCTATTTACTATTAATGGTTCCCATGGTTTCTTGGTTCCTTGGGTACCCGTTCCCCATTGATTTTACTCTTTTTTTTCTCTTTCCAATTATTGAATCCTCCGTGTTAGAATTAGACGTTTTAATTCACATGATATAAGTAAATAACTATGAAAAACAAAAACAAAAAACATAACTAATCTTTCAACAATACCTTTGATGGAGTACTGGTAATGGTACAGACAGGATAAGTTTTAGGAGCAGGTTTTGGTTGGCATTCATAGCACTCTGTTCTTCCCTTCACATGTACAGTCACCTGCTTTCAAAGTTTCAACAAATAAGTAAAAAGGGGAGGAGTATCATCACACACGGAGTTAACTGCAATGATGTATTTTACAAAACAAATGCAAGGACAGATAGAGTAATCACCATGATGCCAAACCATTTGAACATTCTGGTCAAACACACTGATGTGTTAATTCCACCAAGTGTCACTCAAAAAACTAAAAATCTACAAACTTAAAATACATCGTACATGAAATATTTCACTCCAATGCTACATCTAACTACACAAAGAAGACTCCTGAAAGTATTTAACATTATGCAGGAAATACATGACTGGCATTATAATTCAGAATAATTGGAACTAATGGAAGACAATAATTTATGTGGCTGACCCCATATTATCAGAACAAGGGTAAAGATGATGATGATGCTGATGATAGTGACATAGTTGATGATTAATGTAACATTGCCCTGACATAGGCTATCATAAAATAATACAAAGGGATCCTTAGCTCATGTAGTTATCCAATGAAGCACATAATGCTTAGACAGAAAACAAATAGTTTCTATGCATGAACTCTGATGAAGGCATTCCATAGTGAAACCCATTCTGCAACTGCTATAGAGAACCTTCCAGATAAAAGCTCAACATGTCAAAAAATTCACATCTCTAATCATCAAACCAGTTGCAATTATACTTAGTTGATGTGAACTCAGACACAAGACACACCCATCCACACACCATAAAACAAACCAAAAACATAACAGACGTACAAACAAGACGTTATTGGATGCATCAATGAATGTATAAACCTAGTTCAATTAAAATAAACAGTTCCTTGCCAAACAACTCTAAAGCAATAACTCACCTGTCCAAGGAACCCAGTTGTCCCACTTTCAATCAAGGGAACGTCAGCTGCCAAGCATAGGCGATTCACATGTCGCCTCGCATCTAAGTTGTCAAGTCCATTCAATACAACATTAAATTGCTTAAAGAAGTCCACGTTGAAGTCAGAATCCTTAACATTTGCATGGTATGGAGTAATGCTTATGTGAGGCCTAAATTTTAAGACAGCTTCCCGAGCAACCTGTTGAAAATATCCGATGAAAATATCTTACAGAAAGCACAGCTATTCAAATAGACAAAAAACTATGTAGTAAATACACCTACTTTAGCCTTGGATTGCCCAACATGTGATTGTCGAAAGAGGAATTGTCTGTTGAGGTTACTGACTTCTATAGTGTCCATGTCAATCTGCAATTTAACATAATCACAAATGAAAAAGTAAACCAGCTCATACTTCCCTGAACACAAAATCAAGAAAAAGAATTTGGACTATTACAATTTGCAGGCTATAACTTGTCAACTTAATACAGGGATCTATTCGAAGTAGTTAAAAATATAGACCGAACTTCCAAATCCAAACCCACTATCTCATAAAATTTTGACTTAAAGTTCATGCTTTTCTAAATTGGAAATTTTTGGCTGATTCATTCTTTTCTAAATTGGACATACCTAATCAGTAGTTTTAAAATATATAGTTCTCTTCTACTTTTAACCTTTAGAAAATATGGTAGGATCCTCACCATAGAACATAGGAAGCCACAAAAAATGGACAGGGATGAAAGTAGAAATGCAAAAAATTGCAATAATTTAATCCAATTATTTCTTATTAGCCAGATCCTAGATTGCTCCAATAATATCTTAATTCACTTGAAATTGTTTACTATGGTTATGATGGTGATGATGATTAGTACTATGGTTATGATATAAATGAATAAAGAAAACAATAGTAAGCCATCATTTGATCACTATTTCACTCTAAATTGTACATGACCATCATGTATAGAGAAGTAAATTTTGTTTTTAAAAAAAAATACATCTGCAGAAAATTGAACTATATTTTGGTACCAAGAGAAGTATTTTCCTAAAATAAGTAAAACCCTCTCCAAAACAAACACATAAATTTCAATCAACAAACATATGAGATGGGGAACACACAATGAAAACCCTAGAAATAAAACCTTCGTAAACCACCTAAAAAAATAAGAAACTAGCATAAACCCATCAATTAAAACTAACAAGAAAAAAGATTCAGGGAGAGAGCTCACAATATGAATGTCTTGGAAGCCAGAGAGAGCGAGAGTCTTAAGGAGCTCGCAGCCAATACCACCTGCCCCAACCATGAGCACTTTCGCGCCCTACAAAAAATAACCCAGAAACATTTTTTTTTTTAAATAACCCAAAAAAAGTTCAAAATCCCACTCAAATTCGAGCGGGGAGAAACTTTGACAGTTGATTAGGGTTTCAGTTGAAACTTTGTTGGGTCCTCAACAGTACCTTTACAGTAGGCAAGTGTTTCAGGGAAGCCATGAGAATTGAAGAAGAAGAAGCTGAAGAGACGAGGGAGAGAAGACTGAAACAGTGAATTGGAGTTAATAGCAGAGCAAGCAAGCAAGCAATTTGTCAAATACCATGGAGAGAGAGAGAGAACGAGATGGGTGGACTTGGAGTTTAGATGGGTTTGCGGGGAATCGAACAGAGGACGTGGGGAGAATCTTGGAATGGTGGGTTGTGGTCGTGGGAGGAGGGTTCGAGGAAAGAAGGTTGAGACTTGAGGGCGCCAAAAACAGCAAAAAGTGAAAATTTTCACACCCAAAAACACTCCCTCTCTCCTTTTTGATCTGTCCTTTCCGAGAGATGGAGGGTCTGAGAGGTGAGAGAGAGGTGGTGTTTGTGAACGGAGTTTGTAAAGTTCGAGACTTTTTTTGAGTCTTCCTCTCCCTCCTCTTTGGGGTTAGGGGATTTTGACTCTTTTTGGCCTACTTTGCTATGCCTAAAAAAAATGGTCGATTTTGGTCATCACAAAAATAAGTGCACACCCTCTTAGGGCATGTTTACTAATAAAGGGTACCAAATAATTAAGAACTACATCTACCAAATAATTAGGGTTTAGGGTTAACAATGTGTCAAGTAATGTGCTCAATTTTGGGTTTAGCAAAAAATTTGCAAAACTTTGTTGGCCTTTGTTTCAGGGTTTAGGATTTTTTTTATAATGACCGTAACTATATACTTATATTAAAGTGATACGTATGTGCATATATGTACTCATATATTCATATAAATGATACATAACCATGTGTGGTGACAATTAGTAAACGATTAAAATGTATCATTTGTTTAATTGATATACGCATTTTATTGATCATTAGATACTACTACTTCAATAATTGAAAATAAAATAAGTGAAGAGATAATTTCGCTTAATTTAATTGTGACTGCATACAATTTCATCTCATTTATACATTGCAACTACTCATTAATAAATGAGCATGTTATGTGATTGTTGATATGTATTTACTACATTAGTTATTAAGGTCACCTACTATGTATGCATGCGAAGTTAGTCCTTTTTTTTTTTTTTTTTTTGTGAGTACACGATTGGGGGAGGGTGTTTACACAAATATTCATTAGGTGCCTCGGGCTTTCGAACCTCTTCCCATATGGGTTGAGGTAAAAGAGTTCAACCAACTAAGTTATACCCCACTAGGCATTTATTATTTATTTTTAGTAAACGAAGATTTGATATCTTACTTTGTTGCTTAGAGAAAAAAAAAAAAACTCATATGAAGCCCTATATAGTGTTATATTGTCTCACATTCATAGTGTCATGTAAGGTGATCACTCTATCTATGGTCCTATTTATAAGGAACATATTCAAGCCACTACTTGTAAAATGCATCCTCTTTCATTACTAGTAAAAAGGCTACAACTATTCTGCTAATTTTACAATTGGAAAAAATTACTGTAGTAGATGACAATGTTGTCACACATAATAATTTTTGCACGTAATTGATTTTGGGGTTCACAATTTAGTTGTTTGTGTGCGTAACTTGAATGAATTCGTAATGTTATCATCACACTAATTTTATTTTTTTTATTTTAAATTTATGAAAAGCAACATTATTTTATTGATAATGAGGAAACAAACAAGTACAAAAAAAAAATCAGGTAATAGCTTAGGGGATTAGGCAAGCTTCTGTACGCATAGGAGTCTGATTATGGGACTAACTAAGTAGCCTTATCCACTCAACTACAAGTAAGAGCATGAACCTCGCCATTGATAGAGCGCCTCCCGGTCCCCTACGTTTATGCTTGTAAATAATTTTTTTTAAAAGAAGAGAAATAAAGTAGATACTTTTGAGTTCAACTTAAACTCGACCAAAATTGGCATAGATCAGATGTCGCCTCAAAGCAACTTTGGATTGAGCACACCCCATATTGATAATCAATTTTTCCAAAATTGCAACAATATCATGTTTCCCATTCCATTTCATTTTCAACGCATACCAAACACCGGATTCGAGTAGAGCATCACACAGTCCTACTCCGGCTCGGGAGCTATAATTCCATGTTTCCAAACATCCCCAATCCTCGCGGGACCAAGAGCGCCTAGATTCCAAGCGTGACGCGATTAATATATATTTTCTAACTTTTTTAAATTTCTTAATGGCAACGACGACACATCTTCTCCACCCAATAAGCTCCTGCCACGTCATGAACTCGCACTCTCACACGGTCCAAGTCCGATACACGAAAGCTTCTCTCTGCTCTGCAATGCTTTGCTTTCCTCGCTGACGCTGTGCGTCTGTTACGCTTTTACACAGAAACAACACCTGGAGGAGAAGCTGTACGGACGCTCCTACACACACGCACTCTGTACGAGAGCAAGAGAGAGCGAGAGTGTTCTTCTGAGACTCAAAAACCCAAATGCGAGTGCTTTTTCATTTCTGAATTGCCAGTTTGAAGGTATTTTTTTTTACTTATTATCATCAATTTCTCACACAAAAATGGTGATTTTATTAGTTGGGTTTTTTTTATTTGATGAAAATGATTGATTTTTTATTTTTCGAAATTGATTTTTTTGTTGGGTTGCTTATGTTCAGTGTTTTCTTGGATTTTGATGAGCCATGGAGTCACCACTTGATCTAACGCCTATTAAAACATCTTACGATGGTAAGCCTCTGCTTCTTGAATGGTATTTTTTTTATGGCATCTGAGAGAAATGCAGGGTTGAGGGTAGTCAAGAACGCATGAGTAGAAGAATTAGAAGTTGTGGAATTCATGTTTTGCTCAACAAAATTGTTTATGCATGCATTAAAGATCATTTGAGATGGAAAAGGGGACTTAGAGGTTAAGAAATGGATTAACGATGAAAATAGTAGAGATTATTTGGGTATTTTGGGCTGTTAGGGCCAATTCAATAGTCTGTGGCGTTTGAGAAGCTAGTGTTGAGAAGCTGAGAAGAACTTTTTATTTTTATTTGGGATGAGGAGGGCACAATCAGAAGTGCAACAGCCTTTGGAAGCGCACCACTTTGTGTGGCTTCTCTCCTATAATAAAAACAAAACAAAACTCGTGCTGCTTCTCAAAGTTGCCTGTTGCAGTTCACCAAACAGTGTGGGGGCTGCTTCTATTCTACCATGGGGGAGTTATAGTATGCACTGAAATTCCCCACTAGCGTAATCTTACACTCACTCGTTTTTTTTCCGGTTACATAGTCTAAATATATGATTATAAATACTTTCATTAGTAGAAAAAATGCAATATTATGAGTCCTAATTAGAACATCATTATTAATAGTCAAATCATTTTTCTCAATGTATACAACCCCTAGCAGATGAGTCGGTGATATAAGAGACTAGAACAAAATTTGAGGTTTGGGAAATTAGAGCTCATACTGATCAGGTCTTGTGTAGTTTTGGCTGTTAGCTAAATTTCTTTGCTTTTGCTTTTAAGTGACTACCATAACAACCCATTTTGAGCAACTGAATTTGCTACCTGCAATCCAACTTATTTTTTTGCCCCTGTATGCCTGCCCTATCCCCTCCTGTGAGGCATTTTTTCAAACATGTTGCCCCCACACACTCAAAAATATCACCAAGAAATCATCAAATTGATGTGCAAGTTCATGGGTGTAGAAAAGGCAAGTGGGGGCAATTGACTTCACTGCCCCTTGCTGGATCCACCATTGCTTGGCTAGATGGTTTTCTGAACTCATAAGTTTCAGGAATTAGCCAACTTCTTTTTCTTACTTTACGCAAGTTCCTCATTTCTTTTTTGTCTATTTGTATGGCACCTTTCATTTGAGCTCAGGTTTGTATTCCAAGGGGTATAAGAGGATGAAAGTATGTTTTGATACAAATGATTATGATAGCATGGACTTCTCTCCAAGTAACCATGATGAAGCTGTACATAAGAAGCCTAAGTCTACTTCAGAAGTTGTTGATTACAGTGATCCATTTGCCTTACCGGACTTGCTGGAGAGGATAGACTGTGGCAAATATGGAAGTGTTACAAAGGAAATAGAGGCAATTCTTGCTCGAAAGAGGCAAACTCTGAGCCCTTATTTTGAAAAATATCCTGCACTGTCAAATCTATCCTTGGAGGAGAAAAGGCAGAGTAAAAGGGCTCCTAAATCTGCAAACCAACAGGCTAGTCCATTGGCCCAAAATAATGTCATTGATTTGGAGGATGACTCTGTTGAAAATAATGCTCCAGCAGCATTATTGCCTGTTGTAATTATTGATTCAGATGAGGAACAAAGTGAACATCCGAGACCTCCTTATCCTTTCAAAGAGGTTGTCTTGCCAGAACCATCCTATTCTTTCCGGGAGGTTTTCTTGGGACAACCATCTGAACAGTCAGTGGTATGTATGCCTTATGAGATGATTTTATTTGTGCAATATTCTCTGACAGGGGGCTGTCTCATTGTTCTCTTCTCACTTTTTATCCTATCTGTCAAATGATTGGCTGGACCATGTTCAGGTAAGGGACTTTGTTGAGAACAAAGTTCTAGGAGAGACCGAAATCAAGAATGACCCAGGAGTTTATGTTGGTGTAGAAGATGATGACAATCACCAGACTGATACTGAAGAAGATGATGGGTTGGGAGATATTTGGAATGAAATGTCAATGGCATTAGAATCTAACAAGGTATCATTGATATACATTCTTTACTATGTTATCATGTCTCTTTGCTATGTGTGTGAATATATTTTATGGTCTTCCAAAGTGGAAAGACATGTTTGCTTGGCCTATGGTTGGTGCAGATTGTGCCAGCTCTCTTTGCTTTGATGGAGCTCAAAGTAACAACTTCCATCTTTGATTTATAGGAAATGATTGTTTTTGCAAATATAGCCCACTGATGCTTCATAAAACTTTAAAACTTTTTCATTTTTCCCATTTAAAGAGATGGCTCACCACCTGAACAGACCCAAAGATGATTAAAATTTAAGGTGAGAGGAAAACCCTAACCATATTTGAGGGAAAATGACAGAAAAAACCAAACCTTCCAGTAAATATTACATTTTTCTAAGTTTGTTCTTATTCAATCTGATGTGGAAAGTGTGTCTCAATGTCAAATGACTGGTATAAGCTTGAGGATTATGAATCTTTTGTACTAAAATGTTTGATTTCTTTCCAGAGTTCCATTCACCATGATAAAAAGTATCTTACATTGACTTTATGCTGCTTCTGATAGGATGTTGTTGTGGACCCTTCATCTGAAGGGATGAGTGACGGCGGGGAGGACTGTGACTGTGATCATTCTTTTGTCTTAAAGGATGATCTTGGATATGTTTGCCGCATTTGTGGGGTTATTGACAGAGGAATTGAGACCATATTTGAGTTTCAGTTTAACAAGGTATGGCTTTCCCTTGAGCATCTATAATATCATCATATTATCAGCTTTCTAAGTTGCTTCTAGAAAATAGCTACATATATGTGTGCGGTTTGATTCTCCTTGGATATTCAGTGGCCTGTAGGTATCAGTGATATAGGGCCTTAGATACTAGAACTAAACCAATAGGAAAACAAAAGTTTATCATCCCTTGAATCAGCTTTGTCTCTTATGACGATTTCTGAAACTCTATCATGCGAGCTTATGCACCATGCAAGTAGGATAAAGTGGCCCTTTATATGAGTTTAAGTAGTAGGAATGATCTGCAGGGTGGGTACCAACAAACCCATACCCGATTATATTCAATGGGCATTACCCATACAGATGACCCAAACCCGATGCACCAATCCACCACATTAACAAATCTTTTTAAACTCTTGCACAAAACAAGAAAAAGGAAAACGGTAAAGAGATAGTGAAAACATGCATGCAATAGCTGGAGGATCTAAGCGCTTCTATCCCTCCAATTTCTCATTTAAATCCAAAGATGTAATCACATCAATTGTTTACCTTATAAAACATATTTAAAGATTTTCTTTTTCTATTTTCTTTACATTATCAATTGTATACCGAAAATTAAGGCCTTTTCTATTCTATGACTCCCCTTTGAGTCCTATAAATGACTGGTGCCTTGACGATCTATTACTCTCCTGTTCTTGATCCCCTTTTTTATGGAGTCAGTACCACCTCTTCCTTTACTCTTTCTGTTTTATGGAAGTTTTTCAATAATAAAGGGCTCAGAAGCAGAATGTTTCTATTTTTTTTTCTTTCAAATAAATTAATAATGTGGTTTCTGGTTTCCCGTGGGTATTACCCATACTCGCCTTGCCTCATCATTAGGTTTTATAAAAATCCCCACTCCTGATTGTTCTTACCCAAACCTGCTCCTAATAGAGCAGGTCCCTGCGGCTACCCAATCCAGCAGCTAATTTGGGCATCCTGTAGCTAGGGTAACTACGTTTTGTACCAGCTCAATTTGAAATTCACTTTTTTTTAATGCAAAATCTTGCTAGATTGTTGTACCAATGTATTTAGGGAGGGGAAGTCTTCAGGTTCTACAATCTAGAGTGAAATAGGACCTAAGTAATATAATCCTGATTGTCTTTTTTGTTGAACTGAGGATCTGTTGTTTCCACAAGAGGTGGTCATGGTAATTTGAAGGACTAATGTCTAGCTATAACTCATATAACACATTGATTATTTTCTAGTTATTCCTTTTGAATGGATGAAGCATGATCATTCCAAGCTGTGGTCTTACAACCATGAGGTTGAAGAGTTAGTGATAGCTGAAACTTATCCTAGGGAACGTGAAGTTTCATCCTGCTATTCTGGTTCTTTATGAATGATGTCTCTAGGTTAATGCCTGTTTTTTTTTTTCCGGTCGAATAGGTATATGCCTGTTTGTATGATCAAAATATGTGAATTTGGCTGAATTTTGCACTTTATCAGCCGAGGATGTAGGAAGTACTGTTTTCAACATGGAGACGTACACGTACCTTTCTGATCACCGGATGGAGTGCATAAAGTGTCCCTGTTGTTATCAATGAACATAGATAGGGCTGTTCGTGGACCGATCCATCCAATGGATTCGACCCAAACTAATAGGTCCTGGTTGGTTGTATCAGTTCATATAGGTTGGGTCTGCTTTATCGTTTAAAACCTGATATGCATTGGTTCCGTTTCATATATGTTAACTTTCCACCCAAACAAACCCAAACCAGACCAGAGTTGTATATTTAAGGTTTTCTGAGCATGAGGGATTGAGCAGGAACGACTGACCATCATGCTTCAACTCCCATGTTGTCAATGGTAAGACCTTTTATCTTCATGAAAAGGTTTCTGAACCTTGGGTGATAGATAATTGAATGAATCCCATATCACCTGAATCTTGCCTCGTCCTTTATGGGCCTGCATGCCTGAGTGGTATGCCTAGAGTCGTGCTTTTGCTAATTGTTGGCCAAGTTTTGTAAAAAAAAATTGGGTTTCTATTTTAAGCCCTAGTCGGTCCTATCCTTGTGGATGAGAAAGTACCCCAAGCCCAATCCGATTCAACATGTGAATACCCCTATCTATCAATTAGTGAACTGGGTATCCCTACAGGTTTCTTTTTTGTCTTTTGTTTTTTCTCAATTCTCCACCTTATTTTTGGCACTAGTAGAAAACTCACTCAACATTTACAACCAGAAAAAAAAAAAAAAAAAAAAGAAAAAAAAAAGGAAAGCAAGGGTTGGTTTCTCACTACTCGGAAGTCCAATATAATCTGCTTGATAGAAACACCCAACTTGTATCTCTGAAGGATATGCACTCATCGGATTTGACAATAATTTGATTCTTAACCCACCCGATTACTCTTTTGCCCAGGCTCAGGATCAGCTGAGTGAAAATGAGATAAGCAGGGTTATAGGAATAGGAGATAATTTTCTGAGAATAAGTACCCAGAAATAGTAGATAATTAAATTGGTATTAGTATTTTAATCCATAAAATTTATTGCATATTGGAAGTGAATATTTTTGTTACCACCTTACTGATCCCCTGGTTTAGCTTTTTAACTGTGCCTTGAATTCAGTTTCTATTTTTGCCTCATTGTTATGGAATAAATGTCATCAATAGATGGATCTACTTAAACTTATTAGAATTTATTTGATTTCTTAGTAGCTAAATACCCTCTTCTGGAAAGCAAGACGCATATTATCATAATTTTCTTTTATTATCTCAGGTCAAAAGGAGTACAAGAACTTACATGCCTGATTCTCGGAATGCCAAAGACAGAGAGGCAGCTGAGATAAGTGGAGTTAAATTGTCAGAGGATGGTTTGATAATAACTGAAATCTCTGCCCACCCAAGACATATGAAGCAAATGAAACCTCATCAAGTGGAGGGTTTCAATTTTCTTGTTAGTAACTTGGTGGGTGATAATCCTGGGGGTTGCATCTTGGCCCATGCTCCAGGATCTGGTAAAACATTTATGATAATTAGTTTCATGCAAAGTTTTCTAGCCAAGTATCCAAATGCTAGACCACTTATTGTGCTTCCTAAAGGAATCTTGGATACATGGAAAAAGGAGTTTAAAATTTGGCAAGTAGAGGATATTCCATTATATGATTTCTATGAATCCAAAGCAGACAATCGATCACAGCAGCTGGAGGTGTTGAAACAGTGGGTGGAGCAGAAAAGTATCCTTTTCTTAGGGTACAAGCAGTTCTCCTCCATTGTTTGCGATCGAGAAACTAGCAAGATATCAGCTATGTGCCAGGAGATATTGCTAAAGGCACCTTCAATTCTGATTCTGGATGAGGGGCACACTCCAAGAAATGATAACACTGATGTGTTCCAATCCCTTACCAAATTACAGACACCTAGGAAAGTTGTACTTTCTGGAACCATTTTTCAAAATCATGTCAACGAAGTATTCAATCTTTTGAATCTTGTTCGTCCTAAATTTTTAAGGTCAGAAACTTCGCGACCCATCATTAAGCGCATCATGAGTAGAGTTCATATATCGGGTGTAAGGAAGCAGTTCAAAGCTGGTAGTGAATCAGCTTTCTATGAACTAGTGGAACATACTCTACAGAAGGATAATGATTTCAGAAGGAAAGTGACTGTCATACATGAGTTGCGTGAGATGACTAGCAAGGTGCTTCATTATTATAGAGGAGACTCCCTAGATGAACTTCCTGGACTTGTTGATTTCACTGTGCTACTAAATCTCACCCCCAGGCAGAAGCATGAGACTGAGAAACTGAAGAAGTTCCCAAGGAAGTTCAAGCAAAGTTCTGTTGGGAGTGCTGTTTATCTGCACCCAAAATTGTTCTCCTTCCCTTGGAAACCCACTGATCCAGATGATAAAGTGGATGAGCTCTTGGACAAAATGGATGTGAAAGATGGAGTCAAGGCAAGATTCTTCCTTAATCTACTGAACTTATGTGAGTCAGCTGGTGAGAAACTTTTGGTGTTCAGTCAGTACCTCCTACCACTGAAATTTTTGGAGAGATTAGTAGCCAAAATGAAGGGTTGGAGTCCTGGGAGAGAAATGTTTATGATCTCAGGTGAGTCAAGCTCCGAGCAACGGGAATGGTCCATGGATCAATTTAACAATTCCTCTACTGCTAAGGTCTTCTTTGGCTCAATTAAGGCATGTGGAGAGGGTATATCTCTGGTAGGGGCATCTCGAGTCATACTTCTGGATGTCCATCTTAATCCCTCAGTGAGCCGGCAAGCAATTGGCCGTGCATTTAGACCAGGTCAAAAGAAGAAAGTGTTTGTGTATAGATTGGTAGCTTCTAGTTCCCCTGAAGAGGAAGATCATAGCACTTGCTTCCAGAAAGAACTAATTGCCAAAATGTGGTTTGACTGGAACGAGTATTGTGGTTATCGGGATTTTGGAGTGGAGACCATTGATGTGAATGAATGTGGTGATCTCTTCCTCGAAAGTCCAGTGTTCAGGGAAGATATAAAGGTTCTTTACAAAAGGTTTGTACTCTTGTACATCTTCTTGTCATCTTTGAGTTGCAACTTGCAAGACCTAATCTTTCTGTTAGCATGCCCTAACTATTTATTTCTATTATTTCAGGTAGGTCCTGCCATCAGCATTGGGCTGACGTACAGAGTAGGGAAAGTTGTCTCACTATTGTTTGGTTGACATACAGTCTTTTGTCTGTTCATATATGTTTCCCTAGATTTTGGATTTCCGAAAGCATTTCAGGCAGTTTGCTCAGCATTAGTGGTTTACCAGTTACGACACAGTTTCCATATTGAACTTCTCCTTAAGGGTTGCTTTTTGATTCCTTAGAACAGGCAGCTTTTGTTTTCTGTTCTTAGAAAGAATCAGACTAGTCAGAGAAATATCTATGTACACAGATCAATGAATCCTGACTTGTGAAAAATCTTAAGTATGGCAATTGTTACAATGCTATTTGCAGGAGGGTGATTTTCTGTCTTTGGGTCACATAAATTATCCTGATAATTTAGGGATGAAGCATTTTGCGTATAATTGAACTGACATCATGAGGTCACCAACCACCAGTAGCGCTTAACTTAAAAAAATATCGTAAGGCTGTGCCATGGTCGAGATAAAGTTTAGATGTGTGCTGAAATAACGATATCTAGACTCGTATTTTATCAACCAAAAAATGGGTCCATGTTTTAATTTTGCCATGTTTACTGATGATATTCTAGTATTTTTGGTTGAGTGCAGTCTAGAGTCCACAATGGGAAACGTTTCTTTGAAATCCAAAAATGCACTTTGAGACCAACATGAGTTGGTCCAAGTGGAAGGGGCTTGGATCCTTTAAACAAGAGGTCCTGGGTTCGATCCCAGGCACTTGCGAATAGAGCAAACTTTGTTGGGAGAGGTCCCCGTTTTGCGCCTGACCGTACCTCGAGGGATTTAGTCTCCGCAGTCGCGCGGGGGATACCCTGGGAAACCAAAAATGCACTTTGAGGAAAGCTCAGTTGGCCTGGTACCCAAGGAAAGTTCATTTACCCACCCCTGGAATTTATCCACCTTAATTAAAAAATATCTATTTTTTTCTATAAAAATATTATGTTTAGATGAAAAGTTAAGGTTGATGGACAAAAAAATGCGGGCTTTTCATAAATAGCCCCATTTTAATTTGATATCTTTCATATCTTTGGTTACATATTTAGGCCTTGTTTGGTGGCTCGGCTTGAACTAGACTATTTCAATCAAATTAAACTAATGTTCTTACAGTTATTTTGTTAACTTATAAATGTTGGGATTTATAAATTATATATAGAGAGGTGTTTGTTAACTTATAAATGTTGGGATTTATAAATTATATATAGAGAGGTGAGACTCATAAAGAGTGCTTTGGACTCGATTCCAATTCAGCTCATGACGAGCTACCAAACTAAACGCTAAGGTGCTAGTCCATCAAGTCCAATTTTTTGCTAAAAATAAATTCTTTTGAAAAAAAAACAGTGCTTTTTCAATATGTGGATAAATCTTGACGATTTTTTCACAAACCCAATAACAAATTTATCAACAAAAAAGAAAGCCCAATAATATAATAATAAATGCCACTATCTAACATTTTAATTTCACAAAACGTCACTTTTGGTCCCTGTGGTTTATCTCTTTTACCACTAAGGCCCATGTTATTTCAATTTGGTCATTTTTGCCCATGTAGTTTCAATTTGAAACAATTAAAGGACAATTCTCAATCTCCGTCAAATTTATTTAACTTAATGTTATTTATTGAGGGGAAATTTAGTCCACAAATTATTAAAAAAATTAATTCCTTTAAAAAATAAAGAATATAAATATAAATAATAAAAACTTAATTTCAAATTAAAATAAAACATCTATGTCCCCTTCTCCTCCCAAGCCCAACCCCCACCAACAGTCCCCACCCAACCCCAGCCAGCCACCACCTCCTTATAACCCAACTTAAATTAGTTGCAAAATAAATTTAAAAAATTAGTTTCGAAATAAAATAAAATAAAACATCTCTTATCGTATGCTGTTGGCACAAGGGTGATGGGAAAGAATGAGAGTGGCACCTCCATGACCGTGAGACCCCTTTACAATTAATCATCGTTGCATGCAAGTGAAAATGGGAATAATTATACTTGCCCTTCGTCACTGCATGCAAGTGCCAATTATGGGGAGGTGGTGGTTGGATAGGGTGGGGTTGGGAGGTTTAGGGGGAGAGGGATGTTTTATTTTTATTTTAAAACTATTTTTTAAAATTCATATTTGTATGGTTTATTTTAAAAGGAATTAACTTTTTAATAATTTGTGGACTAAATTGACCCTCCACAAATAACTGAATTGTGAATTGTTCTTAAATTGCTTCAAATTGAAACCATAGGATAAAAATGACCAAATTGAAACCACAAATACCTTAATAATAAAAGTGATAAATCATAAGGATCAAAAGTGACGTTTTACATTTTAATTTTTGACTTTCCGGATTCAGACGGAGAATGCCACTATTTAACTTGGGAATCGGTACCGAGAAAATACGGAAACAAGAGTGGAGGAAAGCAGAGCCTGTAACTTTGTGTGTACGGTACCTTTCCCATTTTCCCACTCTCCCCACACAAACACTCGAAGAAGATTTTTGAGCAGAAGCCATTTCTAACACCTATCCATATACATTCAGTGCATGCTAGAACAACCCATCTTTTCTCTCTCTCTCCCTCTTGTTTTCCAAGAAGAACTAGGCTCATCTTTTGCTTGCATTACAGAATAATGAACTGTTTGGTGTTTACACTTTCTTCAAGCTTATTTGTTGAAACTGATTTTAGTGCATAGTGAGCTGTGTGTGGTACCAGAAATTGATTTCCCAGCTGAGTTCTACCCGAGTTTCAGAGGTAAAGGTTCAGTCTTTTTCTCCGTCTTTTTTGCTTCAGTAATTTCCTTTTATGATTTAACATTCAGTTGCTTGCTCTTTTTTCTTAAAAAAAGAAAGAAAAAAATACACTAATATCTTTTATTCTTCCTCTCTTCATTCATTGTTGTCTATTGCTTTTTTAAGTGTGTTTCTACAAGCAAGATCATTTTTTTTTTGGTTTACAATAACGTTTTACAAGAGAAACCTTCATTAAGTAATGGGTACTTTTTATCTTTTCACCTAATCAATGACGCCTGAAAGCTTTCTGGGTTGGACCAAAAAGCCACCCAGTGGAACTAATACGAGTTTTAGTGGCTCCAAATTGATGGGTTATTGACATTTCACAGTTTTTCTTTTGTTAATATTTTACTGTTACCCAAAAACAGAGCTTTAGTATGTTTAGTTTACATTTTTTCTGGTGGGATCTCTTTCAAGATTAATGTTGGCATGTTTTGAGACAATGATTATGTGATGAATTCGAAATAGTTGTGTTAGCGGTATAAAATAAAATTTTGATTGTTTATCACTTAGCATTAACTTTGAAATGTTGGAAGAGTAACGGAATCAGAAGGTTGTGCTGCAGCCTCCTATGGAACATCATCAACATGTCATTGATATAGAGGATGAGAGTCCAAACAATAGTACAGCAGTAGGACCGCCTGTTGTTGTCCTTAGTTCGGATGATGAAGACAATGGAAGTAGGAGGCCACTTCATCTGTATCAGAAGCTTGTGTTGGAGCATCCTCCAGACCATGATCAACATGTCATTAATTTGGAAGATGAAAGTCAAAACAATATTACAGCACGAGCACCGCCTGTCATTGTCCTGAGTTCTGATGATGAAGACAATGGAAGTAGGAGGCCAGTTCATCTAAATCAGAAGGTTGTATTGGAGCCTGTTGGAAGATTGCTAAAGAAGAACATGACGGTATGTTCTTTCCCTGCATTTGAAATATTAATGTACCTTGCCTAAAATTTCAGCGATCGACTGATCATCATATTCTGTTTCAGGATTCTGTAGAGGGCAAAGATCAGAGTAGTGAGTTGGAAACTCTGCTTAGAGATTTCGATATTTGGATAGATAAAGATGTAAATGTTGGTGTAGCAGACAATATGGTGATTGGTCTAGAATTCATTGTTCAAATTGTTTTCCCTGTTATCCTATATGCATATTGGTTTTCATGGTCATCATATTATGTTTCAGGATTGTTTAGAGAGCAAAGATGAGAGAGAAGAGTTGAAAACTGTGTCTGGAAAAGTTGATATTTGGATAGATAAAGATATAGATGTTGGTTTTGAAGACAATATGGTGATTGACGTATAACTCGTTTTTTAAATCGTTTTCATTGTTTATCCTATATGCATATTGGCTGGCATGGTCATCATACTTTACTGGCTCAGGATTGTGTAGAGAGCAAAGATCAGACAGAAAAGTTGGAAACTTTGCCTGAAAAAGTCGATATTGAGATAGCTGAAGATGCAGCAGAAAATATGGTGATTGGTCTAGAACTTACTGTACCATTTTCCTTCTTATCCTATATGCGCATTGATTGCCATGGTCATCATATTCTACTGTTTCAGGATCATGCAGAGAGCAAAGCTCAGACAGAAGAGTTGGAAACTCTATCCAGTAAAATTGATACTGGGATAGATAAAGAGATCAATGTTGGTGCAGCATACCTTATGGTGATTGGAAAAGGGAATCAAAGATCTTCTGAAAAAGAGGAATGTAATTGGAAAACTAATTATCAAGAGACTAACAGGGAGTGCATAGCTCCAAGCACAGAGGTAGGAGTTCTGGCTGGTAACATGGATGTTGGGACAGATAAGCCCGATCATGTTATTGGAGAATATGAACATGATAAGGTGGTTGGGGAAGGTAATCAAGACACTTTCCAGATTAAAGAACAGTATCAGAAAAATGATATTGACGAAGATGATCTAGCAGAAATATGGAAGGAGATGGCAATTGCAACAGAATGTTCCAAGGTATCTGCATCAGATAGCTCAGAGCATACCAAAATTTTGATAATTGATTTTGTACCAAACTTTCTATGATGGTACTTTTGTTTTTCAAATTATATCAAATTTATGCTTGCTGCTTCTTCTAGGATATTGCTGTTGATCCTTCAGCTGATGAAACATCTGGTGTATGTGGGGAAGAATGTGATCACTTTTTCATCCTGAAGGATGATCTTGGATTAGTTTGTCGTATATGTGGAGTTGTTCAACAAGGAATTGAAACTATATTTGAATTCCAATATAGTAAGGTATTCATGCTTTTTTCTTCTTTTGTGCAACTTATGTCATTATATAAAGTTTCACATGAATGAACTAGTAAACTACTCGTGAGAGGTTCATTATACTTGTTTCTGAAATTAAATGTTGGATACATTTGAAAAACTCTGGCCTATCTAGCTTTGAGGTGGAACATGTGTTGTTTAATTATTAACTATCTGCATCAATTTTTTTTGTTCCGAAGTGGTATTTTTACATTCCTACTACCAACACCGATATTGTCCCCAACTTAACCACGTGCATAGCCTAGAAGGTGTGGCGCTTTATCACAAAAGGCCTTGGTGTTTTTTTATATATTTTTTATGCAAAGGCCTCGGTGTTATTAGTGGTGGAACCACTCACTTACATATTGTATTATGTTTTGTCAAGTTTCAGATGTGGTACTTTTACATTCTTCAATAAGAAATAATTATCTAAGGGTGCTATGTTTCATTTCATGCCTTGGACGGTTATTACTCAGTTGTGATTTTTCTTTTAACTTATGATCTTTTGTCATGGAAAAATGTTTGACACTTAATTATCCATCTTTTGTTCCTTGGTTATTATTTTGTGTCATCTATAGTGGTATCTCTGATTGGATCATGTCAGGAGATGGGATGCCTTTTTCTGTTAATTTATTCTCGTGCGTATTTTTCACTTGTGATCCTTCATCCTTGTTTCCTAACGATCAGGCCAAAAGGACTAAACGAACTTACATGTATGAGTCACGGAATGCCAACACTACCGAGTCAACTCAGAGTTTCTCAGTTGGACTGAAGTCTACTAAGGATTATTTAATAGCAACAGAAATTTATGCCCATCCAAGGCATAGAAATCAAATGAAACCACATCAGGTGGAGGGCTTTAATTTTCTTTCTAGCAACTTGCTGACAGATAATCCAGGCGGTTGCATTTTGGCTCATGCCCCTGGTTCTGGAAAGACTTTTCTGATTATAAGTTTTGTGCAGAGTTTCCTAGCTAGGTTCCCCCATGCTAGACCACTGATTGTTCTACCTAAAGGCATTCTGGCTACATGGAAGAAAGAGTTCAAGAAAAGGCAGGTGGAGGACATTCCGTTGCATGATTTTTACACTTCCAAAGCATATAACCGGTCTCAGCAGCTGGATATTTTAAAACAATGGGTGGAGCAGAAGAGCATCCTTTTTTTAGGGTATCAACAGTTCTCTACTATAATGTGTGACAATGGAACCAGTAGGACATCGATTGATTGTCAAGAAATTCTGCTGAAGGTCCCTCGCATTCTTATTTTAGATGAAGGTCACACTCCAAGGAATGAGGATACAAATATGCTTCAGTCCCTCGCAAGAGTCCAAACACCTCTAAAAGTCGTCCTCTCAGGAACCCTGTATCAAAACCATGTGAAAGAAGTTTTCAATATTTTAAATCTTGTTCGTCCCAAGTTTCTGAAATTGGATACTTCCCGGGCTGTTGTTAATCGGATAATGAGCAGAGTGCAGATATCAGGCGTGAGGAAACAATTGAAAACTGGTACAAATTTAGCTCTGTTTGACTTAATAGAACACACTCTCCAGAAAGATGAAGATTTTAGAAGGAAAGTGGCTGTCATACAAGATCTTCGAGAAATGACCAGGAAGGTCCTGCATTATTACAAAGGAGATTCTCTGGACGAACTTCCAGGACTTGTGGATTTCACCGTTGTACTTAATCTTAGTTCAAGACAGAAACTTGAAGTGAAAAAGTTGAACAAATTGGATTACTTCAAGAAAGCTTCTGTGGGGAGTCTTGTGTATATGCATCCAGAGTTGAAATCTCTTACAGACAAATATTCGTCAACTGGAGGAAAAGGCTCTGAAATTGACAATAAGGAGATGGATAAACTTGTAGAAAATATAAATTTGAGAGATGGAGTAAAAGCTAAGTTCTTTCTTAGTATACTAGGCCTCTGTGAATCAACTGGTGAGAAGTTGCTGGTTTTCAGCCAGTATATTACGCCCCTGAAACTTATGGAGAGATTAGCAGTGAAGGTAAAGGACTGGAGTCTAAACAAGGAAATTTTCATGATCACGGGTGATTCAAATTCTAAGCATAGGGAACAGTCCGTGGAAAGCTTTAACACTTCAGCTGATGCTAAAATCTTCCTTGGCTCCATTAAAGCTTGTGGGGAAGGAATCTCTCTAGTGGGGGCTTCTCGAATCCTAATTATGGATGTTCAACTTAACCCTTCAGTTACTCGCCAGGCAGTAGGCCGTGCATTTAGACCAGGACAAAAGAAGAAAGTATATGTCTATAGATTGGTTGCTGCTGATTCGCCTGAAGAGGACGACCACTTTATCTGCTGTAGGAAGGAATTGATTTCAAGAATGTGGTTCGAGTGGAACGAGAGCTGTGGAGACCAAGATTTTTATATGAAGACTGTTGATGTCAATGAATGTGGTGATATGTTCTTGGAAAGTCGATTGTTGCAGGAAGATATAAAAGTTTTGCAGAAAAGGTTTGTGCATTCATCATATTTTCATTAAGCCTTCAGGAAGATATAAAGATTTGACTTATTATTATTATTTTTTTGGCTCAGGTAAAACCATCAAGGCAGGCCTAAGGCTTTGGGGAAAATGTAAATAATCTCGCTTTTTGTCATGACTACTAAGCTTCATACTCATCTTTTAAGACTTAGGTCAAGGGTACCAGTAGACTCTGTAGGCCATTTTGAACAATGCTGACGGTAGGTAAGCAACAGCTGTGCTTGGCTTCTCTTTCTTTTGTAAATGAGTCTGCAGAATGGGAAGTTGTGAAAAATGCATGTTGTTGAGTTAGATATTGTAGCTGATCCAAATGCTCGTTAGAGCTTGTTAGCATTGCTGTGATTTTCACCCGAAATGGAGAAAAATATGTGAAGTGGTTATTAGTATTTTGACAAGTTCTCAGGGATTAAGCTACAAAATACTTCGAAAATAATTAAAATTATGAGCATTCCAGAGTAAGGACTTCAAAGGCCTTGAAAGCAAAAGAAAACTGCCAGTTTTAGAATGCTGAAATGGCTTTGCTAATCTTCCCCTAATTTTGCTTAAAAGCGTAAGAGAAGGAAAAGGAAGATAGAAAGAAGACATATAGCCTATAGGCCAAGAACGAAATCGGAATTGTATTATGTTGACCTTCGGGAATTCAGCGTTCGAAAATGATTTGTTTTTATCTTCTTCTTGATGATCATTAGCAAACCTTAAAACTCCCTTGTAAAAGCAAAGATCTTTCTTTGCTTTAGCCAAACCATAATTTAAGAAAGGGAACTTGCTACATAGAAGCAACTTATTTAGAGTTGCAAATATACATGTGACAGACTGCCAATATCCATCTATCTATACGCTTTAGATAAGATAGAGAACCCTCTTTGTCAACCAAAGAGAGTTAAATACCAATTATACCCCTTTCAAATAAAGTTGTTTTAATATTTATTGTTAAAACTAAGGGTACCAATAACTTCCCCCTAAGCACATGCATATGAAGTATCTAGCAAACAGCAATGCCGGGCCAAAAGAAGGGCTCTTGTTGGCTTTGTTGCTCTTGTGAAATTGACTAGGCAACATTGAAATAACAGTCAGACAACTTGTCAGGAAGCTTTATTGCAAACTATAATATAAATTTTTTTCTTCAATACCATTACCACAATTGGCACTGATTGTACATTTTTTTCCCTTCCACATATTCAACCAAAAAAGAAATATGTATCTTATCTTTACAAATATGCTGATCTTTCAATCAATTTCTTCATATAATACAACTGTACTAGTATGTTTTCATGTCTGGAGGAGTACAATGTTTCTTTTCACCATTTGCAAGCAAAGACGAATGTTCCTAAACGCGCAGTCCAAAGCCTATCAATGTCTGTTGTCTCTCCCCCTAAGAATAGGTTGAAAATAAGCAATGTGGATATGCAATGAAGCATCTTCACACGACGAAGTCACGTAAAAGATGGGAGGAACCGAATCTGTGTTGCTGGTTCCCAGAATCCATGCATTCAAAATCTGCTGTCTCAGATCCAACAGAAGAAGCTGCAGGATTGTATAAATCATCCCCTCTCATGGCAACAAAACTGTGATGAGTTCCAGTAGAGATGGGCAGGCTACCACCATCACAATGCTGCAACCCCAATGTCAGAGACACCCCGCTTCCACTTCCAAATCTCCCCAACTCCGGCATGTGGTATGCATCAGCTGCTTCCATAAACCTCTCACTGCTCCTATCAGAGTGAACATTTGGATCAGAAAAGAGGCTACAGTCATCCATACCAGCCCTTTGCCCCTCTCTAAGCTTCACCAGCCCGTACTGAGCTTCAGCTTCGCGACGAGTCCCATTTTGGAAACTGGCAGACCCAGTGGATCCAGCCATTTCCACATCATGGAAATGGTCGGATTTGGAGTCCATAAATTGTCCAGTGCTGCATCTCTCAGTGCATGTCGAACTAGCACTAGGCTGCATATCTTCTACTCCATCTTCCATGGTCCTCATGTCACTTTTTTTCATTTGAGGTGCATTCTCAGATGAAGAATTGGAGTCCATTTCCGCATCACCAGCCTCTTCTTTGTACATCTCCTCGACCATGGGCTTCCAGAGACGCACCCGTGCATTTATAAACCAGTTTGAGACCTGTGCCACAATGAACGAGTACATGAACTTTGAGATCTCAAGTTGCATCGAATTAAAATGAAGACATTTGTACTCGGTAACTGATATATTATCTGGAAATGCTAATTTTTTATTCAAATAAAACAATATTAAGTTTATTTGAATAACTTGTTATGGCAATACCATACCCATCAACTTTGAAAAGTAACAATAAAGTAACTGCTGCAGTAAGCCTCCTTAATGTAGATAACATTCTTTTGCCATCTCTTTCGTAATACTCAGCAAGTACCTCTACCAACTACTCAGCTCCACAGTTTTCCTAACTATGTATCCCTTTAAGAATCAATACATTCCATGTCCTAATTCAACAGATTTATATGTATCAAAGTCAAAATAGGAAAAATATCCTATTCCCTGTCACATATGCACATGGTGCACCTAGCCAAATGCTATATATAAAATACGATTACTTCCCCATTACCTGACTTCTAGTCAAGCCTGTCTGCCTTGCTAGCATGATCTTATCAGAATCCTTCGGATAGCTGGAAAATATCAATAGTTAGACATTAAATTAAGTCAAGGACTCTGACATCTCCCAAAAACAATAGTTTGAGAAAAAGGTTGAAGTCAGGATTTACGGATGAAGGAAGTGCTCAAACAGCCATGCTCGCAGAATCGAAACAGAGCTTTCTGGCAAACCTCTTTGTGGCCTCCATGCATGCTGTTGCATCATACCAAGTTGCTGAAGGGCCCTCTGTTGCCTGAGTTGCTGGTCCACATAACGGAGGCGAGATATTCCAACTCCTTTAATGCTTCCTGATGCACCTTCCTCCCCAAGGCTTTTACGGGTTGCTCGTATCTGCCCTGTGATTGCATCACGTAAGCATCGAAAGTGGCGTGAAATAGTCTGGAGGGCAACTGCTGTGTATGGTTTAGCTGCCCCACATCCCGCTATCACATCAAATGATGATACCACAATTTGCATCTGATGGTAATACTGCTTGTACCTTCTATCAACCTGTTATTGTAAGATAAAGATCATTACTCCTCATGGGAAAAAGAGGAGCTCCAGTATACTGGTGTAAATGAAAACATAGTCATGTATAGTTTTTGAACTTTTGGAAATACTGGAACTTGTACATTTAAGTTATCAAAAAAACACCACAAATAATTGGCATATCATATAGGTATAAATGAATTGAAGAGCCATGTAATTAAATAAGTTTCTACTTTCTGATAACGATGGATTCACAACATTCAAAAAAATAATAAAAAAAAAAGAGACAGAGAAAAAGAAGTGAAGTTATAAACCCAGAGTTGAAAAGGATTTTTTTTTTTTTTAAACGATCACATTTAGGAAGGAACAGAGAATTCAAAATTTCCCAATATCATTGAAATTCAAATTAAAAAAGGGTTTAATAGTGCAGATATGTCATGGATCTAGTGCAACCTTTACAGTAAGGGGAACCTTTGTCATGTAGTTTATACGTAAAGCTAGAGATGAAGGTACAATTTGACAGCAAGAAAGGTCAGTGACAATCAACTATCAAATAGAGCAGTTAGTAGTGCATTAGGGAGCCCAAAAAGAAATAAGCTCTTTCCCTAAACTTCCTATGGAAGTTTTAGGCGTAAATAAATTATAGTTATCAAACGTGAAACAGATTCTTTGTTTCATACCATACCAATATATAGAATAGATAGACTCAAGTGTTATGTACAGAATAACGCAAAGAACCACAGCTGCCTATCAGACTGTAAAACAACAGAATAATAATTTCTTGTTCCCAAAAACACCTAATATTGAGAAAATAACCTTTTAGAATTTAGACAGTCCCACAGAATAATATTCTGTCCCAATACCAGACAAAGGTCCCCAAGAGACGAGCAAACACAACCAGAAACTTCTAAAAAAGCCCTCAAAGAAGATATTGTTGTACAAATTTTTAAGTAACTAAAGCTGCTCGTGATGTAAATCCCCTAAATTAATAGACCAGAATACAAGAAATCTTATCATGAGCAATTCAGTGACTATGGAAACTTTGGCTCCAACCAAAGGGTTTTCCCTCTCCACCCACATCAACAATTAACAATGATACCTGAGGACAATTCTGCATCTTATGTTATTTTCTGTTCATTAAAAAAACGTAGAGTACTAATGTCAAAAGTCTACATAGGAGGATTACCTTGATGTTCCATCGGAGTACATAAGCATATGGGGGACATTTAAGGACATATTGGCAAGTATACAAGGAGAAACAGTTATCTTAATAATTTCATTAAGGTCAATTTTACTTCACACATCCCATGTTCTTTGTAAAATTACTAGTAAATACATATCATACAAGCCATCAACAAATTGGTATTCATGGTGAAAGCAGTAGAAATAATTGATACGATGCAATGCTTCTCAACATATCATCTAAAAAGCCTCCATGCAAGGCTCCAGGTGATTCAATAATTGCCTGTGCAACATTTCCTTCAGACATAAAAGTAAGCAGTCAAAAAAGAAATTTTATACTTGAAACTTTTAAAAATTCTTGAAGCTTCTTCTTAATTACAGTATGTCTGAACCGAAGAACAAGCCTCTTAAAAACAGTAAGAAGAGTAGTAAAATCATTATTATTCAATCAAATCTTTACAAAAACGTTGATTTAATCTGTCACTATCAGTTGGAACAATCAGATATTAACATATGTTTGGCAACTAAATCATTATAGATTTTTTTGGTTTTGCTTGGGTGGACTGCTAGTTCTTGTCCCTTTCCTTTTGTTTCTTTGTTATTTTATCTTCATGGTTGAACAAATGAAGACACCAAATACCTTTACACACACTAATCAGTTTTCTAGAATCTATTTGATACAGGGAAATTTGGCATGAAAAACTAAAAGCAATCTCTTCCAATAAAACAATGCTCACTAGTATCTCTTTCTTTCATTGTTTTCTAACACATTGTTTCAAAATAGCCCCCAGTTACGACCTTTGATCATAAACATAATGATTACTTCTAATACTAACAATAAACTTATTACATAATATCACGAGCACAAATCACACATAAGTGATAAAAGCAGGTGATGTAGTCATCCACTGAACAAAACTGCAAACAAATCAATCATAACTGCTTAGAAAGAACAAAGATGATTGGATAATGTCAATCTAGCAAAAAGTGCAACCAAGCCTTGATTTTATGGTGGTAAACATTACGACCAAATGACCAGATGAGCAAGATTGAACATATAATTACCTCATAAAGAGAGTTTTCTTTTTTGCGTCTGTCTTGTAAGAGACATAAAACTAAAGTGCATTGTTCATACCTCATCTAACATAGACAGAAGCTTCGTCAACTTGCTTTGCAACTCTTGTTTCTCAGCATGTGAAAGCTCACATTGTGAGTTACTGGCTGTGTCTTGAGGGTTTGAAGATACTCCACTTTCGAGCTCATTCTTTGATCCATCATCTCGATGCTCATGTGTGCTTTGGTTCTTCTCCCTATCATGCTGCTTCAGTGCTTTCTGGACATTGACAACTTCATCAAGCAGTTGTTGTGCTGCTTTGAGGTATTTGTTATTGGGAATGGCTCTTGCAATACTCGACATCCCATATGGAGACAAATCCCCTTTACTTGAATCAGGATTGCCTCCAGGAAAACCAGATTGCAAATATTCAACATTCCTTGGCTGTTCATCTCTAAAAGAGCCATTCCTGCAGTCACCGTCACTTGAGATTGATGGATTTGGACTTAAGAATGAAGCAAAACCCATATTGGGATTGCGGTATGGGATAGAAGGCATTTGCATTCCTGATGGTATTTGTGTACTGAGACTGAGGGATAATCCCTGACCCTGCAAGTTCTGTCCGCCATGAAGAATAGCTGCAGAACCACCCATGGGGTGCGTAACTAGCATCTCATTTCTACCCTCCCTCCATGGACTGAATCCCTGCTCTCCAACACGGGAGCCACCAAGATGCGATAAAACATCCTGCTGCTGTGAATTGTTGTCTGAAGCCCCCGCGGAGGAGACTACGTCAATGCAGTTGTTTTGCTGCTGAGAACTACCAGCCAATGCATCCGAGTATGACCCAGAGTTCATATACATCATCATGTTACCAGGAAGAACAGGTGCTTCTGGATATGAACTAGGCAAAGGTTCCCTTAAATAGAGCATTGGCGTGGCATCTTTTTGATTATTCGAACCAGTATAATAAGCTGACATACTTTTCTCTGCTCCTTATTGCCCAGTTATTTGAGTCAGATTACAGTCATCCCCAACACTGAAAATAAATCAGTACAACTTCCATCATTACTAATCAGTAGCACAGTCGGAAAACTAGTAAACTTACAGGAATTTAATTGTGAATCATCAATTCTTACTCTCACCAGTATAAGCTTATGCACTTAAAGGAAAACTAGTCAAGTACAGAAAATTATCTGTTGGGATTCCAAGCAATCCTCACAGAAGAAATCAACTCACCAAAGCAAATCACTTTGGAGATATAGGAATTGATTGCAAATTCTATTACCACAAACAGAAACTTATAATTATAGAAAATACAGGTAATTAATGCCCCAACATATAGGAGAATTAATCATCCAAAAACCAGTCTTTGTATGCTGACATATGAACTTGTTAGGTGCCTGGCAAAGGATTGACTTTTGGACCAACATCCATTGGGAGAAACTTTCTTTGTACAAAGAACCTCTTAGAAGGAAGAAAAATTATTTATATCCATTATTTTTTTTCCAATAACTGAATTATTCAAGTAAATAATAAGCAATAACTACCCAGAAGCGCCATGCAAACAGAATCAGAATTCAGAAATCAACCCCAGAGAGGGAAATTAAATTCTTGGAGAAAACCATGTTCAGAGAAGGAAAAGATAAAGATAAATTCAAATGAAAAACAAGATTTTTAGACTACCAACAAGGAGAGAAAAAAAGGAAAAAATAAAACAGCAAGAAGGAAGACAGACGAATAATAATGGATCATCATCTTAACAAATAGAAAGAGAGAACCATTAAACAAAAAGAAAAACAGAAAAATTCACGTCTGAGAACAGAGAGAGAGAGAGAGAGGAGAGAGAGAGAGAGCAGCTAAAAGATATATTGAAGATAAAGTCAGGAAAAAAAAAACATAGAAGAATAAAAAATTACCTGGAAACTGGTAACAGTTGTGGGTTGTGTGGGGAACAGAAAAGTTTTAGAGAACATCACCCGATCGCTAGAACACAATCCTCTCAGAACCAAACACTTTCCGATCCCAAGAACACCAACAACAACAACTCTATTATTTAACAACAATAAAAACCCACAAAAAGGAAAAAACAATATCTCTTCTGTGTGAGAAAATAAGTGAGATGAGAGCTATGAATTTTTCACTTTTGCTCTGTTTTTTTGCAATCATAGATATTCTCCACCCATCACTGAATCAAACCCCACGTGAGACTCACACGCACACAGAAAAAAAACACACACAGAGAAAGTGCTTCACTGAGTCACTCAAGAAAAATGATGACTTTCTCTTTCAAAGTATGTGGGTTTGTTTCCTTTTCCAGAAATGGATTCTCCTTTTGGGGCTTTGGTGGGTTTCTTTGCTTTTCTTAGTTTTTTGCTTGAAACCCAGTTGAGGAAAAGTTGTTGGGTACTTGACTTTGCTGTTATTTGCTTCTTCTTCTTCTTCTTCTACAATTTGCTATGCTTAATTCTTTCTTTGGCTGGTGATGCTCAAGTGTTTGGTTAAGGAGCTCAATCTCTAACCACCAGTTGGTGGACCTAAAACCCTCTCTTAAACCCCCATATCCTCTCCCACCATCTAATCTCTCTCTCCTCTTTTTTTCCTTCCTTCTATCTAACTTCAACCTCTATGGCTGTCTTTCTCATCCCTTTGAGCATGGAAGGTCTGGGTTTCCTGCAATATCCACCATATAAGCATATTCTATTATTTTCCTCTATTTTAAAATTTGTGTATTTTTGTCCTAAGCTTCTCTTCTGAATTTTGCATTCTATATTTTATTTTTTATTTTTATTTTTTGTCTTTTAACAGATAGTTTTTTATATATTTTTTATTTAATTTAAGAGGTGCACCATTTAGCATTAGGTGCCCATATCACTGTATTTGTCGTTTTGTGCCAACTAATCTGGGATTTTTGCACTTGTGGTCCTGTCATCTTTATGTATTTCTAGTTGTTTCCCCTATTGTTGTGGTATTGCATATTTGTCACTATCATCCAAATTCTCTTTTGTATAGTTTTAGCTATTACTTTGTTCAAGTGGTGGGGGCAAAGGGGTTTTTTTTATCTTTCAAAGATCTCCAAACCAATATATAAATATCAAGGACAAATGTCAGATTTATTGATAAAATTTGCACCCCAAAAAAAAAAAACTATTCTCCTACCAAAAACAAGAAGTCTATATATACTCTTTTTTTTTTTACTATTAATGATTATTAATTTTTAAATGTTTAAATATAAAACTAATCATTTAGGTGGGAGGCTTTTAACTCCATAGTAAAATTAGAATACTTACCTCACCCTCATGGTAAGAGTAAAATTAAAATGATTAGAAAAATATAATAATGAGATTTATTTTTTTAAAATTTCAATATGATAACTAAAAGTAATTTACATGGTTATCTTGCAAAAGCATCTCCATCATTTTTACCTTCCAAAAAAAAAAAAATTTGTCTCTCACAAATATTTCTTTTTTCTGATGGGGATATGGTTTATTGGAGCTTCTATCTAAGACATAACACTTGCCTAACCCACTAATGTGACACTACTTACTTGTATTCCCCCACCTTTAGCTTTCCCTTTTAGATGATAACAATGAAAAAGGCATCTCTTTGATGAGGGGCAGTGAAGTGAGTGGGCATTTTGAGATTGGGTTTGGAATGAAAGGTACAACCTTTTGGAAACTAGTGGGACTATTTTACTTGATGTTATGAAAGAAAATAAAAGGTAGAAAACAAAATTAATGGGGATAAAATACCAAAGATGCTTTGGTTTTTACTATAACAAAAGGAAGTTTAGTGCTCAAGATAATTGATGGGCTTCTTTTTAATGATACTTCATGCTTGGGGCATTTGATTGATGACTCTCAACTTCTACTATCAACTTTCTTGTCTAGTTCTTGTCATATTTTTTGAGAAGTCAATATTGTGGCGCATAGATTAGTCTATTTCGCTTTATCTTTGAAATTATGAATGATTGATGTTTCTGTGATCCTCTGATATAATTTGGGATGCATTGTTTGAAGATGCTTACTTTGTAATTTCTGTTAGTTTTTTCTAACAGAATACCCCTCTCATTAAGAAAACCAAAAAAAAACTGTCTTTTTTTTCGGTCATATTATTTTATACAAAATCTAGACTTAAAAGAAATAATCATTCAACTTTTTCTGTCTTGAAAAGCCATAGAATAAGAATTACAATATAGAAAAAGGCAAAGAAAATTTATACTTACAACATCACCGACGCATAAAACAAGTTTGACTCTTCAGCTAGATGGTAATTTATCATTCAAAAAGAATTACAAGGTAATTTACATTTTCTCAATTTCCAAATAGTTTGTTTAGCATTTTTGACGAAAATGAGGAAGCTTATAGCAAAAGCACAGCCACGTATAGGTATGAAGTGACAATCCTCTGGATCCTCTTCAATTCTGTTAATTTGACATGGTGCATTTTCTTTTACAAAATTTCAAATTCTTTCCAACATAGTCTAATCGAGTGGAAAATGACATTGATTTGCAAACCAGTGGTCTCAGGTTTGAACCCCCATCAAGGGCAGAATTAGGACTTTTTCGACGGGTGGGCTAACTAAAGTTATTACCTTAAAATTTAATGAATTTTTTTTTTACTTCCAATTTATATAGCCTTTCTAGAAATAAAAGTATACATTAAATCATATAAATAACGCTAGTTCATAATTTCATTGACTAATTTTTAATGCAGTTTTTTTCTTTTCATACAAGCGATATTTGTGGAGAGGGGAATCAAACCTAGGATCTCGAGTGCATGGCTAAATGCTAATTTCCAATAAGGTTTAACATAAAACAAATACATATTAATGAAACCAAAAAGCACATATTATAAAATGAAAAATATGTTCGACAACGTAAATGAAAGTGTACTTATTTTAATGTGTATTTTTATTGATGTCTTGCAACTAAGAATTGGACTTTTTTGAACTAGTAATAGGTTAATATATATTTGGCTATTTTCAAAACAAGTCAAATATATATTAAGGTAGTTCCGCCCATGATACCTTAGTAATGTGTGTATAAGAAATCCCCCCTCGTGTTTGTAGTTTAGACTATCGCTTGTATTCAAAACAAAACAAAATTCAAAATTCTCACTCTTTGCATGTAAAGCTACTATATAAACTCATCTTTAATTTACTCCCTTCCTCACCAAAAGCTTTAACTAACTAGACATCAACAGCCCACTTGCTAAATATATAATTCCAAATTTATTCACATTGATTTTTATAAGGTTGTTAAAATTAAAACAAGGTGAGTGCAAGGGAATGCGTGAGCCCAAATAGTTTGTTTGGCTTCCAAGATAGCAAATGAAATGCAATAATTGTAACTTAAACTTGCATGGTTGAATTTCAAAATGCCAACAACCTCATTGCATTTAAAGAAAGAGGGGCTGTTTTGGTATTAGCCAAAGTCTAAGAGGTCAAACGCTGGTTTTCAAAAGCCTGCCGTAACAGCAAAGGCACACTGCCCTTAACAACAAGGGCAGGAGCAGGGTAGCCCTAATTGCAGACGCAGGCAGGCAGCGCAGCGCAGGACATGGCATTGGCCATTGGCTCTTGGGATTGGGGAAGGCCAGGAAAATCTAAGGCTCAAAAAACGACAGATGTGATTGGCTCGTGGGGATCGGGAATCTGTGTCGTTTCAGCATACTTACGTTAGGTCGTATGACTTTGGGGTTTGGGGTTGCCCTTTTTTTTTTTCTTTCTTAATTTCTGACACAAACGGAGTCGGGACTCTGCAAACGAATGCGTAATCATTGTACTTGGTTCATGGTCTAACAACCTTATATTTCCATTTTGACCCAAAGTTTTCTTGTTTCTCATGGCATGTACCAAAAGTAAAATTAAAATTTATTTGCACCTGGTAAAAAGTTAATTTTCTTTTTTTCACTGAGATAATTGTCACTTTTCAATTTCTTATAACCTAATTGATTTATGGATTAATCTACATATATTTGTACTACTAAACTAAAGATTCAGAATTGCGTTTTTATATCCCGAAATTGTAATCAGGTCGCGAATTTTTTAAAATTCTGCTCGTATTCCTTATAATTACGTTTGTGTTGTGTGTTGATCATTCTGACTCTATATTGTACATCTTATGATATTAAATTAATAAAGTATCTTTTATAACAAAAGAAACTCAAATAACAATAATAAGTTAATTACACATATTTAGTGAAAATGAGAGAAAGTTTCATCTTAAAAAGATATACACACGAACCTCTATTACCAAAACAAATCTTAAAAATGTCAGTTAAAAAATAAATATTAGAAATAGTTTAAATAAACGTGTCTTGATCATCTTGTTCAAAGTTCGTCATCTCCTTAAACATGCAACTCAAGTAATTCATCAACATTCTAAAAGTGGCATTATCTTGGGCCACCCTTGCCTTAATGAGCCATAATTTCAGCCTACCCGCCTCTTCCTTCGGTCTTGATCTAACGTGTCAATTATTAGATGGACTTCACCAAATGAAGACAACTTTGTTAAGTTCAATTTTCATGATTGTGTTTCTCACGATTTTATTTTTATTTTTATTTTTTTGAGTACAAGCGATAGTCTAAACTACAAGAGATGAGGTTTCTCACACACATACACACACTACCATGGTGCCATGGGGTTCGAACCTGAGACCACTAATCTGCAAATCAATGCCCTATTCTACTGGACTAGATCCCCATCGACTTTTGTTATTCTTCTTATTTTTTATCAAAGAGAAATGGGGTCATATTACGGTTATTAATAATAGGGTTTCGTGTTGTTTTGGGTTATTTAATGAGCTGGCTCTTTTCTCCTCAAGGGCGGAATTCTGAATTTTTTGATGGGCGGTCTAGTTAGATTTTTTAGCTTAAACTCTAATCATTTTTTTCATTGACTAATTTTCATTGAACTTTATTATAAGACAAATACATATTAAATATAATCAAAACATAAATACTATCAAAATGAATGTATGGTCAACACATATAATTCAAAGTGTATCTATTCAAGTTGTGATGTGCGATCATTGAGAGAATTGATTTTTTTGTTATTGAAAATAAATAATTAAGTTTCACATATATATTAGTTGTAAACACAAGAAGAATATAATTAAGTTAACATACTATTCCGTTTTTGAAAGCCTCTTCCTGCTACTTACTGCGTCTGTAATTTTGGGTTAAAGGACTTGCAAGGGATTTTATTGAGTCTAATGTTAAAGAGCTTTATTTTTTATTTACCAGTGTACCCGTGTACCCGAAATTCAGTTACTCCTCATAGCTTTTGTTTTTAAATATGTCATCGTGCTAATTTGAGTATGAACTATGGGTTCACATTGTCATTACGGAACCTAGGCAGAACCCCCAAGTACTTAAGTTTGGTCAATAATTATTTTCTTTTTTTATGCCCCCTGGTGTGCATATATCAATAATCTTATATTATAGTTGAGAGAACATTTCGTGTGGATGTTATTCAAGCAATTTTGTATGTATGTTGGTTGGGTTATTTACACCAAACTCTAATATTAAATATCAGGGGTCCCAAATTGACAAGACTTTGGCCGGCACGTAGCTCTAGCATAAACCAAATAAAATATACACACAAACGAAAACAATTAATAAAAAAATTAAAGATATTTAGTCGTATACCCATATTTAGCACTAATTATATAAATAAACCCGACATCATTTAATTTCTATAAACAAACAAACAAACAAAAAAATCCAAAAAATGACAGTTGACTCTATTAAATTTAATTTTGATTATTAAATTACTTTGATATCCTATTGAGTGTTTTTGGGTTGGATTTGTTTTAAAAAATTGATGGCAGTTTTATAATTTAGAAGAAGTTAAAAGCCTATTTGTTATGTTGTATATGGGCTTTTGGTGTGTTTTTAAAATTCATTTAATATAGGGTTTTTTTTTATAATAATTTAGACCCCTATATTGGGTATGATATTGAATCTCCCAAAATTAAAGTGATTTTATATGTAATTATTGATTGCTTAACTTGTGATTAGCCACCTTATCCTTTGTTAAACAACAGATTAATTGAAATGAAACACAATTAGCAAATATAATAAAGGAAAGGTGCCAACTGTGATCTAGTTTGTGTGGCTCAGTTGCTAATAGTAGAATAATACGGGTTAGAACAATCAAAAGCCAATGAAATTTGGTTAGCTAGTTGACAATAAGTTGGCAAAACCTGTTGGATATTTCTAAACTAGGTGACACGTTGCATTGTGATGGCTGACCACAAATAAATAAGATTTGGTGCTTCTTTTAATAATGATTTAATAATGATTTAGTTGGGAGTGTGATAGCGTGAGTTTGGAACTAAGTAAAACATTAAAAAAATCTGGTTCTGTCCATTTTTTACAAAATCACACTATGCACGCCTCTAACCCTCGATTTTTATAGCATCCAATCAAATAAAAAGGATAGCGAAACGAATAATTATCGTCCTTTTAAAAAGCCGAGAAGTTGTTGTATAATGTCATAATATTGTCACAAAGTATGACCTGTTCACGTGTTTTAGTTTGGGTAGTCGACATGATTGATATTTGGTACTTATAACTTGTGGACGAGTTATATCATGTAGTCATCTTACTAGTATCACACTATACTTATTCGTAAAAAAAATAACTTACTCATAATCGATTGATACTTTTATTCTCAAAATCGACAAATATTTTTTGCTTTGATCAAAGTACATGCGATTTCTTTACAATAAAATCTATGAGCAACTTACAACGGTCTTATTAAGGCAGTGAGTTTATAGCTAAAGTTATTAGAAGCAATTATTTCCAGAGGTTTTGTGTTTGAATAGCCCCTTTTTAAGTATCGCTTGTATATATAAAAATCATTTTATCAACAAATAAATTGTAATTAAAGTTTTAAAATGTATTTTGATAATTTTTTTTCTAGGTTTTCCGTGGGATAATAGTAAAGCTTCTGGTGTGGAATGTGGGATCCATCCTTTAGCTTTAAAACCAAACCACTGCATAAAAAATTGGTTCTCACTTTTTAAAATGGCGTTTGTGGCTCATGAAAAACAAAATAAATTTAAAAAGAAAAAGAAAAAAGAAAAAAAGTGATGCCCGTGTAAACGGGGGTCGGCTAATCACTACATGAGGTTTAGCTATGACACGGATTAGACCCACCAGATGATAATGGATGTGGGGCCCATTGTCGACGCAAAGTCCAGGAGATTTTTTTATTTTTTCCTTCTGCTCTGAACTTTTTTGGTCTCATGCATTGGGTTAGGACAGAGGAAGTTTGATTCAGTTTGGGCCACCGTTTTTAGTTTTAATTTTTAAAGGTAGGTTTCCTTTTCACTGTACAAAAGTATCAAAGCTTTTCTATTTTTGTTTTTTGGGATAATGAATAAAATACAACAAAATGGTAATGCATAGCCACATTAAAGTTAATCCAATAATTACATTATTATGGGTATTGCTATACGTAAAATATTTAGTAATCACATTGCTGATCATCTCTCTAATACAAAGATGACTCATCTTTATTACAGCACATCCACCCATTTGTCATAGTAAAAGGCAAGGGGAGGTAAGGGCAGTTACTGTTTATATGAGGAGAGGAATTTGCATGGAGTTTTGGCATGGGAAGTGAATAATATAGCTGCTTACATCACAGTGATGTCAGCTTGCCCAAGCAGCAGCTCAGGCTGGTGGAGCCTAATGCTTGCCCTGACAAGCCTTGACAGCTGGAAACAGGATTGGGGGTCTATGAGGCCTAGCTAGCCCCTTCTGCTGAAAATGCTCTTAGAGATGTTCAAAAGTGTGGTACAAATAACATCACTGTTACATCAATGCGGTACTATAAGGAATGGAGAATCAAATTTTAAACCTTTTTCAATATTAAAAAGAGAAATATTACCGATCAATAATTTATTGGTATCTAATACTCTAGTTAGTTCTCGTAACTTTTTAAAATTAAAATAATTTTTTTTTACCAGATAGTTCTCTTTCAACTCTCTCAAAATGGAATATATTGTTAACAAATTCAAATATAGGATCAC
Organism: Prunus kanzakura; assembly: GCA_020521455.1. Lineage (NCBI taxonomy): Eukaryota > Viridiplantae > Streptophyta > Magnoliopsida > Rosales > Rosaceae > Prunus > Prunus kanzakura. The sequence goes on from BPUM01000821.1 coordinate 292,251, forward strand.
CACTTTGTTGAATTTTGACTAAATTCAAGCCCAATATGTACGGGTTTGAGAAAGCTCATGTAGCCCACTTGTTTGATGGCTTGGGATTTTAAAGTTCGTCATTTGATCTAACGAAATCAAAGTGACTAACAGATGTAATAAAATCATTGCACGATGATCCTCATAAATAAAACATTTTGGATCCTTAGCCCCTCAAGAAAGAAAATTTCATCTTCACCCTTAATGTCATATATAATAAATAGACGAATATATCCATTGTCATTTAATCCCGGGGTGGCCTTATACATGAAAGTAGGTAGACAAAAGGACTAGTCATCATCACAAGGAATCGAACAACATTTTTATGCTGCAATTTTTGCACTTGGAGAAAACAAGTTACATGACAATGTTTTGTGACTTTGTCTTATTCATTTATTTATTTATACGAACTGATTCAATCCTTCAGTACTTCGACATATTGAAAAAAGGAAAATCATAAATTCGGAAAGTTAGAAATAGAGAAGAGATGAATGTGAATGAGATCAACTACTCCCTAATCAATGTAATTTATAGTTTTTCAGGTATTAGATTACGAATTATAATGTGAAATCCAACGTAAATTTTGATTTCTTATGTAGTAGTACTTGTAAAACATGAGGACCATTTGTCTGAAATGACTATAAAAATTCATTTGAAAAAGTAAACTATGAAAATTCATGGTCATAAACCGTTTGATTGAAATTCAATGCTTGATATGAGTTTTAAAAGGTAAAATACTTCATTGAGATTCCAACAAAACTTAAAAGCCAACAATTATTGTTCACAGTGATTTTTCATAATAGTTTGATGTGTCATGTGTGGCTTTGAATGGATGTATAAGTTTGATGTTGTCGATTGATCTCTCCGTATTGGTTGTAATCCCTTTGGAGTTGTAGTGGCCCTCATCACTGGCGGACCCATAAATTTTTTAGCGGATGTGCAATATTGACTAAGTATGAAAAATGGTTTTTCAGAATAATCATTTTCTCAATATAATTTTTGGCGGCTTTTATTCCTTACACATCAAATAAGAAAACTTAATTTTATGAGATTTTAGTATGAAGTATATATTGACTTAATGTGCCATCATTTTTAGCCTAAATCGTATTTTGCACTAAAACCGATTTTTCATATTTTGATTTTGTGGGAATTTGATTTTCTAGTATTTTTATTTGAATCCAAATGGGGGGTACTTCCTTATTTACATTGTAAACTTAAGTAAATGGAGTAATATAAAAATAAATAAAAGTAAAAGGATAAAGACATTTCAAATGTTGAAAATGCAAATAAGGTAATCTGTCCACCAGTTGAGCAAATGGGCAATTTGAAGCACCTACAATGGTTTTTCCGGCGAGGGGAGGTGCATCTGCACCTCCTTGTGCCTTAATTGGTCCGCCACTGGCCCTCATGCATATTGCATTTGTATTGTCCTCATGGCATAATTTATCAATGCAATCTCCCAACCGTTTGAATATTTTTTTTAACATAGTGACCAAAACCATAATCATCATTTTTTCCCCAAAGATGCTCAACAGAATTTGATGGTATTGAGTGGTTGGCTATGCTACCTCATACTAAGGCTTCAGATGGCCCTAATGTTCTATCCAAAGCTCTTCTTCTTTGCTGGCAGATTTGGGAAGCTAGGAACAATTGTATTTTTAAAGATATTGTGCCGCACCCAGCTAGAGTCCTTCTTGTGGCTGGGCACATTGGGTTGGATTACTGGAAAATTAATTCGTGTCCTCCTCAGAAGTCCAATGGGTTAATTAACATCAAGTGGAAGCCTCCACCTATGGTATGGATTAAAGTGAATTTTGATGGTTCGATGTGTGGAAATTTGGTTGCAACTGGTTTTGTGATTCGTGACTGGAATGGTAATGTCCGGTTAGCTGGCGCTAAAAACTCAGGTCAAATGTCAATTACAGTTGCGGAGTGTTTGGCTCTTCGGGATGGCCTGGCTCATGCTATTCATAATGGATGGAGGAAGATCCTGGTGGAGGGTGATTCAAAGCTAATCATTGACTGTGTCAACAATGTGGTTTCGATTCCTTGGAGCATTAGTCTCCTTGTGCAAGACATTCGGGTGATGAGTTATTATTTCGAGGAGATTTCTTTTCAGCACATCTTTCGGGAGGCTAATTTTACTGCAGATGCTGTTGCTAGTTTAGGCCATAATTTTGCCCCTTCCCAGCTGTGGGATCGTGAGCTTCCTCTAAGTTGTTCGGTTCCGTTTTACTTTGACTTGGTGGGGCCTGCGTGCTCGCGTGGCTTCCGGTTGTAGTTTATTTTGTTTTCGTTATAAAAAAAAAATCATAATCATAATCATAAGATTTAAAAAATTGAGAACAATTTTATGGGTTATGATGCTTACTTTGTCAAATTAACTAATTTAAAAATGTAAAATCCTAATCCAAAAACATGCCGTTCACTTGAAGGTGTTTCCTGTTTCAAGCTGATTGAGAGGTTGCTATCTATCATGGCATGGTGTTCTTAAAGCATTGGCTAAATACAGATTTATGGATCCTCCTTGTCTGTAACTCTTTAGTGAGCTGAGGTTCAAGTTCTGTAATTTACTCACTATCTCGCAATTCTTGTGCTTGATTGCTTCTTGTGTATATGTAATTCCCTTGTTGTTTAATAGAATTATGCTATTTCACACCCAAAAAAAAAAGAAATCCTGATCCAAAAATTTTGGTAATATATTATTGAAGTAGTTTGAATTCTCTATGGAGCGTGGGAGGCATGGGATGGGACACCCAAGTTCATGAGTGCTTTTACTCTCTATCTGGCCTGAAGAGGCAAAAAGTAGCATGCAACGTGTGCACCAAATTACTCATGCCCCAGCCCCACCACGTGTCACTATAGGAGAGATAAGAAGATGATTTGTAACATCAGTTAGCTACTAGATAAAACACTTATGATTTTAATTTTTTTGGCAAGATAAAACACTTATGATTGAGTTCCTATCTCAAGCTCAAGAAACTTTTGGTTCCTTTATCTTGGAAGAAACCTAAGGTCATGGAACAAGAGGAATGCGATGAACTTGCTGGTATAAGCTTGCGTTGCGATGATGAGGTTGATAGTATAACTTTGTGATGAGCTTGTGGATGTTAAATTTGATGAGCATATCGAGGTCTTAATGTTGCTAAGCGCCATGCATGATGAGTGAGATGTTATCGTTAATTTGATCTTGAATTCTCTGGGGAAGAAGTTAGTTTTTAGTGAGGTTCGTGATGTCCTTTGGCAAAAAACATTCTAGTTTCACACTCAGCAGTTCAGTGACATGTCATCTAATAGAAATTGAAATAACCGAAATAGATTAAAATATATTTTTGATACTTTATGCCCTCAAAACATCCATCTATAACAAGCAGCTACCTAGCATATGGCGCCGTTCTACTAATAGTAGAAAATACTCTTTGAACGCTTGGAAAGTTCTCCAACTTCACCAAGATGCTCTCTACCTTGGAAAAATATGTCCTTCCATTTGGATGAAGGAATTGTAAATTACATAGAATTCTAAAACGACGGAATTTAAATTTTCATTATTTCAATTTCTGGCAATTGAAGATTTCAGTGTTTGGATTTATGTATGACGAATTTTGTAAATGGTATTATGGAAATGGTGAAATGACTCATATTTTGGTGGAAATTAAACTTAGAAATTTGATGCCCCAATTTCAACGATTTTTTATGCGCTTCATTTAATAAATTTCGTGCTTAAGTTGCCAAACAAGGGAATTGTCAATTTCTTTTCTTAAATTCCCGAATTTTAGTTAAATTTTGAGTTATTTTCTCTCATTCAAATAGAGGGTATTGAATCTCAGTTTTTCCCTCCCCCATATTGCCTGTATGTCCAAAAAAATAAAAGGAATAAAGACACAAACGCAGCATGAAAGTCATCCAAATCCAAAACCACTTTTCTTGCTGGGTCAGGCCCAAATTTCAAGCCCACGTTACTTACAAACCCTCTCCTTCATTGCATAACAAACACACACCAAAAAAAAAAAAAAAAAAAAAAAAACCGAAACCCTTCTCTTTCTTTCCCTGCTGAGGTTTTAGGTCCATATTCCGTAGCTTCCTTTCGCTCACTTTCTCGCTAACCAAACAGAGATGGGGAAGAACAAAAGCAAAGATGGTGGCAAAACGAGAAGCGAAAGCGAGCACTCTGCCTCCACTGTCTTCGTCTCCAACTTGCCCTACTCTTTCACCAACTCTCAGGTACTCTCTCTTTCTCACACCCTAGTTTTGCTCCTGTCTTTCGTTTGTTTACTGAAATAGAATCACTCAGATTAGTTGAATAGTTGCATTACAATCTGTTTATATGATTGCTGTTCTATTTGTTCTTTAAGTTGAAATTTTCTGTGTTGCTTTAGTAATGAAGGCTTTGTTTCATTGTTTGTTTTTCTTTTAAACCTCAGCTGGAGGAGACATTCAGCGACGTCGGACCAATTAGGCGGTGCTTTCTGGTTACCAAGAAGGGTAAGCCAAAATTTTGCAAAAATGGAGTTCTACGATTAGATTTTAGTTCAAATTTTTATGGTTTCAGTATTATTATTTTTTTCTAAATTTATAATAATTTTGTTTGTTCTCTGTTTTTCTTCTGTGGTTGATAAATCTAGTATAACTCGAAAATGTGAAAATCATACTTGCTTGAGCAGTTTTGGTACTTTATTATGTTTCTTTTTTTTAAATTTTCATTTTTGTAAAGAAACCAAATTGAATAAAAGCAGTTCCAGTATTTTTGGATCAGTTTTTCTGCATCCATAATGAGATTGGTTAGGGACTGGCGCTTATCTGCCTGCTATTGTATCGAATTCGAAGCCACATCAGCTGCACAATGGCCCCAAGATAAGCTCAGACCAATGAATAAGGCCCAGAGGGGTGAACTTTGATTACTTGCCCAACCCCCCAAGTAGTAGCAAACCCCAGAATCCAATCACCACAACAGTGCCTTCAGCAAGCAGTCCTCCCATTGCTAAAATGAGGTTCTAGAACTGCCAACATCTCCATCCTTTAGAACTTTATCAACTTTTTCATAGGAACAGATTAGAAGGAAATAACCCAAAAATAGCAAAGGAGATCCTCCACTTGACACCTACTAGAGTTACCTTGAACCAATTTATTGTACTCCCCTAATCCCTCAGATTTTCCCTTGATCCTGTGGTAGCATACTAGGATTTGCAAACTTAACCTCAATTAGAACCTTTTCTACTTCCTTCCTATATTGAAATATTTTAAAGCTTTCTTATCCATAGATTCATTCAGGCCACCCTTAGTTTTCAACCCTTGTGTGAAATCTTCAGTAGTCGGGGCACTAGCTTTCTCAAGTCCAAGATGCAAACTATTATGTTCCCCTTATTCTTGCAGTACCTGTAACCTCGTTCATTCAGCTGTTGGATACTCCTCTGACCTCGAATTGGTTTTTTATTGGTTTGCTTAGGTTCCCTCTGTTTTTGTCTAGCGTTGATATAAGGCCCCCCTCGAGCCTTGCTTTCCTTTGCTGCTTCTTTTAGCACTCCCTCACCCTTTCCGGTAGAACTTGGAGTCAACCTAGTTTTACTTTCTTCTTTCCATCACATCCCTTCCGTACAACCATTTGCTTGCCACAGATAAAGCAATTTGATGGAGTCCCTCCTATTCCACTTATCCAAAAATCATCAAAACAGATGTGAGGAGTCAATGACTTAGAAACATCCAATTCAACATTGAGGCGCGAACCCTGGCTTGAGGTGCAATTTCAATGTTAACTTTATTGATAAGTCCTAGCCGTAGCACATTACCTACTTTAAGGAGCCCTTTATAATCAAATGCTTTTCACGAATACCTGAGTCTTACCCAATGAGTTGCATTCCTCCAAATCAACTTGACTCCATGCCTTCACTTATGGATGGCCAGTTAGTGGCCAACAGTAATCTACGATACCTCCATGACCACAAAGAACATGTCCTCCCTCAAATTAAACTGAACAACATAGTAAAAGTTATCTAGATGTTGGCAATCTCCCTTCATACATAATTTTGGATCAGGTAAAGGAAGATGGTTTTGGGTTTGGAGGTACAAGTATAAGCAAAAAGAACAAGAAACAAGGGAAGGAAGCGATGGGAAGTTATTAGTAAAGTGTATCTGTCTTATAAACTATTTACTAGGAGGAAATATGGAAGTGATCAAGCACATTGAGAAGCTTGATTAATAACTTGTTTCATATGATGTTCCATGTGTCATATGCTTTTCATTTCCGTTTCTTCGCTATCTGTAGATGTGGGTTTGTGGATTTAACATGCTTAGGTCAGAATGTTTCTAATCTGTCTCATTGCATTGTGTACAGGGTCAACTGAGCACCGTGGCTTTGGTTATGTTCACTTGTAGGTCAAGTTCATTGCTTTTCCTATTATGTATTCTTTATTGATATGTTTTTCAAATTAGGCCACTTCTTTACTTTGTGTTATTAAATCATGATGATTAAGGGTAAAGGAATGTTTTGAAATTCCATAATGTGTTTTTGAGGGCTAAAGGGTTTCTTCAGGAGTTTTTAGTTTAGAAGATATTACAGTATTATGAGAATATGAAAGTGTATTTGAGGTTTTAAACTTTTGAACACTTATATGTTGTACTTTGCATCTATTTGTAGCGCTGTCACAGAAGATGCTAATCGTGCTATTGAGCTAAAGAATGGTTTATCCATTGGAGGTCGAAAAATTGCAGCCAAACATGCCATGCATCGTGCTCCCCTTGAACAACGAAGATCAAAGACAAATCAAGGTTGGTATTACTTAATTCTCATCATAGGTTGGACATGCATGTATGTTATAACCTGTGTTTCTAATAAAGATAGAGAAGGAAAAGAGAGAAGAAATTGATAAGACGGATGATAGAGGTGAGGAAGAGGAGTAAAATACGAAGAATAATGTATGAAATAAGAACTGAACACATTTTATAGTTTTAAATTTCTATTTCCTTCAACTTTTCTTCACCACTCACATCTCTTGTCTCCTTTCTCTTTTCTTCCATATATTTTCCCTGTTTTTCGTTAACCAGAAAAATGTTATCCAACAGGTTTTTTAATAGTCTCAATTACTTTTTCTGCACTATTGTTTTTTTTTTCTTACTACCTTTTGGTTAGGACTTGACTTGGATGACACCTTGAAGTCAAAAAATGACAAGGATGGTGAAAATTTCAAAGCAGAAAAGGATGCTTCGAGCTTGCAGGAAAGAGGTCGCTAATCTTAACATTTAAATCATGCTATTGTTATTTTCACTCATTTTTCTTAGCTATTTGGAGTTGTTGCTTTGGATAAAAATACAGAGAAACCTGTGAAGGCCAGAAAAGCTGCTGCACTATCTAATGATGCAGTGGCAAAAGTGGGTGGTTCAGAAAAGCAGAGGTACTGAATCTTCCCTTGCTTCTTATGGACGCTTCTTATGGACGGTGTAGTTTTCTTTTCCTGCCTTAGAATCAAGTGGTTCAGTTGTATATTTATTAAAGCCTGGTCTTTCAAGTAGAACAAGGTGTTGTTGGTTCATATTGTAATCCTTGTCGCGATCTATAGTTTTAAAATATCAATTTCCTGTTAATGCCACATGTTTTTGTAGAAATATTTTTCTTCTTCTTCTTGTTTTTTTAATGAACAAGATTTCTTAGTAATAATATTAATAATAAAAATGCAAGGTGCTCGGTGAACTAGAGGTTAACAAACATCTTCATACATTTCTCATAAAAAGCAAAACCGAGCTGCAAATCCAATAAAATAACACAGAATGGATCCCTAATAAAACAGATGATGTGGAGATAAAGTTTTATATTTGGATTCGACAAAGAATCTGATGTTGATAGATTTTTAATGTCATATGAAAAAAAAAAATATTTCTGGGATTGTAGAGCTCAATTTCGGAAATATAGTTTGTGATTATTCATGCCAATTCAGAAAATACAGTGTCAGCAGCTCCTGAATGAAAGACTATTTATGCAAGGTTTCCTAGTTTTAATTTTAGCTTTTGCTAAGTTTGTAAGAATCTGGCTGCATGCATGCACAAAGTTATTGTTAGATTTATTGTCTTCTGATATTTCTGTATTTGAAAGAGTGATCTACTTTGATTAACTTTGAAACTTGGATCATGTCAAGAAGAGCCCTTTTTGAAATTCTTTTAGCATCAAGTGTTACCTAGTATAGGTAGCTATATCCTTTCTTAATTCCATCTTCCAATTCAACATCGAATTGTAGGCAACATGGTTACCAAGGTTTCCCTAACATTTTTGGTGCTTTGTTAAATTTTTTCCTGTACTACTGGATTTCAATGTATTAAGTTCCTGGCTCCCACCTAAATGTTGGGTTCTCAATTCAACCGGGGCAATGATTTTTTTCCCACGCTGCATTCTGTGCTAAATTCTACTAATCTCTGTTTTATATAAAATCTTGATACAGTATGACGAGTGATAACGTCAGTTTCCAGAAATGGTGGTCTGATATATTTAGTCTCTTATTGTTGTGTAGGGTTGCTAGGACAGTCATATTTGGTGGCCTTGTTAATGCTGGTATGGCAGAAGAAGTTCATCGTCGAGCTAGGGAGATTGATGCCGAATGTTCAATAACTTATCCTCTTCCCAAAGAAAAGCTTGAACAACATGGTAAGGGATTTTTTTTTTTAAATTTTGTTTTTGCTTCTACCCCGTCACCCTTACTTTTCTCAGGTTTTTTACTTCTCTCAAGTAAATGAGGTTGGTTGGTTGGTTTAATATGTTGAGTTGAAACTTGAAAATTGTTTTCCTTTGTCAGATTTTTTCTTTGGCTGTTGTCACTTGAAATCATTGTTATGGAGAGTAATATTAGCCATTCCTAGAAATTTTATTCAGTTTGGGATGGTGAATCAATCATATCTGTTGTGCCTTTTCAGGTCTGATGCAAGATGGATGCAAAATGGATGCTTCATCTGTACTTTATAACAGTGTTAAATCAGCACTTGCTTCTGTTGCAACGTTACACCAAAAAGAGATTAAAGGCGGAATTGTTTGGGCACGCCAGCTGGGTGGGGAGGTAAATCATATGATTACAGCTTACTACAATTCGGAAGTTGTTGAATTGCACTAGCTCAAACATTCCTTATTTGAACCAATTTAAGGAGTTCCATGTTTCTAAGTAATTTTGGGTTTGGGATTTGTTGTTACCATTTCAAGTTGAGCTCTATTTGTTCTTGGATATAGTTCAGATAGATAATAAAAAGGACGAGGCACAGATATTATAGGTTTTAGCAGTATCTGTTGGGCAGTACAGGGACCAGAAACAAAAAAATGTATGCGGAATACTGATGTTGACATGCTCTTACTTTGCATGCAAGGAAAAAACCAGCATTGAGATTTTGTAAGAGATGAAGTCAGGCATTTTTTAATATATATATTTTCCCAAATAGGTAAAAATTCCTGGCACCTGCCTACTCATAATTAAAAAGAACCAGCATGGGTATTTTGCATTATCAGTTGTTAGTCATGTTATTGTTGTCATTGATGTTATTTGCGGTGATGGTGTTATTATATTTGCTTATTGTTGTTATTTATGTTATTGGTGGTGGTGGTGGTGTTATTATATTTGCTTCTAAACAGCTCGGTTGTTTTTCTGGGCCAGGGTGCCAAGACTCGGAAGTGGAAGCTCATTGTTAGAAATATTCCTTTCAAGGTTTTTTTTTTTTTCTCATTGTATTGTCATATGACATTCTTTTTCCTTTGGGGAGAGCTTAAATTAAACTAGTTTGCTTACACAATGCAGGCCAAAGAGAATGAAATAAAAGAGATATTTTCATCAGCAGGGTTTGTCTGGGATGTAATTATACCACACAATTCTGATACAGGGTATATTGTCGTTGTCCATTATTGTTTTTATCTCTTAATGGAAATATCTTTTCTGTTCTTCATTCTTATTTTAATTTTTTATTCCTCATTTGCAGGTTACCTAAAGGTTTTGCATTTGTCCAATTCACACGCAAACAGGATGCAGAAAATGTACATTTGTGATTTGTGCTTTACGTTTGGAGTACATAATGAAGCCCTGGGTTCATTAACATTTTTCTTTTTCTTTCTCAGGCAATAAAAAAGTTAAATGGACAAATGCTTCATAAAAGACCCATAGCTGTTGACTGGGCTCTTTCAAAGCAGATATATGGTAGTGTGACTGTAAAAAACGCTCTTCTTGCTTCAGATGATGGTACTTGTGGCATTACTGTAACTCTATTCTCATTTAGCAAACTTTTTTCTTACTGTAATGCCGTTATTGATGAATACATACTTTATTTCGGTACTTGTATAATTGTATGTACATCTAATGATACAAAAGCACCGATTTTTACAGGACAAAAGGATGGAAGTGATGGAGAAAATGATAGTAGCAGTGAAGATTTAGAGGGCGATGCTGGGCATTTCGGTAAAAAGTCTGAGCACCATGATGGAATCGACAGCGATCCTGATAACTCTAATACCATAGAGAAGAAAGACATCCCTACTGAAATAAATTTTGAAGAGGAAGTAGACATTGCAAGAAAAGTTCTAAAGAACTTGATCACACCGTCTGCTACAGAAACTCCTCATGATGATCTTGCACTGCCCCAAGGGGACAAGGAGGAATCTTCTGAGGAGCCCAGTAAATCATATTTTGAGACTGCAAAAGCATCAGATTTTACTAAGCCTGAACAGTTAAGCAAAAGCATGGCACCAAATCTTGAACAGACAGACGAAGAAGATGATTTGCACAGAACAATTTTCATAAGCAATCTTCCTTTTGATATCAATAATGAAGATGTCAAACAAAGGTTTTCTACCTTTGGGGAACTTCAATCTTTTTTCCCAGTCCTTCATCCAGTCACCAAGTATGCTTTAAACTTTTGGTTTGTTATGATTCCTACATCTTTATTGTGTTTGAAATTACATGTGCTATTATGTTGTGGCAGGCGACCAAAAGGAACTGGCTTTCTCAAGTTTAAAACAAAAGATGCAGCCAGTTCTGCAGTTTCAGCGGGGAATGCTGCATCTGGCCCGGGGATTTCTCTTAAGGGTAGACAATTGACGGTCTTGCAGGCTTTGGATAAAAAATCGGCTCATGATAAGGAATCAAATATGGCCAAAAAAGAGGATCTGGACCGCCGCAATCTCTATCTGGCAAAGGTTATTTCTTTTACAAACCTCCTTCCCCCATCTTTACTTGGTTATCTGGATTTCACACTTTGTTGTACGTGTAGTGGCTATTTTAATGGATTATCCTGAATGGTCGGCATTTTCTTTCCTCAAAATTTTAACAGGAAGGTCTTATTCTTGAGGGAACTCCAGCTGCAGAAGGGGTTTCGGCTAGCGATATGTTGAAACGCCAAATGTAAGTTTATTGATTTCTTTGTTTCCCTAAATATTGCATATGCATAGCCTCTCCATGGAATACTGGAGCACGATACAATTCGTACATTATTTTATTTGGACAAAATCTCTTTTCAATAAAATCATGTTTTAACTGTTTTTTTTTAATAAGTTATAAACTGGTAAAACAAAGATGAAATCCTCTACAAGCTTTAGAAAAATATTTTAAAATTTAACAAGACAAAGCAATATCAGACTTTGTAGTTTTTAACAGATGTCAGCTAAACATTGGTGCTGCTTCGGTATTCAAATGCTGGTTATTTTGCTGCTACTTCATGTTTCACATTCCTTTGCAACATATTTTAGTGAATTTCTGAAACCATGCAGGGAGGAGAGGAGCAAGATGATGAAACTTCAATCTCCAAATTTTCATGTCTCGAAGACAAGAATATTTATAAAAAATTTGCCGAAGTCCATGACTGCAAAAGAACTAAAAAAGCTTTGTATTGATGCTGTTACCTCACGAGCTACAAAACAAAAACCTGTGATCCAACAGGTTAGCCAGTCAATAGTTACATTTTTCTCTATTTGAGGCTTTTTTTTGGGTATGTATACATGGAACTTTCTCTTATTTGTAATTGATATTGTTCATGCAGATAAAGTTCTTGGAGGATGTGAAGAAAGGAAAGCTTGTCGCAAAGAATTTCTCTCGTGGAGCTGCTTTTGTTGAGTTTACAGAGCATCAGCATGCACTTGTGGCCCTGAGAGTTTTGAACAACAATCCTGGTAACTTAATTCCTCAAAAGTGTAATATCCATGTTGACATATGACGCTGATTATTAGTAATCTCCAAACTGCAGTCTCAATTTCAGTCTTATTATGTTGGAAATATATATATTCAAATGCATTAACTCCATCGTATTAAATTTAATGTGATGCAACTTGCAGAAACTTTTGGTCCTGAGCATCGCCCAATTGTGGAGTTTGCACTTGAGAATGTTAAAAAATTGAATATACGAAATGCTAAGATACAAGCACAGCAGCATGCAGCTCATCGTAATCGGGAAAACGTGCATAAAAATGAAGGCTCAAATAGACCAGATACTCATCCAAGCAAGAAGTCCAAAAACTCGAAACAAAAAGGGGAGAAGCGAAAATTGGATGATTCAGTACCAAATGAAGAAGAAGTCGAAAATAAGTTTAGTGATGGAGCTGCCACCGAAAGACAGAGAGGTTCTAAGAGGCAGAAAAATGGTCCATTTGGAAAGGAAAAAAGGATCTCATCAAAGGTATCAGAACACTCAACAACAGAGAAGGCGGAAGGCTCAAAACGTGAACCAAACAATCATCAAGATGGCAGGAAGGCTGGTGGTGGAAGATCATCCGAAGGTGAAACCATGGCCATTGATGCACAAAAATCAAAACCTTTGAGAAAGACAAATGTGCTACCTAATAAGAGGAAGCTACAGGAGCAGAAAGAGGTAGAGGGGGGAGAGAATGTGACGAGGAGACAAAGACCAAAGAAGAATAAGGACCCATTAGGGCGGGATGTTACAGATAAACTCGACATGCTGATTGAACAATATAGATCCAAGTACTCGCAACGGAGCTCCGTCCAAACTGATGGCGAAAAGCAAGGTTCCAGAAAGCTTAGAAAATGGTTCCAAACATAATTTTATATTGATTTTGTAAAATTTCATGATAAGTCTCACAAGAGAGGAGTAAAAGCAGTTGCTGGATATGCAGTTGCTATAAATTTTGCGCATTGTTTAACTCTTGGCAATATTTGTAAGCATGAATTTACTGTCTGGCATTTTGGTTGAATAACTATTGATTTGTTCAATTCCACCTGGCCTCAAACTTCAGCTTCTATTACTCGTAGAGATTTCTCCTAGTTATGTTTAAATCATGATGAGTAAGGATGAAGGAATGAAAAGCAAGCACCGTTTCTCTCTAACTCTAGCAGAGAAACAAAACCTCCAACCTCTTCAGCGCCGCATCTTGGGGTGGGAGGTGGTCTGCCCCTCCTCCCCTCCCCTCCCCTCTTCCTCTTCCTCTTCCTCCCTCGTCCTCCTTGAAACAAGCTTCTCTCCTTCTCCCCCCTCTTCCTCCCTCGTCCTCCTTGAAACAAGCTTCTCTCCTTCTCCCCCTTTTTCCAATTTGGTGGGATGAAGACCTTGGGCATGATTTCCCCTATCACCACCATCTTTACCCTGCAGATCCTGCTCCATATTGACCCAAAATTCATGGCTCATCTGGATTCCTTCACATCCCCTTCGATCTGGCCTCATCCTTGGTGCTTGCACCACCTCCTTCCAGGTTCTTGGTTCTTTCCCTCTTTGCTGTGGAATGAGTTTTCTCATTCTCTATTTGTTGGCTGCTGTCTTTTGGGTGTATTGGTTGGGTTAACTCTGGATCTGTTAGTGAATCTCGGGGGGGCTATGTTTTGAGGGATGTTTGGCTTGGTTTGCTGACCTACAGGGGTTCGGTTCTTCATGGTGGTGATTGGTGGTTTGTCCATCTACAGTCGTGGAGTCTCTCTTTGCTGGTGGCAGCGGCTTGGAGGTTCTCTTTAGTTGTGGCGGCTAGGTTTACTGTGTTTTATTTTATGTATGTTATGTTTAATGTGGGCTTTATGCTGAATGTGGGCGTAATGTCTCTTTGTGGGCTATATGCCTTTATGTGGGCTACATGCCTTCTTTTTGTTGGCCTTTGACGTTTTAGTTTTTAGCTTTGGAACATGATCTTCATGATATAATGTACTGGTTTTAGCTAGATTTGTTCCTGCTTTTTATGTTAGTTTACTGGCCGATGCTTTTGCTCGGCTTTGTTGGTACTGTTCTCTACTCCTTTAGGGGTTTGCAATGAATTGCAATTTCGACCAAAAAAAAAAGAAAGGACGAAGGAATGTTTTGAAATTCCATAATGTGTTTTTGAAGGCTAAAGAGTTTCTTCAGGAGTTTTTAGTTTACAAGATATTGAAGAAGTTGTCAAAAATGTTTTCTGATTAAATTCAATGGTTTACATGATTACAAGGTTCCATATCAAGAGAGCTTTTGAGTTGTACAAGACCGACACTATGATAACACTACAATAAACTAACGTCATCTAAAACACCACTATACTGACACCATCATATTAAATTGGGGCCCTAATACCTACACCACTATGGAATGTTAGATAACGTGGACAGTCAATTATTCTTCAGATATTACACTAGCATGAGATCAAAGTTCATCCTGGATGTGGCGGAGAATAGGAAGATGGATTTGTTGGATTGTGTTTCTGGTATGCCTGATTTCCATCTTCGCTTCTTGAAATCATAGAGATCAAAGTTCGTCCTGGATGTGGCTGTTATTGCTGTGCTGTTGTGGAGTGGAGTTTTGGTCTGTGAATAACATACTCGAGTTGACGGAATCAATGGTTGGTTTCATTGTTTGACGACTTTCTTTCTTGTTTTAGGCATAGCAATATGTTTGATGATATCTCCTCATCTTTCCACATCTTTTCCTTCCTGTAATTTGGATTTTTTTTGGAACACAGAGAGATTCTCTTCTTGAATGTTTTGAAGCTCGATATGCATGATTTTGGCCATACTTGTGCGCTTCTGCTTGGTAGAATTATGCATGTTGGTGACTCATCGACTGAAGCTGACAGTTTATTTCTTTTTTTCATGTTGCATCTACAAATATGCTAGGAAGTGATCTTTGGTCTAGGTCCAGGGTTTAGAGAGCTTAAAGGAGCCTTATATGTCGCGATATGGAGGGTTGGACACGACGGATTGTAACTATGTATTAGCATGGGAGACTAGTGTAGTTACTTACTACCATGATTTTCTGATTTTGAACTTCGGAAGAAATTCCTCAAATACAAGTTTAAAGTTAACAGCTTGGGAGAAACTTGTTGCACAAAACAAGTTTAAAGTAGCATTTAGGTCCACATTACACCTTTTTATTGGCCATAAAACAAGAATTTCGATTGCGGAGTTCCTGCATTCCGCAGGAATGTTTGCGAGAAAGTGTCAGCCAGAAGGCTTAAAACAAACAGGAGTTTATGCTCCCCAAGAAACTCTAATGTGAGTTTTCCAGTACAAGCAACTAACAAGGTGGAAGGTCCGTAGGTGGAGGCAAGACAGAGTCAAGGGTGGTCCGTAGGTGGTTATGTTGCTGTGTTTACCTGGATTATCAGCCCTGAACCTTATGGCAGCCCAAAGAAATTATAACCATGAAGGTGGAAGGGATGAGACTCCACTGTGAGAAGATTGGTGTCTTAAAAAAAATGACGAGAAAGGAAAATCCCATTTTTCGGGTTTAAACAGTGTTGTCTTAGAAAAAAAAGTGATCTTAAGAATCTTGTTTCATGGATGGAAAAAACTTTTGCATACAACGTTACTTTCACAATAACTAGTCTAATGACTAACATGCGAGAATTGCATTGCATACTCCTTTTGTAGGCAAAAACTTTTCTGTAGAAGGGGCATCTTACGTTTTTCAGAACATGGGGGAAGAGAGGCCCTGGATTCCCATTAATGGTGTGTGCATCTGACATATTTGGTGGCAATCCCAATCTATTCCCTTGCTAAACAACCTCTTCGACATCGTTATTCCAACTACACCATTTACAAGAAATATCACAATTAGTCTCTGCACATACTCTGAATCTTTCGCTTTATACTTCCGATTCAGAATAGTAACAGAAATTCACCTAAGACAATATTAGCTTCCCTGAAAGGTTGAGGAAATGTAAAACCAGTCCCTTCTTTAGGCAGAACGACAATTGCTCCATACACAGTGGCTCTTAGCCAAACAATATGGGCATGCCACCATAGAGTTCCTCTTTGCCCTGTTATAGTGATATTGTAGGTGTACCATGTAACTATGTCCTGTCTTGATAGGACATTGTGTGATATAGGCAGGCCCATCTGCCCACCCGTTTCAAGATTGCTTTAATCCACGCCTGCAAAAAATTCAACGAAAATGTCACATTAATAAACCCAAATGTTCATATTAGTTTATGGTGTCATATTTTTATCAATTCACATATAAATTTCCTACCAATGAATTGACATATTGTATTGTGCATGGTTGGAAACATTGACAAGAAGTGTATCTCCTTCTCTAGCATAAACTGTTGGCACAACCTGCTCACATTCTTCACTTGGACCTGAAAATAGATATAGAGATAAATTGGATAAAGCAACCTATACTGTAGATATGCTTTTAAAGTCTGACAATATTATGAAGTGCTCACATCAAATTGGTATGTTTTCTGTTTACACCATAATCAACCGAGCATGCCTAGCCTTAGAGGACTAACACGCAGACTGACCCATGACCTACCCAAGGTAGAAGCGCTTCTAAGAAACCTCATGTACCAGTAACCTCATCTTCTCAGCTATTAGAAACACCCTCCTCCGTTGTAGCAATTGCCTGCCGAAGGCAATTGCCAAAACTCATAAACTGCAGAACCTAGAACCATGGACACATGTCGCTACCACAACAACTTCCACAAAGTCCTACATCGAAACTTTGGACAAACTCAGGGACGGACCCAGAATTTTAAAATGGGGTGGGCTAGATTTACCTTATTGAACTGTTAGATTTTAGGCTTATGGAATTGATCATATGTATATAATGTAAGAACATATCATTTTTATTTTATTTGTTTAAAAGACCTATTTTACACCAACAATGCCAACTAAGGTCTACCATGATGAAAAAAATGAATTCAAAGAAAAGAAAATTCATAAGAAAATTCAAAAATGAAAATTTATCATCACAAAGATAGAGTTAGATAGACACACGGCAACTAAAGGTAACACTACAATTATCCGATTAGTTCAAATTAATATTTCTGCTATAAATGGGATTAACATTAACACTAACTATAAGAAATAAAATATAAAAAACCTCACCTGGGCTATAGCCCAGGTTGTACAAGTCATAGGACCATCCCTGGACAAACTCTCACTTTCACTTTCCTATAAAATAGGAATAGTGCCCAGGTAAAAAGGGTAACTATTTTGTACATTTACCGTTACTCTGCCAAAATTACCATATACTCCACATTCGCTGACTTAAGCACCAGAGAGCTTTCGGTAGGTTCCACACCAGTATTCAAAGCTTGACGATTGCTTCTTCCATATTTTCTTCTGCAGGATCTCTCCATGCCGAAGAGCCCTAATCTTCTTGCCTTGCTGAAGATCAAACGTTCATTCACCTAAGTTGATCCTCCAATTTTGGACGTCAACATTTTCAAAGCAGCTTTGGCTGGAGTTGAAATGAACCCAGCTAAATATAAGAAGAGAACTGCAGAACCTCAGCATAAATTGTTGGGTTTTGCCATTTTTCGTGACGTTAATGTTTGTACAAAATGGCAAGTTTTTGTAGGGATGAGACATGATAGCAGCTCAAAGTCTAATGGTTTTATAGAGCTGTGGGCAAAATATAAAACAAATTAAGCATCAGGTTGGAAGATGGAGGTGTTGTTGTCAACTTTAAGTAGAAACTGAGGAGGTTCATTTGATAACTTGGAAGCAAAATACTGATAGGGTAGCCAACTGAAAGAAGGAAACAGAGAAGCTGAAGATCTTCAATCTTGTAATTTATTTATTTATTATTGCTTAGAGAAATGAGAGTCTAAGCAAGCAAGAGAGGTACGTGAAGCTAAGCATATGGCTCTCTAAGCTTTAGAGTGAAGGAAAATGACTGGCATCCAGCGTGTGTTTCTTGTTGACATATCCGCTTTCCCCCTCTTTTGAGCTACCATGCAGTACTATGTATGCCTTTATAAAACAAGATTTAGTGTTTTAGAGTTTATTAGAAATAAAATCTAACAAATATTAGTTGTGTTGCTAGACTCTCAGTCTAGATCATTGATTAAATGAAATCTTAATCTAATAGGCAACATAAATGTCAAATATCAGAAATTGGATTGTTACCCTTGTTCGAATTTCAACTGGTACTTCTCTTCCATATGTCGGAATAGTTCTCAAGATCCCATGCTCTTGTTGATCTTTAGAAAAAAAATGAAAAGTAATTGGAAAAAATTTGAAAGCTTTTAAAAAAAAAAAATCGTACTTGGAAGCTTTTAATTTAAATGTGAACTAGTTTGTCATTATTCTATACCCTCATTTGAACATAGACAATAAGCTATGAAATCCACTATAAAAGAACCACCAAGAATGGCCCAGTGGTTTGTCCACCATTTGGGTAAGGCTCTGGGGTTCGGTTGGGTTTGCTCCTCAGTTCGAATCCCGACAATTGCAATACCTGGTCGTCAGCAGCAGGCTCAGTTCTTCGAGTGGGGATTAGTCGAGGTGCGCGTAAGCTAGCCCGGACACCTCATGGTATTACCAAAAAAAAAAATTGCACAATAAAAGATGGCTACCACATACCAACTAGCTTTTGATATAATAGTACTTTTCTTTCTAATATTGAAAGATATTCCAAGTTTAAATCCTCCCTCACTCATTAATAAAATAAATAAATATACGATGGCTGCCACAGTGCCACATAATCTAATGAAAGATGGACAAAACAAGCAAAAGAGTTTCAACTAGAAAGGTACCACTCGGATGTAAAATTTTCATTTCTCTATTTAAAAGTTTAAAGTCCTTGATACTTATAGTAAGCAAAACAAGAAGAAGAAACTTGCTTCAAAGCTTTGGAAATATTGTTTATTCAATATCTGGTTGTGAACTTGTTAAAATATATGCACAAATTTTCAAAAATTTCTTGGTGCACCCAAAAAATTGATTAGTACACCCTGCTCTTTTTGGATGGTTTTTTTAAAATATATTATAGTAAAAGCGCACACACTACAGTAATATGAGATTCGAACTTAAAATCACTTGTGGTTCTTCTGGTTTAAAAAAAAATCGAAATGGGGTTTTTCTTGTAGCATATAGATATGTATAAGCATGACTCAGATAAATACAAAATAAATGTTTTGCTTGTAGCATCCAAAATAAATGTATCTCCTTCTCTGTGTTTCTTTTTTGGTTCAGTTGTTTGAATTTAAGTATTCTAATACTTTGCTCTAAATAAATATGACAACTTTGATTGATGTCCGTTGTACCATTTTTAATGGATTAATATGACACCCTATGACTTGCATGTTGAACCTATTTTTCTTTTTGGTCTCATGGGGCTGAGTTGCATCTTACAGTTTTCATCTTTTGTTTTTCTACAAAGTGGAATGGATGAACTTTTTGAAGATGGGGATTTTGGCGAATTTGTTTATGCATCTTTCTATGGTTGTAAGATCCCCAGCTATAACATAAGAATAGAAATGCAGAACCCCAGCAGAAATTGTTGGTTTTTTCCATTTTTCGTGACGTTAATGTTCATACACAATGGCAGTTTTTTGTAGGGATAAGACATGATAGCAGGTCAAGGTCTAATGGTTTTATAGGGCTGTGGACAAAATTGAAAACAAATTTGGCATCAGTTTGTGAGATGGAGGTGTTGTTGTCAACATTAGGTAGAGACTGTAGAGGTTTCATTTGAAAGTTTGGAAGCAACATACTGAAATTTTGTTGTTGTTTAAAGAAATGAGGGAAGCAGAGTAGTGGAAGATCGTCATCTTGTATTTTTTATTGTTTAGAGAAATGAGGGTTTAAGCAAGCAAGAGAGAGGTACGTGAAACATATGGCTCTCTCAGCTTCACAGTCGAGGCAAATGGTTGGCATCCAGCGTGTGTTTCTTGTTGACATGTCTACTTTCCCCCTTTTTTGAGCTTCTATGCAGTACGTATAAATGCCTTTATAAAACAAGATTTAGTGTTCAGTGTTTTAGAGCTTATTAGATATATAATCTAATGGAAATTTTAACGTCAGTTTGAATGGTTTTAATCTATTTTGCTAGACAATCTAACAAACATTTGTTGTGTTGCTAGACTCTCAGTCTAGATCATTGGTTAGATGAAATATTTAACCTAATAGGCAACATCAATGTCAAATATATGTGAAATTGGGTTGTTGCCCTTGTTGAATTTCGACGTATTAAGTCTAGTGGTATTTCTCTTCCATATATATGTTAGAATAGTTCCCAAGATTGCGCTCACTTGTTGATTTTTAGAAAATTAAAGTAATTGGTCAAAATTTAAAAGCTTAAATTTTTATTTTTTTTTTGAAAGCTTTTAATTTAAATGTGAACTAGTTTGACACTGTTCTTGACCTTCATTTGAACATTGGCAATAAGATATTTTGGGAGCACTCAGAACATAAGTGAAATCCACTATAAAAGATGACTACCACATACCAATTAGCTCTTGATATAGTGGTATGTTTCTTTCCAATGTTGGAAGATGTCTCAAATTCAAATCCTCCCTCCCCCATGATAAAATAAAGGGTTATTTGTAGCAATGGTCCCTCAACTATACTCGGAGTTCCATTTTGGTCACTGAACTCAAATATTAGTTGCAGAGGTCACTCAATTGGGTATTGTGTTGCACCGTTAGTCCCTACCGTCAAGTCTCTCTAACAGTAGGGACTAACGGTGCAACACAACACATGATTGAGTGACATCTGTAACTATTTTTGGAGTTGAGTGACCAAAATGTAACTCCGAGTATAGTTGAGGGATCATTGCTACAAATAATCCTAACTGAAAAGTCACATTTGCCCATAAATAATTAAAGAGATGCTTGTCACATCATCATTTTAAACAGAAAAAGTCATAGACTTGACGATAGGGACTAATGGTGCAACACAACACCCAATTGAGTGACCTCTGCAACTAATATTTGAGTTGAGTGACCAAAATATAACTTCGAGTATAGTTGAGGAACCATTGCTACGAATAACCCTAAAATAAATAAATAAACGATGGCTCCCACATAACCTAGTGAAAGATGGACATAACAAGCAAAAGGGTTTTTCCTAGAGAAGTACCTACCATTTTTACACGACGGATGTAAAAGTTTAATTTGTCTATTTAAAATTTTAAAATCCTTAATAATATAGTAAGAAAAAAGAGAAGAACCTTGCTTCTAAGCTTCAGGACCAATTGTTTATTCAATATCTGGTTGTTATACTGCTTACTGAGGACAAAAGCTTGCAATGCCATCTAAAAATGGTATTGATCACCATATAGCCACCCTTGCCATATAGTTAGGTGTCTAAGTGTTTGAAAAGAACATTTTGAATATTTCACCTTATTTTTCTTGGGCCAGATTAGTGAGTGCATGAGTCTGGTTAAGAATGTAAAGACATATTCCTGAGCTCAGTTCCATTGATTTTTAATGCTTCATATATATTGTCAGTATATATTGTTGATGGAACGAACCATCACTATGAGCCGAGCCCACTACAAGACCATGTGGCTTCAGTTAACCATGTATATACCGACCCGACCGCGTATGATACCTTCGACTAAAGCTGGAGTTGGACTAATGATCGGTAGCCTAGTACCCGACCTAACCAAAGTGGCTCAATATCTGATTCAGGAAGATATTAATGAAACAGCCTGGCAGATAAGGAAGGTCAGTTTAATGCACATCCCATCCTTGGCCAGGTGTTGCCTTGTTCTTCACACTCCAGATAAACAGGTTGGTGATAGAAGGAGAGCATTCAATGCACCTCCTATCCCTGTTCTCATGGTACTTCATCCCCTAATCCCTGTCAAGGAAGTGGGTGAATCAGAAGCAGAACATTAAATGAGACTCAGTCAGGGAGATAGTTGAGAAAGATCTCTTTCATTAAAAGATCTGGATGACCATCTTCCTCCTCCTCCTATAAATCTCTGGACAAAGGTAATAAATATTCTGATAGTAAGAACCCTAAATCCATTCTCCTTAAGCTCAAACCAACCATTGACTTGATCATCGGAGAGGACTCAACTGGGATCCCCCCCCCCCCCCCCCCCCCAGTTCGCTCTTACTCTGACTGTGTGCCAATTGTGCAGGTTATCACCTGGAAGCAACCGTACCACAAGTCCATATTCTAGCCCAGGTTCCAGCTTAAAATACTTGTTACTTAAGTGAGAAGGATACTCGGTTTACATATATTATACAGTATATAAGGTCTTATAACGTTGAATTATTACCGTTTTCAGGGAACTCAAGCAAATTTCTTGTCGGCTATCAAACAGGCCACGATAGACCTTGAATCCAAACTGGACCTCAAAAGAACCTCACACATTTTTCTAAGAAGTGACTGCAATCAAGCCTGATTTCCTCCTTAGCTTGTTGAAATTTTTGAGATCAAAGTTCATCTTGAATTTGGCTGCGATTCTTGACTATAATGGCAGATGGATTGAACCATTACAAGCAAAAGGGTGATTTTTGTTGATTTTTGTTTCCTTTATACTATAATGTCATGTAGGATGCATTTTGGTGATTTTTGTTTCCTTCATAGGTTTAATTTGTTTGATTATATGTCTTCATCTTTCCCCATCTCTTTCTTCCCTGCAGTTTGCAATTTTGGGAACAGGGATTCTCTTTTTTGAATGCTTTGAATTTTGAAGCCTGATATGCATGGCTTAGGCCCTACTTGTGATCTGAACTATTTTGCTTTTTTGTTATCAGAGCTTCAGCTTGTTAGAATTATTGAAATGAGTTACTCTTCCATAAAGACTGATATCTCTCACTCACAACTTTCCGAGTTTGAATTGCGAAAGAAATTCCTCAGATATGTTTAATGCAGGTCTTTTTAATCTCTGACTGATTAAACCTAAAAACTTGGGGCTGAAATAAATTTTGAACAGGAAGCAGACATTGCAAGAAGAGTTCTAAACAACTTGATCGCACCGTCTGCCACAGAAACAACTCATGATGATCTCGCACTACCCCGAAGGGACAAGGAGACGTCTATGTTTGAATCTTCTGAGGAGCCTAGTAAATCATCTTTTGAGACTGCAAAAGCATCAGATGTTACTACGCCTGAAGAGTTAAGCAAACGCATGGCACCAAATCTTGAATAGACAGACGAAGAAGATGATTTGTACAGAACAATTTTCATAAGCAATCTTCCTTTCGATATCAATAATGAAGATGTGGCCCTGTGAGAGTTTTGAACAACAATCCTGGTTCGATTCGATTCCCTCTAATGTAAAAAAAAAGAGTCATCTATACTTAATCATTTTAGTCCCCCTCAAGTAACTCTTTCCATCTTTTCTTTTTTTCATTAATTGTTCCGCAAAAGTTTTTCATCATATCTCAAACAAACGAGTGTTTTTAAACTTGTTATCCTTATGTTATGAAGAATGTCATCTTGCTTAGGGCAATCTTTGCATTCTATAAACATTTCCCTTTACATTACAAGGAGAATCAAAGGTACATTCTAGCCGTCACCCTCACCCTATCCTTGTCCATATCACTTGAGCTAAAGCACATTTGTAGTACGTTAAAATAGTTAAATAACTACTTACTTTTTTTGTCTTTTCATTTTTTGGTACAAATAACTTATTCTTATATAAAAAGGGACGATAACATACTAAATCCACACACACTACACAAATGTTAGGATTCGAACCAAGAACCTTTTCATCGGGAAGCAATTGCTTCAAATAACTATACTAGTGGGTCCTTTATTGAGTTTATTCGTTTTTAAATGTCCCATCAAGATCATAACATTGCCATGCCTAACATTAAGACTTCCATTTCATGTACAATTCCCAGTAGAAAAGCCATGAAACATATGGGGGCATATATGGTAATTCATATAACTTGTTACAGCAAGAGTCGTACTTTAACATGTAAGTCTATGCTTTTCATTTTACGAAGGGGCACATTTTCAAAGCCAAAAAGGCACCCAACGAAGGATCCTATGTTCTTTTGACTCCCAAATTCCTTTCTTTTGATTTTGTTTATCAAATTTCTGCTCCACTCACAACCAATTACAAGTTACAACCAACCATAAGTTTCCTCATTGTTAAAGCCTTTTAGCTATCAAAAGGGGGAAAAAAACCTATAGACTCTAAGTTTTGATAAAAACGATAGTCTAAACTATTCTAAATATTGAGTTTTCAGTTCATTTTGCTAAATGAATTGTATTTGTTGATAGAAAAATGGAACTAGTTATATATTTTTCATAATCTTGGCATAGTTCTAAGAAATGTGACATCTATCCTTTTTAAGTGGTACCACGAAAAAAAAAGCCTCAATGTATATCTTCACTTTCTTCCTCCCAAATGACTATAGTATCTCAATTTTTCTCAACGAGGACAATGGACATGCTTGTATTGTATGTGGACATGGACATCTTTCCTTTAAGAAATGTGGCATCTATCCTTTATAAAGTTGCAGCCATAGCTTAGCTTGAATGTCGACATGCTTGTGGTGTACAGCCGATAAGACATAGTAGATAGATACCATACCACCCATGCATGTGTCTCCTTGACAACGACAAGCATATAAATTAAGACTGGCTTTTGGAGGGAAACAGAATCACGGGATACTAAAATTGTTTTTGGAGGGAAAGCCATGTATTATTGGTTTGCCTTTTGGCTTTTGGCCATAAACAAAGATTTGTTTGTGACAAAATTAAATTGATTGAAAACCCAAAACAGAAATTGCAGATTACATCAACTTCTGCTTTTGGTCTTTTGCTCAAAAGTCCTAGCCTTCTTGTTTTTGTGTTTGTCTTCCCCATATTACTGTTCTTGAGCCAACTGTCACTGTACCTGCGTATAGCAATAATTTGATTGAAGACAAAATGAACTCTACCTTTGCTGCTCAACAGTGACCGCATTTCAAACTCCACTTTCCCATATTCCACATTTCTCTCTCTCTTTCTCTCTCTCACTCTCTCTCTCTCTCTCTGGGTGTGTGAGAGAAGAATGGGAGCTGCTAGCTCAGCTTGGAGTTGGGTTCTACTCTGCATAGTGTGGTGGTCTCTAACTCTTGAGCTGGCACAGTGCAATGTTGTGTATGATAGGAAGGCTCTTATCATTGATGGGCAGAGGAGAATTCTCTTTTCTGGCTCCATTCACTATCCCAGAAGTACTCCTGAGGTATCACTTTCCAAATTCCAGTTCCATATTTTCTAACCAAATCTGGTTTTCCTATGCAAAATTCCCATGACCCTTTTGCTAATGGGACATGGAAAATGAAATGCAGATGTGGGAAGGTCTTATTCAGAAGGCCAAAGATGGTGGCTTGGATGCCATAGACACTTATGTGTTTTGGAATCTTCATGAACCTTCTCCTGGCAATGTATTATGTTTTCTCTTAATTTCTTTACTTGTTCTTTGTTTTCTCCTTCCTATAAGTTGCATTTTGTCCACAGTATCCCTTTCTTTCTTTTCATGATTTTTTATCTTTTAAATTTTTCGCATTGTAGTATAATTTTGAGGGGAGGTATGATTTGGCTCGGTTCATAAAGACGGTCCACAAGGCAGGGCTTTATGTGCATCTTCGCATTGGGCCTTATATTTGCTCAGAATGGAATTTTGGGTAATGAGCATTTTTCCTGAGCCACAGAGCTGAAACTTTGATGGGTTTATGCTCTTACCTTCTTCACATTCATTTCTTTGATGATCTTTGCTTGGTACTTTTATTTTCTGTAGGGGGTTTCCAGTTTGGCTAAAGTATGTTCCAGGCATTAGCTTCAGAACAGATAATGAGCCTTTCAAGGTCTGTCCATGTGAAGATTTAAGCTTTCAATCAATTTTGTGAATTAATGTAGTATTTTGCTTATTCTGGTGTTGCAGTCAGCAATGCAAAAATTTACCCAGAAAATTGTCCAACTGATGAAGGATGAAAAGTTATTTGAGTCCCAAGGTGGCCCCATTATTCTTTCTCAGGTAAACTTCTATCACCAATTTTCACTGCTGTGTAATTTCTAGGAGCTTCGTTTCGAGCACTTCTAGTTACAGGTTTCTCACTTTACACCAGTTTCAGATTTGATAGATGAGAAAAATGAAAAGAACAAAAGAAATTGTATTGTTAATGTACTTTTGTGCAGATTGAGAATGAATATGAGCCAGAAAGCAAGGCTTTTGGGGCTTCTGGTTATGCATACATGGCTTGGGCTGCAAAGATGGCTGTTGGAATGGGTACTGGGGTCCCATGGGTGATGTGCAAGGAACAGAATGCTCCAGACCCAGTGGTAAGCAAACTAGTCTACACCACTGAAATGTCCTAGTACCTATTCTATGCATATATCTTTGGAAAATAAATAACTCATGTTCAACTATCATTCTTGTCTCCTTATTATTTATTATTTATTTATTTAACCATCAAGCATCCCATGATTTACACTTATATTGGCCAATTTCACTAATTTAACCACTGGAAATGGAGAATTTTTGTGTGTGTGTGGTGTTACTAATCCATGTGTTATAACATGGGTGGACGACAAGGTTGATACTTTTTTTTTGTTGATAAAAGACAAGGTTGATACTTTAGGCACCCAGGGAGTGCTTAAATTATGAAAAAGAATTAAAATATGTGAATTTTTTTATAATCATCGGGGGAGGGGGAATTCGAACTTGCACCTCTTCAACATTGGGAAGAGAAAGAAGTACTACTAGACCAAGAGCTTGTTGATATGAAAATCAATGTAGTTATATGTCAGAAACTGCTTAAAATTTTACCGAGGCTAATTTATTGCTACCAAGTCTAATTTACTTTGAATTCTTTAAATCCTGTTTACAGATAAACACTTGCAATGGTTTCTATTGCGACTATTTTTCCCCAAACAGAGGGTACAAACCCACACTATGGACTGAGGCTTGGACTGGCTGGTAAGTTCGAAGTTGCTAAAACAAATGGGAGGGAAGGATCGACCCGTTCAGTATAATTCTACATCTATCTTTGCTCTGAGAACCTGCTGCAAGAAAAGTAGATTTACATTTTTCTGTGTTCTTAAAGGTTTACAGAATTTGGTGGCCCAGTTTACCAGCGACCTGTTGAAGATTTGGCATATGCAGTTGCCAGATTCATTCAAAAAGGAGGCTCCTTCGTAAATTATTACATGGTCAGTAAATTCATTCTAACAGGAGTCTCCATTAAGCCATTTCTGTATGTTATTATCTAGAGGACAAAAGTTAAGTATGAAAACCTTGTACCAGATGTAAAAACTTAATTTGTAGTGACAATTCTAGAAGCCTGCATACCTTCTTTACTTATACAACATTTCTGCAATCACATGAAACATTATTTAGGGAAAGATATAAAATTCAAGGGTTAGTTTTGAACTGGTAACAGCTAGCTAACTGCATGGAGGAATAAATGAGCTAAACTTCTAAATCATTACATGCAGTACCATGGAGGAACCAATTTTGGGAGAACTGCTGGAGGCCCTTTTATTACTACCAGCTATGACTATGATGCTCCCATTGATGAATATGGTGAGAAAATTGACCCCATGTCTGCGCAACGGCTTTCAAAATTTTTAACGTAGTGTAATCTTTCTTTGTAGGTATATCTTAAGGTGTAAATAATTATCAGTTGTAGCCTTCTAACTCATAGCTGTAATGACAGGTTTGATCAGGCAACCTAAGTATGGCCACTTAAAGGAACTCCATAAGGCTGTTAAGTTATGTGAGCCAGCTCTGCTAAATGCTGACCCTACTGTCACATCCTTAGGGAGCTATGGACAGGTTTGTCGGTTTATTTAAAGAGTCAGTGTGTAAGTAAGAATCATATCACTTTGTATTTTCTATAGTAGAATCAGCATACTTTAAAAAATAAAAACTAAAAGTAACTTCATCTTCTACATATTAGATAAATAAGATACCTATCAAAAGGTCAAAAGATCTCTATGTTGAATCAAACTTATTCAAGAAATTTATGAACTAGGCTTAACAAATTCTTTACAGTAGTTTCAAAAGAAAATTTTCCTTGAAGATTCTTTCAACTCAAATTCAACCAAATTGATGTTTTTGCTAGCTAGGACATATGGAAATGCATGCTTGTTTAAACCAGATTTGATACAAATTCCAGGCACATGTATTCTCTTTCAAGTCAGGAGTTTGTGCAGCTTTTCTCTCAAACTACAATACAAAGTCAGCTGCAACGGTGACTTTCAACAACATGAACTTTCACCTTCCCCCTTGGTCCATCAGCATCCTTCCAGATTGCAAAAATGTTGTATTCAACACTGCTATAGTAAGTGACATAAAGAATGCTAATTTGGAATGCTAATTTAATGGTTTTATTTGTCATTTCTATTTTCCACAAGTTTGTCAGATATTGTACCATAAAAGGAAAGCCATATGCCTTCTCCAACAAGATTGAAACACACTCTTTCCCGAAATAATTTTCAGCTCGGATAGATTTTTCCTCAATGAATTACCTCAAACATTAGGATAGCTGTACAGTTCTGTGTAGTTTCATTCCACTTTAGTATATTGTATAAACAGAAATGATAAACAGATAGTCATGCATTCCATTGCAGGTGGGAGTTCAGACATCCCAAACACAACTTTTGCACACTAACTCTGAGTTGCGCTCATGGGAAATCTTCAACGAAGACATTTCTTCAGTGGCTGGTGATACAACAATCACGGTCATTGGCCTCTTAGATCATTTGAACATCACTAGAGACTCCAGTGATTATTTGTGGTACACAACCAGGTTAGATAAAACCACTAAAGTGTTTTATACTCAACATATCTTTGAAATTGTAAGTCCTATTATCAAAATTAATTTACCAATAACTTGATGTTTATAGCGTCGACATAAGTCCATCAGAATCATTTCTGCATGAAGGCCAGCATCCCAGTCTAACTGTGCAGTCAGCCGGAGATGCTATGCATGTTTTTATCAATGACCAGCTCTCAGGTAAATTGTTGATAATCTTGTGTTTAGATAATTGCACCAGCTAGTTACTGATGTGAAGGCAAATAGTTCCCTGAGTCTGTTTAAAAGAAATATTTCCTTGATATTTAAGTGTTGGTGATATGCTCTAATGATAGGATCGGCTTACGGGACTAGGGAATACAGGAGATTCACTTTTACAGGAAATGTCAACCTGCATGCTGGACTGAACAAAATTTCACTTCTCAGTATAGCTGTTGGATTGGCGGTTAGTTCTTTAATTTCCATTTTTGTTAACTTCCAATGCTTAGTTTACAAAGACAATTTTGTTGTTGGATATTATGTCTCAGCTACCTATAACGTGGCTTGATTAGTATTGTAACGTTCTACTTGGATTAGAAGTTTTGATTTGGTGTCTGTAAGTACTCTTGTATCTTTGTAATGTGTCTATGGTTTATATAGCGGACTATCTACCTCCATGGATGTACACAGAGTTTCTCTAAATACTTTAAATTTTATCTCTTGAGTGTGCAATCTATTTTGTGATATGCTAGCATAACTGCATTCATGCCATCTAGTAGTATCATGAAGTATTATATCCCGGAGGCTAGCAGCTTATGCTAAGACCCTTGGGGAAGGTTTTGGATTTGGAATAAGTAAAAGGTTTTCTCTAGATGTGCCATAGGCATTTGAAACTTCTATTTACTTATGTCGAAACATTATGAATTTTTGCTTATATTGATCTCTCTCTCTAAAAAGATTGAATCCTGTCTTATATTTTTTTTTGTCATATTTCACTTGTTTTGTTGAATTTTAACTGAACTACTTTCTGCTTGATGTCGTCAAAGAACAATGGTCCTCATTTTGAGATGCGGAGCACAGGGGTGCTGGGACCAGTTGTTCTACATGGACTAGACCAAGGAAAGAGAGATTTATCATGGCAGAAATGGTCATACAAGGTCTACAATACATTCATTAAACTTTGGTGACATACTTGTATGGCCAAGGAGCCCCAACTTACTATTGTTTCTTTATACAGGTTGGGCTAAAAGGAGAAGACATGAATCTGGGTGCTCTACATTCCATCTCGGCGGTGGATTGGATGAAGGGGTCCTTAG
Organism: Prunus kanzakura; assembly: GCA_020521455.1. Classification (NCBI taxonomy): domain Eukaryota; kingdom Viridiplantae; phylum Streptophyta; class Magnoliopsida; order Rosales; family Rosaceae; genus Prunus; species Prunus kanzakura. The sequence goes on from BPUM01000821.1 coordinate 322,422, forward strand.
TGGCACAAATACAGCAGCCACTGACATGGTATAAGGTATGGAAATGCTCCTTCAAACATTGAAGCTCGACTAGAATGGTTTTTGTTTCTTATTTCCTGTGTTTATATCTAAGAATTCAACTGAGGGTTGGAGGGTGAATTGGAGTTGGTTCAGTCTCCAACAGCAGCTTAGATTCATTTCAAAGTTCCCTTAGAACCATTGAGCATTGTTGGTAACAGACAGCTCTGGTTGAACACTCAGGCCAATTTTGATGCACCAAAAGGAGATGACCCCTTGGCTTTGGACATGGGGAGTATGGGGAAGGGTCAAGTATGGATCAATGGGCAGAGCATTGGAAGATACTGGACTACTTATGCTACCGGCAACTGCAGCGAATGCTCTTATTCTGGTACATTCAGGCCTAAGAAGTGCCAATTTGGTTGCCAGCATCCAACTCAACAATGGTGCAAACTTCTTACATAACTTATTCATAAACCAATTTGGACAACACAATAAGAACCACTTTAATTATCCATCTTTGTTATGCTATGGTTTCAGGTACCACGTTCCTCGGTCTTTCCTAAAGCCATCTAACAACCTATTGGTAGTTTTTGAGGAGATTGGTGGTGATGTATCAAGGATTGGTCTAGTAAAAAAATCAGTGACAAGTGTTTGTGCTGAGGTTTCTGAAAACCACCCTCACTTCAGGAATTGGCAAACTGAGAGCCATGGCCAACTGGAAGAGCAAAATAAGCCAGAAATTAGCCTACACTGTACGGAGGGACACTCCATTTCTGCCATTAAATTTTCAAGCTTTGGAACTCCATCTGGAAGCTGTGGAACTTTTCAGCATGGTGCCTGTCATGCTCCAAACTCAAATGCTGTCCTGGAAAAGGTACTTCTCAGAATGCTCCTAGTTTGCTGCAGATAAAAGCGCTAAAAGTTTCTTCAATTAAACAATATGGTTTTCAACCTAATCTAGATAATATAATAATATTCCAACAACACATTCTGAATTAAAGAATAAATTCTTATTTTCTTTGCATCTTTTTTCCTGATGTCTGTCTTTTTACAGGAGTGCATAGGTAAGCAGAAATGTTCAGTGACCATATCAGATACCAACTTTGGCAAGGACCCATGTCCAAGCAAACTGAAGAAGTTGTCTGTGGAAGCTGTTTGTGCCCCTATATAAGTACTTAAATTGCCTCAAGTTGAAGGGTTTTAGAGGAAGTTGAGAAAATCTAATTCCATAAAAAGAAAGAAATTAGATCTGCAACAGAGCAATGTGTTAGCAGCAAAATATAGAATGCCACATTTTTATTTATGGAAACGTAGGTATCGCCTATGGTTGTAACTTGTAATTGTAATTAGGTCCAAAATCGCAATTCAATTCAACCTATATGACCAACTTTGTCGTTTCCACTTGTAGTCAGATTACCAATTTTCTGAAACTAGGCAATGGATGTTTTTTTTTTATACAAGTGATATTGATGGAGGACGGAATTGAATCTAGGACCTTGGGTGTGTATATGGGCATCTATTGGTCCCCATTGCTTTTTATTTCTAAGAAGTTAAGTCACTGAGGGTTCATTTGGATGTGATTTTTGATAGGCGAAAAAACACTTCTATGTAGAAGGATTCTCCATATAATCACTTTAAGTGGTTTTAGAATCATTCCCAAACGAGTCCTAAGGAATTCCATAGGCCCCAACATTTGAAATCTGAAGTTCATTTAATAAACTTAAATCCGTAATCAACGTAAGCCCACAAAATTCAACTTTAATCATAAAGGATTGGTAGCTCATGTGATTCAGAGCAGTTACTCTTCTATCTACAATATTTAATCCACCCATCGAACTGCCACGTGTAATAAGGATTACATCAGACGAAATGTGATTAAATGGGAATAGCAAAACATTGACATGTCCTCGTGACCAAGGTCTAAAACATCGATGATTTTGGAGATATCGGTAGTCCAAAAACATGGAAATTTCAATGGAAATATCGGGATATTATCGATATTGATAAAAATTGAATAAAAAACACGGAAATTGTAAGAAAAACTTGGAAATTTTTCTTGAAACTATAGAGGATGTTTATTTAGTCAATTATCTATTACTTTATCACAAAAAATAGGAAGGAAATGCATTGCATGATGGGTTTAATTGATTTAAGTTTTTTTTTGGATCAAAGAGTAAGAAACTTCCATTGCAACCATCAACCATACAATTTGCAATCAAAACATGGATGCAACAAGAGGTGGCCTCATTAAAACCTTGCCATAAAAACCCCCAATGGAGGAAATTCGGTCAAGGAAAAAGAGTACCACAACATCCGACACAAATAACCAAAACAACTACCCACCCTCCAAACTGTTACTAACAGTGATACAAGTCGGTCAGGAGCAAGACCAGCCCAGAAAGAATGATGTTGTTTTCGCAACCCAAACTGCGCCAAAGAGTAAGCTACCCGATTACCCGAACGCGGCTGAAAAAGAACATCACTAACACACAATTGTACTAGCAACCTTCTAATGTTGTCCACAATATTACCCAGATTGCTTCATAGCTCACCATCTCCCTTCAGTAAAGCCACAACTTCCTGTGAGTCTGATGCTACCAAAAAATCAGAGATTCCCAACTCAGCAACCTTCAATAATCCCATGTGTATAGCAGCACATTGAGTAGTCAAAACATCCAAACCTGCTGGGCCTTGATCTTCAAACCCCCAAATAAAGTTACCTGCAGAGTCTCTTAAGACACCACCCACCCCTCTATTACAACCAGCTTGTCCAATCGCCCCATCACAATTTAATAACAACGAAGAAGAGGGAGGTTTAATCCACCTAATAAATCGTGGCACCCTTGCTGGCTTGGTATGAGCATTATGAATTTTAAACTGCTCCAAAAATTCCATGGTCCACTCAACAATCTCAAAAAGCCCATCAACGGTCTTTCCGTAGAGCACCTCATTTCGAAGCTTCCGAACTCTCCCACAACAACACACAAAACGTTCCAATTCACAATCTGACAGAGTATGAAACATAACCTCCAAAAAATCAGCAAAAGAGCCTTGTCTAATCGCCGGATCAATGTTGAAGGAAGTTAGCGCCCAAAACTGTTTGCTGCGTTTACAACCCCAAAAAGCATGGATAACATCCTCCGTCGCCATTTCACAACCAGAACAATAAGCTGAGACCAGTACCTTCCTTTAAATAAGGTTTAGTGATGTAGGCAATATATTTAAGCTTGCCCTCCAAGGCAGGTTAGTTGACAAACACTTCGAGTGTAGAAAATATGTAGTAATTAATGAAAGAAGATTAAGCACACCATAATCATTTATTTATAATGATTTACTACAATATTTTACACTCTATACATTGTATGGTAAGATACATGAGTGACTTAGTACCACATAGAGTTCCTATAGGGGTCGTTTGGCACGGCGGACTGTTATGGACTGAACTAAGTCCTGGGACTGTCTCGGATTAGCTCAGATTGGCCTAAGCTGGATTAAGTACTGACCTACCTTTGGTGATGCGTCGAACTAAAAAGTTGGATTGTAAAAATAGTGAAAACCTATGTTTGGTGCTGTGTCAGACTAAAAAATAATTCTTATAATATTTAAATTTAATTGGGGTTTTTGACCTAAAAGATAAATAAATGCTACAAAGAAACCCAATTCAAAGATTTATAACAATATTTGGCAAAAAAAAAAACAATAATATAAAGAAAACAAATAAAATTCTGTTTTTATTTTTTATTTTTTATGAAGAATAAAATTATGATATTTGTTTTTTGGCTTCTCAAGATTAATCTTAGTTGGTCGAAACATTGTTACAGGAGCTAAGCTCACTCTATATAATTCTAGGTTTTTCAGGGACCAAATAAAACAATAATTAAAAAAATTATATATATATGTATAATTTTTGCATATTTGACTTTTGACTTTTGACTTCAAACTAAAAAATATAATTTGACAAGGTAAAAATTGCTTGCGATAAAGAAAGCATCACATCATGAATTATTAAACTTGTTTCAATATCAAAAAAATATCAAACATTTGTAAATTACTATAGTTTGATTTTCCAAATGCAATATCAAAATAATTATTGTAATATTTTAAGGATTTTTATCTAAAACAAATAAATATTGCAAAAAAAAAAAAAAAAAAAAAAACCCATTCAAAGATCTAAAACAATAATTAAAAGAAAACAAATAAAATTCTGATATTTTTTTAAAGAGAGGCATCGGACTCACGTGTTCTATTTAGCGAACCACTTTTTAGGCTCACTGTATTAGACGAGTGAGTGAGGCTTTTTTTCACTATTGGACTATACAGTCTCATTTAAGTTAGTCCCGTCTCTTACCAAACAAGGGTTTCAAGTGCTATTTAACCCAGTCCGGTCTAGTGAGGCGTACCAAACATGGCCATAAGGTTCAAATTTGAGTTATTTACACTAACACCTCATGAGGTTTTCAACTTTTTTACAAAACTCCTTGAGGTTTTAGAAATTACAAGAACACCCCCTGAGGTTTTAAATTGTTTTCACAAAACTCATTTTCATTGATTTTTCATCCAAAGATTGATGATTTTATACAAAAAAAACTCTCCAAATGGCATTTGATATTAGATTACATATACTTCATTGAGGTTAATTTTGTCATTTGCATAAGTTTTTTTTAATGAAATCATCAATTTTGGGACAAAAAATCAACGAAAAGGGGTTTTGTGAAAAAAAAACTAAAACCTCAGAGGGGTGTTCATGTAATTTTTGAGACCTACGGGGGTTTTGTGAAAACACATTAAACCTCAGGGGGTGTTAGTGTAAATAATTCATCAAAATTTTCATTGTCTTCATCATCTTGACATTATCGATATTATAGCGATATTTTTGGCCAAATATTGCTGAAGTGTGAGAGAAATTATCTACATCAATATTATTCGATATTATCGATATTTATACGATATGCGTATGGTTACGTTTCAAAATATCATTGACTCGAAAAAACAATAATACTCTAGATATTTCATTGATATTATCAATATTTTAGACTATTCGCGTGACATCCAATTTCTTCTCGTATTTGAGAGTGAACAAAAACAAATTACATGTTCCAAAAAGTCAAGAAAGAAAAGACCCCAGTCAACACGCTGTCATTATTATAATACTATGTTAGATATATACACGCACGACAACCGGTGGTAGATGCGATCAAATACGTTAAAAAAGGCGCGTAAAGGAAGCTGTTATCTACTGTGCCCGCCTCTACCCTACAACCAAAAAGTCCTCATATACGTACGAACAATCCCATCACCACCACTCGAAAAATTAATTAAATAATATTGGAATCTACGTGGAATTGCACGATTCATATAATTTTCGCTTATTTTTTAATTAAATTCTGAGTTGTTTTCAATTTCAATTCAAAAAAATTCCAAATTCCAAATTCCAGATTCTTCCAAATCTCTCTATGTTTGGTTTTGGCCGATGAGTTTGTGAAAATCTCTGCAAACGATTCGCCATGGCCAAACCAAAAGCTGCGAGACGAACACTCGACTCTTACACTGTCAAGCACATCAACAAGACCGTCAGAGGTAGTTTCTAGAAAAAAAATCAAATTCGATTTTTCAATTCACTGTAAATTTTGATTTTGATTTTGATTTTTCTTTCTCTCTGTCTCTGTGGCGATCAGCTGGGGACTGCGTGCTGATGCGGCCGTCGGATTCCGGGAAACCGTCGTACGTGGCGAAAATCGAGCGGATCGAGGCGGACAGCCGCGGCTCCAACGTGAAGGTGCACGTGCGCTGGTACTATCGGCCGGAGGAGTCGATCGGCGGCCGGCGACAGTTTCACGGCTCCAAGGAGGTGTTTCTCTCCGATCACCACGACGTTCAGAGCGCCGACACCATCGAGGCTAAGTGTACGGTGCACACCTTCAAGAGCTATACCAAGCTCGACGCTGTTGGGAACGACGACTTCTTCTGTCGTTTCGAGTATAATTCCTCAACCGGAGCTTTCAATCCCGACCGTGTCGCTGTGTAAGTTTCTCCTTTTTCTCTCTAAGCTCATCGTTTTTTACTGTTTTGCCTAAAATTGGCTGAATTGAAGTGAACTGGCGATTGAGGTGTTCTTGAATTCAACTTTTATTTGGTGTTTGTTAGTGATTTTGTGCTTCAGTTATATGCTCTCCTGGGTATTCTATTGAATTGAATGTAAAAGCTTGGGACTTTAGCTTACTCTTTATAGTTTATTCCATGCAATTTAGAAACTTAGGCTCTTCTGATAAAGAATAGGACAATGAAGTGAATGAGATGAGATACGATAGAGGTGAGAAAGAAATGAAGGAGAATACGTAAAACCAAAACTAAAACCTAAAACCTTTTTAAATTATTTTGGGGTTTTAGGTTTTATCTGTTGTGCAAACTTTGCTATATATATATATATCTTCTCTTCATGGTGCCACATTTGTTTCTCACTTTCCTGTTAGTTTTGCCCCCTTCTGTTAAACAATGGAACTTTATGTTCAAGTTTTCATTTGCCCTCCTTCAGTTATATATCTATGCGTACTTGCTTTTTGAGTTTGGTGAATTATAACTAAAATGTATTTGAGCCTTGAACTTTAGTTCCCATAATTTCATTCGTTATATGGGTTTCCCACAATTTTATTTTATTGATGAGAACTATTTGTTTGATTTTTGTGAATAACAAGCTGATGTTGTTTCAACCTTGGGTTTGGGGATAACTGATATTGGGTAATTTCACTTGAGCAGTTCTTGCTTATCACAGTTTCTATTTTCATGTGGCAGGTATTGCAAGTGTGAGATGCCTTACAACCCTGATGACCTCATGGTTCAGTGTGAAGGTTGTAGCGATTGGTAAGTTAGATGTTCAGCTATTCAATCGTTTGTGCCCCTCCAGCACTTTTGCCTCAGGAATGGTAGATTAAATTTTTTATGATAAAGTTGAAAAGCTGCTTCTTCTGAATATTTCGTACTGCTCTAGATAAATTTTTATTGATTAGTTTTTTAATTTAGGTGTGCATGCAGTTGTTATCCATGTGCACAATGAAACTTTACTATTTTCCATTACTATTTCTCTAAGATTATGACTTTGTACCTTTTATGCATTTCCCAGAGACCTTTCTGACTTTGATTAAGCCATACTTGTTTGAACATTGTGTATGTGCCTTATTAATTATTTAATTATGTTACTTTCTGTTTTTATCAGTGGGGTATAGCATTTTTGCTAGATAGATTATTTGCACAATGACTTCACATATTTCTAATTTTCTTGCAAATATAATTCAAAAAGACTGAGGAACCAACCTCATTCTGAAGTCACTCTGGTTTCATTTCTTTAATCATTTTATTTAGTTTTCATTTGGATGGTCTTTTATAATAGTATATTTCCAACACAATAACCCACTAACTGCTGAGAAACAAGTTTCTGAAAACCTTTTTCTTTCTAAGCACTTATTACAGCTGTGGAGGATTGATTATTATATCTGTGCATGATTAATCAATACATGTTTGTACAAGAATATTGCACACTGAGGGTTTTATACATAACAATGTGGCAGGTAATTTGTGGCAAGTGAATGTACTCTATATGTCTCTATATATGGAGACATGATATTTGCAATAGTGGAAAGAGAGAAATCTAAACATCTGTTAGTGGTTGTAGATTAGGAAGTTATTTTAGGAGAGGATATGTTTCATATATGCTTTAGTGACTTGTACAGCAGAGGTATTCTTCTGGAAAATCAAGATAAGAGTAAATTCAGGGGCATGAATGGCAGTAGTTTACATGATATTAGATGTCAGAAAATGGATTATTAAATCTCAAGTTAAATTCCTTTTCAAAAATATATTAAGTTAAATTAAGCTTGGGAAAAACTAGGTTGGGGTAGTATAGTATACCTGTAAAGGACTGTATCCAGTTCATAGAAGTTGGCAGAGTTCAAATCATTGTTCTACTTGGCAGGTACATGTTGATGAAATTGTGTTGGTGAATCTGCATCTGAATTCAAACATACATGGGCGAGGTGCCTTCAAAGATTTAATCATCATGTAAATAATTATGAGCGACTGTTTAAATGTGAATCAGCTAGGCATTATTGTCTAATTGTGCACTGAATGGAGTCTTGAAGTGCTTCTAAGTCCAAAGAAGTTTACCATTTAAAGAAGCATTAAAAATTAAAACTGTTGCTTTACCCTTTTCTGTATGGGTAAATTTCTGCAAATGCGTCCTAAATTCCCAATGTTGTACATGGAATGAGCATAAATTTTGCTGCTAAGTGTATATCCTTGTGCTGGTGTGCCTTGGGCATTAGTTGTGTTGCTAAGCTACTGCTTTCAGCAGCTCCTGAGGTTGACATTTGAGGCTATTTCTTGAGAATGGTAAAAGAAGTAAATTAAAGGCATCGAAGCGTGGAATGCATATGCCTTTTCATAATTCATATTCACTTTGTCTATTTTCATGTTTACTTTCTCCACCTTTCCAGTCCTTTTATAAAACAGATGAAATCTTCATTTTACTGCATTTGATTCAGGTTTCATCCTGCTTGTATAGACATGAATGCAGAGGAGGCTAAAAGACTTGACCACTTCTTCTGTGAAGGCTGTTCTTCCGAGGGTCAAAAGAAATTGCAGAATTCCCATACTGCTTCCAAACACCCTGATACAAAGGTACTCCTTTTTTCTTTAGTGTTGGATAAATTTGAACTAGGTTTGTCATTGTGCTTCTTGGTTACTTGTGGACTCTATCCTGCCATCTGGAAATTGGCAGGTTATTGGGTATGTTTCATTTTTATATCTACCAATTAGAATTATTAACTTCTGTAATAGTTTATTTACTTCTCATTCTATCCATTATTATTCGATCCCAAGACACAGGGGTGTGATACAATATATAGTCTCACTTTTAAAATCAGTTTTTTAAATGCCACGCTGTCCCAGTCTCCCAGAGAACCAGTAAAAAGGGGAAAAGAATTGAATCGAAAGAACTCATTATAAATTTCCCAGACAAGCTTGTATTCATCGTGCAAGGAACTTCATATAATAGGCAATCAGGAAGTGTAATGCCAATGCAAAAGATTCCGATGTGTTTGCATATAGGTTCATTAATTTGTGCTACTTTATATGAATGGAAAAGCGTAAATATTTGTTATGAGGTAAAAAAGTGTATAGAAATGCAGGTAATTTATTTTTTACGAGAAGATATAGTGGGTTATATGTAAAACTTAGATATCAAAAGAACCATCAATGTGTGTATCATTGATATTTGTTGGGTCTAGCATCCCCTGTATGCAAATGAGCTTAATCTGTGTATATAGTGAATATGAACTCGCTGCCCTTAGTTACTAGTATTCGTTGACTTTCACTCATGCTGTCTTTCAGGTGGATACAAAACGGCGTCGGAGGTGATATTGTATATAAATCAATCTGATGAACTAGAGGTTCTCTCGTTCGGATCTTTGTTAGGGCTTAAGCAAACACGGAGGCATAACTGCACCACAAGTTGTGTGTATTTATGAGTTAATGGGAAGACGAAAACCAGCTCGAAAACCTTTATGGTGTCTATTTGGTTAGAGGTATCTCCCCGGTCTCTTTTAAAGGTCGAGGATGTGTTTGGTTGTGTGTAATTATATGTAATTTAGATCCTCTCCCCCTCTCCCTTTCCCCTAGGATTGTGAATATTCCCAAAGCATTTTGCCAGTTACCACAGTAGCAATAGATAGAGGATTTTCACCCTAATCTATTTCACTTTGGTTAATATTGTTTGGGTCCTCATGCTAGACCTAGATGCAGCATTAAGAAGTTGGATACTATTTCTGTTTTTTTTTTCCTTCTGCAAATGTATATAATGTCTTAAGAGTTTGTTCCTTCTTCAATTTGATTCTTCTTTCTTTTCGGTTCTCCCAATAGAATTCTATAGTGAGAGCCTTAACTAAGGCCCTTAGATGAGACCTTATCTTTTAACCATTAGATCAAATTGGTTAGTTTGATCCAACGAGATAGAGCCTCATCTAATGACTTAGTTCCCCCAATTTGGTGGAACCTCCAAATCTAATTTAGCGAGGGACATGGGCCTTGTTAAAATACCTACAATAGATCTTTGCACACCATATTAGTGGGGAAAACCAAATAAAAGCAAAAGAAAATCTCTATTCTAAAGCATGGGACATGCTTCTGTTATGATTCTCTACATGCGCATGATGGCCACGTTTGCTGCGGTTTCTGTTGGTTTTAGCTGGGTGCACTCCACTTTTGGTCCAAAAAATAGCTGGGTGCACTCTGGCTATGCTGGCAAGAAATTATTAAGGTAATGAAATAATTTCACGTGGTATAACCAATCAACTCATGTTATAACACGTGATTTTATTATGAATAGTACATAAAAACATGAACCTGACATTCACCAATATGAGAACATAGTGATTTTGTTATATCAAAAGGATGAAGGTGCCCATGTAAGGACTAGTCTGTGATATGCAGATAAAAAGGAATTACTCAACTATTAAGCAGTGTTCAATTGAAATTTTTAGACCCTATTAAGGGATGGAATTAAAGAGTGGTCCAAGTTTCATTCCCTCCAATGTGTCCAAAAAAGAAATTGCCGCAAAAAGAAACAAAATCGCAAAAAAGAATTCCGTTGCCGGGACTTGAACCCGGGTCTCTCGGGTGAGAGCCGAGTATCCTGACCAACTAGACTACAACGGATGTTGGGAATAAGTGCAGCTTAAAACTATAAATAGAGTACTAAGGACTCATCATGATTATAACACAAAAGCCAAGTTCTGAAATTCCAACTACTATCAATCATCCCTTCTAAATAATATATAACCAAAATTAAATACGATTTTGTCTTTTTAGTTATTTATTTTCATTATTTTGATCTCTCGAATATATGTACAAAGGAATAATTCTTGTTAAACAAAAAAGGCTTCTCTAGAATATGATGTATAAAGGAATATATGATCACAAACTCATTATTCTTTTTCTTATATTCAACAATTGCGTCCAACTTCGTAATTAAATTCGTTATTCTTTTTAATATTCTGAATGTTTATTTGAAGGAAAAGTGTTATTGTGCATAACATGTTTTTTCTTCCGCAGTACAAATTGAACCCCAGGCAACTCAAACTTCAACTTGAGATTATGGATATAGAAGCTAAAAGCCACCGCAAGAAGATTGAGTAATTATCTCATCTGTGACAAAGCTGAAGGCTAAACCAATAAAATTGGCATTCATAAGGTTAATCAGAACTTGCATTAAGCTTTTCACTATCAACTATAAAGCACAGAGCACCACTTGAACACCAAATTATTCAGAGTTTATGGCACGAAACGTACATCTCATTTGCATTGGTGTCTCGATTCAAAAAATTTGGTGACTTGATATAAAATTGGTAATGGATACAAACGCTTATACAAGTAATGTCACCCTATTCTTATCTGCTTGGTACAGTTTATAATACAGTATACGAGACTTTCTAGGGAGAAATAATTTTGGGGCGAAAAAAATGGAAGAATTAAGCAGTCTGCACGTGTGAACTGAAACTTGTATCTCTCTGTATATGTTTGTTTTAACCCGTCTTTGATCTCTTCCATACAATAACCGTACCATAGAAATCGGATGATGCTAACAAGTTCTCTCCATGGTTCCAAGCAACACCAATAACTGGAAATCGATGACCCTGCAGTCACATATATTTTGGTCATTTGCGTCCAATTTGAGACTAGGAAACCATTAAAGCCTTGTATATGAATAAGATGAACCTGTAGCTTGTTTACACATGTATGCTTTGGCCGAGTTAAATCATAGAAGTACACATTTGAATCCTCACTTCCGGCAACTGGGGTATTTTAACAGCATGGCAATGTCAGTAAACACACACACACATAAAAAGTAGTAACAGCAAGACAATGTCAGTAAACCCACATAAAAAGTAGTAACGAAGTATGTGGTAGCGTTGATGTTGACATACACACCTATATATTCTCCTTTTTCAAGGGAAAGCAGAGGACAGAAAGAAGCCCGGATGCTGTATATCCGTGGATTTAATTTGAGCGAGCAGCGGAGAGTCAAATAACCCTGTATTTCCAGAGCAACACTACAACATACCAATCTTGCTGTCAGTGCTTTAAATAAACAACAAAAGTAACAAGGCATGTTCTGTGACCAAACCTGAAGAAAGACAAACTTCCATCTTGAGTACACGTCAGCAACACAGGGCCCCGAGCCAACAGAGAAAAACTTCGGTACTGCACAGTTGTGACTGGAGATTTGCGCCTGATGCTACTTCGATGGCGATGAGAGCGGGATAATACTCCTGTGTGAGAATTCACACTTACTGAATAGATACACCCCTGCAACGAATCATACAATGGACTATATCAGTAAGAGGATATGCAAACCCATCAGAAGGGAACTTGAAATAAGTATATGCAATGACACACCATCGCATCCCCACAGAACATGAGCTGTCCAGTGTGAGCATAGTCCATGGAAGTAACCTCACTGTCAAAAAATATTTTATGAATGATCCTCCCTGTGCTGAAATTGAAAACCTGATATATCGATGTAGAAGTGCCACCAATCAAATATAATGATAATGTCCTTGAAATACAAACATTACTGAAAAATGACGGCCAAAAATTCGGCTGTGCATGAACATAGGGTATTCAGAACCTAAGTTCTTTTCCTTTCTGAAGAAGCAACATGCAAAGGTTTCAGTCATTACCGTAACTTCTTTGTCTGCGTTGCCAACTGAAAGGAAGTTGTTATTTACCTGCATCAACGAGATGAAGAGAAAACAAAACCTTAAATTGCACTGTTGCATATCATGTTTTGAATAATTATAAAAAAACGAAGGCAGATAATTTTAATTTTGAACTAACATCATCACAGAAAGTCAAGGGAAAAGCCATTATTAATTGAATCAATGAAGGTTGTGGAACTTGATTCAAATGAGGGGGATTCGAGTCTAGTGGGAACGAATCTTCTATGAGAATCTAGTAGAGACGGGAACCAAAGGCCTGATAGGCATTTAACATCTGGACTAAAATAAAACAACTTGCACTGATGAAATACAAAACATTTTAAACATGCACATATAATAAGGTAACAAATATAAAAATGGATTGCAGCAATTCTGAGGAGCCAAATGTTCTAAACGTTTGTATACACTTACAGGGTGAAAACGAATACACAGTTGCGAAGAAACTCCATATATCACTCGAATGCAAAGGCCTTTTGAAATCTCCCATACTCGCACAGTTTTATCCATTGATGAGGATGCAATGTACTGATTGTTTGATGAGAAATCAAAGTCTGAAAATGAATTAGAATTTCAGAAACATGATCCAGATCCAGAAACAAAACAAAGTTTGTTTTTAATAGTGCCAAAGAAAGAAAAAAAAAAAAAAAAGAAACTAGAAGATTTGCATCCAGTACAGAATTACGGACTCAATATTGCATATCATGATTCTTTTGCCTTTTAGTCATCAGAACCATTTTGAACAACTGTAAAGTTTTTAGTATACCTATTAATTTACTGCCACAAGTTGATTGGATTAAGCAAAAATAAAAAAAAATGTTGGTGGTACCAGAGTGTTTACTTGGAGCAAGGTGCTTAAGCCTAGGACTTCTTATGCTACCAGTCTGATACAATCTCAAAATTAAATCTTGTACCATAAAAATCTACTTATTTATGGAGAACAGGCAAACAGGGCTACAGATATTATTATTGAAAATACGAAAGAAAAAGACAACAGTAACAATACCAGTCAATCCAACCTGTAACATCTTTGGAGTGACCATGCAGATGCTTGAGGACTGATGGTGGATCAGAGACAGTGCATACTGTCAAGGTTCCATCTGATGCTCCATATGCAAGCAGATCAGAACTCATGTGCCCAAACTTCAAAACCGTAACTGTACATAAAAACAAATGAGGTTTCTTCCTTTTTAAAAGTTACATTCGCTCTCAACTTAGTAACACAACCAGGGGGGTCAATTAGTCTAGTACTTGAAGGAAAAAATTACCAGAGTCTTTGCACTGATCAAAGATGCAATGCATTCCTACAAACGAGTATGCAGGTTCAGCCCGCCGATTACGTGGGTGGTCATTATCACTAGTACTTGAGCCAAAACTTCTGCGAGGCGAAGGTTGACTGCCACTTTGGACGTCCTGTAAAGAAAAAAACAACATGAACCCATGATCACAACCAAAAAAGGGAAAAAAACAGTTAACAAAGTAAAATTCTAATTTTGCACTGTAATCCCAAATTTTGCCCAAGGGTCATCACATTTACAGCTCGGAAACTAAAACTCACATCTCCAAATTCAAGCAATGGAAATGGATGTGTGTGAGCAACATATGCATATTATATAGGATTAACAAAACCCAGAAAGGAATGGAATTTGAATTACAGAAACACATACCCTGCCAGGGCTCCAGCTTTCGACATCATACAAAAGAGACCGTGGACTTGGAGGTGGAATCCATCGCCCACTGATGCATGAAGCAGTAAATTACCCTGATGTCAGCATACATTACGAATTTAAGAAAACAAAACAAAAAACTCACTAATTAAAAAAGATTAATTATGATTTCATCACAGTTTTGTTTGAGAGAGTAGCAAAGCAAAAGGTTGATATGAGTTGATGGGTCGACGGACCTGTTTCCGGGAGTGGTTTGGAGGCTCGGAGTTTGCATATTTTCCCAATTCCTCGGCCTCCGGATGTAATTTCGAAACGCAACGTACCCTTTTCCATTGCATCTCCAATCCTTCAACGATCAAAATCAATACCAGCATGCATGAAATGAATGAATTTCTGAATTCTGTAAATTGTTGAACACAGAAGATGAAGAAAAAGAAGAAGAAGAGAAGAAGATTACAAGGCGGCGTTGAAATGGAGACTGGGGCTTGCGAGAGAGAAGAAGGCGACGAATGCCGATGTAGTCGGGATCGGAGTCGGCGGGAGCAGGCTGAAGCAAGCAGATCAACAGCTGTGGATCTGTATTATTCTTCTTCTTCTCCTTCTCTGGTGGAGCACCACCGTCACCATTGGCAATACCATTCTTCTTCTCCTCCTCTTCTGGAGCACCATCATCACCACCATCACCATTAACGGCCTTCTCTTCCGCCATCCGGGTTGTTTTGTGTTCTGGGTTTCGATTCAGAGCTTTGGCTACGTGTTTGTCTATGGAGGAGTATATAGTTTGACTCTGAGAGAAGAGTCTTAGGTGGGTCGTTGTTGTGGAACCGTTAGATAAGATGACACTGGATCTCATCCAACGATTAAAAGGAAAGAAAAAAAAGTTCTTCCCTTTTACAGTAAAAGTTTTACTTGCAGACTCGCACTCCTCTGCTTTGAAACTTCAAATTTTTTTGGACATGTTCAAGATTTTTAGCCCTATTTTTCAGATTTTTAAAATCTTAATCACCCGATGTAGGCTTAGATAGAGGAAGATAGAGAATCCGAAAAAGTAAGGTATTATGGAGATGTCACGCTTAAAAGATAAAATAATATGGGCAACAAGTCAGAAAATAATTCAGAACAAACAAATTTGAAATAAAATTAAAATTTTGAAATTTCAAATTTCTTTCGATAAAAATATTCGGAAAAATAAATCATGATTGTATAAACAAAATTTTCTCAAGAAAAATTAACCACAAATTTTTTGTAAGTTAAAATTATTTTTTTAACAATTAATAAAGTTGCTGACTCAAATTTTAACTTTGCACTATTTAAGACTACTGTGTACATGAATAGTTCTATTTTACGAGGGGAAAATTTGGGATTGAGTCTGCTTGCATTGAAGATGATCTAGAAATTTTTAACATGTTCAAAAAATGGTTAGCTTTCCTATTTTCCCACAAGGCAATGGGTGAGGTTTGCTACATGCCCTAAGCTCCAATGGATAAGGTAACATGCAATGCAACTTTGCCTCATTGTGTCTGGTAAGGCAACTTTGCCTTGGTAGTTGTTAAAAGAGATTGGTTTAGGTGATTTAAGCTATACTGATCTTCCATTGAGCTCTTTCTTATCTTACTGAAGTTTTTCAGAATGGTGGCTTTCTTTTGAATCATAAACTCAAAAAAGAGAGGAGCAAATTAGATCACAAAACAACCACAACAAGAAGTCAATGATTTAAGTTTTAATATGCATTCGATCTCGGGAATCAATTTTTCGATGGTAAAAAGAGAGACACAAGAAAAAGGGTACAAAGATTTATGTGATTCAACCTCAATCCTATGTCCATGTTGAAGAGGATCATGTATAAAAGCACATGAAAATATATAGTCAGTGAAGAAAACATTGAATCTTCTAATAATACTCATACATTCAGGCATTTAATTTATTGTTTCCATCAAGATCAGGTTCTTATGGACTTTGAATCATCAACAGGGTAATAGTGTCTGTTGAAAAGCCATGTAGAATCAGCTTCTACTGCATATCCGTCTTGATTACGGTGCCAGCTAAAGTAAGCATGAGTTCTGTTCTTTATGTCAAAAATTCCATGACCAAAACTCGCCTCTCGGAAAAGTGAGTAATCTGGCTGTGGCTCTGTCATACTGCACCACAAGAAAGAAACAAAAAAAGTCACACATTAAGCTATCAGGCAATGCTAACAAGCAGGAAATTCCGGCGTATTGATAAAATTCTTACACCGTCGATAAGCCTTCGAGATTTCCTCCATCACCAACTGTAACGTACACCGGTGCAGATTGATCTTTCACAGGAGTGCAATTTGCATTCACAATATTATATGCAACATTGGACACACGTTCCTGTGGTGTATACCAATTAAATCAGCATTTCTGCATTCTGCAATCTGCAAAATACTTTTCCACAAAATGGTTTCTTATGCGTATATTGAGTACTTACAGATCGTTCATAGGCATGAACATGACCGTTAAATACGACATCAACCTTGTACTTGACAAACCACGGTTCAAACGTCACTCTCATGCCTTCTCCTTCCATGTAGTGCGAGTAGTAGCTATTATACCATGGACAATGCATTATAACAATCAACCAAGGTGTCTCACTCCTGTTAACTTTTGGTAGCTCTGTCTCGAGCCATTGGTACTGAGGAGTGCTTGGACCTTAAGAAAAAGAAATGATATGTAACATGAAATTGCTGAAGCACTCAATTAATTTGAACACATAGTACAGAAGATCTCACTACCAAATTAGAAATTAAAGACAGGACATCCTGCACAGAGTCGGACTATGTATATGTATACTGTATATATCCTCACCATATGCCGAATAAGAAGCCAAGACTATGATGTATGCCGAAGCTCTCTTGATAGAGTACCAAAATGGGGCAGTACTCCCTGATGCATTATATGGGACATAATACCGGTGAGTGTAAGGCTTAAAAGGTATTGTTTCACCCTGCAACAAAAGTACCAATCTTCTTTTAGCAAAATACTTCATCTGATGACTTTCTTAGGATTCGAAAAATTCAAAAAAATAAAATAAAATTGAGCAGCAAATACTGGGATAAATTTAGTGGATGAGAAGAGCTGTAAATAAACTAACAACAATGGCATCATGGTTGAGGAAGATGCTATATTTCAAGTTCATTAGCTATTATACAGAATAGTATACTTCTTCAGATTTCACACAATGCAGACCCTTCTTTCTCTTTGGTTGCCAAAGACGAGGATCATTCTTATAATGAATGTATTTCTCACAACGTGTATACACAATTGTATAAAAAAATGATCTAATCGAAGATGAGAAAAGATAAACAAGAGTATAACTTTCCAGACAAGTAAGTGTTTTTATGAGATGCTTACAAGTTCTGGGGCAAAATCAATCTCATGATTCCCTGCACTCCATATCCAAGGTTGATAAGCAGCACTTCTCTCAGTGAATCTCCCCCATGTATCCCATCTAACATTATCATGATATGGATAGTCATTTGCATAGGAGAGGTCCCCAAGATACAAAACTGTTTGTCCTTTGAGCGGATTTAATTCATAATGAGTAAGTGTCCTATTTGAATCGAAGGTCTGACCCAGATCACCTGCAAATGATACCCCAAATGGTTAGTGATGTTTAGATTTTAACCACACACTGCAGCAGAACAATTTATAGTTGTGTCTTATCCATTATGTAGTTCCCAAGGCCATAAAGCAGAGCGTTTCAAATTATAGACTTGCACACTAAGGAACAAGTTTCACAGGATTTTAGCAACAATTTTGTTTTGCAAGATGGAATGGGAGAGGGCCATTGAAACAAACCTTGTAACCCACTCAACAGCAGGAAATTACGTTTGAACCAAATCTACTAGCTACACTGCTTTATGATATTGGATCTTTCGATACGAAATACTGACCTATGAGACCAAATGTGTAGGGTACGTCAGGACCAACTTCAGGAGGAGTTGTAAACCAGAATTGCCTCTCAGTATTGCCAATTCCAATCACATAGTAATATGTGGTATTGAACTGCTCAAGAATATGAAGTAATTGGATCAGAAAATTCCAATATATAAATACTTAGGCTACATTCATACTTTCAACCAGAAAATTCCAAACTTGTTCTCTGGTACAGATTCCACAACCTATGCATTTGAAGAAAAAGAATATAATGCAAAACATGAAGGACATGAAATTTACCGATAAATTTCCAATAGTGCAGTGGTGAATGTATCCAGAAGTGTAATTGTAGAATGTATAGGTTGTAACAACGCCCTCAGCCGTCTGATTCTTGCTATCTGCACTCCAGTAAATCACCCCACTATAGCCTGGTTCATCAGCAGTGATCCAAGACACGATCACTCCGTTACCCTGATGGTCTCCTTGTGTTATATGAACCTTAACTCAAGAGCACACACATATCAGAAACTACACCTACTAATCAATCCCATCATGAAGAAAAATAAAAATATGAAGTAAGCCATAAATTTTTGAAAACAAGAAAACAAAAGACAAGAACTACTTTGACAAAGCTCTCTCCAGGGGAGGTAATATAGTTGAGCTAACATTGGCTAAAAGTAACTTAATTCTAATGAGAGAGATGGAGATTATACTTGTTGAGGTGCATTATGGCCAGGAGGGACTTGAAAGACATCACTGTCAAGCGGCATATCTGCGCTATATTTAATTGTCCTCACAAAAGTGCTTGTTATACCTCCATTGCAGACCACTGCCAAGTTCAAGACCAATCCCAATACTGCAACAATGGCTACCATTGAAGAAGCAGAAGTAGAAGAAGCTAATCTCACCACGCCCATCTTGGTCATATTGTCTAACCCAGACAGGCCCCATTGAGCTATGGCCCTAATTTCCTTTATATACACATGAAACAATAAATTAAAAGAATAAAATTCTATAACTTGTCAAAGAATAAAATTCAGAGCTCTATGCGAATATACAGATTAGATGTCAAAGAGTCGAATTCAAAAACGAATAGGGTTTGCCTGGATTTTGTTCAGTTGCTATCTTTCTTGTAATTTAGTTGTCTTCTGGGGAAGACAAAATTGAGCATGACAAGTGCATTGTTTGACTTTGGAACAAAATTGAGCATGAAAAGTGCATTGTTTGCATATATATATATATATATATATATATATATATATATATATATATGAGAGAGAGAGAGAGAGAGAGAGAGAGAGAGAGAGAGAGAGACATAAGTACATTCTTGTTTGATTATTCCTAGAGAAAATAGCATATGGTCAAGCTACTAGCGTCTAAGTCTAATCTACTATTCAGTGCAACCTTTGTTTCATGTAATTTAAAACTTGCCTTGCAAATCTAGTTTCTTTCTTCGGTTGGTGTTGTGACCATTGATTTCTTCTGGTTGTCTTCCTTTTTTTGACCCTTTGCCTTTGTTTTGCCGCTCGGCGTTTTCTCCTTGGTCTTGTCTTTGTGCAGTTTTATTTCCCTAGAGACAACACAAAAGCATTCTCTTGGAGTAGGCATTCAAGTAAGCAAAATTTACAATATTCCCTGCCTACCTGGAAAACAATGAGTATAAGGGTCCCAGCGGAATAATGACCAACTTTCTTGATGAGTCAAATGAGTACACAACATGTTACCTATGTTGTTAAAATACAACTTTGCGTATGTCCTTGAAGATGCTCACTTTTGTAATTGCATTTATGCCTTATGATTCTGGATCTATACATACATACCTTTTGGATTTTGTTATGTGCTTGAAGCTGAAGCCCTTTTGGTTTAAAATATGTGTTAACTTGGGCTCAAAGATTAGGAATTTCGGATTTATGTGTTGAAGGAGATTCTCATGTCCTAATTCGTATGTTATGTGAGAATAAAGTTTCGAATTTATGCGTTTGTGTCTATTGTACAGGATATTGAG
Source organism: Prunus kanzakura (assembly GCA_020521455.1). Classification (NCBI taxonomy): domain Eukaryota; kingdom Viridiplantae; phylum Streptophyta; class Magnoliopsida; order Rosales; family Rosaceae; genus Prunus; species Prunus kanzakura. Next base: position 342,757 of record BPUM01000821.1, read on the forward strand.
ACAGAGTTTGTTTCATGATCTCCAAGCCACTGAACTCAGGCATATTGAATGAGTCATCTACTTTAGGGCATTACAGAGATAATGTAGATATCTAGTTGGTTCTCTAGTTTTAAAGCCTCCATGGCTTGTAAGTATTAGAACCTCCTTCTATTAGGTTTTTCTTTTTCTTCAAAAAGTAGAAAATAAATGAGATTCAAATTTGTAATAGTTGGGGGAAGGTATAAACTATTGAATCTTTTATTAGCTGATACATTTGGGTGCTTATTCAAGAGAACAATAGCAACATAACGTCTTCTAATTATTGGGCACTTGTGGAATCATCAACAGGATGATGGTATCTGTTGAAAAACCACATAGAATCAGCTGTTACTGCATATCCATCTTGATTCCGGTGCCAACCATAGTATGCATGGGTTCGGTTCTTGATGTCGAAAGTAGCATGACCAAAACTGGCCTCTCTATAAGCTGAGTAAGCCGGCTGGGGTTCTGTCATACTGCATCACAAAAGAAAATTTTCATAGACTTAGTATGCAGTGCTAACAAAAGGCATTGAATCAGAAAACACCAATTCTATCTCGCATACTGACTTTACGCCATCTATCTCGCAAACTGACAGACTGAACATCAAATCTATAGCGCATACTGACACACTTAACACCAAATCTATCGCGCATACTGACATACTTCACACCAAATCTGTCATGCACACTGATATACTTACTTGGTTGCTAAGCCTTCAAGATTTCCTCCATCACCAATGGTAATGTAGACCGGTGCGGATTGATCTTTCACGGGAATGCAAATACCATTTACAATGTTGTATGCAACATTGGATATACGTTCCTGTTGTATACACAAATCAGTGAAATCACTTATCAAGTCCTGACATCTTGAATCTTGACAGTAGATGGAGGATGGTAAAAGGAAGAAAAAAAAAATACAGTGTGCTTAGTATTAGGTATAGGCATTTCTGCAATGTACGTTCCCTGAAATGGGTTTCCTATACTTTATCGAAAGATTAAAGTGTTCAATAAATCGAATCAATATGTTGAATTTAAAAATCTTTGTTGTACAAATAGAGACTATTTTGTTATACAATATATCCAGTTCTATGCAGAGCAGCACACCAAATCACAGGGACAAAGGCATGTATATAAAGCACTTACAGATCGTTCATAGGCATGGACATGACCAGCAAATACCACGTCAACCTTGTACTTCACAAACCATGGCTCATACATCACTCTCATGGTTTCGCCTTCCATATAGTGTTTGGTGTAGCTATTATAGAATGGTGAATGCATTAAAACAATCAACCATGGTGTCTCACTTCTGTTAACCTTTGGTAGCTCCTGCTCAAGCCATCTCCACTGAGGAGTGTATTTACCTTGAAAAAGGAAATGATATGTTAAATGAAATTGCTGAAGGACTTAGTTTAACACAGATGTTGTAAATGTGACCTCTCTACAGAGTTGGAAATTGACTGGAGGTTCTGTGGAGAACAAGAAATTCTAATCGGTGTACATGATAATTTGGAAGCAAAATCCTATCATTTTAAAAACAGTCGTTACAAAATATCTGTATGATATAACTTAAACAATCAGTCCATGATGTCATTTGCAGAGATGAATACGGTATACTGCTGTAAAAATCCATGAAAAAAAGGGCTAACTATTTAAAGTTTATTGTGGATTCCAACCTCCAAACCACCCAAAAATTATGTCTCTATCTATTTATTTTTGGGTCAAAGTATGTCTCTATCTATTTATTTCAAGATGACATTTGTAATAAATTTATGGTGATGCATAGTTATGCATTTTATTTTCACAAAAGAAAATTTTGCATGATGTTAATATATTAAACAAAACATAAATTTATATCCTTACCATATGCTGAATAAGAAGACAAGACTATGATGTATGCTGAAGCTCTCTTGATTGAGTACCAAAAGGGAGCAGTACTCCCTGATGCTTTATATGGGACATGATATCGGTGAGTGTAAGGCTTAAACGGTTTGGTTTCACCCTGCAACAAAAGTTCCAATCTTCTTTTAGAAAAATGCTTCATCCAATGACTTTTTTGGGACACGGAAATGCATACACAAAATGAGCAGTAGATACTGGGTTAAATTTTGTCAAATACAAGATATTTGGAAGGGCAAGCACATGTATACAAGTAATACTAAAGACAGATTATATATATACAAATGATCTCATCTAAGACCAGAAATGGCTAATGAGAGTATAAGCTCTCTTTCTAGAGCAACCAAATGTTTTATGAGATGCTTACAATTTCTGGGGCAAAATCAATTTCATGATTCCCTGCAGTCCATATCCAGGGTTGATATGCAACACTTCTCTCGGTGAATCTTCCCCATGTATCCCACCTGACATTATCATGATTTGGGTGTTTATCTGCATAAGAGAGGTCCCCAACAAACAATACTGCTTGTCCTTTCTGTGGGTTCAATTCATAATGAGTAAGCGTCGCATTTGAATCATAGGTCTGACCCAGATCACCTGAAAATGATACCCAAGTTACATTAGAGTGGAACAATTTACATTTCACCAACACAGACAATTGCGTCTCATCGATTACGTAGTTCCCAAGTTAAGGAAAACTGTTTCAAATGACAGACTTGCACACTAAGGGACAAGTTTCATAAGATAAAGAACTCTAATTTGGTTTGGTATCATTCAAGACAAACGGAGGAGGCTCATTGCAACACCTCTAAGCTAGTCAATAGCATGAAATTTCCTTTTCAATCTCAATGCCAAAAGTTGAACCAGATGTAAATAGCTACATTACTTTACAATGCATCCTGCTCTGATACGAAATACTCACCTATGAGACCAAATGTGTAAGGGGCGTCTGGCCCAACTTCAGGAGGAGTTATAAACCAAAACTGCCGCTCAGTGTGGCCAATTCCAACCACATAGTAGTATTTGGTATTGAACTGTGCAAGAATGTATAGGATTAGATCACACTACAATTTGTAAATTACACTTAGACTGCAATCATCATTACAATCAGCAAATTCTACAATCAACCTATGGATTTGAAGGAAAAAGAAATGAGGCAAAAGCACATGGGCATATCAAGTTTACCTTTAAATTTCTGATGGTCGTGTGATGAATGTAACCAGAAGTGTAATTGTAGAATTTATAGGTTGTAACTTTGCCCTCAGATTTCTGTTTCTTGCTGTATGCGCTCCAGTAAAGCACTGTATTGGAACCTGGTTCCTCCACCGTGACCCATGACAGAATCACTGCTTTTCCCAGCTGGTCTCCTTGTGTTATATGTACCTTAAATCAAACATCAGACACATATCAAAATTAAATTAAATCACTCAAAACTACACCTATTAATCAGTCAATCCCATCAAGAAGAAAGCAAATTATGAAGTAAGCCATCAATTTTCAATCAAAAAAAGAACAAATTTATATAAAAGATATTCAATTAAATAAAGGGTCTTTTATGGTTCCTCTTCCACAACAATTAACTAAAAGTTGTCTTAATTATACTGAGAGAGAGAGAGAGAGAGAGAGAGAGAGAGAGAGAGAGATCATACTTGTTGAGGTGCGTTATAGCCAGGAGGGACTTTAAAGACATCACTGTCAAGAGGCATGTCCGCAGTTTTCTCCACTTTCCTCACAAAACTACTTGTTTTGCCTCCATTACACACCACTGCCAAGCTCAAAACCAAACCCAACACTACAACAATAGCTGCTTCTACCCTGGAAGAAGTACCCATCTTGGCCATGTTTTGCAGAGGACCCTCAAAACCCACGAATCCACAGACAGCCTACTGAGCTTAGGACAAGCATTTGCTTTATATAGACTTGGAATGAGTTTAGTAAGAAAGAAAAAAATGATTTTCCATAAAATGAGTGGAATATTCATGGCTCTATGCGGATAATAGAGATTGTACGTCAACGTATTGAAATTTGAATGCTAAATCTGGTTGTGGGGGTTGCCTGGATTTTCCTTGACAATTGCGCGTTGCTCTGGGAATTTAAGAGAGGCAACTTGGGTTTCGGGGAAAATAATGACGATGGGGTATGGTTTGTTTTGTCTTTGATTGGAGAAAGTTGACTTAGGAGTTTTCGGAGAAAATGTAGTGTGGAAAGTTCATTCTTCATTGTTTGACTGACTGGACCGACATACAAGACATGTCGATGTCAACTTGAAGTAATATTTTATCTATTTGCAAATCCACATTTTTAATTCAGCTAACCCAACCCAAGTTTGTTTTGTTTATAGAATTCGGAAATATCAAATATTGAACATTAAATTTGAATTTAATGATGACTTAAGTGAAAATTTGACATATAATAGTTTTTTTACGTTTCACTGGATGTGTCAAATTAAAATATTATTTTATTACATATTGTTTATTAGTTGACAACAATTTAAGCACATTAATTGAAAAATAATAATAAAATAATGAAATAATATCACAAGGTCAAACAGCCAAAAATAACAGCCAGAGAGAAATTCATAAGATCTTTGCATTTTTGCATTTGGGTATTCCTATCATATTGTCATTGACAAGAATATAGGAGTTCCTACTTACCGAGGAAGGAAGGAAGGTCTTTTCATTTTTTTCCATGATGTGGCTTATAAGCCTTTTTCTAGAAGGTCTTTTCAGTTTACCAAACCCATCTTGGCCACGTTTAGCAAAGGACCCTCAAAACCCCATCCACAGATAGCCTACTGAGCTTAGGACATACATTTCCTTTTTATACAGACACAGTTTGGCATTGCTGTGCTATGAAAATAATTGCTGTCAAATTTACTGTGAGAGAAAGTAGTTTGGCGTTTGGTAAACTGTTTGTTGTTGTTGGTACCAATTCCCGCATAATCATTAAACCTAACGCCTCTTCGAAACTGATTTCCGCATAATCAGAAAATGAATGTACCTCATTAGCTGCTTTATCTTATAGCTTTCTCTCACAGCAATTTTTAACAATAAGTGATTTTCTCATAGTTTACCAAATGGGTTGCGCTTCCCAAAATTTAAAAAAAATCACTTATAACCCCTAAATAAGCAATGCCAAACGAGCACTTAAAAATGAGTTGAGGGCTATTGGAATATGGGAAAAAAGTTGGTTGGGTTGAATATGGGTGGACACTAAATATCTGGTTTTGCTTTAACTTGTAAATGATTGTGTACTTTGCCTCACTCCTTACGCAAAACCTTGCTTGAGCCACCTTCTTTCTTTGATCCACAAGTCCTCTCCTTAAATCCCTTCTTTTATGTATAAAATTTCCTCTCACTTCTGTTTCTATAAATCGTACAAGATTTTTCACATGGAAATGTCCTTGCAGGGGATTAATTTGTCTACCCCATAATTAATAATTAAACGTTTCGTTGTTTACTTTGTCTTTATATATACTTAGGACATGATTATATTTGGTAAGTGGCAAACCTCAAATCACTAAACCATGTTTAATTAGCACGCAACACACTCGAAAACCCAGATATTAAGGTCTAATCGAAGTAGAACCATTGTTTTATTTGGAGCAATGTTTCGACTCCATGCATGTCTAGGCAGTTTGGGTAAACATGTTTTATTTCTTAAAATAATCTCACTTCCTAAGCTGAAAAGAAAACAACAGATGTAAATTTGAACTAATTGGTTTCAACTTATATAAACACACAGGCAAACAAAAAAACTATAGCGTATCAAACCATGTTCAACCTGAGGTTAGAAATCTTGAATCTCTAGATGTTGCTGAAACCTACCAGCAGCCTAAAAGAAAATGTACAAAATTAATGGAGTAATTTTAGCAACTGAAAATTTTAGACAAGTACATACCAAAATCATATAAGCTACATAACATTATTGATGTAGAAGTGCCACCAATCAAATATAATGATAATGTCCTTGAAATACAAACATTACTGAAAAATGACGGCCAAAAATTCGGCTGTGCATGAACATAGGGTATTCAGAACCTAAGTTCTTTTCCTTTCTGAAGAAGCAACATGCAAAGGTTTCAGTCATTACCGTAACTTCTTTGTCTGCATTGCCAACTGAAAGGAAGTTGTTATTTACCTGCATCAAGGAGATGAAGAGAAAACAAAACCTTAAATTGCACTGTTGCATATCATGTTTTGAATAATTATAAAAAAACCGACGGCAAATAATTTTAATTTTGCACTAACGTCATCACAGACAGTCAAGGGAAAAGCCATTATTAATTGAATCAATGAAGGTTGTGGAACTTGATTCAAATGAGGGGGATTCGAGTCTAGTGGGAAAGAATCTTCTATGAGAATCTAGTAGAGACGGGAACCAAAGGCCTGATAGGCATTTAACATCTGGACTAAAATAAAACAACTTGCACTGATGAAACACAAAACGTTTTAAACATGCACATATAATAAGGTAACAAATATAAAAATGGATTGCAGCAATTCTGAGGAGCCAAATGTTCTTAATGTTTGTATACACTTACAGGGTGAAAACGAATACACAGTTGCGAAGAAACTCCATATATTACTCGAATGAGAGCCCAATACGTTCGAGAGAGAGCCCAATACGTTCAATGGGGAGTCATCGGATGATCATGGGCATACAGATAGTGAGGCCGTAAGCCTCGATGCCGAGAGTGGTGAAGATACCGATGTCGAAATAATCGGTGTGGGAACAAGCTCCGTTCCTACCCACGGCATTGGTAAGGGACTTATGACCAGTCAGCCAGTACCGTTGGCTGTGGTGTATAGCGACGACAGTCGTGCCGATGCAAACCAGCATTGCGAGTTCCAGATGGGGGATACTCGGGTGCCGGATCGGCGCACCAGTCATCAATCGGAGACCTCCACTTCTGGTCGTGGAGAGGCTATTGCCGAACCTCCTTCCCAACCGAGGGTAACCATAGTTCATCGGGGGAATCCTAAGGTACCTATAGGCGTGCCAAAGGAGCATTTGTTCGGTGTAAACTATCTGGAGCCCAATAAGATGACCATACGGGAGCTAGTCAAGCTTTGTGCCGAGTACGGTATCCCAAATTTGGTAAAGATGAGGATCCCAAGTCCTACCGAATCTCTCAGCAGTCCAGAGGACGGTGAGGTTGTCTTCTTTACAGACATCCTCCAACAAGGCGTTAGGTTGCCGTTGCAGCCTGCCGTTCAGAGGATCCTTGCTCAAATCGGGTACGCTCCAGGCCAGTATAATCCCAATTTCTGGGTGGCCTTAATGGGGGTGATTATTGCATTCGGCATTGCCGAGGAAGGGGAGCCTTCCTATGAACAATTTTCTGTTTGAGAGGCTTTTAATCATTTTCTTTTGTTTTGCAGGCAAACTGAAGCAGCCTACCCTTACCCAGTCCGAGATTCGGCAGATTGACAGAGTGAGGCTGAGGGTTCCTGCTGCGGAGAGAGTATACCCAGAATTCCTCTTTACCGAGAATCTCATCAGAGCCTGACTTGTCAGCCCTGCCGAGAGTAAGTGTACTTCCCATTTCATGAGTTCATCTAGTGATCTTCCTTTGACTTACCGAAGCTGCCCTCTTTGTGCAGTGACTGATGCTAGGAAGACCGCTGAGGCCAAGAAGATGACTGAATCTTCTAAAAGACACCTCATGATGGGGATGAAAAATAAGAAACAGAAATGGCAGCCGGAGACGGCCTTGGCAAGAGCAGAGGAAGCCGATTCGGAAGAACAGACCCTTGCCGATCGGTGGAGGCAGTCGAATGCCAAGCTGGTAATTAGGCCAGTGCCGGAGGTTGAACCAGTATTTAGGGGTGCTCCCTACAAGGCATCTGGGAAACGGCCAATGGCAGTGGATCTAGTGGATCTAGAGGCTATCGAGGGCCATCTTTGCTGCTGAAGACGAAGGTGGCCCCACTGAGCCCATCACTCTTGCCTGCTCGTCGAAGACGGTCCAGTTTACGAACCACATGATCCTCGGTTTGCAAATGGAGTTGGCGGAGATTGAGGAGCTCCCGAGGAGGCTCCTTCGGGAGGAGGCTGGACGTGCTTTCCGCCTCCAAGCTTCTATAAGTTTCCTCCACCCCCATTATGGTTGCCGTTAGCTCTTACACTTATGCTGACTTTTGGCCATGCCAAGGTTGTCGAGGCAGGCAAGGCTCTCCAGGATCACGCTTATCTCCTGAAGGACAAACAGGCTGCCGAACGGCGGGTCAAGGTTTCCGAGGCCAAGCTTGCTGAGATGAGGGCGGCTCTGGACGCTGCGGTGACGGCGGCGAAGGATGCCGAGGCGGCAAAAGGGGCTATGCAGGCGACACTGGAGGAGTCCGAGAGGGCAAAGATTGCTGAAATCGAGGTTGTCGTTCGTGAGGCGATCAGGAGCTACCGTTCGTCTGAAGAGTTTACTGCCCTACTGAACAATGAAGTGGGCTCGGAGATGGCGGATCTCCTCTACCATTTCAAACGGTTCAACCCCGGGCAAAAGCTAAGCCTGAACTTTGCTGCAGATCCTCCTCCTCTACCGGAAGGCGTCACAGAGGAGATGATCGAAGACTATGAGAGGGAGGATGCTCTGGAAGATGCTGCTGCCGCCGAGGTTCGTGGCGAGGCTGCTGCTGATGAGAGCGCCAAGGCTGCCGACGAAGGGGCTACAGTTTGAGCTGTTTGTAATATGTAGTTTGTAATTTTACTTTAATTTTGGTATTTTGCTGTAAGGCTACTTATCCCGAACACCTTGATGCCGAGGGCATCTTTTAATTTTAATTTTTCGTTCTCTTTTTAACTTTAATCTGTGTCCTATTACTGTTGACTTAAACACTTAATTGTTGCCTAGGGCTAACAAGTTCTTGGAATTTCAAATTTGTTTACCAAGTGTGAGTTTGATCGGTAAGGTGAACAAATTTGTTTATGGGATTTGCCGATGGCCAATCAAGTATAAGATTTGTCGAGGGCTTAATCAAATATAGGGTTTATCGATGACTCATAGAATTTTGTTAATTTTAATGATCGTTTGTTTAATCAAGTGCATTTCGAATCGGTACCCTGTTTTAATGCTCACCGTAGGCCAAGTATTAATCGTCAAGTAATTGAGTCGTCGAAGGCTAACGTGCGTACTGGAAATCAGTATCTAACAAAAAGCTCTTTTCATTTCATATTGCCGTGGGAAGGTTACAATTTCTACCATGTTGTTGGCTAGGGAACTACTTAAAATAACTTTTCAAGTGCTCAACATTCCACGGGTGACCGAGGGTCTTGCCGTTTGAATCTCGAAGCCTATACGTCTTGGATCTAAGGATGCCAATGATCTCATACGGTCCTTCCCAGGAAGGTCCGAGGGTTCCTTCCGTTGGATTTTTGGTTGCAAGCGAGACCTTGCGCATGACCCAGTCTCCGATCCTGAAGGAACAGGGCCTGACCCTTGAGTCGTAGTACTGTGAGACGCACTGCTTGTATGCTTCATTCCAAAGATTAGCTTGCGCTCGGTGTTCCTCAATTAGATCGAGGTTTAGGGCAAGTGCTACCTCGTTCGTAATGGGGGAGAAGCCTTCCGTTTGGTAAGATGGCTCGCCAATCTCCACTGGGACCACGACTTCCGATCCAAAGGCTAGAGAGAACGGGGTCTCTCTTGTGGAGGTTCGGTAAGATGTTTGGATGGCCCACAGGGCCTTAGGAAGTTTCTCCGGCCAGGCACCTTTGGCATTGCTGAGTTGTCGTTTCAACAGCTTCTTGATGATTTTGTTGACAACCTCGACCTGACCGTTTGATTGGGGGTGAGCTGGGGAGGCGAAGAATAAGTTGATCTATAGGCGACTGCAGAATTGTCTAAAGAGTTCCGAATCAAATTGCCTGCTGTTGTCGGTGATGACGGCATATGGGATATCGAATCGACAGCAAATATGGGTCCAGACAAAGTCCTCTATCCTTGCCGCTGTGATAGTAGCCAGGGCCACGACTGCGTGAAGTAGTCAATGGCCACGACTGCGTATTTGACCTATCCCTTGCCCTGCGGCATCGGGCTGATCAGGTCGAGTCCCCATTGGGCGAATGGCCAAGGGCTTATGATTGGCGTAAGAGGTTCGGCAGGGATGTGGGGTGTATTGCCAAATCATTGGCACTTGTCACATTTCTTCACCATCTCTACCGCGTCCCGATGCATTGTTGGCCAATAGTATCCTTGTCGAAAGACTTTGTGTGCCAATGATCGGGAACCTGAGTGGTCGCCGCAGATGCCACTGTGAATTTCTGTCAGGACGTAGTCCCCTTGATCGGCAGTAATGCATTTCAGGTAGGGGGTCGTATAGCCACGTCTGTAGAGGATGCTCTTGATGACTGTGTATCTTGCCGATTGATATCGTATTTTCCTTGCTTGGGTTTTGTAATTTGGGAGGGTACCATTTGTTAAGTAGGCGTACAGTGGTGACATCCAAGTATCCTCATACCGTATGGTACATACGTCTACCGATGCAGTACTTGGTTGAGCCAAGATCTCAACGGGAACCTTTCGGTCGATTTTATCGTTGATTGCCGAAGCCAGTCTGGCTAATGCGTCGGCATGGCTGTTTTCTGACCTGGGCACTTGCCGAATCTCTTTAGCCACAAACTTCTGAAGCAACCGATGCGCCGATGATAGGTAAGCTGACATTGATACATCTTTGGCCGCGAAATCGGCAGTTACCTGGTTTACGATGAGCTGGGACTCGATGTGAATGCTGACCTGCCTGGCCCCCATGCTCTTTGCCAGCCGAAGGTGTCTGCCGCGCAAATCTCACGGCCTGGGTTTCCGGGCCGAGGGGATCTGCGTGAAACACGCGGTTTCCTGCTTTTGGACGGGGTGCGTTTGTGCGCGGGCGTGCCAGCACGGTCTACCGTGCGTCGAGATGTTTGAAGTGTTGATAGTGTTTGGATGGTGCGCCTGTCTGAACTCGTCTTCTAATCAAACGATTGTAGCCGAGAGAGGAACTAGTCTCGGCTGTTGGGGTTCACGGCCTGAACTACAAGGCCGTTGAATGGTGGTGTTTGGTGGATTTTGGGGCGGTGCTCCGGCGCGCCACTCGGTGAGCGGCGGTCGTATGATATATGGGGTGAGTGAGCGAACAACAAGGGTGGTGCTCCGGCGCCTTGAAAAACAAGGGTCGTTTGATATATTGATGAATGGATTTTCCTTACAAACTAACACTACTCCTAAAAAAGCATGTAAAGATATTGAAAGTGCATTACAGGAAAATATAAGTTGCTCCGTGGGAGGCTTTTGTTTGGTGTTTGAACCCTTTGAAAGTGGTCCTGAGTCTTGTATTTATAGGTATAGCTCCTGGAGGGATAATCGAGGCTAAAAATCTGCATGGTGGAGCCTGATTATACCAAGTGGGTAGTCCAATCGACATTTGGGATCGTGAAGTATGGTGGTGTGACTCCATGAATCCCGGTGAATCTCGGCCGCCGCCCTGATCGTGGGTTCTGCGCTTCTGGCCGTGGAGACGCATTTATTGCTCTGATAGCCAATTACCTAATCTCTCAAGCTGCAAAGAGCTTTGTGAGAATGTTGGCGTCTAATCACTCTGATCTCTGTCACCAAATCCTGACTCCAATCACTTCCCACCTTCCCTCGCGCATTGAATGCTCATTCTTGGCCAGTGGGTTTGCTGCAATAAACAGAGACCTTGCTTCATTAAATGGAGCGTGGGACCCTGCTGTCACGTGGTGATCTGACTTTAATGCCTTTGGCCGTGACCTCGCTCGATCTCGGTCTCGGCCTATAACCTTGGCCGAGATAACCATGCCTTGGCGATTTTCCCCGAGTTTCTCTGGAAAGCCAAACACCCTGACAAAACGCTGCGCTTCAGCTCGAGACCGAGAAGAGTTATTCCCCTGGCCAATTCACGGCCGTGATTTATTAGGCACAAACATTGCCCCCACATCCCTGGATTCTTCGGCCTTGGTATGAGTAGAGGCCGAATGGATTTCAAGGGATGGACCTTTAGCCTTCTGCGGTGACTGACAACTGGGGCATTAAATGCGCAATCCAGTCGGCGCATTTAATGCCTCAAGCACGTCGTGTAAGTCATTATTGCTTAAGTTCACGCGAGGCGTCACCCTGTCTTGTCAAGTAAAACGACGGTCCTCTGAATCGACGTGTCACCATGCCCTCAAATCGCACAAGCCATTATTCTGCTCTGTAATTCCAAACGTCGGCCGCCAGGTTTCTGTCATAATTTCGCGTGCTCCAGATGTGCTGCCTGGACGTTTCGTTTTACGAGGATCATGCCGCCCTTGAACTCTAGTATGAGTGTGAGTATAAAAACCCATCCCTTTGCATTTTCTTCACATCCCCAGACTTCTCTGAGCCTAATGCGTTTCGAAAGCTCACCCTGGCCTTTCCCATTTTCCTCAACCTCCAAAGGTTTAAGACTCTTCCATCACTCAACAATCTTTTCTCCTCCTTTGGATATTTTGACGCCTTCCTTTGATTTCTGGGCTTCGTCCCTCCATAGCTCAACCTACTTTGATGGCCTTCATTGCAATCCCTCCAGAACCGGAGAGCCAAAATCAAATGAGTCCCCCGTCTCAACAGTTTGGCCTGTTTCAGATGACTTGTCAATTTAATGTGGATGGGAGGGCTTGGCATGGTGACCCTACCACGACCGAGTCCAATCGGCTGAGTACCTTGGTAACGTCCGTGGTCAAAGTGACGGCCCTTACCAAGGTTGGGGGAAAAGCCTTTACCATAGCCAGGATGACGACCGCTTACCATGTCCAGAGTGCCAATTGCTGCCACGGCCTAAAAGATGGCCGTCGCTACTGCCAGGGTGGCGACTGCTTACCACGTCCGGGGTGGTGGCCGCCCCTCGTGCCCTGGATGGCGGCCCTCGCCGTGATTGAAGTGAAGGCCCTTCCTCTTCGCCTCATTCATGCGGCGTGCACCTTTTTCCTTCCCACGGCTGGCTTTTTTAGACTGGCCGAGGTTTCTGGCCGAGACTAATCGTCGGCAGAGATGGCGGAGATACGGCTTCGGGAGAAAGAAAGGTTCGACTGCCCAGCAAGAAGACCGTGAAGCTGTCGCTCGTAGGTCTAGGATGTGATTTTCCTTATGTGTGTGTATTCGGCCATGACCTGGCCGTTTCCTTGTAATCGTATCTTTAATGAATAAAATGAATCATGAATTTTTGACCCATCTTCATTATGCTGCATATTTCCTTTTCATAATTTTTTCGCGGCCGTCTCTCATAAGGACGGGATGTATCTTTTCAGATACTGGCCGTTGATCGGCAAGTTATGCCATTCTCCATCCCTGTCTTTTAACTGAAAAGCACCTCGGCCAAGGATTCGTTCAATAATGAACGGCCCCTCCCAATTAGGTGAGAATTTGCCGAACCGAGGGTCCCTCGTCCCAATAGGAAGCACGGCTCGCCACACTAAGTCGCCCTCGGCGAAAGTCTTTTGTTTAACCCTTTTGTTGTATGCTCTCGCCGCGATCTGCTTTTGTGCCTGCATTAAGTTATAAGCATCGAGCCTGGATTGCTCCAAGTCCTCCAATTCTTGGACCATGGCCTGCGTGTAATCCTTCTCCTTTTGTCTGAGCTGCTCGGTCACCCGAAGAGACCGAACTTTTAATTCCAAAGGAACAATGGCGTCATGACTGTAGGTTAAGGCGTAGGGAGATGTGCCTGTGGCCGATCTCTTTGAGACTCGGTAAGCCCAAAGGGCTTCTGGAAGTAGATCGTGCCACGCTCTAGGTTTCTCCTCGATCATTTTTTCAAGGATGCCCTTGATTACTTTGTTGCTTGCCTCGGCCTGTCCGTTAGATTGGGGATAATAAGGCGTTGAGTGAATCAATTTAATTCCCATACTTTCGGTATATCCTCGCGTTTCGGCCGATGCGAACACCGGGCCGTTGTCGGCCGTGATTGTCTCTGGAATATCGAAACGATGGACAATGTGACTCTCGAAAAATCTGACCACTTGCGCGCTGGATATTGACCGATAAGACTCGGCCTCGACCCATTTAGTAAAATAATCGGTCGCCACCAAAATCCATGCATGTTGGTTGGATGCGGCCGGATGGATTTTACCGATGATATCCACGGCCCACCCTCTGAACGGCCATGGTTTGGTAACCGGGTGGAAGGCGTCAGCCGGTACCCTTTGTATAGGGCCGTAGATCTGACACTTGATACATCCTTTCGCGTATTCTACGCAATCCTTCAAAATGGTCGGCCAATAATAGCCGTGCCTTCGGATCAACCATCTCATCTTGACGCCAGACTGGTGAGCGCCGCAAACCCCCTCATGAGACTCGGTCATGATGGTCTGGATGTCCTCGGTGTTAGGACATAAGAGCAATAAACCGTCTGACCCCTTTCGATACAGCTCATTCTGATAAATCAGATAACACCGAGCCCGAAATCGTGTAGTCCTTTCATGGCTGCCGGAAGGGTTGCGCAAATATTTCACTATGAGGTATCGCCAGTCGGCTTTGGCCGTGTCGACTTCGTCGGTAATATCGGATGATGCCTGCGTTACCATCCCTCGCTCGGCCAAAGCTGGCAAAGTACGCTTCTCGATCCTTATCACGCGGTCATGGTCAGTGCCTGGGATGTTTACGCCTGACGCTACCTGGGCCATCTCGTTGGCCTCATGGTTCTCGGCGCGTGGGACGTGAACAAAAGAGATTCGGGAGAACCCATCGGCCGTATTGAGGGCCGTTACGTAATACATGGCTAGATTTTCGCTTGTACACTGGTATTCCCCGGTTAATTGGTTAATCACCAGCTGGGAATCACCATAAACCAAAACGCGGGTCGCCTTCATTCCCATTAAAATCTCAAGACCGATGATGAGTGCTTCGTACTCGGCCTGGTTGTTGGTGCATTTGAAGTCGAGTTGGAATGCGAATTGCCACTTTTGCCCCTGGGGAGATTCAATTACGACCCCGGCCCCTGACCTGGCCTCGGTACTGGACCCGTCGAAGTACATAGTCCAGAAATTCTTTTCCATCTGGACCATGCCGATATCGACCTCCAACTCTTCCTCCTGTCTCTGGGATGGGTGATGAGCCAGAAAATCGGCCAAAGCCTGACCTTTGACCGACTTTTGAGCCACATATTGAAAGGTAAACTCGGACAGCGCCATCGTCCACTTCCCGATTCGGCCGCGTATGATCGGCCGAGTGAGCATGTACTTGATAAGGTCGGTCTTAGAGATAATCTGGACGACCGACGGAAGCATGTAATGTCGTAACTTGATGGCCGCGAAATAGAGCGCTAGGCATAACTTTTCGATTGGTGAGTAGTTTAGTTCGGCCGTATTGAGAGTGCGGCTTAAGTAGTGCACCGCCTGCTCTCGCCCAGACTCATTGTTCTGAGCGAGCAAACAACCGATAGAACTTTCTGATGCCGAAATGTAGAGCCTCAGTGGTTTCCCCCTTTTTGGCGGCATAAGAACCGGTGGCTGGGATAAATATTTCTTGATGTCGTCAAGAGCCGCCTGATGCTCTGTCCCCCATATGAACCGTTCGGTGTCTTTTAGTTTAAGCAGAGGGGACAACGGCCGAATCTTCCCCGCCAGATTGGATATGAATCGTCTTAAGAAATTAACTTTGCCGAGGAAAGACTGGAGCTCCTTCTTGGTCCTCGGCGGAGGGGCCGCCATAATGGCCGTAGCCTTATTCTTGTCTACCTCGATTCCTCGCTGGTGAACCAAGAAACCAAGGAAATTCCCGGCGGTGACGCCGAAGGCACATTTCTTTGGGTTCATCTTTAGACCATGCGCCCGCATCCGGCCAAAAGCCTGCCGGAGATGTCCGACGTGGTCGGCCTTGGATGGGGATTTTACAACCACGTCGTCAATGTAGACTTCAACGGTTCGGCCTATAAGGTCGTGAAAAATCAGGTTCATAGCTCGCTGGTATGTCGCGCCGGCGTTCTTTAGGCCGAAAGGCATGACTACCCATTCATAGGTTCCGATAGCGCCGGGACACCTGAATGCCGTTTTGTGGACGTCTTCCTCGGCCACGAAAATTTGATTATAACCTGCATGGCCGTCCATAAAAGACAAAAGCTCGTGTTTTACGGCCCCATCTACCAGGAGATCTGACATAGGCATGGGGTATTCATCTTTGGGGGTTGCGAGATTGAGGTTTCTGTAATCAGTGCAAACCCTCAAGGCCCCAGTTCTCTTTAACACCGGCACAATGTTGGCCAACCACTCGACGTACCGGGCCGTTCGGATAAAGCC
Source organism: Prunus kanzakura (assembly GCA_020521455.1). Taxonomy (NCBI): domain Eukaryota; kingdom Viridiplantae; phylum Streptophyta; class Magnoliopsida; order Rosales; family Rosaceae; genus Prunus; species Prunus kanzakura. Next base: position 358,926 of record BPUM01000821.1, read on the forward strand.
GGCTTTAAGGAGCCGTTCAATTTCCTCCTTAACTTTGAGCTGAACCTCGGTCGAGAAACGCCTTGGTGGCTGCTGGAATGGCTTGAACCCCTCCTTGATTTTTAATTCGTGCTCGACCAAACTCCGTGGCAAACCTGGCATCTCATGATAATCCCAAGCAAAACAATCCTTAAATTCATGGAGCAGGCCGACAATTTCGGCCGCTAACTCAGGATCTAAAAGATGGCTTACAAAAAGAGGCCGTGGTTCGGCCTCTGACCCTACATTTATCTCTAACAAAGGGTCCTGGACTTCAGGGTAGTCATCCTCCATCTCGGCGGGTGCCGTTTCCAAGTCGTCCAACGTTAGAACGTCTGTCTCGTCTGATTCATGGAGAAATTCAATCAAGTTGATCGGCGAGTTCGGCCGCAGAGACTCCTTTGCCCAATGTTCCAGCAGTCTTTCCACCAGATCATTCACAGCCGCCGCCCCTTCTTCCTTAGTGGCTTTGTCTGTCATTTATAGGCTAGTGAGGTCGATCAATACTTCGCGCGCCGAATCCCGGCGGATATTCTCGGCGCCTAATTCCAATACCTTCTGGGCCGTTGTTCTGGTTGGTCGGCCTTCTGCATCGTGGCCGGTAAGAACAACCCACCCAACATCGTCATCGTAAATCCGAGCCTGAACGGCGTTGGCCTCGAAGGGTTTCTCGTCGGCCGGGTGTATAGACACCTTTTGGCCGTCCCAAAAGAATAGTAATTGGAAAAGAGAGGACGGTTTGCACCCGGATTGGTGGATCCAGTCGCGGCCGAGCAGTATGTTGTAGTCGACGCTGGACTCGACTACGTAGAAAGCCGCGACCCTCGTCTGGTCGGCTACGGTAATTTTCAGCGGCAACACGCCAATGGTTTTGGACTTGTCGCCGACGAAGCTACTCATGACGACATCGCTGGGAATGAGATCCTCTTTTGATTTGTCTAGCTTCTTCATTAAGGAATACGGAAGGATGTTGACCGTTGCCCCACAGTCGACGAAGACTTTGGACACGGGCACCCCCTCAATATGAGCCGAAATATATAACGGTTTGAGGTGTCGATATTTGTTCGGCTCGTTTCTTGGTATGACCTCGTTAAAAGCCACGGCCAACAACTCTTCTTTTGTCTTTGGCCTCTGATCAAGCTGTTCCTCGGCCATGTCATCATCCAGGCCGTTTATCTGTCCCCCTGGTGCTGAAAATTCAGATGGCAGCACCAAGACCATGTTGATGCTGAACTCCTCTTGCTCCAGTGGGTTCCCCCGGCCGGCTTCTCCTTCGGCCTCGCGGCCGTCTTCGGCGAATACCCCTTCCTCGGCCATCCTTAGGATCCCCTCATATTCTCCATCTGAGATCCCTAAAGTGGGGTCGTCTTCGGCCTCGTGCCCGAAGAAAGGGTCACCAAAGCCCTCGATTATGGGTCCCGCCGTTCCCGAGATATCGACCGTGGGCGCCTTGGTTTCAGAAGGTTCCGAGGCCTCGATTCCTTCTTCAAGGGCCCGTCTAGCGTTTGCCAAGGTGTCCCTGGATATCAAGTAATCGTCCAGGCGGTTTACCCGGGCTCTCTCCTCAGTTGTCAAGCCAAAAACGGTATCCGCCGGGATTACCGAGAAATACTGGCGGAGATACTCTAAATCGCCCTTGCTAAAAGGGGCATCGGCCTCCAATCCGCCGAGGTCAGGTTGGTAGCTCGGCAGACTCTTCGCTTTGGCTTCCCTATTTGCCTGGTATACGGCCTTAATGGCCGAATCAGAGCCGCGGGTGATGAGGAGCGCCTCTGCCTTCGCATTTTTTAGGGCTAACTCCACGATTTCACGGCTCTCGGGGGTCATGCCGTACAGGTCTATGGCCGAATGGTCTTCATGAAATCCTTTCAGAAAGGACAAACCGTCGGCCGAAAAAGGGGGGCTCTTCTCGCGATAGATCTCGATGAAAACTTCGCCAGCCTTTTTATCTATCGCGGTCTCTGGCTGAACCAAAATGGGCAAGGGTCCGAGGGGACCCCTGCTCCCCGTAGCGCGCCAGGTCCTCAAAGGCTTGTTGCTGGCCGCTGTCACCGTGGAGGACACAACCAACCCAGATGACGGCCCGTCTGCAGCCATGGTCTCTCTCCGTCGTTTCGAGGCTTCGGTCTCGGCCGTCTGCACCCTGGCCTGCTGAACTTGTCTCTGCATTCTTCTCAGCTGAGTTTTTGTCAGTGGTTCGGCTCTGCCCCCAGGCCGTGAATGATACCAACGGCCGTCATGCATAACTGGTGGCTTGAAGGTCCCTAGCAATCTAGGACCGGCCTCATCCATAGGGCCTACCGAGGCACCATAGGCCTGCGCTCCCAATCGTTCAAAAACCGACCCGCCGGCCGACCGTCCTCTATACTGACCGCCGAACTTCCCTACGGTTGGCAATGACGGCTCGACGGCCTTCCTCTTGTTTTCCTGCGGCCTGGACTGACTGATCTCATGTTTGCAATGCTCGCACAACAATGGCTCTGTTTCGGTCAATGGCTCTTTCTCTTTTGCCATCCAACGAGTTCTGCCACGCCCGGCTGGTAGTTGGGCGTCGACCATGTTGACAACAGGTGGGGGGAACGGCTTGGAGTCAACCTGCATGGCCGCCTTCTCTGGGAATTGAAGCTTCTTCTCATCAATCAACTTCTGAATGACATCTCGCAGGACAACACAGTTGTTGGTATTGTGAGACCAAGAACTATGGTATTTGCAAAACGTCTTCCCCTTGAGCTCTTCGGGTTTCGGCATTTTGTGGCCGAACGATAATTTGACCATTTTTTCGGCCAACAACAGGTCGAAAATAGCCTCGGCCCTTGTTAGATCAAAAGTGTAGGCCTTCGTTTCTCGTGTTGTAAATTTAGCGTCAGGAATTTTCGTTCGGCTGTTGTCAGCTTTAACAAGCCCTTTGCAGACGAAGGGTTTGTCTATGCTAACTTCGGCCGAGCTCATCTCTACCTCGTCACCCTCGGCCTTTGTGGAGCCGTCCGTGTCGGCGTAGCTGACGATGGGGTTTCTGTAATAGGTCCCTTTCGAAGCCGACTTCTTCTGCATCTCCTCTCTTAACAAGGATGCATACCTGTCCACTTTGTTGGTCAGGTCATGCATGTCCCGGAACTCGATCCCCTGGAATTTCTTCCGGTATTCAAACTCTAATCCCTCCTCGGCCATTTTGACGAACTCTCTCTCTGGCAGGTTCGTGCGACACCAATTCCTACAGGTCTTGAATCGTTGTAGGTAATCACGAGGTGATTCGTCTGATGCTTGGCTCATCCTTGCCAGCTCGGCGACCGTTATCTCGCGGTTGGTCTGATAGAAATGTTCGTGAAATACTCTTTCCATATCAGACCAATCCCTTATTGAGTTTGGTGGGAGGTTTATAAACCAAGAGAATGCGGCGCCGGTCAAAGAATGGACAAATAAACGGAGCTTCTGGGCGTCCGAATCGGCCTCTCCACATTGGGCCGTAAAACGGCCTATGTGTTCAATGGATGTGGCCTGTCCATCCCCGGAGAATAACATAAATTCAGGCAACCGATAATTCCGGGGGAGAAGGACTCGGTCGATCTCTGGCGGGTATGGCCGAGTATATCTTGGCATGTCCGGCCGTCTCTGGGCTAGGCCGTCCTCGATCATCTGTCGGACGTCCTCAAATCGGAGCCCCTGATGCGGCGCCTCCTGCTGGGCCGCATTCGGTCGTGGGACCTGATACCCGTCGTTGTGTGGCCTAGCCTGCGCGGCCGCTTGACCAAGGGGCTCGGTCTGAATAACCGAGCTGGTTGACGCCAAGTGAGCGCCGTGGGTTTGGCCCAGGGGCGTGTGCGCTGAAACTGGGACGGCCGACCCATAGTGGAGGTGGGTGCCTGGCGATAACAACGACGTCTGTGATGGTAAAATAGTCGTATTGTTCTGACCGTACTGTTGTGATAACGCAGCGGCCGTGTTATTTGGACCAGGATGGGTATGGACGGCCGCGGTATGAACTGGGCCGAGTGGATGGATCGTAGGATGTGCAGGGCTGCTGTGCCCTAATGACACGGCTAAAGCATGGAGCGGCCCGCGCACTATCTCTGCTGAGTAGGTTGGCCCGGGACTTACCCATGTGGTCTGGGACTGCCCCCAGCTGTTTGTCGGCGGCACTGAGTGCTGGCCGTATCCTGATGCTTAGGGATAAGCCGAGGCGCCGAGGCTACTGCCTTCGCCGTAAGGCTCGACTCTTTCCCGCCCTCGGCTCCCCTGACCTGCTCTGGGAGGTGACGCCGGGGAGGCTATCGGCATCCTTTCCTGAAAAAGCGTCCGCAGCTCCGAAGAGAACCTATCCATTGCGGCCATGAAGGATGTCTCTATCCTATAGGTCTGTCTGGACATCATTTCCTCCACTGCCGCTTGCTCCTGCATGGATTCGGCCGAGCGATCCGTCGTTACCGGGATGCTAGCCGAAATCCCGACCGAATGTACGGTCTCGGTGATTGGTGATGTGGACTCAGGAGTCTCAGAAGTCATTTCGACCGTTTTGTTTTTGAGCTTTGCCTGTGCCCTGGTTTCCACCATAAGTTTCTTGACAAGTGTCCCACCGGGCGTGCCAAAAGTGTCTGCCGCGCAAATCTCACGGCCTGGGTTTCCGGGCCGAGGGGATCTGCGTGAAACACGCGGTTTCCTGCTTTTGGACGGGGTGCGTTTGTGCGCGGGCGTGCCAGCACGGTCTACCGTGCGTCGAGATGTTTGAAGTGTTGATAGTGTTTGGATGGTGCGCCTGTCTGAACTCGTCTTCTAATCAAACGATTGTAGCCGAGAGAGGAACTAGTCTCGGCTGTTGGGGTTCACGGCCTGAACTACAAGGCCGTTGAATGGTGGTGTTTGGTGGATTTTGGGGCGGTGCTCCGGCGCGCCACTCGGTGAGCGGCGGTCGTATGATATATGGGGTGAGTGAGCGAACAACAAGGGTGGTGCTCCGGCGCCTTGAAAAACAAGGGTCGTTTGATATATTGATGAATGGATTTTCCTTACAAACTAACACTACTCCTAAAAAAGCATGTAAAGATATTGAAAGTGCATTACAGGAAAATATAAGTTGCTCCGTGGGAGGCTTTTGTTTGGTGTTTGAACCCTTTGAAAGTGGTCCTGAGTCTTGTATTTATAGGTATAGCTCCTGGAGGGATAATCGAGGCTAAAAATCTGCATGGTGGAGCCTGATTATACCAAGTGGGTAGTCCAATCGACATTTGGGATCGTGAAGTATGGTGGTGTGACTCCATGAATCCCGGTGAATCTCGGCCGCCGCCCTGATCGTGGGTTCTGCGCTTCTGGCCGTGGAGACGCATTTATTGCTCTGATAGCCAATTACCTAATCTCTCAAGCTGCAAAGAGCTTTGTGAGAATGTTGGCGTCTAATCACTCTGATCTCTGTCACCAAATCCTGACTCCAATCACTTCCCACCTTCCCTCGCGCATTGAATGCTCATTCTTGGCCAGTGGGTTTGCTGCAATAAACAGAGACCTTGCTTCATTAAATGGAGCGTGGGACCCTGCTGTCACGTGGTGATCTGACTTTAATGCCTTTGGCCGTGACCTCGCTCGATCTCGGTCTCGGCCTATAACCTTGGCCGAGATAACCATGCCTTGGCGATTTTCCCCGAGTTTCTCTGGAAAGCCAAACACCCTGACAAAACGCTGCGCTTCAGCTCGAGACCGAGAGGAGTTATTCCCCTGGCCAATTCACGGCCGTGATTTATTAGGCACAAACAGAAGGCAGGCCAAGAGGGCCTCTTATTCTGCTTCATTGTTGGACGTTCATAAGCTAAATCGGAGGGCATATTCCATCTTGACCCCATCGGGAGCGGTAAGTACAAGGCCAGCTCCGCAGCCTCGGTGGTTTGCCGAGCCATCCACGTGTAGGATCCAAACGAGGATTGACTGATCGAAGCATTTGGCGTTCAGTAGGCTTACCTGTGGTGGATCATCCCTAGATTCTGATGCCGCCGAAGGCGTTAATTTGGAGATGAAGTCTGACACGGCTTGACCTTTCTCGGCGGGTCTGGGCTTGAACTATACGTCAAACTCCCCTAATTCGATGGCCCATTTGACCAATCTGCCTGACGTTTCGGGTTTCTGGAATACCTGTTGAAGAGGCTGGTTGGTCAAGATGGTGATAGTGTGGGCTTGGAAATAAGGTCGCAATGTTCGTGCAAACGTGACTAGAGCTAAGGCCAATTGCTCGAGTGGGGGGTACTGAAGTTCTGCACTCTGCAGGGCTTTGTTGACATAAAAGATCGGTAGCTCCGCCTTCTCTGGCTTCCGTATTAACACCGAGCTGACGGCAGTGTGTGATACCGAGAGATACAGGTACAGAATTTCTCCAGGTTGAGGTTTTGATAATAGTGGTGCCTTGCTCATATAGTTCTTCAGGTCTTGAAATGCCTTGTCACATTCGGCAGTCCAAGTGATATGATGTTTGCCCCCTTTCAAGGCCTTGAAGAACGGTGCACACCTATCAGTTGCCTTGGAGATGAATCGCGTTAGAGTTGCGACTCGACCGGTAAGGCTCTGAATGTCCTTCTGTGTCCTCGGCATTTCCATGTTGAGGAATTTCCCCTTTGGCTGATCATGAAGTCGAGGAATTTCCCAGAAGATACGCCGAAGGCGCACTTCGTTGGATTCAACTGCATTCGGTATTCTTTTAGGATGCCGAACATGAAAGATAGGTTGCCCAGGTGTTCTCCTGCCATCATACTCTTCACCAGCATGTTGTCGACATAGACTTCCATTGTACTGCCGATATGCTTGGCGAAGATCCGGTTGACCAGCCGTTGATATGTTGCCCCTGCGTTCTTTAGGTCGAACGGCATGACGTTGTAGCAGTATAGGCCTTTGTCTGTAATGAAGGCCGTATGCTCGCTGTCGGCAGGATGCATGAAAATTTGGTTGTACCATGAGTAGGCATCCATAAAGCTTAACAATTCATGACCGGCAGTGGTGTCGACTAACTGGTCAATTCTTGGCAACGGGAAGCTATCCTTCAGACATGCCTTATTTAAATCGGTATAGTCTTGGCACATTCGCCATCCTCCCTTCGCCTTCCGAACCATAACAGAGTTGGCCAACCATACAGGGTATGTAGCCTCCCGAATGAAGCTGATGTTGGTTAGCTTGTCCACTTCGGTCTTCATGGATTCGTATCGTTCGGCATCATACGACCGTCGCTTTTGCCGGACGAATTTGTATGCCGGAGAGATGCTGAGCTTGTGGCTGATGACATCGGGGGAAATGCCTGGCATGTCATTGTAAGATCAAGCAAATACTTTCGAATGCTCTCGCAAAACTTGTATGAACTCGGTCGGAGGGCGGCAGTCAGAGTGGTGTCGATCTTGACACATCGATCAGGCTGGCACTCGTCCAGAACCACGGTTTCCAGGTCCTCGGCAGGCTGAGCCTGCGGGGCTGGAGCTTTGCCTCTTGGATCATCGATTAGCTCGTTGCCGTTCAGCAACCCTTCCACCGTTAGGGTTTCCCTGGCGTTCTTGGGTGCTATGGATTTCACTGCTGTTGCGTAGCAGTTCCGAGTGCTGAGTTGATCCCCCCTAATCATCCCCGCGCCGCAGCAAGTGGAGAATTTCATCATCAGCATGTGAGGGGAGATGTGTGCCTTGATCCCTGTGAGTACCGTTCGGCCAATTATGATGTTGTACACCGATGGGCAATCGACAATGAGGAATTGGTCTTACACCATAGTCTTCCATGGAGCTACGCCGAAGGTGATGGGTAGGCTCACGCTACCGATTGGTTGGACCAAATCCCCCCAAAAGCTAAGGAGTGGTGCTAATTGCCAATTAATTTGACTGTCATCAATTCCCAACTCCCCGAATGCGTCAGCGAAGATGACATTTACCGAACTCCCAGTGCCGATCAAGACCCTTCCGACATCGAATTCGGTGATTTCGGCTCGGATAATCATTGGATCGTCATGTGGGTAAAGGATCCCTTCTTCCTCCTTCTCGTAGAAGGTTATGGGTTCCCATCGTACCTTCGGCATTTTTGTATGCCGGCTGCTCTCGATGCCAAGGACTTGAGGATATTGAGCTGCCCTGACGTACTGCTTCCTTGAGCGGTTGGATACACTTGCCATGGTTGGTCCTCCGCTAATGGTGCTGATCATGTTGATCTGCCGACAGGCGCCTGCTGGGGCCTGGCGACGTACTGATCCAACTTGCCTTCCCGAATCAATCGTTTGACAATTTTTTGTAGGTTGATGCAGTCCTCTGTGTTGTGACTGTTGTGTTGTGGTATCGGCAGAATTTGCCAGTGTCTCGGTTGTCCTACCGATTGGGTTTTCGGTTGGTCGAATTTGGTATAATCTCATGCTCGTTGATGAGAATCGCCTCGTAGGAGGCGTTGAGTGTAGACTTCTTGCCCTTGGCCGTGATTCAGCAGTGGCGCACGGTGGTCGTTGCGGCTGCACCTCCCCCTTCCTTTCTTGGAGTGTTCCTGCTGACCGCTTCCGTGTGAGTCCTTCCGTTTGTGCCTTGCCTAATACCTGTTGTTCTTCTCGACAGCGCCATACAGTTTCTCATGCGCCGAATACTTCTGCGGCACCGGTTCCTCCTGCCGAGCCGAAGGCCCGGCCTTTGAGTTGAAGTATTCGGCTTTGGCATGGATCGCCGCTTGTTTCATCAACTCATCATAGGTACGCCAGTTGCTACTATGCACCAGGTACCGAAAATGTGAGGACCGAAGGCCACTCTTGAAGGCGTCGAAGGCTGCCCTATCATCGGCTTCCTGGCACCTGGAATACTCAAGGCTGAAACGAGCAACGTACTCCCGAAAGGGCTCATCTTCCTACTGTCGGATGGTGTACAAGTCGTCGGCAGAGTATAGTCTGTCCGTCTGAATCATAAAATAGTTCAGGAAGATCTGTTTCAGCTCATCAAAGGAATCGACCGTCCCTGGTTCCAAAAGGTAGAACCAGTTCAAGGCTGCCTTTGTGAGCGAGGACGGGAACAGCAGGCACTGTCCTTCGTCGCTAAGCCCCTTGCATCCCACGGCAGACTGGAAAGAGTGAAGGTGTGTCAGGGGATCTTCTGCACCCGTGTAAAACGGTATGCGTAGGGGCTGCACGTCTCTGTCATGCCGTGAGCGCCTTATACGTTCGGTGAACGATCCTGGCCGAAGCTTTCCCCAATCGGGTTCCTAAGAACGAGTCCTGTCGTCCTCCATCTTCTGCATCCTCTGAAGGAGGAGGCGAATGACAGGGTCCCTGCTTGGGATCTCCTCCATTTTGTGGTGTTCCGAACGCTGAGGGGACTTGATCGGGTTAACCTCAGAGTACCTCGTTGGCGTTGTCGAACGGTAGGTTGATGACCAATTTGTAGAGGGGGCGTACTCATGTTCGGATTCGGCCGTCGACCCCAATCCTTGTACCTTCGTATGGGAGATTTGTCCCCCAGAACCCTTAATCGAGAATCGTTTAGGCGTGCATTAAACCGGATTGGTGACCTCTGCCGTTCGGCCTCCCGATCCAACAGTTTGTGGCGACAATCAGAATAGACTTTCTTCGACACATGGGGTTTATCCTTAGGAGCTGGAACCACTAACCGTTTGGAGGGTGCAGGAGTTGCCTTTGCCCCCTTTTTACCCTTCTTCTGCCGATGGGGAGTTTGTAGACTCTGAGAGGATTGATTAGTCTGAATGTTTTGTGTTTGCTGATGATTAAGCAATTGTTGTGTTTCGTCTACTTTGGACGAGAGAAGATTGTTGTGTTCCTGTAATTTAGCCATGTCCTGTCGAAGAGCCGTGATTTGAGCTAGGAGCTCGGCCTCGGCAGTGGTTTGGATTACAAAGGAGTTGCCCACCGGTGTGCATGGGGGTAGCGCCGAGCTAGCTCCGCCTTGCCTACCGAACGACAATCCTTCTTGTGGTAAGAACGTAGATTTTAATGTGGTCCCCATATGGTAGGGATAAAGGGTCGATTGTTTATTGTTTCCCACAGACGGCGCCAAACTGTTGATGCGAAAAAGTGGTTTGGCACTTTTGGGCTCAACTTAGTGATATTAGGTATTTGGAATGCTTTGGGCCTCGGTAAAGCGTGTGATTTGCAAAGTGATAAATGCTCAGTAAGACCTAGGGCACCGGTGTGGTACCGGCCAAAGGCTCTCTGATGCTTAAGTAAGTTCGGATTTAGTACATTAAACTGACAGATCAATAGGCTTGTATGCCGTTAGTTCTGATTACCTCTATTTTGGGATAGTTGCCCTCTTTTATAGGCCTTGGGAGGTGTGCACGTTGTTTAGAATTTCGATGTGGGACTGTGGACGTCGATTGTGAGCATGCCACGTGTCTCGGGGGGAGAGTTGCCCTAATGAACAGATCGGTAGGTTAGGTGTCGAAGGCAACCTTAACTAGGCTTGATTTTTTCCACGTGTCTTGTTCTTATTGGCTGTTCATTTTGGTATAAACACATTAAATGAATGAATTTCTGAATTCTGTAAATTGTTGAACACAGAAGATGAAGAAGAAGAAGAGAAGAAGATTACAAGGCGGCGTTGAAATGGAGACTGGGGCTTGCGAGAGAGAAGAAGGCAACGAATGCCAATGTAGTCGGGATCGGAGTCGGCTGGAGCAAGCTGAAGCAAGCAGATCAACAGCTGTGGATCTGTATTCTTCTTCTTCTTCTCCTTCTCCTTCTCTGGTGGAGCACCACCATCACCATTGGCAATACCATTCTTCTTCTCCTCCTCTTCTGGAGCACCATCATCACCACCATCGCCATTAACGGCCTTTTCTTCCGCCATCTGGGTTGTTTTGTGTTCTGGGTTTGGATTCAGAGCTTTGGCTACGTGTTTGTCTATGGAGGAGTATATAGTTTGACTCTAAGAGAAGAGTCTTAGGTGGGTCGTTGTTGTGTAACTGTCAGATAAGATGACACTGGATCTCATCCAACGGTTAAAAGGAAAGAAAAAAAAGTTCTTCCCCTTTACTTGCAGACTTGCACTCCTTTGCTTTGAAACTTCAATTTTTTTTGGACATGTTCAAGATTTTTAGCTCAATTTTTCAGATTTTTAAAATCTTAATCACCCGATGTAGGCTTAGATAGAGGAAGATAGAGAATCCGAAAAAGTAAGGTATTATGGAGATGTCGCCCTTAAAAGATAAAATAATATGGGCAACAAGTCAGTAAATAATTCAGAACAAACAAATTTGAAATAAAATTAAGTTTTTGAAATTTCAATTTTCTTTCGATAAAAATATTCGGAAAAATAAATCATGATTGTATAAACAAAATTTTCTCAAGAAAAATTAACCACATAATTTTTGTAGGTTAAAATTATTTTTTTTAACAATTAATAAAGTTGCTGACTCAAATTTTAACTTCGCACTATTTGAGATTACTGTGTACATGAATAGTTCTATTTTATGAGGGGAAAATTTGGGATTGAGTCCGCTTGCATCAAAGATGATCTAACAGTTTTTAACATGTTCAAAAAATGGTTAGCTTTCCTATTTTCCCACAAGGAATTTCCCACAAGGAAATGGGTGAGGTTTGCTACATGCTCTAAGCTCTAATGGATAAGGTAACATGCAAGGCAACTTTGCCTCATTGTGTCTGGTAAGGCAACTTTGCCTTGGTAGTTGTTAAAAGAGATTGGTGAGTGCAGCTGCACAGGTTGGTTTAGGTGATTTGAGCTGTACTGATCTTGCATTGAGCTCTTTCTTATCTTAGTGAAGTTGTTTGCCTGGTCTTGGTGTGTACTTTTCAGAATGGTGGCTTTCTTTTGAATCATAAACTCAAAAAAGAGAGGAGCAAATTATATCACAAGGCAACCACAACAAGAAGTCAATGATTTAAGTTTTAATATGCATTCGATCTCGGGAATCAATTTTTCGATGGTAAAAAGAGAGACACAAGAAAAAGGGTACAAAGATTTATGTGATTCAACCTCAATCCTATGTCCATGTTGAAGAGGATCATGCATAAAAGCACATGAATTTATATAGCCAGTGAAGAAAACATTGAATCTTCTAATAATACTCATACATTCAGGCATTTAATTTATTGTTTCCATCAAGATCAGGTTCTTATGGACTTTGAATCATCAACAGGGTAATAGTGTCTGTTGAAAAGCCATGTAGAATCAGCTTCTACTGCATATCCGTCTTGATTACGGTGCCAGCTAAAGTAAGCATGAGTTCTGTTCTTTATGTCAAAAATTCCATGACCGAAACTGGCCTCTCGGAAAAGTGAGTAATCTGGCTGTGGCTCTGTCATACTGAACCACAAGAAAGAAACAAAAAAAGTCACACATTAAGCAATCACGCAATGCTAACAAGCAGGAAATTCTGGCGTACTGATAAAATTCTTACACGGTCGATAAGCCTTCCAGATTTCCTCCATCACCAACCGTAACGTACACCGGTGCAGATTGATCTTTCACAGGAGTGCAATTTGCATTCACAACATTATATGCAACATTGGACACACGTTCCTGTCGTGTATACCAATTAAATCAGCATTTCTGCATTCTGCAAAATACTTTTCCACAACATGGTTTCTTATGCGTACATTGAGTACTTACAGATCGTTCATAGGCATGAACATGACCGTTAAATACGACATCCACTTTGTACTTGACAAACCACGGTTCAAACGTCACTCTCATGCCTTCTCCTTCCATGTAGTGCGAGTAGTAGCTATTATACCATGGACAATGCATTATAACAATCAACCAAGGTGTCTCACTCCTGTTAACTTTTGGTAGCTCTGTCTCGAGCCATTGGTACTGAGGAGTGCTTGGACCTTAAGAAAAAAGAAATGATATGTAACATGAAATTGCTGAAGCACTCAATTAATTTGAACACATAGTACAGAAGATCTCACTACCAAATTAGAAATTAAAGACAGGACATCCTGCACAGAGTCGGACTATGTATATGTATATTGTATATATCCTCACCATATGCCGAATAAGAAGCCAAGACTATGATGTATGCCGAAGCTCTCTTGATTGAGTACCAAAATGGGGCAGTACTCCCTGATGCATTATATGGGACATAATACCGGTGAGTGTAAGGCTTAAAAGGTATTGTTTCACCCTGCAACAAAAGAACCAATCTTCTTTTAGCAAAATACTTCATCCGATGACTTTCTTAGGATTCGAAAAATTCAAAAAAAGAAAGAAAAAAAGAGCAGCAAATACTGGGATAAATTTTGTGGATGAGTAGAACTGTAAATAAACTAACAACAATGGCATCATGGTTGAGGAAGATGCTATATTTCAAGTTCATTAGCTATTATACAGAATAGTATACTTCTTTAGATTTCACACAATGCAGACCCTTCTTTCTCTTTGGTTGCCAAAGACGAGGATCATTCTTATAATGCATGTATTTCTCACAAGTGTATACACAATTGTATAAAAAATGATCTATATGGGACATAATACCGGTAAGTGTTTTTATGAGATGCTTACAAGTTCTGGGGCAAAATCAATCTCATGATTCCCTGCACTCCATATCCAAGGTTGATAAGCAGCACTTCTCTCAGTGAATCTCCCCCATGTATCCCATCTAACATTATCATGATATGGATAGTCATCTGCATAGGAGAGGTCCCCAAGATACAAAACTGTTTGTCCTTTGAGCGGATTTAATTCGTAATGAGTAAGTGTCCTATTGGAATCGAAGGTCTGACCCAGATCACCTGCAAATGATACCCCAAATGGTTGGTGATATATAGATTTTAACCACACACTGCAGCAAAACAATTTATAGTTGTGTCTTATCCATTATCTAGTTCCCAAGTTAAGGCCATAAAGCAGACTGTTTAAAATGGTAGACGTGCACACTAAGGAACAAGTTTCACAAGATTTGAGCAACAATTTTGTTTTTCCAGATGGAACGGAAGAGGGCCATTGGAACAAACCTTGTAACCCACTCAACAACACGAAATTACATTTGAATCACAATGCCAAAACTTGAACCAAGTCTAACTAGCTACAGCATTTTATTATCCATCCTGTTTCAATACGAAATACTGACCTATGAGACCAAATGTGTAAGGTACGTCTGGACCAACTTCAGGAGGAGTTGTAAACCAGAATTGCCTCCCAGTATTGCCTATTCCAACTACATAGTAATATGTGGTATTGAACTGCACAAGAGTGTGAAGTAATTGGATCACACTACAGTCTTAAATACTTAGGTTGCATTCATACTTTCAATTGGACATTTCCAAACCTGTTCTCTGGTACAGACTCCACAACCTATGCATTTGAAGAAAAAGAATATAATGCAAAACATAAAGGACGTGAAATTTACCGATAAATTTCCAATAGCGCAGTGGTGACTGTATCCAGAAGTGTAATTGTAGAATGTATAGGTTGTAACAACACCCTCAGCCGTCTGATTCTTGCTATCTGCACTCCAGTAAATCACCCCACTATAGCCTGGTTCATCAGCAGTGATCCAAGACACGATCACTGCGTTACCCTGATGGTCTCCTTGTGTTATATGAACCTTAACTCAAGAGCACACACATATCAGAAACTACACCTACTAATCAATCCCATCATGAAGAAAAATAAAAATATGAAGTAAGCCATAAATTTTTGAAAACATGAAAACAAAAGACAAGAACTACTTTGACAAAGCTCTCTCCAGGGGAGGTAATATAGTTGAGCTACCATTGGCTAAAAGTAACTTAATTCTAATGAGAGAGATGGAGATTATACTTGTTGAGGTGCATTATGGCCAGGAGGGACTTGAAAGACATCACTGTCCAGCGGCATATCTGCGCTGTATTTAATTGTCCTCACAAAAGTGCTTGTTATACCTCCATTGCAGACCACTGCCAAGTTCAAGACCAATCCCAACACTGCAACAATGGCTACCATTGAAGAAGCAGAAGTAGAAGAAGCTAATCTCACTACACCCATCTTGGTCATATTGTCTAACCCAGACAGGCCCCATTGAGCTATGGACCCTAATTTCCTTTATATACACATGAAACAATAAATTAAAAGAATAAAATTCTATAACTTGTCACAGAATGTGGGGACTATTTAGAGCTCTATACGAATATACAGATTAGATGTCAAAGAGTCGAATCCAAAAACGAATAGGGTTTGCCTGGATTTTGTTCAGTTGCTATCTTTCTTGTAATTTAGTTGTCTTCTGGGGAAGACAAAATTGAGCATGAAAAGTGCATTGTTTGACTTTATAACAAAATTGAGCATGAAAAGTGCGTTGTTTGCATATATATGAGAGAGAGAGAGAGAGAGAGAGAGAGAGAGAAACATAAGTGAATTCTTGTTTGATTATTCCTAGAGAAAATAGCATATGGTCAAGCTACTAGCGTCCAAGTCTAATCTACTATTCAGTGCAACCTTTGTTTCATGTAATTTAAAACTTGCCTTGCAAATCTTGTTTCTTTCTTTGGTTGGTGTTGTGACCTTTCATTTCTTCTGGTTGTCTTCCTTTTTTTGACCCTTTGCCTTTGTTTTGCCGCTCGGCGTTTTCTCTTGGGTCTTGTATTGGTGCAGTTTTATTTCCCTAGAGACAACACAAAAGCATTCTCTTGGCATTCAAGTAAGCAAAATTTACAATATTCCCCGCCTAATTGAGTATATTGGGTCCCAGCGGAGTGATGACCAACTTTCTTGATGAGTCAAATGAGTACACAACATGTTACCTATGTTGTTAAAATACAACTTTGCGTATTTCCTTGAAGATGCTCACTTTTGTAATTGAATTTATACCTCATGGTTATGTGAAAATAGGTGGATCTATACATACATACCTTTTGGATTTTGTTATGCGCTTGAAGGTGAAGCCCTATTGGTTTAAAATATGTGTTAACTTGGGCTCAAAGATTAGGAATTTCAGATTTATGCGTCGGAGGAGATTATGTTACGTGAGAATAAAGTTTCGAATTTATGCGTTTGTGTCTTATGTACAGGATACTAAGAGTTTGTTTCATGATCTCCAAGTCACCGAACTCAGGCATATTGAATGAGTCATCTACTTTAGGGCAATACAGAGATAATGTAGATATCTATTTGGTTCTCTAGTTTTAAAGCCTCCATGGCTTGTAAGTATTAGAAACTCAAGGATATGATGCAGATCCTCCTTCTATTAGGTTTTTCTTTTTCTTCAAAAAGTACAAAATAAATGAGATTCAAATTTGTAAGAGTTGGGGGGAAGGTATAAACTATTGAATCTTTTATTAGCTGATACATTTGGGTGCTTATTCAAGAGAACAATAGCAACATAACGTCTTCTAATTATTGGGCACTTGTGGAATCATCAACAGGATGATAGTATCTGTTGAAAAACCACATAGAATCAGCTGTTACTGCATATCCATCTTGATTCCGGTGCCAACCATAGTATGCATGGGTTCGGTTCTTGATGTCGAAAGTAGCATGACCAAAACTGGCCTCTCTATAAGCTGAGTAAGCCGGCTGGGGTTCTGTCATACTGCATCACAAAAGAAAATTTTCATAGACTCAGTATGCAGTGCTAACAGAAGGCATTGAATCAGAAAACATCAATTCTATCTCGCATACTGACTTTACGCCAAATCTATCTCGCAAACTGACAGGCTGAACATCAAATCTATTGCGCATACTGACACACTTAACACCAAATCTATGGCGCATACTGACATACTTAACACCAAATCTATCATGCACACTGACATACTTACTTTGTTGCTAAGCCTTCAAGATTTCCTCCATCACCAATGGTAATGTAGACCGGTGCGGATTGATCTTTCACGGGAATGCAAATACCATTTACGATGTTGTATGCAACATTGGATATACGTTCCTGTTGTATACACAAATCAGTGAAATCACTTATCAAGTCCTGACATCTTGAATCTTGACAGTAGATGGAGGATGGTAAAAGGAAAAAAAAAATTACAGTGTGCTTAGTAAAAGGTATAGGCATTTCTGCAATGTACGTTCCCTGAAATGGGTTTCCTATACTTTATCGAAAGATTGAAGTGTTCGATAAACCGAATCAATATGTTGAATTTAAAAATCTTTGTTGTACAAATAGAGACTATTTTGTTATACAATATATCCAGTTCTATGCAGAGCAGCACACCAAATCACAGGGACAAAGGCATGTATATAAAGCACTTACAGATCGCTCATAGGCATGGACATGACCAGCAAATACCACGTCAACCTTGTACTGCACAAACCATGGCTCATACATCACTCTCATGGTTTCGCCTTCCATATAGTGATAGTTGTAACTATTATACCATGGTGAATGCATTAAAACAATCAACCATGGTGTCTCACTTCTGTTAACCTTTGGTAGCTCCTGTTCAAGCCATTTGTACTGAGGAGTGTATTTACCTTGAAAAAGGAAATGATATGTTAAATGAAATTGCTGAAGGACTCAGTTTAACACAGACGTTGTAAATGTGACCTCTCTACAGAGTTGGAAATTGACTGGAGGTTCTGTGGAGAACAAGAAATTCTAATCGGTGTACATGATAATTTGGAAGCAAAATCCTATCATTTTAAAAACAGCCGTTACAAAATATCTGGATGATATAACTTAAACAATCAGTCCATGATGTCATTTGCAGAGATGAATACACTGCTGTAAAAATTCATGAAAATAAGAGCTAACTATTTAAAGTTTATTGTGGATTCCAACCTCCAAACCACCCAAAAATTAGCAGGGACCACAGGAGCTGATGTAACAAATGCAAGGAGTATCCAGTTATGTCTTTATCTTTTCTTTTTTATCTTTTTTTTGGGTCAAAGTATGTCTTTATCTATTTATTTCAAGATGACATTTGTAATAAATTTATGGGTGGCATAGTTATGCATTTTATATTCACAAAAGAAAATTTTGCATGATGTTAATATATTAACCAAAACATAAATGTATATCCTTACCATATGCTGAATAAGAAGACAAGACTATGATGTATGCTGAAGCTCTCTTGATTGAGTACCAAAAGGGAGCAGTACTCCCTGATGCTTTATATGGGACATGATATCGGTGAGTGTAAGGCTTAAAAGGTTTGGTTTCACCCTGCAACAAAAGTTCCAATCTTCTGTTAGAAAAATGCTTCATCCAATGACTTTTTTGGGACACGAAAATGCATACACAAAATGAGCAGTAGATACTGGGTTAAATTTTGTCAAATACAAGATATTTGGAAGGACAAGCAAATGTATACAAGTAATACTAAAGACAGATTATATAAATACAAATGATCTCATCTAAGACCAGAAATGGCAAATGAGAGTATAAGCTCACTTTCAAGAGCAACCAAATGTTTTATGAGATGCTTACAATTTCTGGGGCAAAATCAATTTCATGATTCCCTGCAGTCCATATCCAGGGTTGATACGCAACACTTCTCTCGGTGAATCTTCCCCATGTATCCCATCTGACATTATCATGATTTGGGTAGTTATCTGCATAAGAGAGGTCCCCAACAAACAATACTGCTTGTCCTTTCTGTGGGTTTAACTCATAATGAGTAAGCGTCTTATTGGAATCAAAACTCTGACCCAGATCCCCTGAAAATGATACATCACGGTAAAATGCTATTTAGATTTAAGAAAATACACTAGAGTAGAAAATTTACATTTCACAAACACAGGCAATTGCGTCTCATCGATTATGTAGTTCCCAAGTTAAGGAAACTGTTTCAAGTGAGAGACTTGCACACTAAGGGGCAAGTTTCATAAGATAAAGAACTCTAATTTGGTTTGATATCATTCAAGATGAACGTAGGAGGCTCATTGCAACACCTCTAAGCTAGTCAATAGCATGAAATTTCCTTTTCAATCTCAATGCCAAAAGTTGAACCAGATGTAAATAGCTACATTACTTTACAACGCATCCTGCTCTGATACGAAATACTCACCTATGAGACCAAATGTGTAAGGGACGTCTGGCCCAACTTCAGGAGGAGTTATAAACCAAAACTGCCGTTCAGTGTGGCCAATTCCAACCACATAGTAGTATTTGGTATTGAACTGTGCAAGAATGTATAGGATTAGATCACACTACAATTTGTAAATTACACTTAGACTGCAATCATCATTACAATCAGCAAATTCTACAATCAACCTATGGATTTGAAGGAAAAAGAAATGAGGCAAAAGCACATGGGCATATGAAGTTTACCTTTAAATTTCTCATGGTCGTGTGATGAATGTAACCAGAAGTGTAATTGTAGAATTTATAGGTTGTAACTTTGCCCTCAGATTTCTGTTTCTTGCTGTATGCGCTCCAGTAAAGCACTGTATTGGAACCTGGTTCCTCCACCGTGACCCATGACACAATCACTGCTTTTCCCAGCTGGTCTCCTTGTGTTATATGTACCTTAAATCAAACATCAGACACATATCAAAATTAAATTAAATCACTCAAAACTACACCTATTAATCAGTCAATCCCATCAAGAAGAAAGCAAATTATGAAGTAAGCCATCAATTTTCAATAAAAAAGGAACAAATTTATACAAAAGATATTCAATTAAATAAAGGGTCTTTTATGGTTCCTCTTCCACAACAATTGACTAAAAGTTGTCTTAATTATACTGAGAGAGAGAGAGAGAGAGAGAGAGAGAGAGAGAGATCATACTTGTTGAGGTGCGTTATAGCCAGGAGGGACTTTAAAGACATCACTGTCAAGAGGCATGTCCACAGTTTTCTCCACTTTCCTCACAAAACTACTTGTTTTGCCTCCATTACACACCACCGCCAAGCTCAAAACCAAACCCAACACTACAACAATGGCTGCTGCTACCCTGGAAGAAGTACCCATCTTAGCCATGTTTTGCAGAGGACCCTCAAAACCCACGAATCCACAGACAGCCTACTGAGCCTTTTTTTTTTTGGTCGAAAGACAGCCTACTGAGCTTAGGACAAGCATTTCCTTTATATAGACTTAAAATGAGTTTACTAATAAAGAAAAAAATGATTTTCCATAAAATGAGGGGAATATTCATGGCTCTATGCGGATACTAGAGATTGGAAGTCAACGTATTGAAATTTGAAGGTTAAATCTGGTTGTGGGGGTTGCCTGGATTTTCTTTAACAATTACGTGTTGCTCTGGGAATTTAAGAGAGGCAATTTGGGTTTTGGGGAAAATAATGATGATGGGATATAGTTTGTTTTTTCTTTGACAGGAGAAAGTTGACTTTGGAGTTTTCGCAGAAAATGTAGTGTGGAAAGTTCATTCTTCATTGTTTGACGGGTTAATGACCTAAATGATCCCCTAACTATTGCCACTTTATCATTTTGGTCCACCAACTAAAATTTTCAATTCAAACGTCCTTAAACTTTTTATTTTGTACCAAGATGGTCCATCTGTTACAGATTCCGTGACTTATGATCACGCGATGGCCACGTGACTGAGTTTTGAAGGGTATATACGACTTTTTGAGAAGCTAACTCAAAACTCCCGGGTTATTGATTTCAATGGTCCCCCAACTATTGCTCCAGTATCATTTTGGTCCCCAAAACTCCCATTTTCTTCTTCTTCCTCCTCCCTCCCAACTGCCACTAAATTGTTGCAAGATTCACTTTTAGCAATTCAACAAGTTTCAGTCTTTATGTCGGCCATGGATGATGGCATTCCAAGCTTCGCAAACATACACGAATCACATAAAATCCTTGGGTGGAAGCCGTAAAAGAATGTTGAACACAAGCTCCGGTGGAATGTATGGGGTGGTTGTTGAAAGCTTGGGTTTAGGGTTAGAATTTGGCACTACTACAAAAAGTGAAAAAGACGACCAGATAAAGACGACGGTAGAAGAAAAAACCGTCGTTGTGTTTAAAAAGACGACGGTAACAAAAACACCGTCGTGGATAAGTGACTTAAACAACTAAAAAACGGAGGTACTATTGAATATTTTTTTATAACGACGCACACAAATAAAAAAGCGTCGTCTTATTAAAAAGGTTTTCTTCAGAGTTAAAATCTGACCAAAAAACGACGACAGCAGATATGACAAGCGTCGTCTTTTAAAAATCAAGAGTCCTTTTTTTGGTAAAGACATGGTTGTTTTGAAAAAACTGTCGTCTATTATATGTAAAGATGACGGTTTTTTTTTAAAAATGGTCGTCTATTATGAAGTAAAGATGACGGTTTTTTTTTAAAAAGGGTCGTCTATTATGAAGTAAAGATGACGGTTTTTTTAAAAAAAGGGTCGTCTATTATATGTAAAGATGACGGTTTTGTTTTAAAAAGGGTCGTCTATTATGAAGTAAAGATGACTGTTTTTTTTAAAAAAGGGTCGTCTATTATGAAGTAAAGATGACTGGTTTTTTTTAAAAAAGGGTCGTCTATTATGAAGTAAAGATGACGGTTTTTTTTAAAAAAGGGTCGTCTATTATGAAGTAAAGATGACGGTTTTTTTTAAAAAAAGGGTCGTCTATTATATGTAAAGATGACGTTTTTTATAAAAAAAACCGTCGTCTATTATATGTAAAGATGACGCTTTTTATAAAAAAAACCGTCGTCTTTTAAAACACGCTAAAAAATGGCCGCTTAAATGAATTCGCGCTCGACAAATTTTCAAATTTTCACCCGTCTTTGAAAAACTTATCTCTCATTAACAAGCGTCGTCTTTTAAAACACGCTAAAAAAAGGCTACTTAAGTGAATTCGCGCTCGACAAATTTTCAGATTTTCCCCCGTCTTTGAAAACCTTCTCTCCCTCCTTGAAACCCTCATGCACTCTCTAAAACACCCTCATGAAACTCTCTACAAAATCATCAAAAAATCGATATCAATGAAAGAGTTGAGAGATTTTCGCAGATCCATAAGATGTAGAGGGAGGTTCTGTATTTGAGAATCAAAGCTGGTTGAAAGGTTTGATTTGAAAGTCACCTAATCTCTCAATACCCTTCTATATCTTGCTAGTGAAATCTGGATTAGTCTCTTTGCGTTTCTAGTATGTTCTTTGTCTCCCTGATTTCAAATTTTTTGTCTCTCTTGATTTGTCTGGTTTGTTTACATATATTTTTTTATATTTCTGGTTTCTTTTTAGATTTTCTGATTTGATTATCAGGAGATGAGGAGGAAGCTTGCAGATTTATAACTTTTTCTTTTGCAGGTTTTCTATGTGAGTCGTATGTTTTTTTGTTGTTGAAAATTTGTTACCTTCTCGTTTCACTATCATTTTATTCATATATTTTTTCTTTTGCAGGTTCTCGATGATCTTTTTTATGCTCATTTTACAAGTTTTCTATGGAAATATGGTCCAATGGTAAAATTTCTCTTCCACCTAATTTTTTATGTTTATAATCTTAGCTTTTTTTTTCTCTCTTTGTCATTTGGATTTATTTACAGGGATGATGGAGGAGACTTCAGTTGTGCATCATTTGTATGTTTGGATGAGGAAGGCTTGGATTAGGAGTACGTAGGTCTTGTTAGGAATTATGTTTGTTGTAGAATAAAGATTGGTTAACTATGTAATAACTATTGAATCTTCAAGTTTTATGAAAGAAACTATTTTTTGGTGTATATATTCTTTAATAAAGCATTATGGTTGGTTTTCTAGTTAAAATCGTTGTATAGCATCATAGGAAATCAAAAAGAACTAAAATGTAGCAATTTGGGAACTTATTAGACGACGGTTTTTATAATAAATCATGATCTTTACAGATAATTAACGACGGTTTTTATAAAAAAAGGTCGTCTATTATAGGTAAAGATGACGTTTTTTTTTTTAAAAGGGTCGTCTATTATATGTAAAGATGACGGTTTTTTTAAAAAAGGGTCGTCTATTGTGAAGTAAAGATGACTGTTTTTTTTAAAAAAAGAGTCGTCTATTGTATGTAAAGATGACAGTTTTCATAAAAAACCGTCATCTTTACATACAATACACGACGGTTTTTAAAACCGTCGTCTTTCATCCTATAATTAACGATCTTTACCTTTAAACAACGACGATTTTCTTTAAAAACCGTCGTCTTTACAGATAAACAACGACGGTGAAAAGCCGTCGTAGTTTGACACCCAAATAGACGGCGGTCGATTTAACGACGGTTTTCAAAGCATTACAACGACGGTGAATCCCCGTCGTCTATTTTGTTTTTTGTAGTAATGTGGGGCCATTTCAATTTGTGCATCAATGGATTCAACACTCAACATACTCTCAGAGTCAACAAAAAAATCTAATTTCTTAACAGCTCTCCACCTATAACAAGAACCCTAACAATCAAATTCAATTTATTTTATTTATAAATAAAGAAGAAAAGAAATTAAGCACAATAACAAACCTTGATGCTTCCGATTATGCCTCTGGCGCCTGTATCTTGCGAGTATCTGATCAGAAAGAAACGAACAGGATGATGAAGAAAATGAAGAAGAAGATGAACGAAAAGAAAAACCTTTTCTAGAATTTCTTCACAACTGTTACAATTTCTGGAGTTAGACTTAACTCTAAACAGAATTAGTAACTAAAACTAACCTAGCTGCCTGCCTACCCTACTCCCAAATCCCTCAATCCCCATCCCCCGCAGCTCCCCAACCCCAACCCCTCGGCACCAGTCACCTCCTTCAACCTTTCGCTGCCTCACTGTTGGATGAAGCTGTGGTTCCAATGGTGGTAAGGAGGATACTCACCTAAAAATATGGTTTTGTCCCTTGATTTCACGGAATAATAAACAGACTTTGACAGATGGACCATCTTAGTACAAAATAAAAAGTTTAAGGACGTTTGAATTGAAAATTTTAGTTGGTGGACCAAAATGATAAAGTGGCAATAGTTTGGGGACCATTTAGGTCATTAACCCTTGTTTGACTGACTAGACCGACATACAAGACATGTCGATGTTAACTTGAAGTAATATTTTATCTATTTGCAAATCCACATTTTTAATTCAGCTAACCCAACCCAAGTTTGTTTGTTTTGTTTATAGAATTTGGAAATATCAAATATCGAACATTAAATTTGAATTTAATGATGACTTGGTGAAAATTTGACATATAATAGTTTTTTTTTATGTTTCACCTAATGTGTCAAATTAAAATATTATTTTATTACATATTGTTTATTAGTTTACGACAATTTAGGCACATTAATTAAAAAATAATAATAAAATAATAAAATAATATCACAAGATCAAAACAGGCAAAGAAAACAGAAAGAGAGAGAGAAATGCATAAGATCTTTTCATCAAAACAGGCAAAGAAAACAGAAAGAGAGAGAGAAATGCATAAGATCTTTTCATTTTTGCATTTGGGTATTTCTGTCATATTGTCATTGACAAGAATGCAGGAGTTCCTACTTACAGAAGGAATGAAGTATTTTTCATCTTCCTTTTATTAGCTGATACATTTGGGTATTTATTCAAGAGAACAATAGCAAAATAAGGTCTTTTCATATTTTTTTCCATGTTGTGGCTTATGAGCGTTTTTCTAGTAGTGTTGGTCACTTGTAGAATCATCATCAGGATGATAATATCTGTTAAAAAACCACATAGAATCAGCTGTTACTGCATATCCATCTTGATTCCGGTGCCAACCATAGTAAGCATGGGTTCGGTTCTTGATGTCGAAAGTAGCATGGCCAAAACTGGCCTCTCTAAAAGATGAGTAAGTTGGCTGTGGTTTTGTCATACTGCATTACAAAAGGAATTTTTCATAGACTCAGTATGCAGTGCTGACAAATACTTACGGAAAACACCAAATCTGTCATGCATACTAATATACTTACTTGGTTGCTAAGCCCTCAATATTTCCTCCATCACCAATGGTAATGTACCGGTGCGGATTGATTTTTCACGGGAATGCAAATACCTTTTACGATGTTGTATGCAACATTGGATATACGATGCTGTGGTATACACAAATTAGTGACTTATCAAGTTCTGACATCTTGAATCTTGAGAGTAGATGGAGGATGGTAAATTAAAACAAATACAGTGTGCTTTAGTATTAGGTATAGGCATTTCTGCAATGTACTTTTCCTCAGATGAGTTTGGTATTCTTTCTCGAACGATTAAAATTTTCAATAAATCAGATCAATATGTTGAATTTAAAAATCTTCTATGTTAGTTCTATGCAGATCACCAAATAACTGAGAAAATATTTGCATTTTATGGACATGGCCAGGGTATGTATATGAAGCACTTACAGATCGTTCATAGGCATGGACATGACCAGCAAATACCACGTCAACCTTGTACATCACAAACAATGGCTCGTACATCACTCTCATGGTTTCTCCTTCCATATAGTGAGTGGTGTAGCTATTATACCATGGTGAATGCATTAAAACAATCAACCATGGTGTCTCACTTCTGTTAACCTTTGGTAGCTCCTTCTCAATCCATCTGTTCTGAGGCGTGTATTTACCTTAAAAAGGAAATTATATGGAAATGAAATTGTTGAAGCACTTGCTTCAACACAGACATTGCAAATGTGACCTATGTACAGAGTTAAGGAATTGACTGGACATTCTGTGGAGAAAGGGAAATTCTAATCGGTGTACAGTACACGATAATCTTGGTGGAAAAATTATCATTTTAAAATACAGTCATTACAGAATATCACTAGGGCATAATTTGAGCAATCAGTACTAATGTTCTAAAGAATTTACATGATGTCATTTGCAGAGATGAATACAACAATATACTACTGTAAAAATCCATGAAACAAGAGATAACAATTTCACGTTATTGGGGATTCCAACCCCCGAAACCACGCAAAAATTCAGTATAAAAGGGAGCAAAAGAGGAGCTGATGTAAAAAATGCAAGGAGCATCCAGAAAAGTTATGCATTTGATATTCAGAAAAGGAAATTTTGAAACAGTATCTTCTGCTGCATATGTGCATAAGCCTTTTGTACATAAATATATATATATATATATATATATATATATATATATGTATAACCTTACCATATGCTGAATAAGAAGACAAGACTATGATGTATGCCGAAGCTCTCTTGATTGAGTACCAAAGTGGGGAGGTACTCCCTGATGCATTATGTGGGACAGGATACCGGTAAGTGTAAGGCTTAAAAGGTTCGGGTTCACCCTGCAACAAAAATTCCAAACTTCCTTTTAGAAAAATACTTCATCCAAAGACTTTTTTTAATAAAATGAGCAGCAAATATGAATATTGCGTTAAATTTTGTAAAATACAAGATATACAGAAAAAGAACATTACACTACACACATGCGTATATAAATCATACTGAAGACAGATTATATAAATACAAATGATCTTATATATCGAAGACGAGAAATGGAAATTAGAGTATAAGCTTATTTTCTTGAGCAAACAAATGTTTTAAGAGATGCTTACAATTTCTGGGGCAAAATCAATATCATGATTCCCTGCAGTCCATATCCAAGGTTGATAAGCAACACTTCTCTCGGTGAATCTTCCCCATGTATCCCACCTGACATTATCATGATTTGGGTAGAGATCTGCATAAGAGAGGTCCCCAACAAACAATACTGCTTGTCCTTTCTGTGGGTTTAATTCATAATGAGTAAGCGTTGCATTCGAATCAAAGGTCTGACCCAGATCACCTGAAAATGATACCCAAGTTACATTAGAGTGGAACAATTTACATTTCACAAACACAGACAATTGCGTCTCATCGATTACGTAGTTCCCAAGTTAAGGAAAACTGTTTCAAATGACAGACTTGCACACTAAGGGACAAGTTTCATAAGATAAAGAACTCTAATTTGGTTTGGTATCATTCAAGACGAACGGAGGAGGCTCATTGCAACACCTCTAAGCTAGTCAATAGCATGAAATTTCCTTTTCAATCTCAATGCCAAAAGTTGAACCAGATGTAAATAGCTACATTACTTTACAACGCATCCTGCTCTGATACGAAATACTCACCTATGAGACCAAATGTGTAAGGGACGTCTGGCCCAACTTCTGGAGGAGTTATAAACCAAAACCGCCGCTCAGTGTGGCCAATTCCAACCACATAGTAGTATTTGGTATTGAACTGTGCAAGAATGTATAGGATTAGATCACACTACAATTTGTAAATTACACTTAGACTGCAATCATCATTACAATCAGCAAATTCTACAATCAACCTATGGATTTGAAGGAAAAGGAAATGAGGCAAAAGCACATGGGCATATGAAGTTTACCTTTAAATTTCTCATGGTCGTGTGATGAATGTAACCAGAAGTGTAATTGTAGAATTTATAGGTTGTAACTTCGCCCTCAGATTTCTGTTTCTTGCTGTATGCGCTCCAGTAAAGCACTGTATTGGAACCTGGTTCCTCCACCGTGACCCATGACACAATCACTGCTTTTCCCAGCTATGTCTCCTTGTGTTATATGTACCTTAAATCAAAGATCAGACACATATCAAAATTAAATTAAATCACTCAAAACTACACCTGTTAATCAGTCAATCCCATCAAGAAGAAAGCAAATTATGAAGTAAGCCATCAATTTTCAATAAAAAAGGAACAAATTTATACAAAAAGATATTCAATTAAATAAAGGGTCTTTCATGGTTCCTCTTCCACAACAAAAGAGGAGTAATTTTTTGGTGTTCTAGGTACACCACATGGTTGGTGTACCATCCAATAAACGGAGGATATATGGAATATTTCCAATTCTACAACAAAAGAGGAGTAATTTTTTGGTGTTTCAGGTACACCACGTGGCTGGTGTACTATCCAATAAACGGAGGACATATGGAATATTTCCAATACAACCCGTCACATGTCATAAAAAGAAATGCAATAAGTTGGACAATAATTTCTCACAAAAGAGAATGTATAAATTAATGAAAGGAATTTATATCAGAACAAGAAAAACTAAAAAGAAATAATTACATTATGCTACAATTGACTAAAAGTTGTCTTAATTATACTGAGAGAGAGAGAGAGAGAGAGAGAGAGCGCATACTTGTTGAGGCGCATTATAGCCAGGTGGGACTTTAAAGACATCAGTGTCGAGAGGCATGTCCACAGTTTTCTCCACTTTCCTCACAAAACTACTTGTTTTGCCTCCATTACACATCACTGCCAAGCTCAAAACCAAACCCAACACTACAACAATGGCTGCTACCCTGGAAGAAATAGATGCAGAAGCTATGCTCACCAAACCCATCTTGGCCACGTTTTGCAAAGGACCCTCAAAACCCTATCCACAGATAGCCTACTGAGCTTAGGAAAGACATTTCCTTTTTATAGAAATGAATTGAAAGCATTTTTATTCACCACGCTTTTAAACATTTTTAAGTATTTAAAACTAAAAATATAAGTAGAAAAAATAATTAAATAACATGAACTCCCACTCCTCTCTCCCCTCATCCCGACTCATCCCGACCCACCCCCACCCTCACCCCATCACTACCCACCATTCCCCAGCAACCCCCCTCGTTCACCCTATGCCACCCCTACCCAACGAAGTCTACTCCCAACAACAACCTCACACCCTCTAATGTAAAACCAGAATTCAATCTCTGTAAAACTTATTGAAATTTTCGTGCTTATCCCAACAATAAGTCATGGGTTTCTAAAACTTTTTTCAATTTGGCTTTGGGTATTTGTTTGGTCCAGATCTGGAATTTTGATTCAATTTTTGGGCTTAGTTTTTAGTCAGTGTGTTTATCTTTGATTTGGGTATTGTTAATATTTCATGCTTGTTTTGTTCCTTGTCTTGGATGTGTTTGATTTTGGGTTGGAATTGTGGATTCTGAGTGTGTTATGGCTAATTTGCCTGGTTTGACGTGGGGGTTGTTGGCAAGGGAGAGCTAGAGGGCTTTGGTGGAAGGTACTGGTTTGTATTTTCAGTGGCTGATTGAATATAGGTAGCAAGAATTGAAGAAAATCGGACGCTTGAAGGAGCCTTTCATGGGTCTTGTCGGTGTGCGTGGTAGTTGGCTGGGGTTGCTGCAGGGAAAATAATGATGATGGGATATAGTTTTTATTTCTTTCTTTGATAGGAAAAAGTTGACTTTGGAGTTTTCCGAGAAAAGGAAGTGTGGAAAGTTCATGCTTCATTGTTTGACTGGACCGTTTCACAAGACATGTCGATGTTAACTTGAAGTAGTATTTTATCTTTTTCTGGGGTTTTTAACCCCCCCGTTTCACCCCAAAAAAAAAAAGAAGTTGTATTTTATCTTTTTGCAAATTCATATAATGAGGTTTGCGAAATTATCGCCTTTAGTTCTTAATTCTTTGTGACACTGATGATCCTTAAGGTTACACTATGCATATTAAAATGGTCCATGCCGTTAACTTCCGTGAATCTTTCTTCAATACTGATGTGGCATATATATGGGGCCACACATCCAATAATATATTAACAAAATATTTTAAAGTATTTAAAAACTAAACATAAAACAAAATTTAATAAAATAATATTAAAAGAAGGAAAGAAAAATTGAACTCCCAAATCTCATAAATTTGAGAGAGAGAGAGAGACAAAAAAAAAATTAACACAAACGAACAACCAGAGAATTGAAAAATAAGAAGAAAAAAAAAGGAAATAATCACAAAAGCCAGCGCCGCCCCCATCCTCTGAGCCCTGACACCCCACACCCATCCCTGCAGCACCTCCCTTCTAGCACCCCTCTCTCTCTCTCTGTCTTACATCTGGGTTGGGTGTGCTCTCTGTCTCAAACCCCGCTCCTCTCTCTCTTCCCTCGAAAATGCACAACCCCAGCCCCTCTCTCTCTCTCTCTCTCTCTCTCTCTCTCTCTCTCTCCTATCCGACACATCCCAACAGTGGATCTCCACCTTCACCAGATCCGTGGGTGTCTTGATATGTATCTGAAATTTGAATTCGAGCCTTTTACTTTGAATAAAATTTCAAATTCTAGCTAATTGGTTTGATAATACTGGACATTTGTTTTGAAATTGCATTTTGAATTGTCCATCTTGGCATTTTGAAAGGTGATGTTGTTGCCCTTTTTTCTTGTCTTTCTTTTTGGTAATATTTGCTGCCCAATTTTCATCCTCAATGAAGTTGGTTAAGTTGAAAATGAAAGCGGCAACTTGAGCAACTCAACTCGCGGTAATCTGGGCGAGCTGGAGTTTGGTTGTGTTGGAGAGGAGACCGGCGATGGCGGTGGGTTTGCGCTGGATCGGCTGGTTGCCAGTCGAAGGAAGGTACTCTATCTATTTCTCGCAAGTGCATGAACCAATTATAGTATAGGAATACAAAAACGAGGTCGTTCCACAGAGACTTGAAAGACACTTACTACTACTACTTAGACTCACAAGAAACCTAAGACTAAACAGAATTTAAATGAGGTTGAGTTGAGTTTGTTTAGAGTGAAAACTACTAAAAGGGAATGCAAAATAGCACGTGACTAGCAAGTAGATGTTTTTAGAAAATTTAAAGACAATGAAACAAGCACTAGGGGTTCAACTTCACCATGACAATCCAATTTCAAGCTACAAGTTAATAATCATCCAAGTTGATTAATTCAATTTCTGTCTTTCGTTCTTTCTTATATATGATTATCCATATGATGTTTGGTTTTAATCAAGTACTCAGAATACACAATTTAGCTATGGTGTTTAGTCTAAACTATGAATCTGAATCCATTAAGCTTAAGAAGAACACTAAGGAACCAAGTAAACATTTAAACATGGTGTTTGTCCTAAATGCATACCCACTCATTCACTAATCACTTCAAGAGTCATATGGTGTTTATGTAAACTTGAACTAGATAACCAACATGCAGGTGTTAATAGTGGCCAGCTATTTAAACAAGCATAAAGATTCAACTAAGAACAAGTGAATAAGACTAGAAAACTAGAAGTAATCAACCAAGAGTATCATTAACTTGAAAACATGAAACTGTCTTGTCAGGCTACATTGAAACCCTAGCTATGTAATTAGTTACAACCCATTAATGGAAAATACATTTGAATCATGATAAAAACATGGAGAAGGTAAGAAAAACCCGTGAAGAACGAATTATGTTGTTGAAGAGCTCCTCACAGCTTCCACCATGTATGCTTGCAGCCAGAGATGAGGAGTGGTGTGGATTGTATTTGGGAAATGATGGGAATGTGTTTGGGAAATGATGGAAATGTGCAGGATGGAGTGGTTTATTATAACAACCCAAACCCTAATTAATATTTAACTAATAATTCAATAAAGGAAAAGACTATTTTACCCATAGAATAATTTATTAGGTTTAAGTTGACTCTTTGACCAGGAAGGAATTTTGGGATTCCACTTATACCGTTGCATTGAGCGCGACGAAACGAGTCCGTAGACACGTAGTGGACTCGAAACAAACTTGTAACGAAGGAATTACGAGCAAAACTAGTTGAGGGATAGTTTGGTAATTTTGCAAGATCAGAATTTAAAAATCTGATTCTTCTTCTCCCTTTCTTCTCCACCCCCCCCCCCCTTCCTTTTACTCTTCTAGCCCCACCTCCAAACCTCCACAACCACCCAGTTACACCGGATCAGACCCAACCCAACCGACGTGACCTCCACAGCCCAGCCCCGACCTTCCCCGCCGTCCAGCCGCCACGATCTCGCCGTAAAAACCAGAAAATCCCGTTGGTTTTGATAGGATTTCGTTGGCTCCGTTCGTCGTCCTCCGACCACCAAATCAGTCGAGTAAGGTATGGATTTTCGACTATTTTTCGTGTTCTAGCTGTTGGTGTAGGTTTTGAGAGATTTTGAGGTTTGAAGGGTTGATTTTCGAGTTGAAATTTTGCCGATTTTGCGTTGTTGATTTCAGCCACTTCCAGCCACTTTTTGGCCATAGTACAAGAACAAAAGTGGTTCCAAATTAAGTGTTTTACCTAAGATAGGAGTTTGGGCCGACGATTTGGAGATTTACCGGCCGCCAGAATTTACTATGCACACCCACCCTCTGTCGGCGCGTGGGCCAAGTAGCAGGGACCATTCTTGGTCCTAGAATGATCCTTGTGTCCTCACAAGCACGTAGGAATTCACGGATCTCATTTCGGATAACGTTTGAAACCCGAATGGATCTCGCCTACAGTGCGATTTCCGGGTTCAATACGTTCGGACCGTTGGATCGTAGTCAAACTAGAGTATGTTGATCTAGGTGTTTTCAGGGTCGTGTAGGATTCGACGGATCGTGAATCGGATTCCCGGATACTTCGAAAGGGCCAACCCTAGGATTAGGATTACGGAAAATTATTCGTTCGTCCAATCGGGCGATTGTGAGCAATCCGACCGTCCGATTGAGACCAAACTCTCGGGACATGTATCCTAGACATTTTGGAACCTCTAGGAATGATCGGATCGGAATTTGGAGGTCGTGGACCCCACAGGGTCCCAGGTTGACTTTTTGGGACTTTATCGCTTTTGAGTCCCGAATTACTTCTAAGTCATGCCCATTGAGAGAAAAGCTAATGTGGGCATAGGAATGATCTTTAAAGTGACGCACACACTTTTAGGAGCTGGGGGTCAGGGTTTTTAATTTAATATTATATTATTGAACAGAGTTATTAATAAAATATTATGATGGTTATTCAGGCACCCGGGCATCAGGTAACCCGTAGGAGGGACCTTCAAAGGGTCCAGCTAGCTCAAAGCATATGTGAGTGGACTATTTGTTTTTATAAATGAATTTATATGATTTATTTCATTATTTGATCTTGAATAAGTTTTATTATATATATGCTTTTAAGTATTTCAAAGATTAGAGTTGCATAATTATTATATGCTTTTAAGTATTTCAATCTATAAGCTGCCGAGTAGGATATCCTTAAGGGATATAGGGAAAGGAAAAATCTAATTAAGTATCAGTTTAATGGCAGCAGAGTTTAAGGTTAAACAAGAATTTGTTTATTAGTTAAATCCTTTTATAATTATTTATATATATTTTAGAAACCACCATAGGTACCCAAGAAGAATTAAGGTTGCCTTCAGTATAATAAATGTTGCCTCGGAAATAAGGTTGCCTTGGAAATAATGTTGCCTTCGGAATAACATTATGTTGCCTTTGATTATATTGATGTCGACGGACATCCAGTTGCCTTCGGGTAGGTCAGCATGCTTGACATGCCCCACGAGTTTCGGGGACGCCCGGATCGTGTGGTGCGAGGAATGCGGATCAGGTGGGCCAAGTGTCCCCTAAATCCTGCAGGGATTCCGGCTCGGGTGACTTTGTGTTTCCCGAGGTCTACTAGGACGTGTTACTTCGGTGGCACGAGGATGGAATTGACGGAAACTAAGGAATTGACGGAATAATAAATGGGGTACACCTAGGTGGTAGATTAAAATTGATTTCAATGCTTTCAAGAATTAATGTTTGATCAAGTGTGTGATTGACTCTATATATATAGATATGAATGCATTGATTTCAATACGAGTATATAAATGATTTAGTTTTATAACTGTTTTTACAAAGGGGTTAGCATGTTCATATGTTATTTTCTAAAGCTTTGTTTTTGGTCTACTCATCTTTTCAATGTTTTGCGCCCCCAGGCAGTAGTCGTGTGTCAGTGCGCCACCACCGGGCTGAGTTCACCTTCCGCCACCTCCCTTTACCACGTAGGGTCATGTATATTTATTTTATACTTGTAATCTACTCTGTATAGATGCTCTGGTATTGCCCTAGAACGCATGTTTAACTGTTGGAATGTATTTATTTGCATGCTGACAGTTGGGGTATTTATTTATATGCTTGTTTGACTGGTGTAGTTTTGGGGTTAGTCTAATTGCAGGGGAGACTCTGCTAAATTTTCGACAGAAGTCAAACCCCAGCTTAATTGAAATTTGACTAGAAGGGCAATTAGGTCATTTGTGCCCAGCACTTGCCAGGTGTCGAACACGCACAGGGTTCGGCTCAGATTCCAAAGTGGAATTTGGGTTAGGTCCTGTCATTTATGGGAGAGGTGTATGAGGTTGTGGTTGATGAATGTTTGCGACAGGACTTGACCCAAATTCCACTTTGGAATCCGAGCCGAACCCTGTGCGTGTCCAACACCTGGCAAGTGCCGAGCACAAATGACCTAATTGCCCTTCAAGTCAAAATTTCAATAACTCTTGGTTCGACTTCTGCAGAAAATTTGGCAGACTCTTCCCTGTAAATTGACTATTCCCAAAATTACACCTGTCAAACATGCATATAAATAAATACACCAACTGCCAACATGCAAATAATTACATTCTAACAGTTAAACATGTGTTCTAGGGCAATATCAGAGCTCTACACAGGAAAGATTACTAGTATAAAATAACTATACAAAACCCTACGTTGGTAAAAGACGTGGCGGAAGGCGGACTCGGCCTGGTGGTGGCTCACTGTGCACGATTACTGCCCGAGGGCGCAAAATATTTAAAATGTGAGTGGACCAAAAACAAAGTTTTCTGAAAGTACATAAGAACGTACTAACCCCACTGTAAAAGCAGTTATGAAAAACTAAATCAATTTTCTTCATTTATATTCGTACTGAAATCAATGCATCCATATTTATATTTATAAAGCCAATCATACTCTTAATCAAACATTAATTCCTTGGAAGCATAAAAATCAACTTTGGTCTACCACCCTGGTGTACCCATTTTTTTCCCGTCAATTTCTCATAATCCATCAATTCCTTAATTTTCCGTCAATTCCTTAATTCTCTGTCAATTCCTCGTGTCACAATTTGTGATACTTCCTCGCAGGTCTCAGTGACACAAGGTCGACCTGATCCGCAATCCTCGCAAGACTCAGGGGACACTTGGCCTACTTGAGCTGCATTCCTCGCACCACACGATTTGAGCATCCCCGAAACTCGTGGGGCAGTGTCAAGCGCGCTGACTAAACTGAAGGCAACATTTTATTCCAAAGGCAACATTTAAAATCGAGGCAACATTTATTTTGAAGGCAACCTTGGGTACCTATGGTGGCTTTTAAAACAAAATATAAATATAAAACTATTTCTCATTCTATTCCTTAAATTCTGTTGCCATTACCCTTCCTACATTTCAAGCCATGCTCAACTTAAATATAAACATAGTATAATAAAGATAATCGCGATTTAACCATTATGCTTGGAAAGTGAAATTCATAATAATTTATTCAAGATCAAATAATAAAATTTTAATTGCATTAAATCATTTATAAAACAAAAGGTCCACTCACTGTTGGTCTGTGCTAGCTGGACCTTTCGAAGGTCCCTTCTACGGGTCAGTTTGTACCCGGGTGCCTGAATAATCATCATAATATTTATTAATAAATCTGCTTAATAATATAATATTAAATTAAAGCCCTGACCCCCAGCGCCTAAAAGTGCGTGCAATAACTTAAAGGTCATTATTTCATCCAAAA
Organism: Prunus kanzakura; assembly: GCA_020521455.1. NCBI lineage: Eukaryota > Viridiplantae > Streptophyta > Magnoliopsida > Rosales > Rosaceae > Prunus > Prunus kanzakura. The sequence goes on from BPUM01000821.1 coordinate 394,189, forward strand.
AAACAAAACAAAAACTTAAAGGTCATTCTTATGCCCACATTAGCTTTCTCAAGTTTAGAACGGTCTAGAATAGATCCGGGACTCAAAAAGCGATAAAGTTCCAAAAAGTCAACCCGGGACCCCGTGGGGTCCACAACCTCAAAATTCCAATCCGAAGGTTCCTGGAGCTTCCAATATACCTAGGACACATGTCCCGAGAATTTGGTCTTGATCGGACGGTCGGATTGATCATGATCGTACGATCGGACGATTCTTATAAACCTAACCATAGGGTTGGCATTTTCGGAGTATCTGAGACTCCGATTTGTGATCCGTCGAATCCTACATAATCCTAAAATTACCTAGATCAACATATAACAGTTTGACTACGATCCAAATGTTTAAATGTATCAAACCCGGAATTCGCACAATAGGCGAGATCCGTTCAGGGTTCAAACATTAACCAAATTGAAATCCGCAAGCTCCTATGCGCTCGTGAGGACACGAGGATTATTCTAGGACCAAATTTAGTCCCCGATACCTGGCCCACGCGCCGGCAACGCGTGGGTGTGTATAGAAAATTCCGACGGCCGGAAATTCTCCAAACCGCCGGCCCAAACTCCTATCCTAGGTTAAACACTTAATTTGGAACCACTTTTGTTCTTGGACCTACCCCAAAAAGTGGCCGAAAATTGCCGAAATTGTGATCCCAAAACCGGCCAAAATTCAATTCGAAAATTAACCCATCAAACCTAGAAATCTCTCAAATCCTACCCAACCATCATCTAGATCATGAAAAATAGCTAAAAATTCATACCTCAATCGTCCGATTTGGTGGCCAGAGGAAACCGGACGATGAAAAGTTTAGACTGAAACCGGACGGTTTAGAGGCTTTTCCGACGAAACAGAGGTGGCGGACGGCGGGGGATTGGTCGGGCTTGGCTGCGGGGTTGATGCCGGTCAGGTCTTGGCTGGTCCGGCAGGCTGGGTGGCAGTGGCTGGGAGGAGGGGAGGGCATCGACTGGAAAATAGTCCGGGGGGGTGTTTTGCTCGAGAGAGGGAGAGTGAGGAGAGAGAAAGGGAAAACATATATTTTTTTAAAAAATATGACCTGTCAAATTACCATTTTTCCCCTCAATGTATTTTGCTCGTATTTTCTTCGTTACAATTCCGATTCGAGTCCACTACGTGTCTACGGACTCATTTCATCGCGCTCTACGCAACAGTCAAAAAGTCAACTTTAAACCAAATAAAATATTCTAAGGGTATAATTGTCTTTTTCTCTAATAAATTAATAATTAAATATTATTTAAGGATTGGGTTATTACAGTTTGAGTGAGAATAATGCTGGGATGGGTGACCTGCTAGGAATTGGAAGAGAGGGAGTGTGAATCCCAGGATGTGATTGATGATAGTGTTTGGAATGGAAGTGGTATTTATAGGGAGAAAAAAAAGGACATCTGATTTTAATATGACTTATGCGTACAACACTTGCAATTGAAAATCAGTTTCTTGGCTGCTGCACTGCCCACCAGAAATAATAGCTCAGGCATAGCTCATCCTGACCAAGCATCAATTAGGTCATGCTTAGGTCAGAATGACGAACAACTTCTTGAGCTTACGAATTGGGCTTCTCTGAACCAAATGACGACTTTTAGCCCACCATCTTCAAGTTTACAATGTCTTATTTCCAACCACATGTAATTTGGCCCAATCCAAGCTCGGATGAAGAAGATAAGTCCGAAACAAATTTCTAACTCAGTCTCCAATTTTTGCACGTTTTTGCACCATTTTGCTTCAAATGCCTCAAGTGGTACCTAGAGCTCAATAAACTGAATAACAAACACAAAAGAGATTAAAAACACAAGTTTTACTTTAAAACATAACCAAACAATAGGGTGGAGTGCTACAAAATGATACAGAATAATGCATTGATCAGAAGGTAGGATGGGGGTTGGCTGGGTTGGATCATGGGAGGTGGCTGGTGGCAGAACTGGTAGGTTTTTTTTTTTTTTTTTCGTTTTTCAAAGTGTTAATATTTATTTTCAAAAAAAGTTTAATTTTCTTTTTAATATAATATTATACCTTTTATTTAAAGCCACATGGCTCTATTCTATTAGATGTGTGGTTTCATATATGTGTCATGTCAGCATTTTAACAGAAAATTTGACGGAAGCTAACGGAAGGACCATTTTGATGTGCATAGAGTAACCTTAAGGACCATTAGTGTCACAAAAAAAAGGTTAAGGACGAAAGGCGATAATTTCGCAAACCTCATGGACTATTGGTGATAAAAAGCCTATTTTTTATTCAGCTAACCCAACCCAAGTTTTTTTTGTTTTTAGAGTTGGGAGACGTCGAATATCAAACATTAAATTTGATTTTGATGATTTATGTGGAAATTTGACATAAAATAGATTTTTACGTTTCATTGGATATGTCAAATTAAAATATTATATTATTTTATATAGTTTATTGGTTTACAACAATCTAGGCACGTTAATTGAAAAATAATAGTAAAATAATGAAATAACATAACAAGGTCAAACAACCAAAAATAACAGCAAGAGAGAGAAATGCATAAGATCTTGTCATTTTTACATTTGGGTATTCCTGTCATATTGTCATTGACAAGAATGTAAGAGCTCCTAATTACAGAGATAGGAGCTCTTATTTACAAAGGAAGGAGGGACGTATTTTCCATCTTCCTTTTATTAGCTGATACATTTGGGTATTTATTCAAGAGAACGATAGCAAAATAAGGTCTTTTCATTTTTTTTCCATCATGTGGCTTGTAAGCCTTGTTCTAGTAGTGTTGGGCACTTGTAGACTCATCATCAGGATTATAATATCTGTTTAAAAACCACATAGAATCAGCTGTTACAGGATATCCATCTTGATTCCGGTGCCAACCATAGTAAGCATGGGTTCGGTTCTTGATGCCGAAAGTAGCATGGCCAAAACTGGCCTCTCTAAAAGATGAGTAAGCTGGCCTTGGTTCTGTCATACTGCATCACAAGAAAAGGAATTTTTCATAGACTCAGTATGCAGTGCTGACAAATACTTACGAAATTGAACTAGAAAACACCAAATCTATCATGCATACTAATATACTTACTTGGTTGCTAAGCCCTCACTATTTCCTCCATCACCAATGGTAATGTAGACCGGTGCGGATTGATCTTTCACAGGAATGCAATTACCATTTACAACGTTGTATGCGACATTGGATATACGATGCTGTGATATACACAAATCAGTGACTTATCAAGTTCTGACATCTTGAATATTGAGAGTAGATGGAAGATGGTAAAAGGAAAACAAATACAGTGTGCTTTAGTATTAGGTATAGGCATTTCTGCAATGTACTTTTCCTCAGATAGGTTTTCTCGAAAGATTAAAATGTTCGATAAATTGGATCAATATGTTCAATTTAAAAATCTTCTATGTTAGTTTTATGCAGATCACCAAATAACTGGGAAAATATTTGCATTTTATGGACATGGGTATGTATATGAAGCACTTACAGATCGTTCATAGGCATGGACATGACCAGTAAATACCACGTCAACCTTGTACTTCACAAACAATGGCTCATACATCACTCTCATGGTTTCTCCTTCCATATAGTGTTTGGTGTAGCTATTATAGAATGGTGAATGCATTAAAACAATCAACCATGGTGTCTCACTTCTGTTAACCTTTGGTAGCTCCTCCTCAATCCATCTGTTCTGAGGAGTGTATTTACCTTAAAAAAGGAAATGATATGTAAACGAAATTGTTGAAGCACTTGGTTTAACACGGGCATTGCAAATGTGACCTATGTACAGAGTTAAGGAATTGACTGGAAATTCTAATCTGTGTACACGATAATCTTGGAAGAAAAATTCTATCATTTTAAAACACAGTCATTACAAAATACTACACGATAATCTTGAGCAATCAGTACTAATGTTCTAAAGAATTTACATGATGACGTCATTTGCAGAGATTAATACAACAATACACTACTGTAAAAACAAGAGATAACAATTTCACGTTTAGGGATTCCAACCTTCGAAACCACGCAAAAATTCAGTATAAAAGAGAGCAAAAAAGGAGCTGTGATGTAAAAAATGCAAGGAGCATCCAGAAAAGTTATGCATTTGATATTCAGAAAAGGAAATTTTGAAACTGTATCTTCTGCTGCATATGTGCATAAGCCTTTTGTACGATGTTAATATATTTATGTATAACCTTACCATATGCTGAATAAGAAGATAAGACTATGATGTATGCCGAAGCTCTCTTGATTGAGTACCAAAGGGGGGAGGTACTCCCTGATGCATTGTGTGGGACAGGATACCGGTGAGTGTAAGGCTTAAAAGGTTCAATTTCACCCTGCAACAAAAATTCCAAACTTTCTTCTGGAAAAATACTTCATCCAAATGAGCAGCAAATATTGCGTTAAATTTTGTAAAACACTACACACATGCGTATATAAATCATACTGAAGACAGATTATACAAATACAAATGATCTTATATATCGAAGACGAGAAATGGAAAATGAGAGTATAAGCTCACTTTCTAGAGCAAACAAACGTTTTAAGAGATGCTTACAATTTCTGGGGCAAAATCAATATCATGATTCCCTGCAGTCCATATCCAAGGTTGATAAGCAACACTTCTCTCGGTGAATCTTCCCCATGTATCCCACCTGACATTATCATGATTTGGGTGGAGATCTGCATAAGAGAGGTCCCCAACAAACAATACTGCTTGTCCTTTCTGTGGGTTTAATTCATAATGAGTAAGCGTCTTATTCGAATCATAGGTCTGACCCAGATCACCTGAAAATGATACGTACCCAAGTACATTAGAGTTGAACAATTTACATTTCAGAACACAGACAATTGCGTCTCATCAATTATGTAATTCCCAAGTTAAGGGAAACTGTTTCAAATGACAGACTTGCACACCAAGGAACAAGTTTCATAAGATAAAGAACTCTAGTTTGGTTTCACATATCTTTCAATATGAAGAGGCTCATTGCAACCTCTAAGCTAGTCAATATCATGAGATTTCCTTTTGAATCCCAATGCCAAAAGTTGAACCAGATCTAATATGCACATCCTATTCTATACAAAAAACTCACCTATGAGACCAAATGTATAAGGGACGTCCGGCCCAACTTCAGGAGGAGTAATAAACCAGAACTGCCGCCTAGTGTGGTCAATTCCAACCACATAGTGGTATTTGGTATCGAACTGTACATGAATATATAGGATTAGATCACAATACAATTTGTGAATTATACTTAGACTGCATTCATCATTTCAATCGGAAAATTGCAAAACCGAGTATTTCTCATTCAGAGTCCACGGCCTACGCATTTGAAGGAAAAATAAATGAGGCAAAACATAAGAGCGTATCAAGTTTACCTTTAAATGTCTGATAATGGTGTGGTGAATGTAACCAGAAGTGTAATTGTAGAATTTATAGGTAGTAACTTTGCCCTGGGACTTCATTTTCTTTCTGTTTGCTCTCCAGTAAAGCACTGTATTCGAACCTGGTTCGTCCACCGTGACCCATGACACAATCACTTCTTTTCCCAGCTGGTCTCCTTGTGTTATATGTACCTTAAATCAAAGATCACATATCAAAATTAAATTAAATCACTTCAAACTACACCTATTAATCCCAAAAAAAAAAAAAAAAAAGCAAATTATGAAGTAAGCCATAAATTTTCAACAACAAAAAGCCAAATTTGTGTTTGTTTCTATGAATAGAGTTTAGTAGAAGAGGACTAAGATAGAGATGTGGAGAAGATAACGGTGTCCTTGGAAGAAAGAGAGAAATTTAAAAAATAAATAATAATAGGGGATAAGAGAGACTAACGGATTTGGGAAAAAAAAAGAAGAAGAGAGACTAACGGATGCAATACGTTAACTCATGTTAGGTTTAGGAATTTTATTTGTTCAAAACAAAAATTGTGAGGGATTTGAGTTTTGTGTGATGTGTCAATATTATAGTCATTTAGATTAAATTTTAAGGAGGTGACATGTGTGTGTGAAAGAAAAGTCAAGCATATCATAACAGAAAAAAAAATCCAAGCAAGGATCCGGATCCTTCAATTTTAGGGTTTGTTTGACTTAGGTTCAATTCGGGGTTTCAATTTTGGAGTTTGTTGTTTGATTCGAGTTTAATTGGGCCCATGAAACCGGCCCGCTTTGCTACCATGTTAAATTTCAAAGGTACAGGCTAACGGCCCACTATTAGCAACACCAGTAGGTGTAGAGTTTTATCACAAAAGACCTCGGTACTTATATGTCGTAATTTATTTAGTCAAGTTCGTACTTTATATTCTTCAACAGAAATAACTACCCTATGCTACAATTGACTGAAAAAAAGACTAAAAGTTGTCTTCTGACCAAAAAAAAAAAAAGACTAAAAGTTGTCTATATTATACTGACAGAGAAATAGAGATCATACTTGTTGAGGTGCGTTATAGCCAGGAGGGACTTTAAAGACATCACTGTCAAGAGGCATGACCTCAGATTTCTCCACTTTCCTCACAAAACTACTTGTCTTGCCTCCATTACACACCACTGCCAAGCTCAAAACCAAACCCAACACTACAATAATGGCTGCTGCTACCCTGGAAGAAGTAGATGCAGAAGCTAAGCTCACCAAACCCATCTTGGCCATGTTTTGCAGAGGACCCTCAAAACCCACAAATCCACATACAGCCTACTGAGCTTAGGCCATGTTTTATAGACTTGAAATGAGTTTCCAAGTAATGAAAAAAAATGATTTTCATAAAATGAGGGGAATATTAAATGCTGGGTGGGATTTGCATTAAGAATTGCGTGCTGCTGGGTAGGATTTGCACCACAAATTGGGTTCTATCCGGGGAACATAATAATGATGGGACAAGAGCAGAGCAGCAGCACATAAATATAAAATGTATTATAGAAGACAAGTTGGGTGCTGTTAGTTGAATTGAAGTAATATTTCACCTTCTACTTGCATACAGTGCGGTCCATTATTTTTCATCCATTATTATAGAAGACAAGTTGATGTTAGTTGAGTTGAATTGAAGTTTTCTGTTTTTTACTATTTAGAAATGGCTATGTGAAGTTTAAATAAAACTCAACTAGTTATCAGTTTAGCGATATTTTTCTTCTCACATATCAAAACAGATTTCACACGAGTATTTTGATTGCCAGTGATGAAGAAGAGGTACACATATCAAAACAGATTTCACATACGAATGTTTCAATAAACTTCTAATGTATTGGTGACGGACGATTAGTGTGAGAGGGACGTTGTATAGACCTATTATATTGTGCTCCCATATTAGTTTGCTAGGGGACCAAATGGTAGAAATATAGAGAGACAAAAAAAACATAAGCATTTATATGAATCAAACCTTAAGCCTACCTACATCCACAGAAAATATTGGGTTACTTATTAAGATATACATCCGAATTTATTCTAGAAAACAAGAGCAACAAAATGTTTCTTTTCCCATGATCATGATTGGGAACTTGTAGAATCATCAACAGGATGGTCAAGGATAAGGTACTAGTTTCAGTGGTAGACAATAACAGGATGGTCAGGATGGTCAAGGATATGAGTCTACATGAGAAATCCGGCATACTCCACAAAGAATGTATGAATCAGTGACAATTGATGGTATCTGTTGAAAAACCACATAGAATCGGCTTTTACTGCAACTCCATCATCGTTCCGGTGCCAACTGTAGAAGGCATGAGTTCGGTTCTTGATGTCAAAAATGGCATGACCAAAACTGGCCTCTCTATAAGCTGAGTAAGCTGGCTGTGACTCCCTCATACTGCACCAGAAAACAAAAAAAATTCATAGGTTAAAGTATGCAATGCTAACAAATAGGAAAGCAGTGAACCATAAATAGATCATAAGCTTACTTGGTTGCCAAGCCTTCAATATTCCCTCCATCTCCAATGGTAATGTACACCCGCGCATATCGATCTTTAACCGGATAGCACTTGCCATTTTCAAGGTCATAGGCAATATTCGATACACGTTCCTGTGATATGCACAAATTGCTTATCAGAAAAAGGAAAATAAAAGGGATTAATCTGTTTCAAAATCTTTATATCGAGCACCAGATGGTTCGTAGGCATGGACATGATGTTGAAAATGGAATTGGCATGGTCCCCTAGTGCCTGCTCGTTTTGGTCATTTTAGAAGCCTATATAATATGACACGACAGCTATTTTTGAGTAAAAGATGAAAAGGGCAAAATAGAATACAGAGGAAGAAACGGGAAGCATAGGAATTGAAAATCACATGGAATCTGGCTGGGTACTGCTCTCGTTTGGTTCATGGAAAACGAGGTTTGGAGATGAGAAATCAATTGCTTTCCCATGTTTGGTAAGTCCAGTCATAGGAAATCGTTTTGCACGTGGGAAAGTAGGGGGGAAAGTGAAGCCCTGCTCCCACATTGGGTTTTGTTTTCCTTCTCATGGAAAAGTTTGGGAAAATGAGCCAATATTAAATACACATTTTTCATGACCATATTGTCCCCATTAACAATTTAGAATTACAATATAGCATTAAATCCATTATTTTTTTATTTGATTTCATATGGGTATAATTGGAAAATTAAACAAACCTTGTTTTACATTCTTATACAAACCAAACATGTGAAAGGAAATAAAGTGGTATTTCTTGGTTACTTTCCCAAGGTTACCAAACATGGGAAATGAATCTCCTTTTCCCATCTCTTGGGAAATGACATGGGAAGTGATTTCCCCTCAAATCCGTTCCGTGAACCAAACAGGATAGGATTAGAGAGGAAAGTTAGTAGCTGTAGGCGTGAAAAGGGGTTTTTGTCTTCTATTTTTTCCACTTTTTTCTTCCTTCTTTTTGGTAATTTTGAAATGGAGAAACGTTAAAAAAGTGAGAAAAGGAAGGGTTCTACTTAATTTGTTGGGAAGGAAGGAATGCATGTGGGTTTTGGATGGGATTATATTAGCATGGTTTACGCCAAATTTGTGAAGCTAAACGAACCCTAAAATTAATTGAGTACACTATATGATCTAAGTACACCATAATATTTAAATCAAAATGTAAAATTAACGAAGTACACCCTATTTTACTACCAAAAATACCCTTGGTGCACCCTAATACACTATATCACATCTCATTTGCAATGCCATATTTTAATTTCTTCTAAAGTTCTTGTTCTTCACATTAAAAGGAGTCAATTTGAACAAATATGGGTTTTTATATATTTGTTCTGCAAATTCCTTTTTTTCTTATCTCAATGGGGTTTTGATTTAGTCTTCAAATAACGAATTTGTTCAAACTGGTTTGACTGGGTCTAATAGCCACTGCAAACTTGATTCAAATGAAAACTAATTCCCAAATGCCTTCTTACATTTGAACTTTAGATCCAATTAATAACTTCAATGATATGAATAGTTAGATGGTCCTCCACTTTAAGATTTGGTCTCTTAATAATTTCTTTAACCTTCATGTCTAATGGAGGAGTTGTTGGGCAGCGATGGAGGGCTGTTGGTCGGCAAAGGAAGGAGCAAAGGAACGAACATTCAACGACACCTCTTTGCACCACTACCAATGCTTGCTGCATTGTTTGCCTTCGGCACCAAGTAATACAAAAACTTCTCTAGGTTTGATTAGGGTTGGATATGGTGAGTATGGTGTACTTATTAAAATTAAATTTGTTTGACAATTCAATATATCCTTTTTGGTCATTTTATATTAGGGTAAATTAGTAATTCAATAAATAGTTTCGTTGTAGGGTGTACTCAATTAGTTTTAAGGTTCATTTAGCATCACTCATTTGACATATGTATTGCATTTTCTTTTGTAATTTTGAGTATAACTTCATTTAAATATTTTTTACAATTATGTATATACTAACTAGATTTATTATTTGTTGAAAAAAGAGGCCAATAACTTTATTTAAAGTACATTTAAATAGAAAATGGCTCGATTATTGTTTGGGTTATAAAAATTGAAACTTGAAAAATAAAATTATTATTTTATATATAAAGAAAATATTAATTATGAATATTTTTTTTTTTGGTAATTTTTTTTTAATATATATTATTAGAGAAAATAAATAGATTTGAATTTAAGATATAAATATAATAATATTGTGTAATATTTTTCTCTAAAACAAATATAATTTAATAGATGAGCTTTAAACGGGCTGGCCCAATGGGCTTAATTACCTCATCCCAGCTTGCCCAAAGATACGAGTTGTGCCCTGTCGGGCCTTACCTAAGTGGGCCGTGTCGTGTTGGGCCTTACTTAAGTGGGCTATGCTCAGGCTGGCCCGGTCTGTTTAACACCTCTATACACAGCCAGAGCATTCTCAAAGTCTTTGTTTTCCTTGGCAATCCAAGAGGAGCCAGTGCCAGGACATTGCACTTGATGCCATTGAAAATGGTCTTTTGAGAAACACTTACATAGTGAAAATGATGGTGAGAAAAATAACTGGAAAAGCTTGGAAGGCAAAGGTGAAAGTAAGGACAGTCAATAGAGAGAGAGTACGCCTCACACTGCTACAATAAATAGTTATACATATAATATACCTCTTTTCATGATCATTCATATGGCCATGGCTGCTCCCTCAAATGGTACAGTAATCCGAGATGGGTACTTGTCTAAACTCAATAAGCATGATATCTTCAACAAGAAGATTATATGGCTCACGGCTCACGGGCCGAAGTGGCTAACCCAAGGTCCAATAGGCTAAAGCCTCGCCAGACCCGATGGTTGGGCTCACTCTAAGATTAGGTAGGACTTGGTCTTAGAATTTGAAACACTCAGCCTGCCAACAGCCGGCTCTACTAGGCCCAGCTCAGCCAAGGCCCGCTTGCCTATGCTTTTTTTAATATAAAAGAAGACTTAGTTGATGCACTCCCTAACCACATTTATTTTTTTGTAATATAGGATGGGCACTTATCCAAACTCAATAAACATGATATCTTCAACAAGGAGCTCATAATGCTTCTTGACTTCCCCTAGGGTTTTTCCACCAACCGCCTTGGAACCATTATCCTAATAGTTGGCAGTGTCCTTGTCAAACACAGCCAAAGCATTTTCAAAATCTTTGTTGTGCTTGGTAGTCTAATAGGAGCCAGAGCCAGTTGAGGACATTCCTCTTGATTCTATTTAAAATGGTATTTTGAGGTAGAGAAGGAGGGTCTAGAGTGAAAAGGGTGGTGAGAAACAAATAGGAAAACTTTGGAAGGCAAAGGAGAGAGTGAGGAGATCAGTCAATGGGGAAGGGGTGTGTTTTGTGCAGATGAGTGTGGGCAATGCCTGCACTTTATAAGGAGGGAGTGGAAGGGTGAGGTGGGGTAGTGTCATGGACGTGGTCTGCTGCTAGTGTTATGAGCAAGAACGAAAGGAAATAGATACGGTGTCTTTGCTTTTCTTCTTTTGGGTTAAGTAGAAATGTACTAGTAAGTATTGCTCTTGGTTTATATATAGGAGCCTAGCCATAATGCTATAGAAACAAATTCTAATTCAGGACATTTGAACTGAACCTGAAAGTGGGAAATTTCTTGGTTATTGGTTTAGGGTTCATGAGATTTTAACAAACTAGTCATGAAAATGCATAAATTTCTCTATAAAAAAAAAAAATTCATTTCCCGTTGAAGGGACAAAGCAACAAGGATTGTTACTCATGTAATTTAAGGCAACTAGAACTAGGTTATGTTTGTTTTATTGTGTAGTAGTAGCTAGCATTAAGCAACATTTGCACAACTACAACATATTACACACGTATATGAGAAGAAGGTAAAAAACCAATGTAATAAACAGGAAAATCAACCAATGGCCATCAGAATTAAATGTGTAGTTGTTTGCCCGTTTAGGCCTAAGGCGCCCTGGCCTGTTAGGCCTGTCTAGGCCAGACCCAATGGGCAGGCCAATACCAAGCTTTTTGAAACATCTGCGTGGCTCGAAAAATACAAAAATTTCGTAAAGCCCGATCCTAGCCAGGCTCGAACCCAAAAATTTCGGGCCAAACCCTATTTGGAGATACATATAGCTTTATGTCTAGATGTTTTATGCCTACTAAAAAGTACTATGAAACAATGGTTTCCTTGAAGATGCGAACAAAGAATTCCATTTACTTAAATGACATGAAGCTGTGAACAAAGAATTCCATTTACTTCACCGAATGAGTTGTAAGCACATTCTCATGTACCTACAATAAGCATATGTTGCCTAGATTGAAAGATTCTCCGATCTCACTATGACTATAACATGCTTTAAATTCAATACTTTTCCTATTCTGTTAGGGTTTTTTTATTTTGGTGTTGGTGGGATATCAATTGCATGTACTCGTTCCTCTTTTAGGTACACCGACATACAACTTTCTGTTTAGATGTTTTATGCATACAAAAAAGTACCATGAAACAGTGGTTTCCTCGAAGTTGTGAACAAGCCGTAATGTATAAGCACCCAATTTGCTTCAATGACATGAAGATGTGAACAAAGAATTCCCTTTACTTCACCGAATACGTTGTAAGCACATTCCCATGTAGGGATTATCATTTGGCGGGCGGATTGCAGGCCTACTAAAATGTTCCATGAAACAGTGATTTCCTTGAAGCTTTGAACAAATTGTAATGTATAAGCAACCCAATTTGCTTCAATGACATGAAGCTGTGATCAAAGAATTCCTTTACTTCACCGAATGAGTTGTAAGCACATTCTCATGAATCTACAATAAGCACATGTTACATGGAGTCAAAGATTCTTCGATCTCAATATAACTAAAGCATGCTTTGAATTCCATCTTTTTCCTATTTTGTTAGGGTTTTTTTTTTTTTTTTTTTCTCTTGTGTGTGTGTGGTGTGTGTGTTTGGTAGGATACTAATTACATGTGCTCATTCCTTTATAAGGTACACCTACATATAGCTTTCTGTTTAGATGTTTTATGCATACTAAAAAGTACCACGATGGGCACTTGTCAAGACTCAAAAAGCATGACATCTTCAACAACAAGCTCATAATGCTTCTTGAGTTCCTCTAGATTTTTGGGGCAACCACCTTGGCAACATTATCCCAGCGGTTGGCAGTGTCCTTGTCAAACACAGATAGAGCTTTTTCAAAATATTTGTTTTGTTTGGTAGTTCAAGAGCCCAAAGCCAATTGAGGAAATTTTGATTGAAGCGTTGTAAGCGCATTCTCATATAGGGATCATAATTTGGCTCGAGGCCCGCGGGCTTAAGTGGGTAGGCTGAGGTCGGATAGGCCAAAGCTCGGCACAACCCGATGGTTAGGCTCGCTTTAAGGTTAGGTAGGGCTTGGGCATAGGATTTGAAACCCTTGGTCCGCCCACGGCCCGACCCAACGCAACAAAGTCTTGCTTGGCCCAACTAGGCTCGAATAGGCCCAGCCTAGCCTAAGCCCACTTGCCTAAGCCTCTTTTTATAATATTTAATTAATGCAGTCCCTAACCTCAATTTTTTCTGTAATTCGAGATGGGCACTTGTCCAAATTCAATAAGCATGATATCTTCAACAAGAAGCTCATAATGTTTCTTGACTTCATTTTGGGATTTTTCCGCCAACCGCCTTGGTAACATTATCCTAGCGGTTGGCATTGTGCTTGTCAAACACAGTGAAAGCATTTTCAAAATCTTTGTTTTGCTTTGCAGTCCGAGAGCAGCTAGAGCCAGTTGAGGAAACTTTGCTTAATGCCATTGAAAATGAAATTTTGAGTTGGAGGATGAGGGTCTAAAGTGAAAATGATGGTGAGAAACCAATAGGAAAATTTTGGAAAACCTTTTATGCTTACTCATTTTTTCCCAACCGCATTGACAACATTATCCTAGGGGTTGGCAGTGTCCTTGTCAAACACAGCCACATAGTTTTCAAAATCTTTGTTTTGCTTGGCAGTCCAAGAGGAGCCAGAGGCAGTTGAGGACATTCGGCTTGATGCCATTGAAATTGGTATTATGTGGAGGAGAATAAGGGTCTAAAGTGAAAATGGTGGTGAGAAACAAGTAGGAAAAGTTAGGAAAACTTTTGATACTCTCGGCCCGCCAATGGTCTAGCCCGACTAGGACCAGCTCGACCTGAACTGTCCTATGACCGTTTGCCTATGCCTTTTTTTTTAAAGATTTAATTAATGCACTCCCTAACTTTAATTTTTTCAAAATCTTTGTTTTGCTTGGCAATCCAAGAGGAGCCAGAGGTAGTTGAGGACATTCGGCTTGATGCCATTGAAAATGGTATTATGTGGAGGAGGATAAGGGTTTAAAGTGGAAATGGTGGTGAGAAACAAATAGGAAAAGTTAGGAAAACTTTTGATACTCTCAGCCTGCCAACGGTCTAGCCCGACTAGGACCAGCCCGACCTGACCCGTCCTATGACCGTTTGCCTATGCCCTTTTTTTTAAAGATTTAATTAATGCACTCCCTAATTTTAATTTTTTCTGTAATCCGGGATGGACACTTGTCCAAAGGTAATAAGCATGATATCTTCAACAAGAAGCTCATAATGCTTCTTGACTTCTTTTGCATTTTTCCGCCAACCGCCTTGGTAACATTATCCCAGCAGTTGGTAGTGTCCTTGTAAAATACAGCCAATGCGTTTTCAAAATCTTTATTTTGCTTGACAGTCTAAGAACAACCAGAGCCAATTGAGGACATTCTACTTGATGCCGTTGAAAATGGTATTTTGAGGAGGAGGATGAGGGTCTAGAGTGAAAATGGCAGTGAGAAACAAATAGGAAAACTTTTTATGCCTACCAAAAAGTACCATGAAACTTTTGTTTCCTTGAATCTGTGAAGAAACCCTAATGTATAAGCAACACAATTTGCTTTAATGACATGATATCTTCAACAAGAAGGTCATAATATTTCTTGACGTCTTTTAGGGTTTTTCTGCCAACCGACTTGGCAACATTATCCCAACGATTCGCAGTGTCCTTGTCAAACACAGCTAGAGCATTTTCAAAATCTTTGTTTTGCTTGGTAGACCAAGAGGCCAAAGCCAATTGAGGAAATTTTGATTGATGCATTGTAAGCACATTCTCATGTAGGGATCATCATTTGGCTCTTGGCCCGTAGGCATAAGTGGGTAGGCCGAGTTCCAATAGACCAAAGCCTGGCACGGCCCGATAATTAGGCTCGCTCTAAGGTTAGGTAGGGCTTGGGAAAAGAATTTGAAACCCTTGGTTTGCCCACTGCTCGGCCCAGCGTGACAAAGTCTTGCTTGGCACGATTAGGCCTGAATAGGCCCAACCTAACCGTGCCTAAGCCTTTTTTTAAAATATTTAATTGATGCAGTTCCTAACCTAAGTTTTTTCTGTAATCTATGATGGGCACTTGTCAAGAATCAATAAGCATGATATCTTCAACAAGAAACTCATAATGCTTCTTGACTTCCTTTGGATTTTTCTGCCAACCTCATTGGCAACATTATCCCAGCGGTTGGCAGTGTCCTTGTCAAACATAGCCACAACGTTTTCAAAATCTTTGTTTGCATGGCAGTCTAAGAGGAGCCAGAGGCAGTTGAGGACATTCGGCTTGATGCCATTGAAAATGGTATTATGTGGAAGAGGATGAGGGTCTAAAGTGAAAGTGGTGGTGACAAAAAAATAAGAAAAGTTAGGAAAACTTTTGATACTCTCGGCCAGCCAACGGTCTAGCCCGACTAGGCCCAGCTCAACTCGGCCTATCCTAAGACAGCTTGTCTATGCCCTTTTTAAAAAGATTTAATTGATGCACTCCCTAACTTTAATTTTTTCTGTAATCCGGGATGGACAATTGTCCAAATGCAGTAAGCATGATATCTTCAACAAGAAGATCAAAATGCTTCTTGACTTCTTCTAGGTTTTTCCGCCAACTGCCTTGGCAACATTATCCCAGCGGTTGGTAGTGTCCTTGTAAAATACAACCAATGCGTTTTCAAAATCTTTATTTTGCTTGACAGTCTAAGAGCAGCCATAACCAATTGAGGACATTCTGCTTGATGCTGTTGAAAATGGTTATTTTGAGGAGGAGAATGAGGGTCTAGAGTGAAAATGGCAGTGAGAAACATATAGGAAAACTTTTTATGCCAACTAAAAAGTACCATGAAACAGTGGTTTCCTTGAAGCTATGATGAAACCCTGATGTATAATCAACACAATTTGCTTCAATGACATAATATCTTCAACAAGAAGCTCATAATATTTCTTGACTTCCTCTAGGGTTTTTCTGCCAATCAACTTGGCAACATTATCCCAGCGGTTGGCAGTGTCTTTGTCAAACACAGCTAGAGCACATTCAAAATCTTTGTTTTGCTTGGCAGACCAAGAGGCCAAAGCCAATTGATGAAATTCTAATTGATGCGTTGTAAACACATTCTCATGTAGGGATCATCATTTGGCTCTTGGCCCGCAGGCATAAGTGGGTAAGCTGTGGTCCAATAGGCCAAAGCCTGGCGCAGCCCGATAATTAGGCTCACTCTAAGGTTAGGTAGGGCTTGGGCAAAGGATTTAAAACCCTCGGTCCGTCCACGGCTTGGGCCAGTGCGACAAATTCTTACTTGGCCTGAATAGGCCGAGCCGAGCCGAGCCTAAGCCCACTTGCCTAAGCCTTTTTTATAAAATATTTAATTGATGCAGTCCCTAACCTCTTTCTTTTTTTTCTTTTTTTTCTTTTTATTCATTTTTTAATAATCAGAGATGGGCACTTTTCATGACTCAAAAAGCATGATATCTTCAACAAGAAGCTCAAAAAGCATGATATCTGCCAACCGCATTGCGACATTATCCTAGTGGTTGGCAGTGTCCTTGTCAAACACAACAAGGCCGTTTTCAAAATCTTTGTTTTGCTTGGCAATCCAAGAGGAGCCAGAGGTAGTTTAAGACATTCGGCTTGATGCCATTGAAAATGGTATTATGTGGAGGAGGATGAGGGTCTAAAGTGAAATTGGTGGTGAGAAACAAATAGGGAAATTGGAAAACTTTTGATACTCAAGGCCCGCCAACGATCTAGCCCAACTAGGCCTAGCCCAGCCAGGCCCGTCCTAAGACCGCCTGCCTATGCCCTTTTTTAAAGATTTAATTGATGCACTTCCTAACTTTAATTTTTTTTTTGTAATATGGGATGGACACTTTTCCAAACACAATAAGCATATGATATCTTCAACAACAAGCTCATAATGCTTCTTGACTTCTTCTGTGTTTTTCCACCAACCGCCTTGGCAACAATCATTGGTGGAACCAGGAATTTTTCGACGGAGGTGCAATTTTGAAAGCCTAAAAGCTTTTTAAAAAATTGACAACCAAATAGCCTTATAATTTAAACAATGCCAATTTCATTTATATGCCTAAAATGAAACTAGCACGACGGTTGATGTAGAAGAAAAAAAAAGCGCAGCATGTTTCATCTATTTTTTTTTCTAGATTAACTATGAATTACATTCTAACATACTTTGGAAGCTTGATTGATACAATATTTTCTTCCTTTGCACAAAACTTGATCAATGAATCAATTTTTATTGAAGACTTGGAGTTCTCTACAAAAGACAACAACAATAATCGTTTTTATATTGGCCAAGGACTGAATAAAAAATAATAAAAACTTATCATTTGAAAAAACAAAAAGAGGAAAGGAACCAGACCTAAAATTGCTGAAATTCAAATTTTAAAGCAAAAGCAAGGACTCCATCTCCGTTGAAATTCATATTAGGATTTGAGATGGGGCATCTTGCATGATTAAAAGCAATTTGAGATTTGCTGCATATCAGTGATATCACCTTGCACAGCTTCTTTAAATTGGATTGGGAGGCTTCCGTTCCGTGTCGGCAGTTTGCAAGTTTTTATTTTATATTTTATATTTTATATTTTATAAAAGTTTTTAAAGCTTGGCCCAAAACGACGTCGTTTTGGCCAGGACTTTTCAAAAACAATAAGACGCTGCATGCAACACAGCCAGCTAAAGAAGAATATTGTTCAGGCATTTGCTCGAGCAGTTGGTGGGCATCATAGCAGAGGGGCAACTCCAGCACCTCCAAAGCTTTTTCCGACGAGGGGATGAGGTGCCACCTTCTTGTGCCTCTGTGGGTCCGCCACCGGCAACAATATCCCAGCGGTTGGTAGTGTCCTTGTAAAATACAGCCAATGCGTTTTCAAAATCTTGATTTTGCTTAACAGTCTAAGAGCAGCTAGAGCCAATTGAGGACATTCTACTTGATGCCTTTGAAAGTGGTATTTTGAGGAGGAGGATGAGGGTTTAGAGTGAAAATGGCAGTGAGAGCCAGTCATGTAAATACAGTAGGGAAAAAATTGTTTTTGTTATAAAAAATATATTTTCCTTTTCCGTAAAGCCAAATACAAAAATATTTATATTATAAATAACATATAAACAAATTGGAAAGCTTTTAAGGTACAATGAAATTGAAGAAAACAAATTAATAGGTAAGTAAAGGCAAAATAAATCATAAGTAAGAAGGTGAGTTTGGTACGGTGAAGCATGTCAAAGATGCTGTCCTAAAGTCTTTGTAACCTCCCAACGTGCAGGTACTGGCAGTCTACAAGACTCCAAGATACGACCCCTTGTACACAAACTCAAGATCCGCTATGAGCACGTTCATAGATGGATATAGGTATCCAAGTCACAGAACCGTTGCCAAAACTAATAATATAAGAAGGGAAAATATAAAAGATAGAAGAGGAGAGAATCAGATTGTGGTATGTGATATTCTGATGGTGTTGTGGGTTGTTCAAATGTGAAGGAGGAGTGGCCTTTTATAGGCATCCAATAACATGTAACCTTCACCACATTAAACTAGAAAATTAAGTATAAATAAAACCTGAAAATTAAATATTTATAACCCCCACAATAAATAAAATAAAACAACCAAAATAATAAATAAATAAAACGGTTAAATTTTTAAAACCTTTTTAAAATTCCAACAGTTTTACACTCTTAGAATTTTCATATGGTATACTGCATATATGTGCAGGTGCCTTGAGAGCCAGTCATGTAAATACGTACATTAGGGAAAAAATTGTCCCATAAGCTGTATATACTGAAGCTCTCTTGATAGAGTAAAAAAAGGGGGCAGGGCTCCCTGATGCTTTGTGTGGGACATTATACCGGTGGCTGTAACGCTTGAAGGGTTTGTATTCACCTTGCAACAAAAAGTACCAATCTTCTCTTAGAAAACACTTTTCCAATGACATTTTGGAACTAGAATTTCACCTCAATAGATGGAAAATGAGAGCATGTCCACAGTTTTCTCCACTTTCCTCACAAAATTACTGCCAAGCTCAAAACCAAACCCAACACTACAACAATGGCTGCTACCCTGGAAGAAGTAGATGCAGAAGCTAAGCTCACCAAACCCATCTTGGCCATTTTTGCATAGGACCCTCAAAACCCACAAATCCACAGACAGCCTGCTGATCTTAGGACAGGCATTTCCTTTTTATAGACTTGAAATGAGTTTACTAGTAAAGAAAAAAAAATTATTTTCATCAAATGAGGGGAATATTAAATGATGGGTGAGATTTGCATTAAGAATTGCGTGTTGCTCTGGGAATTTTAAGCACCGCAAATTGGGTTGTATCTGGGGAACATAATAACGATGGGACTTGACTTTGGAATTTCTGGAGAAAATTAAGTGCGAATAGTTCATTGTCTGCAGTTGGCATATAAAATGCAGAACAGCAACAAATAAATATAAAATGTTTGTTTGACAGGACAAACAACTTAAAGCAATTTCCATTTTTTTGTAGGAGACATGTTGATGTACTCTTGATACAAGCAATTTTAGGGAGGGAGAAATCGAACTTAAAAACATGGTGGAGGAATACATACTCTGCCAGAAATAGTTATCCAAAGTGCAATACAAGTGACCAACAAGTCATTGATTTAGGGATATCTCTCTTATCAACATCAAAACAGATCACACATAGATCCTTGGTGATTTATAAATGGTAGAAATAGAGAGACGAACCAAACATAGCCTACCAACATCCACAGAAAATATTGACTAACTTAATAAGATATACATCTGAATTTATTCTAGAAAACAAGAGCAACAAAATTTTTCTTTTCCCATGATCATGATTGGGAACTTGTAGAATCATCAACAGGATGATGGTATCTGTTGAAAAACCACATAGAATCGGCTTTCACTGCAACTCCATCGTCGTTCCGGTGCCAACTGTAGAAGGCATGAGTTCGGTTCTTGATGTCAAAAATGGCATGACCAAAACTGGCCTCTCTATAAGCTGAGTAATCTGGCTGTGGCTCCCTCATACTGCACAAGAAAACAAAAAACATTCATAGATTAAAGTATGCAATGCTAACAAATAGGAAAGCATTGAACCCTAAAAGATCATGTACTTACTTGGTTGCCAAGCCTTCAATATTTCCTCCATCTCCAATGGTAATGTACACCGGCGCAGATTGATCTTTCACCACCGGAGAGCACTTTCCATTTTCAATATTATAGGCAATATTCGATACACGTTCCTGTGATACACACAAATTGCTTATCAGAAAAAGGAATATGTCTACAGTTTTCTTGATATCAGCATTTCAGTCAAACACTTCTCCTCAAAAGGGTTTCATGTACTAATTTGTCAAACATTAAAGCATTCCATAAAAGGGATTGATCTGTTTCAAAAAGTTTATTTTGAGCACTTACAGATCGTTCGTAGGCATGGACATGACCAGCAAAGACTACGTCAACCTTGTGCTGCACGAACCACGACTCAAACATGACTCTCATGCTCTCTCCTTCCATGTAATGATAGTTGTAGCTGTTGTACCATGGGGAATGCAGTAAGACAATCAACCATGGTGTCTCACTCATGTTAACTTTTGGTAGCTCCTGCTCAAGCCATTGGTACTGAGGAGTGTATTTACCTTGAGAACAAGGAAATTATATGTTAAATGAGACTGTTGCAGCAGCCAATTTAACAAAGACATTAATGTACAGAAGATTTCACTAACAAGTTAGAATTGATTGGATGTTACATGGACAGAAGAAGTTTCAGCTCTGTTTTCAGGATAATTTGGAAGCAAAAAGTCTCCAATCATTTAAAACAAAGTCATTAGAAAATATGACAAGGATATCATTTCCATATAATGTGAAAGTAATTTATATGATGTAATCTGCTGAGATAAACAAAGTTTGATTTACAGTATAACAATCTCTCACATGCCATGAAAGCAACAACTAAGTATTTCAAATTGAGGGGGAAAAAAGCATAAACAGAAGTTGATTTAACAAATGCAGCAAGTATCTAGTTATGTCGTCGCCAAATTACTTCACATATGGTGATTTTAACAAATTTGCAGATGCCAAGTTAACATATTTTACACTCCTAGAATTTTCATATCGTATACTGCATATGTTTTGGTGCCTTGAGAGCCAGTCATGTAAATGCAGTAGGGGAAAAAAAAGTACCATAAGCTGTATATGAAGACAAGACTATGATGTATGCTGAAGCTCTCTTGATTGAGTAAAAAAAAGGGGCAGGGCTCCCTGATGCTTTGTGTGGGACATTATACCGGTGAGTGTACGGCTTGAAAGGTTTGTATTCACCCTGCAACAAAAAGTACCAATCTTCTCTTAGAAAACACTTTTCCAATGACATTTTGGAACTAGAATTCACCTCTCTAGATATGAAAAATGAGAGCTTAAGATTAGCTATGAAATGCTTACAATTTCTGGAGCATAATCAATCTCATGGTTCCCTGCAGTCCAAATCCAAGGTTGATAAGCAGCACTTCTCTCAATGAATCTTCCAAATGTATCCCACTTAACATTGTCATGATTGGGATGATTATCTGCATAAGAGAGGTCTCCAAGGTTCAAAACTGTTTGTCCTGTAAGTGGGTTTTCTTCATAGTGAGTAAGTGTCAAGTTTGAATCAAAGGTTTGGCCCAAATCCCCTTCAAATGAGAGACAAATGGTAAGTCAAATTTACAAGTAGTCAAATAGCCAATTTGCCTTGTAAATGAATCAATAGCATGAAATTAGTTTTGGATCACAATGCTAAAAGTTAACCATTCTGTTTTGGTTATTAAATAAATAAATTACTTACCCATGAGACCAAATGTGTAAGGGACATCTGGCCCAACTTCAAGAGGAGTTACAAACCAGAACAGCCTCTCAGTGTGCCCAATTCCAACCACATAGTAATATTTGGTATTGTACTGCCCAAACTTATATATTATTAGTTCATAATTTCAGTCAAACCCCAGGATCCTACTAAGACGACCCCGAACTCGACTCAGACGATGACCCCGAACTCAAATCAGATGACGACCTCGAACCCGAATCAGACGACGATTACCTATGAAGCTTCCGCTGCACAGATTGGCATAAAGTTGGATGGCACCAACTATGCCCTATGGTCCCAAGTTGTCAAGTTGTATATCTCCGGCAAAGACAAAAATGATGGAGTATGAAAGTGATATCAAAAGCTATAAGGGTTTACTAGTGAAATACCCCCTGAACTTGAACCTCGCTTTCAATTTGCCCCCTATCCTTTTTTTTTAGAAAATTTAGGATATGAACTATTTTTTTTCGCCAATTTCCCCCCTGCCGTCTAAATTTGCAACATTTCATCCAATTTGCCGTTAAATATGAGGGTAAAATAGTCATTTTCATATTAAAATAAAATAAAACAATTTAATAAATTAACAGAAAATTGGATGAAATGTTGAGATGTAGACGGCAGGGGGGAAATTGGTGAAAAAAAAGAGTTCATATCCTTAATTTTCTAAAAAAAAAGGATAGGGGGCAAATCGAAAATTAGGTACAAGTTTAGGGGGTAAATCACTAGTATACCCAAAGCTATAATGATATTCTGCTGGAAGATCGAGTTTGCATATTTTTGGATGGCCTTAATGATCATCTTGATGAGGCTCGAAGTGATGTTCTTCACATGACTTCGTTCCCTACAATGGAACAAACTTATGCCTATGTCCTCCGTGAAGATGTTCGACAAGCTGTGATGATGGGTTTATCCGCACCCATTGGCGCTGGCTTAGCGGCAAAGAATGCGTCTCGATTAGGGCCCCCTACTCGTGCTGGACAGACCCAGAATTCTTCTATTGTGGCCCACCTTCAGATCCAGTCGTATGCTATTGTTGCTGGTGTGCCACCTCCTAAAACCATCCCACCTTCTCGTCCCAAGGCTCCGACTGATGGAAGTGGTTGCACGTATTGTGGCAACCCCAAACATACCCGCGACACCTGTTTTAAGTTGAATGGTTATCCTGACTGGTGGGAGGACCTCTGCGCTCGCAAGCTCAGAGAAACTGCTAGTAGTTCCGGCCATGCTACTCTTGTCTCTACCGAACCCCAATTAGCCTAGTTTCCGCAAGTAGACCCTACTGATAGTCTCGCGCCTCCGGATGACTCAGGTAACTGCGGTTATGTATTTCACACTTCTGATCTACGAGATACTACTGGTTGGATAATTGATTCTGGCGCCACTAATCATATGACCTTTGATTTGAATGATTTTTTGCACACCACTACACCTGGCCGCACAAGTATTGCCAATGCGAATGGAGTTACCTATCCTGTGACAGGGGCCAGCACTGTCGCCCTTTCACCTTCTCTGTCCCTTTCCAATACTCTACTTGTTCCATCTTTGTCCAATAAATTAATGTATGTAAGCTAGGCAACTGAGCAACTAAATTGTTGTGCACTGATTTGTCCCAATGTTTGTTTACCATAGGATATTCTCACCAAGGAGATCATTGGGCTTGGTACTAAAAGAAGGGGGTTGTACTATGTGGATGACTTTAGTATGGGACGTGCCAACAGTGTGAAGCATCCGTCTGATGACAAGCACCGACAGATTTGGGTCTAGCACCAACGTTTGGGGCATCCATCTTTTGGTTATATGAGACACTTATTACCCGAGTTATTTTCTGTATTTAAGGACTCATATTTTAAATGTGACACTTGCATTTTAGCCAAGAGTCATAGAGCATCCTATCCTTTAAGTATGAATAAAAGTACCATTCCTTTTTCTTTAATTCATTCTGATGTTTGGGGACCATCATCTATTTCTACTCATTCCGGTATTCGTTGATTTGTCACATTCGTATATGATTGTACACGGGTTACATGGCTTTATTTGATGAAAAATAAGAATGAAGTGTTTTCCCTATTCCAATTCTTTCACAAACAGATGGAAATGCAGTTCAATGCTCGAATATAGATTCTTCACTCAAACAACGGTGGAGAATTTGTTAATCATGACTTTCACACTTACTTCCAGACACATGATATTATTCATGAGACAACTTGCCCCCAAACACCACAACAAAATGGTGTTGCCAAACGGAAGAATCGTCATCTCCTTGAAACAACCCGTGCTCTTCTCATTGGTGACCATGCTCCTCGTCATCACTAGGATGATGTTGTCGTCACTGTTGTCCACCTTATCAACTGCATGCCTTCTGGGGTCTTGAATTTCAAAACTCCATTACAAGTGCTCGCGCAACAGGGGCCTCTGGCCTCTGTTTTGGTGCTTACCCCTCGCATTTTTGGTTGTGTGGCCTTCATTCATCTCCACAAAAATTGACAAAGCAAACTTGATTCGTGTGTGCTTCGTTGTTTTTTTTGGGTTATGCCACTCATCAAAAAGACTACCGATGTTATCATCCTCCTACCCAGCGAACCTATGTCACTTTGGATGTCACCTTTCTGGAATCGGAGATGTTCTTCTATGACCCAACATCCAATTCCACTCTTCAAGGGGAGATACAGAGTGAAGAGCCCAATTGGAGCAGCTTGGAAAAAGAAGATATTCATCTCTGCACGAAGATTACTCTCAACCAAGAAACAATAACAATCGATCGTCCCGAGTCTGGCACTTGAGAATGCTCTCTGCCAAACAACGATCGATCGCCTAACCCCTGCGAAGCTATTTTTGATTCGAGTCATACTCCTACAGACAACTCAGAACAACAAGATGAAGACCCCCCCCCCCCCCCCCCCCCACCCCCCCTCCCCCTTCTCTTTAGAGGATAAATCTATTGGATATTAATTACTTTTCAGGCAAAATCGTGGGAAGCCACCAAACCGTTATTCACCTTATATTGGCAAGACATCCAAGTATCCAATTGCAAATCATGTATCCACTAAGAAGCTGTTTGAACCACTCAAGGCTTTTGTGCATCAGTTGTCTGCTATCCATATTCCAACCAAGGTTTCTGAAGCATTGAAAGATCCTAAGTGGGTCCAAGCTATAAAAGAGGAGATGAAAGCTCTTGAGAAAAATCAAACTTGGACATTGGAGACTATACCACGAGGAAAAAAGACTGTCGGATGTAGATGGGTGTTTACTATAAAACACAATGCAGATGGATCTATCGAGCGATACAAGGCATGACTTGTGGCAAAAGGGTACACATAGACCTATGGTATAGATTATGAAGAAACCTTTGCACCAGTTGCAAAGTTGAACACTGTCAGAGTCTTATTGTCCCTTGCAGCTAATTTAGATTGGTCACTACACCAGTTTAATGTAAAGAATGCTTTTCTACATGGTGAACTCACGGAGGAGGTGTACATGGACATTCCTCCTGGATATAATACTACTTAGACTGGAACAGTATGCAGGTTACGAAAAGCATTGTACGGATTGAAACAGTCATCACGTGCATGGTTTGCACGGTACACCATGACAATGAAGAACAATGGTTTCAAATAGAGCAATCAGATCATACTCTGTTCTTGAAACATCAGAAAGGGAAGGTAACAGCGTTAATAATCTATGTTGATGATATGATTATTACTAGGAATGATAAACAGGAAATATCACAGCTACAAGACTATTTGGCTACTGAGTTTGAGATGAAGGATCTAGGTGGACTCAAGTATTTCTTGAGAATTGAGGTGGCTCGATCGCAGCAAGACATATTTCTCTCTCAAAGGAAATATGTCTTGGACTTGTTCACAGACACATGAATGCTATTTGCAAACTTGCAGACACTCCTATTGTTCAGAATCATCATCTTGGAGAATATCCGGATCAAGTTCCAACTAACAAAGAAAGATACCAAAGGTTAGTGGGAAGATTGATCTATTTGTCACATACTCGACCAGACATTGCTTATTTGGTGAGCCTTTCAGCCAATTTATGCACTCTCCAAGTGAAGACCACATGAATGCAGTTCTTCGAATACTTAGTTATTTGAAGTCTGCACTTGGAAAAGGACTTGTGTTCTCAAAGCATGGTCATCTGAATATTGATGGTTATTCATATGCAGATTGGGCAGGTAGTGTAACAGATAGAAAATCCACATCGAGTTACTTCACATTCGTGGGAGGTAATTTGGTGGCATGGAGGAGCAAGAAACAGAATGTAGTAGCTTTATCTAGTGCAGAAGCCAAGTTCAGAGGCATGACTAAAGGGATTTGTGACTTATTTGGTTAAGAAAGTTGCTTACTGAACTTAGGTATAAACCTACATCCACAATGAATCTCTTTTGTGACAACAAGGCTGCTATAGTTATTACACAGAATCTGGTTTAGCATGATCGTACTAAACATGTTGAGGTGGATCGACACTTCATTAAATAGAGGCTTGAGGCTAAACTGCTTCAATTTCCTTTTGTGAAATCCGAGGATCAATTGGCGGATATTTTGACAAAGGCGATTTCCAGTAAAGTATTCCACAATTCACTGGATCAGTTGGGCATTGGCGACATCTATGCACCAACGTGAGGGGAAGTGTTGACTTAGTTTCCTTACACACCAAGAATTCCTATTATAATTGTAATTAATTTACTTTAATTCATGATTTCCTACTGTAAATAGAAATATGAATTTATTATTTACTTGCCTATTCAGGTTTTGTTGTATTATAAATATGACCTTCTACAAAGAGAAAAATACACAGAAAATTCCCACAAACAAATATTTTCTCATAGTTCTCATATTTTAGTAAAAAGAACAAAAAAAAAAAGAGGAAAACAGAAAGGAAGATTGAAATTTACCTCTAAGTTTCTGATGGTACAGTGGTGAATGTAACCAGAAGTGTAATCATGGTATGTATAGGTTTTAGCTTTGCCTTCAGCCATCCTTTTCTTTTGACCTTCACTCCAGAAAAGCACTTTGCTGGAGCCTTTTTCATCCACAGTGACCCATGAAACAATCATGGCCTTTCCCATGTGGTCTCCTTGTGTTATATGAACCTTGGATCAAGAACACACACACATATAATACAATTAAACAAAATGGAGCTAAAAAATCATACCAGTTAATCAATTCCATCAAGAAGAAAAACAAAAGTGTGAAGCAAGCCATATAATGTGGTACTCGTATAGGCCAGAGTCGATGATATCAACAGATAATGTGGTACAAATAAGTCACATCATTAAGCTACAACTGACTAGAGATAGAGAGAGATAGGGGAGATATATACTTGTTGAGGTGCATTATAGCCATGAGGGACTAGAAAGGCATCACTTTCATAAGGCATATCAACAGTCTTCTCAGCTTTCCTCACAAAAGGGCTTGTTATACCTCCATTGCAAACCACAGCCAAGTTAAAAACCAAACCCAAAACTACAAAACTAGCTACCCTTGAAGAAGTAGAAGCAGACGCTAAGCTCACCACACCCATCTTGGTCATATTATTACTCAAGGCACCCTCAAACCCTACACAAATTCCATTGCGCTCAGCAAAATCATGCTCTTTTTATAGACACATAAAAATTAATTTAATTTAAATAAAGAAAATCTAAAGTTTATCAGGAAATATGGGGAATATTATTCAGAGCTGTATAGGAATATGCACGTTTATAAGGCTAAAGGGATTTGGATTTGCATGGTTTTCTATTTATTTTTAACATGTGTACTTATTCTTCTGGGAATTTTAGTTGAGTTGTGTTTCTTTGGGATCGGAAATAGTGATTTTGTTTACACCATAATCAATCGAGCATGCCCAGCCTCAAAACAACTAGCACCAAGGCAGACATGCCTTCTCCCCTGCCGAAGGAAGACACTCTTCCAAGGTGCCAGACACCTGCTGAAGCTCCCGACTGCCGAAGCTCTTGACTGCCGAACCTAATCTCCTAGACACGTGTCACCACCAGAGCAACTTGCACAAAGTCCCACATCGAAACTTTGTGCAAACCTCCCACTTTCACTCCCCTATAAATAGGGAACAGTGCCCAAGTGAAAAGGGTAACTAATTTCTTGCTTTTACTGTTACTCTGCCAAAGTTACCACTTATAGCTGACTTAAGCATCGGAGAGCCTTCGGCCGGCACCACACTGGTGTCCGAAGCTTAACGACTGCTTCTCCTACTTTGTCTTTTGCAGGATACCCAGCTACCGAAGGTCCTAGCCCTTTTTCCCACCGAAGGTCCTAGCCCTTTTTCCCACCGAAGGTCCTAGCCCTTTTTCCTACCGAAAGTCCCAGCCATTTTCCCTGCTGAAGACAATCCCCTTCTCTCTAAGTTGACCCTCTCCCATTTTGAACTTCAACAGATTTTATACAGTTGGACTTCGGAGTTCTGTGTGAATCAAACGTATCTATTCTTGGATTGGAGCAATCAAAATATAACAATAGCTGGTTTACCATAGGAGAGGTGTTTGGGTTGAGATTTGATTAAACAAAAAGAAAAAAGTCGTAATCTGTTATGAACCTCGATGTAATGGATGCCTACCATAGCATATTATACCATACCAAGAATTACCCACCATGACTCACCCGAATGACTCATCATTGTAATTATACAATATTAGTAAATAGTGTAATCCATATGCCTACAAATACAAGGCATCAACTATGAATGAAGAACAAGAATAGAAAAGATGAAGCTCACGGTGGAGCTCTGGATAATCATTGTTTTTCTTCCTCTAAATTCTCTCCAAATTTTTCCTAGTTTTATAACACGTTATCAGCACAAATATCTCTCAAATACCAACTGAATTTTTCAATCAAACCCCTCTGCTTCATTACCTTTCTATCTCAAGCTTTAGCTGCTAACCTCTGCAACTATAAATATCTTCTCTAAAACATATCTACAGACATACCAGAGAAGAAAGGGTTAAAAGAAAATAGACTAACCAAACCAGAAAAACAAGAGAGCTTGGAGAGCGGAGAAAAAGTTGTCGTTTGGAGATGGAGTGGTGCAAGGTCCAACAAGTATTTGGCTCTATAGAAGGCTATTGCTAAAAACAACTAAAAGGAATTGTTGGTGACTATTTAAGAGATAAGCCGCCAACAGGGTCTAGCCCAGTAGAAAAGAGCCTTGACTTATAAACTAGAGGTCTCATGTTCGAGCCCACATGACATCATAGTTAAGTGTGTGAGAGAAATCCCCCTGTGTGTGTGTGAGAAATCCCCCTCTCCTATAATTTAGACTATCACTTGTAAAAAAACAAAAAAAAACAGAGATAAGTCCACTGTCTTTCTTCTGTCTTGATAATATAATTTATGCTATTCGATACTCTTACTGACCATCCAAAGTGAAGTGCATTGAAGTTTGTATATGGCAGGTGAAAATCAATTTTGTGTGGGGGACAAACGTGATATTCTCTAGCAGACTAGCACTAAGGATTTTCTCTACTTTTCTAATTACATATATTAGTATAATAATATTATATTATTTCCTAAAGAAAGTCATACTTCTATATATTAATATATATGCAAATATCTTTCTTTATGCTTTTATTAATAATTATCTTTGAATATGTATGATTCTTAATAATCTGTTTGATTATTCAACAGGACCTAGGAAAGGTCATTGCAACAATTGATCATGAAAGGTCATTGCTACAATCATCATGAAATGACAGAGACAAGCAATAGATTATCAGTGCCTGTGAACTCGCAGCCCACTTATGATCAATAAGACCGAAGATCTAGATTCTCAATATATATAATGAAGGGTCAAAAGTCCCTAAATTCATGTACATTTAAAATAGGCAAGAAGATTCTTTTATATTAAGTGGCGGTTTTATTCCCACATTTATTTATTTTTGTTTAAAGTATGGAGTAGATTAGTTATCCATACAATCGCATTTATTTTGCCGTACATTTACTTTATCATTTAAAGTATGGTGTGAAATTAACATCCATACAGCAATCAATTTACTTTATGAATTTATTTTACCGCGCATTTACTTTTATTTAAAGTATGGAGCGGGTTTATCGTCCATACTAGCAATATTTATTTTGAGAATTTATTTTACAAGTTCGTTATGATGAATTGTATATCATGCAAGAAATCGGAACCTGAAGTTCCTTGACCATCATCATACAACTCCATGAGGACCTGAAGATCCTTAATGATGAAATAATATGAGAGCTGGCAGTCTCTCCAAAACTATATTTGTGAAAAAGTGATCGAACCTGAAGATCCTTCGCATATAAACCATGACTTGAAGCTCCTTGATAATATAACAGTGTCGTACACATGAATATTAAATATACTTGCAAATACATGAATAGTAACCATTTTGGATGAACCGTTACTATATACAAAAGGGGACCTGTAGTTCCTTAAACTCATAAAAGAGTAATTAAATGAGAAACTAGAAGTTTCAACTATTTATTTTACATCAGTTTAATTATTGTCCTACTTTAATTATTGTATTTTATTTATTTCATTTCAATATTTTCTATGTATGGATCATAAGTTCAAAATATGACATGAAGTTCAAACATCTCAATTATGATGTTTAATTATGTGTAATCCAAAACCAAAAGTTTTAAGTACATTTACATAAATGTAAATCTGGAGTTCAAAGCACAACTATTAATTCATTATTGAATTCACATGTTTGAACCTGAAGCTTCGAATATATGAAACCAAATTTTCATAAATATCATGAACCTAGTTCATTGGTTATGAGTGCTTATTTGGAATTTAATTCATGGAACATGAAGTTCTATATATATGAGATAAATTTGCAAGAACCTGAGGTTCTGTAGACAAACATACAAAGTGTTTACATAGAATATGAAGTTCTATATTTTTGATATCATGACTAAGAAATTATAAGATCAAGTTTTACGAAGAACCTGAAGTTTCTTGGTCACTCATATTATTTCAAAAATGAACCTGAAGTTCATATGATTTAAAGATGTAGTGGATGCTATGTTCATATTATTATGGAGAATTGGAACTTGCAATTCTATATTACAAAAGAGAAAAATTACATAACCAAGATTGCAGCAGATGTTTAGTGCCTCAGAATTTAGGCATCTACATGAGAATTTTTGTGTTCCTCATGTGTACTTCTTCATAAACTTGCAACACATAAACAAGTTCCTCCAAATCTTTATTTTTTTTTTTTCAAGTCTTCTGATTTTTTGATCAACATCACTGAGCATCCTCCGCAATGTTATGACTTGCGATCTAAGTGCTTGAACTTCTTGGGATCTGGCCAGCAACCATCGTCCCAAATTGGTAATTGATGCAGCATACTACATGCTAGCAACCAGAGAGTCATTGACAGCACCACCAGTGGCGGACCTATGCAGGCGCAAGGAGGCGCGCCCGCACCTCCGGTCGCTGGAAATTGCGATTACAGGTGCTAGAGTTGCACCTCTACTTCATACCAGCGATGCACATAACGTGTTCGAAGAAATGCGCAAACCACTGGGCGCTGCGCACAGCGCACGCGCTCTTTTTTTTTTTTTAACGAAGCCTGGCCAAAACAACGTCGTTTTGGACCAGGCTATTTTAAAACATGCTGCTTGTTTTTTTTGTTTTTTTTAAACCTGGCCAAAACGACGTCGTTTTGGACCAGGGTTTTTTAATTTAATAAAAAAAGGGGAAACTGATGCTGTACGTGGGCTTTTTGTGGCCTTTTCAAAAGGGCTTCTATTTCCTTACTTAAATGGGATTTAATTGGGAGTTCTCTTTATTCAATTGGGTTTTGGGAATTCCTTAATTAAGTAGAATTGTGAATTCTCTTTATAAACGACCAATTTAACATCACCCAATTTCATCAAAGTGTGTGTGCATCACAAGAATCCTGCGTTTTTTTTCCTTCTTGAGTGCGCCAATCCAAAGTATGTCGAATGTATTTTTTTTTCTTGAGCAAAAGCCAATTTTGTTTATTCTTTTTTTAATAATTTTTTTTTTCTTATTTAGCTCTCTCTATACAGTTATGGAACGGTACTTTCAGAGACAGAGTTCAAATCCTACTTCAAATAATCTGGCTAGTTCCAACCCTCCTTCAAATAATCCGGCTAGTTCAAATCAACCTTCAAATAATCCTCCTACTTCACATCCTCCCTTGAATAATTCGGGTAGTCCAAAACGATCAGAGGTCACTGAGTTGGATGAAATATTGGCTAATCTTCCTGCAGACCCTGGACTTAGACCTCCAAAGACTTATTATAATCCCAATTTTCGAGAACAAATCCAAAGAGCCTATCTGCAAAGGGGTCCTTGTCAGCCTAAAAGCCAAAATGACATGCCTCAAACACTTATGGGTCCTTGTAATCGATGTTTTCTTGTGAAATGGTTTGATTCATTTGTTTGGTTGGAGTATAGTCACTACTACAAAAATCGCAATAGACGACGGTAATTCACCGTCGTGTATCCGGTTTTTCAACCGTCGTGAAATCGACCGACATCTTTTGATGCATAAAACCACGACGGTAAATCCCCGTCGTCTATTATTGGTAAAGACGACGCTTTTACTCAAAACCGTCGTCTTTAAATATAATAGACGACGGTTTTTTTTGAAAAAACCGTCGTCTTTACATCTAATAGACGACGGTTTTTTCAAAAAAACCGTCGTTGTTTTTCTATATAGACGACGGTTTTTTTTAAACCGTCGTTGTTCTTACTAAAGACGACAGTTTTTGTGGAAAAACCGTCGTTATTGATTGGTAAAGACGACGATTTTTGTTAATTAAAACCGTTGTCATTTATGAGTAAAGACGTTGGTATTTTGTAAAAACCGTCGTTGATTGTATATAAAGACGACGGCATTGTGTTAAATTTGTCGTCTAATATGTTCCCAAGTTGTTACATTGTAGTTTTTTGTTTCCTATGATTCTATACAATGTTTTTAACTAGAAAATAAATTATAATGCTTTATTAACGAATACATACAATCAAAAATTATTTCTTTCATAAAATTTGAAGATTCAATAGTTATTACATAGTCAACCAATCTTTATTCTATTACATTCATACTTCCTACCTATAATTAGAAATAAAGGAGTTCACAAATTCTACTAATTTGATATGAACTTCATCAATTTGTTCTTGGGTTGACTTAGCTCTGCCTTCTTGCACATTTTCCAAGTTGTTGTATTCCTTTCCCTTGTAACAATATCAGCAACATCAGGTCATTCTACAAGACTTGCAAAATTAACATCAAACTCCACAAATGCAAATCTTATATAAGATTTGTAATTATAATTAGCTAATCTCACAGCTATATTGAAAACTAATACTACCACAACAAAAATTACATAGGCTCTTTCATTTACAAACAGAACATATATATTTCAAAGCCCCAAGACATCAAGAATAAGACAAAATTATTAACAAGCTAATGATGAAAATGGAACTACCACTCCTTACTTGCTAATTGGAACTACCAAATATTTCCTTTAGTATTAGTTTATTTAATTTTTCAAAGCCAGAAGGTTAAATAGAGAGAACCTTTGAGAAGGGTCCTTTGATAACAAAACTGAAACTGTAAGCTCAAAAGAAGATGGTCTTTGATATATAAATTAATGAAGGCCATAGACGCAAACAGTAACCTACCTTAAAGCTTAACCATCCTTAATATTAACCAAATAATACAATCCCTCTCATATAAAAAGTATACCTATTTGGTCTTCAAAAATCACATGTGTCATACGATTCATATGTCTTAAACAAAATACCAAAGAAACAGCATTGGAAACAATAATGCAATGCCATTTAATTCATAAGAGGAAACAAAAATGAAGCAATTATATAAGTAACTTCAAGTAAGATCAGAAAATCTTCTGAAGAAGAACGCATGTCAACAGAATCGAAACTCGGACACCATCAAATGATTACCACAATACTTACCCTCTAAAATAGTTAAATCTATAACAAAAGATCTCAGTTTGCTCAAAAGGGAAACTAAAGAAATCTCCCACTCAAAAAAGTCAAGAACCTCTGCATTCTCTATGCTGAACCTCACAATTAAGAAGCTGGTTACACTGGTTTTTTCTCTTCAGCACAACAGAAAATGAAAATCATACATTATCTCCCTTTCCTCCAAATTTTAGCAACTGGGCAACCCCCATTTTCTCCTCAATGGTACAACAAACAGAGCTTCCTATCAACTCTACCTCTTTCCCAGTCCTACACTATCACAACCCACCAATCCCAATCATGCACCTTCCATAACCAAAATGCAAAGCCCAAATCACAGAATTAACGAAACCCACAAAACATAATTAAGCAATTAAGAACTTTCATTGAAGAAAAGTTAAAAGAAAACGAACCTCCTTATGAAATATAAGCATATGGTTTTCAGTTTGCATTACTCTTTTCAGTTTGCATTACAATTTTTGTTTTAAAGTAAGAAAACCAAAATCCAAAATTGACCAAACCAGTAGCAAAATTGAGCTCCATATCCATTCCATCATCACAATTATCATAATGATAAAAAACAAGCATTACCCACCAAACAAAATCAAACCCATCAAACCAGATCAACCAAGATCACAAAAGAGAAAGCACGGAAATTGAGCTCACCTGAGCAACAGAAATCCTAAGCAGAGCTCTCCTGACTCTAAAGTCCATAGCGTCAGAGATCCCCATTTGGATCCTCATCAGCTCACCCACCGTCATAACCCGCTTGGGCTTTCCGGGTCCCGACCTGGACCCATCGGACCCAAGACTCTTCTTGGAGCCCGAACCCGGCGATTTGAGACCCATTGCATTCTTCATCTTGCTGGCAGCTACATAAGTGAGCGATCTCTGCAACGCCGGCGAGCCGTTGGGCGAGTTGGCGTGCTGGGTCGGTGAGTCCAAGTGAGAAGAAGCGGAAGACGACGTGAAAGCCAAGGCCTTTCCGGTGGAAGTGCGGCAGGCGGCAACGAAGATCTCGGTGGAGCAAACGATATTATCGATCACGACCCTGCAAAGCAAAAGAAGTGAATGGTCAAGAGAGAGATGAATAACATATAGAGAAACACAGATATGAAGAGAGATCTGTGACGACGAGGTTAGGTTTTCGATTTCGATGGAGGAGTCTCTCTTGGAGGTCTGGTCGAGGGCAAGAGTTGAGGGACGTAGAGAGATGAGGAAGATTTGTGAGGGCGCCGCGAGAGTTCAGGGAGGGAATGTTTTCGAGCTTGGCGGAAATCTAAAAATTTTAGGTCGAGAAACTCACTTAAGGAGACTTCCGTGTTTTAAAACACGACGTTTGTAAATTTACAAACGTCGTGTTTTAAAAATTGAAACAACCAAAATCGATTTAAGTGGTGTGTAAGATGGTATATTACGACAGTTTTATAAAACCGTAGTCTTTTAAAATACAACGACGGTTTTAAACTTCTCTGTCGTCTATTTGGTGTCGTGGTTTTACAATTCTGTAGTAGTGAGTAAAGAAAAAGATGCTGTATTTTGTCTTCATTGTTATCTTTTTAAATGCAACTTTGATAAACAAGGAAAGGCTGGAAGTGATGTCTTCACTGAGAAAGGGTTTAAAAATTGGAGGAAGGGACCCAAGAATTTTAGGGACCATGTTGGACAAGTTGGAAGTCTTCACAATAAAGCTACACGATATTGTACAGATTTAATGAATCAAAAGCAACACGTTGAAACCATTGTGATCAAGCAGACAGACCAAGCTCGTATTAATTATCGCATTCTAATAACTGCCACACTTGATTGCACTAGATATTTATTGTGACAAGGTCTTCCTTTTCGTGGTCATGATGAAAGCGAAACATCTAGGAATAAGGGTAATTATGTGGAGCTTTTGCAATTTCTTGCCGATCATGATAAGAAAGTTCGTGCCGTTGTGTTTGAGAACGCTCCAAAGAATCTCAAGTATATTGCTCCTAAAATTCAAAAAGAGCTTGTCAATTCTTGTGCCGCTGAAACCATTGATGCAATTATTAGTGATATGGACGATGCATTCTTTTCTATATTGGTAGATGAATCATGTGATGTTTCAATAAGAGAGCAAATGGCGGTGGTGTTGCGTTATGTGAACAAAAAAGGGCAAGTAATTGAAAGGTTTGTGGGTGTCCAATATGTCTCTGATACGACTAGTAGCAAATTGAAAGAGGCAATTGAGCAGTTGATTTCTTCAACAAATTTGAGTATGTCCAGGCTACGAGAACAGGGGTATGATGGTGCTAGTAATATGAGAGGTGAGCTCAATGATCTTAAAACACAAATTTTGAGAGAATATCCTCAAGCATATTATGTCCATTGTTTTGCACATCAACTACAACTAGCTCTTGTAGCTGTGGCAAAGGGAAATGAAAACATTGCTACTTTCTTCACAACGGCTAGTAGTGTCGTTAATATTATTGGAGCATTGTGTAAGTGTTTATACCACTTTGCAAAACCCAAGGGAAGGTGTCGTATAGTAGTGTAGCTCGGAAGTCCGAGTGTCGTTTCCATAGAGGGCGGTGTAAAGAAAATAACAGAGATGAAAAAGAACAAGTGTGATTGAGAGGTAGATTTATGCAAGATTTGATTTAAAGAAAATTTA
This sequence comes from Prunus kanzakura, assembly GCA_020521455.1. Lineage (NCBI taxonomy): Eukaryota > Viridiplantae > Streptophyta > Magnoliopsida > Rosales > Rosaceae > Prunus > Prunus kanzakura. The sequence goes on from BPUM01000821.1 coordinate 430,858, forward strand.
ATTGATTAAAACACCAAGGCATTGGGGTTCCACTTTTAACATAAGCATGCAACTCTTATTAATTTGATCCACAAAATATTTTCCATTGTAGTTGTTCAAAATAATTAAAGCTCTTTTTAATTTCCTTTAGAAGTATTCTAAGCATAACTTGTACCATTGGCAATAAACTATCAAAAAATAATCTTCATCAAAATTCTATTAATCTAAGTAATTCTCTTCTCTTTTAAAAGCATGAAAGTTTTTACTACACAATGGGAAAAACATAAGTGAACCCATGAAATAGATTATCAAACATTCATCAATTAATTAAAAAGAAAATTACAAATTCCATTTGAACAAAAACTACAAATTCACATTAAAGCTTAAGTTTGGATCAAACTAATAAAAATTACATACACATATTAAAAGCTTTCCCCCTAGCCTTAGCTAGGGAGTTAGTTCCCCATAAAATAAAACTAAAACAGAAATTTAGAACTAGAAGAATTGGAGGAAGGAGAGAGAGCTCAAGAGAAGATTGTGAGCTTGGTGTGTGTTTTTTAAGCTTGAAGACTTCTCTATTTATAGGGCTAAGAGGGAGGAACATCATGATGAATTCCAACACCACCATTCCTATTCCAATACAATCCATAACTCCCACTTCATGTTGTCTAAGTTAGTGTGGTTGGAATCAATTCTTTTTTGTTTGCTTCCATCCCATACTTCTTTTCCTTTCTTCTTTCGGCATGGGTGTGACACTTCATGCATTATTTTCAATTCTTTAGCTGCTGCACCTCAAGCTTTCTTCACATGGGTTTTCAAAGGTGTTCAATTATGGCTGCCTTTTGCTGCCAACCCATGTGGGTTTTCTTTTGGTTGCTGGAAAAAATGATTCTTCTGAACCAGGCTTGGTGTAGGAAGGCCTGAGGTTTCAATATATATCCAATGGGGCTCAAATTTGGATATGTCATAATAGACACCCATTGGAACAACTTTTATGAAGAATGTATTCACATCTGAGCAGTACAAGTGTATGTTTTGGGCCTTACAAGTTGACTGCCAAAAATAGACTGGAATTGACTTCATTTCTTTTCTTTCCTTTCTTTTTGCTTCACATGCATGCACATTCTTTCTCTTTAATAGCTCCAACATACACCTATATAAAATCATGATATTAGAATGTAACAATTATTGCCCAATTGATAAGAGTTTGGGTGCCACTTCAAAGAGAGATTACCAAAATAGAGAATTCAAATGAATTAGCCTATATTTCAATGAAGTGCAAATGGATTCGTAAAATCCAATGGAACATTCTAATTGGTGCAAAAATCAGTAAAACAAAGTACTAACAAATATAGATTAGGGATAGAAATTGTAATAATTATGTGTTTATTAGTAATCGTCATGATGCACTTAGAGAGCAACAACAAAAAGATATTATGAAAGCTCTTGAAATTGATGATCTTGAAACGGGGCAAGGGTTAAATCAAGAGACTACTCTCAAACGTCCTTGTGATACACGTTGGAACTCACATTATGATACTTTACTTAGTATTAATACTATGTTTCATCCCGTGGTGAAGGTGCTTGAATGGATTGTTGATGATGTCAACCAAGATAAATTAGGTGAAGCAAATAGGTTGTTAAAAGAAATACAAACTTTTGACTTTGTGTTTCACCTATATTTGATAAGATTTATATTGGGAGTCACAAATGATTTGTCAAAGGCATTACAAAAGAAAGATCAAGATATTGTGAATGCGATGATGTTGGTCCAAAGATGTAAGCAAAAGCTACAATCCGTGAGGGATGATGACTTTGATGATTTGCTTGGCGAAGTATCAAGATTTTGTGGCAACAATGATATTGACGTTCCTAACATGGATGATTTATTTGTACCACAAGGGAGATCACGACGTAAAGCTTAGAAAATCACAAACCGCCATTATTATCGTGTGGACCTATTTCTTACTATCATTGATAAGCAACTAGTGGAATTGAATAATCGCTTTACAGAGGTAAATACTGAATTGCTCATTTGTATGGCATGTTTGAGTCCGGCTTATAATTTTGCAGCTTTTGACAAACAAAAAATACTTCGTTTTTCTAAATTTTACCCTCAAGAATTTAATGACTGAGACCTCATGAGGCTTGAAGATCAACTTAGGCTTTATATTGTTGATATGCAGAGCAGCACAGAGTTTTCATCATTGAACGGAATTACTAATCTGGCTGAAAAATTGGTGAATACAGGAAGGAGTAGAATATACAACTATGTATATTTACTTGTTACATTGGCTTTAGTTTTACCTGTTGCAACTGCTTCGGTTGAGAGAGCTATTTCAGCTATGAATATTGTGAAAACACCATTGCATAACAAAATGGGGAATCAATGGTTGAGTGATAGCTTGGTTGTTTACATTGAGAAAGATGTTTTTTCTTGTATTAGTAATGCAAATATAATGCGACGTTTTCATGATATGAAACCTCATCGGCAACAATTGTAGGTTAATTGTAATGTTATTTTTTTAATTAATTATGAATAACATTAGTATTGTTTAAATGATAAGGATGTTTAGTTTTTTTTTTTTTTTTTTTTTTTGGAGCTCTTAGCTTTTAAAAATTGCACCTCCGCTGAAAAATTCCTGGGTCCGCCGCTGAGCACCACTATCTGATCTCACTGCTAACAATATTTGCTTATGGGGAGCAATATTCAAATCCAAATTATTTTGGGGATGGGAAGACATTTTTGGAAAAAAGGGTGTGGAAACGAACCCCTTAAGTACTGGCAGAAAGTAAGGAATTTAATCTACTGAGATAAATGAACTGTGCATTATAAGCATCATATATACTAAGAGGTAAACACATGACAACCATCCTTATTATTCAAATTCTTGTTCCACAAAATCTATTCTTTCCACTCAAGCTTGTCGACCACGTTCAGGTATTCGATCTGACCTTTGAGATATTTTTGTTTATGAAAAGATTCACTTCTTGTCGTTTTACTCTTTACTTAATTTACGGATTGTCTTATTGAGAATTTTTTCAAAAGTAATCTAACGGATTTGAGACGAACGTGTGGTTTATATTGAAGCCACTTGTTTTCTATATTCTTTTTTTTGCTATATATATTCCCTACTCTTGGACAGTTATATAATACCCCTTGTTGTTGCTTTCTAAACAAAGGATGAGATACCTACTTGAATTCTCTCGACAGCACTTGGCGTGCTTAGAAATCCTGAAGATTTTCATGGAAGCAAGATTATCTTTGATCAAGACCTTTAGAAGCAGGATTATCTTTGATTATGATCCACTACTTTGTTAGGGTAGTCGTTTGATCATGGATCAGCCTCGTTCACTGAGCTTCTGGGTCAATTTATGATAGAAGAGAGGTATCAGAGATCCATATGCTTCATGGATCAGAATATGGAACATGTTATGTTCCGATCTAAACATATTAATTCTCTTCATCTCTCTCTTCACTTATCAAGAGTTACATTTATTTTGAAGAAAACTATTCCTCAAGAGAAATCTTGTTGGTGTTACAGTTTTAAGGTAGTTGGAAGTTTATGAAAGCAAATGATTGATACTTATTGTATTGTGTCATAAACATATTTGCACCCCTTGTTGTTAAGAACCAAAAGTTCTATGCTTTGTAATAATTTATACGATGATTATATTAAGTAAACCAGCAGATTTTGCAATATATTGTCTTTGTTTATTTTAAATGCATTTTTATCCCTGGAGGACAATACTTATGACACACTTGGTATCATTTTGATGAGACAAAATTCCCATCGTTAGGGGGAGATTTGGTTGTTCCTAAAAGAACAAAGAACGACGTGAATGATTATCCTTATTATTGTCTCATCAAACAAATTGGTATAAAAGATAACTGTCATAAGCATATTTAGACAGAAAAAGATTGCAAGTCAAATACCATAAGCGTATCAAATGCCAGAAGCATATACAGGCACACAGTAATTGACTACTAATGAGTAATATGTTGGATGCCTGAAGCATGATAGATAAATATGTTGGTACCAGAAAATAATGAAACCAATGATATGCTTATATATTATGCATGTGCATGCATATAAGAATTGTGGGATCACAAATTGATGATATATTGGTTTATAGTACGTACTAAAGTTATCAAGGGTTATACATGTTAATATTGCATCACTTGTTATAATTGTCGACAAATGTAAATAAAGATTGGCCAACTGGAAGAGGTAGTCTAGTAAAGTTGAAAATTTTCAGAAAAAGTGGAATGATTGAACCTATAGTTCAAATACCAAAAGGATATGAAAATGTATATGTTACAAATTGGTGTTTGTAATGAAGTGAAATAAATCATATGATATGGCACAATGTTTCAAATGATTTAAAATACGATAGCTTGTAATGATCCTTGTTTGGATTAAATTATTATGGAAGAATATGGTATAATTGTCTTAATGAATATCTATTACAAAGGGATATATAAATAATCCAAAATTTGGAAATGAGTTTACCATCATTGCGGTATATATATATGAAGAATTTTGTTAGAACTCTTGAAAAGTTTACAAAGGCTTCCCCTGATTTAATAAAGGAATTTGAGATGAAAAATCTATAAAGATTATGAAGTGTCTGAAACATATCGCCAGAACCAATTTTCCTGAAGAATACAAAAAAACAAATCCTAAGAGATATAATGTGTCATGCAATATATAAAATGCACAAAGAAATCTAGAAGAGAAAGAGCTTGAAGCTCAGTATAAAGCCTGACGCTCAATGTAGAGCTTGAAGCTCAATATAAGTACTCAATCGACTTGAAATGAATAAATTGCCTCATAGAGTACTTTGATTGAATTTAAATTCAAAAACATTGCAACGTATTCAAATGTGTGAAGTTATGAGAAATATTTAGACTCCTGAAGAGCTTATAAAGAATGGCATATGCAATGTTCTCAAAACATACAAAAATATGTTTGAATGACTGAGTATACTAAACAAATATTTAATACTCTTATCTTTATAAGTATGAGCTCATTGTTTTTAAATATTTGAGAGTTATTATTCAAGCCATTGTATGTAGTAAAATATTTATGAAAATAGTCTAGATATTGTTGTATTATTCTAACCTCAACAGAGATTAAATAAATGAAGACACACATACATCCTCCAATGATGCTACAAGAGCAAGTTTTATACATGCATTACTAAAGCTCAATCTGTTAAGGACAAATGTGACAGCAATATTAGACCATCAAATTATCCATGTATGGAGCTATTAGGGGGAGCATTCAACAATATTTCAAGATTGATTCACGGGAGCAGTGTCAACTAAGACATTTAGAAAAATAGTCAATAGTATGATTTAAATATATTTTTCAAGCATCAGGGGGAGCATGCTATCAATAAAGATCTTCACACACTGTACTCTTAGTTTTTGTTCCATTGGGTTTTTCTTAGCAAAGTTTTAACGAGGCAGTGTCGCACGCATGTCAGTGTTCTTCACACAAAATTTTATGTTACACATGGTTATGTACTCTTTTCCCCCTCGACTAGTTTTTGTCCCACTGGATTTTACTGGCAAGGTTTTTAAGGAGGCATATTTCACGCATGGTAGCATCCAAAGGGGAGTGTTATGAGCCTTGATGTAATGGATGCCTACCATAGCATATTATACCATACCAAGAATTACCTACCATGAGACTCGCCAATGACTCATCATTGTAATTATACAATATTAGTAAATAGTGTAATCCATATGCCTATAAATACAAGGCATCAACTCTGAATTTTTTCCTGTTTTTTTAAATGGAAATTTGATGGAGAAATATATATAAAACAGATTTCACATACAAATGTTTCGATAAACATCTAATGTATTGGTGACAGACGATTATTGTGAGAGACGTTGCATAGACCTATTATATGATGCTCCCATATTAGTTTGCTAGGTGACCAAATGATAGAAATATAGGGAGACCAACAAAACATAAGCATTTATATATATGAATCAACCTTTAGCCTACCAACATCCACAGAAAATATTGACTAACTTGAATAAGATATACATCTGAATTTATTCTAGAAAACAAGAGCAAAATTTTTTTTCTTTTCCCATGATCATGATTGGGAACTTGTAGAATCATCAACAGGATGATGGTATCTGTTGAAAAACCACATAGAATCGGCTTTCACTGCAACTCCATCGTCGTTCCGGTGCCAACTGTAGAAGGCATGAGTTCGGTTCTTGATGTCGAAAATGGCATGACCAAAACTAGCCTCTCTATAAGCTGAGTAATCTGGCTGTGGCTCCCTCATACTGCACAAGAAAACAAAAACATTCATAGATTAAAGTACGCAATGTTAACAAATAGGAAAGCATTGAACCCTAAAAGATCATGTACTTACTTGGTTGCCAAGCCTTCAATATTTCCTCCATCTCCAATGGTAATGTACACCGGCGCAGATTGATCTTTCACCACCGGAGAGCACTTTCCATTTTCAATGTTATAGGCAATATTTGATACACGTTCCTGTGATACACACAAATTTCTTATCAGAAGAAGGAATATGTCTACAGTTTTCTTGATATCAGCATTTCGGTCAAACACTTCTCCTCAAAAGGGTTTCATGTACTAATTTGTCAAACATTAAAGCGTTCCATAAAAGGGATTGATCTGTTTCAAAAAGTTTATTTTGAGCACTTACAGATCGTTCGTAGGCATGGACATGACCAGCAAAGACTACGTCAACCTTGTGCTGCACGAACCACGACTCAAACATGACTCTCATGCTCTCTCCTTCCATGTAATGATAGTTGTAGCTGTTGTACCATGGGGAATGCAGTAAGACAATCAACCATGGTGTCTCACTCCTGTTAACTTTTGGTAGCTCCTGCTCAAGCCATTGGTACTGAGGAGTGTATTTACCTTGAGAACAAGGAAATGATATGTTAAATGAGACAGTTGCAGCAGCCAATTTAACAAAGACATTAATGTACAGAAGATTTCACGAACAAGTTAGAATTGATTGGATGTTACACGGACATAAGAAGTTTCAGCTCTGTTTTCAGGATAATTTGGAAGCAAAAAGTCTCCAATCATTTAAAACAAAGTCATTAGAAAATATGACAAGGATATCATTTCCATATAATGTGAAAGTAATTTATATGATGTAATCTGCAGAGATGAACAAAGTTTGATTTACAGTATAACAATCACTCACATGCCATGAAAGCAACAACTAAGTATTTCAAATTGAGGGGGGAAAAAGCATAAACAGGAGTTGATTTAACAAATGCAGCAAGTATCTAGTTATGTCATCGCCAAATTACTTCACAGACGGCAATTTTAACAAATTTGCAAATGCCAAGTTAACATATTTTACACTCCTAGAATTTTCATATTGTATACTGCATATGTGTGTAGGTGCTTGAGAGCCAGTCATGTAAATACAGTAGGGAAAAAAAAATGTACCATAAGCTGTATATGAAGACAAGACTATGATGAATGCTGAAGCTCTCTTGATTGAGTAAAAAAAAGGGGCAGGGCTCCCTGATGCTTTGTGTGGGACATTATACCGGTGAGTGTACGGCTTGAAAGGTTTGTATTCACCCTGCAACAAAAAGTACCAATCTTCTCTTAGAAAACACTTTTCCAATGACATTTTGGAACTAGAATTCACCTCTCTAGATATGGAAAATGAGAGCTTAAGATTAGCTATGAAATGCTTACAATTTCTGGAGCATAATCAATCTCATGGTTCCCTGCAGTCCAAATCCAAGGTTGATAAGCAGCACTTCTCTCAATGAATCTTCCAAATGTATCCCACTTAACATTGTCATGATTGGGATGATTATCTGCATAAGAGAGGTCTCCAAGGTTCAAAACTGTTTGTCCTTTAAGTGGTTTTTCTTCATAGTGAGTAAGTGTCAAGTTTGAATCAAAGGTTTGGCCCAAATCCCCTGCAAATGAGAGCCAAATGGTAAGTCAAATTTACAAAAATAGCCAAATTTGCCTTGTAAATTAATCAAAAGCGTGAAATTACTTTTGGATCACAATGCTAAAAGTTACTATTCCGTTTTGGTTATTAAAAAAAAAAAAACTGAAATACTTACCCATGAGACCAAATGTGTAAGGAACATCTGGCCCAACTTCAGGAGGAGTTACAAACCAGAACAGCCTCTCAGTGTGCCCAATTCCAACCACATAGTAATATTTGGTATTGTACTGCCCAAAATTATATATTATTAGTTCATAATTTCAGCCAGCAAATTATTTATAGAACAAAAAGAACAAAGAAAAAGAGGAAAAATAGAAAGGCAGATTGAAATTTACCTCTAAGTTTCTGATGGTACAGTGGTGAATGTAACCAGAAGTGTAATCATGGTATGTATAGGTTTTAGCTTTGCCTTCAGCCATCCTTTTCTTTTGACCTTCACTCCAGAAAAGCACTTTGCTGGAGCCTTTTTCATCCACAGTGACCCATGACACAATCATGGCCTTTCCCTTGTGGTCTCCTTGTGTTATATGAACCTTGGATCAAAAACACACACACATATCATAAAATTAAACAAAATTAAGCTAAAAATCATACCAATTAATCAATTCCATCAAGAAGAAAAACAAAAGTGTGAAGCAAGCCATAAATCTTGAAAAACAAAACCACATAAAAATATGAAGGTTCAAGTAAATAAAAGTTCTTGTGTGTTTCCACAGTAAAAAAGGTTGCCCACAAAAAAGAGAAATATATCTCTATATGACAATTATTGATCACATGTCTCGTACTCGTATAGGCGAGATTCAGTGATATCATCAGATAATGTGGTACAAATAAGACACATCATTAAGCTACAACTGACTAGAGAAAGAGAGAGATAGGGGAGATATATACTTGTTGAGGTGCATTATAGCCATGAGGTACTTGAAAGGCATCACTTTCATAAGGCATATCAACAGTCTTCTCAGCTTTCCTCACAAAAGGGCTTGTTATACCTCCATTGCAAACCACAGCCAAGTTCAAAACCAAACCCAAAACTACAAAACTAGCTACCCTTGAAGAAGTAGAAGCAGACGCTAAGCTCACCACACCCATCTTGGTCATATTATTACTCAAGGCACCCTCAAACCCTACACAAATTCCATTGCGCTGAGCAAAATCATGCTCCTTTTATAGACACATAAAAATTAATTTAATTTAAATAAAGAGAATCTAAAGTTTATCAGGAAATATGGGGAATATTTTTCAGAGCTGTATAGGAATATGCGCATTTCTAAGGCTAAAGGGATTTGGATTTGCATGGTTTTCTATTTATTTTTAACATGAGTACTTATTCTTCTGGGAATTTTAGTTGAGTTGTGGTTCTTTTGGGATCGGAAATAGTGATTGTACACAGTTGGACTTGGGAGTTCTGTGTGAATGAAACGTATCTATTCTTGGATTGGAGCAATCAAAATATAACAATGGCTGTAATATATATATTAATATGTGAAATAAAAAAAATTTGCATTGTCATATTTCATAAATAAAGAAGTATTAAATTGCCTAATTAAAGGGAAGAAGAAGAAGTAATTAGAAGTATTGGTGGGCATAGGAGAGTTGTTTGGGTTGAGATTTGATTAAACAAAAACAAAAAAGTTGTAATCCTTTCTAATCACTATATTTGGTTATTGGAAGGAATCTTAACGCTCTAATCCTTTTCTGTTTTGTAGAAAAAAAAATTGTAACTTGAAGGGAGATTATTCAATAAGTATTTAAGTTAAGGATTGATTACATATTTCTAATCTCGGGCATTGGATTGCATCTAAGAGATTACCAACACATTTAATGAATGCAATCCAACGCCCAAGATTAGAAGTATGTAACCAATCCTTAAAGTATATGCACGGTGGTAATAAGTATATGCCATTCTGACGGTATCACAAACTAATCAAATATTATTATGTGAGAAAGTTAAAATGCATGACCACGTGCGATTGGATTTGGTAAGTCTTTATCCAATTCAAGATAGAATGAAAAGTAACAAAATCGTTACGACTTATGATGACCACAAAAAGGGTTAAAACAAAGCTAAGATTCCAAAAAATCTAGTTTTCTTAAAAAAGTTCACCCCCTATCTAGCAATTTGTTATATTCTAGGATAGCAAATTAGTGTCATCAAATCATTATCTCAACAACCCAAACATCCCTTGAAGCCTTCCAAACTTAAAACCAAATCCTAAAATGTAGCACAACAAACTAGCAATGTTTGTTGTATAATAAATTGATAACTTCCACGCTAAAAACCTGTTAGTTTGCAAGCAATTGACAGATTGTTTTGCCATTCTTGATAGCCCACCACAACTCAAACAAACACATCAGCCTAACTGTTTATGACATCAAAATTTAACTAGTCCAGTTAAAACATAGCATGACAAATGTAGAAAACCCAATCCAACTATCATTCTAAATTATATTTTCATATCAATCGCTCATGTACGCGTGTAGAATATTATGGTCAAAATTATAATTTTGGTTTCCGTAGTCTGGCCTAATTTTCTCTTAAGTATATAGAGTTTAAAAAAATTGCTATCGTACCCCTCTAAAGCGGTTTGGTTTGAAATTGAAGTTTCCACTTTAAGTTCCATATAAGCACTAAATTAGAAACTAAACCAAATTATATGGGATAGCAACTTTCTAAACTATAAGAAATCAGGCCAAATTATGATGAGGATAGAAAATGTAATTTAGTCAATCCTTATCAATCGTTGATATCTATAAATTTTATTGTAATTCTCATATACATTAATCCCATTGATCTTAGAAGTGAACGAATCGCGAAATTAACCTATTTCATCATCATCGAACAGTTGATATCGAAAACAAACCTCTTCCATCACAAATTTCTCCGCAATATTTCATTGACCACCCTATTTCCCCTCTGTTTCTTATTATTTTCTCCAACAAAACAACAAAACAATCATCTTCAAGCCAAGAAAAAAAAACCAAAAAAAACAGAAACAAAACAATATCCAACCCAATTACAATTCAAAACCAACAAGCAATGCAAGGCACTATCCAACTACCATTCAACACCAACACTCCAACACCGCCACGTGTCCCGTTTCCATTCGCCCGCCCATTACCCACTCCCGTAAGCAAACACCCCAAAACTATCGCCTACACGACACCCTTAAAATATATCTCATATCGGAAAATCTGAACCGTCCATCATACTCGATCATTGGTGGGACACTCTGTGAACCGTACAGATATACGAAGTATTTAAACCCGACCGCAGAGGATTATACACCTCCATGGTCCTCGTCGACTTTATAAAGCAAACCAGACTCTGCAGAACCAAAGCTACCAATCGATCTCTGTAAACATGGATCGGTATCTCTCTCTTCTTCTCGCATGCTCTCTCTTGATCGTCTCGCGTGCGCAATCGGACGGCGCAGATCCGCTGATCAGGCAAGTGGTTGACGGCGGCGATGATCACCAGCACGACCATCGGCTTGGAGCCGAACACCACTTCTCGCTCTTCAAGCACCAATTCGGCAAGTCGTACGCGAGCCAGGAGGAGCACGACTACAGGTTCGAAGTGTTCAAGGCGAACCTGCGCCGAGCCGCGCGACACCAGAGGCTCGACCCGTCGGCTCAACACGGCGTGACTCGGTTCTCCGATATGACCCCGGCCGAGTTCCGAAAGAGTCAACTCGGACTCAGAGGGCTGAGGCTCCCTTCCGATGCCACCAAGGCTCCGATTCTCCCGACCGAGAATCTGCCTGAGGATTTTGATTGGAGGGATCGTGGAGCTGTCACCGCCGTTAAAAATCAGGTCTTTTTTTGTTTTTATTGTAAAAAAATTATTTTATTTATTTTTAATTTGTTTGTTTATTTATTGGGTTATTTGGGTTTTTGTGAAATTAGGGGTCGTGCGGGTCGTGCTGGAGTTTCAGTGCTACAGGAGCTTTGGAAGGTGCCCACTTTCTGGCGACTGGAGAGCTTGTGAGCCTCAGTGAGCAGCAGCTTGTGGATTGTGATCACGAGGTTTGACTTTTTTTTTTTTTTTTTTAAAGAATTATTATTTGATTCTTCTGTTTATGAAGAAAATTGGGATTTCTATTGGTTGATTGTTTGATTTTAATAGGCGAATACACGATAATTAATAATTACGATTGTCCCTTTTTAGGGTATTTTTGTTGTCAGAATATTTCTTACAATTGTCTTGTTCAAATTATCTGTGATTGGTGAGACCCACATGGAATCTGGATGACGATGAATAGTTAGCTTCTTCTTTCTGCTTGTCTTTGTCTCATGCTGACTCTGTCAGTACTGCAAGTCACGAACTTCAACTTTTTGATTGCATTTAAACCAAAACCTGAGACGGTGTCTGTGTTTTCAAGTTCATTTTTTTGGGTCAAGGTGTCTTTACATGTTCCTAAGTCTCAACACATGTCACAAAGAGAATGGAAAAGGTTAGAAATTGTAGAGATGTAGTAATTGTTCACGGAGTTGGGTTTTCTAATTTGCAGGAAATATGTCTGTATATTGTAATTGTTGTGTCTGCTGTATGTTATATATGTTTTGGTTTTTGCCTTATTGGTGTTCAGGGGTGTCATGATAATACTGTAACTGCGTGTTCTTTTGTTTTAATTAGTAAATGGCAACTAAAGTTGGATTTTGTTTTAGCTATGTTTGCCTTATTGCCTTATTGGTGTTCAGGGGTGACATGATAATACATTAACTGTGTATTTTTTATTTTGGTTTTATTTAGTAAATGACAAATAAAGTTGGTTTTTGTTTTAGCTATGATTACAAGATGTAGCAAGAAGTTATATTTGGATGTAAAATCTGCTTGTTGCGTTGAAGGATTTTTAATAAAATGTGTTCTTGCTGCTGAAATGTTTTTATTGCCATTGTTTATCTTGATAATGCAGAAGCAGTTCAGTCTGATTGGTGCTTGTGTCTTTATCCTTAATAGAAATACATAATGAATGGTGCTTGTGTTTTAACAGTAGCACCATTAACAGATTGCCATTGTTTTGTTTGACTGTTTCATTCATTCAGTGATGTCCTAGAAAAAAGGTTAGTTTCTTAAATTTCTATTTCTTATGCGTTCTTTCTGAAAAAATTGCAGTGTGATCCAGAGGAGGCAGGTTCATGCGACTCTGGATGCAATGGTGGGCTCATGAACAGTGCCTTTGAGTACACACTCAAAGCTGGTGGACTAATGAAGGAAGAAGAATATCCATACACTGGTACTGATCGTGGAACCTGCAAATTTGACAAGAGCAAAATTGCAGCCAAGGTTGCCAATTTCAGTGTTGTCTCCCTTGATGAAGAACAAATTGCTGCAAACCTTGTGAAAAATGGCCCTCTTGCAGGTAACTCGCATTTAATTTTGTGATTTCTGTTCTTTGCCCTGTTCTGTTTGTAAAGATATTTTATTTTTTCTGCTCTTCTTCTCTTTATGATTTAAGAGCATTATAGAGTACTGGTATGAGTCCCAGTAGTGGTTAAAGCTTGTTATTAACTAGTACATTGTTCGAATGCAGTGGCTATCAACGCAGTGTTCATGCAAACATATGTTGGTGGAGTGTCATGCCCCTACATTTGCTCAAAGAGATTGGATCATGGGGTGTTGCTCGTGGGTTATGGTGCAGCTGGCTATTCTCCCATCAGAATGAAGGAGAAGCCATACTGGATCATAAAGAACTCATGGGGAGAGAACTGGGGAGAGAAGGGATACTACAAAATCTGCAACGGCCGGAATATCTGCGGTGTAGATTCCATGGTCTCAACTGTTGCTGCAGCATCTGTTGAGACCAACCCACAGTAGGCTTCAACCCCAACTTATAATTGCAGTTGGAATATCTGTGTGTAATGTATATACAAGTTCGGAGACATTTATTTGTGCAACTCCAATTGTTGTTGACACTGTCAGCTGTCAGCCTCGCAAAACATAAAACTAAACATAGCACCACCCATGTATTTTATAATTCTTGGGGTTTGCCAGAACAGCTTAAATGTCCTTTTTTATGTGTTAATGCAAGTTCTTCCAACTTTATATATGGGTGTTTATTTTGCTTAGCCAAATTATAACTATAGGGCAGCTAAATGAAAGACGGATTTATTCAAGGATCAATCCAACCCAGGTAGTTTTACTCTTCTTTATGTTTTTTGAAAAAAATTAGAATAAAATTGCAAATATATAGACCTGAATGAATTATGTGACCAATCATTTGGTATTTTCTTGTAAGATATTTGGTGTGTTATGCTTTTTAAATTGAATAATCGAATTGTAAAGCTGCTATTCCAAAAGGAAATGTTTTCTTCTTTCTTTCTTTTTCTGTCTTTTGTGGGAAAATACCACAAGGAAATGTTGCACCTTGAAAGCAAGATTGCTTTTAGTTTTGATTCTTTCTGGTACTGGGTCTCTTGCGTCCCGCGAGGTTATAATGCGGGAAAGTTGTGCGGGGCAGGTTGTGCGGCTGGTTGTGCGGGGTCATGCATTTTGGTACATTGGGCATGACTTGGCGCCATGTTGATTTTGCCTGCACTTTCGTAACTGCTCAGTGTGTCACGCTTATTTTGCTCCTAAAAAAGCAGTCATTGAATGAATGAAACATTGAAACACTAATGTTTATAAGTTAAGTTATAAATATTAAAAGGTTTTGTGAATTTAATCGCATTTAGTTTAATCTCAACAATCACAATAATTCAATGATGTGTTAATATTTTTCTGTTTGCCGTATATTAACTATGTCTCTAATGACAGGGAAAAAAAAAGGCAATTGTTAACCCATTGCACATCCCTCATATTGTATAATTGTAGTTTCCACTTTGTGCCCAGAACTCTTTATCTTTTTTGGTTTTCTGTCGAAAGGAACGATAATATACTAAACTCACACACTACACGGATGCTAGGACTCGAACCCAAGACCTTTCCTGGAGGAACATTTGCTCTAGACCTTTTCTGGAGGAGCAATTGGTCCAAACCTTTCCTAGGACTCGAACCGAAGCCCAAGATTTATTGCAGAAGAGATCTTATCACAAAAAGAAAGCTGAAAATTGAGCAAACTGAAAAACAAGATATAATAAAGCAAAGAGTTGATATAAGCGTGGATGGCACAAATCAAAAAATAATGTAAAGGCTATTTGAATGTCAAATGAAGATTATAGTATGAAAGATTGAGTTTGAATGAAGGAAAGGTTGGACTTTCCTTCTATTTGGAGAAGTGAAAAAAATCATAGAGGGGAAAAGTACATAAAATTCTACTATAATACTGTATGTTCAGTACCAAAAAAAAAAAGCAGGGGGTTTACAATTGCCTCTATAAGGCCTGGTGCTTACTCTTTTGACTAATTAGAGCTGAAAGAATATGTTTTGTACATTTCACCAATCTCTCATCCTATTGATTATATTTACAATCCACTTGTGCAAATGATCTGTGATGTCTAATCTAAGAAAAGAAGATAATGGAATGAAATTCATAGAGGTTGTTTGTTCTTCTTCTTGTTAATCTTGTTGCACCAGTTAATTTTTAATTAGGCTTAATATCACAAAACGTCCATGCCGTTTTGCACCAGTTAATTTTTAATTAGGCTTAATTTTTAATTGCACCAGTTAATTCTTCTTCTTGTTAATGTTTTTTTGTGTCATTCGTGGTTTTCAAGGTTAGTATGTGTGCTCACAAATGGTCCCTGCCATTAGCTTCCTAAGGTTCACGCACCTATTACAAATGGTCCCCGAGAAAATTTTTAATTTTTTAATTTAAAATTCATAAAATTTTGGTTTTTAAAAAATAATTTAAAATTCATAAAATTTTAAAATGAAAAAAACCTAGGGTTTCGGGTTCATAAATGAACCTCAAGGTTAAAATCCTTCTATAAATGGTTTTTTCATTTTTAAATTTTATGAATTTTAAATTTTTTTTTTTAAATTTCATTAGTTTGTTGATGTGGCATAGATGTGGAGCCCACATCTTCAAAAATATAGTGTCACATGTATTTAAAATACAATATATATTTTTAAATAATTTAAAAAAGAAAACCAAAATTTTATGAATTTTAAAATTTCGCAGGGGACCATTAATGATAGGTGCGTGAACCTTAGGGATGTTTTATGATATATATATGTCATGTCGGTAAACTAACGGAGTTTTTGACAGAACCTAACGACATTGACCATTTGTGATCACACATACTAACCTTGGGGACCACGAATGACACAAAACAACATTAAGGATGCAATCTGATAGTTTTGTAAACCTTAGAGACGTTTTATGATATTAAGCCTTTTTAATTATATATGTATATTGCACAGTCCCGTTCCCTTGAACCACAAAATTCAAAGGTAGGTGACTACAAGTCCCTTGGACCACATATTCCAGGAGAACGAGATTGGTATATTCCATATAGGCTTTGGCTCAATTATATATGGATTTGACATTTAACACAAAATGAAATTAAGAAGAGATATTTTAGATTATTTTCTTATAAGTGTTGCAGCACACATGCCTCATACTATATAATAGAATACCATTGGAATTGAAATTTTAATTCAAATAAACACATCAACCATTTTGATAGTTTATATTTAATATCTCCATTATATACATTCTCATAGAAATTTATTTGTATTTTTATTTTTTATATAAGCGATATTCTACTTTAGTCTAATATAAACTATGAGGAGGGGGATTGGAACTCAAGTGCAGAGTGGGGAGCACATCAGCTCTAGCAAACTTGGCTAAGTCCATGTCTGCTTATCGAGGATTTATTTGTAAAGTGAGATTAATTTCCAATACCCTATATAATCATTGAAAATAATTTTTTTTTTTTTTTTTGGCAAAAGTTAGGAATGGGGAGGGGGAAAACTCACACATTGATACAGTGGGAACTTGAACTAGGCCTATTTTTTGGGCTATGGGCAGGCTTGCCTCGGCCCAATTTGCAAAGGGTAGGGCCTAGGGCATGATTTTAAACCCCGATCTGATATTTAATTCAGTTTATTAATAAAAAATATTTATAGAAATAAGATTTTTTTTAAAAAAAATTCTTATCTATAAAAGAGTTGTTTTTAATCTTACCTTATATCTAATCCGTCAAACACCGATCGCTTTTCCAGAGGTTGGGGAGAAAATGGTGGAATTCAAATATGAGTATCTTCTTGATTATTGCTTTGCTTGTGGGCGGCTTGGTTACTTCACTCAGGTGTGTCTTGAAAAATATGAAACCCTCAATGGGCCTCTCACTCCGTGTTTGCGTGATCAATTGACATCTATTTTTGCTGATTTGGAAGGTATTACTAATTTATGGGGTAAACCTATTGGCTATCTAGCTCGCCATTCCTCGACTTTTCCTCCTTCTTTCAAAGATAATGGTACTTTTTCACCGGATGGTTTGGGTAATCAGGGTAGCCCTAATAATCGTTCTTGGGGTTCTCGCTCTCATGATAGGGATGAGTTTGCGGATTTTGCATCTCCTCCCACTTTATCATGCTGTCGTTAGGTTTGAGGCTATTGATTCTCTTCACCAACAAACTGGCCTCATTGATGATGAAGTTCGCTCCCAAACCCAAAAAGGGCAACGAATAATGCCAATATTCTATTATGATGAGGTCTTGCTTGAACCCCTACACTCATAGGAATTGTGGGCATGACTTAACTAAAACAAATGGTACGTCACAATAACATTTGGGGGTGCATATTTGCTAGAGGCCAAAGTGATGGGTAATCACATCATGATGTGAATGGGTAAGAGTACTCTCTCTTCACCATTCAAGCAAACCAATATTCTATTATGATTTGGCAAGCTTGATGGTGGTGAGCCTCCCATCCCCACTAAGAGTTGAAACTAAAACTCTCAGATTTCATTTTAGGGATATGAAATTTGCCAAAAATAGTGAGAGGTGTCATTTGATTTAAAAGACCCGAATCATTGGCTTTCTAAAAGCAATCTAATTTAAATTTCTGTATGTTATGTAAGTATGTCTGGAACTGCGCTCGCCCAAATCCTTGACAAACATTGCCTTGAGGGGCAAAATTTCCCTGAATGGTCTCGCAATCTCAAGATCGTTTTGATCAGTGAGAAAATTGCATACGTGCTTGATAAGTCGTTCCCTCGTCAACTTCCTGGTAATAATGTCATTGAGAAGGAACATGCTCAATATGTTAAGCACATACAAGACGACACACAAACTAAATGCTACATCCTTGCTTCAATGAACTTTGAGCTTTAGAAGCAACATGAGCACATGGATGTTGCAACCGATATGATCCTTCATCTACAAGAGTTATATGGTGAGGGTACGCGTAACAAACGATTCAGTGTTGTTTGTGAGCTTGCGAAGACAAGATAGTCAAGAGAGCACCAGTCCATCAGCATGGGCTGAAGATGATTGGACTCATCGAGTAGTTGGAGAACTTAGGAACTCCATTGGATGGGGAATTGGCCCAAGACTTTATCCTTGCATCCCTCCCAAGCCAATTCTCCCAGTTTGTTATGAACTACAACATGGGAAAAATAGACAAAACTCTTGCTGAGTTGTTGCACGTGCTGGTCATAGCTGAAAAAACTTTCAAAATGGAAAGTGGGAGTGGAACTATGCCTGCCTTCGAGAAAGGCTCTTCTTCCTCTACCAAACCTAAGCCTAAAACCAAAGGCAAGGGCAAGGAAAAGGAGAAGAAGACTACTATAATCTAAGAAAGAAAAAGAATAGATATCTGGCGGAGAGAGAAGAAGAATAAAAAAGAAAGAGAGAGAGAGAGAGAGAGAAGACTGAACTCAGGGGGAGGAAGCTCCCTATATATAGAAATTCGTAATCACTCAACAGTATTTGACTTCGCAATGGAGAAGCTCCCTATATATATATATATATATAAGTGTTGTTTTTAATCTTATAATTGAAACAAATATAATTTAATATAATTGAAAATAAATTTTCATGACAAAGTTAATAATCATGAGAGGTAAATTTAATTTTATGTTAAAAATATAAGCCAAAAATGTCAAGAAAATGGCCAATTTGATAGGGCCATATAGGCCTGATTTATTGGCTCACCCATAAGCTTGAAAATAGTTGACTTATAGGTAGGGCATGATCTTAGTTTATTGAAGATAGGGCTAGCGTAGGCCGACCCATTAAACTCTTAGGGCCAAAAAAAGCCCACTAATGGGTAAGGCTTGGGTCAACCCCTCTTAGGGTCGGGCTAGCTCGACTCGACCCATTTTATAGGTCTACTCATGACCATTTGGAAGCACACCAAAAGCCTGAGCCAATCCAACTAACGTCCCATTGATATTGAAAATAATTGTTCATTACAGTAGTAAGTTAAAAAGTTTTGTTAGATTGACAATAATAACAGGTTGAAATGATTACCTTAATGAATTGTATAAACAACAGGGATTTTTTTCTAAGATACTTGGTGTATTAGGTTTTGAACTAATAATCAATTGTAAATCTGCTATTCTAGTAGGAAATGTTGCACCTCACAGTACTGACTTTTAAGTTTTAACTTGGGCAAGATTGCTTTTGACTTTGATTACTTTGGCACAGGGTCCTTCCTTCAAGTTCAACAATGCTTTTGCAAAATTAACAAGTTATGAATACCTTCCACAAAGCCTGCATTGATTCAAAACAACATGCTTTAGGGCTTCAATCAGAACATGTTTTAGGTTACACCTCTAAAATTGGCATGTGCCTGGTGTTTTTACACCTCTAAAAATTGGAAAGTACCCACGCTAATTATGTTGAAAAAATTGATGAAATTAAATTATTTTCTTCGAATTGCAACGACTAATAAATTATCTGAATTAAATCACGGCAATTGAAGCTACATGAATGAAAATGCATCTTCGCCCAAAACTACAGAGACCTTAGTCATAATTTGATGTTTTTTCTTTCATCAAATGTAACAAATAAAATCTTTATTTATTTATTTGGGTCTTTTATCACGAGATTCTAATTGTGTCGATCATGTGGGCACGCAGAGTTTGCTTTCAGACACAAGTGCATGACTGAAACTTTGTTCTTCTTCTCTTATTGAGATGTGAGCACTTTCTTTTAAAATACATGCTTACTCTTCAACAACTTTCAAAGGCCAAAACCTTTCACCTCCATGGCTCCGCTGCCTTCAGAATCTTTTGTACCACATTTTCTTTATCTCTCCAAAGATATCCATTGCTCTTTTAAAAGCCATATGTGAGAATTGGAGGGAACTAAACAAATAAATCAACCCCTTATTAATGGGAAATTTTTAATTTGTTTAGTTTCCTCCAATATCTTATTTCCGGCATTTGAACTCAAAATTCCGGATTATTCTTCATTTTAAAAGTTGCATGTCAGGGTTGGAAGGTGCCCGACAAATTCGCTCCATAACATCAATGGTCGTAATTTGTTAGGTGTCATCCACAGCTCCTCATTTACAACTTCTAGAGTTCAATCCCAGAAAAAGCTTTTGTCATTTGATGTTACAAGTCTTCAAGTTCGTCGTTTGTGTCTCTGGTGTTCAACTGTTGTCTCAAGCTTCAATGCTCTTCTCAACCCAAAGAAAATAAAAAATAAAAAATCAGTGTTTGCTGAAATTACTTTAGCCGTACTAGTCACTTATCCTGGAATTATTATTTCTTTCATGGAAAAAATAAAGGAACAAGTTTGTTTTTAGCCACTACAAGTTTTCAACGCAGAATAATAAATAGAAAAATTATCATAATAATAAAATAAGCATTGCAAAGTCGTGCATCAGTAATAGTAAAAATTGGTATTCCTTTCCACAAGAGAAACTCTCATGCATAAGGAATAACACTTTTTACTATTCCAGGACAATAACACAATGACACGTAAGATAGCTTTTCCACGTATCATTGCGTTATTGACCAGAGATTGCATAACAGTCCCTATTACATGTTAAGTTTTCATTTTTTCCAAGCGGCCTCTTGGGGAGTCCGTTAACTAATTTGGAATTTGAAGTTTACAACTCAGTACAAGCTGACCCACAAAAAATTTAACTTTCATCACCTCCAGCAAATCCCTTTTAGCGCATCTTCCGCATAAAAGTGCACTTCTTTTTTCTGAATGAAGCTACAATATATCTAATATTAGTCAAGAACTAGGTTACCAAATAGCATGTTTAGGCTCAGTTGGCAATGGCACTGTGCCAGAGAGTAGTAAATTTTAAAAGTTTTGGTTTTCCTTAATACTATATAAATAGAAAGATGATTAGATATCGTCATTATTACACACGGCCACAATTGCCACTACATATTAAGATGATGCTGGCCCTAAAAACTCGCTTATTCCTCCCAATAACAAATAATAAATAAACATGCTAAAAGGGGTGATGCTCAATTCGAAAACCAACCGATAACTCCCCCTCCCCATACAAGCTGCAACACAATTGCCTTCTTGTACTTGTCCAAATGAAAGAATCAACTTGGGTTCTTACCTATTCACACTCAACTCCACGGCTTAAACAGTGCCTAGGACTTCATTTTAGGGCATCACTCATCTTCGTCGTCAAGCAATGCGAATGAGAACGGATAGAACTTGTAACCATCTCCCTCGTAAAACTTGTTCTGGAATTCCACCCAGTGAAGTCGCAAAGCATGAAGGAAAGCACTGAGAGTTTCCATCAGCAGTAAAACACCGACAGTTGCGCAAATGAAGACGATAATACCCACTATGAGTATGATCACGTTGTTGAACCTGTGCAATGTACAAAACAATATACTCATTATAATTTCCTTCGTAAATATCCAGTAAGACTGACTAATTAAACAAAAGCAGCATCATAAATGAATTAAACGTACCCCCAAGCCAGCAGGAGAACCTTGTCATAGAACACACTGGACAACTCTGAATGAGCAAGACTGAACAAAGTTCAAAGAAAAGACAAATACACAATATTAGCTTTTATTGCCCAAATATATAAAATAATATATATATATATATATATATATATATATATATATGTATGTATATATATATATATATGTATGTATGTATATATATATATATATATATATATATGTATGTATATATATATATATATATGTATGTATATATATATATATATATGTATGTATATATATATATATATATGTATGTATATATATATATATATATATATATGTATGTATATATATATATATATATATATGTATGTATATATACATATATATTCTGCATGACCATGTCCTAATCTGTAACAGCAAAAAGAAGAATGTACTACTTTTTGCAGAAACCAAGTAACAAATTGGCCAATTAATATAACGAGGGATCTAGCCAATGTCATGTCACCAATTGGGAAAAGAATGCCCCAGTTAACACCCATAGTTGATGACTTTTCTTAAATAAATAAAAAACAAATACATGCACACATAGTTCAACAATTCGGCAGCACATCAAAACGAACTGTAGAACAAACATGCAAAGTTAACAATTTACAACTTATTGAAAATTTTGTTATTGCTTCAATTTTAAACTTATTGATGCCAAAAAGTTGTTTTTTATTTCAACACTTCTCAACATAGGATGCCAACACACATCGAAATCAATCAGTATCAAGCACACATACCTACATAACAAATGCAGACATGAGCTCGCATATGCAGACACAAAAACAAATATATACATGTACATGCATGTGCACCGATGGCTGAATATGGGCGAACATCAAAATGTTCACCAAAATAGCCAAGAATGACAGTTAAAGTTCCTGGAAACTACCTTAGAGCCCATAGACGAAGGTATGAAGCTGTATTTGAGACTGCTCCAAGTACAAATTCTATTGTGTGTATCATTTGATGTACGAAAACTTCACTAAATTCAAACTCCCCATGACCATGGGCATCATGGTTTGAATTCACTTGCAAGCTCTCTTCTGTGTTCTCAAGTAGGGCGTAGGATTGGCCTTGGTGCCGCTGAAATAACACAACCATCAGAAGCAGTGGATGAATATAAATAAGGGGAAAAAGTGATGATCAAAATGACTGAGGGACTTAGTGAAGGGATGTCTACAAACATACATCTTGATGTTGCTTCTTCAATATAAAGGGCTTTGGAAACAGCATCCATGGTACAGAAACAAAAGCCAATAGTAATAGCACAAGCTGGTAAAAGAACAAACGAAATATATGAAATACTCACATGTTTTCACTTTTACAAGAGAAATAAAAATAAGATTAAAAAGAACTGATAGAGGGGCTACCTGAACTGTTCTCTGACCACTGAAAAGCTGGTTTTCACCTAGCTCGTCTGTAGGACTTAGGAACATGTATATCATTACGTGGTATAGATCAGCTTTTGAACCAGTCCACCACTTCATAACAATGAGAACGGACAGGTAGCCGAATAGACTGTTTAAAAATATAATCTGGGGTATAAACTGGAACCTGGGCAATGCAACATATGAATCAATACCAGTTATACACAAGGTCAGAAGCAGGCTATAGAATAAACTAATGATGTGACTCTAGAGGAAAGTAATCACAGTAAATATGAAAATTATTCACATTTACAGTGTATGCACCTGCTGCCTCTAGTGGTCAAGATGACAGCTCTACTAAAACGATTAGAAAACAAAGAATAGCACAGCTTACCAAACGTTAACTCCACTTCGAAAGAACCTGGCGTTGAAATAACTTATTATAATTCCAAGGTTCATTTGGACCACCCCAATAAGAATTGACATTTTCATCTTCAATGAGTTTAGAAATGGAAGCTCACTGCGGGATCCATGCCATACAGGATCCAGGCCAAATGGGTAAGTGGGACGCACCTTAATCAAGCCAGCTGTAGTAGCGTCTCTGCATACAAAGAATTTCAGTTTACTATTACAAACAATTCAAAACATGAAGGCAGCAGAGGCATATCCAAAGTTTTAGCATATACCTGCAAGAAAGATCACGGCAAGCATATGCTGAGCTGCCAAACAGTTCAAATGGGACAGAGAAGAACTCATTATAGATTAAACCTGTGTAGATTGAGAAAATTGCCATCAACAAAATAACATAACGGCCACCAAAGGCCATCTCCATGATGTCTCCAAGCTTCTGTAAAACCATAAATATATGTAATTAGATTCTTACATCTAGACAAACATGAAAAATAAAAAAATAAAAAAATTGCTTCCTAGATATAACTAGCATGTGAAAGGAAAAATGCTAAGAACCTACATACCAAAAGAAAATGTTTCTCGTGTCCTTTGCATTTCAAGTAACAAAGTGAACAGAGGAAAGTAATCACAATAAATGAAATCAAAAGAGAATTACACCGAGCAAACATGCTCATGAAGAAGCAAAACAACAGAATTTGCAGGCTTAATGAAATTGAAACTTTCTTTAAAGCACGTGTATTAGACAATATCAGATGTTCAAATGTTGACAAACAAAATCTTGTATAACCAAGAACACCGCCTTACTCCTCACATCATAGAGGTAAAAGACACATTCTATCACAGTAGTGCAACTTATTAAACAATCACAATATCCTGACGGGATGGGGAAGGGGCGGGGGAAGAAAAAGATAAACTGGGATCTTCCAATTTTTTTAAGCTCCAAGTTTTTTAATTCATTCATTAAACTTATTGCACACAAGTTTTTAAACTCATTCATAAAGCACATGTATGCCAATATCAGATGTTCAAATGCCGACAAACTAAATCTTGTGTAACCAAGAACACCGCCTTGCTCCTCACATCATAGAGGTAAAAGACACATTCTATCACAGTAGTGCAACTCATTAAACAATCACAATACCCGAACGGGATGGAGAAGGAGGCGGGGGGAAAAGGCAAACTGGGATCTTCCAAGGTTCAAGTTTTCTAACTCATTCATTAAGCTTATTGCACACAAGCTATAATTACCCAACAGGTTTTGAGTCGGTAACAATCAGAAAAGCATTGAAAAGCATAACAGGATAGGATAAAGTGAACAAAGTCTCTACCACCTAATGGGCTAAGAATCAAAATTATGCACATAAGAGACCTTCAGATACTGGTTACTACTTGGGGCAATAAGCAACATACAGTCAGTGTCACAATGGCTAATGGTTCACATCATTCTTGATATGAGAATATTATCTAAATAATATCTAAAAATATAGGAGAAAAATCACTGGAATTTTATTAAATTAAAGAAAATGGAACAGTCTACTAGCATAGAAGACAGTAGGGAATACATCAATCTTTGATCCTACACAATGGACTATAATGAAACAATATAATTATTGAGATTGGACATTTCAACATAAGTGATTACAAAGCATATGTAAATAATACCTGACTAGAAAGTTTCCTTTCCCTGCCTATTAAATATAGTGTCGCAAGTAACAAACATATTCCATGTCCCCAATCACCAAACATGACAGCAAAAAGAAATGGGAATGTCACGATAGTATATACAGCAGGATTTGCTTCTTGATACTTAGCTACCCTGCAATGGAATTGAAACAAAACATTTTGGAATCTTGGGTATATTTCTGTCAGAAACAATAAAATAACATTGCAATTTGTGCTTTCAAATTCTAAAATTCGTATCAGTGCAATGTAGGGGTTGCTTTCTTACTAAAGTCACTAATGTTGCACTTCAAACACCTTCATTAATTGCTACATTAGATGGAACATTAAGAATTAAAGCAGGAGATGATTCAGGGACACTATAATCTTTGATTGTTACCCCATATTACCTGGCAAAACAAGCTATTATCTAGCTCACATGATAATGGTAAGGAAGTACTAGAGATGGCAGAGTAAATCAATCACAATAACTACACAAAGTGGATAAATAATTTCAGTATATACCCCCACACCTTACTAGGGAAAGTCCAGAATGACAGTGGTTAACAAATAAACTCATTAAATTTCTTATATTTAACTTCCTGGGGAAAAAAAAATTAGAATCTTTACATTTGCAATTATCAATAAAGAAGCACCGAATAGCAAGATATTGCAGCGGAACTCACCCATATGCCTCAACAATTTCTTGAAAAGAAGAAGTGAATTTGTTTGTGCGGAAATAGGTAGGTGGTGCCTCCTGTGTGTGCAAAACCTGGAAAATAGCGCCAACTTGTGAGTTGGAGTCAAACGCTGCCCGCTGCAATGCATCCTGGATCTGCACAAATCAATTCAAACAAAGAAACCTCAATAACATATTTGGCTTGTATGTCATAGTTCAAACCTTTTAATTCAAACTGGGTGAAAGAGGACTCATCATACTGCAGAAAATTTTTTGGTAAGTAAAGGATACCTGTTTTGATGCAAAAATAGGACTCCACCCCTCAGCCACAAGACACTTTTTTGTTACATCAAGGCTAAGCATGTTAAGATGATGGTATATGGATTTCTCCTTCCTCACCTTCACGAGTACAAAGAAACATTGTCAATAGCTTGACATTTTGCAATATAGCAAACATTCTCCGCACAAATAATGAATAAATTTCATTCAGTAAAATAATTCAAACCTACCAAAAGGTTCCAATGCTCAAAATGCTCCCCAATAGTCTGTAACAAACTTCCCTGGTGCAACAGTCCAATATCTATAGTAGTCTTTAGCTCTGAACTTCTTCCTGAAACCTAAATTTGAAACATATGGTTGTCAAATGAAGCTATGAAGGTCTTAACTCCCAGGTTTTCGGGTAGCTCAAAACCAGAGAGTTTAAACCTTAAAATCTAAGCTCTAAACGATGATTTTAAACCCTAAAATAATTATCATTGTCAGGAGTAGGATAAAAATTGGAAGTAAAAAACATTGCTAAAACGCCTATGCTGATCGAGGCCCAGGAGGCAACTTCTTCATGTGTTAATCGATCATGTAACAACTGCAAAAAGGCTAACTTGGATTTCTAAGCATGGTTGTCATAGAAGTTAACGAACTAACTATATCACTAATTAGGTAAAGTATAAACAATAAAATGTTGGCATACTTCATGCTGGAAAAAAAGAAAAAAGAGCAAAGAAAAAGATGAGAGCACACTTGAAAACAACAGAAATGTAATATGAATGAAGGAAGCATCACCATGGCCAAATAATCCAAAGAGAAACCATAGTACATACCTCAGTAATCATTTGAGCTTGTCTACCTAGGTCCTCAGGAAATGAGTAACGATTGGCTCCAAAAGCTTCACATATTTTAAGAATTTTGTTCTTTGCTCTTTCTCCAGAGTAGAATACCACAAAAACATTTTTCTCAACCTGCAGATCATAATTCACATTCAAAGACAAATAACAGTGCCATATTATATAATAAACTAACCATATATCCAGTATTCATACATAAAGGTTTGCATTTTATCAATTTTCATTGCTAAATAATGATTTTTACTATGTATATGTACATCGACATACTCCCACTACAAGGAATATATTTGTTGATGAGACCATTATATGGAATATAAGAAATTTAGAATGGCCTGAAACGCAACAAGGATGATAAATTGTCATCACCGAGCAAAAAAAATTTAATCCCATTCAAATATCAGAGGGCCCATCTCAAAACTGGCAGAAGTCAGCACCACCTACAGCTCTCTCTAAGACTTATGCAAAGATGCAGAAGGTAACAGCAAATGCATAAAATGAATGAATTCAGTTTTAATAGTAATAGTGAAAGACTACCCTTTGCTATTTTCCAAGAAAGTGACTACTCATTGGTGGTGTGAAATTCTTGCTTCATTTTGGAATTTTTTTGGGGGGAGAAAGAAACCTTTTATTAATTTGAAACAATCCAATGACGTAGACAAGTTGTCCACTCAGAGATACAGAATAAGACAGTTACAACACATTTGACGTGAATAATCTTATGGCTTGGCAATTCACAGCAGCCTTCCTATCTACTAAAATAGTAAAAAGACACCCCCTTAAACTCATTTGAAACAGATGCCCATAATGGGGACCAAAATCTAACTCTCTCCCACAACTCTTCCAGCCCAAGATCCTTTGGACTGTTTGGTTGAAAAGAAAAGGAAGGTTTTTATGACAGAGTGGAAGAGGTAGAGGTTTTTAGATACCTAAGCTCTCTAGTCGACTTCTTTTGTTTAAACACATTGAGGATATGCCGTTTACTGTAAGTGAACTTGATTGGGTAGGAGTGTTGAGTTGATTGTATAGTACGCTTTGTTACACTAAACTAGTCAGTCAGATTTAATGGCTTCTTGTCCTTATATTATAAATAATAAAGGGTACCAAAAGAACAATAAAAACTTCCTTTCATTGTACCAAGAACATAAAAATGCAGGAAACGATGTGTCCATACCTTCTCTCCTGAAACAGGATCGGTGACTGGATTTTCAACCACAGCCTGCCTCAGAAAGACATTACCCCTAGTAGCTCGAAAAAGAATCCTCTCAAATGCCAAAGACTTTCCCCTAGGAACAAGTCCAGTGAGAAACCCCAACTTAACTTGCTTTGATGGATCAGTTGATGCTTCCTTCACAACAGCCAAACGAAAAGAATTGAACTAAGTAAAAGCAGAAGACTGTGGTTAACCTTAATACTATAAAACCAAAATTGAAGTCTGTACTTGCTCCAGTAATAAAGGCGTGTCCAGGGATTCATCACCAATATGACGGGATTCATTTTCTCTTTGCTGCAATGCGGCATTGCTTTGAGCTGAGTGAAAAAACTCACCAGCCTGAAAGGAAGATATTTTTTTTAGTCACTTGAGAGCTTAATGAAATTAGATAAACACCGAACTTAGCACACCATTAGTTGATAAGAGTATGTTCTGATATCTTAATAATGAATGATGCATGGTAATAGAGTTGCAATGATATTTTTTGGGCGGAACAAGCAAAAAGGACTGTCACCTTTTCCAGAACAAGCTTATATTCTATCAGTTCATTATATGAACGCTGCAACTTTTCACTGTTCGAATTCATCTCAATCAGCTCTGCCTCAAATTCACCAAGTTTTACCTAGCATAAGCACAAAATTAGCGTTAGAACATGCAATATTAAGCATCTTTAGCTAGGCACCAAACACCTTATTATACCTCTAGGTCATCCACATTGACGTCAACTAGTCTTTTAGACTTTGAAGAAGGCAAATTTGCCTTTAACATTTGGTCCTTGAAGAAACGTAATTTGCGAGCCATCTCTGCACACCTTTTAATCTACATAGGGAAATGAATAAATGACCAATCAATAAGTCATTGGAGACATAATTTCTGTATCCACCTTATAAATAGGATATGCAGTGCAGGTTACAAGACTCTATTTAGGTTCGCAACAATCTAAAATATTTCACAGGAAAAACTAGCTAAGTTGCCAAAAAATGTTAAAGAATATAAAGAAACAGGCAATAGGAGAGGTTAACTGTTTGAACAACTAACTTGACCACACTTCAATATTAAGTGTATATAAAAAGAAGATTATCAACAAGACCATTCAATTAGAACGACCACAGTTGAAAAACCTTTACAAGTTCCTAAGCATGCAAAAGGATCTCTTCGCATGCACCAAGGGGTGAGGGAACAGCCAAAAATGTACCTGAACTATACGTTCATTTTATAAAGCCAACTTTAGGTAAAATAGGTTACATTGAGGATTGCATCCACTAATAGCTGACTGGGCCGAGTGCTTCCCTTTCTTAATATGTAGTCAATATTTTCAGTTAAAGTGGCACGTTCCTGACTCAATATTATAAAATATATTTGCGACTGTTTCAAAATCACCATAAACTTCTAAAGATATGCTATGGGTCAGAAATTAATCTCCAAATGGCCAGCGTAGTGGATACAATAGAGCGTTCAATGTCTTGAATATCAATCATCCCAAAGGAGGAGGTAGCAACAGTACAGTTCTACACACGTTATTAGAAAACAAAAAAATATTTACTTATGTTGGCAATCTAAGAAGGCCTTTTACATTAAAATTAATCATGAAGTACAGCTCCAAAGATTATTTTGAAAAGCTCTAAGACAACATAAACTATTGGAAAGAAATTTAAAGTTTAGATTTTCCCTCCTTTTCCTGCTAATTCTTACTACTCGATTTTGATGAGCAGTTTTTTTTTCTTTTAATGAGAAGTATCATATCCCCGACAACACAACTGAAGGTAAACATAAACACACCTGAGCAGCATAAGTCCTCTGAAACGGGCTCTTCTCTGCATTGAGCTGGAAGAATGAGACATCAAAAACATTAGTTTCCAGATAAAACTTTAAAAACAAATCCTGAAAGCAACATAACAATTTATTAGATTAAGAAAGACAAATAACAAAGCTAGCATAGTGCTTCATGATAAGAGCAAGCTGTGCAACACCTAGAAATTCACATTGATGAATTTCAGATATTAGTTCTTCACAAAATTGTTTGCATAAACCAAGTAAAAAGAATTAAAGCCTCTCTTGATTATAAAATAGGTGAAACCCTTGTGCAATCCTCATATTTCTTATCCACTTACCCCTAAATCTTTTCCTCATTTGAGGATGCTATGTATTTCATCATCTTCTTACTCCTCCACCTAAACCAGGACTTTCTACACTTAACCATCAGTTCTTTAAATTTATAGAATATTGTACATTCGTGTATAGGAACTTGTTTCTTCTTTTATACATATATTTTGTCTATAGCTCAGATGAAAGAGATCTAAACTATTGTCAACAACCACTAAAATTGAACCAATCAAAGCCCTCAATTGGGAGCCACCTTGTCCACCACCCACCCCATACAACTACCAATCCTTGGTGAGCAGAACAATACCACAAGTTTCAACCCACTGCTTTTGGTTTGTTAGTTCGGTCACAACTATACGGGTTGTCCTGGTACTTATATAAATTTCCAAGAGACTTAAAATCTCAGAATGCCATAATTATGTATTAGGTGCTGATAAAGCTAAATACTTTGATAATCAAGTTTCTTTTTTCGTGGCATTCTAAAGTATGTGATAATCTCGGCAACAGCAGCAGCAAAAGCTCGATCGCTATGCACAAAAATGGTAACGAATCAACTGATCAAACTCTTCATTTTGCACAAAAATCCGAAATTGAGTCCATTAGAAGCTAAAGAATCCAAAACCACTTACTGATCAAACAATTCAATCGTCGTATTACCTAAAACTGAAACCCTAAATCTCATAAAACAAAAACACTTCCACAAATCAAATCCAATTGCGAATTCCAATCACAAACAGTGTCAAGCTAGGGTTTTTTCTTGTTCTCCGCCCAGAAATCAATCCAAAACGTAAAATTCAACATAATTGAAACAGAAAATTGAGAATCAGAAAGAGAGAAGGAAATGAGGACGTACGTCTTTGAACTGGAGGAGGCCGAGGTCGCCGAGATAAGAGACAGTGAGGTGAGCAGACTCGATGGGGATGATGATCTGGACGAGCTGCATAGGCTCCGACCTGAACAGATCCATCGGAGGACAGCACTCTCCCATTCTCTCTCTCTTCTCTCTCTCTCAATCTCAGAGTCTGTGGTCGTGTGTTTGTGTAATTGTTGTGTGAAACAGAGTGTCAAAAACCACACGCACACAAGAGAGAGATGAGAGATCAAATAATGAACTGATCTCCACTGCAATTTTGCTTTGCTTTGCTCTGCTTCTCCTCAGCGCTGGGCCACACGGATCTTCCACGTCACCCGGTACCCTCTCTCTCCTCTCTTTAATTTTTGTTCGTTGGGGAAGGTTTTGTGGGAAATTTCTCAAGGCCCCTGGATCTTTTGTCCCTTTTCCAATTTTTTATTTATTTTCCTAATCGGATTCGACGGTCATTCCCAATTAAATTAATATTGTTTTTTGGTGCGACGTGATTATTGTGTTCCCGTCAGGATATTTATATATTTTCCGTTTTTTTTTTTTTTTTTTTGGTTATTTGGGTAAGTTAATGGATAAGATAAAGTGTTAGTATTCAATGGGATTTACCCTGGTCCTGAATTTATACCCAAGTTATATTTTGGTTATGTAATTCGTTTTTGAGTCACTTTAGTCTATGTTGCACGGACACGGGTACGGGGACACGGGAACGCGACACGGCGACACGGCGACACGGAAAATCTCAAAAAAGTAGGACACGGACACGGCTAGGACACGGCAATTAAAATAATAATTAATTCTTAATATTTCAATGTCACATAATTCCATAAAACAAAATAAATAACTCATGTTCATCATCCATACATAATAATTAATACACCACAAAATAAAACATAAATGATCTAACTCTCAATCTTCTTCAATCATCTATGTCTTCATTGTTGTTATTAGAAAACAATACGCCCTCTAATTCCAGTTCATCAAGTAAAAGGTTTGCAATTTCAAGCACACCCGCATTCAAATATACTCCACAACTAAGTAACAAGACTTTTATTTAAAATAAAAAACCAAATACAGATAAAATCATACAAAGATACAAAACACATCAAAACAGAGAAACAAAATAAAACATGGTTCACATTCATTATGTCTAATAGTCTAATACCCAATTAATAAAACAAATTCAAATATACTCAACAACTAATAACAAGACTTTTATTAAAAATAAAAAAAGCTCCAAACAGATACAATCATACAAAATACCCACACACAAAAAACACATCAAAACAGAGAAACAAAATTAAAAATCTATGAAGCCTAACCTGAGTTTGCAAGAAGGAATCGTCCTTCTTGGTCACGATTTGCAAGAAAGAATCATCCTTCTTGTTGTGTTTCTCTTAAAAAAAAAACAGAAGAAATAATCTTCACCTGAGTTTAAAAAAGTCGTTTTTCACTTTTAACCCATCTTTTTAAAAATATTTCAAATCAGTCCACCAAAGTTTCAAAAATTATGTTTAGACCCCAACTTTTATTTTCAAAATTTCAATCTGGTCCCTGCCGTGTCTTGACCGTGTCGGAGCCGTGTCTTGACCGTGTCGGCGGCGTGTCTTGACCGTGTCCCAGCCGTTGACCGTGTCCAACGCGTGTCGGAGGCGTGTCGGAGCCGTGTCGGCGTGTCGGCGTGTCCGACACTCCGACACTCCAGCAGTTTGGAGTGTCGGTGCAACATAGACTTTAGTTCTCAAATTCTCATATGTATTTAGAGAATAATTGTATTCAAATTGGCAGTTTTACTTTCTAAATAGATAGAAAAATTGACAAAATAACTAAATTAGGACACATACAAGGGTTGGAGGACCAAGTGACTCAAAAACAAGTTTAATGATCAAAATGAAATTCGGATATAAGTGAAAGTATCATTACAATTAAAAATTCTTTAAATATTACTCCACATGGTCGGCATGGTCCAAAACCAATTGGGTTTCCTAATGACTTTGGCTCACAGCAATTCTTTAACAACAGTGATTTTTAACCGTTTTAACAAACAGGCTTGGACTTCAAAAAATTTCAAAAAATCACTTATGATCCCAAATAAGCAATACCAAACGAGCACTAGTGTTGTATCGTACTAGCCAAGCACTGTTCAAAACATATTTACTTAAGAACAATATGGTGTAATTTTCTCAATGGAGTTAAAAGAAATTGAGTTTTTATCACTAATTAGAGATTCCTTCGAGAGGGTAAAACAACAGACTTGACCATGATACTTTCTTGTCCTTTACTATTTACAACTGTTATTGGCTGCTCATCCAAAAACCAACCAAAAAAAAACTAACTGTTATTGGCTCCAGTGTTTCGTTATCTTTTAGTTTAAAATAATCTTAACTAAGGATAGCCAAAAAAAAAAAATAACTGGCTGTCCAAAACAGTAATCAGATGAGCTTACTAAAAACAACATGTTAGTTCATCAGTTGCACTTGGATTTAGTTCATTAGTTGTATTTGGATTTAATGAACTCATCTAAAAGGTAGCTTAATTTGATTGAATATACACAACTATCAAGCACTTAATGTGAATTGAATTGGTCCCAAACAAGAAGCTTGACAAAAATGTGAGCTGGTTGAAGGGTTGTTGAAACTTAAAACAAAGCAATCAAGATTTTTTTAGTGCATATCCAACTTTCAAATATGTTGATCTATTATTTAGCGACGAACATGATATGTACAACTGTAAAGAATTTAGCTAACATCAATCGTTCACACACGCACGTTGTTCATGAGTGCAAGACTAATTCTGCGATCCACGTTCATCTACGATTGTCTGTCAATTTTGTTATACATGTTCCAAAAGAATTCATGTCCTGAGATGAAAATACCAATCCTTTTATTTACTTTTTTTTTTTTATATCCTCACTTTATAGATCCTTTTACAATAAAATAACATTACACCCTTTAAATAATAAATCTCCATCATATAATTCTTACTAGTGCATAGTTATTTGCTTGTTTGCTAGCTCCAAGCAAATAGCTAATCAGTTGTTGCTAATTATAAAGTTAAAAAGCCTCCCTCACTTCTGCTTTACTTGCCAACCTAACATTGAGAATGTGCTTTACTTGGGCCTCACTAGGAGAACCAACCAGAATTGTGTGCTTCCCAGTGGCCAACTTCCTGTTTCCTTCCCTATCCACAAACAAGGCTCGGTCTCTTGCACATATCCACCCTCATTGTTACAAGCTTTGTCTGCCTGTTCTTCACCTCCACCATTTGAGGATCCAACAGCTGCAAGTTTGGTGCTCCAACCAACCTTCTTGAGCTTGTCGGTTTCCAGAACACTGGCACCACGTGGCCTCTGTCCCTTGGCCTGTTGTTCTTCACCCCAACAACTAGATCAAAGTTTAGTTTCTGGCACTGCACTCTTGATATGTCAATAAAAAGGCCTCTAGAAGCAGGATCCGAAACCGGTTGAGTGGTGGAGTTGGAAACAAGAAGGTTATGTGGACTGGAAATGGGAGTTGAGTGGATAAGCGCAGTGGAAGGTGCTGATTTATGAACTTGGTGAATGTTGAATAGCTTAGGCCATGACCAAAATCATAGATGGTTTTGCCAGTGTAGAATCTGTATGTTTTTACTGGGAAGTTTCTGCTTGTGTTGCCTCTCTTGTCTGTCATTTGCACTTGCTGTGCATACTCCTTAGGGTACCATCTAAAAGGTGTTCTTCCAGCTACACATGGTGGTAAAAAAGAAATTATCACTTACGATCAGTTTAAGTAATTGATAACCCTGAGACAAATTTTTACCATTTTGTGAAGCCTAATCTCATATTGAAACAATTAAGAGGTTAAAGAGTGTAAAAATTAACCTGGATTGTGGCCTCCAAATATGACTTGAGCTATGGCATCTCCTCCAGCTTGACCTGGATATCCTACCCAAATTATCCCTCCTATTTTTCTCACATTTTTGGCAAAAGAAACATCAATTGGACCTTCTGACATAATAGCCAAAATGACTGTTCCTTTTTCTGCATTAACAACTTGGTTTACAAGCTTTTCTTAAAACCATGGTAATGTCAAGGTCACGCTGTCTAGCCCTCGCCACTGCTAGAAAACAATGCCCTAGCCGCTGCCCCAATAAGGCTCTCATCATCACGTTTCACACCGTTACACCCAGGCTCATATTTCACAGTGGAGACATACTTCTGTAGCCCTTGTAAAGGGCTTGTATAGCTACATGGTATGCCATGATAGTTGCTTATCATAACTTCAGTGGCATTTGCATTAGGTCTGACAATAGCCAAGTTCTTGATTTTTTTGGGAGGACAAAGGAAGAGCTCCCTTTGCTGTCTAGCAAAACTATGCTATGCTTAGCAGCATCAAGTGCCAAATTCTTGTGATCGTTGCTCCACACATCGGAGGGACCAAGTTTTCGGAACTGGAGCAATTTAGGGTCACCATCAAAAAATCCAAGCCACATCAGTACTATGTAGTAGTATATCAAGGATTGATATACCACAGGTACATCCAATTTTTTCAAGTTAACGGTATTCACTGTGTACTGTCCTAGAAATTTTCCACAATTCAGGTTTAGACCTGCATGATCACATTGTAACACATAATGTAAGATCAACCCTGGTTGAGGTAATTTTTATTTCTCTCAAAATTCTCACAACTGTTTGGCTGCAATTCCAGTACCTAATTTCAAGGCAAGGGCTGCTTCATCCTCTGGTGTTGCAGTGTAATGGATAGCATTGTAATAAATTTCAATCGAATCGCAATCTGAAAGCAAAAAGGACAGTCTCAGTACAAGGATCATAACCACATTTAGATATTTGTTATCACTCGAAGATCATTATAGTTTCTTTTTGTGCACGAGGTTTAGGGGCAAAAAACCAGTTATTGCTGATGAAATTGAAACTCTAGGGTCACATTTGCATAAGTTAAGATTACATTACACCTCTAAAGCCTGCTTTGTCAGCCATCAAGACCCCATTGACCTCTGATTACCCCTTGGAGGAGGTTCGGGTCGGTGTATGAACACATGACACTGCTGACATGGCCTTCCTCTACACAACTTTTGAATGGTGGCTGATGTATCCTCCAGGTCTTGCTTTGTCACCTGCCATTGACTCCAGCAGCAAGCATATGATCATTTGCACCCTAAATTTCTTGTGTCTTAAGAAGTATGATTAATGCTTTTTCATCTGCATTGACCACTCCTTGCATCTCAAAAGCGATGGATCCCCTTGTGAATATAAATATCATTTATGCTTCTTGAAATTCAATAATTAAATAATCTCATGCAATATGATTAACCCCATCTTGTTTTTCTTTCTTTCTTTTCGTGGGAATATGAAGCCACAGAAGAACAAGAATCCCTTATTTACTAAAGTTCCTTCAAACGTTTCCCCGTATTGAACCAAGATGTCACTGTATGACCAAATTAATCTATTAAAAAAGAAGAGACTAGCTAGCATGATCTAAATACCTGTGCATCAAAGTGATACCGATCAACAGCTTTCTAGTTATCCACATCATAAGCAGTGTAATGCTTGCAACAACTGGAGACCTTTAGCCTATTACCACCAGCCCTTTTGCCTTCACTCACTTCTTGCAGACCCCTGACATAATTCACTCCATAAGTTGACACCACCAACGGGTCCTCCCCGGGTGTTTCTTGCCCACGGCTCCATCTAGGGTCATGGAACACATTAAACATTTGGGCTCCAATATGTCAACCTTGCTCAACCAACATTGTCATGGCTCTAGCCTCGGTTGACACAACCTGCCCCATCTTTAACCACATTGTTGGATTAAAACTAGCAGCAGATAGAAGAATCACTGCTGGGAAACTAGTGGCAATAGGCACAGTGCCATAAAATTTTTGAACTTGGCCCATATATATGAAAAATGCATGTTATTTGGCCAACCTCTCCATCACATTAATTAGATCTGAACAACTAATTGTTGCATCGTTTTCAACGAGATTTCTACGGGTTTTAAACAGGGACAGATCCAGAATTTCAAAATGAGGTGAGCTAAATTTACCTTACATACAAACTTACTAAAAGGATAGATTACTCGATGGTACGAGTGAATTTCATTAATAACAAAATGCACAAGGGAACATAATGAGCCCCTCAAAATTCATCTAGTACAACCTTAAATAAAAACAACATTAAACTAAAAGAAAAAAGCCGCAAGTTTTTTTAATACAAGTGATAGTCTAAAGGAGGAGGAGGTTTCTCACACATATATACTAATAAATAATATATTCATAATGATGTTGAGAGATTAATTATAAAAAAAAGCAATTAATAAATAATATTGTGAGTAAAAGATTAAGCAAAATTAAAGAGTGGTAAATGATTTTGGTGGTGAGAAAATTTTGAAGAAATTGGTGGGTTTTATAGGGAAAATTGAATAGTACAAAAACTTTAGAAAAAGAAAGAAATTTGAAGTTTGTATTAATTTTCAAAAAATTGACATTGGTATTAATTGCACTAATAGTATCAAATCATGCTTGAGTAGTTGGAGCAGCTTCAATGAGTGTGAGTATTACTCTTTAAAAATCAACTGTTGGATGAGCAAAGGTTGTTTGAGTGAGTGGGCGCTGATGAGCAGAATAGATATAGCAGCTGCGCTGAGGAGAATGAAGCAGCTCCTGAGTGGGGGTGTGTGGAATGCGCTTGGGTGGGCTGGGTATTTATGTTGGGCTATAAAAAAATCAAATCACCCGGGCTATAGCCCAGGTTAGCATGTGCATAGGTCCGTCCCTGGTTTTAAATTGTCAGTTTGGTTTTTCAATTTTTTCCTTATTTTCCATCTGCCTCCATTTTCATTTTGTCCATCACGCACACCTCATCTAGCTTGAACTTATGGATAAATGCAAATGTTTAGTAAAATACGGAACAACAAAAAGTACGAATAAAACAGTAAAAATTTTACAAAATATAAATGAAAAGTTAGGTCATTTTATAATATTTTAATACAATTTATTTTTTAATTTTTAATATATACTATTTTTATTCAATAATATGTGAAAATGACGACCACGTCTGATAGTTTCTTTGAACATGGAGATGGAGCGGACCAAATATCATTCTTGGGTACTTATTGGGGGTCTTAAATATCCCTTTGACTGAAATGCAACATTCAACCTAAAAGTCATTATCAATTAGACAAGCGACTGGTGGAGCAATTTCAGCATTGTGTCTTCCTGTATAATCCTCGTCATTGAACAAGGCAGCGCATAAAATTGCGGCCATTGTGTCCAAAGTTGGCGGTATCCATATTTGGGATGAATTATGGCCTGAGTGGATATTTGATATTCTTGCTAGTGATGTAAACCTTATTGTTCGTCTTTAATAATATTCTCTCATTGTTTGGCAAAAGAAAAAAAAAACAAATTAGACAAGCATGGTTGAAGTGTTGATGGGGTCGAAAATATATATTAAGGCTCTCTCAAACTATGGAGCGGACCAAGTATCACTCTTGGGTACTTATTGGGGGTCTTAAATATCCCTTTGACTAAAATGCAACATTCAACCTAAAAGTCATTATCAATTAGACGAGCGACTGGTGGAGCAATTTCAGCATTGTGTCTTCCTGTATACTCCTCGTCATTGTAACAAGGCAGCGCATAAAATTGCGGCCATTGTGTCCAAAGTTGGCGGTATCCATATTTCGGATGAATTATGGCCTGAGTGGATATTTGATATTCTTGCTAGTGATGTAAACCTTATTGTTCGTCTTTAATAATATTCTCTCATTGTTTGGCAAAAGAAAAAAAAACAAATTAGACAAGCATGGTTGAAGTGTTGATGGGGTCGAAAATATATATTAAGGCTCTCTCAAACTATTGACCCCACGTAACTCAAATTGACTTGGGAGTTCTAATAATTGACTTAGAAATCTCTTTTTTCTTCATCAGACTTGGTCTAAATTTTAGTCACCATGGCCAAATCTTTCCCTTGTTAGTGCCATCCAGGACGGCACATAATTTTGAAAATTCAAAGAGAAGAAGAGCTCAATTTTCTTTCTCCATCCTCCCTACTACTAAGTACAAGCATTTATTCTCTTTACATCTTGCAGACTCATATCTTCACTCCTGCAGATCATCCCTCCCATTGCATGCTTGCATAACAAGCATGGGTCACAACAGTGCTTCCATCCAACTTGTTTCACTAATTTTACTGTCAGGAATTCTATACCTTGAAACCGTTAAACTTGGTTTCTGCAATGCTGCTGATCATAACGGAAAATGCATGGATTTAGAGAGAAAAGCCCTTCTCAAGCTCAAACAAGGCCTTACAGATCCTTCGGACCGGCTTTCGTCTTGGGTGGGAGAAGATTGCTGCAACTAGAGTGGTGTAGGCTGCAACAACTTAACTGGACGTGTCAACAGGCTTGATCTTCGCAATCACTATATAATAGATGGGTTGGATGGTGATGGAGCAGCAAAGAATGCATTCGGAATTGGTGGTGAGATCAACCCATCTTTGCTTATTTTGAAAGATTTGGTTTACTTGGATTTGAGCATGAATAACTTTGGAGGTGTCCAACTTCCAAGTTTCATTGGATCACTAGAGAAACTGACATACCTCAATCTCTCTGGTGCATCTTTTGGTGGAACCATTCCCCCCAATCTTGGAAACCTCTCAAGGTTGCTTTATCTTGATCTTAGCAATTACCTTTTTGAACCAATTGAGAATGATCTCCACTGGCTAAGGCTTGCAACTTTTTCTTCCTTAAAGTACCTTAACTTGGAAGGAGTTGACCTTTCCAAGGCTACATCATATTGGCTTCCCACTGTTAATATGCTCCCTTCCCTTGTTGAATTGCATTTGCCCTTTTGTAGACTTTCCATCCTTCCTCTCACTCTTCCTTCCATCAATTTCACATCCCTTTTGGTTCTTGATCTCTCTAGCAACGGTTTCAACTCCACGATACCTCCCTGGATGTTTAATCTGACTGAACTAGTCCATCTTCACCTAAAGTCCAAGAATCTCCATGGAGAACTTGCAGAAACATTTGGTAGTTTGACGTCTCTCCAGACGCTTGATTTATCAGAGAATTCAGACATTGGAGGTCAGTTGCCAAGAAACTTGGGAACACTATGCAGTTTGCAGACGCTAAGACTTTCTATCAACAAAATTACTGGTGAAATTACTAATTTCATTGATAAGTTGTCTGCATGCACAAACAGCAGCTTAGAGACATTGAATTTGGGATATAACAGATTGACAGGAAAACTACCTGATTCTTTGGGATACCTTAAAAGCTTAAGATACCTCACATTGTGGGACAACTCATTTCACGGTTCAATCCCGAAATCAATTGGAAACTTAACATTTTTGGAGGAGTTTTACCTCGCAAGAAATCAAATGAGTGGGATCATCCCAGAGAGTCTCGGGCAACTCTCATCTCTGGTTGCACTAGATATCTCTGAAAACACATGGGAAGGTGTCATAACAAAAGCTCATTTGGCGAAACTTCGAGGCTTAATAGATGTATCAATTGAAATAGCTTCGCCGAACATTTCCTTAGTTTTCGACATACCTTCTGATTGGATACCTCCTTTCAAATTGAGATACTTGAACATTAGATCATGCCAACTGGGTCCCAAATTTCCTACATGGCTCAGAAATCAGACTGAGCTAACCATGGTGGTATTCCATAATGCTTTGATTTCAGACACCATACCAGATTGGTTTTGGCAGTTGGATTTGCAATTGAGTAAACTAGATGTCTCTTCTAATCAGCTAAGCGGCAGGGTGCCCAACTCATTAAGATTCAGCTATCCTTCCACCGTTGATTTGAGTTCGAACAGGTTTGAGGGCCCACTCTCACTCTGGTCATCAAACATCACCATGCTATATCTTAATGATAATATGTTTTCAGGACCAATTCCTCATAACATTGGTGAAGTGATGCCCTCTCTGGCAAATCTAGACGTTTCTAGTAACTCTTTGAGTGGAAGAATTCCCCTGTCCCTTAGTAATATGAGCCAATTAACAACCATGGTTATCTCAAACAACCACTTGTCTGGTCAGATTCCTCACTTTTGGAACAAATTACCATTATTGTATATTGTAGATGTGTCAAGCAATAGTCTCTCCGGTTCAATCCCAAGATCCTTAGGCTCTCTTACTTCACTCAACTTCTTGATCCTCTCTAGCAATAACTTTTCAGGTGAAGTTCCTTCCTTGAGAAACTGCAATGAAATGAAGAGTCTTGATCTTAGTGACAATAAGTTTTCTGGACTGATTCCGGCTTCCATAGGAGAAAACATGCTCTCTTTGTTGATTTTAAGCTTGAGGCTCAACTCGTTTACTGGAAACATACCTTCACAGTTATGTGGCCTTTCCAATCTCCACATACTGGACCTCTCACACAACAATCTCTCAGGAAAAATTCCACAGTGCATAGGTAATTTGAGTGGCTTCAAATCTGAGTTCACAGACAAAGATACAAGCAGTTACCAAGGAAAACTGGAGTTGGTGTCAAAAGGAAGAGTGCTTGTATATTACTCCATCCTTTACCTTGTTAATAGTGTTGATCTCTGAGACAATAACTTGTCAGGAGAGATGCCTGTCCGGCTGACAAGCCTTTTAAAGTTGGGCACCTTGAATTTGTCCATGAATCATTTGACAGGAAATATCCCAGAAAATATCGGAAACTTTGAGCGGATAGAAACTCTTGATCTATCAACAAACAAACTTTCAGGTTCAATTCCACAGAGCATGGTTTCTTTAACATTTTTGAATCATCTCAACCTGTCATACAATAACTTGTCTAGGAGAATTCCAACAGGCAACCAGTTTCAGACCCTAGTTGATCCATCAATTTACGAGGGCAATGCTGCTCTTTGTGGGTATCCATTACCCGGTTGCCAAGACGACAATGGAGAAGCACCTCAAGTTCCAAGTGGAGATGGAGAGGATGATGATGACAGTAAATTTGAAAAGCTATGGTTCATCATCAGCATAGTGATAGGTTTCTTTGTAGGATTCTGGGGAGTTTGTGGGACTTTGGTCATCAAGAAGTCCTGGAGATATGCCTATTTCCACTTTCTTGACAAAGTGAAAGATGCTCTCCTTCGTTCTGTCTCATCAATTGGAACTTTTCTGCACAAAAGCTCATAGACCACCACAGAAGAAATTGCAAATGTAAAAGCACATGTTTGCAAGCAAATAAAGCAATGTTTAGTGATGTCGCTGGAATGATTGCAGTGTGGTGTTGTCGACCCAACTTTTTTCTTTGGTTTTCGTTGTGTTTGTGAAGCAAGTACTGCAATTCACTGTAGACGCCATGATTTTGTTACAGCTTTTGGTCCACTCACATGGATTTTGCTCCAGTTCAGTGTTTGGTGTTGGAAAAGTGATTGTTGCCGGTTTGTGTGGGATTGGGTTGTGCTTGTGCAAAATAAGAGGTTTAGCCATGTTGGTGCTACGAGTCTCTTTGGTTTGCTGGAGAAGATATGGTGTGGTG
Organism: Prunus kanzakura; assembly: GCA_020521455.1. NCBI lineage: Eukaryota > Viridiplantae > Streptophyta > Magnoliopsida > Rosales > Rosaceae > Prunus > Prunus kanzakura. The sequence goes on from BPUM01000821.1 coordinate 473,557, forward strand.
TCCTTGCTTATGTGTTTATTTTAGTCTAATAATTCTCAGAAACTTAATAGGAGTTTGCTGATATTTGTATTTAGTGTTCAACTTTTCGATGCAGATTTTCCGTTACTGCTATTGCGCGGTGCATCTGTATTGTAGGTCTGAGTACATGTGCCTTTGTCTGCAGAATGTGAGGTTTTAGGTTTTTCTGGCATGCGTAATTCTCTCAAGATGAAACCAATTTATTTGTGTGTTTAATCACTGGATATGTTGTATTCATATTTGGCATTGCGGCTACTCTGTACTTTTTTTTGTGTTATCAATAAAATTACTATCGCTTTTAATAAAAAAAATTCTTTGTTTAGAGAAACATAAAATAGAAACGCGGTTTATCTTGTTATAGTACGTAAACAACACATCCAAAACCGCGCATCTCCAACGCCAACACCGCGATAAAGAATTGCCTTGGCCAATGTGAGCTAGCTACGTCTATTATTTTGCTGTTGTAAATCTTATCTTTTAAAGAATTATGTTTGAAATCTATGGTCTATACACTCGTTTCCGGTTTATATGGAGAAATGGTGGGAGAAGAAGCAAAGTCAATCTGGTTCACTCTGTATGGGCCAACTTTCAGACATCAACAAACAATGTGATTCCAAAGGGTTATTTGTAGTCATTTTATTACATGATCTTGAATCTACATATATTTACCCGGTGATGCAGATAATTTTTGGGAATAGATGGAGACATCTTTTAGGAGAAAGAGACTTCTGGGAACATGTTGGAGGAATTGATATCTCCTTGGCTCCATCCAGTTTTGGCCAAGCAAACACACGGGTATTTTAATCTTATTTTCTAACTACTGAAATGCATAATTTTATTTTCATTAACATCAACTTCCATCACACTGTGAGCGTAGAAATTAAAGCCATATAAACCACTGTAAATGTAAGGGTAGAAGAAGAAAAAAGAAAAACAAAAGTCCCTTAGAATGCACATATATTATGATATAGTTGTTATTCAGGGTATAATTGGATCCTGAAGGAATCAGAATTTGAAACATGTAAAAGAAGGAATCTTCGGTTTAACATCTAACCATCCTGACTGGAACCTGTGTTTCTGAAACTTGATTATGGAAAATCATACCTTCTTAATTTTACATTTCTTGAAAAAGTTTCTACTCTATATCACCTGGTCTAATGCTACTTTTGATACCTTGCTCCGGAAGTTACAAAGGTATGTCTCAAGGATCATCTGTTGCTGACTTGTATGCAGGAGCTGGTGTAATTGGATTATCATTAGCTGTGACAAGAAAATGCAGGCAAGAATTGGATTATCAAAATATTGAAGTCCATGTATTAAATATGAAGAATACATACATGTGTGTATAATACATGTATTGTTTGTTTGATTTTTTTTTAAACGTGTATTTTACCTAGTCTTTAAGACGTGTACGAAAAAAACATAGGTATTTTGGAAATATATATATACATACATGTATAATATGGGTTAGGAAATTAGGACAAAAATGAAGAGGGGTTGATAAGAGAAAATCTGGAAAAACCGAAAACAAAAAGAAGACGTAGAAGATTGAAAGAAAAATACCGTAAAAAATACATGTATTTAAATGTTTTTAATAATTTAATATTGGCCTCATTTTGTTTTTTTAGAAAATTACGTGATTTACCCTCAGTTATCACACATCGACAGATCTCTCCTTTTCTCACACATAGCTACTGTTACTCTCCTTTTTCTCACACAGGGACAGATCTCTCATTTTCTCTCCAGATATTTTTCCAACATCTCATCTCACCTCCAGACCAGATCCCTAGATCATCAAAACACTAAAAACTTAACCCAAAACAACATCTACTCAAATTGAATGCTAACCCCTTCGCGCGACCTTTCCTCTTCACCTCGAGAAACCGCCTTCCACAGTTCCACAATATTCCCCAAAATCTCAGAGACGATCGTTCGCATCAACGGCGACGACCACCAACGATCGAAGCCGATTCTTCATTCTTTCTTTCAACAAAAAACCGTAAGAAAATCAACACTCTAATACCTACTGTTCATTCTTCATTCTGCAATGTAGTTTAGGTTTTGGGTTTAGTTTTTGTTTCAAAACATCTAAAAACCAAAAAATCACCAAAAAGAGAGAAAAAGCATCAAATATATCTGTTTTTTGCACCGCAGTAGTTCTTGTTTTGAACATGGTAGCTTCTGATTCACGGCCAATGAGACGGAGCTTGCGAGCGGAACTCTATTTGGCATCATTCGCAGTGAGAGAAGAGAGCATATATCACTGTAGTTTCCGGTTTAGTTTGTAGTTCTTGTTTTGACTTTGCTGATCTTTCCATTTCATATCAAGTTGGTGTCTAGGTTTTGTTATGTTTTGTGTTTTGGGTTGCTCCTATTATATTTCTATTATGTTTGATGATGTTTTGCATTTTGGATTGCTCCTTTTAAAAGAAGAAGAGCCTCAAATATATCTGTTTTCTGCACTGAAGAAAATAAATTCTTGTTTTGACTACGCTGATTTTTCCATTTCATGTCAAGTTGATGTATATTTTCTGTTATATTTTGTGCTTTGGATTGCTCCTATTATATTTCTATTATGGTTGATGTTTTGCCTTTTGGATTGCTCCTTTTAAAAGAGGAAGAGCATCAAATATTTCTGTTTTCTGCATTGCAAAAAACAGAAACTACAATGCAATTTGCATTAATGCAATGCAATGAACCGCAAACTGCATTGCAGTTTCTGTTTCCTATTTTCTGCTCAACTATTAATGCTTCTTCCTTGTAGTTTGTCTCTACTTGTCCTAATAGTGTTTTCATCCCTTCTTGTTTCAGATCACAAATGGCTCAAGAAATGTCACCACAAAAGAATGAAGTCCATGACAACCGAATCAACTACCGCCAACGCCAAGATCCTAGTTTCCTTTGCCCAAAAAGATTAAAATTGTGGAATGATGAAATAAATAAAAACAGTGAGAAGAAAATAATGGAATTGTGGGATATATTTATCTCAGCAGAAAAAAGATCAAACGAGCTAGAAGAGGAGTTGGTAAAACATAAAGAGAAATTACATGATGAAGAATGTGTGACTGCTACTATGACAGTGGAATCTACAATTCAGCGTCACGAAATACAAAATCCGAGAAGGAGGATTGCCAAATTGGAAGGCAAGGAACCTCGTATTGACTCGGAGACGAGTGCCAAGAAAATAAAGATTCAAGAAAAGTACAAGACAGAAATTGAAAGCATGTTCTTCTTTCTCTTCAACTGGTTGTGTTGGTTGTGTTGTAGGCAGATCCCTCTTTATTTCAAAGATTGTTGGATCCGAGAACATGCTTTCAATTTTTGTCTTGTACTTTTCTTGAATCTTCATTTTCTTAGCACTTGTATCCGGGTCAATATGAGGTTCCTTGCCTTCCAATTCTGCAATCCTTCTTTTCATATTTTGTATTTCGTGATGCTGAATTGTAGATTCCACTGTCATAGTAGCAGTCACACAATCTTTATCAAGTAATTTCTCTTTGTGTTTTGTCAACTCCTCTTCCAGCTCGTTTGATCTTTTTTCTGATTGGATAAATATATCCCACAATTCCATCATTTTCTTTTCACTGTCTTTATTTATTTCATCCTTCCACAGTTTTAATCTTTTTGGGCAAAGGAAACTAGGATCTTGGCGTTGGCGGTAGTTGATTTGGGCTGTCATGGACTTCACCAAGAGGCCTTGAATTGCGAGAGGTTCTTCTCCAGCTGCAATCTCAAACCTTTTCTTTTTTCTAATCTCTTTTAATTCTGGAGTTTCATCATCATTAGGTTTTCCTTGTTCTTCTACTTCCTCTGCTTCTCCTTGTTGTCCATCATCTTCTTTTTCTTTTTTCAGCATATTGAATGGAAACTAATTATAAACTGCATTGGATTGTGTGAGGCTATATGAGCCTTTCAAGAACATGTCATCTGATTCAGAACCCTTTGTCATGCCCAATCTTCCAGGGGAGATCAAGATGACAGGAGCCCAAGTGCCTTATTTTCTGAAGGAGAATATTGATAATGACTTGACACAATTAATGAAACGAGCTCAGGAATCTGGGATTGTTGTCATAGTTTCTATGAGCTCGAACCTGTTTATGCAGATTATTACACAAAGGTCTTGGTGGCATATTGGTCCTCTTTCACTGTGCAACAGGGACAATGAGGAAAAGTCATAAAAACAACATACTAGTTGTATACTCGCCTCTGGATTTAGTTCATTAGTTGTATTTGGGTTTGAATCAGCATGCCTTAACGAACTTATCTAAAATGCAAACTGCCCTGCAAAAATTGTTCTATTTTTTCGTTTGATTCCCTTTAGACTTTTGCATGTATAAAAATAAAATTCTTGCCCTTTTGATCTCTGATTTTCCTTAATTTTCTAACTGCTATCCAAATAAAGCATAAAAATTCTGTAACAATCAACTTCTTGTAAACTAAGGACTAGTTATACCCATAGGTAGCTGGTTCAAGTAATTGGTGGCATACCAACCAAAACAAAAGATTACAAAATAATTTACACGCACAACAATCGGCTGCAAAAACATCTATGGAAGAGTGATATATAGCAGTGAGTCTATCTTGAGTTGCTTTGAGGTCCCACTTAGTTTGGCAATTAATAAACCAATGTCAAGTGTCAACCAATTCATTTGTTCTTGCTGTCCTCTCCCATCATATTCTTTTGACACTGTCGCCATGAACAAAAGCCACAAATCCCTCACTTGCAAGTGTTGTGATTGCAGTCCTCAGCTGAAACACCAATAAAAGCATAACCATCAGCATGAAAATTCTGTGTGTGTGTGAGAGAGAGAGAGAGAGAGAGAGAGAGAGAGAGAGAGACTAACATCATTGAGGTGGACTTCATTGCCAGAGCTCTGAGTCTTCAGCTCCTCCAGCAACTGGAGGACAAATTAAACAAATGAAGATGTTAGTTTTAGACAGAATTAAATTTATAGTTTGCACATCTTGTAAATAAGCACACCTCTAACAAACGCATTGAGGGTCCCCCAAGTTGCAACTTTTCCATAATTATGTTGCGAGCTGCTGATACCAGACTTTCCCGTCTCATTCTTTCACTTGCCGAAATTCCAGTAGTGATAAGATCCATGTCGATTGTTCCTAAGTTTGAGTAAAAAACGATGTTAAATTGTTTGTCTTTGTGGAAAGTAGAATGAAGAAAAAACAGACACTAGTTCTGAAATGCTATACCGGTGGAGTGATCAGTTGCTGACTGCTGCATTGCAACTTCCAGAAGCCGGAATGCCTCCACAACATCATGCTTTTCAACCTGGCATACATCGTCATAATTTTATTTATTTTAGTCCTGATGAATCAAATTGTAAATGGTTAAGACACAATGCAATCTTTGCTAACCCATTCTGAGAAACGAATTCGAGCTAAAGCTTCACTAAGTCGTATCAAACTCTCAATCTGCCTGGGTGTTGCTGTTATCACCTGTTAAGTAATCAATTAAACGAACATGATTGATGACAGAATTGAGGAATGTGTTAATGGATCTTTAAGATCAAAAACACCTAAAAATGGCCACATTCAATGTATTTTGCAAATAAAGCAAGCAAAAAAAAAGGAAAGAAAGAAAAGAAATCACATTAAAACCACAAAAGGAATCATCAATTGATGGGAAAAAGGATTATATCATGTGACTATAATGTTACAAAGGATGGTAACATTCTTTTATTTATTCTGCTAAACGAGCACACATGACGAGAACCATGTAGGAAAATTTGTATAACTGCTACCTTTTTGCTACTGCCTGGAAAATTTCCTCTCCTCCTCAATTCAACATAACCTCTAGTCAACTCTTCAGCAGCTTCATCAGATAATTGTGGATGAATATGCTTTCGCGCATATCCCACATATGCAGTCAACGTAGCAAGGTCTAAGACATCCTGCTGTATTGTCTGCAAGTGGAGACATGGATTTTTAAAGATGAACAAGAGATATGCTAAAAATTAGTCTTTTCAATAAGTGAAATCACATATTGATCAGACCTCAGGATTCTCAAAGTGTAATGCAACAATATGCTTTGCAAGGCGCCTGTCTGTATGCTCATCAGCCTTGTCAAGGAGTAAGTAGATCAGATCGAACCTGAGAAAAATATAACGGCCAGAGAGCAGCTCAAAATCGTTAAGGAACTCTAGTGATGTTGTCAACAGCTTCATAATTTTCAGGTGCTATTGGGCTTCGATGACAACATTCAAGAATAAAGAACTTTTACAAACTATGCAAGATGACGAGTTTGACATTCTTTACACCAATAAGTCATTAAATAAGACAAACATATGCAAAGCCATAGTTAAATCATAGTTTAGGCCCTTTTGATATGCTCGTGGCATGGCATAGGTATCTTCTTACCTAGATAATAAGGTAGGAGGGAGGTGTATGTTGTCAATTACTGATAAGCGAGGATTATAGCGTGAACCACTTGGATTTGCACAAGCCAAGACTGAAGTCCTAGCATTAAGAGAAGCAATGATTCCTGCCTTTGCTATCGAGACAGTTTGCTGTTCCATCACCTGGGGGAATGGGGGAATATAAGTGTATTTAGAAAGAAACAATCAATGGCTAAATAGTTGCACATAAAGGAATACCAGAATGCATTTTCTGAAAATGTACCATGTAGTATACTTAATACACCTAGCATACTGACATACTGTTCCAGTGGACATCTCTTATATGCCAAAAATAAATTAATGGTTTCACAAAAACAGAAACAAAAATGGAAATTAAACTGTCAAACTTTAAAACATATAATCTTGGATCTTAAAATTGTCAAACATTAAAGCATATATTCTGGATTTTCACATACCATTCAACAAGATGTAGAAGATAAAATTTCCAAATTTATAAAAAGAGATCATTTTATAAACATTTGAAAGAAAAAAAATGCACATATCTCCCACATAAAAAGTGACGAAATAACCAACCTCATGTAACATGCTCCTCGCACTATCAGACATTTTGTCAAATTCGTCAATGCAACAAATGCCTCTATCACTCAAAACTAATGCTCCACTCTCTAAAACCTGAAGAATCATTACATATCTCCACTCAACTTCATATATTTGTACGAAATATTCGAAAAATAATTTTTTTTAACAAAAACATACTGTTTCCCCTGTTTCAGGATCTTTCGCAACATAAGCAGTCAATCCAACAGCAGAACTCCCTCTTCCACTAGTGTATATTCCACGGGGAGCTAGCTTGTGTATGTACTGGAGCAGCTGGGACTTGCTGGTTCCAGGATCACCAACAAGAAGAATGTTAATATCACCACGGAAGCGAGCACCAGATGGCAACTTCAAAGCATTCCCACCAAAAATCTGCATTTAGGGCAATTAACAATGAGAATCGGTTCAGCAAATAATTAAAGAAAAATTAATTTGCTCAATTAATCAACAAAATACTCAAGGAATCAAAAAGTTAAATATTTAAAGCACCTGGCAAAGAAGGCCTTTTTTGACATCATCTAACTCCCAGATGTTTGGTGCTAAAGACCTGGTTAATCGATCATATATATCAGGCTGTTTTGCCAGCTCTTTCAATTGTTCCACCTGCAATTCCAGCAACAATATGATCAATACAGACAATACAAGCAAAGCCTGATGCAACCGCAAATGAATAAGATAGTATAAATTGATGTACCTTTTTTTCATCAAAAACAATTTCATCTGAGTGTCCAGCCACAGAACTGTCAACTTCCACCGGATTTTGATCCTCAGCCAGCATTCTTGACTTGTCAGATTTTTTTATATGCAGACAATCAATGTATGTCTGCAATCAAAGAAAATGATTGTTATACCCAGGTCACTGGAGTGAAAAAGGAGCTTAAAATTTCACAGCGAAAAAGATAGAAACATGCCTTGAACAATGATTTTACAGTTCTCTGAGTTGGTCCAACTCTAACGGTCATAGCCCTGTATATCCCAGTAACCTATTGGAAAGGAACACATTAAAGATAACAAAAAATATCTGTATCTTTCTTAGGGTCACGCAAACGGTTACAATATGGACTTACCTCAATTCTATCACCGGGTTTTCCAGCATCGACCAGTTTGTCATGCATCAACAAGCTCACCGTATGCGGTGTTCCTCCTTCAGGGATCTCATCAGGAGTCTCCTGAAGCCTCACAATCTGTTTATCAGTAAATCTGATTCAAAAGTAGTACCCATTAGATGTAATTCATCGTAAAACTCTATTTTCAAACTGTAAAAGTCACATTGTCAAATCAGTTGTTAACTGAATCAGTTTATTTCACAAGTTTTGTTACTCAGTATCTCGCCTTTCAGTTGTATTTCATAGAATAGATTGTGCCATTTCATAAACTGTCTTGATCAGAAGTTTGAACCTATTGACGTCTAGGACAAAGGGTTTAGATTTGAATGTTTGTCACTTCAGCCACAACCATGAGTAACATGATCTTTTGAACTTTGCTTCAGTTTAAAAACAATTACAGACGATGCAAGTTTTAATTAACTTTAGTGTCAATCTTTCAATATTAGCATTCAAAAGCTCAGAAATACACAGGTGCCCATGATCCGTTAAAAGTATAATTTTATATGCATCTCAAATGCATCAGTGGTTTAAGCAAAATTGCAAAAAGAAAGGAGATCTCCAGAGAAGGAAAAGGTGAAATTACATAGGACAAGCATATTAAACACCTTAAAGAAGGATTAAAAAAAACTCGTCTTTCTCTCTGTGTGCAAATATACTTCTAGAAACCATCAAACAAAAGACCAAATGATGATCTAACAGCCAAACCAACACATAATTTCACACATAAATTCACGCTACGACCTTGAAAATTCCAAATTAATGCCATGAATTACCTGCATCTGTTGTGAACAAGTGTCAAAGAATTCCTGGCTTGACACTCTTCCTTCAAGCATATTGTAGGCTCAGTTATGCGCCCTGATAGCACTCAAAACTCAACATATAAGAGAGGAATCCATCTACATCAACATGAAACAAATAAACATGTGATCCCAAAGAGATTACCTTTCTCTACCGGAAGAGGGTCAGAGTAGTAGCCACACACAAGGCATCTAAATATTGCTTCCCTTATCTCGGGTATTATTGAACTAGACCGAATAATCATTCCCTTCAATGAAACCATCCTCTCAATGTCTAGTAATACATTTACTCAAATCAGTCCGCATATCCAAATACACATTACATTGATCAACAACAAACAAAAAGCCCAAAACCAAAAGAAGGAAAATTGGATTGAAATACAAGAAGATAAAGAAAACTAACCAGATGGGTTGAGATTTCTCATTGATGTGGATGTTTTGAGATTATAAATCCGAGTTTGAATGTGCTTTTCAAACAAGGGGTTTATGACGGGCAGCATTTCCATCAAAACAATATCGAAAATTGCAAGAACCTCAAGTGGGTATCTGACCATCTTCGCATACAAGTCCGAATCATAATCAAACACATTGCGTGCATCAACATCCAGCGAATCTTCTTCCATTTCAATAACTCTCTTGATGGCCTCAATGTACTTCCCTTCCGTAAGGTACTCACTCTCCGTATTCCACTGCGACTCGTCCCGAAAATTCTTCAGGAACCTAACGATCGCCACTTTAACGTCGTTCACGCTGATGTTCGTGCCCCAAACGAACGTGGGCCGGTCCTCGTCCATGTCATAGCCGTCGCCGCCTTCCGAAGACGGCGGGACGTCACCGTCAGTGGAGGAGGGGGTTGGAGCGGCACCGTTTTGGCCATTGGCGCGGCGGGTGCGCGATGGGGTTGGGGTTGTTTCGGAGCCGGAGAACCGGGACCGGTTGGCCCTTGGAGTTGCGAATTCCGAAGACGGCGTAGTGGATCGGCGCCGCCGTCTCTGCCGGGAAGCGCCGGCAGGGGAGGAGGAGAGTGTGTTGCCGATTGGACTCGAGAAGGAGTCATCGGGAGATGAAGGTCCTGTGAAAAAATGAAATGAAATTGAGATTTACAAATACATGAAAACAAGCAATTCTCAAGAGAGAACGAGAGAGAAGGAAACTTACCGTTGTTGACGTCGACCGGCGTAGAATCAGAAGCCATGGCTAGAGAGAAAGAGAGAGTTGGGGTTTGGAGGGTTTGGGCAGCACAGAGTGTTTGCTTTGTCTGTTGGGTTAGGTTTTGGCGCCAAGAGGTTATGATTTTCCCGCCAGAAATCCTGGCTCGGCTTTTGGCGGAAAGGCTAGAATGAGGAGGTTGAGTGAGGAGGTTATTTGAGGAGGTGAAATCTCACCATTAACAACTAAAAACAAAGTACATGGGGGGGGGTGCATTGGGGGGTCCACACCCCTTTTGATTGTGAGATGGACCTCCTCAAATAACCTCCTCACATAGTCTCCTCATTATAGAAGCTCCCGGCTTTTGGATGGTTTTCTTCTTCGTTTATAAGACTGGGCTTGGATGGGTTTGAGGCCCGTTAAATGAAAGGATCGCAGTCTCTTGCCACGTGTTTTATTACAATGAATCAACTTACAACATTAAAATGTGCCATACTAGTGGGAATTTCAAATTTGATCCATGATTACTCACAAATAATCTAGGGAAATTTGCACAAATACCACCTGAACTTTCAGGCATGTGCGTCATTACCACCTGAATTTTTAATTTTTATTTTTAACCACCTGAACTTTGTAAAGTGTTGCAATCCACCACCTATGTCTAACTCCGTTAAAATTTCCATTAAGTTTAAGGATATTTTTGTCAATTAACTATAACAAAGAATAATTATATTAAAAAAAACATAATTAAAAATACAAAAAAATAAAGCTAACCTTCATATCTCTTTCTCTTCTCTCTACTCCATTGTCTTTATTCCACCAAATATCATATCAGATTGCAATGGTCCATTGATTTTTTTGCCTTCCTGCATTCATTTCATGGCTTGCACTATTTGTCCAAAGGCTTGTCCTTCATTTCAATGGAAGTTTGCATATCGGAAAAAAAAATTCAGAATACAATTACTCTCTCTCACCCTCAATCCAACAAATTCAAAAAATTTAACATCAAAGCAAGAATTTAAATTTTGTAACTTCATCATGGGTTTTGGGAAGGAATCAATTGCGTTCCTTCCTAGTATATATAAATATCCCAAAAAGGTACTAAACATCTGCAATTGACAAACAAGTTCTAGGCCTAAATTCAAGTACCAAAACACCAGTACAGTTCTTACACAGGACATGCCTATAATAAACTCCAAATTAATTAGAAAACAAAAATATAACCAAGCAATTAAGTCCTCTATGATCTCTAAATCTTTGTCTTCTTAGCAGGAGACTTGAGCCTAAATTTCATTGTTGTGTTGGTTGGTTGTCACAGAAGAAACGGGTTGTGATTCCATTGGCAAGCTAGAGCTTGGTTGGTATGTTGATGTATTTGCTAAATTTGGTTGAATTGTTTGTTCACTGATAGTGCTTGGTTGGCCTCTTGATGCACTTGGTCTTTTTACCTACAAATAAATTCACTTGGTTGGCCTCTTGAGTCACAGCATAAAATATAAACGTGAAAATTTGACATATTCGACATAGCCCCAGAGATACTTGATGCAAATCTAACTGTTAAGCAAAATATAATAATAGACAAAGCAAACTACAAGATTAAACATCAATAAAAAATTTAAAGTTATAGTAAAGTTAAACAATCAAGAAATTCAGAAAAAACACATAAATTTAGAACCACTATTGACAATAAAATGTTAAAAACTCAAACATATCAATCACCACACACTTACCAAATAATTACTGACAATCTAAAAAGTATAAATACGTAATTGTCGAAGCTTACCGTAATTTGGTGGCTCCCAGCGTATCTGAAGTTATTGTCCATATCAGTTACTTCAGTCCTTAGTCTGCTACTCAATTTCAACAACCCACACAATATATGCCAATAGACAAAGATGAATATAGAGTATGGTGTGTGCAGAGGGTGGGTTTTGGGAGGGTAGGTTTTTTTGTAGTGGAGCGAATTGATGTTGGAAAAGTAGGAGTAGGAGTAGGGTGAAGGCGCTGTAATTAGGTTATTTTTTTTGTTAAATATGTTTTTTTATATAATTATTCTTTGTTATAGTTAATTGACAAAAATATCCTTAAACTTAATGGAAATTTTAACGGAGTTAGACATAGGTGGTGGATTGCAACACTTTACAAAGTTTAGGTGGTTAAAAATAAAAATTAAAAGTTTAGGTGGTAATGACGCACATGCCTAAAAGTTCAGGTGATATTTATGCAAATTTCCCAATAATCTAATACTGTTGTTTTCTTCTCAGCAGGTAATTCAAGATATGGTTGTCACGTATTACCAAGAACTTTTTACGTCCATTGGGGCTGATTTGTCGGATTTGGTGGAGTCATTTTGTAGTGAGGGCCTTATAAGGCCCTTAGATGAGGTTTTATCTCTTAACCGTTCGATTAAACGTCTAACTAATTTGATCCAACAATTAAGAGATAGGATCTCATCTAAGGGCCTTAGATAAGGCACTCACTATAGAATTCTACGATTTGGGTGATCGAGTTAGTGGGCGAGTCATTGATGACATGAACTAGTTGTTGCTCAAAGAGTTTAATGCAGAAGAGATACATGCTGCTTTGTTTCAAATGCATCCTTCAAAGGCGTCATGGCCAGATGCCATGTCCCCTTTGTTTTATAAAAATTTAAAAAATTTAAAAAAGAATTATGGGATGTGGTTGGTGAAGACGTGGTGGCGACTGCTTAATCACACACACGTGGCTTTAATTCCTAAAGTGAAGGACCCTAAAGACATGACTCAACTCCGCCCGATAAGCTTGTGTAATGTGGTGTACAAAATTGTTCATTGCCAACCCATTTAAACAAGTTCTGCTAATGGTGATTAGTGACACTGAAAATGCCTTTGTTCTTGGAAGAGCAACATCAGACAATTCTATTATAACTTATGAGTACATTTAATTAGTTATGATTACATTTAACTCATTATAGTTGCATTTAATTTATTACCAATGGCCCAATTGATAGGGCCATCTATGGCTTTCCCATAAACCAAACTTGTAATATATTCTTCTAATTAAGAACCTAAAAGCGGAAGATACTAAAAAAGGACTAGAAAAGCGGAAGATACTAAAAAGGAAATATCTTCAGGCACATACATGCTCTCCTCCTATTTCATTTCAAGGATTGTTGTTGATCTCCCATGGAGCTTGACCTTCCAACCCTATTTGTCATCATAACATATTGGATGGCATGGCAGGAGTCAAGCCTAGAGCAGGACACTTTTTCCACACCTTGCTTGTTCTACTACTCAGTTAGTGGTTCAAGGCTTGGGGCTCTGGTAATGGACCTCAAAAAGGCTACAATACTTGCATCAGTTCTCATGTTGTCATTTCTACTGGCTGGAGGTTACTACGTTCAACATTTTCATTGCTTAGATCAAACGTGTATTTTAATAGTTTTTAATTATTTTAATAAAAACAAATGGGCTAAAGAGAGTTAACAGAGTTAAAATGCTATTAAGTGGTGTGCCATGTGTCACAAAATTAAAGAGACAACAGGAGGGCACATGGGATTTGGTAACAGGAAAATTGGACTCAGCTCTTGTTGGGTCTCAGTTCAATGAAAGTGGCACTTACCCATGTGATAGTGGGCTTTGCTTGATTAACAATTTCCCAACTATAAAACATGTTGGGCTTTATGGACAAGTAGATGGGGCAGTTTCTTTGGCCATAATGCATGTGGGTTACACGGAAAGGCTAGAATGAGGAGGTTGAGTGAGGAGGTTATTTGAGGAGGTGAAATCTCACCATTAACAACTAAAAACAAAGTACATGGGGGGGGTGCATTGGGGGGTCCACACCCCTTTTGATGGTGAGATGGACCTCCTCAAATAACCTCCTCACATAGTCTCCTCATTATAGAAGCTCCCGTGGGTTACATGCTAATTGGTTCTTTAGCTCACGAGGAGGATTGGAGTTACAAAGAAAAAGTTTGTGTAGGTTCTTAATTAGAAGAACATATTACAAGTTTGGTTTATGGAAAAACCATAAAAGTGTGTACAATATTTTACCTTAAGTGATTAGTCGAATAAGAAAAATAATTTACCTTTTGGCCATTGTCACAGAGTGTGTACAATATTTTACCTTTTGGTGTCTATTATTTTGAATACTTTACTTTTTGTTGTCTGCTATGCAATGCCTATAATATTTTTAGAGACTACGTTGATGTGTCTATTTTTATGTTAGTGTATGTGTGCATGGTGGGATACACTATGTTGTAGCGTCTATAATATTCCAGACACTATGTTGCAGTTTGTATTACATTGTATACTTTATATTGCACATCGTTAGCTTTGTATATACTTTTTTTTAAATATAAAATAAATAATGATTTAAAACTTGTAAATTTGTGTAACATTGTATTGCAGTTTGTATAATATTTCCAATCCTTATAGACCTTTATGTTGCAATGTCTATAATATTTCATACACTACATTGTAGTTTGCGTTGCATCGTATACTTTGTATTGCGCATCATTGGTTTTGTATATATATTTTTTATATAATATAAATAAGGTTTTAAAACTTGCAAATATATATAACTTTAAATTGATATATTTATGTAGAACTCTATAGCATGAGTGCTTTGGTACAATTGGTATTGAAATGAATATTTACAACAACAAAAAGCCCTTTTAACTTTTAATATAAATATTATGCAACTCAAGAAATATCACAAAAATAAAACTGGTATGGTGGTTTGTGGTTGAGATTTCCTCCTTTGAGGGCCAAGGTTCAAGTCCAATGGCCGGTAGCCAGAGTTTGCTCATCGGGGAAGGTTGCCGGACAGCTGGATATATATAGTTTTATTTTTTATATTTTTTATAATTGTATTATTTTTATTTTAGATTATATTTTGTATTGATTGACCTTATGTTAATATATATAAATATAATTCTTATCTTCCACATTAAGAAAGTTTTTATTGACCTTAGCTCAACAAACACATGCATGAATGAATTAATCAACCCAATAACATTAGGGATACCGAGTTATATCCCAACTTTTGAGATCTCAACGTGGCAACGTTTCGTTTGGTTATACTTAAGCTCCTTTTAGATATCATTTGTTTATTAATAGAGTCCTCCTTTTTGGGAGAGGTACTCGTCATATACTAGGTTTTTTTTTTTTTTTATACGAGCGATATTTTAGGAGAGGTAATCGAATTTAGGACCTCGAATGCAAGAATAAATGCTTTTAATCACTTTACTTACCAATCCCTTGCAACATGCTAGTTGATTTTAAAAAGTTGGGATAGTAACTGTTGTCAACCATATTTTAATCGGATATGCAAACCTTCGTACATACCATATCTGGTAATTCGGTCCATGACCTTTAAATAAAGTTTCATGCCATGTAAACTTTTTTTTTTGGTTCAGTTTAGCAAATAAACAACAAAAAGAAGATCATATGTTACACTTCGATATAATTCACATTGCAGTCATTGTCTAGCTATGACTATTTTCACTGCAGCACATAACACAAAGAAGATCAGCAGCTAGGCTCAAACTATTGCGAACATGAACAGTAAATTAAAAAAAACTTTAGAAAGACTTCACGTTTATACTTTCAAGTGAAAAAAATTATAATACAATAAGAACCAATTAGAAAATGACGAGTGACTAATTGAGGGCTTTTCTTTTTCCGCCAAATACCTTCTCAAAGGGGTATTATACAAAATGTCATGCTAGAATGGGTCCATTATGAAAACCTCGAAAGAAAAAAAGTTTCTCCACCGTAAGCTTTGTTTTTGTTCGATTTTAACGCTTGAATTTGACCTGAAACTCCTTTATGCTAACATAGCCAATTGATGCCAACATATATAAGATACCAAAAACACAAACCAACGATTCACAGTCTTGCAAGAGAACATATTACAAGCAATTAGTGAGAAAAACAGTCATATTTTCTATTAAAAAATCACAAATAACTTGAGACATTCTTCTTGCCTTTACTTATGAATATTTATTTCACACACTGAAGAACAAACTTTAAAAGCATTCTTTCTGTAAAAGTTTTTGATTGACAATTACCAATACTGAATTAATCTATATGAAAATTATAACATTGGTTGACATGCAAATTAACAAAGATAATGCATCCATCCACTGATTTTGACACAGCACACAACACTAATTAATTGAGAAACACCTTTTATGATCACCTCCCACACAACACTAATAATTAGAATAAAGTCCATGCACTCAATTATGAGTATTCAAGAATTATAAAAAACTACTTTTGGGAGTGGTTTAATTTAGTGCCTGCATGGTTCCAGGATCAAAATTTAAAGTTTTTATAACCTAAAAAAGAAGAAAAAAAAATTCAAAATCTCCCCCTTTACTCAAAAAGATTTGGCCTACCCTTATTCATTTTGTTTTTCTCCCCAATCATGTCTTCCTATTGAAGCCTTTGTCCCAACTATAACAGGCAAGTCCTCTAGAAAATTCCTTAATTATATATTTATATATCTGCAAGGCCTCTATCTTTTCAAGTACTGAGGATATATTCCATTGGTAGTGTGATTGTGGTATCCATCTTTTTCCTATATAGTCAGTGTGTGTGAATGTCTTTTTAGCACAAAAGATGTGAAAGATCAGGGCATGGGTGTTTGTTTAATTAATTACTGCTTTCTGATTAAAGTTTTCAGATGCCCCAACTGATCTAGTCTTTTTTTCTTGTACTGTTAATAATAAAATATCCCCCTTATGGGGTTAGCTTTATGCATGGTTCTAGGTCTATAGCTATAGGGTTATGATTCCCCTCAAAGGCTCAAACTAGTCTCTTAACTGTGAAAGA
This sequence comes from Prunus kanzakura, assembly GCA_020521455.1. Taxonomy (NCBI): domain Eukaryota; kingdom Viridiplantae; phylum Streptophyta; class Magnoliopsida; order Rosales; family Rosaceae; genus Prunus; species Prunus kanzakura. The sequence goes on from BPUM01000821.1 coordinate 490,419, forward strand.
AAATAATAAACATATAAAACCCACTTTGAATCATATAAAAGTATGCATGTTAGTGCTACACTTTATAGAGAAATCAAAACATAAATATATACATGATTTAGAGTAACTTTCTAGTTTAGACTATCGCTTATACTCGAGAAAAAAAGAAATCAGAGAGTCACGCATTAATTATGATGACAATGAGCATATTAGTAAAATAAACAAAAACAGCTTTTCAGCAGCAATTCCCCAAATCTATATGAGTCATGATTCATGCTCTGTGATTGTGTCTCTACATGTGTATATTTTCTTGGACATTTTGGTTGTAATTTTATATTTTGATGCACATGGATAGTACTTGAAATTATATGATAAAGAAAACAAGCTTGCAATCTTTGTAAATTTTGTCCAGACATTGCTCCTAGCCGGCAAAGAAACGGAAATGCTGGAGAAAAGTGGTTTCGAAGTTCATAAAATAATCTTGTAGATTAACCTTGAAGATGAGAATTAACCATAAACAAATATACCAGAAGACAAACTGCAAACCCTGCTGTACACACAACATTTCACAGAGAATATATCGCATAATTTAGGTATTGAAATTTGAACAAAGCAGAAGTAGTTAACTAAAGCTCATCTAGCTTCTTCTTCTTCTTTCTGAATTAATATATCTTTCTCATTTTTGGAGTACTACATGTGGTTTAAATGTACAAGAACAGAAACTATGTATCTTGCTTTAAAGAGAAAGGGATCTGATCACGAGTCTCTTTAATTAATTACACTCCAATAATTAGCTGAACATATTACTAAAAATGGTTAAGATCATAAGAAAACTATTCAGAATTATTACATTAATTATATGTTTCCTTATTTTTTTAGTCACAAGAACAAATTACAGAGAGAGAGAGAGAGAGAGAGAGAGCCTAATTAAGACTCATTTTGGGTTAATGAAAAATTGCGTACCAGGCATGAAAGCATTAAAGGGAATCAATGGATATGAAGAAGGAGGGTGATGATGTGGTACTTGATCTGCAGGATCAGGAGCTGATGAAGTGGAAGCAGTATTTTCAGCAGCATTAATAAAATTACTAGTTTTCTTATTTAACAATAAATGATGGGAGCTGGAGCTTTGGCCTACAGTAGTGTAACAATTTTGATGACGATGATCAGGACCTTGATCATAGAGAATTCCCTTAAATACATGCCCTCCGATCACCACGCTCGTCTGATAAGCGTGCTGATCAACCATGTCTTCCACTGAGCTCACTCGAACACACTTAAAAGTTGCCATGGAATTCACTTCAGCTGGAAAATTCACCTCTTGATCTAGCCCTAAACATAAAGGAAACCCAATTAACCAAAATGATATCTACATTAATATTGATCATCATGAGAAAACCAAAAAAAAAAAAAATCAAGCCACATAATAAAAGTGGTAAAGTATTCTTAAACAGTATATCAGTACATGTACAAGTAAAGAGTAAAGGAAAAGGAACTTATCACTGTTAGGGTTAGCATATGGACATCACATTTTCCTCAAATTTTGAAAAAGAAAAAAAGAAAAAAGAAAAATTAACAGTACTTGTTGAGGAAGACGGATTGGTGAGGTGTTCAGCTGGCCTCTTAGGGTTTTGGTGGTGATGTCCTTGTTCATGATGAAGCTGAAGGTGCTGTTGAGAAAGAATAGCTGCTGCAGGAAGCTGCTGGTGGCGTCTTCTGTAGACAGGAACCCAAGTGCTTTTGACGTGGGTTTGGCAGTGAAACCCTTTGCTCTTACAGCAAGTCCTGCATCTCATGTACACACACTCCTTCTTTGCTTGGTTCCCACAGTCTTGGCATCTTGAAGCCATTATCACTCCTCCTTCTCCTCCTCCTCGCTTCACCATCTGAATCTCATCATAGCCAGCTAATTAATCAAGACCAACCCCTTAAACATTTCAACTCATCCATGGCAATTTTGATGATCTTTTCTTTCTCTTGTTTTCTCTTTGATTTTTGCAGAAAGATAGATGGGTGTACTTATGGGAGGTGGGGGTGGCCTTTGAGTTTTGGGTTTGTGTTTGTGGGTCATTTAGTACTTGTGAGCTCATGTGAGGCCAGCAGCTCTTTAAAAAAAAAAATTAATCTCTCTTTTCTGAAGTGCTAAATAAGTAGGAATTTCGGGGAGTTTGAAAAGGATTCAGAGAGTTGAAAAGTAGAATTGCACCATTTGTTGTGCAACTTGACACCTCCATCGATTCTGATTTTGAACTCTCTCTCTCTCTCTCTCTCTCTCTCTCTCTCACAGACACACACACACACACCCTTTAGTTCACTGCAGTCAGCTCAGTCTTAAACTCTTAATAACCCGGCAGGACCTGAACAGAAAAGCAAATTAGAGAGAGAGAATTGAAAAAGGTGGTATGTTCTTTAAAGATAATATTGATGATAATGCAAAAGCACGGTTGTTTTTGGAAGTGTGTATTTTGTCTTCTTGTGAAATTAACTAATTTACCTTATCTACCTCTGCTTGATTTTCTTTTACTACTGGAATGTCTTTCATCAAGCTGAGAATTTGAACCATCCACGAATTAATGTGTCAAAATAAAAATATATTTATTTGGAAACCTAAGTATGTAATTAGAATATTACAATGCTTATTGAAGCTGTTCTCATGAGGTTTAAGTTGATAATTAACTTGAAGTTGCTCTACGAAGGTCTTAGTTAATGACTTTAAAATTGTAATCTACCTAGTTAATGATAATTTGATATGTCTTAATTCCCCACTTTACTTATTAGAACTAATCTAATTATAGTGATATAGTGTACGTTGGATTAGCTAGCCTTATAAACTTGAAGTTAATGTTTAATTAGATTCGCATTTAGTGTATGTTCATAGAAATGTTATCGTGTCGTACAATCTAGTAATATAAATGTTATCGTGTAGTACAGATTCACAGTTTTAGCAAACGACCGCAACTTTTAATGTATCTCATATTGAAAATTTGGTTCCGCCAAGATGCTTAAGGGCAACATAAGATAATTGGTACTTAGCATTATAAGAGAACATTCTCTATGTGGTGTAGATACATGCACACCCACAAAGATGTGCCTTTCCTTTCTCAATTTCCTTTTAGCTATAAAGCATCAACATCATATTTTAATGGTAAAAATTGCAATAGTTTGCCTAGAGCCACAAATTTGCTCATATTCTCGTCGTACAATTTATACAGTACTTCGAGATGCTTACTATACATGATATAGTATGATGCATCTTAGTGAGACTAGTCTGTCTGCTTTTACAAATATATTTGGTCCTTGCTCCCGAAAACTCGCATTGATTTCTGACCAATCTTCCTCTTCTGGAGGAAATTTGTTTGCCATGGTTTTGTCTTCCTCTATTTTCTAGTTTCCCCATTAAGGTGCAAGTATTATAATATCTCTCTTTTTTCTTTTTCTTTGTTTTAGAATTAACGATAGCATTTTATTGAAAATATAATCGGAAACAAGTACACAAAAACCGGGCTACGTATTCTAAAGAATTAGATGAACATCTCTACATATAAGGGTTAATTATGTAGTCTTTTCTCTCAACCGCAAACGGAAAAAGAAACTTTACCCCTAATAAAGCGCCCCCCATCCCCGTAAAAATCATGCCGGTAAAAGCTACTTGTTATAATCTCTTCTTTATTAAGATACAAGAATTGCCGTGCTGATTTTAGAAAAATATGAGAACTTGCATTTCCTGCTTTATTATTTAATTTCTTTTGATATATTTTTTGTTATAATATTTATACACATCTCTCAAGGTTGTATTGTATTGGTCAATTTGTTGTACTAGCTAGCTAGGGGCAGACTGGCGTCAGGTGTGCTTGTAGTTTGCACTATAAACAGTAATTTCCGGCGGAAAGGTATTCCGCGCCCCATCTGCCTGCGTACGTACCTGGTTGAGGGAGACTACTCCTAATTACCTAACAAGTACTATTAACACACATAAAGGCAATATTTTTATACGCTCTGTGTGAGGACCATAGTAAAGAGATGCAAAGGCAATATTTTTATATCGCGTGAATATATGTTTAAATTTTGTAAAAATATCTTACCATTTTTTTAACGGTTACCTTGAGAGCTTGAATTCAAAATTACTTGGGAGCACACCAAAAGCCTAGGCCAATCCAATTAACACCCCATTAGTTAAAAGTGTATTACCATTTAGTTTGGTCAAATTGTAATTTAATAATTTTAAAATCAATCTTTAACCGGTGTTTAATTGCCAAAATTTGAGAATTTAAAACAAAAAATCGGATCAAATGGTTCGATTCGATTGATTTTGTCGATTTTTCTATAGATTTGCTCACCCCAATCATTTGGTTCAAACGCTCATTTTCTCTTAAGGTACAGAGATGTGTCAAGAAAATCTCACTTAAATTGAACCTTTTTATTACAAGAATTACTATTTATAATATAATGGCTCTTTAGAGCTCTGATTTTAGATTTGAAGTATTGAATTTTGAATTGAGAATGCAACCTAAAATCTATGGATACGAGACAAAAAATTTAACGGTATGTTTGGATAAGGAAATTTAAAAATACTAAGAAATTCATAAATGATGTAAATTAATGATCTATAATTTGTAAAGTTTCTTATTTGGCTAATGAATTTAAACATATAATTTAATATTTTATAACTTCCACTCACTTGGAATTTTAGAAATGATAAGTTTAGATAAAATTAAGTTTGGATTCATAACCTCCAAATTTCATGTTATTTTCCACATAGAATTTCTAAATTTCTAAATATTTTTTTTTATCCAAACACGAGAATTGATGTATATCAATTTAGAAATTCGTACTTTTATCCAAATTCCAATTTTATTTTCCTCATCCAAACACACTATAAAAGCTCTAAATGGTGTTTCTTTAAGTCCTATTTATATATATCCATAGAAAGTAAAAAAATGTACTTCTAGTTGTCTGTCAACATGAGAAAGCACGGCCCCCCCACCACCACCCCTATCGTCAATCCACGCTGCCATGGGTATGTTCTGTTGGTTGTCCACGTTTATTTACCATAGTTACTTTTTTATTGTTTCAATTATATACCTGTATAAATTTATGTGCACGAATTTATACGGGTACGATATTTTTTACGTTGTTTCAATATATCTATACATATTTATATGGAGACAATATTTTGAATTTTTAGAATATATCTTCACATAATAATATGGGTACAATGTTATTATATTTTAGGCACCCTTAAAATTAATATAACTTTAAAGCATGTAAAAGAATTTGATATTGCCAATATGGATTGATTTAGTTGGTAACGTGCGAGCTGTGCGTTGAGCCTCAACCGAGTAGTAGTCCTATGTTGGTGGACAATCTAGAAAATGCCATGTTTAATTCCACACCAAGGGACACGGGGGATAATAATTCCTTATGTTACTCCAACCGGCTCTAGGTTGCAGGTTTGCTTTGCCCTGGGTGTGGTAGTAAGAGCAAGTTCACCCTTGCTTCAAAATTAGGCAAAAGGCCCCCCAGGCCAGCCAAACAGGCCTCCAGCGTGCAGCCTCAAGCCCGGGCAAGGCATGGGACCCACCAGCCTGGGCAAGCCCACGGGCAAATCCTGCCTGGGCTCAAGCTCGAAGGCGCTGAAGTCAGCGCTGATGTCACGTTGACGTCAATGAGCAAAAAAATCCCAAAAAATTATGGATGCTTTCCCTATAAATACATAACAATTTTATTCACTTTCTAAATTGTTTATATTTTGTTGCATAATTTTTTTTTTTTTCTTGCCATTACCCTAGCCTTTTGGGGTGGAACCAAAAAAGACAAGGCTGCCACTATTCACGTGAATAGTGGCAGCCCTTGCCTTGCCTTTGCCTTGCCTTAGCCTTCATGGGTGGACTTGCTCTAACTCGTCCCTCCCCTAAACTCTGTATAACCAAAGAAGAAAAAAGAAAAAAGAAATCGATATTTCACACCATCTATCGAAAGCATCAATCAAAAAAAAAAAGAGTGAATAGATGGTTTTGGGTTGGCTGTCCTTAGAAACACGTTCTACTTTTCTTGTTGTCACATCGGATGTGGTAAAGAAATGCTTTGGCGTTGAAAACATCTTGGTGGCTGAAACCGCTTTACATTAAATCGTAAGTGGCAAAAAATAATTAGAATTTTAAGTGGCAGTACGACATAATTATGTGATGAGCAAATGGTGTCATTTCATGCAAATTTGTGTAGGATTTGCCGTCAAAATTGGCACCATCTGGATGCAATTTACAACAACCGCAGGATGTGTGAAGCAGAACAAAATGGCACAGGCATAATGAAAATAGGAGCACAAAATGGGCTAGTCACGCACGAGCAAGACTCAAAGAAATGGGCCACATTACGCTACGACAAATAAATTAGGCACGCTATAAATAATTTAAACTAAGATTACAATTTTAAATATAACAAGATAAAAGAATTAAAACTTAACACAAAATTAATGAGTATTATAATTTATCCTGGACACAAGCTTTTTTTTTTTTTTGGGGTTTGCAATATTCTCTTTTTCTTTTCTTTTTGATTTCTTTTGATGTATTTTTTGAATTTTACAGAATTAAAGGATTTCTCTATTGGTTATGCTATAATGTAATTGAGTGAGTTTTTATTTATTTCATTTGTATGAGATAGTTTGACTTAAAGATCATGATGCTTAGTTTCTAATTCAAGAGATAGGTGAGTATGGTGAGAGAAACTTCATTGTATCTCGGGTTTACTCATCTTATCTATTTCTCACTCATCATGTGACTATTCATATGAAAATGGATGTATTCCCCACAAGGAATATTTTATTGAGTACCGACACATGTAATAAACACGTTGGACTAGTGTCATGTCATAATACAACACGATTTTTTGGTCAATCATTATGTAACACGATTAGTTATATGGGTGGGCTAAACAAAATTCAACATAAATATGAAATGACATAATTGGAAAGGGATGTAAATTGAGCCCATCGAAAGGTCAACCCAACCTAAAAATATATGAACTCAACCTAATTCAACGAGAATTTGGATTAACTTGAGTTTCATTTTGATTGCCCAATTTTGCAAAATATACCTTAGTTATTAAGAAGGAAGAAAAAAATTACGAAATGCATTGGTTAGATGGAGTTTTAAATTTGGATTAACGGGTTGAAAGGCGTTTTGTAGTACATGGGCCTAGGTAACTTTAGAATAAAAAACAATAATAAACGTATATCTATATGGCCCACTACAAGAAGTCTCTGTCTTTTGGTTTTTTCATCTCAAAATATGCTGTCGGTTTTTTTTTCATTGAACTTATCTCCTGTCTCTCTTTGGGTGAAATTATATGTTGCCTTTGGCAAAAGGTTTTTGAAGAATGAAAAAAAAAGGGAGATTCACTATTATACCCACTATACGAGCCCCAATTACTAAAAAACTCTATATGAAATGGATTTTAGAAACACACCCAAAACTCATTTACAACATAACAAAAAGGCTTTTGACTTCTTTTAAATTACAAAACTGCCATTGATTTCTTAAAACAAACCCAACCCCAAAACCTCACACAAAAATCACAAAACACTCAATAGGGCATCAAAGTAATTTAATAATCAAAATTAAATTCAATAGGGTCAGCTGTCATTTTTGAGGTGTTTTTTGAGTTTGTTTATAGAAATTAAATAGTGTAGGGTTTATTTATAGTTTTAGTGCTAAGAATGAGTATATGACTAAATATCTATGATAATAAAAAAAAACCTATATGGCCCACCGTCAACTACAACGCATTAGGGAAATATTATTTTCTCAAGTTTATTTGTATTCTTGAAAACGGAACAATATGTTAACCTAATTTGCCAATAAATTTTTAGGGATTTAAACTGCAAAGGTTTAAAAAAAAAATTAATTAATTAAATTTTAAACTAAAAATATTAGCTAGCCCACCCACCGAAAAATTCCTAGTTCCGCCATTGCTCGTTAACATCATTTACAACAACATCCAATGGATGAGTGTTTTGCTTGCGTGATGAACCAGGACTGGCAATATCAATAGCCTTTGGCAACTATTGTGTAAAGGACTTTGTGCTTATCTCAGTACATGTTGTCAGTCAAAGACACATTACCATCAGAGATCACTTTGTTCCAGATTGTATCAAGAAAAGTTTGCGGTTTCCAAACCATACTGTTATCTTTGACTATTAAAATAACAGAAATATTATTCTTGTGTTTAATTCATTGAAGTATTGTTCAATGCAGAGATTCACGTGGCTACCAGCCCAAGGAAAAGAGAAAGGGAAGCAAAAAAAAGAGAGAAGAGAGGGAGAAAGTTGGGCTCCGCACCTGGGCTTTTGAATTATGATTGGAGTTGGGCCACTGAATTTTTTGAAGAAAATTGGACTCTGAAACATTGGGCCTATAGAACTAGACTATTTTGGGGTGTCTGCTCTTCCATCTCCCCCCCTCCCCCTCCCCCCTCTAAATTTTCCTTTCTCTTCCACCATTTTGGGGTTGCTGCTCTATTTTTGCAGAGCCAGTTCATTTTCCTTTTTTCTTTCTTTTTATTAAAGTTTAATTTGTTTCATCTTTTAGGCCATGAAGGCTTCGGTTTTATTTTTCAGGTGTTGTTTACAGGTTTTTGCAATGCATTTTCTCTCCTCATTGTTGGAGGTTGTGTCACATCGTTTGGTCTTAATTACTATCATCGGCTCCTTGACTCCACCGATGTTTCTTCCGTTGTTTATCCTCGATGGAACTTAGGGAGTTTGGGATGCCCTTAAAGTGCAAATAGCACTTATTGCTTGGATTATGGTAGCGCTTACTCCTACTAGGTGTAGCTTAGGTGGCTTGCTCACCACTATTTTCTGTTGGTTACTGGTTTCTCTTTGGTGGTTGTTGGCTTGCTTTGGTGGCGCGACTTGTGGTTGTTGAATTGTGCGGCACATATTTGTTATTGGTGTTAGGGTTTCCAAATGTTGTGCTGTGTTTTGTTGGCTTTTGCCTTTTGTCAGCTTTTTGCCGTTATGTGGGCTTAATACCTTTATGCATGCTTTATGCATTTTGTCAGTTTTATTTGTAGTCGGCTCTATGTTTGTTTGTATTGCATTTTGTGTGAACACAATTATTTGAGTTCATTTTAATGTAATCTGGCTTTGACCTTCTATTTAGCGAAACTCGATTCTGACCAAAAAAATATATATATAGCGCTCTTCTCTTGCTTGCTACAGTGTAGGGGTGAATACACAATCCCAATCCAAACAATATATAAATTAACTGAAGACCCAATCCCAATCCCAAATCCTTTTTTTTACTTTCAATTTTATTTCTTCTCATGTATTTTTTTTTTGTTTAGTATTTTTGCTTTAGTATTTTTATTTTCTTTTTTATAATACATATTTTTTTATTTGTTTCTGATTCAGCTCTCTCTCTATATCAGATATCAATAGCAAACTCGAAGATGTTGCGTGGCACACAACTCGAGGTATTAATTTTGATAAATTATAAATGACAATAGTATTGATTAAATTATAAGGGTATTTGGTGGTCTAAATTTTTTTTTATGAGCTTTTATTCTTTCAAATATTGCATGTTCTTTAAAAAAATTTGGGTAGATGCCGATTTTTGTTGCCTCAGTTTACTATGGGCGTTGTGTATATATAAGTATTACTTTACTTTAGGATATAACATGGAGGAGGGATATGATCAATACTAAATAGTTCATCAATTATTTATTTTCATTGAATTAGTCTGACAATTGGGGTCAGTTACTTGAGACATCTTTAACTTGCTCAAGATTGTATTTTGTTAACTTTCTTGGATTTCAATTGTAATAGCTTCTGATTTAAAGATAAAGGACTCATGATAGGTCTCAGTACGAAGAAACTTTTACGTAGCGGAAATATACTTCTTTTGTGTCTTTCTCACTCGTCATGTGACTATTTATATGATAAGTCAGAAATAGAGTAAGGTGATAGTATCCAGTACAAGAAAGTTTTTGTCGACTACAAACACGTATAATAAACAAGTTGGACTAATGTAGTTACATAGATTCGACAAAATTCAACATAAATATGAAGCAACATAAATCGATGGTAGTGCAACCTGGGCTGGTTGGAAGGTCAACCCAACCTAGCCCATCCTTGGCAATTTGAGTTCAGGTTCAGATTTCTTGAGGTTGGAAAAAAATGAAATCAACCCAACTCAAGACGAAATCAACCCCACACTATAGAATTCTACTAGCATGGTTTATCCTAACTTCTTAAAAAAGTGTTGCTAAATGAATTCTAAAATTAATTGAATACACCCGATTACCAAATTATTTATTGAATTATTGATTTACCCTGATTGTGAAACAAATGTAATTTAATAAGTATACCTACCCATCATCGTCAACCCTAATCAAAGAAATGTTGTCACATATTAATTCCAATATGCAACTAATAAAAGAAAAATAACAAAAATAAAAAACAAAAAAACAAAAGAAACCCCGCCACCTTGGCTTCATTTATACTTAATTTCATGGGAGGACAACATGCATGTTCCATGGGGGAACACACCCAGGGAAGCCAAAGAGCACGGTGACATGAATTTGGCTCATATAAGTAGGAGAGCTCTTTGAGATTGATCGAGATGGAAATGGCACTGTCTTGGATTTAGTTGACATGATGAATAAAAGAATATAAGTGCTAGCCCACTTGATGTACGATGGTCAAGATGATAATTTGGGGGTACAGCAGGGGGTTGGGTACCTTTATAAATTTACTGTTATTTTAAAAGGGATGTGTGGGAGGGAGAGGGTAGAACTTGGAGATGGGTGGTGGTTGAGGAAGGAATGGGTGGGCCACGGGTGGGGGTTGGGTGTGGAGGCGGTTGTTGGAGGAGAGGGAGAGTGGGGGACTGGGTAGGTTTTTTTATATTTTAGTTTTACGAATAAATATTTTCAATTATCTCATTTGTATGAGTATTTTTAGTAGTTAAATAGGGTGTACTTAGTTAAATTTACATTTTGATTTAAATATTATGATGTACCCACACAAATATTTGTATCTTACGGTGACTGGGTTGTGAATTTTACCCACGCAAACTACATCTTAGTATTCAGACCAAAAAAAAAAAAAAACTACATCTTAGTATCAGAGAGCTATATTAAACCTAATGCTGCTGGCTGACCATATTTTTCCAGTCTCATGGCAAGCACTCCTAAGTGTTCAGAGAAAACCTTGCATGAAACTGGTTAACATTTCAAGCGAGGGTTCGAACGAGCGTCGAGTGATGGGAAACATTGATATTGTGTTGTGGAACACATATCTAAAAGAACACTCAATCCCTACATACAAAAATGTATTTCCAAAATCAGAGCTGATAGGCACAAAACAAACAAATTGTAAAGAGCAGTTGAGGAAATGGTTGTGCCAATCCTTTTCAAGGAACAGTCTTCTCAAGTGCTTTTCAAGGAACAGTCTTCCTTCTAATAAATTCTAACCCCAAGCAAGAAACCAAATATCAAGTTTTGCAACAATGGTTACTTCAAGGAGAGATCAATGCCCCAAAGTCATCAAATCAACTATCAAAATGATCAAATGAACAGCAGCAATTGCACCAGACATGAACATGAACACCCAATTCCAAAATTGTCCAAATGGGTTTCACCTTAACCCTCCAAATTTTCATTTTCCAATTCCAATACCCTAACATCCATAAAATGTAGAAAAAACCATTGATCCCCAACCATATCAAATGTGAAAGTGTAAAACATATACACAGTGAAGTCATCAACAATCGAAATTCGATTCTTATATAGACCATTGAAATATAACAAGTCCGAGATTCAGAATCAACAACCACATGTTAAATCCAAACCCCATATTTACCCAAATTAACATAAGACTACTTCATCCCAACTACAAATAATTACATCCAAAACCAGTTGTAAAAGATACCCAAATCTCCAAAGATCTAATCTTTCCCAGCAATGAACTGAAGAAATCCTTTTAGTTTATGTGCTTCAAACCCAGCCCATGCTTCCCACGGACGCAGCCAGGCCTCACAACCAAGTAAGGGGATCTCTTCGAATTGTTCATCTTCGGAAATGTCCTCTTCCCCAATTTCCTCATCCTCTGCCTCCCAAACTTGTCGCTCACCGACCACGGCACGAGCTCGTCATCTAAGCCATACCCATCATCATCGTCATCATCACCATCATTACCATGGCCCTCATCCTCATCACCACCGTCAAAATCGTGACGGGGTTTGAGATTGAGGCCCACATCGAGAAATCGAACAAGATGGGGACGACGATGGCTATGGGCACCGACTGGAACTGCCATTGGCGGAGAGGTCGAAGAGATCGAAGAGGAAAATGAAGAAGGCCCGATACTGAACCCATCAGACCCATTTGCTTCTTCGTCTTTATCTTCTTGTTGTTCGGAGTCAGAGTGGTGGTTGTGGTGGTGCTTTTCTTCTGAGTCTGCATCAGAAGCATCAACGAACTCCCAGTGCGAAAGACCCACATAGTCTTCTTCTCCAATTTGCAAGAATTCAAATTCTTCGTCCATGGAATTTTGCCCTTGAAACTTCCCCAATTCCATTTCTCTCTCTCTCTCTCTCTTGTTTTTGGTTCTGTTTAAGTTTTTGATCTTTTAGTTTTGAAATGAATTAATTATTGTGTTCCTTCACTAACTTCAGTTTTATAAACTCTCGGGAATCTGAGGTGCGCATAAAGGATGAGATGTCCGCCCCGCCCGCAAGTTATCTCGTTCCATTGGTGCACGCGACTCTGCCCAATGGCTTTCTTCCACCTGTCATATTCCAGTTTCTAATTTTTTTTTCTCTTGCCTAAACTAAAACTACCCCGCTAACAAAGCTAAAAAACTCACATGTAACGGAAGGGCTTGTTACTTAAGTGTTCAAGATTCTCGGGAAATTCATTTTCAGTTTTTGTTGAGCGGCCTATTGCTCAATGCTGCTTCCCCGTGGGAGTTAGAGACGGGATCGAGAACAATGGCCTAAGTTCAGTTTCCCCTCCCTTAATATTGCGTGTATAAAAAACAAAAATAAAAAACTGTCCGGCGCTAAAATTTAGCTTTTGTTATATTCTCTAAATTTAGCTTTATAATTGTTCACAAAACTAACTTGAGGTATAATTTATTTTTTTGAGTTAGCCGTTGGAGTAAAGTTTTTGAGTTAAAATAGCCAAATAACATGGTTTAGTTAGACTGTTGGACACACTCATTTGCCCAACTGATGACAGAAGATGAGAATCAATCCTTTCCAATATAACCCAACACAAGAAAACTAAATTGTAATAAAATGTTTATTTTTTCAGTCATGTATAAAATTGTGTTGCCTAAAGTTAAGGCATGGGCTTCAAAATCCCCGATGCTTGGTGTGAAATTGAGTTTGGGTCGGAAATTTGACTTCAAATATTTTGTTTGTTTTTGTGGCAATGCTAATTGTGATTTATTCTTTTTGACAAACCAAGGAATTGAAAGTGTTCGCGGACAAAGAAGCTGTCAGTCTCATCATGATTTGTATACGTTTTGTGGGCACTTTTTATATATCTAAATTGGCGCCTAAATTTATTATTATTACTTTTTTCATAGAAGTGATATCGAGGAAATGAGGAATCGAACTTAAGATCTTGAATACATGAGTACTTTTAATTACTTGATCTACAAGCCCTTACATTGCACATGCACTTTAATAATGAATGGAGTAGATTAGTTAATTGAATATTTGCGTACACATAAAATAAGTGAATTTCATAAATTGTCATTCTTCTCGTGTCCAGGATAAAATGTTAATGATTTTTTAGTGACAAATATCTATATAGTTTTACAATTGGTGAAAATCACGAACAAATCTTCGGAATCGTGGAGGAGCTACTGAAATTTATCGTGGTTTTATGTTACATAAGTTTAGATGTATATGCTTTCTTTTACCGATTTAGTTGGGTATGGTGGTAGGCAACTTCATAAACAAAAGGCCGAAATCATGGAGTAAGCTACTGAAATTTACTGTAGTTTATGTGACATAAGATAAGATGTATATGCTTTCTTCTATCCATGATATTCCGCAGTTGTTCCCAAATTATCTAAAATTTTATCGGATGATGTCTCTTATTACAAATGAAAAAAATTTCAATTTCAATCACGAAGAAATGAATTTGAGGGACCTAGGGTTTTTATTTTACTTTTGTAAGGGCTGTTCTTGTTTTGTATAACTGAAAGGAATTTCCATTAAACCCTAGTAAAGGGAACAAAAATAATGAAACCAGACCAATACAAGGAAATTCCCAGCAAAGGGAACAAAAACAAACGATACTAGACCAATACAAGGAGAACTCCAGAAGACACTACCTACTGAAACATTCGAAAACATACGAAGGGAGAAGAAGGGAGGGGTGGTGCATGGCGCTTGGGATTGGAGATGTTGTCTTTCATATTTTTTATTTTTTAAGTTTTAGGTTTTTTTTTAATAAAATTTTTAAGTTTAGCTCGTATTTATTTATTTTAAAATTGTATTCAAATAGTTATGTTTTTTTTTATATTAAAATATTTAAATAGTTTTAAAATTATTCTAATATAAAATTTAATAGAACAATCCACATTGGCTAACGGTCCTAATACACAGGCTCAAGAACCGCTATGAGCACGTTCACAGTCGGATATAGGTATCCAAATTGTTATATAAAATATAGTTTTCCTCTTTTCGTAAAAGCCAACAGCAAAATTCTTTATAATATAAATAATATATAAAATAAATTGGAAAATCTTTTAAAGTAAAGTAAAACTAAATAAACAAATAATAGGTAAATACAAGTAAAATAAATTAAGATTATGAAAGCAAGCCAAACACAGGGACTGAATTGGCCACCATAGTATAATATTTTAAAGAATAGCGTAGGGCTAAATTTTCCATCTCTAGCCATGCAGGACTATATTTTAGGGCCTTCCATATTTTATTATTTTGAGAGGCACAAAGATGTGCATCTCCTCTTGCCGGAGAAAAGGTTGCAAGTGCAGGAAAGTTGCCCTTTACTCAGTTTGTAGGGATGGCAATGGGTCGAGTCGGGGGTGGGTATATCATTCACATTCTCATCCCCATCCCCGTTAAACTTTTTTCCCCCATCCCCACCTTCATACCCGTAATATTCATATCTGGGATTCCCCATCCCCAACTTCGTTGGAGAATAGGTTCCCCTACCCGCCCCATTACGGAAGAAAAAATCAATATATAACTACTTTGTTGAAGAAGAAAAAAAGTACTAAGGCAAGATAATGAATATATATAATAATACTTATAAGACAATATAAGAATGTTTATGTATATTAAGATTTGTATAATAATACTTATAAGACAATATAAGATTTGTGTAAATTATATAAGTATATAATATAAAAATATAAAAATATAAAACTTAGTTGGTACAATCACTTTAATATATATATTCTAAACGGGTTCGGGTTGGGGATTAATACCATCCCCGCCCCTCCCCGAACACCATACCCAAAAAATTCCTCGTACCCATCCCCATACCCCTTTTTTGTTCTTCATACTCGACCCATTAGGGTTGAATCCCCACGAAGACCCTTATCTATGGGGAAGGTTGTCATTCCTAGCAGTTTGGTTGTGCAGTCTACCTGTTCGACAAAAGGCGTACTTTCCTTTGTTGCGTAGCACGAGCGCTTATATATTCTTTTAAAAATTCTTGACCCAAACGATGTCGTTTTGAACCCACCAAAAAAAAAAAAAAAAAAAAAAAAGGTATGCGTGATGTAGACAGAAAGGGAGGGAACTCCTTCACTAGGAAGGAGATTTTGCTTTTAAAAAAAGAAAGTCCCTTTTTCATTTTTCTTTTAAAAAAAGAAAGTCCCTTTTTGATTACGTCCCACCAATCAAATCCAAGTCCTTATAAAATAGCACGAGCGCTTATATATTCTTTTAAAAAATTTTGACCAAAACGACGTTGTTTTGAACTAGAAAAACATTTTTAAAAAAAGTATGCGGATGATGTAGATGGAGGGAACTACTTAAGAAGGAGTTTTTGCTTTTAAAAAAAGAAAGTCCCCTTTTTATTATTATTATTTTTTTTTTAAAAAAGCCCATATTTTATTACGTCCCCACCCTCCAATCAAATCCAAGTCCTTGTAAAAGATCATCAAATTCACACAAAAAAAATTTCGTCTTCACCACCTAATATGTTTTTTTTTAGTGAACTTGAGTCTTTTATAAAATCTGATTCATCGATCAAGTCAGTGGTGAAAGGATTTTATGTGTGTGGCAGCCTCTAACAAAATATAAACAATAAAAATTCGAACTCAAGAAATACCAAAACATCAAAATAATATTGTCTATTCATTAGAATCATAATTTTGATCGAAAAAAAAATTTCATTACAATTCATAATTGTCCTCGACAAGTTTTCATATTTTGAAATCGTTGCATAACAACCACGTCATCTATACTATTAAAAATGTTTTTCTCAATATATGCAACCAAGCAATCATTCATCCACGAATTAATCAAATTTTAAAACTTGATAATATAATATTGAGTTTGAGAGAAAAACTCACAAACAGTGAGAAAGTTTACTCCCGCTAAAAAAAGAGAAAAATGTATTAAAATCTCTTTGGTTTTTAGCTATTTGTGTAAAAATGTAGGTTTGGCTAGGTAGGGCCCACGTGGTAAAATAAATATGTTAATTAATATGAATTATCCAATAACAACATACTTTTTTTTTAAATAATAAAAATTGAGTGGAGCCTTGGGACTGCACTGGTCCCAACCTGCCTTTGCCCCTGAATCAAGTCTTATGCCAAAAAGAAAATATTGTATTCATCAAGCTTCTAAAGTAAGTTCCTCAAACATGTTGAGGGTTTTTTTTCCTTCTTTAGCAATCGTCATGTTAGTTTCGTTTTTCTTGTAATAATATTTGGCCTTTCAAAAATTTGGTTGTAATTTTATTTTTATAAAGCATTTAGCCTTTCAAAAATGCACATCCGCTAAAAAATTCTTAGGCCCGCTAATAATACAACACTCATACATTCCATTAATATGTATTGTTTAAATTAGTTAAACTACTATTTAGAGACATTTAAACAAATTTTAAAAATATTTATTGTCATTGTAAACTACTATTTATTGTAAAAATATTTAAATTAATTAAACAACTATTTAGAGACATATTTATTGTTTGCAAAAATAAACTATGGTACAACACTCATATATTCCACTATTATGTATTGTTTATAAATTTTTTAAAAATAAATTTTATATACATTTAACGTTAAAAGACAAAAAAGAGTTAACGTTCTAAAAGGTTCTGACCTCCAACATTCAAAACCAATTTTTTATATAATTTTTAATTAAAAAAAACGAATTTAAATACATTTAAAACGTTAAATGAAAAAATATATATATTGTAATGGCTAGCTAAAATTACCGTGCCTTTAATATCAGCCATTGGATTGCATTTGCACGAGATGTTCTCACAATCACGCCCACACATTATACTTCCTTTTGTAGGGCAACACATGCGTTGGGCCCGCAAAAAATTTCTCATGGGCTACAATTGGGCTACAAGTGGCATGGTTGTAGGGCTAAAGAGCTAAATGTGGCCCTCAAAATTTGGCCAAACTTTTTTTAACCCATGGCTGGAGATGGAGAAACACTTACATGAAACAAGGATAACATTATTTTGCTATCCCAGCCAATCACGGTATGCTACGTGTGATCACTTTTACACATAGCAGTCTGTGATTGGCCTTAAGGAGTGCTTCTGGAAGGGCCAAAAATACTTTTTGAGAACCAAAAGCACACTTTTGACTATAAATTTGGTAGAAATATTTAAAAGTGCTTATAAGTAATAGAAGCACTTTCTTGAGAAGCTTCAGAACGCTCTTCCAAGTGCTTTTCCAGGAAGTACTTGAATTATTAGCAAAAAATCCAGCAATCTTCTATTAAAAGCGCTTATAAGCATAAATACTTCCACAAAAGCAGTCCCAAATGAGCCCTTAACATGTTATAGGGCTACATTCAGGCAAGGCCAACTTC
The DNA here is from genome assembly GCA_020521455.1 of Prunus kanzakura. NCBI lineage: Eukaryota > Viridiplantae > Streptophyta > Magnoliopsida > Rosales > Rosaceae > Prunus > Prunus kanzakura. The sequence continues at coordinate 508,445 of BPUM01000821.1, forward strand.
CGATAAACAATATAATACATATTTTGGCAAGGGCCTGCTGTGAAGTACATTATACGATAGACTGGGATCTTTCAAGCCCAGTTGCCAAGTCTGGTTTGATGATCCCAGAATCTTAAACAGAAAGGAAAATGCTAACTTAGGCATGTATTATTTTGTTATATGTCGCCTATAGCATCTAATCTCATCAAACTTCATGATCAAATGTTATTATATCATTCATGAATGTATACATTGGATTTTGGCCGAACACAAAATGTGCTTATATTGGATGAAATTCCTTTAACCAAAAATTATATTTTTAAGTAGTCTTCTAACCATTATGTATGCAATAGATCATTACCTGACAAGGTATTCACACCTAAACTTCTTTACTCTCTAAAATGGTTCGTCTTAACTTTCGGAACCAAAAAGAGAGTTGTGCAGCCAGCAATGCCTTGTGATCCCAAAACTCCCATGTCCATATTTTCAAATCATGAACATATACTATTGCTGCTTGCCCTGAAGTAGTTGGACAATTTGCTCTGCTCTCAATTGGATGCCATTGAGATACTCCGTAAGAACACGTTGCTGGTATGAACCTCCCTCCTGTTGTACGGAAACCAAAAATAAAAAAGCATCAACATCTGGGAAATAGAAGCAACAAAACGAAAATAGATAGGTTATTCAAAAACCAAGGTTGTTTCTCACTGTTCGGATCAGAGTCCGTTCAACCCTCTTCTTAATGACAGCATAGAGCTCCTGTGGTAAAATTTCCCCTTTGCCAAGTGTTAATCCATTGAGCAGCAGCTTGTTCCATTCTTCCTCAGGAGCTGCAAGGCAGATCCACCAGACATCAGATAAAATAGAGTGACTTTCTAATTAACTGCTGAGAAATATAATAGAAAGGTCAACCAACCTCCCCCCACGACAGTTTTAGCTACAGCAAAACCTAGAAAATGCATCTTACACGAGACACAACAAAAAGTAGCCAATTCATAACAAAATAATCAGAATGTGATCAAAATGCAAAGAGGTAATTTTCATATCTGTTTTGTGGTTATGTGTTACAGGCAAGTAACAATTCCACTTCCTTTTATTCAAATCAAGCAATCCCAGTCCACAACTCCATGAGGCATGCATAAACAAGAAGTTAAATCTAATAATAACCAATTATATGAGTAATTGATAGAATTTAGGATCAAACTTTTCAGCGTATGGTTCACAATGCAAAACATGTATCTCTAAATTGTTTTAGTTCATCTAATAACCCTTATGTATTTTTTCCCACGTTATGTACACCATGACATAAGCATAATTACCATGGGAGAAACCCTTAGGATCAAACTTTTTAGCGTATGGTCCTGGTCATTGAACCAATCTATTGAGTTTACAGGATGCTTTTATCTACAATAACCCGAACCCTAAACTGAAGCCCTATTTGTTATCTTATACAGGATTCAACCAATCACTCCTTTCAACTTTATGACCACACATCAGGATATTCCTTCAACATACTAGACCGAATCACAAATGTGTTGCAATACCCTATAAACAGAATATATTCTTTTGAAAACAGCAAGAGACACCAGATTCTCCAAAGGAGCACCATCAATATGCATGAAATTCATAACGCTGAAGAAACCATTACTACAGAAAACATACGTGGTTAGTAGAAAACACTTGAGGGTAGGAGTTACAACAAAATCTCTTTATCAAGAACCGGCAAGCTAATTCTTCAATTATAAGTTCTGCAAGATAATTTAGATTATAATGACAAATTCTCTTTTATATGTTTGATGGCAGACACCTTTGATTATGGTTTCTAGAAACTGCTCGGCCTTCAGAATTTCATCCCCTGCAAATAGTACACAATTATTAAGAAACCCGACTTATGAGATAAAACAAGCACAGTAGTATTACAAAGAAAATTATTTTTTTATTAAAAAATGTATTTGTTGGTAAAGTTTGTTGATAATTAAAGCACTATTCAGAGACACACTAGTCTAAATATATAATGGAATAAGACAAGGTGTGTCATAACCTGCACCCAGAAGGTCAAATATTAGAAATATCAAAGGCCACCCTATCTCTCATTGTCCACTCCCCAGGTCAACATGTCTTCATGTAGTACAACTCCGCACACTTTCGAATGGTGTCAACTCTTAACATTATTCTGTCACAACAATCCTTAAATGTGCTTGCCACATTGGCAGTTTGGCATAATACCTCAAAAAACTAGTCAATTATATAGTCTAGATCAACCCAGTACGCACACACACAATCAACACCTAACAGAATTGGTGTATCACAATCTCCCACATTCAACTCCCTAATGTCTTCCTCAAGGCCCATAATCAAATCCACTACATCCTCCTCAGGTGCCAAACTTGTCCTGCAATTCCTTTGAACCCACGTGGCACTACCGAATTAGCTTTGATACCATTTGTCGCGATACAAGGAGCACTCTATCAAAGTGAATGAAGTATCCGAAGAGGATTAGTTAGAAACAAGGCTTTATATAAGTATAACTTAGATAGACCTAGTACATAACCAATGAGTGATTCAACACATGCTCACACAACCCACACTAACGGAATCAGGGTATCACTTCGTGAATAGTGAACCATAATGGTTTGAAATGCCACCAACAATAGCATCAGTAGTCTCAGAGAATATAAAACCCTACATTGGGAACTGGAAGCCATGCATTATAATCTATTCGGTCTCTCCACCATTGCCAATTGGTTCTAACAAGTACACATCATACACTAGTTTTGCTACCCATGCAAGAGTGCTACTAATTTTATGTCCAGGCTCCAGCCCTTCCTCAGGGGTTATCCTCCCTCTCTTTTTCCTCTTTTTTGTTCGAAATATACTCATAGGAATAAACACAGAAACTAACATAAAAAATACTACTAAAATTATCAGAGCATTACATCAATTTTCAAACATTGGCCAAGGTCTTCATAAATCCATGACACCATACTATTTGCTTTTATACAAGTCCAAAGCATATGATAGCATGTCTAAAGGCAATGGGCACTGCAATTACCTTTTTTTGCATAGCTACGCTTGGATAGAACAGTAGAAGCATAGAGTTGTAAAACCTTTTGTAACATAGCCTCAAACCCTGGCTTATCTCCATCTCCTTTTGCCTGAAATTAACTAACAAAGTACATTATAATTGAATCTTATATGAAGATCACAAAGACAAAAAAAAAAGTGTATCCAAGCAGTATTGCAAAAGGGTTTGAACTTCAATTCAAAAGTCTTGTAAGGAAGTTTACAACTTAGCGTGTCTAAAGCATCAAATGGAAGAGCTTGTTCATGAAAACAGCAATACAATAGAAGGACCACAATATGGATCTCTGTGCACATTCTAGTAGCACCACTTTGAACTTAAAGGAGAAGATGAAGAAGAAGAAGAAGAAGAAAGAGTAAATGACAAATTTTGAAGATAACTTCTTATACAACATAAAAAACGCAAGAAAACACCACAATTCAAATTTTCTAGAGCCAATTCAAGGGCAATGTGAGAACGTAGTAGCATATGATTTACTACTCCTATAATGATGAAGGATCTTATGGTTCCAAGAAAAGAATATTCAGGCAGTAGCAATAAAAGTATTAAAACAAACTCACTTGTCGTAGTTGCGCATTAACTTCTGAAAGAAACCCTTCGTCCAGTTGTCCATCTTCCTCCCTCTGGACTAATTCCTATTGATCAAAAACAGAAAATACTGAATAAACTATATATTGAAAATAGTTTTGATTTTGCATTAGCAAGTTGTTATGGTTGGAGCATCCAACCCAAAACCAATTAGCTATTGTGGAGAGATTCCGAATTTTACATATTGAGATACACAGCTTAAAATACCTAATGGGAGACTTATAATTGTCAACACTCCCCCTCATGTGTGGCCATAAGAGAGCCAAAGATGTGGATCAATTATATGAGGAGAAACAGAGCACGTTTAGTTCAATTGCGTCTGACATGTGGATGAATTGCCCACTCCAGTACCATGTTAGAGTTGCAGCATTTTACTCAAAATTTATTGGTTACAGGTGGAGATCTCCAAGATTTTATATTAAGACGTAACCCAATGTGGGATTCTTATATTTATAAATAAAAAAATTTAACGATTTGAAAAAAAATTTAAACAGGCAAGAATTGCATATATTCAACAGTGAAGTAAATTTACACAAAAAGAAGAAAGAAAAAAGGACTCACTTTCTCCATTAATTTAAGAGCCTCGGGATCTCTAGGAGGCCATTGAATTTCTTCTACTTCATCAACTACAGGTTTCAGAATCCCCTTGAGGACATCAGTAGCTGAATCTATCTTTTCCTACAGGGAAAGGGGGAAACAATAAATATAAAAATTCGTGTTGCATAAAACACTCAGGAATATCATTTAACATAGACCCAAAAGAAGAATAAGTCGTGGTGGGTATGGTGTAGAGAGAGAGAGGTACATTGGTCTTATGAACAAGGCGATCCACTATGCTCATTATAGATATAGCCAATTCCTCATAGTCCTTCTGAAAGAATGCAAAAGATTAAGCCTTCTTTCAAAAGCTTGAACTGGAAAGAAGCCAGCAATAAAAGTATCAACATAAAATTAGAATTAACCAAGTTGAAAACCGTGCTTTATCATCCTCCGATTTGCAGGTATCAGTTCTTGCCGCAAGCCGTATCCAAAAGCCCTCATTAAAAGCCAAGACATTTTCAACAACAAGCTTCTGAAGCTGTTCACCAAGCATAACTAGCAATAAGGATTACATTTATAATTTTACAGGTGGAAGTCAATGAAAGCTGCATTGAAGTCCCAACATAAAAGAATCCATGTCTAATCAAACAATATATACCCCAAAACCCTTCTTTTCTCCACACATTCCATACGATTACAAAATTATATCATGATACATAAAACTCGAAATCTAGTGCAAAGAAGATCAAATCCTATTCCAAATATTCTAGCATTCACAGGTTAGGTTGACAATGGGTGGAGAGACCCATGATATTATATGCACTCATGCAAGGCTTCCATTTCCCAATGTGGGGCAGTACTCTCAACAACCTTATACAAGGAATTTATTAATTATACGTCCTTGGCATTGAAAGGCACTCCCAAAAAGAAGCTATTAAGGAATTGCCTTTATGGTCCTATCTCATGAATCCTCAAAATTTCAAACAACAAAGTGCCTTTACTACTGCCATTCTGCTTAAGATTATTAACAATATTAATTTGCTCTTATCTCCTTTATCTTCAAAATTTCAAATAAAGTAAAACCCTTAGAACTAGTATTATTTCAAATAACAGTGTTAGTTTATAGTCTCACTACCACAGAAAGAGGACAATGGCAAGTAAAGAAATCCAAATTAATTAACTGATTGCTGAAAAAGAAATCATATATGGAAGCAAAGTGCAAACTCCACATTTACTTACTTCAATTGGATTTGCATCTCTTAGTTTGTCTATCAGCCTATCCACTTCTACGGTCTTTTTGAATGCTCCCTCGGCATCTTGATTGACTGCACAGATCAAAGTTCTCCTGTTTTATTAGATCGAAACACTCAATTTTACTATTGACAATTCCATCAACCAGATTCAAGAATAGCGCAACCACAAAAATGGAACATAACAAATCAGAATATGGAGGCACCAACAGAAAAGCAATGACCATGGCAACTGATTTTCCCAAAAAAAACCGATAATGTAGGCCATAAGATTTAAAAGAATAACCAAACAACCCAAGAAAAAAGAAACTAGAAAGAATAGTCCTTTACAACGAGCTGAATAAGTTATTAACGGCTACAAATGATCATTCTTGGTTTTCTTTTTATTTTCTTTCGAAAAACAAATAGTAAACTATTAACGGCTATAATGACCATAGTAATCAATTTTCCTACAGAAAAACAACAATTGAGGAACTCAAATTAGAAGGGAAAAAAACCCCAAAAAATAAGAATCATCATTTCTAACAAACTAAACGACAATTCTTGGGGTTTTCTTTCTTTAAAAACAAATAAATAAAGACATTGCCCCAACATTGAGCGACGGTAGAAAGAGAATGACAATTGAGTTGACAATACCTCCTCTTCCGATTCATATGAGTTGTGGAGCCGAACCGCTTTGAACTCGACACCCCCGTAACATCCCAATTCTTGAGAAATGAAGTTCTTAATCCAACGCAATAATATACCTATTCAAAATGTAAATTTTTTTTTTAAAAAGCCCACAAATTGTCAACAATATTCAAAATCTATCTCTAAACACCAACTACAAAGTAAAATCTCCAACATTTTGCTCTCTTTTACATTTTCTCAAAGCTCCAAAAATTGTAATTTTAAGCATACATTACATACAAATGCATAAATATAGAGAGAGATAGGGACTGGAGTTGAATGAACAAAAAAAGAAAAGTTTGTAAAAGAAGTACCTCTTGGCGGGGAGAAGGTGAAGAGGAGCATCGATGAGCTTGTACGGACGGAGGCGCGGGCATGAATGATAAGGAGGAGGCCATTGGAGGGAAGCTTGTACGGACAGTGGCGGGAGTGAGAGTGAGAGAGAGGCCGGTGATGACCGTTCAAGTCTGTATATCAAGATTTTTCTTCTTTTATCGCTTTCTGGGGAATTTTTAGCGGATGGGAAGCTTTGGGCCTACACCCAAAGAGAATGTTTTTTAAGGCCCCTCAAAAGGTCCAGTTTTCAAATGGGCCCATACCAATCTAAGAACTGCTCCAAGAGTCTTTATCCATAAATCATTTCAAATTGGGGACCGATTCTAACTTTAGAGAGATGTATCACTATACTCAGAGCTAGTTGGTTTAGTCTGTCACGTTATATTATTTAATCAAATTTCAGTGATTGACATTCAAATTAAGTCAAATCTCAATAAAGTATTTTCTACACTATGAAAGGAGGGTTTCAGTTTTCTACTTATTTTCTCATGAGCTAGGTAGACTTACCAAATATGGGAAATCATCTAAACCCATTTTCCTTGAAACCACACACCTTAGAGCACTTCCAGCAATAAACCTTTGCCAGGGCAGGACAGAGCCAAATGAAGTTTTGGGGGTTCCAGCGGGCTTAAGCTGCCAGGGCAACAGCTAGGTCTCTCCAAACCAGGCCAGCCCAAAGGCAAAACCAGCCTGACCTCTAGCCTAGGTTTGCTAACGTTAGCAATCGAAAAAAAATCTAAAAAAATACTAGATTTTTCAGATTTTTTTAAAAATAAATACTTAGTCATATTTTTCACTTCCCACACCAAAACTCTATACAAATTCCTCTCCTCATATCTCATGTGAATAGCGGTTGCCATGCCAACGGGTGGAAACACACATTGCTTTTTGCAAGGGCAGCCAATATTCACGTGAATAGTGTCTGCCCTAGCCTAGCCCCCCCTTGCCCTTTGCCATGGCAAATGGGTGGAGTTGCTCTTAGAGATACGAAAGATGTTCAATTGAGACACAAAAGTAATATGGTTTCATGAGTTTCCATGACCAAAGGTACCAAGAGATGAGAATTGCAACTCAACCCAACAACCCTATGTTTAGTTGGCCCAAACCCTAATGTTTTTCTTAATGGTGTGCAAATCCTAAGTTTTTTTTAACAGAAAATAATTATATAAGTATTAAGTACCACATGATGACTTAATTTGTTAATTGAGGACAAACTGACAAAACTCTTTTTTTTCTTTTTCTACTTTGTCATCAATCAATCCATCGTATGAAATCAGCATCAGCAAAGTGTGCACGTACAATTCTTCTCCATGAAGAAAGGCAACTAAATCCCTCATTTCCCCACTCAACCACATGCATAAATGAATGAGTTGAGACTTCAACTTCATCACGAGGAGCATTCTTGAAGATATATTTAAGCTTTGCTTCCCTAAATCTTGGATCAATATCTGTTTTGTTATTTGTGAATAATAGGGTCAATTACACTTTGGTCCATGATCTTTCAATTTGTGAATAATGTAGTTTGAATTACATTTCAATTTGGTCCATGATCTTTCAAATCAATCATAATTTTATGCCCTAATGTGGAAAAGGAAGCAAAAATATAATCCAATGATTGATGAAAGTGCTAACTCACTATGAATTTATTTAAGTATGATTCTAATTGTTTACATGATACAATAACACTTCGGACACGGACGCAAAATTAATGTATCGGTGTTACATAGTTGTAATGTATGTGTCAACTATATGATTCACACTCTTAATTTTGGAATAGACATGCTTTGTATTCACACTCTTCTCATTATATCATGTTACAGAGGAATTAGGTAGAAGATGTAGAGTTTATGTTATCTTCATTATTGGCAGTAGTGTTTTCTTGCTTAAAGAAAGAAAATTCATGAATCCACCACTGGTATTATATACTTTCTTTTTCACCGAAAGAGAAATATCACTAAATCAATAGCTAATAAAGGGTTGTATATTTGTGGAGTTGCGATGCTTATCTAATAATCAGAACGTATTTAAGCCAAAATGATTGAACACAATTAGGTGTCGTGCTCTCATCACCAAATACTTCGTATCTTTCAAGTCTTAACCTAATTGATGTCTCCACCAACCGAAGTAGACATTTTTCATAGAAGGCTGCTTTAGCAGATCCATACAAATTTGTCCTCAACTTTTGAAGACTTTTTTAGAGAAAACAAAAGATGTCTAATAATATTCTCTAGTAGTGCACCATCCCCGAGTGATCAAAAAGTTCACCAAGTATATATATTTTATCATTGCCAAAAGCGTCTTATGACAAACAGACAATGCGTAGTGAGTAAGTGAGTAGCTTTCCACATGGTCTTATTTATGTTCCAAAATAAAAATACCATCCTTGTGAGGAGGGTATTGGAACTTTACAACCAAAATAATAAATAATTACAAGAATAATATTTTTAAAGATATGATAGGAGATTTTCTTCTTCTTCTCTCTCTCTCTCTCTCTTATCTCCTTCTACGTTTTTTTTAATCTTCTTCACGTTCTTAATGTTTAATGATTCAGTCTCAAGATCTTCCATATCCAGGTCTGTAAAAGTGTTCTTTTGTCCTCTAGTGCTTTGCCGACTTTTTTAATTTTGTTAAATCTTGAATTGAATCAATTCCTAAAGGTTTAGTTGAGACTTACCAACAAAATCACCTAAGTCAATGGTCCTCTAACGCACAAGGCGAAGACAGTTTTTCAATGTGTTCCAATTGGTTTTAATTATGGGATTTGAAAAGATGGGATTTGAAGTTTTAGAGTCGGTAAATGATGAGATTTAAATGTATCGAATTTAGATTTTCTTTTACAACGAATCAAAATCGTATATAAATCTTGTTGACAACGTATATGATTTTGAATTTTGTTATGTAATGATGGCAAAAACAACGTCAACGGCAATGGTGGCCGCAATGACAGTTGTTCTTTGTATTAAAATCTCATTGTCTTGTATTTAGAGATTGTGATGTTTGAAAAACGTTGTTTTTGATAGGTAGAGATGCTCGTACGTCATGGACTTTGAGCACACAAGAATTCATAGAACTGGTTGACCAAAACAAAAGGATTCAAAAAAAAATTACTTGTTATTTTGTTACAGTGGACAGGATCGAATATGGGGAATCATCGAGCTCCTTACCACTTGAGCTAAATTGTGCCAATTCTAAGAGTCAGTGGTAAAATATTTTGCTCCACAACGACAAGGCTTTTTTAACTCATGTGTTGAAGAAAAATACCAATTGGACCATTTCCCTTCTGGTTGGTCTGCCTTTTCGTTTTCCAATTTATTTAATTCCTTCACATAATTATGGGGAAGAAGAGGGCAGCTGGTGTGGGTACCGACAAAGACATAATGCGGCTAGTACAACTTTTTATAAATGGATTGAATACTACCTGCCAAATTGTGCATCTATAATATATCCAATATATATTATAATACTTCCTTTCTTACCAGGTAAGTAGAGTTTCTACATTCCTGCCAATGATAGTGTAGAAATCCAAGATAATAGATGTAGAAATTCATGATATGAGATTTAATACGGTTAACATTCACACAAGTCCTAAAATTTATTGTGAATTGTATTGTACATACATCAATAGTTGAGAGTCATCGAGACGTGAATAACTAGGAAAGCAAAACCTCTATCTAATTGTTAATTACTCTGTGATCTGGTCTCCCATATGCTAACACTGCTCCATCCACATCACCTCTCTCTCTCTTTCTTCCTTATTATATATAAATGTTATTCTTAGCAGAAAAAGGGTGGGATTTACCTCTCAATCTCTCTCTCTCTCTCTCTCTCTCTCTCCCACTATATTAGAGAGAGAGTCTAGGATCAACGTTTGCCAAGATGTCCATCTCCAACCCTAAATATTCTCAGACTAATGACACTGAAAAGTCTGGTTGTGATAGGATATAATTAGCCAGAAAAGAAAAGAAAAAGCCTTGGTAGCTGCCTTCTCTTTACTCAAAGAAAATAAATACACACTCGAGAGACAGAGACAGAGAAAGAGACATCATCCAGAGCTTTCTCAAAGACACACAGAAACAGTAAAAGCACACACCTTCTCTGAGCTTAGCTGTTCTCTCTCTCTCTGGTCCTCCCTAGCCAATGCCCGAAAGCCCATGCTAAACTTTGTCTGCATCCCAGTCTCCCCCATAACATTTCTTTTGCACCCATCAACACCTTAAAAGAACATAAAAACACAGCACATCACAAGCCTGCATAGAAATTTAGAGATCATGAAGATCCGGTGTGATGTGTGCGAGAAAGAAGAGGCCACTGTTTTCTGCTCCGCAGATGAGGCTGCTCTCTGCGATGTCTGTGATCGCCGTGTTCACTACGCAAACAAGCTGGCCGGCAAGCACAAGCGCTTCTGTCTTCTCCACCCAACTTTCAAAGACTCCCCTCTCTGTGATATCTGCCAGGTACTGCATACTTCTCTGTTTTTGACTGATAAACAATGATAATTTTCAATACAAAAGTGCTCTGGTTTCTCATTTTCTTGGTGAGTTTTGCAGGAGAGGCGCGGATTTCTGTTTTGTCAACAAGACAGAGCGATTCTTTGCAGAGAATGCGACTTTTCGATTCACAAAACCAACGAGCACACACAGAACCACAACAGGTTTCTTCTTCCAGGCGTTAAGCTCTCAGCTGCTGCTTCTTTATATCCAACCTCATCCTCCTCATGCTCCGGCTTCTCTCAAGTTGCCAATACCACTGATGCAAGAGCCACCAAGTCTTCTTCAAAGAGACCCAAAACAGTTTCTGATGAGGCCTTGAATTGCTCTCCATCAGTGGAGCAAACGACGTCGTCTTCCTCCTACAAGACAGAAGAGAATTGTGGCAGTGACAATGGTTCTGTTTCAACAAGCAGCATATCAGAGTATCTGATGGAGACGCTGCCTGGGTGGCATGTAGAAGACTTTTTCAATTTTTCGTTTGCTCCCGATGGTTTCTGAGGATTGCAGCACACCTTACATCTAGAGAGATTTGAAAAAACCAAAGAGAAAAAGAAGCCATTGTTATGGTGATGTATATTTGGCTGATAACAAGGCCAATTTTGCTTGTGTTTTTTTGTGGGATTTGCTCTGCTTTTGGTGAAGCAAGATCTTGAAAACAACATAAGTTTTTTTCTGTCATCAGAACAATTTGGCCATCTGGGTAGATCAAGTTTCACCTGCAACTCCATATGACCCTGAGACTGGTTTTACAAATATGGTGAATAAAAAGAAAAGGGCAGTTCAGTTCAGTTCAGTTCAGTTCAGCAGAGGAAGGGGGCTGATGCTGGTCTTTCAGTTCCTTCAAGAAATCCGAAGCTGTTGATAATCTGTTGTATAAACATTTCTTTTTTAAGGTTTTTATTTGATAATGGTTGTTCCAAAAGTGTCCTTTCCTTTTTCTGTCATGGGAGTGAGTGTCCTCATGCTTTATTTCGACTTCACAAGTTTATGCAACTACCGAAGAAACATTTGAAAAGGTTTTGGCTTTCAAGCAATCACAGCTTCAACTTCTCTATAGAGCTAATAGGGTGTGAGGAACAGAGGCAAAGACACGAGGACATAGATATAGATACAGATACAGAGAGGGGGTAGTGCAACTGGAATAGTAAAGTCATTCCCATCGTTTAATATTAAGGGCAGGCGAGGTGCAGATTGGTTCGGTTTCATCCAAAACTGCAGTCTAACTAAATACAACATAGAACGGTTTGGTTTGGTTCGATTTCGACAAAAATCACGGAAGAAACTAAACCAAATCAAACTAATTAATACATTGTTCTTTTCTATCAGAGGCAAAGTTAGTAATTCATTTAAAACAAAACCACATCAAACAAGCAAATATCAAACTCACTGCAAATATGTAATAACTCGCATCCATAAAAGTCAAATCCGAAATCTACTCACATCCACATTCTGTTCATTGAACATTATTTTTATGGTGACTTAAAAGATTGGCTCAATATCAGTGAAAACCACAATGCAAACAACCCACTATGTTCTCTCTCTTTTTTTGGGTAAATAACCCACTATGTTGCAGGAAACAAGATAACTATTTACCACCCAAAAAAAAAGGTCAACCCTAAAATCCCACCGTGCATATTTCTGCTTCAAGAAATGACAGGAATGACTCGAAAGAAAGGTACAGTGAAATAATGAATTAACATTGCAGAGGTGGAAGAATATTGCTTCTTAAGCATTACATTGTTTTTTTTTTTCTATACATGGTTTCAATCACAACATTTTGCTGCATACTCCAAACAAAGCAACATTCTGCATCTCAAACTCCCAAATTTGATTGGTTTCTATTTCCCAACTTTGTCCCTTGTTATTTTACGGGACCCAGGCGAGAGAGATAGAAACAAAATATTGATATACCTTTTACACAGTTTACATACAGGCAAACTAATTAAAGAATCGCACCCACTATTTCACATAAAACAGAATCATGATAAGGCCTGCAAAATAAAAAGTCGAAAACAAAATGAAAACCATCCTCATTAAATTACCGATCCAATACTGCAAATCGATGAAATAAATGTTATGGCATCACCCTCTTAAAAGGAATCATAGCAGATAGGATTTGCTTTTTTTTAATATGAAAAATAATCAAAAGGAAAAAAAAAATTAACAAATTGCATTACCTTCATTTGAGGGCATAAAACAGTATTATGAGGTAAATGCAAAAAGCCTATCTGCAATCTTTGTACGACAAATTGGGCATTCGGAACAAGCAAGTGAACAAGATTTACACACTGCAAAAGGTACCATAGTTACTTACTATAAGAAATGACGAGCATATATTGGTTTTTTTTTTTAACACAGCTTCAGAATGACTTACAACAAAAATGCCGGCAGGGCAGAAGAATTGCTGCAGTCGGTGATTCAAAACATACTTTACACAGATGGGAATTGGCATCTCCGTTGCCCTGGTGTTTGAGCTCTTTGTCCTTCATCTCTTGCATTCGAGCCTGAAAAAATAAAAGGATGGTGCACAAAAACAGTCAAGCTTTTAATCTACTTCACAATATAATTCATTAATCTTTTTCTTCTTAAGCAGATTTGACCTCCACATGCTTTTCCAAAAAAATGGCTGATCCCCCCACAATCATAAGCACGATAACATCTAGAATAAGACCATTTTGATTGAGCCAAGATGGCCTAATCTCTATGCAAATATGTTTTAGGTCCAAACTTAGTGGCCTAAGAAAATATCATCCTTTTAAATTTATGTAGTAGTAGACTCTTTTAGTTTTCATGTTCTCAAAGCCATTAAAACATCATTGAGAGCTTTTGTCTCATTGGTTTAAAAACACTAAACAAACCTTAAAACAGAATCGATCATCTCTTAATACGTCTCCAGAACAAATTGCAAAAGAATTCCAAAACAATCTAGAACAATAACGTTAAAAGATAATGCAGATTCTCAGGTTACCTTGAGGCGAAGAACGAGAGGTTCTTCTGTAGGACTTTCGTCATCAGCTGGTTTCGAAACATCCAAAACTTGTCTCTCTTTGGGGACAGTATTACTGTCACTTGTTTTTAAACCATTACTATTTCTCATCACATCATTGTGCCTTTCTTCTGTGTGTGTCTCAGGGATAGATCCACCCTCTTTTTTTAATTTTGCAACCAGCACCCACATGTTTGCTAAATCATTTTCTAGAGCTTCCTCCCTTTTCTTTGCATCTTCAACCTTTTTTCTGTATTCCTCTTCTACAAATTCCTTTTCAGCAAGGGCAGCCTCAAGAGCTGCCTCTCGCTGTTTCCTTGCCTGAAGTTCCATCTTTAAATCATCAGCATCAAGATTCCATGACTCAAAGTCATCAGACATCCCTGGTACCTCATTAGCACGACCAGAGAGCCTCCCTTTCCTCCCAGATCTTGCTCCATCATTGTACTTGCGGTTAGCACCATTAACAGGTTGCATAACAGAGCTTCTAGAATTGGCCAACTCCCGAGCAGCCAACAACTCTTTCTCTAGTTTTGCACTCTGCAGTGAGAGCTTTGTCACTTCACCAGCCAAATTCTTCAACTCCACAGCAGCAGCAGATGCCAGTTCTTTTGCATAAGAAGCTTCTTCGGCCAGTTTTTGATTTTGTACATGTAACCCACTGTTCTCTTCTGAGAACTGGACGTGCTCCAGCTTTAGTTTCTCATTCTCAATCTCCTATGAGAAGGAACAAAAGCATCAACCAGTTAGAAGTATAGCATGAAAGCTAAAGCAACCTCTTACATTAGTATAATAACATCTTCAGGCATGATACAAGAAAGATTAAAAACTGATATTAATGAAGTTATGCGAAAACAAAAAAGAAATGACTACACAACTATGGACTGCACCATTCTAACAAAAGAAAAAATTATCACTGTCAAGTAATAATGATAGAGGAACTAAGGTTCTACATGAAAGCACAAATGAACAAACCAAGAATAATAAACTAAAACAAAAGGAGTGCAAGTCAAGAGTATGGAAAAATACTTTGACACTAAAGGTAACAGCTAGAAACTACTAATCTATCAAGCTCTATGGATTGATAAGCTAGAAAGTTCAAATAATCACCTGAGACTGAATTTTCTTTTTGAGCTCCTCAACATATTCTTCAGATACACAGTGCTCGGAAGACGTTTCACCAGACACTGAAGCCAAACGTCGCTCTAACTGATTCACTTTTTCATGCAATTCCACGTTCTCTGCACACTGCAAATAAGCAAAGATAGCTCAGCAATATAACAAGAGGAAATAAAAGTCTGCACTTAAACACAGAAGAAAGCTTCAGATAAATCAGCTGGATAGAATAAAAAATTAATCAAAGAATATGACTGAAAGGAACCAAGGAAGATGAAATATTCTAACCTTATTTTGCAATTGCTCCTGAAGAATACGATTGTCTGCTGATTTTATCTGCATGAACGTTACACTTAAAAGAATAAATTATATTGTCATTATAACGCATTGGGCAAATGTTATAACATCAAAAAGAAAACTAAAAATTAAAGTGTTGCATGAAATTTATAAATGAAACACTGCCCATTTAATGTCCATCACACTGATATAGTAATACATTCACTCACTTCCAACTCAAATCCTTTCTCATTGCACTGGGTCGTCAGTCTTTTAACTGTCTGTTGCAGAAGAAAATGAAAGCGATTAAAACAAAGCTTCAGCTATCTGTTGACAACAGTAGAACAAAAAATGAGAACTACTTATAATAATGAAGATGATGAGAACGCAAAACTACCTGCTGCATCTCAACCAAAGATGCATTGGCAATTGAAGCCTCGCCACTTTCGTTTATGCGCTGTTCTAAAACTCTCATTTGCCTTCTCTTTTCATGGATATCACGTTCCAAGTTCTCAATCTGTAAGCATGCAAAGTTGTTCATCAGGGTCATTTTAAGGAAAATAAACATACTTCTGCAGCTGCCAAATGAAGCTGTAAACTCCTAAATTATTTAGGATGGTGAATGCTAAATTTTTAAAAAGGAATGCATATTAACACTTCTAAAAATAATGATGCAGAATAGGATTAATAAGAATAAATGGAATTTATACTTGAGTTTTTGCGCTATCAGGATCATTTACAGACTGCTCCACCAATCGCTTCAAGGAGCTGGTGCCAAGTGCAATCTCTCCAGCAAGCATCTTAACTTGCTCAACAAGCAGGTCTATATGATCTGACATTGTCATCCCTCCCTAAAGTACATTAAAATAAGCAGTCATACTTACATCAAAATAATGAATGATTAGTACTTAAATGAAAATATGACTATTTTAGCCAACCAACGAAATCATACAGACACTCACCCAAAGACAATTCTTAATTACCATAAGTTTGTTCATAAGAGATATAGTTGTATTAGGTGGCAATCAAAGCAAATAGTGTATAGACAAAACTTCATACCACATCCTAATTTGATAATTGTTTGTAAGTAAAATTAAGATTTCCTGATTTGACAATTGCATGTCTAAGTTGTGAACAGAAAAAATATATACAGGAAGAGTTGACAAAAATCTGGAAAATAGAGAAGATATCTTCCCTACAAATCCTGTGTAAACTCCTCCAAGGGTACGCTTGTATATGTCTACAATATGCAGTGTGCCTACACCTATATATATATATATATATATATGTGTGTTTGCACGCACACATGTGGGAAAGAAATTAGCACGTTTCACTTCCCTCTTCCTCAGAAAGTACCTCTCAGAAAAAATTTGCGAGATTACTAGGTAAAGTAATCGAGTTTTATATGCTGAATGGCGACAAAGCCAAAGTAAACGAAAAAATAGCATAACTTACCATTGGATGTCTCGAACCACTGATAAGTTCACCGGCTTGAGTTGATTCCGTAATAGTACTGCTAGCTGGTGAGAGATCGTCATTCCACCTGCTGGAAGATCTTTTGTGTCTAAAATCATTAGCCAGATCTGAAGGAACAGCAGAGGCAGAAGACGGTGACTCCTTCTGGTTCTCACTTTCTAGAAGCAAGGGCCCATCTCGCACTACTTCTACTTTCTGACAGAGAAAAGTCACAAAATGTAAGCATTTGACCATGCTTTTCCCACCAGAAAACAAGAAGTACGAAGGATCTGTTGCCACTATAAATCTTTTTAAGAGCATAATAAACTAGAAATACA
This sequence comes from Prunus kanzakura, assembly GCA_020521455.1. Taxonomy (NCBI): domain Eukaryota; kingdom Viridiplantae; phylum Streptophyta; class Magnoliopsida; order Rosales; family Rosaceae; genus Prunus; species Prunus kanzakura. The sequence goes on from BPUM01000821.1 coordinate 525,550, forward strand.
GTCACACACACACACATACAAAATGCATGAATATCAAAATTGAAGTGATGGGAAATGAAATCCTTTTCTTATTTACTAAAACTAAGCAAGCAAACAGTGACAGGAAGCATGCATCCTTGTCTATATAGCTTACAAAACAAAAGTAACTTCTCCAACATTCAGCATAATACTTTTCCTCGCTTATGATTGGTCTCATTTCGAATAAATATTATCAATATTCAAAGCTCAAACAACTAAGCTAAAGAAAGGGGAAGAAAACAACAGCACAGACCATGCTATAATCTACAACTTCATTGGGTAAGGAACTCACATCATCCTCACCAACCGAATAACTACGCTGGTGGTTGGGAATATCACCCAAACATCCAGGAATTGTATTTTTTGAAGAAACAAGAATGAGCTTCGTCAGCCTCTGGATTCTACTCATAAGAGCAGCCTTCGCTTCCTCTTCTTCCTCCAATCTTGATTGCATTTTAAATTGGCCTTCTTCCAACTATTTCCAAAGAGCAATGATCATATGTAAATCTTAGTCAAACTCATACTAAGCCATTGCCACCATCAAACAAAACTGATATCATTTCAAAAGCAAAACCTTTTGTTTTAAGGTGATAATCTCCTCATGGCTGATGCCAACAAGCATCCCCTTCCTTAGCTGATCAAGTTCTTCTTTAAGGACCGAAATTTCTCTTTGATACTTCTTAATCAAAGACTTCTCATCAATAATCTGCTATAAATAATTTCAAAAAATAAAACAGAAAAGAAAGAGCAGAATTGTGAGCTTAAGTGTTTACTTTTGAGTATTGTCTTAAAACATTATTCATGCAATGAATTGTAGAACACCTTATTGCGCGATGCATAGATTTCTACTCGCTTTGCCCTGCTTGCAAATTTCAATGTATTATGAGTTTCCTCCATACTGCTTGATGCAGGGGTAACAGTGCAAATAAGCTGGGAACATACGCATAAGAACAAAATAAAGGCAAGTTATAATAGTTTTAATTGCATAAACTTTCAGAACAGTTGATTCAAAAGCACATCCCCTGGTAAAGGGTTTTTTTTTGGTCCAAAATCTACATTGGAGAGGTTTTAAAACAAACAATAAACAATGAAAAAATCAACAGAAGGCCATGGGAAAAAGTAAATCATATATATTACACATTACACGATTTACAACAAAAATGGAATAATGGGCTAACAATTGTAGCATTCAAACTCACCGAAACATGACCGTGCCCACCTAACGAGGATTGTAGAAGGCGGGTAAGCTTAGAATCTCGATATGGAACATGGGATGCCTTTCCCTCACTCAGTTTTCCTATTACCTTCATTGCAACCATACAATCAAGTTACGAGCAAAAGATTAGCTTGTTTATCTTTTCACCAGAAACATTAAAATGATTTATAAAAATAGTGACCATTTTCTTGGTAAAACTGAATAGAGTGACCATTAAGCAATAAAGCAATATAAAGTTCCTCTCAGCTAGAAGTGAAATTGCATCAGCATCGTGTTGCATAAACATTGTCACCAAATACAGTCTTTCATATGGCTGGAATGGTATGCATGAAGGCTTTGCTTAGGCTTGGGAAAATAGATAATGCAAATTATGTAGTAAAAATCTATTATAATATATAATAAATAAGAAAGGCCAACAAAATTTCTACGTTTGGTAATATAATTGAATTGTCAGGTACTTACAGTTCCAAGAGTTAGAAGGCTCTTGTTTATGTAAGATCCTTCCTTTCTTCTTAGTCCAGTTGTTTCGGTTTTTGAGCTCTCAGATCCAGCAAGATCAATCAAATTCTAAAGAAAACAAACAAACAAAAAATACGACTAAACATACATGTATATAAATAAACAACCTAATATTTCAGAATGAAAATTTAATTGAGCCATACAAGTTGAGAGAAGATCACTCCATCATATTCATCTCCATGGGCACTACTTTCAATCATCTGCAAATGCATCGGTCAGTTAAATAATAATTAGCAGTAATGTAGCAGAATTGATAGCATTCACAATTCCATGTGCAGAAATGAAGAGACAGAAAATTACTCTGATAGAATGCAAAAATTTTACAAATAAAAGTAGGCAACTCCTAAATACAATTACTGCCCAAATTATTATAAGGAGCTGTTAACCATGTATTATCCAGGAAAATATTATTTGAAATCATTTCATTCATAAAATTTAAAAAGTTATTTATGTGTTCCAGAAGGAATACCAAAGGCTCAAATCGGTAACAGTGTGATACGGTTTATGTTTTATTTAACACTGACTTACATGTTGCTTTATTCATGAATGCATTACATGTCTTGGTGTGTGCACATATTGGTCTATCCACATTGATAAAAGATACAATACCAAACACAATCTTGAAACTATAGATTGATTTGTTGGCAACTTATCATGATCAAGGCAGAACAATTCATTGATACATTATGAAGAATGCTTACCAGTGTAAATATGGTGTGGCTTCGACTACTCAACAGATTAAAATTGTTGGATCCAACATGACGATGTTCTGCCATTACCATGCACCAGTTAAAAACTCAGTAAAAAAATCGTCTTTAACCTAATAAAATTGGGAGAAAAACTAAAGTCATCACTACAAGTAAGTACCTTCTCCAGCAGCAATAAAAGAAAGTGCATGCCCAGGAGACAAAACAACTTCTTCCTTTATACCCTCAACATATGTACCCTGAAAATATAAGCATAATGACACAGACAACTGATAAATCCAGCAACAAACTAAATGTACTTACAAAAATTAAGCTTTAAAAAGTACATAAGTACAAACTTTTTTTTTTCGAATAAGACATAAGTGGGGTATTTTAGAAAAGGCCTTAGAAAGAAAATAGATACAGTTAAATAAGGACTTCCAATAAAAGATAAGTAACAAACCTGTGAATCTTCTCTCACACGCAAATTTTGACCTGTTGGATCAAGCAAGTCATTTATCACCTGATATGAGATGCACAAATAGCTCCAGAAATCAATACAAATAAGAATGATGAACATAGCAAGAAACTTTGACTTAGACAACAACTATAGTCTCCATGTTAAGGTTAACACAAAAACTAAGAAGGACAAAAAGAGCCATCTGTCAAGTAGAAAATTAGGTCATGAACATGAAAACAAATAAATGATGGTTGAAAGAAATCCCAGAGTTTAAATTATAGAGCTTATTTTCATAACTAAGAAGAATGATAAATACATTTTACCAGGAAAGGAATGACCTACCGTATAATCTGAAGCCTTAAAATGTGACTGCCAATAAGAATAGTTTTACTAACCTCATTGTAGATCTCAAGATATGAGACACGGAGTAAAAACTCCCTCCCTGGGGTCTGAAATGAGAATGCAACTTTCAGTTAGTCATCACAGCAGGCAACTCAAGTAAGTCATTTGTTAGTATCAACAAAAACAGAAAATAAACCTTCCGTGAGTATACAAGGCAAAGCAAATAGTCATATACTATTGGCAAGGTATGAAAGAATGCAAGATAAATTAGTCCACAGAAACTAGTATATAGAACTCTGGTCCGTCAAGTATTAAATTGGTTCAATAAACCTAAAACTCCATGCCCATGAAACAATTATGGAACATTGGTCTGTTAAGTATGTTATTGGTTCACAGAAACCAGCAGAAGATACAATTAAAAGTTTATAAAGTAAATTACTATGATAACTTGCTGAATAAAACATATTGCAATCAGGACGAGTATGTTTTAAATCATAATGCAACATCAGTGTGCAACATCCTGTACAAAATAAAACTGACAAGATCCTGGGACAATGTTAAATTGAACGGAAAGGGCGGAGGAACAAAGAACAACTCATACAAAATTCATAGGTGCACTTACATCTTGGATAATACTGAAGACATCCTTTATCGCCAATGGTATGATACCTGGAGAGTTTTGATCTCCCTGTGTATGATGAGAAATTAGTTAAGTAACAGTATTGTTACTGTCCATGGAATATACCATAACAGTGAGAAAGTTTCACAACATTGTAAGGTAACAGAAACAAGAAATATCAAGTACGGTATTCATAAAGCAAAATGTAGGGTAAAACACAAACATATGGTGAAGATTATGGAAGATAACAAATACGTCCAAAAGATGATATTCTTGCAGAATCTACAATTGGACTTTGCTTCATAACAATGTTCCAAAGTAAACGAGTTCAACATAACTACATGTTCGTGCATAAAAAGTTATTTGTCTACATTTCTGCTAAGCAAAAGCCAAACCTAAGACTTCCCCAAGTGCACCTTAAAAAACTTAATCATTTATAGCCTCCTTAAATTAGATAGGTATTTAGATAGGTCCCACCAGGGGTATTTTGACTAGCTCAAAGAATTAGAAAAGAAAAAAAAAACGACCATTGATAATCTTAGGGAGGGTCTCTTTACATGTTGTAAGAATGCAGAAGAGTCTAACTTATACTCTGTCTTGTAGCTTGGGAGCTTTTGGGGTTTACTCTTGCACTTTAGGATTCCAATGGGCTATATTAGGTCCTGTTAGTCTGCATGGTAGATTTGTAAAGACCAAAAGCTATCTGGAGACCAGCTCCTTTAAGTATCATTTGGTTCTTGTGGCTTGATTAGTTGAGAGACATGAAAAGATTTTGAGGGAGTGGAACACTACATGAAGTAGTTCTCCATTAATCATTATTCATTTATTTTTGCAGGGCCATACAAGGAAAGTTTAAATTTAATTGCCTAATGTGGAACCAAACAGGCCATCATGGTTTTTAACATTCATAGGCTTTCAGTAGCAAAAGCCCAAGAAAAGACAGTGGCACTTACATGCATAGTGTGTGTCTTTCCACTACTTGTCACACCATAAGCAAAAACAGTACCTGCATTGTTAGTAACCAAGCTATAAGATAAGGAAAATTAACCAGAGAACTGAATGAAATTTAATTAATTAACATTTTTCAAATAAAGCTAATAGACTTTTCATTACAAGCAATAAGGAATTCTCCCTTCGGAGTCTACAAGAGCAGTATGTCATACCATTGACACCTTCCATGGCAGCTTTGACAACAGGTTTAGCTGCAACCTCGTACACCTCTTGTGAATTGGCATGCTGTCCAAAAACTCTATCTGCAACAACAAAACCATCCTCAAATCCAACAATTTTAAAACCCTGTAATTTCTACGTTAAATGCAAATGAATTCTAACACATTTTCTTTTGAAATTACCAAAATCGAATTAGATTCACATTCAAATTTTCAAATTTGGAAGAACAACTAATAACAATTAAGACAATACCAAATGCATATGCTGTAGCTGGATTGTACTCATTCCTCACTATCTTATCGCCGTCCGCGTACCAAGTGATCTCGTCCCCTCTCTGAAACTCCCTCTCGCTGCAAGAAAAAGCCCCAAAAGCAAAACCATTCAATCACATTACCTCAAGACCAAACCCTAGAACCAAACGGTTCAAAATCCGCCAATCCCAAACCCCATAGATCTGATCCAATACGCTCAGATCTACCATTATTACCTCAGCGGCCTAAACCGAATCGTGACCGAGATGCTATCCCCACCCCTCGGCGCCTCGACCATCTCCGCCAAAAGCTCCTCGGACGCGAAGCCCACCGGCGAGCGAGCACTATAACCGCCTGAACCGTACTGCATTGAATCGGAGCGGCTGCGACTCGGCGTCATGGATCGGGACCCGAGTCCACCTCCCGAGTTGTAAAATGACGTCGCTGAGGTCGAGCAGGAGCGCGGAATGATCCGGCCGTTCATCAACGAAGACGAGGACGAGGTCGACGAGTAGGGGCTGGAGGGCTTGCGGTAGGAGAAAGGCGAGCTGCTGCGGGCTCGTGAGGACGAGGCCATCCAGCTGAGTCAACACGGACGGTGACTCGGAGAGAGGAAAATGCAGCAATTAAAAAACAAAAACAAACGAGTGGAAGGAAGAAGAGGAAGAAGAAGAAGAAGTAAAAGAAGAGCAAAGAGAAAGAGAATATGTCAGAGGGGTCACATGGCTTGCGAGCCAAAAGCGAAGAACATTGTTTTTCCTTTTTTATTTCTTGAATTAAAGCTTTCAGCTATTATTCTTCTTCACTCTCTCACACTGTGTGCGCGACTGTAGAGAGAGAAACTGAGGGGGAGAGAGAGAGGGAGTTTCGTCTTCTTTAAGACAAAGTGAGAGTTGCAGAGAGAGAGAGAGGGACTAATAACCGGTGAGTGGTGAGAGTGAGAACGACGGTAGTGGATTAAATTTGAAATTTTAAAAAATAAAATATTTAAATTACTTGGGGTGACGTGGCGAGGTGGTTTAAATTTGGTGAAGGACGGCAACCGCGCGCATTATGTGTTAAAAAGATGGACTTTGAAAAATAAAAACGCTAAGAATGAGCGGGAATAACAGCGGCCGCCGATTAAGACAATTTATATAATGCCAAAAAATTATCATTATTTTTGGTTTCCCAAGGTATCCCCAGGTATAGTCAGGCTTAATCCTCTGAAGTACTGTCGAGCGTATATGCGGTGCGGGGATCTCTCCCAAGAAAGTTTTCTGCATTCATAAGAGCCTGAACCCGAGACCACTTGCTCTGACCAACCTTCATTTGTACTCTTGCATCTATTGAACGATATTCATTGTTTCCTTTCCAAAAAAATATCATTTAATTATTTTTTGGGTTTTTAACTTTTATTATGTGCGAGTAAATAGTAAATACTTACACATAGGTAAATTAGGCCATTTAATCAAAGTAATAAAACCGCCACCTTGCACGCAAGTTTGAATCTCTCTCCACATAGATTATTTTCGAATATTTGAAGTAACTTGCGACCTAATTCTAAAATCGAAACAAAAAAACTATATTTATACCTCATTTGATATCTCCAAGCCACGATTTGACTCTCTATTTGTTAAATACTTATGAGCTTGCACATATTTGTGTTTAGGGATGAGTGTGGTAGATTTCTTGAATATATGACGGAGATGAGTGATATACAATAGGAGTCTTATTTGCATGAGTGCACGTAATGGTTGGTGAGGTGTGTGTAGATGAACTAAGTTTTTTTTTAAAGACGTTTTTTTATTGAGAAGGGCAATAGCTTCAGAGGCGGCCCTAGGGTGGTGCAAGAGGCGCCACCGCACAGGGCCTCCGAAAAAAAAATTCTTTATATTACATATATATTAATATTACAAGAATTGTATAAATACTTTAGCGTGTTACATGTTGGCACAAAAGTGTGTGTGGTGGAGTTGGCTTTCCAACGCATATCCCTTAATAGAAACTTTAAATAACTATAAATAAAAAAACAGAAACACTTTTTATAAATAAAAAAATCAAACTAAGCTAACCAGCAGCAGTATTTGTCAATCTATTTTGTTCGAGTATTGAAGTACTTTCTTCCACACAAAAAAAAAAGCTTCATTACTTCTTCTTTCTCTTAAACTCTGATTTTCTAATAAGTAATTATCATCATTCATCAATCTCTTTGGTTTTTTTTTCAATCTTTTGACAATTTTTGTTATTCTTTCAATTTCAGGAATTTCAACACCAAAAAGCGAAAACCCTAATTTCCTAATTCATAAAAACCACTTAAAATCATAAATTCATATTCAATCAAATCTCAATTCAAATCCAGGTATGTATCTAAATTTCAATCTATATATTACATGACTTATTTTATTAAATTATTATCATGTTGATGATTGGTTATATAAGAAAATATAGTTTTTATAAATATTTATCTATTTATTGTTGGGGTTATCTTCCAGGTTATAGGGTTTTGGAATTTTTCTTTATAATCTAAACATGCCACCTACTAGAAAATACGTTCCTGGATATACAAAACGACTTAGAAAAGAAAAATCAAGGAATTGACTCAATATCAAAAAGGAGCTCTAGATAGATTCATTGTTAAAGAATCACGTGCTGCAATTGATAAAAATGTTTCCAATGAACAACAAGAAGATGATGTTAAGGAATTGCAAGATACTGAAAACAATATGGATGAATGTGTGGGTAATGTTGAGAATAATGAGAATGATGACAATGAAAATGCTAATATCAATGAAAATGTTGTTTTATGACATTAAGGTATGACAAAAAAAAATTATAGTATTTTTGTATTAGATTATGTGAGGCCCCAATTTAAGTTTCGCATAGGACACTAATAGGTCCTTTGCATATGATGATGAACTAGGTTTCATTTTTAAGTATGATGTCTCTTATTGTATTTTTACGCTATAGTAGAATTAAGAAAAATAAATAAATCACCATTGGGGTGATTCAAATCAATATTGAATTTTAACATAAAAACTCGTTAAAATTTATATCATCAATTGGTAATCAAAAGTTAATTTTATTAAAAGAGAATATTAAAAAATATGGTTACATGTTGCCTACTGGCTCTAACCCAGTGGAAAAGGACATTGACTTGCAAACCAGTGATCTCTAGTTCAAACCCTCATGAGACCTTAGTAGTGTGTGTCCCTTATAATTCAGACTATCACTTGTATTAAAAAAAAAAATTATGGTTATATGTTAATTTAGGTTGTTCAACGAACTACTTGGCTCAATGCCCAATCATCTCTATTTAATTAATGTTTTTTTAGGGCTGTTTTGTGTATTAATTTACTATATTGAATGGTTAATGTAAGTTGTTGTAACTAATACTTTGGCATATTTGAAATATATTTAAATGTCACGTTGACTAGGATTAATGGGGTTTGTGGTATACTCCATCAAAGCTTAAACTTGTTATATAAATAAGGAATTGGATGAGAGCATCTTACCCAAACGTGTTTCAATGTATATACAATTTAACTATTCTTTTTCTCTTTATTTATTTTATAACATACTTAAATAACAAAACTAAAATTAATTTTTATAAGGATTTTTTGTCCGACCAAGACCAATCATGGCCGGCATGACAAAAAAATTGTCGTTGGAGAATAAAAAAAAATCCTCATCGATTATTTGTTAGATGATAAGAGTTAAAATAGAAAAAAAAAAGTTTTTGTGAATTTATCTATCTATATATATAAAGCAAAAGGCAGAGAATGGTGAAACATTCAAAATACCAGAAAATGCCCTTGGTTAATACAAACATTAAGAATTGAAATTATTAATTAAATGAGGATAATATGGTAAATTCACACTTTTTCATATTTAAAAAAATTAAAATTAAAAGAAAAATCGGATAATGGATCCTATTTTTATGGAAAACAACTACCTCATTTTCTTTTTTAATTCTAAAATAAAATAATTTTTTTTAAAAAAAAAGCCTCTCGCAGGCGCGGAAGCGCGTGCGGAGAGGCTAGTATATATAAAGCAAAAGGCAGAGAATAGTGAAACATTCAAAATACCAAAAAATGCCATTGGTTAATGCAAATATTAAGAATTGAAATTATTAATTAAATGAGAATAATATGGTAAATTCACACCTTTTCATATTTTAAAAAAATAAAAATTAAAGAAAAATCAGATAATGGCCTATTTTTATGGAACAAAACTACCCATTATCTTTTTTAATTCTAAAATAAATTTTGATTTTTTTAAAAAAACCTCTCGCAGGCACGGAAGCACGTGCGGAGAGGCTAGTAAATTAAGAAGGCAAAAGAGTTGCCATACTTAGGCCATCTCCAACCCAAATGGGGCTAAACTCAAATCTCCCCTTCAAAATACAACTATTCATGTATTGCTCGGACTCAAACAAAATTTCCCTCCAACTATGCAAACTCATAATTTGAGTCCGCAACTTTATTAAATTGTTTAAAAAAAGGTTAATCCCTAATTTTTATTTCTCATTAATTTTTCTTGACATTATTCTTGTTTCAACCTTTGTGAATTAATTTTCTGAAGATTTTAATCTAAAAAAATCCAAATTTCAAAACATAATATAATTTCACTTTTAAAAAAACAAGTACAACAACATTTTTTTTCCATAAACTTTAATGAGAATTTATAGAGTTTGGGATGTGTTTTGAGGTTACATTTGATTTAGAATATTTGATTTTTTTATTTTAGCTATTGAGTTTTAATTTCAGTCGTTGGATCATTTGTTTTCCCATTAGATTGTTTTTTACAGTTGGATTTGCTCATATTAAATCTTAGCCGTTAGATATTATATAACCTTTGAAATTAAATGGGAAATGAAAAAGAAACAGTAGTTTGAAGGAACCCGTTGGATTCCTACAACCCTTCATCCCAACACGCCATGTGTCCTTACGACGCGGGCCTCTTGTTCCAAGTGCTTCACATGGGCTGCATCATACGTTGGCGTGGGCTCCATTAAATTACCAGTCCGACTGAAACACAGACTGCTATTTGACCCCAAAAACCAGTCTGTGGAAATTTTAGCTCGCTCCTATATAGGGGTTGGAGAGGTTTTTAGGCTAAAAACCCAAATTTTGGGTTTCGCCAGGGTGGGTTGGAGATGGCCTTACGAAATAAACCAGTGTCTTTTCAGAATGTACATACATGTAGTTCATGATTCAACTGATGGATAGTCAACTACCAGTCTTCTTAGAAAGATGGAAATTCCCATTGTTTGGCTGAAAAACTTATCAAATTAGAGAAAGAAAAAAATATATGGCCAAACACTACAAGCCTCCACAGTGACTGCCTCCTACCCCTCATATTTGGGTACCATTGGGTCTTGCAATAGGGGCTTCATGCTCTCAAGTGTCTCCATTGTAGGAGCCATCTTGTCGAGTGGTGAACGCACAACGGGACAAATGGGGTCAAGCTACCTCATGGATGTCAGAAAAAATAGCTGTAGAGTCCTCAAGCGATCCTATGGCCAGCATATGGGCGACCCTAGATGCACACAAGGTGATTGACGAAAGATGATGGATTAATTTTTATATATTATTTTGGGTAGTTTAGATGTAAGTTTCTTTTACTTTGGAAGAAAAGAAGACTTTTGGATGTTATTTGGATTGTGGTGTATCTAATCTTGACAATGGAATATATATTAATATTGAAGTTTGTTATTCTTTAACTATCAGTTTGGTGACAAATGAAGGAGGTCAAATTTTTTTTTTTCCCAAAGTTAAGAAGGGAGAGGGACGTTTTCTCTCACATATTGGCAGTTCGAATGTGGCGTGAGGGTTTCAATCTGAAACCATTGATATGTAAGTTAATACTTTTTTTCATTGACCTATACGTCGTTGGTAAAGTTATATACATTTAATAATTGGGTTTATCCCCAATATGATTTCATGATCCGAATTGTTCAGAAGCAAATTTATTGCCATTTTACTTGCAATTAATAAGCAGTGGTTGAGAATCACACAATAACGTGAAACCCATGATGTGAGGGAGACAAACCTCTTTAGAGATATTTAAAAATGAAAAATAAGCTTTTTTTTAATAGGAGAAAGGAAGTTTACTAGTATATCATATTCCATTGCAATAATTAACTACCAACTAAAATAATAACATTATTAAATTAGCCAGTGGTCTCGTTTGCAACTTTCCAACAGGCAGGCAGGTCCATAAATTCGGGTAGATTTACGACTCAACAGTGCGTGTAAAAACGAGCAGGCCTTTTGGACGGTGGAGATTTAACATATCTTCCCATGTGATGTGGCGGCATACTTTTACCTCCCGCGCCTTACACGTCGGATTTGGAAGGCAACGTGACAAAGGCATTTTGATGTTGTGGTGGGGCCACTTTCGTCTTTTCGTATCCTCCGTGAGCTTCGTTGTCCAGCGGTTCATCTAAAACCGTGAGACGTGTCTAAGAAAAAGAAAAGAAAACCTCTCATCTATCAGCAAAATATGTACTCAAATTATTCCCATTTCTGATTTTATCTTGTGATTATAACATTAACATTATAATTATTTAAATTTCAGACTTATTATGTGGTTATTAACACATAATGAATAAAAAATCATGTGGGTTACACAATAAAATTCGTAATTAATACCTGAAAAATAGAAAAAAAATATATATTTCTTATGAAGCAATAGTTTATCTCATGCCCTTTTATTCTCTTTCATATTCCTAACTTTGCCGGTTGATAACTTCTCTCAATCTGAATAAGTAAAGATGTCGTAAAATTATATTCAACGAATCTCTTTGAGATAAAATGAGATCTTTAGCTAAAATTTGTAGAAATGTCAACAACACAAAAATCAATCATATATAGTAGTTATTTTGCCCTTAAAATGAATCAACCTCTGGGTGGCTCCTAGGGAGAAAGTGACTTCTTACTTACTAGCTATCCAATATGTTTGTACCATTTTGGAAAAAAGAAGAAGTGAATCTCCTGTTGAGGTTCACATTGGTACAAAAGAACCAAAAACATTGACAATACCACTTTACACCTAAGATTCTGTAACGAGTAGATACTTCCATAGGAGCATAATCTATTTTCACTTCAACACTGATTAGAGTAGATAAAAAAAAAAGGGAGATTCACTACTATACCCAATATAGGAGCCCAAATTATAATTTTTTTTATAAAAAAAACCTATATGAAATGAACTTTAGAAACACATCCAAAACCCATTTAGAACATAACAAAAAGGCTTCTAACTTCTTTTAAATTACAAAACTGCCATTGATTTCTTAAAACAAACTCAATCCCAAAACACTCAATAGGGCAATAAAGTAATTTAATAATCAAAATTAAATTCAATAGGGCCAACAGTCAAATTTTTTTTTGGGTTTGTTTATAAAAATTAAATGGTGTAGGGTTTATCTATATTATTAGTGTTAAGAATGGGTGTATGACTAAATATCTCTATAAAAAAAATATGAAACTGTTATTGACACTGAAAAAAATCATCATGCATTCATCTGGGTGTATTTTTTATATTATGTTTTAATACAAGAGAATAGTATATGATGATTTTTTCGGAGTGCTAATAATAATTCCGTAAAAAAATTAATTGTTGAATTAAACTGTTATAAAATAATTGATATATTAATCTGTAGCTAAAATAGCTAGCATAACTCTGAAGCAGCCATTTCAAAAGTGGTTTGTTTAAAGATTTTATAGTCATTTTAGACCCTGTAATAGTTTGACTGAGTGTCGGTAAGATTTTTAACTTACCATCATTGCAACTAATATATGTTGCTTGAGCTTGATACAAGGTTTCATATCACATGATTAGTACTAAACATACTCATTACGTGTGTATAATAATGTCCTTGAATACATTCCACTAGGAAATACATATATAATATTATTTCTATATGTAAATGTTTTTCAAAATGAATTATCATGAAAAAAGTACTTCAAAATTAATTAATTAATTTGGTTATACCACAGGATAAAAACATTGGCATGTTGGTTATACCGTAACCACATCATCATGTTGTTTTACTTATCTGGCTGTAATCAAATAAATAAACGAACACAATATTTCTTATAAACGATGAAAATACTCATGACAATAATCAAAATGGTTAGATAATTTCCAATTTAGTTTTTTTTTTTTTTGGCATAGATGTTCTTTAAATGATGTCGTAAAAATGGTTCATTTATATTAACTTACTAAACGATTAGCGCTTGAGCAGTACGTAGTTTGAATATCATAAAATTTTTCTTTTTCTTTTTTCAATTACCATGTGTGCCATGTTTACCTTCAAACATATTGGTGATTGTACATAGCAAGTGATTTGTCTAATCTTGTTTTTTTTTTTTTTTTGCTATAACAAATCTTGACGGTGTTACTATTCAAGTAATAATATACAATTGGAATTTCATTGTCCAAGAAAAAATTTGACAGAGTGAGTGATCACCATAATTTTTGTTTTCTTCAAGATGCTGAATAAGGAGGTTGAGTATTGTTAGTCTGAGTACAAGTCCATCGAAATGTTGAATCAGGGGATTGAGTATTTGTGGGTTTAGGTGTAATTCTCTCCATATCAAATCAACATGCTGTTGTGTTTGGTCAATGGAGATGTTGTACTCATTTTGACTTTTTTGTAATGTTATACTATGATATGTTTCATCAATAATTACTATCGCTTTTTCTAAAAAAATATTTCTTATTTCAATGTAGGGAATATATATTTGGTGTGTAGTCTCTTTTTACTCCTGTAACCCTAGTTGGAATGAAAATGAAGTTCAATTTCAAAGTTTTTCACTAAATGGCAAACTTGCTATCTATGAATTATTATACTGTCTCTTCTTATCCATCGATATTATCATTTTCATAATTAAAAGTTGTAAAAATTGCATTCAAAGTAACACATGGGACACTGACAATTCATCACCCTCCCCAATGAACTAATTTACCTTTTGCTTCCAAAAGTGGTAATCTCAACTATGGTTAATTTCACTATTGACATTAAAAAAGAAGGCTGTGATTGAATTATTAATCGAATATAGTTTTAATACTTTTGAAATGGCTTACCTTCGTTTGGCTTGATAAAAGAAAAATATTGATTTATATACCCTAACCCAAAAATTAGAGACTAAAAAGCCATTGACCAAATGAACATTTATCGCACTCAACATTTGTGGATATCGTGAACATTCAACATGTACTTTTTATCTTTTAACCCAAATAACAGAAAAGGAAAATTTTTCATTTTGTCAAAAAGAAAAAAAAAGAAAAAGAAAAGGGTTCTAATGAATGATAGAGATGAGACACCATATATAGATTCATAATTATATGAGAAAAGAAAAGGGTAAAGACGTAATTGTGGGTCCCAAGAAACTGTAGCAACACAATCCTACAGAGACGGGCTTGTCTTACTGACCAACACCAACCCGTATAGCATTAACAATAAAATCCAATTTTAATTTGGGTTTTTACGATAAAATCCAACATAGAATAGCAAATTTCTAAAAAGACCTTGTGCTTCTCTCATTCTTTGGCTTGGAAATGGACCGTGGCTGGCTCTTTGCTGATGCACGACTTCAACTTGAATCTGCGTGCTGGAAGAGTGCAAACAAAGAAAACAAAAATGGAATGGGTGATCAATTTTGCACTCATATTTTTGCTTGGAGGGCTTTGATTGCCACAAGTAAAGCAAGATTTGCATTTGCAACCTTTTGTTTTTTAGGTGGTCCTAGAGGTGTTTGTGAATATGCCTGTGTGACCTTGAAGAGAAGCTGTTTAGCTGTCACCTCCACTTTATTTTTCCTGACATTCAAATGGCTCACGTGCAATTGGGGCCTTCTGCCCTTTTGCAAATTAGCAATTTCCATGTGGGTTCTATTTCAATCAAATCATATCTTCCCATGATCCCATCCCATTCATCAATTTTTTTGGGTATGTTTTCTTTTTCTGTTCTTCTTTTTGTTGTTTTCAGCCTAAAATATCAACCTAATTCTAATTAGAACAATCATTAGAGCTTAACAAACAAAATGCCTTGCAAGGAAATTGTATTTCAAATAGTTAAGAGCATTTACTCTTGCATCCGAGATTCTTAAGTTCGATTTTCCTCTCCCCCATTATTGCTTGTATCAAAGAAAAAAAAGAAAACCAACAGCGAATCCAAACGTGCCATGCCATCAATGCTACACAACATGATTGTACTGACTGTAATGTCAGAGTTTAGTTATCTAGTTCAATCACATATTTGCATCACACTTCTATCAGGCCCCAATCCAAGAAAGTTGCCTAAATCTGGAGGTGTGATGTGAATCACATCCCCAATGATTGAAAAAGACACTTCTATAATCAAGATGTGATGAAAAAACAAAAGAAGTAAAATCAGAACATCAATTAAACTATAAAATTCCAAATATGAATTTTCAACTCACAAAACTATACAACAATTTTGTTTTTTTGTTTTTGTTTTTTTGGTGTTTAGAAACTTAGGTACCAAGATCATGAAAGAACAATTCAATATAAGCTCATGCATAATCAATCAAACATTTATTGACAAACACAAGTTATTTTTCATAAAGTTTAATAAAATCAATCTTTCAATCATATTCAAGAGGCTCCCAAGATCTCCCACCTCGATTCCAAAGCGTTATTGTGCCTCTTAAGTATTTCCACACTAGTCAAACCTACCAGTCCAACCTCAAAGACAACCAAACTAAAACCAAGCAATGTCTTGCTCTTATTCATTCTTATTTGTCAATCATAGTTTGATGTGTACAAAATAATTTTTTTTTCCTTTGTGTATTTGATAAATTATCTATGCATGTGTCATACTATAATTTGCGAACGAGTGATACAAGAAGAGTTAAAAAATGGTGACTTCGTAAGGAACTCAAAAGGCCCAATTCTGGTCATGTAGGCTTTAACACCATTGGATTTTTTAAGTCCATTTGCATGAGAAAGGTATTGGACTTTTGATCCATTACCCACAATTCCCCAACCAAACAGAAAATCAACAGAAAAAGATATCGGCTTTTGGTTAAAGATCCATGTCCCCTACTTGCTTGCTTCCCCTTATCCTGGTAGCAAAGAGCAACACCCTGTTACAGTGGCACAAAGAACACAGTAGACTATGCTTGCCTCTGTTTACAATCCTGCAATCTCCTTTCTGTTTCCATGGTCGTCATCCCCTAAACATGGTTATCTCTTTCTCTCTCTCTCTCTCTCTCTCTCTCACACACACACACACACACACACACTTTTCATTTGTGTTTCTTAGCTCGTGACCAAATATTTATTAATTTGTGAAGTGTTTGGTATATGATCTTGATGCTTCAGGGTTGTTTAGTCCATGGAAGCAATTTTCAGGAACTGGGTTGTGTTTGTATGATAATGTGAACAAACTAACAAGAAGAAAAGGTCCAAGACCAAGACCAATACCAATGGCTTTTGGAAGCAACACAGATGAGGCTGAAGTGGGGGTTTTACTTGGGGAGAGGCTTTATCTTGGAATGGACTTTGGTACTTCAGGAGCGAGGTTTGCGCTCATCGACAAGCGAGGGACAATTCATGCTGAGGGAAAGAGAGAATATCCTCATTTTATGGTATGCTAATAATTTGTGTTGCCATATATCTCTTCTTTTAATAATATGTGTTTAGTTCCATTTTAATTTCTTGGGTTATATATATCCATTCTGTTGCTTCTAGGGACTAGTATGAGATGGAATGCTTGAAACCATTTAAAAAAAACATTTATTCTGATCAGTAGAAATCAAACTTTTGTGTTGCTAGGGAGTGTGTGTGTCTGTATGTCTGTGCGTAGAAAATTTATACAAGGCTTGTGCTTGATCACAGACATGGGTTAGGCCAGTTGGCCAGGGCAGTGAGCCTGCCCCCCTTGCACCCAACTTCAAATCCCCCTCTCCGTAGGTTAGATTAATTTAGAGTAATTTATCGCTTGTATTAAAAAAGGCTTGTGCTTGACTGATAATTGAATAGTACGTAATGGGGTTAATAGTTGAGAGAATTTCTACGGTAGAAATTGGTTTTGGAATTTTGGGGGACAGTTGTATTGAAAATTTCAGTCAGAAGCTACACGGAATTGGTGGTTTTCAAATATAACTGGATAAATCAAAGATCAAAGTTGGAGTTAAGTATGGTGAATGTCTTCAAGTAATTGATATCTGCTTTCTATTGTTTAGGAAGAGTGAAGAAAAGGTGGATTGGGCGCGTTCATGGAAAGCGACACTCTTCTCACTACTTGAAGACATTCCATCTCATCTCCGCAAGCTAGTTGCTTCCATTTCCATTGATGGGACTTCTGCAACTACTCTCATTGTAGACAGGTGAATATCTTAGAGATTTGATGCTTATGCGTGTTTTTGTATATTCTCATTTGAAGCAGGCATTTGAATTTAAACATGCAGCAACACAGGGGAACCATTATGGAGACCTCTCCTATATAACGAGAGTTGCCCTGATGCTTTACCAACAGTTAAGTCTATAGCTCCTCCAAACCATACAGTCTGCTCTGGTTCCTCCACTCTGTGCAAGCTTGTCTCGTGGTGGGAGAATGATGATGCAAATAAAAAATCTGCACTTTTGTTGCACCAAGCAGATTGGCTTTTGTGGCTTCTTCATGGAAAGCTTGGAGTGTCTGATTATAATAATGCCCTGAAGGTATTTTTCAGTGATCTTTATATATCTTCTGGCTGTAAATCATTAAACTTTTGTCTGTAGATGTTATAATTTCATTTAAATGTCTTAGGTTGGTTATGATCCTGAGCTTGAGTCCTATCCACCTTGGCTCCTCTCTCAGCCATATGCACAACTTTTACCTTCTGTCAGAGCTCCTGGAACTTCAATTGGTCATTTGAAGGAGCATATAATATCAGATTGTGGTATATTTTCCTGGCAAGTTTCCTATTAGTGGACACGTATAGCACTTAAAAAGTTGTTTTAATTTTTTTGTTTTTATACACAAATCCTATTATGCATTTATGCAATGGATCATTGAGCAAATTAACCTAAATGTTAAGTCTGTACAGTAGCAAACTTAAAAGTAACTTTCGTTCAATTTGTTATGGTTCACCGCTATCTAGGAAAAACAACAACTAATAAAGAGTGTCTTTTGAAACTACAAAAAACTTTAATGTATGAAATAACATGTTCATATTGCCCCTGTGGATAATACGTGTTTTCCTGGATATTGTAGTATATTTATATTTGAAGATGATGGGAGATGATCATGACTTTTTAAGACTGTCTGTCATTAGTCTGAAATAACACTCATTACTAACGAATCCAATTCTGGGTAGTTCCATCCAGCAAACAGTGCTAATGCATCAGATAGGAAAAAGAAATACTTATAATTGTTCTTATATGCTTCTTTTATTCAGGTTAAGACTGAATTATAGAAATAGCATCAAGTCATACAGTGCATGTCTTATCATCTTTCTGTTGCACTTTAAACCTGAATATATAAAATGTCCTTGCAGGTTTCCCAAACGATTGTGTTGTATGCGCAGGAACCACTGATAGTATAGCAGCCTTTCTAGCAGCTCGTGCAACACAACCTGGGAAAGCTGTAAGAGTTCCATGTGTTCCTTCTTACTCACTCAGAAAGTTTCATTGTATGCATTGCTTGATGTGAAAAGTTCTTGTGGGCTAGCCATACTGGAAAGCTCTCATCACCAGGTCTTAAATATTCTAGGGGTTCAAGTTATGACCATGAAACCTCATTCTGTTTCTGCACCTCCAAATCCTATGCAGACCTTATCTTGCTCCGTACATTGAGTTTCCTAGTACTTTCTTTTTAAAAAGTTGTACATATGTTTCATTTATTATTTTCCTGAGGTTTTGTTGCTTCCAAATGGACTCATGCCCACTATTGATCCTTACTTTAATTTGTGTATAATTTTTCTACATAGGTAACTTCTTTGGGTTCGACACTTGCCATAAAACTGTTGAGCACTACTAGGATTGAAGATGCACGGTTTGGGGTGTATAGTCATCGCCTTGATGATAAGTGGCTTGTTGGAGGTGCTTCAAATACTGGTGGAGCAGTTCTTAGACAAATTTTTACTGATGAGCAACTGGTGAAGTTGAGTGAACAAATTAATCCCATGGAATCCTCTCTTCTAGACTACTACCCACTGCAAACAATTGGCGAGAGATTTCCAGTGGCAGATCCAAATATGGCTCCTAGGTACGTGGTATTTTCTGTACTTCTTGAAGGAACTAGAAAGAAATATCATGAGAATGATAGATGCTTGACGGTATTATCCAATTTATCCTGGTATGTTGCATGTATTCTTAGGTTCTCAATGTGCAGAAGCATGGTCAATCTTTCTCGTAATACAAGTAATACATGATAAGTTGTTTCTCTAGATATATTATGTATATATTCCCATTTGTTTATTTAGTGGAAACAGAACATGGTGACTGCACCACGTTCATGGTACAAATTATAAATAATCAGCTGCAACTTGGATGGGATTAACAATAGGATCCTGTAATCAGGGGTTGGTCATCTAACACTAAGAGATGAACAACTGATGGGGATTTTGGTTATCCTATGCTTCAAAAACCCTTTACATGAGAAAGTCTTGCACCTGAAAATCTGCTTATCAACATAACATGCCTGAAGAAAGCAAATCTCAAACCAGACATTTCAATATTTTTATCTCTATTTGATGGAAAAAAAAATGTTAGTGTTCCAAAGTATATCAATTTGATGAAGCATGCAGCTCAAAATGTTTCTTGTCAAGTTCTTGGGTTGGTAAGGAAAATGCCAACTATCCTTAGAAGGAGAAAATAGAGATGATGAATCTGCCAAAGTACTTCAGTATATATAAAACCTCGCTTAGGGGTTTAGTGCGTCACGACTCATAAATTATCAAAAGGGAAGCAATAGTTAATTTTAGATCTTTTAGAAAAGGAATTCTTCATTTGGCATTGACTTTGCTCACAATATTTGCTTGTGCAGTCTCTGCGCTGGACTAATAATCTCCTGTAGTTTGAATGGTTAATTATTATTTTTTGTTTTTGTGCAGGTTAGATCCACGTCCAGAAAGCGAGGTTGAGTTTCTGCATGGGATTCTTGAATCCATTGCACGCATAGAGGTATGGAGATTGCCTTCTCTCTGATCAAACTTGATCAACGCTGTCGAAATAGGAGACACGTAACAAAATAAAAACCAGATGCTGATGGCAATAACGACCTTCACTTTGTGATTGTGAAATGAAACAGGCAAAAGCTTACAGCTTGCTGAAGGATCTAGGAGCAACTCAAGTTGATGAAGTGTTCACAGCTGGGGGTGGCGCGAAAAATGAGAAATGGACAAAGATAAGAGAGAGGGTACTTGGCTTACCTGTGAGTCGTGCAACTCAAACAGAGGCTGCTTATGGAGCTGCTTTATTGGCGTTGAGGGGAACTGATGAGAAATGAATGTATCATATGTAGCATACTAGCATGTATATCAGGTTGAAGGTGGTGAAGAAAGCTAACATTTTAATCATGATAATTGTATACTTATTTGATACCAATGTCAATATAATCTTAGGCTCGTTTATTGAACTCTATAGTCCGTGGACTTTCATCATTGTCACCATTTCCGTTTAATTTTCTCCATATTTTGATCATGCGCTGCACTGCACACGCGACCAACTTTTGAGTGACAAAAAGATCGTACCAGGTTATTATTTCCCTAACGATCCCACGCACTCCATAAGTTGAGGTTAAGGGAGTAACTGTAACATGTTCCTCAAAAGTCAGTCACATAACAGAAGTGACTACAAGGATGAAAGCGTAACACACAAAAATTCAGGGACTGGAAAATTCAAAAAACGAACTTAGGGACTAAACTGAAATTCGGGGAATAATTCATGAGTTATTGCTACAATTAAGTTCGATTCCCCTTCGCCAATATTATTTGTATTTTTTTTATAAAAAAAAACTACATCCTTGGATTGGATCAGGCCGGAAAAGTTTAGCTATGAGCGGTCAAAGCCCATAAGACCAATATCAGTCATGCACTTTTTACGTGAGCAAAACATAGTTTGTTTTTTTTTTTTTGGTCAACAAAAACATAGTTTGTTTGAGGTGGAACTTTTGCACTTTCAACCAAAAGAAAATGAATATTCAATGCCTTTGTTCGAGGAGGTTGCAATGATCATTCCCTCCACTCACATTACCCATCAACATTTTTTATTCAAAATATGTGGTTAAACAGAGAATGTATATGCATGGCTCCCACCATATGCTATTTTGGTTTCTCTGATTTTCTCAAAAAAAAAAAATAACATTACTTTCAGGTTTCCGAGATGGTTTGCATGAAGGGCAGGAAGGAAAAAGAGGAGAGGCAGAGGGTTCAAAGCTGAGGATTTACATTGCCATTTTCTTCTGGTGAGTCCTTTCTTTGCCGAGGTATTTCTCATTTTTTCCATTTTCCCTTTTGCAAAAAGTCTCAATTTTTTTTGGCTTTTCAGGTATTGGATTGTTCTTCGTCTAATTTGCTTTTGTTCTGAATGTGTTTTTGCTAATTGTTTAACAATTTTTTGCTTTGGTGATTTGTTGGGTACCCATATGACTATGTTGTCTGATTAGTTTTCTATACGTACAGATTGGGACTTGAAATTAACATCCTTATCCATTATCCAGAGGAAGTAAAAAAGACAGAGAAACATGGGGTTGGTGGTAGAAATGGGAGTTAAAATCAGGAAATGTGTGACCATACCAATCAGAACAAGTTACAGATCAGCTTGTAATCATCCATTTCTTGTGGCCATTGTGCTTTTCTTGATATGTCTGCACAGAGCATTTCCTTATGTGTTTTCTCTTTTGGTGACTGCATTCCCTGTTTTTGTCTGCTCTGCTGTTCTTCTTGGGACCCTTTTGATTTTTGGCCAACCCAACAACATACCAGAAATTGAAAAGGAACAGAAGAGTAGCCATGATATTGCTTCTCTTAGAACCAGGGTTTCGAGGGATGGCGTTGTTGGTGTTAAGAGAGATGGGGGCTTTTCCTTTGAGAGATTCTCAGGAAAGACAAGGGAGATTGCAGACAGCAGTGAGGCTGAGGATTATGGTGGTTCAGTTGCTTATGTGCCACTTATTGATGAGAGTTTGCAGCACAATCAGAGTGAGAGGAGAGCGGTTGAGGATATGGAAAGAGAAATAGACAGTAAGGAGTTGGAAAGCCGGAGAAACATTCATAAAGAGAAAGTGAGGAATCAAGGCATGACAAGGGATGTGGAGGCTTTTGAGAAGCAGCATTCTTTGGTTCACAAGCTACGACATGAGAACCGAGAGCCGTTTCGCAAGGGTGATCACTTGGTGCCTTCTCTAAATGGCAGTGGTGATGATGAGGCTTCAGATACCGGGTCAGATGGTGCGGAGAGTTCATCACCAGATGCATCAATGGCCGACATCCTTCCCATTCTTGATGAGCTACACCCGCTTTTAGACTTAGAAGCTCCACATCCTGCTCATATGTCCCATGATGAGTCTGATGCTGCTCATATGTCCCATGACGAGTCTGATGCTGCGTCTAACAAGAGTAATGATGGCAGTAATGAGTCATATGAGGATGTTGTGAACCAGCGTGGAGAAACAGAAGAAGATGGGGGTGATGAGGAAGAAGCACAGGGTGGCAAGGATGATGAAAGCAAATCTGCAATCAAGTGGACAGCGGATGACCAAAAGAATGTCATGGATTTGAGGAATTTGGAGCTTGAGAGGAACCAATGGTTAGAGACTCTTATTGCAAGAAGAAGAGCAACAAAAAGCTTCAGTTTAACAGCTGAGACGAATCTAATTGATTTAGATAGTTCCGATAATCCTTTTAATGTTACACCACTTTCAACAACAAGGCACAACCCATTTGATCCTTCATATGATAGTTCCTATGAGAGTATGGGGTTACCACCCATTCCGGGTTCTGCTCCATCAATTTTGTTGCCAAGAAGAAACCCTTTTCATCTTCCTTATGAGCCAAATGAAGAAAAACCTGATCTCAAGGGAGACCATTTTGAACAAGGTTTTATGACATTTCACCCCAAGGACACGTTCTTCAGCAGGCATGAAAGCTTCAGTTTGGGACCATCGAGCTTCGGGGATGCCAAGAAAGAGAGGCAAGATTTTAAGTGGAGACCTGTTTTTGTACCGGAACGGTTGGGTTCAGAAGGAACAAGCTATTCCTCTTTACAAAGACAATCAAGTGATGTTAGTGATTCAAAGTTGAGTTCCACTGCTGATACTGAATCAGTGAGTTCTGCAGCAGATATGGATGATAGGAAGTTCAGCGAGCAAGACTTTACTAAAGAAGCAGAAGTGATCTCCAACATTTACCATGCTTATGATCTGGTTGGCCATGGAAGTCAATCCTCTGAAGATGTCGATTCTCTAGAAACGGAACGCGCTGGAAAAAGGGAAGCTCAACATGATGAGGTAGAAATAAAATTGGGCAAAGTGGAAAATCTGGAACCGAGCTTGTCTGGTACAGGAGGGTCTAATCCTGTGGAAATAACGAATGACATTCGGTCGAAACCAGGACAATTTAAAGGGGACAACAGCAGTAGGTCAAGCTTGTCATCAGTGTCAGAAATTGATGAAAGATTTTCAGATGTTAAGAAAGGTGGAACAAGAAGTTTAGAGCCAAGAGGTGATCATGCTGCGGAGTTCGGGATTTCACCACAACCTCCACTTGAAGAGTCAGAAAGTCAATTTATGAGTGGGATGCTGGATGACAATCAACATAAGGAGCCAATCTATGATTCAAGCTCTCCAGAATCTGAGAAGATCCTTTCCTTTGATTCCATTTCTTCTGATATGCAAGCTGAGATATCTAAACTGGTTCCACTTCCGGCATCAGCTGGAATGCGTGATCCGTCTGTAGAGCAGGATTCTGATTTGCATGGTGAGAGCAAAGAGAAGGGTCCTTCAGAGGCAGATGTCAATCTCCCTAAGAATTTGGATGTAAAGGCAGCTTCTTCAAATTATAGTTATCAAAACGTTCCTTCCAAAGAAAAGCAACCTACAGAACAGGAAAAGGATATGTCCTGGTCAGATAAACCACGTTTTGATGATCTTAGTGCACTCCATGTAAGTTATGCAGTCATTATCTGTTACATTATTTCAAACATATTTCCTCAATCAAAGTAGGTTTGTACTTCTTTTGTACTTTGTGAATTTTCTATAGCACTGGCATAATTAAGTTGGGTGGCCCTCCTTTCTTATGAGTTCCCTGGACAATCCAAATTTTTTCCATGACATCAAACTTCCCTGTTCTTTTTCTGCCATTAAAGCAAAAGTTCTATAGAAAGGGTACATAAACCAAATAATTTTCCATGAGTGCAATGTCAAGCTGTTGAGACTGATGCTATTTTATTTGTTGGATGATGCGCCTGTCAAAGTGATTTACTTCATGTGTGGCCTACGTAATGTACACCAAATAAGAGGTTCTGGATTTATGCCTGTCTAACTAGAGTTGTGTTTTAATTAATTCCATGGTCTTAAATTTTATTGCAAACCTGTGTTTTAAGACTATTAATTCTGTTGCATTCGTAGTGCAAGTATATTTTTCTGGATATCTTTGCATCTCTGCATAAATATATTCTTTGACCTTCTCGGTATGATCTTTTCTCTTTTATCTTGTACCAGTCAAACCAATTTTGCTGGTTAGATTAAACCATTTAGTTAGGGACTATGGACATCCATTTGAAGTCACAATGGTACTTTTTTTGGGTATGTTTATATAGAAAATTATATAAGATTTTAATCATGGCTTCTTTGAAATTTTAGGAACCGGCTATCATCTTGCCAGAGCCCAAAAAGGATTCAAGCACCATTCAGGATGTGAATGTACTGGAAGTCCGTGAAGTTCGGGACATGAATTCTAAACCCACCTCAAGCAAGGAGATTGCATCAAGCACTATCGAATCTGGTGTTCAGAAACCTACCACTACTCATACTGCTTTGAAGCAAGTCTCAGAAGGTAATGTTGGCGAGCTTCCAAAACCATCAGATTCAAAGGATGGTTCAAAAAAATTAGAAACTAATGCAGTGGGTACTACAAAAGAGATTGCATCAAGCAATACAGGATCAGAAAAAGTGGAAACTATTGCAGTAGGTTCCAAAAATGAGGCTGCATTTATTACAGGGTCTGGTGTTCAAGGAGCTATCACTAGTGATATTGCATTGAAGCAAGTCTCAGAAGGTAATGTTGGTGAACTGCCAAAGCCATCAGATTCAAAGAATGGATCAGCAAAAGAAGAAACTAATGCAGTGGAATCTAAGAAGCAGATTTCATCAAGCAATACAGGATCTGGTACTCCAGAAACTATCACCATTGATCCTACTGTGAAGAAAGTTTCAGAAGGTAATGTGGG
The DNA here is from genome assembly GCA_020521455.1 of Prunus kanzakura. Classification (NCBI taxonomy): domain Eukaryota; kingdom Viridiplantae; phylum Streptophyta; class Magnoliopsida; order Rosales; family Rosaceae; genus Prunus; species Prunus kanzakura. The sequence goes on from BPUM01000821.1 coordinate 551,219, forward strand.
TGAGCTGCCAAAACCATCAAACTCAAAGGATGGATTTGCAGAAGTAGGAACTAAAGCAGTGGGTTCTACCAAGGAGATTGCATCAAGAACTACAGGATCAGATGTTCAGGAAACAATCAGCACTCATACTTCTTTGAAACAAGTCTCAGAAGGTAATCTTGGTGAGGTACCAAAACAATCAGATTCAGAAGATGGATCGACAAATATAGAAACTAATGCTGTGGGTTCTACCAAGGAGGTTGCATCAAGCAATGCAGGGTCTGGTGTTCAAGAAACTAGCACTATTGATACAGCTTTGAAGCAAGTCTCAGATGGTAATGTTAGTGAGCTGCCAAAACCATCAAACTCAAAAGATGGATCAGAAAATCTAGGAACTAGTGCAGCGGGTTCTTCCAAGGAGATTTCATCAGACAATGTAGGATCTGGTGTTCAAGATACTGTCACTACTCAAACTGCTTTGAAACAAGTCTCAGAAAGTAATCTTGGTGAGCTACCAAAACCGCCAGATTCAAAAGATGGATTGGCAAAAGTAGGAACCAGTGAAGTGGGTTCTACCAATGAGGTTGCATCAAGTAGTGCAGGATCTGGTGTTCAGGATACTATAACTACTCATACTTCTTCAAAACAAGTCTCAGAAGGTGATCTTTGTGAGCTACCAAAACTGTCCGATCAAAAAGTTGGATCAGCCAAAGTAGGAACTACTGCAGGGGGTTCTACCAAGGACATTGCATTAAGCAATGCAGGTTCGGGTGTTAATGAAACTTTCACTACTGCTACGGCTTTGAAGCAAGTCTCAGAAGGTAATGTTAGTGAGCTGCCAAAACCATCAAACTCAAAGGATGGGTCTGAAAAACTAGGAACTAGTGCCGTGGATTCTACCAAGGCCATTGCATCAATCAATCCAGGATCTAGTGTTCATGAAGCTATCACTACTGATACTGCCTTGAAACAAGTCTCAAAAGGCAATGTTGGTGGTGAGCTATCAAAACCACCAGATTCAAAGGACGAATCAACAAAAGTTGGAAGCAATGCAGTGGGTTCTACCGAGGAGATTACTTCAACCAATGCAGGATCTGGTGTTCAAGAAACTATCTCTACTCATACGGATTTGAAGGAAGTCCCAGAAGGTAATCTCTGCGAGCTACCAAAACTATCAATTTCAAAGGATGAATTGACAAAAGTAGGGACTAATGCAGTGGGTTCTAGCAACGAGATTGCATTAAGAAATACAGAATCTGATGTTCAAGAAACTATCACTACTCATACTGCTTTGAACAAAGTCTCAGAAAGTAATGTGAGTGAGCTTCCAAAACCATCAAGTTCAAAGGATGCATCTGCTGCAACAGTTGGGACTAATGCAGTGGGTTCTACCAAGGACATTGCATCAAGCAATACAGAATCTGGTGTTCCTGAAAATATCACTAATACTGCTTTGAAACATGACTCAAATGGAAATATTGGTGAGATACCAAAACCATCAGATTCGAAGGATGGATCAACAAAAGTAGGAACCAGTGCAGTGGGCTCTACCATGGAGACTGCATCAAACAATACAGGATCTGGTGCTCAAGAAACTATCACTACTGATGCTGCTTTGAAGCAAGTGTCAGAAGGTAATGTTAGAGAGGTGCCAAAAGTCCCAAAACCCTCAAATTTAAATGATGGATCAACAGAAGTAGGAACTAGTGCTGCAGGTTCAACCAAGGAGATTGGATCAAGCAATACAAAATATGGTGTTCCAGATGCTATGACTAATGCTGGTGAGCTGCCAAAACCATCGGATTTGAAGGATGGATCGACAAAAGTAGGAACTAATGTAGTGGGTTCTACCAAGGACATTGCATCAAGCAATACAGGATCTGGTGTTCAAGATACTATCACTACTCATACTGCTTTCAAGGAAGTCTCAGACTGTAATGCCGGTGAGCTGCCAAAACCATCAGATTCAAAGGATGGATCAACAAAAGAAGGAACCAATGCAGTGGGTTCTACCAAGGAGATTCCATCAAGAAATGTCTCCACTGATACTGCTTTGAAGCAAGTCTCAGATGGTAATTGAGTTGCCAAAACCCTCAAATGTAAAGGATGAATCCATAAAAGTGGGAACTAATGCAGCGAGCTCTACGTAGGAAACGAATTAAACTTAGCCGTCTCCAATTTCCAAATTTTGTAAACAAATTTCACTTCGAAAACACAGAAGCATTATATGCTAAAAAAACATTTCATTTCTCTCAGTATATATGGATGAATTTGATGTAAATAGCACTACAACCATTGTTTTCATTCATCATAGATTCGTAAGATACTGGTCTGGTTAAGCAATCCAAAGTTATCAAATTGCTTAAAAGTTATTTTTGTTGTCTAGACAAGTGAGTGTAGTGTAAATAAGCCCTATGGGCTACTGTTGCACCGATACGTTGGTTTTTTGGGGTATGCGCGTATCCGATACGGCGCCGATACGATACGGCACCGATACAGCATACGCCACGTGGAGTATCGTAGACTTTCATGACATGTTGACTTTCCGATACATGGTCGATACGGTCTCGATATGGTCGCGATACGGCACTGATACGTCAGGGAGTAAAAACGAAAATATTTGGAATATTTGTTTGTGATTTTGAAAGTTAATTAATATTTGGGGTTAAAATGTAAAATTAAAACATTGAATTTCAAACAGAAGAAGAAGAGGAAGAAGGAAGAAGGAAGAGAAAGAGAGAGTCACAGATGCAGACGAAGTCATGGTTTTTGCTCTGTGTTTCTGTAGCCAGAGAGAGAGACAGAGAGTGAAAGAGAGAGCCTTTGTGAGAACCTGTGAAACCATTTGGGGCTCTTTGGTTTTATCGGATAGGAGAGCTGGGCTTTGAGCTTCTCATCTACACAAGAGGACAGGTAGAGAGATGAGCTGACCGTTAGATTCATCACTAGATTCATCACAGATCCAATCTTGGCCGTTGACTGAGGGTAGGAATTAGGAAATGCTCTATCATCCATTAAAATAGTATTAATGGGTTTTGGGTAATGATATGTTAGGGTGAAAAAAAAGCTGTACAGCCTAAAAAAATATAAAGAATCGGAAAAGAAATATCAAATTGAATGAAGTTGTACAGCCTAATGATATAAGGATGAAATATCAATTTTCAATTTTTTAATATATATATATATATATATTTTAATATATATTATTTTCATTGCCGTATCAGTGCCGTACCCGTATCCTACTTTTTGGAGATTTGCCGTATCCACGTATCGTGTCGTATCGTATTGCCGTACCCGCAGTGGCGAATCCAGGAATTTTTCGGGGGAGGTGCAATATTTAAAAGGCTAAAAATTCGCAAGGGCTCAAGCAATGTCCTGAGTTCATGTCCTAACATTCATGTAGTGTGTTTAAAAAAAAAAAGGCTAAAAATTCAAAAAAAAAAAATATACAGCCAAATGCCCTTAGAATTTAAACAATACTAATGTCACTCATAATTAAAACAAATAAGAGTTTTACGTCTACAACTAATTGATTGTAGTCTATATGATATCAATTAATATAAACAAAATCCTTGTCATTGACACAATTAGTTTACCAAAATTTATATCAAATATGAACAAAATCCATATCAATTACATAATTAATCTAACAAAATTCAATACCAATTAATCTAACCAAAAGCATATGTAAATTGGAGGTCATGAAATAAAAGTACACGTGATTAAAAGTTTGGGGTAATTTTTGGTGAATTTTTTGGCACACAAATGAGTTTTTAATTAATTTTTTAAGTTAGGCCAATTAGAAATGGACATGTGTCAGCTTGCTATTGGACCATTAAAAAAAAAATAAAAATCAGAAGCGCGCAGAGTCTTCTTCTTCCTTGAACTGGCCTCTGCAACTTAATTTCAAATATTCTAGAAAAACTTCGAAAATTCATAACTTTGGCTGTGGAGCTCCAATTAATGAACCGTTTTCTCCTACATGCTCGTGAGATCGAGCCCAACAACATAAGGTAAATATTCAGGGTTTCACACAGCAGCAAACAGTATAACGTCTTTGAGGCATTTAGTCGAACAATTGGTGGGCACTAGCAAAGGGGCAAATTCCGACATCCCCAAGGAAGTTTGCGGCGAGGGGAGGTGCAGCTGCACCTCCTTGCGCCTCTGTGGATCCGCCAGTGCGTACCCGTATCCGTATCGGTGTAACACATCTTCTTTGTACTAGCTCAAACAGCAGGTTATTAATATTATTTTGGGGTAAATGAGGAGAGAAAATGTCATATAACGGTGATACCACTTTTTGCTATTTTCAGTTGATAACGCAATGACATGTATGATAACTTTTTCATATGTCATTGTGTTATTGGCAAGGAATAGCAAAACAGTGCTATCCGTTATATGTAAGTTTTTTTAGTAAAATGAGAAAGAGATAAACAATAATTAAGCATGGGTTCTTGATTGTAACTTATAATGTAAGGTTAATGAGAGCCGTTGGATGATAATGATGAAAAAACAAAGTGATCAGTTTTGTCAGAGAAAGATGTAGACTGGAAGAAGTAGTGGAGTGTCTGTGAGTCTCATGGGAAACATTCGGCCTGAGTTGAATCGGCGACTAATCAGGGAGTATAGAGTAGGAGAGTGGAGAGACAGAGGCAACCAAAAAGGACAATCACCAAATCCATGCATTTAATACGTAATCATCATGATTCATCACTGGAGATCTTTCTTTCTCTTTCTCCTGCTACCTCTTGCTTGCCCTCAGAAATTTAGTGTTCTCCTCCCCCACGCGCTTCTTTTGTGGGCTCTACACCTTCTTCATGAGTTATTTGTTTGGGATATTCTCTGAAATGTAAATATTATTGTAACTAAGTTATCAAATATCGTCATTACTATAACAAATGTCGATTATGTCAGTTAGTTAAGGTATGGTATATCCGCCTCGTTACATTCGAATTTGAACCCCTTTTATGTATTATACGTAATATGATAAATTGACTATATCAATAATATCAACATAATATTGATACTTCATTTATATTTCATCGAGACTATCTGAGGCTATTTGCTATCAATATTATCAACAATCAGGGTTGTAAATGAGCCAAATCTAATACCAAGGTTCTCAAGCTCAGCTAAGATAATACTACGGGTACAAAATTGAATCACAATACAATGTCCATCTTATAATCGTTGTGTGGAAGACTGAAAAGTTTAGAGTAGTTTAGAATATTACTTCATAAAATTAAAAATGAGATAAGAAATTTCATTATTAAGTTCAAAATTATTATCAAGGACTAACATGTGATGACATTTACAAAATACATATTAATTCCGTCAAATGAAGTCAGAAAAAAAAATCCAGGATAAAAAAAATGAACATTAATAATTTTTTTTCTTCTCAATGCATTAGTGTTAAGTATCAGTCATTTGTATTTTAAACATATGCATAGAAATTAAAAATAGAAAGTTTGAATTCTTAAATTTAAACTAATCTTAAATTTCAACATTGATAATATTTCTTGACCAAGTGCTAATCACTTATTATTATTATTTTTAATAATAAAAGCGAATTATATTATTTAGAGCAAATGATACAAAATACATAAGGATTAGACATAGGCCAAGCATGTCAGGCTAACTACATATGACGGTATAATCATCGGTCCTTTTAAAGATTAAGTAAGCAATAAGTCGTGCATGGAACTTGTAGTTGATGTTGTGTGTTTGAATCATGTTTTGTCAATGTCGTTCGTTTGTATAAAATATAAAAACAATAGGTCGTGATCTTGACCAAGGACTAAAATATTGATAATATCGCTGATATTATTTTTTTTTGGGGATATTTTGGAATATATCCATACATATATCGTATAATTATTGATAATATCGATGATACTATCGGGAAATATTGACGTTGATAATTTCTCACACGCTTCAACAACATTTGGCCAAATAAATTAAATTTTCTATACTCTCAATGTTTATCAGCTCGCTATATAATCAACTTAAATAAGTTAAACCCATCATACAATGTCTTTCCTTATAATTTTTTTATTTATGATAAACTAATAGATAATTGACTAAATAAATATCCTCCAAAGCTTCAATAAAAATTTACATGGTTTGTATTCAATGTTTACGATTCAATAAATTCCCGATATTTCTATTGAAATTTCCATGTTTTAGACCTTGATTGACACTCCAAGTTTCATTTGTAAAACTCCAAATTAAATATTTTATATTAATAAAAAACTGCTAAAAGTTAAGTTCGAAGTGTCAAAATTGCTCTCTTAAGTAACTAGTTAGTTAAAACACATTATTACTTGCCAAAATAAAATTCCAAATTTGATTTATGACTTGAAACGCAATTAACTCAGTAATAAAGAAAATCATATATTTGGAAGTTTTTGTATACACAGATCAAATGGAAGCACTAGACTCAAACTCCTTAAAAAGAAAAGGCAAAAAAAAAAACCAAAACCCCAGAAATAGGCATCACCTATAGTTCTGTCTAACTGCGCGTGAGAGTAGTAGAAAACTAGTAAGTAACCCAAGAAAAAAAAGGACAAGCCCCACTTCACATCAGCAAAAAGGCAAGTTTTTGAGTCTTTTTCCCTTTCCAGTGTACTTCTCATCTCTCAGCCTTTTTAGCCAAAAAAACCTCTTTCAATCTCCCTGTGTCTGTCTGTCTGTTTCCCAAAGTTTCCAAACGCTCTTTTCTTTCTTCCATGGCTGTTCAAATCAGTGGAGGGTTTCAGGGTTTGAACCCATATGCCCCCGAGTTCTTCCCAAACCAAAACCTACTCTCACTCTCTGGTTCAATAATCCCCTCCTACTTTTACCCCCCACCGCCTCTGGTAAACCCTAACCAATATTCCTCCTTCTACTTCTCTTACTTTCATCAAACAAACACTACCACCTTTGATACTAACTTTACCTCCTCCGATACTAATTACTCTTTCAACCCACTTTTCCCTACCCAAAGTACCCAACAAGCCCCTCTCAACTTTCTGCCACCATCAACTGAGCCAACTCTTACCCTACCTCATGAAGAGCATGGCCTCTGTGGGGTTCAGAACCAAGAGGCCAAGACAGTGCCTCGGCCTCCAAGGCGAAGGGCGGCCAAGGGGTATTATAGGAATAAAAAGCGGTGCCCTTTTGGTCATGGAGGTCTAGGGAGTAGTTTTAATGAAAGCAGAAGGGGTACTTATTGTAAGTGTGAGAAGGAAAGGGAAGTGAGGCCAAGGTTGGGGTTTGTCAATAGTTATGATAAAGGTTTTGATAATTGGAAAAGTAATGGCATGGGAAATAATTGGCTTGTGCCCAAAAAGGTGAGGAGCAAACAATTCGCGGATGTGTTGCCTGTGGTACGTGGTGGAGACAATACCACTGTTATGATCAGGAACATTCCCAACAAGTACAAGTATGCTCTAGGCTCTTTGCATTGATTTTGATCTTTCTTTACAGTTTACATGCATGCTTTTGGTCTTCATCATCTGGGTTTTTTTCTTTCTTTCAAGTTTTAAGTTTGGTTTCCAAGCTTTTTCAGTATGGGTTTTGAGATTTTCATCTGGTTGGTGCATGTGGGGTTTGAAATTCAGTTTGGTCCATTGGGTTGAGTGTTTTGCTTTGCATGGGGTTGGTTGATTGTCTAAATCTCAATTTTGATTGGGAATTTAGTTGTTGAGGGTCACCCAATTAGTGCATTTGGATTTCTAAATTTGTGGCTCATTTGATTTTATGATCTCAATTCATCAAATGGGCACTTTCTGATACTCATGGTTTCTCCCTAACTTTTCTGCTTTTGGGTTTTCTGAATATCGAAGTCGTGATCTGCTTATGGCGTTTCTGGACGCTCATTGCGCCATTGAGAATAAAAAACATGAGAAACTTGGCAGAGAAGGAGGAGATAACTCGACACTAATATCTGCTTATGACTTCTTGTATCTACCAATAGATTTCCAGTAAGTATTAATTAGCAATCACTACTTATCATTCCAATTACTTAATTAATTTTTGATATTAATTTCCATTTGGGTTTTTTGTTTTTCCTTTTCTTTTCCAAAAAAGTTCAATTTTTTTTAATGTTTTGATTGTATTTGCAGAACCGGGTTCAACAAAGGGTATGCATTTGTGAACTTCACGAGCCGAGAGGCAGTGTGGAAGTTTTACAAAGCGGCTCACGGCCAAGCATGGGAGCTCTTCCACTCTACTAAGATACGTCAAATTGCCTATGCCAAAATTCAGGTATATGTCTCTTATTTATTATAGCTGCAGTGCATGTTGTTTTTAATTTTTAATACCATTAATTATGCAAATAATGTAATTTTAATTGATTGCCAACGGGTCTATAGCTCGGTGGTAAGAGCATTTAAATGCGAATCAATGGTCTCGGATTCTAACCACACCTCCCCCTCCCCCTTCCAAACTTTGGAAAAAACAAAGCACAAATAATGCAATTTTAAATGATGAAATGAAATGATGATGTATGATTTAATGGTGATCAGGGGAAGAAGGAGCTGGTGAGGCATTTTGAGACGATGGGGTTTCCATGTGAATCAGAAGATGTGTTGCCTGTATCTTTCGAGCCACCTCGAGACGGTCTCAGGAGGCTTGTTCTGCGCACGACCGTAGGCAAGCGCATCTTCCGCGAAGAGGAAAAATCTCAGGAGTAGTAGTTGGGAGGCCATCTCTCCTCCCCTAATACTTGACATGACAATTAAGCTAGCCTCTCGATCCTCCACGTCATCGTCATCATCTCTGCATGCGCTTCCTTCCTTCCATGTCATATCAATGCAAATATCCATCATGATACTGTGGGCCCACGTCCAGTCTCATCTCTCTCTCTCTCCACCGTTTGATCTTTTCGTATTTAGTTGCCTTTTAGTTGGGGAGTTTTAGTTCGGTTTCATTTCAGTTTTATTGTCAGAAGTTTAATGAGTAGTTGGATTTCCTTCCTTCAGTTTAGTAGGGATTAGGGTAAGAATAGTAGGAGTGGTTGTACTAGATTGTGGACATGTGGCCAGGGTAGTCTGTAGAGATGTAAGCGTGTCTTGTGTATGCAAATATGTCTCTGTAGAGAGGCCAAAGTTAGTCGGGGTGGAGCTTGGCACCTGGATTTCATCATGGTCCTGGTCATTATGGATCTGAGGGCCAATAGGGCAGGTGATGGGCTCCACCCTCCAGAAATGTATGGCTCCGATTGCCTTGTTCTCCTAAGCAACCGTGAAATAAGAAATGGCTTCTGATATTTATCTTTTGTATATTTTACTGCAATTTTTTCCTTCTTCACCTTTCAGACGCTGTGCATGTAATCATGTAAACTGATGCTTAATTTTTGCTTAATTGTCTACTTTAATATAATATAAACTACCGAAAAAGGGATTCGAACTCTGTTGCACAGTGGGGAAAAACGGTCCTAATTTAATAACCCTTAGCTTTAAAGTTCTTGTTTTTAATTTTATGTACTGTAAAGTTTGTAAGAGTAGGGTACTGGATGGTTGGGGCAAGAGGGGGAGAGAGTGATCAAACGGGATTTGAGGCTGATTTTGGAGAGGCATGGTTTTGTTGAGAAGGTGGTACCAACTAGGCCTGTAAATAAAGCCCAGGCCCGATGGGCTAGCCCGAATCCGGCCCGATTTTTTGATGTGTGGGCTTACCCGGCCCGAAGTAATGGGCGGGCTTAGCCCGGCCCGAAGTCTAATATGTAGGGCTTGGGCCTCATTTCTAAGCCCTTTAAAAGCCCGGCCCGGCCCGATTATAATTAATTAATTATATTAATTATAATTATATTATATGTAGTATCACATTGTTTGCCATAGTGTAATTTTATATTTCTATTCCTTGGTATGCTAGCTATATTTTGTCTTAAAGTACCAACTTTGTTTTGAACAAATGTTGCTTTACGAACTTTTGTTTGTTGAAAGTAGCTTTTCTTTGTTGAAAGTTGAAAGGAATAAGGCTTTTAGGCAGATTTACTCATTCCAAAGGCAGACAACGGAGAGTGGCCGGCCATACAGATAGATAAGGAAGTGCAAAGGAGTTTTTCTACACAGAAGACAGAACGCGTGCACACGATATTCAAAATTTTTACAGGAAAAATGAAGACAAAAGACAGAAGGCCTTTATGTAGTCTCCATCCATCAGCATAAATAAACTACTGCAGTTCCATTCTTCTCAAATCATCTCAGCAGCTTTGCTCTCAAATCGCTTTGGAGTTAAATCATCTCAGCAGCTTTGCTCTCAAATCGCTTTCAACTTCGAGCTTGTGTTCCTCAAGTTTGTGGTATTTCATATATAATTTATTGAAGCATATTAGTTGATTTCCTTTGGTATATTGATCTTGATTTAAATATCTGCTTTCAACTTGTGCTTGTGCTGTTCGAATTTCCTTGTTAATTAGAAAATTTAAAATGGACTCTACTCAAAGCCAACCTATTGAGATCCTTGTTGTCGTTGCTGACCCCTCTCAATCTATTCCCTCTAGTCAAAAACAAAAACAAACTTATGATGCATGGTCACATTTTAAGAAAATTGAAACTGAAAAAGATGGTAAAAAAGAAGTAAAAGCCGAATGCAATTATTGTAAAAAGTTATTGTCTTTGGAGAGAACAGATGATGATTGGGATATTGCAACACTTTGGAGAGAACATTTAGTTCAATTTTATGAATCCACTGAAATAATTTCTGGCTCTGACTATCCAACTATTCCTTTAGTACTAAAAGAAATAACTAAAATAAAAGACATTTGTCTTACTCTTGAAAGTGAAAACAATGATCTTTCCAAACAGCTTAATGTATGTGATATGAAGTCAAAATTTGCAAAGTACTTTGGGGATTTGCCCTTGATTTATGGTTTGGGTGTAATTTTAGATCCAAGGAATAAAACAAAAATTTTAGAAGTACTCTGTGAAATTCTTTATGAAGGAAATGCAAATACAATTGTGGAAAAAGTGCTCACAACATTAAAAGAGTTATATGAAGAATATAAATTATATTTGTCTTTGCATGATAGTAGATCACAACATGAACAAGCAGCATCTACATCATCTGCATCTTGCACTTCAACATTTAGTAGAAAAAGAAGTCGTGTGGATGATCTTTGTGATTCTAAAAGGTTAAACACAAGCAACTTTTCATCTAGTGAATTATCACGCTATCTTGATTCACACACAGAAATGGATGATGATGAAAATAATCCTTTAAATATTTTGGCATGGTGGAAATCACAGCAAAAAAATTACCCTGTGCTTTCCACCATAGCCCGTGATATTTTAACAATTCCAGTGTCTTCAGTTGCTTCTGAATCAGCTTTTAGCAAAGGTGGACGTGTTATAAGTGACCATCGAGCAAGTTTGGCTCCAAATAGTGTTGAAGCGTGCATTTGTGGAAGTGATTGGATTAAACAAGAAAAAAAGAAAGTCAAGAAGAAAATGATTGTACAAGATGAACAAGAATGGCCGGAGTGGTTTGTCCAAGATGCAGAATAAATATTTTCGTTTTTATTGTTTTGTAGTCTATTTCAGTTTTGTTTCAACATTATTTCAAAATTTCAATGTATTGTTATTATATAAGTATGGATGAAGTTTTCAAACATAAAAAACAAATGGAGTTTAATAAAGTATAAAATAATGGCCCATTTTATAGGGCTAAATAGGCCTGACTCATTGGCCCGATCATAAGCCCGAAAATGTTAGGCCCATGGGTAGGGCCTGGGCTTTGTATATTTGATATAGGGCTGGCCCGGCCCGGCCCGATAATTCGTTAGGGCCAAAAAAGCCCGTAAACCCTAAACCCATTTTACAGGCCTAGTACCAACCTTCGAACCCAAGACCACTAGGAGTTAGTGCAAGCGCACTTAACCACAAGGGCAGGGTGAAGGCCAGTAGAGAGGCATGGTTTGTTGGTTCTCCGAGTCTCTGATTTGGGAGAATGGCCTTACACTCTACTATATATAAGTTTTAATAATCTGGTGATGGGATTTAATTCTTTCTTGTTTTTAAACAAGTACCCGAAAAGCAGCTTTTTGTTTCCAACTGAAGCTGCAGATTTTGTAAAAAGCCATTAATTTTTGTTTTTGTTTTGTGATTCTCTCTGGGATTTGTTTATTTTTATGAACCCTAATTCGTCTTTTTGGGTTTGAAAGTTGAGCCACTTTGTGACTGTCTTCTTCAAACCAGTGCAACCCAATCTACAGTTCCTACATATATATATATATATATATATATATATATATATATATAATTATATTCACCATGCTTTTATTTTTCTTAGGTCATCTCTTTCTAATTATACAATTTTCTTCTAATTAATCTTTTAAATTTGCATCCAAACAGATAATAGTCGGAATAAAATTTGATACTTTATAAGATCTTTAATTTTCATCACTTGTTTGTATTCTTTTTTGAAGTATTACTTTTCTGGTTTCGTTTGGCTCGTCTTATGTTCACAGTTAATTGATATTTTGTTGCTCTATAATCTTCTGAGAATGTTAGAATTGGTTGTTCAATTACAAGCCACCACTAAATTTCACAGTTTTAAATCCGTTTGGTTCGCGGAAAAGATTTGATGGGAAATTGTTTGTGAGAAATTTATCAAGCCTCCACTGGATTGAATTACGCTAATAAAAAAATTTATCTTTTATGGTGAATGATAACATCGAAATAATTATAACAATAATATAGAATTCATAAAAACAATATGTATTAATAAGAAAAAGTAGAGAAAATGGGATTTGAGGACTGATTTTTGCTGTATTTTATGCTTTCTTTAAGATCACAGTGATTAATTGATTTTATTGTTGCTATAACCTTCACTAAAATTCAAATTTTTTTTTTTGCTGTATACGTTCATAAAATAAAAAGTTATCTTATGATGACACTTAAATAATTCTAAGAATATTTCTATAAAAAAAAATATTCTAAGAATAATAAAGAATTTAGAAAAAACAATATATATTAATAATAAGAGAAAGTAGAAAAAGAAGGGGATTTGAAAACTGATTTTTGTTGTAATTTATGGGTTATTTAAGATCACAGTGATTATATTATATGCCGATTTGAATGCATGTTCATGAAAATAAAGACTGAGAATCTGGAAGAAAAATAAATTTGGAAGAGATAATAATGTGGGCATGGCAATGAGTGCATAACGTAGGTGTTCCAAGTTTCAAAACACTCTCTCTCTCTCTCTCAGTTGTCAGCTTTGGTTTTTTGGGAGGTGGGAACGTCAAATTGCAGCTGGATCGTCAGTTTTGGGTGGTGGGGTGAGCAGTGGAGCAGTGGAGCAGTGGAGCAGTGGAACTGTGGAACTCAAATCGCCTTGCCTTCCAACATTATATAGGCGGCGGTGTTAAATGCTTCTCACAAGTCTCAACATATATATAATCATTATTGGCAAAGGAATATCAATAATTTTTTTTTGAAAGAAAGCCAATTTTCCTTGGAAGTGGTGGTGCAAAAATTTTATTTCATAACAAGGGAGCAATGTTATGACGTGATTATTTAATGGATAATATTAGCGACATCAAATTTGTGCATCAAAATTGAATCCCAAATAATGTGGCATACTCCACATAATCAATTTTCATTAAACTATTTTCCAGCTAATGAAAAAACTATTTTCCAGCATGTATTCGTTAAATAAAAATGATTAACTTCTAAAATAATTGAATTAAGAATGAAATCGAAAAGTCAACTAATGAAAAAACCAATTCACGAGCCCTCTCCTCCATCCTCTACTCCGATGTCTGATCCCTTCTATCACAGATGAATTTCAACGTATCGGCGAACATATGTGATTCTTTAATTTTCAATTTGAATGAAAGAAGCTTGTGTTTTTAATCCTCCCTCAACTACAACACAAACTAATATTAGAGTGGAGGGAGGGAGAGGGAAGAAACAATCATGGTTTAGCTTGTACAATAATGTGGAGTATGCTATATCATTTGGGATTCAATTTTGGTGCACAATTTTGGTGTCCCTAGCATTATTATTATTTAATTTACCATGAGAATTATTTTCATATGTTCACTATTACACGTGCATTGAAAATATTTCGTGGTTTTTGACTTGATTTGGGTTTATTGACACATATAGGTGAATGCAAAGTGAAATCAAGAATTTTTTAACGGGTAGGCTAGCTAAAGTTATTACATTAAAATTTAATAATCACTTTTTTCTTTTGGCACTTCTAGTTTCTATAATCTTTCTAGATTAAAAGTATACATTAAATCATATAAAATACTCTAGTTCATAGGTTCATCGATTAAATTCCAATATTTTTTTTTCTTTTTATACAAGCAATATTAGGGAAGAGGAGAATTGAACCTAGGACCTTAAGTGCAAGGCAAAATACTAATTTTCAATAAGCTTTAAATAAAACCAATACATATTCTTTGAAAAATAAAAAGCCAATACATATTAAATACAATTAAAAAAACACACATATTATCAAAATGAAAATATGTTCAACAATAGAACTAAAAGTATACCTATTTTAATGTGTAGTTTTATTGTTGTTATGCAACTAAATTTATAAAGAATTGCAACAAAAATTGCAACTAAATCTAAATCATGCAATACTAAATCTATTGCCTAAACCTTAAACTAAATCTTTTTTTTTAAGAATCAAGATTTCATTCAATGTTCAAACAGAGATTACATCTGCATCAAGAACTGGGAGCAGCCATGTAGGTGCTTCCTCAATCCAGGAAACAAAATCATTACAGCTAATAGCAAAATGAGCCAAGGTGTGTGCCACTTTATTTCCACCTCTCGGGGTCCATTGACATAGGACTACTCTAAATTTACCAAGTAGGCTTTTCGCCAATAAAAATTCAAAGATAAATTTTTAATTCATAAATGGTGGAAGGAGAATAAAACAGGAAAGAGAAGGAGGTAAAATATAACATTTAATTGTTTCGTCGTTTCAAATATTTTTTTTTTGGATAAATATTTTAAGGGTAAACTGCCGAAATGCCCCTTGAATTTGTACCTAATTATCAATTTACCCCCTGACCTTTTTTTTTTTAGCGAATTAAGGGCTCGAATTAAATTTTATTATCAATGTTCCCCCTGCTGTCTAAATCATCAACATTTCATCCAATAATCCATCAAATCATTAAAAAAAATATTTTTTTTAAAAAATAAAGAAAAATATATATTTTTTGAAAACATTAAAGAAAAAAAAGAAAAAAAAAAAATCTTATGGACCCACCCCCTGCGTCTTCTTCTCCAACCTATCCCCCCTTACTCTCTCTCTCTCTCTCTCTCTCTCTCTCTCTTTTTGCAGGCTCGAGTGGGGATGGAGGTGGTTGTATGGTGGCGTTGGGTGGTGGTCTAGGGATGGATCTCACGTGTCTCTCTCTCTTTTTGCAGGCTCGAGTGGGGATGGAGGTTGTTGTATGGTGGCGTTGGGTGGTGGTCTAGGGATGGATCTCGCGTGGTGATGGGGCTGGGGGATGGGTCTCGGTTGGGGGGGCAAGGCTGGGGAATGGGATGGGTCTGGATCTTGGGGGCAAGTGATGGGGATGGGAGAGAGAGTGTTTCAATTTTCTGTGAGGAGAAAAGAAATAAAAGGCATGGTGGCCTAATGTCCAGCGGCTACATGTCCAGCCGCATGGCAAAAGGTTTGGTCAGCTCCAGATCAATTTCAAGAGCCACCATTCTCTACTCTTACTTGTTGGTCAAATCAATTTCAAGAGCCACCATTCTCTACTCTTACTATTACTAGCACAAGCTTTAAAAAACATACATATCAGGTGAGGTTAAATGGGGTTAAATGCTGGGCCAAGAGCTGGGGGTTTTAGGGTTGATGGGTTGATGTGCTGGAGGAGATAGAGCTGGGGGAGGGGGCGATAGGGTTGCTGGTTCTTTTTTTTTTCCTTTTTGGGTCAATTTTCTTCTTTTTCTTTAATCTTCTTCTAAAAAAATAATTTTTAAAAATGATTTAATTGAAAATTGGATGAATCGTAGGGAGAGAGGGAAGAAAGGGTTTGGTTGCAGAGAGAGAGGGAGTCGTGGGGAGAGAGGGAAGAAAGGGTTTGGTTTGCAGAGAGAGAGAGGGAGTCGTAGGGAGAGAGGGAAGAAAGAGTTTGGTTGCAGAGAGAGAGAAGAAAGGGTGGGAGTTTATTAAAATGATTTTTATTTTCATTTTATATGTCATACTATTGTATTTTACAGTATTTAATTATTTTTAACATATGAAATGACCAATTTGCCCTCATATTTAAAAGCAAATTGGATGAAATGTTGATGATTTAGACGGCAGGGGGAACATTGATAATAAAATTTAATTCGAGCCCTTAATTCGCTAAAAAAAAAGGTCAAGGGGTAAATTGATAGTTATGTACAAGTTTAGGGGGTAATTCGGCAGTTTACCCATATTTTAATGTTGGAAGAGTTAAGATAACCAACTATTTTAAAAGGACACGTGGTGGGCTAAAAGGGAAAGTGTCTCACACACACCTCCTCTTCATGAAAAAACTGGCCGACAGACTTAGGTCCTATTTGGGATTGCTTTTTTTTTTGTTCTCACCAAAAACCTGCTTCACTTTAAAGTTAAGCATTTTAAGGTGTTTGGTAACAATAAAATATCTCGATTATTTTAAAAGCAGTGGCATTTTGACAGCAGCTTTTAAAAGCAGGTTCTAGATTGCTTTTCAAAATAAGTAGAGATGAACCTTTAATGATTTTTTTAATTTCCAAAATACCGTCATTAATTTTTATAAACTCCACCACCTTTATCTCCACATGCAACTCCACCACCACCGCCACCACCACCACATCATCATCCTCATCCGCTACTACCACCACCACCACCACCTCCTTCTCAACCTCCGCCATCCCCACCACCACTAGCACCACCATCAGCACCACCACCATCGACACCACCACCACCACCACCACCACCACTGTCGCCACCACCACCGCCACCACCACCGCCGCCACCACCACCGCCGCCACCACCGCCACCGTAAGTGCAACAACGTTGTTTTAACGTCGAGCGCAAAAAAAAAAAAAAAAAAAAACCTTAAGTGTAACGACGTCATTTTGATGTCGAGCGAACAAAACAAAAAGACGCACGCGTGCTGCGCGAACCCCTCCAGCTGCACAGAAGTTGCCCCTTTGGGGCATTTTGTTGAACACCTTGTGAGGGTCAACTTGGGCTGCTCTAAAGGAGGATTTCAGAGGTTGCAGGGGTCAATTGACCACCCTCGCTCCTCTGTGGATTCGCCCCTGCACACGACAATTCCAACTGAATAGATTCTTAACCCCATTTTATATTGGCTTAGGTAGCCGTGACATGTTGCTAGATATAACTCTAGGTTTGTGGAAGCCCTGAGGACACACTATAACCTAGTCCTCATAAAGGGAGAATTAAAAGGAGTTTTAATTCACAATCGATCAATGAGAGTTTTGGATTGCCTGCTATCTTGCTGATTAGAACCTAATGGATTGCAACTGATAAGGTTGGATGAAAGGAAATATGTATGATGTGCATAGACTTACCAATTTAATAGAAATAATAAAAAATTAAGAGAAGGTGAGAAAATGGTAGTTTGGGCCTACAAAATAAAATCGGGTTCATGGCTCATTGGGCTTGAACCCATTGGGATAGTCAAGTCATGTATGCATAATAAGATGATTGCATGATCACAAAATGCCCAGTGAACCCACATGGCCGGTTTTGCGAAGGGGAGACTTTGGTCTTCTCTTTGTGTGTTTATATAAATGAACTTTGCCTCTTAAGGTGAGTTAGGGTTTTTGAGCTAGTTTCCAGAGAAGATTGAGAAGACCATCAAGCTATTCCCACCTAGCCAAAATCGGCCACCCTATGGAGAGAGCACTGCATCCTCTCATCCCTAGGTTGCATAATATCCTCCTCATTTCCTTGGTGTGGAAAAATTAGAGGTCACCTCTCTTAGTGATTCTTGGTGAACCACAAGAAGGCCTTTCTTACAAGGTGATCAACTCAAGGATGTCAACCTTGAGTAGTGCTTCAAGGGTAAAGTTTCTACTATCTTCTTCTCATAGTCTAAAGTGTCTAGGAGAGGAACAATCTAAACCAAGCCTTAAGATACTCGGGGTTAGTTTTGTTAAAGCTCAAAGATTCAATTTTTAATTTCTGTTGCCTTGAGGTTACAAGTAACCTCATCTATGTGGCTAAATCAAACTAAAACTTTAATGTTCCCTTCAATCTTGTGATGTTGGTGAACCAACATAGGGTGGCCATTAGCACTGTGTTTTGATCAAGAGAGATTCGAGGAGCCTATGCGTCGAAAGATAACAAACGAGCACGAAGATTAGAAAAGTCAGGAAGCGGAAGAAAATTGAGAATTGCCGTGACGAGCATTTTGTAATTGGGTCCTAAACCTCGGAGCACAGTGGTGACAAGTTCTTTTGGGGAGACAGGTTCATTGAAGGCAGCTGTGAATCGGCAAGGGACTTAGCATGACGAAGGTAAGCATCAATGGGTTGAGAGCCTTTTTGCATATCCATGATTTAAAAATGAAGAGCAGATTCACTGGCCATAGATTGAGATAAGTGGCGTTGGAGACACTCCCAGAGATCCTTGGCAAAGGTGCATCCGATGAAGAGAAAGAGAATGGACGTAGAGAGTGTACTGGTGATGTAGTTAACAATGAGTTGGTCTTGTTGGTACCACTGAGCACGGGCAGGATTGGTTTAGGTAAGAGAGGTGGTGGTGGTTGTGGGTGTTTTGGTGGTAGAACTAGAGGTTTGGGCAGAAGGTTGTTTTTGAATGCCATCGATAAATTTAATGTAAACTTACACTAGGAAAAGGAAGAACTCGCTACACTAGGTGCTTGAAAAGTAAAATCCTAAGTCTAGGAAAAGAAAAGTGTGAGACGAAAGATAGGTTTGTTTGTTTGATGTTGTGTGTTTTGTCTTCGTTTGGTGAGGTTTATATAGGGCATTCGTCAGCCCATAAGCTAGCCATTGAATGGCCAAATGCCAACTCTTTTAAAATTCTTTCCTTTTGAAGCCCCTTAAATCCGTGGATCACGTTGGCGGAGATATTATGGTTGCTTGATTTTCTCTCATTTTGGAAAATTCCTAATCATCATCAACCTCCTTGATTTCTTTCCTTGTGAGGCCTCTGTCACTTGCACATTGACCTCTGGAAATCTTGTGCGTGAATCCGTGGCTTGGACTTGGATATCTGAGATTTCATCTTGACATCTGGTGGAACCTCGTGCCCTTTGAATTTTTAGAATTCTAGAGTTGGCTTACCATCCGCCAAAGTGGGTGGTATGGGAACTCCAAAGATTTGGATGTTCCTCCGGCCGAACTTAAACTCCCTCGGCCGAAATACCTTCGGCCGAACTTAAACTCCCTCGGCCCAACTTTGCTTGCCCAAGTGTTGCGAGAAGGGCGCTCGGGTGAGCAAAAAGAAAATCTGACCCTGCCCAACTTTTTGCAAGAGGAGTGGCCGACCAAGGTATTTAAGGAGTGCCCAGCCCAACTTTTTGAGAAGGATATGCTCGACCAATTTTGCAAGGATACGCCCAATCACTTTTGCAAAGGGAAGCGCTCGGCCAAATTTTTGAGAATGCACCATGGCCTTTGAAGAAAACACATCGACCACCTTTTTGAGAAAGCACATCAGCAACCTTTTTGAGAAAGCACCTCGGCCGTTAGGATTTCTCGGCTTGGAATCCCACCGCTAGGAATTCTCGGCCACACCTCATCCAACTTAAATACCCGGCCGCACATCCTTTGGGCATCTCCAGTTGCACCTCCAGTAGCGAAAAGCTGGACATCAGCCACAAACGTACGACCGTAAAAGACTCCTAGCCCAGCCGCATCCCAGTCGCCTTCTCCATGTTGAAGCTGTTAGGTCTCCTAGTGTTTTAGGATTTGTTTTAAGTAATGGTGAATAATCCCTATTCTTGAGGGACACGTTTGTTGCATTATCTGTTTAAGACTTAGTCATATACCACGATCCTAGGGTTGTAAATCGTGGGCTGTTATTTCTCTTTCAGTTTATTTTGTAAGCTATTATATAGCAATTGAAACTCTTTACATTCAATAAGAAAGTTCTCCCTACTTTTGAGTGTTTGCAAGCTACTGTTTTGCAAGTTCTTTGTCGTTCTTCTTGGTTCTAACACTCCAACCTCTATTTTCCAGCTACACGAAATCCGGCCGCAAAAACCTTGGGCTCCATCCGACCTTTTTCTTGCGCAGCTCGGATTAATCCGGCCACAACTCAATAATTCAATACTCGTTTGTCTATTCTCAAAAACTCGAGCCATTCCGGTCGCAACAGAGTGTAGCCCGGGTTGGGTGATTTTTCACCACACCTAAACAGAGACTTAAAAAATATACCCAAAACAGAGATCCTGGCCATAGTTTACTTTAGGGGTTTCTAGATCAATGAAAGGTTTATAGTTGATTCGGTAAAAGGCTATTGGATCTAAAATTTTATTAATTAGCAGGTGCAATTTCACAAATACCAAGAAGAGAGATCGTGGATAGTGCTCACCTTTATCAAAGAGGATTGGAGCCCACTTGAATAATCAAGGAAATAAGCCTATGGGTTTCCTCACCGCAAGCAAGGAAGCCTATGGGTTTCCTCAAATTATGCCGTAAGCAAATAAGCCTAAGGGCTTCAATTAGTTAAGGTTATATATATATATATATATATATATATATATAGGGGAGGGGAGGGCAACTAGGTTTTATATTAGTTCAATTTAAAAAAAAATAAAGAGTAGCATGTATCTGGTTAATCATGCTTAAATCCTTAGACTAGGCTAGATACCAAGTAGGATTATGGCTTACATTACCTAACATGTCTATGTGGTGTGTATTGAAATCTACCAAATTATAGCGCATCAAAAATCAACTTTTTTATATTCTAAATGACCATCATGTTTTACTATTAATTCTACAAATGTTATAATATGAGTGGATTTAATATATACAATAATGTAGCAGTTTTTTTTTTATGAAGCGATATTTTAACTAATCTAATGTATAAGGAAGGGGATCGAACTTGGATATAAAGGGGCGGCACACATTTACACAATAACTATACCCTAACCCACATTTATACAATAACTATAGCCTAACCCACATTTACACAATGGGAAATTCTATATGAACCCCATTATTTGCTCTTTGCACCCCATATTTTTTGTACACCCCACTGAATTTTAATAAAATTTCAAATTACTCACTATACCCCATGTGATTTCTATATTTACGTTTCTAAGTGTTGATTAAGCCTAGGTTTGATTTTCACTTTGTGGGTGTATGTATGGTTCGAACATGGTTTTACGAAACTGGATTTTAGTTTCGATGGATTACCACCGAAATGGTTACATTACTTCAGTGGTAGTCCACCGAATTTGAACCTGATCTGTACTAAAATTATTTTTACTCTCGGTGGGTTACCACCGAAATCGTTACCTTGTTTCGGTGATAGTTCACCGAATTTCTTTCCATTTTTTAGGATATACCCACCAAATGTATTTCGATTTTTTAATGGTACTCCACCGAATATGTTTTCTTTTTTCAGTGATACTCCATCGAATTTGTTTCCCTTTTTTAGTGATCATCTACCGAGGAGACAACGTCCCACAGCCACAACGAGGACTCGCAAAGGTACTACTGAGGCTTCATCATCTTGACCTGATAGACAACGTCCCACAGCCACAACGAGGAGACAGAGAGCAGCTCCCCAAGATTACTTTGAGGATAGTACAGAGGTTGAAGATGTAGCTCATACTCATGATAGTAATGTTGATGCAGAGGTTGAAGATGTAGCTGCTACTCATGATAGTAATGTTGAGGTACATGTCGAGCCTACTGAGCCATCTCGAGTAGGTCCCGTTGATCCATTTTTACTTACGAGTTTTAAAACTCACATAACAGCTACAATTTGGAATAACCAGGTAAGTCGTTTTACTGTGACAATAGAAGGTAGAATACAAGTCTGGTTCATGGTAATTAACTTAAGTTTTTTTTTTTTTGGTATTTAACTAGGAACGTGAGTAGAAGTGTGGAGTTTTCGCGGCCTCAGCAATCTCAAATGCATATGGCAAACGATGAGTAGAAGTGTTGACTTTTCGCTATCTCCCTTTAGTCTTCAACTTCTCTTTTGGTTTACTAAGCACAGTAGAACCAGGGTTCATTAGCTCCTCCAGTGTCATGTGGACTTGTCTATTCTTTTCATCATTTTGTTGTTTATACTATATATTGAATCTTTGTAATTATGACCTTCCTAGTGAAGTTGTGCCATGACTACTGTTTCTTATATTGATGAGATCTAATTTCCTCCAATGTGAATGCACGACATCAAGTGGGATTGGTACACCACGATCTCTATACTCCGCAATTTCATGTGCACATGGTAATTGGTGGGTTCGACGAATAGCACAACCACATGATAAAGCATCCACCCCATCTGTCTCTAACCTGTTTGCAAAAAAATTACAATGTTAACTATGTAAACAATATATATACATGCAATAAGTAAACTGAATTTACCTTTCCGACTTGCACACAGTTACACTCAAAGCCTTTATAAAAACAAAACATACTAACTCTCTCAACTCCGGAAGCCTGAACCTATGTTGAATAAAACATCGACTTTTTTCAAACGATGGCTTAATCTCTGTGTGCTCCAACTCTAACAATGAGTGAATAGTTACCCATGATCTCTCAAAGTTAAGTTGGCTCGATGGAGTTGTCACTTCAATTTTGCGTGTGCACTTTTCGCCATGTTGATAACAATAATAAATTTTCTTGAAGCAAAATAAATTTTCAAATTAACATATCAAAAGTTGACTAAAATACTTACCTATTTGAGGTCGTCGATCCAAGATGCATACAAGTGTCTGTCCATTCTGCCACAAACCTATCCTTAAATGGATTTAACCAATTGTCATGTATGTATTCAAGAACGTTTTGAAATTCACTGAACTTAGACTCAATCTGTCGCAAACAACGCCAATATTTCTCCTCCGTTTCTGAACCAACCAAAGTATTCCAATCCTCATTAAATTGCTTCCACTGTTTGAGGGTCCCAAATAACTTCTTGCAGTTTGCCAACACTCATTTGTTAATATGTCATCTACGTACATAATAAATATCGTGCTTTCGGAAATGTAGACGTAATAGAATTCATGAGTGCTAACTCTCGATCGGTGACAATAACACCAGGAAGACACTTATCATCCAACAAACTCCTCAATGCAGTCAAAGCCCATGTGTAATTGTCTTCCTTCTCGGCATTCATATATATATATATATATATATATATATATATACGCAACAAAGAATGTCATATTAGTAGCTGTCATCCCCACAATTTGCAATAGTGGGAAACGATACCTATTAGTCTTATAGGTGCAATCCATGATAAGTACATGTAGAAATGCACGCAAAATCTCAATATTAGTGGGGTGTGTCCAAAACAAGTCAGTTACAATATCACCAAATGTCATATGCCACTCAATATAATTGTGTTCGGATAACTTAGTAAGCAATTGTTGCAGTTGGGTTCTCCCAGCAAATTCTTTGGTTCTATTTCGGATCCTAGCATTGTATATTGTCTTCATAGTTGAAACATTCATTGCATCTCTATCCTTTAGGGTGACCAAAATATCTCTTGGTTTCACCAAACTCTTAGACATGTCCACCAACAAGGCATTCTCCTCTTCATAAAGTCGCCCCACAAATTAATGACCTTGAAGATACTCTGAAATACGATGGTTGTGTACTTCACAAACCACCTCCAACTTCCAATCATCCCCATCACCAATATTGACACATTTTAACAAGAATGGGCATCCACATTTCTTGGTACCAGTGTCCGTAGCACACTTTTTCATATCACTATTTGTATCTAACCTTATATAAGTTGTCTCACTAGACTTGCAAGACTTATAGTTATTGCTCCTCTCACAAGTAAGTATTACTCAAGGTCTCCTCTTGCCCTCACCTCCATAATCAGACCTTTTAATTACAATGACAATATTATTCATTTTTCCTTATGCATGAGCACATCTAGGTAATGCATCTCTACCATTGAATATCTACACATAAAACTCATGTTATTTAAAGATAAAATTTGAAACATTAATGTCACGTTAATGATACTAAAAATGATTTCAGACCCAAAAAAACCCAAAATAATTATCGAATAAGTTGTGAATTGATCACTATAGTCCATTACACATTATGTTCCCACTTAGTTGCCTTCAGTAGGGGCGTCACCATGTTTTTGTTCCTTCAATGAGAGTAAGGTCAAAATAGCTTGCATTGAATTTGTGGTCGACAATAAGTTACTGAAAAAATAAATATATTTCGGTTCGTTGCCATTGAACTGCAGGAAAAATTTCGATAACACACCACTGAACATCGTTCCATATTTCAGTGGATCTCCACCTAGTATTAAGTTAATGGCCGGTCAAACACAACCGAAATAGGTGCAACGTTTCTGTGGCATCCCACCGAATATACCTATCGCGTTCGGTACTGATATGCTGAAAGCAACAAGCGACCATCATGAAATCCTAAACTTGAAAAACGCTAAAAAATAAACTCATACCTCATTCGAAGCATCTCTAACTTCAATCTCACCCTTCATGAATAAATACAAGATATTTTTTCACAAATACAAATGTATAAATCTTGTTAGGGTTGTAGGAACATGATGGTTTGAGAAAAAAAATCTAACTTGGGTTGCAGGAACATATGTTGGGTGTAGTGAGCAATTTTAATTTTAATTTTAAATGTTTTTTTGTCCTTAACGGTAATAATTATGTAAAGGGTAAAATAGGTTATTTATATTTAAACATGTTTTTCTCCGCTAACATGTTCAAACATTGAAAATAAGGAATTGGGGGCAACTGTAAAAGAAATTTTGAAAATACGAAATTTCAACGAACCTGGGAATTTGGAACGTGTGGGAAATCTGCCTCGGTCAGCACGGCCATAGGCTCCCGGGCGTGGCCCTCGGTCATGGGAATTGTCTCGTGGGACTCCGTGGAAACCTCCTCCAAGTGTCCTGTGGTATTGACCTCGGTCGACTAAGTTTGAAAATTTAGTGAGCATAAAAGAAATGTTGAGTAAAATGAAATTCAAGCGGCTAAATAAACGGGCTTACATCATCTTCGACCACTAGGGTCATGACTCGCGCCCTGATTCCCATCTCATGTGCGGAAGGTTGAGGTTCCTACATTTTTGGGCATGAAGGTGAGCTTGGGCCTTTTAAAATTGATAAATGAAAGTATGTAGAGATATAAGCTTACCAGAGCGGTGGAAGAAGTAGTGGCCGGTTGCACGGCCTCGATCGAGTGAGAAGGAGAAGGATGCTCCGCCGGCCCTGGGGAACCTGAGACAAGTCTTAGTTTAGTTTCAAAAAAAAAAAAAAAAGGTGCATGGCCAAACCTTGAGGTGAGAGGTTCCGCGGAACTTTTCTGGGCCGAAGAAATGTTTGTGAGGGCACAATACTTCCAACGGGGGTATCTCCTAAAAAGTTGGGAGTTTAAGTTCTTAGAAGTGCCCATAAAAAACTTAGAAAGCCGGAAGTGCGAATTTCTAGAAAGGCAAAAATAATCGTGGAGAGTGACCTGCCTTGGATAGAGGCGTTGGGCCTTTTCAGGCATTGCCTAGAATTAGCATCGGTGGGATTGGTGGAGCCTTCTTCCTCAATAATGTCGGCGGGAGGATTTTCTTTTTCGGCTGCATCGGCTATGGGATTTGAAGGGTTAGAAAAGGAGGAAGATAGCCAAAATTAAAATAACAAAAAAAAATTATAAATATTTTACCTTTTGCTTGCGCTTTCTTCTTCTCCTTTTCTTGTTGATAGATCAATGAGCATGGGCAATGCCTGAAGACCCTATCTTCAATCTCTGAGCATGGTTGAGAAAACCAACCGGCCGACATTTCTTTCCACCAATAGATAAAAATGTTAGAGTCACCAAACCGGGGATCTCTAATCGGAATACTGAAGGATTTCACCAAGTCTTGGTTGAAACTCGTCAAGGTGGTGACTTTTTTTGCATCCTTAAATTCCGCCCGCCAAGAGGAAAGCAAGTTGACGGAATCCATAGGTGGTATTGGGATGCTCTGTATAAAACTAAGTTGGTACCCCGCAGCGGCGGGATAATAGAGCTCACCACCACAATGATAATTGCTACCTTTGTTCACCATTAGGCCGTATGGAAGATCTCGGCTGGCTGATGAGGATGCTCGCCCACATATTATGCCTTTCCTCATTTGTCTCTACCGTAGGAAATGAGGAAAGATCCAGGGCTAGATAATTCGGGAAACGGTGATCTAGGCAAATGGAGAGATGCTCCCTAGTCCTCTCCTGACACTCATAGAAAATCGGAAGCAATCCTCAACATAATGCTTCTGGCGTGGGGCGTTGAGCATGGGCGGGCCCAAAAAAGCTTTATCGTTGGGGCAAACAGTGGTGGGACTTAGCTTCGAAAAGTAGAGTTGGAGCCACAACTGAAAAATCCATATAGGGCCAGAAGCATGATAATCCATGAGTTTAGTGGTTACCTTGCGGAGCCCTCTATAAAGATAGGCAAGAAATATTGGACCCATGGCCACTTGATGGCCATCCACAAGTACCTTCGCTAAGGCTTGGAATTCCTCAGTAATCCCGCCGGATTTTGGGCATGCCAAGAACTTGCACAACTACATCACAAGAAAAGCCACATGCTTAGTGTAGGATACGCCATTGATAGAAGGAGGGTCGGTGGGCTCTCCGCCATGGCCAAGATACGTCTTCACCCAACTCTCGGAAGTCTTATTTGACCTATGGAAATCTAAGCCCGCCTTGAATTCCGGAAGGCTGGTGCTCGAGAAATCATCTCCATGAGGGCGAAGGCCGGCGATAGCGGCCAAGTCTAGCAAGTTGGGTGTTATCATCCCAAAACGGAGCCTCATGCAATTGGTGGATGAAGACCAAAAGCATAGTGCCGCGATGACAAGAGATTGGTCGCAAGGAAAGGCACATCATGCACACAAGAACAATGTATCATAGATTCCAATTTTCCTCCAATGGCCCTTCAATTTTGGTTCTAAAATTTTGAACCAATGATACCAATCAAATTTACCTTTCGCCGAGCTTGAGTGGTCAGATTTCCCGGCAGCAAATGATGCTTTCTTTGATAGGGCCTCTTTAGTTGCAGCGGGATCCATTTTGAGGAGGGTTCCCGTCGGCCAACCTTTGAATGGCTTGGAGCTCTCCCAAACGGTTGCCCATGTGAAGTCTGAAAAGTAAGTTGGGTCATTTCTTGGCTGCGTCACCCACACCTTCGCCACCTCCTCCGAATAGGCAGAGAAAAATGGGCCGAGAATATACTGGGCGGAGTTGGGGAAGGCATTGAGGAAGTAGGCGAATACTTGCTTGCCAAAATCTTTGTCCATGTCCACTTTCATATCTTCAAAAAATTGGGCATTATCATTTGGAATGGATTCCATCCTACAAACATGAAGTAAAATCGAATCAAAGAAACATATAGTGAAGAAACTAAGATTCGAATCAAGAACACAAAGAACATCATGGCACTATTCATACTTCAATGTTTCAACTCCAAACTTTTGAAAGCTACAAATGCATCAAAATCATGCCAAAATCAACCAAGAATTAGTGCAACGTACCTAGAAACTTGCAAATCTCAAGTTTGACGTTGATTCGGGTGAATGCGGTGTGCGAAATGATGAATTTGAAGGAAAAGAGAATATAGGTTTTTGAGAGAAAGCCTTCTAAAAACCTATAGCTATGATGGAGGTGTTTTGTGTGAAAATGAAAGAGAACACTTGGATATTTGTAATATCTAGGGTTTTTAACGGATAGGAAGTTCAAAAGTCCCTCCAATTTAATTGGGGTCTTCCTAAATTCCTACTCGATTCAAAATTTAATAACGTGCAAGGCAAGTAAAGAGTTTCAAAATTCAGAAAATTGAAAGGTTTTGGGTTTCGATTTGCTTACCTCAACACCGAATCTTAGCCAAGCAAGTCGAGGGGGCAATGTTTGAGGGTGGTGGAAATCCACCTAACCCGGGCACGAGAACTAGTCGTGCACGAGAAACGGTTCTTCTAGCTTGGGTATTTTTTATTTTCAACTCCGCATCATCTACCAAGCGTTTCATTTCCGATACATTACTTTGTGTAACTTTGTTGCAAGGTCTAATCCCACCTCCTTTGATTTTCAACAAATGATGTTTCACCCTAGAATATGAACCTTGAAACATGCTTTGACAATAATGACACTTGAAACTAACGTTTCCTCCAGCTTTCTTACTTGATTCAACCTTTGTAACATACTTCCACAGTGGAGCACTATCATCAATTGATTGAGCATGAGAGGAATCCGAATCCCCACTAGAGTTAGCATTAGAGTAACTCATCTTTCCCTAATAACCCAAATTCAAAGATACTCAACAACTAATAACAAGACTTTTATTAAAAATAAAAAAAAGCTCCAAACAGATACAATCATACAAAATACCCACACACAAAAAACGCATCAAAACAGAGAAACAAAATTAAAAATGTGTGAAGCCTAACTTGAGTTTGCAAGAAGGAATCGTCCTTCTTGGTCATGATTTGCAAGAAAGAATCGTCCTTCTTGTTGTGTTTCTCTTCAAAAAAAACAGAAGAAATAATCTTCACCTCACCACCAAATCCAACTCTTCTACTGCTGTGAAGAGGGAGATAAGAAAAGTAAATAGAGATAAAGAACATAAATAAAAGAATTTGAAAACAAAGGGGAAAAAAAATTGAAAAGATACTTACCTTTGCAAAAGCTGGAGAAGAGGAGAAGAGCTGCGCGGAACTGACTGAAGTGGCTGCTGACTCTGAAAATGTGAGATTCATTTAGGTTTAAAAATGTCTTTTTCCACTTTTAACCCATCTTTTTCAAAATATTTCAAATCAGCCCACCAAAGTTTCAAAAATCACGTTAAAACCCCAACTTTTATTTTCAAAATTTCAATCTGGTCCCTGCTTGTCTTGACCATGTCGGAGCTGTGTCTTGACCGTGTCGGTGGCGTGTCTTGACCGTGTCCCAGCCATTGACCGTGTCCAACGCGTGTCGGAGGCGTGTTGGAGCCGTGTTGGCGTGTCGGCGTGTCCGACACACCGACACTCCAACAATTTGGAGTGTCGATTCAACATAGGCTAAGAGGGCAGTTGGGTTTTGTTCCAAGTAGGCATGGATGAAATTGGGCGACTGGGTTATGGAGTTCATGGGCTTTCGAAAATACGGCCGGGGCTTGTGAAAGGGCGGCCGGACCCGCTTGAAAATACGATCGGGCTAGAAGCTGAAGATCTAGCCGGGCTAAGAATCTGCTATGGCCGGGTGTCTACGGCTGATGCCCAGCTGATTCGCAGCTGGAGTTGCGGCCGGAGGTGCCAAAGAGCATGCGATCGGGTTCTTGTTCTGGGTCAGCCAAGATGGAGCTAGGAGGGCTTGAGAGAAACTAGAACTGCAGCCAGAGAGTTGGACCAGTTTGCGTTCAAGTTGCGGCCGTGCTTGTTCTAGTTTTGAAAAGAATGAGTTGCGGCCGGAGTTTTTTGGACTAGAGTGTTAGAATGGCTACGGCTAGAGTATTTAGGTTCTTTGCAAATTGGGCTGAAGGGTTTTGTTGAGTTGGAAGTTTAATTGTCTTGTTATATATATATATATATAAATAATTAATGAGTTCAAATAAATGGGGTTGGAACATCAGGATATGCGGCCTGGCTGGAGAGAAATTATAGAATAGTACGGTATCACCACGTTATCTGATAGTACTTCCATTCAAAAATTGACATGTGTATTATTTTTATAAGAAATTAAACTATTGTTCCAGTTGGATTTGCAACTCCAATTTTACCCTTCACAGCAAAATTAAAAAAATTGTTAGAAAAACAGAGAAAATGAAAACAACCCCTACCATCGCACTGACACCATCACCCGATGGCCCTCCCTCTCTGTCTTTCCATTACTCGATGTTCATTCAAATGTTTCAGTAAATTAGTATTTCAATTTGATAATGATTAAAGCCTCTTTGTTTGAATATGGACCAATTTGCAATGATTAGAGATCTTGCAGGTGCTTCCATGGGTTAAAGAGAAGTTGCAGTTTCAGGGAAAGAGACGAAGGGCAGGCGGAGTGACCAAATTCGTAATAATATCTTCATGTCTAACACACACAACGTGATTGAAAGACTTGCTACTATGGGTTTGATGCTTGCAGGACTGGGCAAATTGCTATGCACCTGATTAACAAATTGAAATGGCATTTGGGTCTTCTACACCGTATTGTTCGTTGAAGAAAGGAGCTTGCTTGGCACAATTGGGGAGAAGGGCAATGATGGGATGTGATCTGATTGCAAAAATACAGAAACAGAGGAATGAAATAAGAGGATGGGGGCGGCAGCCATGGGAGGCAGAGCGATGGCACGACAGTGAGATTGAGGGCGAGCGATTGTTGCTGGAACATTTTCTCTTATATTTCTTTTAATATTTTTAATTTAAAGGGTAAAATTGGAGTTTCAAATACAGCTGGAACAAAAAGTTTAATTTCTTATAAAAATAATAAACATGGCAAATTTTGAATGGAAGTACTACCAGCTGATGTGGTAATACCGTATTATTCTATAATTTCTCCTGGCTGGAGGGTTCAATGCCCTCCTTTATTTAAATCCGTATTTATATAATATATATATATATATAAAAGTAAACAAATATGAACATGGACGGGGTCTTTTTAATGGGCCAAATTGGGGGATGTTGGGCTGTCATAATGTGATAATTTTATTATAAAATAGTTGGCCATTTAAGAGAAATCGGAGGCCCAAGTTTAAGCCACCGATTCGAGCCCAGATTTCCGGAGGATTATGTGCACGTGACGGAGGCCTCACAAGGAAAGAAATCAAGGAGTTTTATAATAATTCTAAAAGTTCCAAAGCAAGGAAGAATCAAGCATGTCAGAATATTTTCCATCATTGCAATCCCACAGATTTAGGGGGGCTTCGAAAGGAAAGAAGTTTTAAAAGAGTTGACCTTTGGCCATTCAATGGCCAGCCCATGGGCCGACGAATGCCCTATCTAAACCTCACCAAATGAAGACAGAGGACATACAACATCAAACAAACAAACCTATTTTTCGTCTTGCACTTTTCTTTTCCTAGACTTAGGATTTTATTTTCAAGCACCTAGTGTAGCGAGTTCTTCCTTTTTCTAGTGTAAGTTTCAATTCATGTTCAAGTTATATTTTCTTGTCATTTAAATTCAAGTTTATTTTCATCGCTTTGCTTTTCGTTGTAATCACACTTCTATTAAGTTTAATTTCAAGTTTATTTCAGTTTATTGTTCTTATCGTTCTTATTGCTTTTATTTCGTTCTTGCTTTACTTATCGCTTTGATTTACTTTATCGTACTTTAATTCTTGTGTTTACGTTTACACACACATTTAGTTTAGTTGCATTATTTTTACTTAAACCCTAAAAATCACAAAAACATTTGTACGAAACCTAACCATCCTCGAGCCTGAGAAAGTGAAAGAACCTAGGCCAAGAAGAGGTTCCTTGCTTGACCGATCAATCGTCTGATTAGAAGTTAGAAGCGCAACGCATCCATCCACTCACATTCCATTCAAGCCCAAATTTGTGGCTTGGTGGTGGCATGCCCCCATCCAAAAGAAGAAGGACCAAAAACTCCTTCCGTCGGCCTACCCGGCTGAAAAGTGGGAAATAGTATTAATATTGAAAACTAAGAAGTCATGTAAACCTTGGCCAAGTTTCTTGGATGGACTCATTGGAATTCCAAGTCACCCAACATTGGTGGATTATGTTCAATCAAAATTAGAGACTCCGGAAGCCACATCGTCTCATCAGATGTTAAGCCCAAGTCCTCGGAGGTCCAAGCCCGACCCGCGGAAGTAGGCCCAAAACCTCAGGATGTTTTCATGCACGTGACAAGATCCATCTAAGGAACAATCAAAGAGAGTCATGTCAATCTGGAACATTCCTAAGGATGAGAGAATCAAGTGATCAGATTTGCAATATGATGATCTCATTCGAATCAATTCCGCGAATTTAGGAAGCCACACAAGGAAAGATTTTGAACGAAGTTGATCTTTGGCCATTTAATGGCCAGCCCATGGGCTGACGAATGCCCCTATATAAACTACATCAGACAAAGAGCAAAAGACTTGACATCAGACACAAAAACCTACTTTTTGTCTTTCAATTTTCTATCCCTAGACTAGGTTTTTATTTTCCAAGCAAGTAGACTAGATCAGTTCTTCACTTTCGTTAGTGTAAGTTTAATTTCTTACATTTTCCTTTATGTTGTTTTAAGATTCAAGTTTATCGCTTTATTTTTAATTGTTATCGAATTCTCTTTAAGTTTAATTTAATTTCAGATTGCTTTATTTTATTGCCTTTATCGTTTATATTGTTCTTATTTCGTTCTTCGTTTAATTTATGTTTATCTATTGCTTTGATTTACTTTATCGCACTTTAATTCTTATTTTTAAATTCAATCGCATCTTTTAATTTAATTTGCATCATTATTATTAAAATCTCAAAAAATACTAAAATACTCATACGAAACCTAACCATCCTTGACCCCGAGGAAGTGAAAGAACCTAGGCCAAGATGAGGTTCTTTGCTTGGCCGATCAATCGGTTGGTTAGAAGTCAGAAGCGCGAACATAACAATCCAACTTTTTCCATTCAAGTTAGTCAGTGGCTTGGTGGTGGCACGCCTACGCAATCCAAGAGAAGAATGACCAAAAGTTCCTTCCATCAGCTACCTCGGCCGAAAAGAGGGAAACACAATGGAATATGAAGAAAAATCATTCTCTTATTACAATTACTAGTATCTCCAAACATGTGAGGCATTTTCCCCATATCTTAGAATGAGGTTAGTATTGACATTCTTAACGAATCCATTTCGTGAAACAAGCTCTACCTAGTAAAAGCGGTAATTTTCAAATCTAATATGACAACTGCCATAAAAAGCACAGTTACCTCTCATTCCATAAGTACGAACAAGAAGTTCTCTAGTTGCAATGTCAAGGCACTTTTTACAATTTTCGCTAGAAAGATCCTCAATACATTTAGGGCATGTTTACGTATCAGTAATGGGTATGGGAGGAAAGGGAATGATTTCCATTCCTGACTTCCCCTGCGTTTACTTGCAATCAGGAATGAAAAAATAAGTGGGCCCCACCTCAAAATCCGTAATCACATCCCCTCAAAATTGGGTATCAGATCACCTAGGGGGGAGTAGTCGATACGATTCCCATTCCTGTTTTCTCTTAATAACTTCCAAAAATACCTTTACTACTTTACCATAATTCCAAAAAACCCCAAACCCTAAATAAATAAATAAATAACTCACACCAAGAAGTTCCAAGACGCTCCAACTTATTTTTCACATTATCGTTGCAGACACAACCTCCCATAAGCAGCAACAACGCCTTGTGCTATGTAAATCATTCTATCTATCAACATATTGATTCCTCATGTTTACACCGCCTTACTAGTTTGCTACTGGATTAGTTTGGTCTCCTTAGCCAATTTGAGAATTATATATGTGCTGTGGTGAAAATGTGCAGGGCATTTTAGTAATCAAATTAATTTGGATTCTGATTCATGAAAATTAGTAAACAATAAAAATGGGAATCAACCCCATTCCTTAACTAATTTCATATGTTTAGTAAACAGCTTAATGGGAATGATTCTTCCCATACCGATTCAGTAGTTCCCCGATTCCTAAATTCTCTGATTCCTTACTTTCTCCATTACTAATACGTAAACATGCCCTTAGTCGCACCATAAAGTGAAATAACTTTTGATATTTGTAGCTTCCCGCGAGCATACAATGTTTGGCCAACTATTTTAGAGCATATATGGGCTAACAATTCGTGAACTTTCCCATGCATAAAATACATAAATAAGGGATCACCAACGATTTTGGTATTTATCTCATAAAATGCATTATATGAGTCAATTACATTAAGAAAATTTGCATATGAGTATTTTAAGAGACAACATGCGTCGCAAAATATAGCTCCTCGAGTGAACTGACATGGCTTTCGAAGCTCTTGGCCTGCTTCTTTTTTTGGTAACAACTCTTGGCCTGCTTCAATGATACATTTTATGCATAGTGTGTCGTGGTTGGCTTTTTTCATAGAATTCCAGCATTGGGCTAGCCCATATACAGAAGTTTTTGTTTCTTTTATATATTTAGCTGTGCTGCTGATGACTCCACTGCGATATCCTGAATGTGATATTTCTTTAGACAATACATGTATTAGTAACCTAATTTTAGTTGATTGAAACATTTATGTCCCAAAATACGTCCTCCAAAGGTTTTATGAAGAAAAATAGTGTATAAGAAAAAACTTAAAAGGATTAATATAACATGTTCAAAAATTGAATTTGGATTCAATTGAACTCTTAAAACAAAGACATATATATATATATATATATATGACAATCATGAAAAAACCCAAACTTTTCTATAACTTGGAATTTACTGACTGGGATTGGAATACGTTGCAAATGAAGTGAAGCTGAGAAACTGAAAGTAGAAATTCTACAATGATGAAAGTGAAAAACTACCGATAGTGAAATTTGGCCTAAATAAACATTACGAAGGTAAGCGTTGTTGGTTAAGCTAAAAAAACTAGAGCAAATGGCAGCAGCATCAGCAGTAGGAGCCCCAACCTGTCACCGGCTCCACTGCCTCCTCCACCGCCCATCACCGCCATCTTCTTCCTTCTCCCTTTTCCTCAAACCCCTTCTCATCTCCACCACCACCGTCTCCACGACTCCATTCATCGCACGCCGTAGAATTATCTCTCCTTCCCTTCCTTCCCTCCCTTCTCGTCCTCTCCTCTTCTGCCACTCTTCCACTCTCTCCCACTCTCCTCCTGCCCCCAAAGCCTCTCTACAAGAAGCAGAAGAAACCCAACAACTTGAAATTCCAGAAGATGATGATAACGATAATGGTGAGGAAGCCGAGATTGAAATTGAGAACTTGGATAATAAGGAAAATGCCCAAGTGGGTTTGGAGTCTTCTTCGGGTTTGAAGAGAGATGGGGTCAAGCCACCAAGCCTTACGGTGAAAGAAAAAAAGGAACTTGCGTCCTATGCTCACAGCTTGGGGAAGAAGCTCAAGTCCCAGTTGGTGGGAAAGTCCGGTGTTACAGCCAGTGTTGCAGCTTCTTTTGTAGAGAATCTTGAATCCAACGAGCTTCTCAAGGTAATTTGTTCATTTATGAATTAGTGTTTTTCTTTTTAAAGAAGAATTTGGTGGTTGAGTTAGTACCCAGTTGGGGTTTAAGGGTTTATGCCCAAATTGAGGGATATTTTTTGTGCTAGTGTGAAATTTGTCTGCTGTTTGTTGATGAGGCAAGTTGCATTTTCTCAGATTTGTCATAGGAATGGATTGAAGATAATTGAAGTCTTATCTTTTTTCTTTTTGTCACAGAAGTGTTTACATTTTTGGTTTCTCAATTTAGGGAGTAGAAGATTGTTGATTCTGATATTTATGGAATGCATATGGGGTAGCTTTCTTACTTCTCTTTGAATATCTAGTAGTAAGGGGTTTTGGTTAATAAATTTTGAAATCTCAAATTGAAGTGATCTGATGAACTCATTATTCTGATAGGGTTGCCCATCTACTTGCTAAACATGTGTTGTTATGTCATGAGATGTCTGCTTGATGATTCTGCTAGCCTACTGCTCTGTAATAAAATGTTGTCTTCTGATAAAAAGGTCATAATTCTAGGCTCTATTGATAGTTTGCGAGGATCATACTGAAAACTATTTTGCACATACCGGACCCGAATTGTTTTAGGATTAGGGCTTTGTTGAGTTGAGTTGAGCTGATTTGGAACTAGCTCTTGATTACACTGCATAAGGCACAAGCTTCCCTTACAATCAGTTACTCCAAATTAGAAGAAAAACCTTGTACCGTAGTTTATAACTGTACAATGTTTGTAGCATACTCTATGGTTTAGACTTTAGACTTTAGAACCTGATATGGAAAACTCCCGAACAGCCCTCCAAGGGAAGGTAGATGTAAACAAAGACTAACTCGGACAAGATGAGTTCTTTTTAGAAAATTATCGTAATAGTCTGTATTTCATTTGTTGTGTGTCATTCTGTTTTCTCTCTTTATTTTACTTTTACCAATTGAAAGTGAAGAACTGAAATATAGGTGTGCTTAGCTAAACATAGTGCCATTTAATGTTGTGAACAGGTAAAAATACATGGAACATGCCCGGGAGAGCTAGACGAAGTGGTGAAACAATTGGAGGAAGCAACTGGTTCAGTTATTGTTGGTCAAATTGGTAGAACAGTGATTCTATACAGGCCCAGCCTAACCAAGTTGAAAGCAGAGGAGAAAAGGCAGCAGATGCGGAAGGTATTTGTGAGACGAAAGACGTATTCAAGACCCACATCGGTGGAATTTCAGAAAAAAGGAGAAAGACCAAGAACATTTGGGCGTGATAGCCGAGGAAGAACTAGGGTCTAAATTCCTGTCACATTAGGGTTATGGTAATATTATTCTGGAACTGTGTTGACAAGGTTCTGGGGGAAGGTGTTCTTACATTTTACCTTCAAAGCTTTGCATTGTGTGGATACTGTGGAATTTTTGTTGCGAAGTCAAATTTAACTGGGATCTTGCTGAAAGATGGTGCATGTGGCTGGCATCGGTGACCATAATGGCGAAGGGTCTTCTTGTTCTCTTCCGTAGTATCAGAAAAATTGAATCTTCACTTCTAATCATTCTCAACTTAGAAAATAAAAAAGAAAGGTTTCTTGAAATCATTTTCTAAATTATGTTTGGTTGTGATGCTTAATTAAGTGTGAATATCAAATTGTAAGGCATAAATTGAATCCCAAATGCAAATGTTACTTTAAATTATATAAAAAATAGGAATTGGTTTCATCGTTGAACTTGTTCACCAATTGGATTGATCAACACCCAATTAGTTTACAAATAAAAACTGTGAATCTTTTTCTAGTCATTTATGTATGGAGCTTCTCTTTCTGTCTACAGAACAATTACAACAATTGATCAAAAGAGACCGCAGCTGCTTATAATTACTTTCTTGACGCCAACATTGCTTCCATCTGTTCTTTGGATCTTGAAGTAGAACCTTGAACGTTCCTAGACACAAGAATAGTGCCAACCTCATTTTTGGCCACAGGGATATTGTGCATCTAATGTGATCATAATTGCTAATCTGTAAAATGATAACACTGCAACATGAATTTGATCCACGCTGAGATGTTGCCATTTAGCTCATATGTTCATATGATTCCTAGATTACACAGCTCTGAGTTTTTCCAATTTGTAGCGGCTCATATCTTCAGAGAAAAGAATGCCATCGGGGGAT
Source organism: Prunus kanzakura (assembly GCA_020521455.1). Taxonomy (NCBI): domain Eukaryota; kingdom Viridiplantae; phylum Streptophyta; class Magnoliopsida; order Rosales; family Rosaceae; genus Prunus; species Prunus kanzakura. The sequence goes on from BPUM01000821.1 coordinate 588,598, forward strand.
ATCAGGCGTCGTAGAGAGAGGAAAAACCGTGTCTGCCAATGAAAGCTTTGTATTCAGATAAGTTCAAATAGGTAAATATTTAGACATGCAAGTCATAGTGATATTGGTCTTTACCCATTGGAATGCTACCAGTGCCCACCAGCAGCCTGCTAAGCCATATCCGCTACTGCTCAACAGCTGATGAAAGAAAAGTGTGGATGCATAAAGAACCAATAACTCTTGAAGTAGACACCAAGAGATTTAAAACAGATCTTACCAGCAATAGAAGTCCACCTAAAGAGAAGCATCCGCTCATGGACAGACTAATAAATTTTAGATCTCGTCCAGCCTGAAAAAAGAAAATTCTGATGCTTGAGAAAAAGTTTGTGCCTATGATGTAAGAGAGCTCTCTATAGTAATATAATAAAATAAAAAACAATAATTCGAAGCAAGTTTGGACTCCAAATCGTGGCATTCAAAAGGGGGTCTTTCTTTAATTTGTAATTTGGATAATCAGCAAGTAGCAAAAGATTTAGCAAAACAATATAGCTTGTTGAGTATGTGCTTGTGCTGTCGGATTTCAAAAACAAAAAAGAAAAGCCTACTTCCAGCAGAACAGAAGTTCCGGAACACTAGAGTGCATAAATGAGATTTGGGAGACTTGTGTATTTCTCTCAAGTGGTTATTGTTGTGATAGAAAACAACATGGGATACATGGCAGAAGGGGATGAAATGCCTAACGTCCCAGTTAACTATAGGCCCAAAAGAACTGAATTTTATCATCTGGGGAAAGGTAAACCATAGGCCAAAAAGTGCATCCCTTGTCCAGCAAAAGCAATGGAATGACGGTTTCCTTTTTTTTTTTTTTAATAAATCGGTAAGCCATAAGTTTTATTAGCAATGACAATACCTGGAAAATCTGACCTCAGATGGTGACGAGTTGGGGTATATATTAGTCTGATTTTCCCAAAGCACAAGAAAAAAAAAAGGAAAAAAAAGAAGAAGAAAAGAAGTCCCTTAGCTCAACAAGCTTTCAGTTAAAGTAAGATTAAGTCCTATTAATAGAGACAGAAAATTGAGTTCGCTGAAAGCTAGTGCATGTTTCATGAAGATAAGACAAATCACAAGGAGCATCCATCAGACGTTTGACCATGCCACAGAAAGTAGAATCCCATTCAAGTACACAACATGACTATCAAACTTTACCCTTCCAAGAGAGCTTATATTTCACATTTATAAACAGGATGAACTGTTCAGTGTTTCCACTGGAAACACAGTGCATACATAACTCAAAGTTTTCATCAATCTTTGATCTAAAAGGCAGGCACAAGATGTGCAACCAAAGGCTTATAAGAACATTAGAAAAATCATCATTGAAGATAAAATTGAACATACCAGCAATGTTCCCTCAAGGCTGTGAGTGGGGGGAGTCACAGATAATGCAAGAAAATATGGTATCAGCACCTTATGCATCTGCATTAACACATAATAGAATATCATGAGGAATTACACTTGTGGAACCTTTTACAAGTTATTACAACTCATGACCAATGGACTTGTAGAACCTTTTATCAGTTATTCCATCTTTTCATGACCAATGTAAGCCACAGGTGAATAATCAATATGCATGGAGTCAAAAGTTTGATATGATTGGAAGAATAAGTGCTGATGATTCAGTTTAAAAGCAGTTGTCACAACCCTCTTATACTATGTGTCTGGTGGAAAGCTGTAAATATTATAGAAGGATCAATACAATTTATAAAGGAGCTATACAACCCAACTTGATTCTTTCCTTGATCAAGATACACAGCAGCACCTATAACTAATGGCAACAAAAGAAATTTGAATTAGAAGACTTTAATGAGTTTAAGAAAGCAAAGACCAACCTCCTGTATGATCTTCTGATCAGGTGTAAAGATATTGGGAAACAACCATGGAACACATGTTCCAATGATACCTAATACTGAACCAAGTATAGCTCCAATGATGACAAGTGACTTCAGCAGCATTCGAGCCTGTTCGTATCATAAAACTTTCAGAAGACAATGAACAAATAAACATTAATATAGATACAGATTCTAAAAAGGAATAATCTACATTATATTCATTGAAAGGGGAGTATCCTATGTAATTTATTTGTCCACACCAAAATATACACGGAAACTCTTCAAATCTCAACCAGTACAACCAAGATAAAAAATTTGATGTCATCATATCAATAGAATGTTAAGTAGGACACACCTTTGCCAAATTACGATTTACTCCATATATAAACTCAGGCATAAATGATTGCGCAGTTTGAGAGAGAGGTTCACCCCACACCGTACACATGCAGAATGTTTGAATCATGACCTAGTAAATGGCAAGCCATCAATGCACATAACCATCTTATCTCCAAAAGTAAACCACTACTAACATGAAATTTGACCAAAACTAACCTGATGAGCAGCCATGGTATTTGTTCCCATAGATGTTGCAAAATATACAAGGAGGGAGTAGAAAGCAACCTATGCATCACAATATCACTATTAGAGAACAAAATTATATTTTAATTAGGATCCCAAGTTAGATAGAAAATTTTGGTTGCCTAATCTGTTTAGGGGTGTGATCTAGTTTTTCCTAAAGTGACTGAGTTGGTTGTTATTTACTTTCCTTTAGGCCGTATTCTATTTAAACTAAAGCATCTAACTTTCTCCCTTATTTTTCGGCACAGTATCAGAGCATTAGACCTAACCTTCTTTGGGAAAAATATTTCTTTTTCTGTACAAACTTAGCTGTGTTATAAATAGGTTGTCATAATGTTCTCCAAATTTTTTTTTTTTCTCTCCTTTGTTAGTCGAACCGTTTGTTCTGTACTTATAGTAGTCGACATCCGTTGTTCATCGTTTCTCATTGTTAACCATTATAATTTATAAGTCTAGTTTTGCATCATCATCTTTGACATCTTCACTAACTACTATTGCTATTTCTTCTTTTCTATGTTTCTGATTGTGATCCACTGATCCTCATAGAACTCCTGCTGTCCCCTTCTGGTCAGATCTTGTTGTTGGATGTTCCTTTATTGGTTGCTCAAGCGTTGTTTGGGTGCTCCCTAAGTTGAGTCATGTTTGGTTGCTGAATTTATTAAATGTAGTATGACTATTGAATATTTGTTCATAAAAATTTAAAATACATAAACGTATTTATGAAGTTTTGGTTTGAAATTTGTGATGATAATGCCATCTAGTCTGAGAATTTAGAAGTTTTGTCCCTTATCAATTTAAGAGGGAGTGCAAGAGTATCGATGATGTTTAACGAACAATGAAAAATGAGAAAATCGCATCAGACATGATAAAGAAATTTAAACGAGTAAATTGAACCTTCGACATCATTGTCACAAATACTGGAGCAGCAAGCCCAAGTACTGTCAGAAGTTCCTTGGATGAGGGAACAGAGATTGCATAGCCATTGTATCCTTTATTGTTGAGAGCTTCAATCATCATATATCCTGCAACAACCTATTTTATACCAGTCAGTAGTAGTGGAAAAGAAGTTAATGTGCCAATAGGAAATATATTAATATGTTCATCTAGCATACCTGTGACACCATTGTTGCCCATGCTGCACCAGCAATACCATAGCCTAAGAAGCTACACAGAAGCACATCACCAACGGCATTTATGGCACTAGCTACAGCCAAGGCCTTCAAAGGACCCCAGGAATCTTTCATGCCAAGACTGGGAAACAGATTGAGAATATCAGAGACTGAACATGAAGTAACAGCTGCTCACAATCTCATTAACCTCGGCAATTAAAATTCCTGCCAGAGATAACCTTCCCTTAGGCAATAAATAAGTGATTCAAGTCAAAATAAAAATTTTGCCTGATAAAAAGTCAAATTAAGAGTGCTCGTCTCATACTTGTTTCTGAGACAATGAGACGTAAATTCATAAACTTAATTATATCAACTAGATGGTGCCAAATTTCTTTCTTTGACAGTAAATTCTTCTCAGTTCTCCCCCAATAGAATCAATATCCCCTGTGTTAAACAGATATTAAGGCCTCTACCATATCCATTATGTAGAGCAGTTGCTAATTATTTTGAACAAGGAGGACAGGTAGAGCTTCTATCAATTTACTTATTCACTTCTATATCTTTAAATGGTTAGAATTTTATGCTGTAGATAATGCATGGGAAGAGATATGGTAACCTTGCACTCTGAGTAACCCAACCAACAAGAAGTGCAGGCCATGCCAATCCTCGTATCTACCAACAGAAAATAATCAGTCAAATTACAAAGTCATTTAAAAAGAAATCAAGACAGGAATTCTTCTACTGGTTGTAGAAGAACACCAAGTAGAAAGATATGTCAAATGATCATCCGTTGTAACAACATAGGAGCAATCAAGTAAAGAAAAGACTCAGTTTTGATTTCGCCTACTAATGAACAACGGGACATTATTAAGCAATTACTTACTTTTTGAGCACAAATTTGTGTTGCAGAAACATTAGTTTGGACTTCCATCACAAGTATCCATGCACATTAATAATATTAAAAAATAAGACAGGTTCTCATTTATGTGCACCTTCCGTATGATAACCATGAACAATGGCACTAAAAAAATAGAAATACCTCTTAGATCAAATAATCTTGACAAGATAATACACAAATGTCGTTGTCATGCATATGTAACCTAATGACTAAGAGCAAATGTAAATAACAAAAACGAAAAGAAAAAAAGGAAAGACACCTGAACATATGTATTCGCTGCAGAAATAAGTTCCACATTCTTTGATCCAGAAAAGGCTGAAAAGCAAGAATTCATAAGTCAATAATCATCTATGCTACTTTTCGAGACTTGAAAACCTAGTACTATCTGCTATAAAATGCATAAATTAAACAATTGAACAAAATCAAGCACTTTATCTTTCGGCAACGTAAAGATATCTAAAATATGTATCTGTCCTCATTACCCGTTAGTGCCCATGGACCAATGAACCTTGTAAATAAAAGCATTAAGAAGCCACAGGTCAATCCAACAAAGAGCAAATTAGATATCTGATGTTGCACTTCATTTTTATCCTGCACCAATACTAGATAGTCAAAGAAATACAATAAAAGTCATGGAAAATAGAGATCTAAGTAGCAGATGAATCCAGCATGAGAATTCATAAGTATACATAACAGAAGTTTGTCTCAGGAAAAAGAAAAGAAAGAGAAAGCAAGAAAACACGATTTGATGCCAAAGCAATAAATGTAGTCTGTTACAAATTACAATGTAGTGATAACAAATATACACACTGACAGTGCATGAACATCTCACAAACAAAACCTCATGCCCATGCTCACAAGCAAGTCATCAGCTATCATTATATTTGTTCTATTAGAGAAGTCTTGTAATGAATTTTCAAGAAAAGACAACTTATCCAATGGGAAAAACTTGTCCCCACCTAACTATGGCCCTTTGAGTTAAATCCATTTTCACAAATTGACTGAAATGACTATACATCCCCGGACTGCGTAGTTGTCTTGGAAAGACTAATATATCAGCAATCATGAATCATGTTTATAGAATATGGGCACAAAAAATACCCAAAAGATGAAAGTTTCATGTCTAACTCATTTTCTTATCAACACCTACGCAATGCACACTTTTCCAATATCCTAAGAGAAACTAACCTGTCTTGCAAGCGAAGTGGCAACCATGTTTGAAGTTGCAATAGAAAGGAACATGAACACATAGCTCATATAATCACACATTACAGTTCCAGGGCCTGCACAGAAAATAGTAAACAGAGCTCAGCTAAATTTCCACCATTACCTAAACAAAAAAACAAAAACAAAAACCCAAGTAAATTTGAACTAAGTACCTAAAGCAGCAAGCTCAATAGAGCTTCCCTGACCAATGACCACAGTATCTATGAGACTCATAAGTGGGCCACATATCCAGAGCCCCGTGGCAGGTCCCGTAAACATTGCAATCTCCTTCATTTGATTCCATAGACTCGGATTCTCCAACTCTTCTTTCTTCACCTCCACAACTTCTCCAGACACCGAAGCATCATCTTCCCCATCTCCTACGCTACGATTTCTGGCTCTATCGTCGAGGTTTTCGCTAATGCAACCTGTGGCGAACCCATTACGACGTCGTACTGGAGCCGAGAAGCGTAGTTTTGGGAGGCGAAGTGTGTGGGTAACGCGTGAAGTGAAAGAGAGAGATGGATTGCTGAAGAAGAGTGAAGGTTTGGAACGAGAGCTGTGGGTGGGGATTTGGAGGAGACAGTAGTGAGGAGGGTGAGCTATCAGGGTTTTGGTTTGCATTTTTTTTTGTTTGCTTTCCGGGAAAATTGGGCAGGAAAATCTCCGCCCGGGAAAGAAAAAGGAAGAAAGTTTGAAGAGACGACGACGAAGACCAACAAATTTGAAGAGGAAACCTTGGTCATTTGCCATTGGTCAATTCAAATAAAATGGGTTAACTCCACGTGGAGGGTTGGGGTCTTTTCTTCCATGTAGGCTTTTTGTTGTAGCTTTTTATTTTGGGAAATAGCTTAAAATGCCACCCTTTTCATAATTTTAATTAAAAACACCACCCCTTCCCAATTTTTTAACAACTACCACATATAAATACATATTTATTGTGGACTGATTGTACCCATATCAGTTTTTCAGAAATTGGCTTCTCTCTCATCTCTCTTGGCTCTATCTCTTCGGCCCGTCTCTCTCCCTCGTGTACCTCTCTCTCTCCGACGAAATTGTCTTTCTCCCTCAGCAGTGGCTGTTCATCCTCTCCACGGTTGACATCCACGAGGTACTGTTCATATACATTTTCTTTGAAATTTGGGGGTTTTTGTGAATTTGGTTTATGGTGTATGGATTTGTAAGAAATTGGTTTAGGGTTTTAGTGTTTAAGGGTTACTCAGAAATTGGGTTTGGGTTTATGGGTTTCTATGAACTGGGTAATAACTCACCCACTCTCACTCGCTCACAGGAACTGTTCACAGAGGGTTTAGGGTTCATTTTGTCACAGAACGTTTGGGCTTCGTTCAGCTTTGTCTGGGTAAGTCCCAACTATCTATATTGTTTGATGAGATATTAAGCTCTGAGTTCTGTGATTTCTACAAGAATTAATTCCACAATATTCTGATTTTACTTGTTCAAATCAAAACAAAGGAAGGGACGTTGTTTATGGATGGGTAATTGTCAAAAACGACTTCTGGAATCCACATGCTTATAATCAAATTTTGTAGATTGTCAATGGTCCACAGTCCACATTTGAGACCGAGAACGCCTCAGCCATCACTCTCCATCGCTCATTAGCTTGTTTCTTCAGAAGACAAATCATTCTCTCAAGCTCTTTTCAGAATTCGATCATCTGGTCAGTTGATTCAATTCTCTTATGAAAATTTATTTGAAGTCTTATACATAGTTTTTGCTCTAATTTTTCGTTTTGAATTATTCGTTAAAGTTTATTTATTTGTTCATTTAAAATTTTGGAATTTATGAGATATCTGGTCTGGGCTTGAGATTACCCTAATTTATTGTTCTTTATTGTGATTGTGATTTTAGCTAAGGATTGGGTGATGTGTTTTTGTTTTGGGTTATTTGATATGGTTTTGAGATTGGTTCCATATCTATGATTTTGGTTAGTGTTAAAGTAAATAAATGGGTATTTCATTCTTGCGGTTTTTGTGGAGGTACACCATTGTATCATGCTTATTTTCTCTTCTGATGATATGGTTCTATAATGTATTTGTTTGGTCAAGCTGGTTTGATAAGTGCATGAGCTGTGCTGAAAAGTGGCAAAAAAAACTTAAAATGCAGAGCAATAGGCTCCTTAAATACACAATTTTGCAGAGCAAAAGGTGCTTTTAGATGTAAAAAATGCTTGTTTGAATACAATAGTGGGGTAATAGGCTCTTTGAATACAATGATATAATAATAGGCTATTGATAAGTGCTGAGTTTGTTTTGTTTTGTTTATTTTTTTAAATATGTGAGCTTAATTATGAATTTGAATGCAATATTTTTGAACAATTGATTTATAATAAAAAAACGACATGCATACATTCTGAACAACAACTCTTTGATCATAGGATATTGGTATTGCTAGTAGCTAGTTATTAGTATTTGTGTCCAAGAAGACCCCATTGTGAGCACAACTTTGACAGAGTCGTTATAGAGATAAGAGGTGCTAAGAAATTAGATATTCTGATTTGTTCAATTGCATTGCACCATCTTATTATAGTTACAGCTAACCTCAACTGGCTTATTGAACAGTTGCAATCGATAAAAGAGTTATAACCAGAACTATTTATTTGGGTATGACAATTTTGTAAATGGCTTTGAGCCGTTGAATTAGTAGGTCAGTTGTAAATAGCTGGGCTTTTGTTTATGCTCTGTATTTTTTGTTTATTTTTCACTTAATATCTTATAATAGGCTGTTGATAAGTGCTGATTGTTTATTGCTTGTTATTGTCTAGATTGCAACGGACTGAAATTATTTTTATAATATTGGTGTGTAGGGAAATATGGTTTCTCCAATTAAGTTGATGATTGCAGAGGAATAAAAGTTCCAAGGAAAAGCATTGTCCCCATCCCATACAAAGACTGCAATCAGTACCATAAAGGAGAAATTCAGTCAGCAATAGCTACGAAGGTTTGAAGAGAGCTGTTTTGGTCATCGCCTACTGATTGAGGACCTGAAGTGGACTTCGCCAATTGTCCACAGCTTGTTACTGAGGAAGGCTGATCTGAAGACAGTTTCCCAAGTGAACAGGATCAAATTCATCGTTGGCAATAAGGTGATCCAATTCACAGCGCATCAATTTTGCGTCATCACAGGGCTAAGGTTTGGAAACCTTCGCTTCATTCCGATTGCCACTAATGAGAACTGCTCATTGAAAAGGAAGTACTTTGGCAACGATAAAACTATCAACCTTTTGGAATTAGAAAAAGCCTTCCTCGACTGCGCTGATGCGGACAATGTATTGAAGCTCGGATTTGTATACTTTGCTGTTTTTGTGCTGTTGGGCAGTGAAAAACATGTCCACATTGACATGCGATATTTGAAGTTGGCGGAAGACCTTGAAGAGTTTGTGAAGTATCCATGGGGTGCTGTCTTATGCCAAGACAAATGTGTCACTTCTGAGGGCACTTTGTGCAGATTACCAGCGAGTGAAAGTGCCCAAAAAAGCTGCGAAAACAAAAAAAAAAACTGAAAAGAAAGCAAAGACAATGGCAACTGGTAGACCAAGAGAGTACCACCTCAAAGGTTTTGTCTTTGCACTTCAGGTGAGCAAATTTTCATTCATGTTTAAGTTAAATTTCATTTGTTTACAGTGAGTGACATTTTCTTCCTCAAACCAGATTTGGGCTTATGAGGTATTTCCTGTGTTGGCAGCACTACATTTGGTGGTGCACGAAGATAATGCCTACATCTCTCGTATACTACATTGGAGGAGCAATACTTCGCCTCGTTTTCATGAGCTAATGAGCCAAGTATTTGAGAACCGTGAGGTTAGTTATGTTTTTAATGACAATGGGGGGCGGATCCGTGGCACCACAAATTTGACACAAGTTTTGACACAATTTTTTAACCATTAGATTAGGCTACGATGAATGGTTAAGATTAAACAAACTGATTCTTTTTCTTTAAATAATTATTTGTTGAAATTAATTTTAATTAACTTACTATAATATTTTATCTCTCTTCATTTATGTTTTCCCAACTTCCTAAAAGCATTAACATTTTCTCTCACGTCATCTTCTTCTTCATGCCTTTACTTATGTTTTTTTTTTCTTCTTCCAATTCTTCTTTCTGCCTTTGACAATTTCTATCATTAACAGCACTAAACAAGTAGCTCTTCTCCCTCCCATATTTCACATGTTAGGCATTAATTTTTTTTCCCCTAAGATTTCAATCAATATAATAAATAAATGGTATGATCCAATTCTCTGAGTATGAATTTTTTTTTTCTGATCCTGTCTTTTTATTCGTTTGGGGTTTGGTTCAACTACTGTCTTTCTCTATCTTGCAGCAAAATTTGGAGAGGTTAATCTTGTAGTCTTGTATGTTGGTTCTTTTGTTAATTTCTTAAGCTTTGAGTCTCTAAATCCTTGGATTACTTTCTATTTGAATTTCTTTTTCTTCTTACATTTGTGGATTTCTTAATGTCTTTTACCATGAGAAGTTCAAGTTCATTCTCAAACAATTTAGCATCTATTTGTGCCTAATAAATCTCGGTCGTAAAACTGACCGAAATGACTTCCTCTCGGCCCTCGCACCAGCCCATAAACTGGAACGTGGCGGTTCGTTAGGCATTTGCCTTCCTAAAAGACAAAAGAAAAGCTGCGAAGGCGGAATCCTCTCGGCCTCGCGACCGCGGTATTATAGGCCGAGGCCGAAGGGTGTAAGAGACACGGCCGAAGATCTTAAGGTTAAATCACCACGTGGCAACAAGGTCCCACACTTCATTTAATGAAGTAACGCCTCTGACTAAGCAAACCCACTAGATGCAAAAAAGCATTTAATGCACGGGGGAAGAAGGGAAGTGACTAAAGTCAGGGTTTGGTGATGGAAATCAAAGTGGTTAGGCGCAAACATTCTTACAAAATTCTTACAGCTTAGGTCACCAAACATCAGACCAGAGCATTAAATGCGTCCCCACGGCCAAAGGTCCAAAACCCACGATCAGGGCGGCGGCCGAGATTTACCGGGATTTATGGGGTCACACCACCATGCTTCACGATCCCAAATGCCGATTTGACTACCCACTTGCTCCGATCAGGCTCCACCATGCAGATCTTTTAGCCTCGATTGTCCCTCCATGACTCCTCCTATAAATACTAAGCTCAAGCTACATTCAAAGGGTTCAAACACCAAACCAAAAGCCTCCCACGGAGCAAATTATATTTTCCTGTCATTTATTTCTTGTAATGCACTTTCAATACCTTTACTTGCTTTCCTAGGAGTAGTGATAGTTTGTAAAGAAAATCCATTCATCAATATATCATACGACCCTTGATCTTCAAGGCGCCGGAGCACCATCTCTATTACTCTCTCATTCACCCCATATATCATACGATCGTCGCTCTCTAAGCAACGCGCCGGAGCACCACCTAAAACCCACCATCAACACCACCACTAAACGGCCTTGTAGCTCAGGCCGTGAACCTGACGGCCGAGATCAGTTCCTCTCTCGGCCACAATCGTTTGATTAGAAGTCCAACTCAAACAGGCGCACCACTTAACCATTTACCCAAACACATCACTCTCTCGACGCACGGTAGACCGTGCTGGCACGCCCGCACACAACCACACCGCATCCAAAAGAAGGACGTCACGTGTCGACGCATATCCCCTCGCCCCGGAGCACCAGGCCGTGAGATTTGTGAGCCTAACAACATCTAACTATAGCAAAAAGTATCCATAGCTTCTTAGCACAATTAACAAATAAGATTTTCAAACAATCTCTAGAATATTTAGGGAAAATTGCATGAAGTGTTGGAGTGGAAAAATCTAGAATAGATCCTTGCGTGTTTGGAGATCAACTCAGAACTTTGTTTCCAGATAAAGGAAAAAAAATTAAATCAGAAAAAAGTTCAAACTCAAAACGTGAGAATAAATGAGATTAGAGGAGATGGAGAGATTATAGCCTACATTTATGTTACCTTGAAAAGTGGTGTGTTTAATATTTTATTTTATTTGTTATGTTATTGAAATAAAATAAATAAATAATAAAATCACATTTAATCTTAGCCCTTGAAAGTGCTTGCATCTAAAGGCTATAAAATTGTGTCAAAACTTGTGTCAAATTTGTGGTGCCATGGATCCGCCCCCATGATAATGTTAGGTATATGAAAATATAATAAGTTTACTAATATGTATTTTGTTTGTGTAAATTTCAGGTTGATGTGTAACTTCTCCCGCCATCTGTAATTGACAAGCAGCAGCCCTATTGGACTTGGGGTGACAGTGTTGACGACACTGAAGAACTTGTTGAGTTGTTTGGCGATGATGCTGAACAAAAAACCAGCACTTCTGCCTCTGTAGAAGAAAAAGATGAGGACATTGACGAAACTGCTAGCCTTCCGTCGTCTTCTAAGGCAAGCATTACCTTTTTTCCAATATATATGTCATAATACCATAGGAAAATAATCGCTGTATTTGGAAATATTTTGGAAATATTGTAACATTTGCATTATAACTGAACGCAGGGTAAACTCGCGTCCACTGAGTTATGCACTTTGAAGCGTGACTTTCAAAGGACAAAGGATGAATTGGCCAAAGTACCCGGTTCGAATCGAGCACTTCGCAACAGAGTGCATGAGTTGGAAGAACTTGTACGGACGGAGTCATTGAAACGTGAAAGAGAGTTTGCAATAAATAAAAAGTGTGTGGAGGATTTTGGCAACACCCTCGCTTCCATGGAACACTATTTTAAGCTGGAGATAGAGCAGCTGAAAAAATGAAATAGTGGGTTGAATGAAGGTGGGGAAGGACATGAGGACCTCGGTAGTCCTCAAATGAATGAAGGAGGCGACAATGACTTGTCGCCATTACATGACTATGTTAGTTCGCCTATAGAACCAGCAGCAATGGAAACACAAGTCTCCGGTGATGGAGCTGAACACTCCGCAGCCATGGTAGTCGAAGAGGCATAAATGGTCGCTTCCGTTCCTCACTTACAAGTGCATGAAGCAGCTGAGCATGCACAATTCGAGAAGCTGCCTACCCCGGAAGATGTGGCCGGGTGTGACGAAATCTGCAAAAGACTCTTGTTTTTATTAGAAGATTGGAAAATAACTGACAGTATGCCATCGGGAGGTCCGATGAATCCTCCAAGTATACCCAAAGTTAGTATGGCTGGTGATGAAGAAGGTAGTGCGAGTGTTGAAAAAAAAGAAGTGGAAGGTAAAGGGTGCAGAAAGTAGCGCCCGGCCCAGACATTGTTGAGTCCATTTACTGATCCTTTGAGAAAGAAGAGGACGATAAGTGTGTCGGATGCGACTGCAACCCCGCCATGTTTTGATCCATCAAAACCCCTGCCCATTGAAGATGTGAAGGCAGTAATAGAGTTTTGCACTGCCTGGAAAAACAATATCAGGTTAGGATTCTTTACCTTCTAAATCCAATCTTCATGTTATGCTAGTATGTGCTCATATAGTAATGAGAAAATGCAGAGTTTGCTTTAATATACATGTGTATATTTGTCATGAACAAAGTCAAAATTATGAGATGAGTACAAAATTCACCGTTTCAAGTTTGCCTATTGTAGTGCGGAGGTGCAGCTGGAATCATGTTCAGTGGGCGTTGACTTTTTCTACAAACTGATCGATGATACGAAATGGATTAGCTCAAGGGTAAGAATACACAAATCTCTACTTTATTACGATAATTCAATTGTTTTCTCACCTTTATTAAGTGTACAATTGTATGAAATTGTGCTGATATTATATACGTCAACTTTCAGCACCTGGACATGGCAACCTTTCTCATCTGGAAAAGGCAACTCTCTCATCCGTTGGTATTTGGAACTCACTGGACAACGGTAGATTATTGCTTGCAGGTAAACATGTTACCATGTTACATTCATTGCTTCATTTGCTTTCGGTTGTCATTATGTAATATGCCTCCATTTCAATGTCTGCAGCAATTTCTAGAGCCGGTCAAAGTGACTGCCAAGAAACGTGGATCGAAGAAGGCAGCTGCTTCAAACATCATTGACCTTCCACCCAACAAGCTGAACAATATACATCACTATGTGCGCGGTACGTGGCAACACGGGTATGGCCAAGCTTGGACAAAAGTCCGAAAGGTCTATTTTCCATATAATCTTAAAGCGTCCCACTGGGTTGCAATCGAAATTGATTTCGTCAATCATACTGCAACTGTGTATGACTCCTACTCTGATTTTACTGCCACTTCGAAGCTGGTTATACTGATGCACCCTATTTGCGAGACGCTGGCACGAGTGATGTATAATATTCACTTTTATGAAGCTTCTGAGGTTGAAGAGGTTAAGCAAAAGGGGCTGCAGATGTCAAGGTTTACGCCATTCTCAGTGTGCAGCATTGGAGATGTGCCACAACAACGAGATGGGTAAGCTTTGTGAATTTAGTGCAGTTTATCGATATTTTACATAACTGCAGTTCTAATGTCCCAACTTATTGGCCAGACAATGCGTCTTGCGGAATCATGATCGTAAAATTCATCGAGCATCTCAGTGCTGGGATTTCGTTGGATACAATTGACCCACTAACATTAAAATGCCGACTTAGATGCAACTATGGATATTGGAATGGATAGCACATCACGAGCCAAAATAGATAGTTTTAGATATCGAAATTGGTTTGCTTTCCAAAAATCAAGAACATTGAGATTTGTCTTCATATCTATTTTAGGATCATCCAAATACAGCTGCAACTGAGTCTTTTGGGTAGAAAAATGTAAACTCATTCCTCTTAAAGTCATCAAAATCCTACAATATAATGGATAAATTAAAAATTAGATCAAACACAATTAAATGTAAACTAATTTTTTTGTATTATTATAAAAGTAACTAATTGTTTACCTTCATAACATCTATGCATTCCTTAGAAACCATCTCCTCACCATGAGAAGAATGAGCAACACTTGAATTACTTGATGTACCAAAAACATCAATAGATTTTGAATGCATTTGCATGTGTAAATCAAAGATATCAAACAATTTCTCACGGACTTTAGTCATTTTTGGGGAGTTGCTACCATAAAACCTTTTATAATAGAATTCAACAAACTGAATTTTGTATATATGTAATACCCCGAAAAATTTAAGGTGGATTTTAATATTTTAGTGAAAAATAATATAATGGTGGAGAATGATTATGGGTATTTTATCAAAAGATTTTGGATTGAGATTATTAAATTAAGTATGTTTAATTTGAAGTTGGACAAAAATGACCAAAAAACACCCCTATGTATGATAGATTACCAAAATACCCTTGTAGATAATAACCACAAAAAAAAGAAAAAAAAAAGAAAAAGAAAAAAAAGAGGAGGCAACGTGTAAGCCAAGCCTTCTTCCCTCCTTCATTCCTTCCCCCTTCCCTCATATAATCCCTTCAAACAAATCTGGTTTTGATCTCAATTGGGATGAGTTGTAAGCCTAGGATAGATGACTCACCTAGTCTAAGCTAAGAAAATTAATGGCATAAACTAAAGATAAGTTTGGGATGAAAGAGATGAAATTTGGGTGAGGAAGAAAGGAAAAGATAGGAGGAAGAGAAGAAGAGAGTTTCTAAGGTGAGTTGATTTCGAAATTTCTGGTTTTAACCTTGTGGTTGTGTGATTTTAATCTCTTAAAGAATGATTTGAGTCTTATGAGTGTTGGGAAGATTGAATTGGAAGATTTGGAATCTTTATTTTCAGGTTGGGTGAATAGAGTAATTTTTCAAGTGTTGGTGTTGTTGATTTTGGTTTCATTTTGAGTTTTTGATGAGTTCTAATGGTAGGTATGAAGTTTAGAAGAGTTTTAGAAGCCTTAGGAACCACTTGGGGTGTTAGAATGGTTGAAAACAACTTTGAACAAAATCTGGAAAATGTCATTTTCTGGAAATTTGCAGTCCGCGAGCCTCACTTTGGCTCTATGTTTCTCCTAATCCTTTGAGTTTTTGAGGAATCCATTTGTTGGGTTTTAAACTAGACTTATCAAGGAACAAAACACAATTGGTTTCGTCGATTTTGGTTGAGTTTTGATAGGTTGAACACTTGTACAAATTTGAAAAAAATTATGTTTTCTGCAGAAAAACCAGCCACGAGCCTAACTTTGGAGCTGGTTTTCTCTTTCGTCTTAGATCCGTTTTCAGTGTGGTTTGTTGGGTTAGAAACTAGAGGTATTAAGCTTCAAAACCACTATAATTTTGCCCATTTTCACTTACGTTTGGTTGGTCAAAATGGCTCACAAAATCTGGGATTTAAAACTGGAAAAAACAGGGGAAGTTGCAGGATTTTTTTTGAAGATGATGAACAGTAACCGGAGCAAGCCCACTCGCGGCTCCGGCAAGTGGCGGCTGTTCCGGCTGCCTCCGACGCCATATTTTTAGTCCATTCGACTCGATTTTTCGATCCGAGTCCGATGGTATATGTTTTGAGTCAATCCGAGGTGGTGCAAAGTATCGGTTGTCGTGGGGCCCACGAGACCCGAATAGTAACTTTTGGATAACGGGTGTCGTTGGCCTTGTTTCAGTGTTGACAGGGCATAGGACAAAGTTTTAGATTATTTTTGGATGAGATTTGGCCGCTTTGGACCCCGGGTTGGTCCTAGGGGCATTTTCGTCATTTTCGCGCATAATCTTTGAAATGCGTAAGGTTGAGGTTAGTCTTAGGTGAAATAGTGTGAAGATTGCTCAATATTAATTTGGATTTGAATTTGTTCAGGAATTGGATCAAAAGTGTAGATTCGACAACTTCGAGAACTTCCGAAGGGTAAATTTGGTATTTTAGCTAGCTGGACTTGAGGTAGGGTTTCCTGATTTCCCGATGATTGGGCTATGTCACTTTTAATCTTGGTGATTATATGTAGTACTATAAATATTATTGTTGTGTTGCTCGGTGAATACTATTTGATGTTATGTGAATATTATTGTTGATGTTTCTCTGTGAATATCATTTGACGTTGAGTGGATGTTATTATGCATGTGATTAAGCCTGGAATATTATTGTTATTATCTATATCATTATTCTGCAGAGATAAATGATGTTTGCGCTGCATTACATATGCATCATAAAAACAGTGGTGTTTAGAGTGTGTGTGTGTGTGTGTGTGTGTGTGTGTGTGTGTGTCATTTGAGATATATCTAAGGGGTGGGAGAAGGTTTTAGATATATCTGAATAAAATGTGAAGTATATTCAAGTGACGGGAGCAGAGCTTGAATATATTGGGGTGATGGGAGCAGGGCCTCTAATGATAAGTGAAAGTTGAGAAATTCGTAAACAAAAGAAAAATGGGTTAAGGGACGGATGGGCGCTAGTTCATATTTTAGGGTATTCGGAGCCACAGTGGTAAAACGCATGGTATGGGACATGCAGGCTTGTTGCCCTAGGATATGAATTAGTGGGATTAGAAGGGAGTGAGTTCATGGCATCATCGCATATGCAAACTTATTTATCTGGTATGATTGCATAATTGGTATATCTTATGTTGTTTGATGCATGACACTTTGATTAATTGTGATAGCTGACTTTGAGGGTTTGAAGGTACTCTACTGGGCATTAGAATTCTCATACCCTAATAGATTGTGCAGGATTAAATAAGAAGTTGAGGAAGCAGATTCAACTAAGCGGCTGGGCTTTTGTTGTCGATTTGTGTAATTTATATTTGTAATTAGTCAACCGTTTGTTAAAGACCCTAGTGTGTAGTTAACTACAAGCTACTGTGACTCTGATTTTGTGATGTTAAGTAAATTTGTTTTTATTTGTGGCTCTTTTACTTATCATATCATGGTTGTAGGATTTTATTCTTATGACTATGGTATGACTCACGCCATGATTCGGGAATATTCCTTATTTTCGAATCGGGTCGTGACAATATAGGATCCAAGTTAATAATGTGAGCACAACATCGAACATGGAAAAATTCACCATTCATTAAAAGTGCATCCCCCAACCTAAGTTGCCCCTTTAATATAACTCAATAAAAGTATCATTTCAAGATGCATTGCCTAAAGTGAAAAAAGCCAGTTTCTTATCCACCCTCAATCAGTCAACAACTTATAAATTTTCTCACACAATGCAACACCACTATATGGAGGAGACATAAAACTGAAATTCAAAATTCTTTTTTACAATTTCCAATTAACATCACCAAAGTGGACAGTGAGATAAACATTACCGTATGTGGTAATAGAACTTCATAAATCATATGTCAAACAAATCCTTCATAGATTTGAAACCAAAAACCCCTTAAGCCTAAGCTTTTATCTTTTGTACATACTTAACACATTAGACTTGACAATATTTATAGTTATCAATTTGATATCAGCAGAAACATACTTGAACAAGTTTCTAATTCCAGCATACTCAACAAATTGAAAGTAGGGCAAGTCATGCATGACAATTGCGATTATCAATAATTCACGGAACTTATAAGGATCAAACTTAGCAGACCTTGTTATAATAGACCCTTCAGATTTAGATAATAACAATTGGCCTAAGTCACAAGTATTAGATTTCACACAAGAATCAAGATGATGCTTCAAATATCCAGTACCATATCTACTATCACACAAGTACAAATGACCACATTTCATGCACTTGGCTCTTAGCTTGCTATCTTCACCAAGAGGAACTATTTCAAACTGAGTTCATACCTATGATGTAAGCTTTCTATGTCTCTTACCAATTTGAGTGATATCAACTATATCATTAGAAGGAGTTGAAACTTTAACACTATCTCTAGATCCTTGCCTGTCATCAAAAGGATCCATCTATAAAAGTGGGTAAGATCCTTGCCCACTTGCACTTAAAGTCAATTAGCTGCTTATCCAATAACCATCTACTCTATATGTTTATCGAATCGAAGCCGATTGTCTTGTGTATACATAGTAGTACTGCAAGGTCATGTATCATAAGCACATCTAAGAGTCACATTATCCTCTCAAAGATGTGATTCATTTTATCACATGTCTACTTTTCTTAGTGTGTGTTTGGAGCTTTGATGAGACCTCTTGTTCCCTAGCTTAAGCTATTGCCTCCATTTGTCTTCATTGTATTAAGATACATCAATGACATTTTATGGTTGGAACAATTTTCAAGGGAAATTCATTTTCTCATCCAAACATACTTAGCTTCTGATTCAGTAATGTAAACATAATTTACGAAATCTTGCTGAAACGACATATTCATATGTTGTCTGTGAAATCGCATTCAATGTCCAAGACGAAAAACGTTTATTCATAGAATGGACCTTGCTTATAGTTATGCTCCTCGATACTTTAAGTAACTGTAGCTCAGTTGTCCACCCATGGGACAACTCTAATCCATGATTTCCCTACATCATTTCAAAGCACATCCTTTACCCCTTTTAGGCACAATAGGACATTCTTGACAATCAAGTCTTTCATTTGACAAGTATTATGATATGTTAAGTACATTACACATGATCTCTCAATTTTATAATTGAGAGGATTCAAGCAAACATCCTTTTGCTATATTTTAAGTTTCTCTTTTCAAGAAGACTCCATTCTTCTTGAGAGTTTCATATGAATGTGATTTCATATGATGACTCAGGATATCCTACTAAGGAGAGAGAAACTTTTGTTCACTTCACACCCAACATTAACTTACGACTATGTGATCTCCTCTTAGTTAGTTCCAACTTGTGTTAACTTTATTTGATTCCCCCAATTTCAATTTTTATTCGCCTTTTCGGTTTGTTTGTTTTAGCATTAGAAGAACGAATGAACCGAACAACAAAGCAAAGCTAGCTTTCTCTCATCCTCTTTTGGATGATCCATATTGGAGTCGGAATATGGTTGGGTGTTTCTGTTTTTCACTAACCCTAAACACTATATGGGTCATTTGCAAGATCTCATCCTTAGTCTAATACTCTTTTCCAAGTTCGAAAATCAAGGCTTCTTTCCATTTCGTAAGATTTTCTCTTCAGATTTCCTTGTACAAGATTCAACCCACAACCCACCTCTTTGTCTCTCCTGTGTGATTTTGGTGCGGGTATCATCTGAGCACCTTATTGCCTCTGTATTACCCTTTCTCTATTTATTTATTTTTTGTTTAAGTTTAATTTTTGTCCAATATGGATCTTATTGCAATTTTTTGTTTTATCTTTTTGGCATGGATTGCTTGAATTTTGGGGTTTTTTATTATGTTTAATTTTGTTATATGGATGACTGTTTTGAGTTTTGAAATTGGATATGGCCAAGGCGTATGATCGAGTGGAGTGGCCTTTCTTAGAAGCCATGATGTTGCAATTGAGTTTTGATGGTAAATTGTCACTAGATAATGAAGTGTGTGTCTACGGTGAATTACTTGATTTTGTTGAATGGGGAACCGACTAGAAGTATTCAACTGACTCGGGGTATCCGGCAATGAGACCTACTCTCACCTTTTCTCTTTCTTATATGTGCGGAAGGTTTATCTGCTATGATTAAGAAGGCTGAGGAGTTTGGGAGTTTACATGGTTATCAATTCAAAACCCATGGTACGAGTGTGTCGCATCTGTTCTTTGCTGATGATTTAGTCTTATTTTGTAAAGCAGAGAATGGGGAAGTGGAGCTATTAAAACATATTTTGCGGGGCTATGAGCACGAATCAGGTCAAAGAATTAATCTTAATATAAGAGCTCTACATTTTTCAATACAAGATGTCCTGAGAGTACATGTAAGCATCTGGCTGACATTCTTGGGGTTCAGCGCAATAATGGCTTTGGTAAATACTTGGGATTGTAGGCAGATTTTGGGGCCTTAAAGAAAGCGGTCTTTGAAGGGGTACATAAACGTCTTACCACAAAACTAATGGGGTGGTCGGAGCAATATTTGATGCATGCAAGCAAGGAGATTTTAACTAAGGCAGTGGCTCTTGCTCTACCTAATTATGTCATGTCCTGCTTTAAATTACCTGTCAGTTTATGTAAAAAACTTGGGGTAGACCTAGCAAACTTTTGGTGGAAGAGTTCTATGGAGCATAAGGGAGTTCATTGGCTTAGTTGGCAAAAGTTGAGTTGCATGAAAAAGGATGGGGGCCTTGGCTTCCACGATTTAATTTGTGATAATTTGGCTTTACTTGCGAAAACTTGCTGGAGAATTCTACACAATCCTAAGTCTTTGTTGGCTAAATTGCTGCATGAAAAATATTTTTTTGGCCTTGACTTATGGTCGGCAGGAGTAGGTCGTGGTGCGTCTTGGGGCTGGAAAGGAATTCTTGAAGGACGTCGTATCCTTGAGGCTAGGGTAAGGTGGAGGGTCGGCATTGGAGAAAGCATAAAGACCCAAAACCTTATAAGTTTCAGGTGATGTCAAACCATCCTAGAATGCCGATATATGTTAAGGACTTGATTGATCCAATTACAAAGACGTGGAAGAGTGAGGAGGTGGCCGTTTGGTTTAATGCGGAGGAAACAAAGACTATTTTATCTATGCCCGTGAGTCGCCAGGGCTGCCCAGATAAATTGATATGGCACTTTACAAAGCCAGGTGACTATACGATTAAATCAAGCTATGAACTTGCAGTGAACCTCCAGTTGAATGGCGAGCTTGGGTGGAAAGGCGAAGGCGAGAGTAGTAATTCGACCAGGAAAAATATGTTTTGGAAAGGAATTTGGAGTTTAAAAGTGCCACCAAAATTACGATCTTTCATGTGGAGAGGGTGCCTAAACTCTCTGGCTGTACATGATAACTTGTGTTGTCAGCATATGACGGTGGACAATAAATGTGGGATCTGTGGTAAGGATGGTGAGTCTCAGTTGCATTTGTTTTTTAATTGCGAGTTTGCACGTGCCTTGTGGTATGCTTGCCTTCTGCAACTGGATTCTACTAATATAGTGGGTACCGATTTTGCTTCATGCTGGGCTTATCTGGAGGAAAAATATAAAACTGGTGCATAATCGTGGGAGATACTACAGATTTTGGTCTATGGCCTATGGCGAATCTGGAAATGCCGTAATGAGGAGGCCAGTCCCTATGCTGCAGTTGCACTGATGGTTGGGCAAGTGGAGGAATATCTTGTGGCGGTTCCAAGTCAAGCTCCCCTTGTGAATGAATTGCCGAGACCTCCCGATCTGTGTAAGGCTGCACAGACCTTATAACAAAAACCCAAGCACGAAATGGTCAAAGCAAATTGTGATGGTGCCTGGTTTGAGCAAACAATGCGGGGAGGTTTTGGATGGGTGATTCGGGACTTTATAGGTTGGATGATGCAAGCGGGTGGTCAAGGAGATATGCTTTATGGGTCAGCTCTCATGGCAGAGATGGACGCTATAAGGGCAGTTTTGTTTGCTTGTCAACAAGGGGGTTTCTCTCAAGTGGTGGTGGAGTCTGATTCCCAAGTTGCCATCAAGATGGTGAAGGGGGAGAGGGCAGTGGCTGTGAAGGTAGATAGTATTCTCTTCAACATCCAGACTGCGATTCCAGAATTCCAGGAAGTAATTTTTATTTTTGCACCTCGCAACTGCAACAAAACTGCTCATGAAGTTGCAACTTTTGCGTGTAGGGTAGGTGGTAGTTACTATTGGGATTTTGTACCTCATGATTAGTTGTTTAATACCTTAGCTGGAGATGCTAATGTTTGTGTTTGCCTTTAATAAAAGTACTTGAAAAGCTTGCGTTTTATATTTTTCAAAACACTCAAGTGAAACGACGTCGTTTCATTTAACCCTTAAAAAAAAACACGCGAGTCTTCTTCCTCGCAGAGCCATCTTCCTCGCAGCCAATTTGCAGACTCATCTGCGCAATCTCTTCCGGTTCAGAAGTGTCCAGATCTGTCGCCGCCTTGCTCCGCCTCGCTCCGCCTGGCCACGCCTTGCAACGCCTCCTCACGCCTTCCCCCGCCTCGTTGTACTGAGGCTTGATTGGATCTTCTTCGAAACAAAAAACCAAAGCTTGATTTGGAAGATATGGGGTACATTGGGGCACATGGTGTGGCTGCTTTGCATAAATACAAGTATAGTGGTGTGGATCACTCCTACACTGCGAAATATGTATTGCAACCCTTTTGGTGTCGCTTCGTTAAAATATTTCCCCTTTGGATGCCGTAAGTTTCTTAATCTGTTTTCTTTTATTTTATTTTTGAAAGCTAGAGTAACTTTATTTTTTTCTTACGCACCGTTCTCTCTGGGTTGAATTGGTTGGTAAGATCATTATTTTATTAGTGTACGTGTTCATGAGCATGTCTATTTTTGAATTTTGGTGCTGAAGGTCTGTATGATTAGTTTATGCTGGGTAAAATCTTGAATTTGGTTATTTGGTAGCCTACATATGATACATTTATGTTAAGAAAACATCAAAATGGATGGGATTTGTTGATTGCATGTCTAGTTCTAGATAGAACTACATATTGTAAAGTTACAATGCCAAGATGCCAAGAACTTGTGTGTTTATCGCAAATGAGATTGGTTAATTATGCTCTTATTTGGTATATTGAATTTACAAGAGCGAAGAGTTTTAGTACTTTTCTTGAGATTTGTTTATGTCTCGCCTTTAGAACTTGCTTATGATTTAACAGTGCTGGTTTAGGGTTATTTTTCCTGCTATATACTAACTTTTTCTTTTTCTTTGGTCTATGCGCGCGTTTGGGTTTCTGTGTTCTTTTTCAGGCCCAACATGGTATAATGACGTTTACTCCCAACTATGTTTAATCATTTTGATACCGTTGCCTATTAATTGATGGTTATGCTTTATTTTTGGCCAGATAACACTAACGGGATTCATGTTCTTGCTCACATCTGCGCTGCTTGGATATGTGAGTGAATTTTCTTATCATCTTTTTAATTTTGTGTTAGTTTTCTTTTTTTGTTAATGCTAATATTTTACTTTAACTTTCACATTTATTTGTAATTTTTTATGAATGTGAAAATATATCCACTGGCTGTTTTGTGTATAATGCATAAAGTAGAAAGTTGTTATTAGTAAGCTCCCATTGAATTTGCTTAATGATTTTTTTCTCAGATATATTCACCAAGATTGGATTCAGCTCCTCCTAGATGGGTTAATTTCGCTCATGGTTTGCTACTTTTCTTATATCAGGTTGGCTTAAATATTGCCTTTGATTTTTTTTTTTCTTTTTTTCGTGGTGTACCTCTTTACTGTTATGCATTACTACTTTGTTTTCATTGGTATTTCCCATTTTCAATCACTTGCTTGTTTGACCTTTTCACAAATATCTTAGACCTTTGATGCTGTTGATGGGAAGCAAGCAAGACGGACAAATTCCTCAAGTCCACTTGGGGAACTTTTTGACCATGGTAATGCAACGTAATGTGTTTTTCTTCTATCTTTGTAAAGCAAGAGTTGATTATTGATGGATTATGTTCTGGGCAATCTCACTGTATTGCAGGTTGTGATGCCCTTGCATGTGCGGTATGTGTCTTCATCTTTTCTGGTAATTTCGTAGCCCTGAAATTCAAATGCTTTTTTCATATTCCGTATGTGTTTATTTAGTTTGAAGGATTGGCTTTTGGGAGTACTGCAATGTGTGGAAGAACTACCTTCTGGTTTTGGGTGATTTCAGCTGTTCCATTTTATTGTGCAACATGGGAGTCGTAAGTTGCCCAACCTAGTTTGATATGTTATTAGTCATTATGCATGTCTGACCTTTATACTACTCCCTCCCTCCCTCCCTCCCTCCTTCCCTCCAAAAGAACAATCCATAATATGTATAAGGCTGTATATTTTGGACTCTGAAGTTATAATATTTCTGAAATTTTCCACTTTATAATTGGGGAGTGTTGATTCACAATGCTTGCTTAGAAGGTTGTCTACTCTGACCCTGCATAGAATACTTTATATGGAACTTGGATGTTTTGTTAGCAGCACTGATATATTACTTTATTGATCCAGTTACTTTACCAATACCCTGATCCTTCCTGCCGTTAATGGGCCCACAGAGGGTCTAATGCTGATATATTTTTCCCATTTTTTCACGGCTATTGTTGGTAAGCTCGTAATCTCCTCCTGCTATTCTTTGTATGGAGAGCTTGAAAGTTTATTTTTAAACCAATACACTAATTTTTTTTTTCTTTTGCTTGGGTTTTACTTTTTCTTTTCTCCAATTACATTTAAATTGATTTGAAATTGGTTAACTTTTTCAGGTTCTGAGTGGTGGGCTCAACAATTTGGAAAGTCTCTGCCTTTTCTTAGTTGGGTCCCATTTATTCATGGTAAGGCTGTGCCTATTTTAGTTGAGCCTACAAATTTTATTTTGCATTGAACCCATGTACAGAATCTACATTTTGCGAGACTTGATTGCGTGCTTTGATTTAAACACCCTTTTATGAATACTTGGTAGTTGGCACACCTTCCATTACCTGATTGATGTTTTATATTGTTTTATTTATCCGAATGATTTACTATTGAATTGTAAGTGTTGGTCGCTGCTGCTTCTTGTTCGCTTTATATGCAAGTTAATAGAATAAGCCTGCCAGACATTTTGCATATTTATTTCCAATACATCTCTATATATAGCTCAAAGTCTATTTAACATTTATGCATTCTTACTCCCTTGTTTTTATCAATTTCAGAATACTACTTTTTCATCCGCTGCTTCATGAAAAATTTGTACTTCTATTGCAATTGGTCTGAATTTAATTCCTTTCTGTTTTTGACTTCAGAAATTACAACATACAAAGCTGTGTTGTTTCTAATGGTAGCTTTTGCTGTTATCCCAACAGTCACGTTCAAGTATGTAATTCCTTGTTCCCTGAATTTTGAATTTGAGTCATCTTCCTATATTTTGTGAGTGACTCAATATAGGTTGTCTCCTCCCCAAACAATGCACGTGATTTGGTGGACCTCATGTATAAATAGTCAGTTGAATGGTAATGCTAATATCTTTCGGATTTTGTGTGTGCAGTGTGTGCAATGTTTATAAGGTTGTTCAGGCAAGGAAAGGAAGCATGCTATTGGCACTGGCAATGGTAATGCCATTATCTTTTGGATTTTTGTATGTTAATTCTCGATATTTAATTGGCCTAATGGGTGTTTCATATTGTTTCATCCCAGCTTTACCCTTTTGCTGTTCTTTTGGGAGGAGTTTTGGCATGGTATGTCTATATTCTTTGTGTTCACACTTACCTTTTGTCTTCTTTATGAAAGGAAAAAATCAAATTATTTATATGCAGGGGTTACTTGTCACCAGCTGACATTATGGGGAACTATCCACATTTAGTCGTAGTGGGAACTGGACTTGCTTTTGGGTACCTTGTGGTAGGATATCCGTGTTTCTTTATAACCAAATCTGTTAAAGTTTCTCAATCGTCCATCTTGAATGTAATTGCTTGCTATTGGTTCTGTGAGTGTCCTAGATTTCGAATAATGTCATTTTAATGGGCTGGTAGACAATCAAATTCTTTATTATACCATTGTTGTTGAAGAAAGCTTGTTTTGGCAGGGAAGTATGATTCTTGCGCACTTGTGTGATGAGCCAAAGGGTTTGAAAACTGGAATGTGCATGGTATGTAACAATCCCAAAGCATTGGAATTTTACAGTCTGTTGAGGGTCTATTTCTAAAAACTATAGTAATAGCATGATACTTTTCTCCTGGGAAAGAAGGCTTCATTTACGAATTTTTACTTATGTGGGAGAATTGAATGTTAAAGTATTATCCAGTTATTATTATCAATAACTTTTGTATGAATTTTTTATTTATTAAAGATCAGATTAGATTACTAATTACAATATTTATTATTCTGTACAGTCATTGTTGTATCTCCCATTTGCCATTGCAAATGCACTCACAGCTAGATTGAATGACGGGTATGTTATATTTGATATTACTTTCTGAGCTCTGAATATTATTCGTCTGTTCTTTATAGTCCTGATGTTTCTCTTCTCTTGAACTTCCTGTGCACCTTTTATTGCAGAGTTCCATCGGTTGACGAGAGCTTGGTTCTTCTTGGTTACTGTGCATTTACAGGTATTGTAATTTGTTCCTTTGGTGCACATATTGGAAATACATGGCACAATCACCATTTTCTCAAGACAGATTTTAAGTGCCTTTTTTGGCCTTCAGCTGCTTCCCGTTACCAATTTTTTTTTTTTGTTGTTGAGAAATTTTTTAGCGTTTTGAAAAACAACATAGGCATTTGCAAGTGCAGTCTTAATAGGGATTGAATATGTACTTAAAAATCTCATTTCATGTTATCATGTCTTTTGGCTGATGTTTCTCTTTCTCTGAAAACAGCGACACTCTATCTTCACTTTGCAACTTCAGTCGTTCATGAAATCACAACAGCCTTGGGAATTTATTGCTTTAGGTGAGAATGTGATGTTACATTCAAAGCATTTATTAGCCACCAATCTTGCAGAATTTGGCATTTTGTTTTCACGGCCTACCAGGTTCAAATAATTTTTAGACTAATAACTGTCTGAAATTTAAACGAAGGTGGTATTATGGGCTCATTCTTTCATCCAGATGACAGTTTTCTTCCATTCGCATACTTTTGTTCCATCTCATTGGCGAGGGCCAATTCTTACTATACTTGAGATCCTAACTTTCAGTTTAATGTTGAATTACAGGATAACTAGGAAGGAAGCTTGAATTTTGCTGGTGTTTACTACTGGGCACCTTCTTTTTTTTTCGGGTGCATGTATCTTTTTCGTACTATAAATAGAAGTATCCACTTTACATCCAATTTCTGAGTTTTCAATTTCTTTTTTCAGCCATGCTGGCAAGTCAAGAAAGATGCAGCTATATTGAGGTTTTTCGTCAATATAAATTTTGTATAAGATGAAGATCCAATTTAATTCATTCTCACCATTGTATTAGGGTTTTTTTTTTTTTTCTTGCTGTTCCCACTTTGGGAATAGAGTAGAACTATATTATTTAGGGATGTTCTCTTCACTTAATGCATCATTTGAAATTTATAAAGGTACAAGTGAGTTTGAGCATTGGGTTGCGTTGTTTAGGGTAAAATCATGCCCTACAGATCCCAGTGATCCTGCATATATTATACAATGAATTTTTTTCCATCACTAAAATTTTAAAACTAGCTAGAGACAAGACAACCAGTGCTTCAAACAGATTTAATGAATTCAAGCCAGAAGAAGGGAAGAAACACCGCGATTGTGCACAGGAAATATTTGAAAGAATCCGTAAGTTAGGCGGCATGACTTTATAATATTAGAGATAAGGGACGTGTAAAATGACTCCATAAAAGTTACATTACCCTGATTTTATGATTGTGGACAAGAGATATGCCAACTAGTTAAGGATTGGAATATGAATGAGAGCATGCCAACATAAGGTATCATATCTACTTATGCTTTTATTGGACGACATGCTTTCGGCAGCACCTCTGCTTGCTTTCAGCCTTGTTGCTGATAAAAGAGTAGTGCCAACCTCATTTTCGGATAATTCGTCATACGTTAACACTAAAACGTGAATTTTGATCCTTACCAAGATGTTACGACCACTTATCTCATGTATTTGTATGATTCCTAAACTAAATAGCTCTGAGTTCTTCCAGATTATACTGGCTCATATCTTCAGAGTAAAGTATGCCGGTAGGAGATATAAGGCGTCGTACGGAGAGAAAAAGCCGAGCCTACGAATGAAAATTTAGATGAATTCTTTTGTGATCAGATATTCAGATAAGTTCAAATAAATCAAAAGTGGGCATGTGAAGCCTTAGATGTTGGTCTTACCCATTGAAATCCTACCACTGCCCACCAGCAGCCTGCTAGGCCATATCCTCTACTACTCACAAGCTGGTGAAAGAAAAATGGAATGGTAGTGTACATAAAAAGTAAGTTATTAACTATAAATAAACTAAAAAGTAATTATACACCAGAAAATTGAAAAACAACTCACCAGCAGTAGAAGTGCACCTAAAGACAAGCATCCACTCATTGACAGACTAATAAATCTTAGATCTCGTCCGGCCTGAAAAGAACAAACAATAAACAGGTTGAATTTTGTTTATTCCAAGGTAGTTATTTTATTGCAAACCAAGCAACAAAATGAACAGGATGAATTGCCTATTGCTTCACTGGACACAATACATACAGGACTCAGTATTCATCAATCTCTGGTCCAAAAGGCAGGCACAAGATGTGCAAAGATAAGGTTTATAATAAGAACATGTGAAAAATCAACATACTGAAGATAAAATGAAACATACCAGCAGTGTTCCCTCAAAGCAGAGAATGGCAGGTGTCACAGCCAGTGCCAAAAAAAATTGTATCAGCACTTTATGCATCTGCATCAACACATATGAGAGTATCAAGAGGGATTCTATTTGTGGAACTATTTTATCACAACTTTTCATGATTGAGGAAAAGCCCTGTGTCAATATTCAATATATATGGAGCTCAAAAGTTCAGATCATTGGAAGAATATATGGTGGGGATTCAGTTTAAGAGCAGTCATCAAGACTCACAACCAACTTATACCTTGTGATTTGGTGGAAGCCTGCATATATTATAGAATGACAATTTATAAAGAAGCGCTAAAACCAACTTGATTCTTTCCTTCCTCGAGATACCATAGCACAGAAGAAATAGAAATTAGGAAGATGTTAAAAAGATCCTAAAAAAGACAAAGAGCCAACCTCCTGTATGATCTTTTGGTCAGGTGTAAAGATGTTCGGAAACAACCATGGAACACATGTTCCTCCAATTCCTAATACTGAACCAATGATAGCTCCAACAATGACAAGTGACTTGAGCAGCATTCGAGCCTGTTTGATATCATAAAGTTTTCAGAACACAATTAACAAAATAGCCATCATCCCCATTATATTCATCGAAAGGGGAGTATTATGTATAACTTAATTGTCCAAAACAAAATACACATGGAAGTTCTTCAATTCTCAACATATATTACCAAGATTAAAAGTCCATATGGATAGAATTTGAGTATGACAAACCTTGGGCAAACTACGATTTGCGCCATATATCAACTCAGGCATAAATGATTGTGCAGTTTGAGAGAGAGGTTCGCCCCACACAGTACAGATGAAGAATGTTTGGATCATGACCTAGAGGAAATGGTAAGTCATCAATAAAAATAAACATCACTTACCTTCAAAATGAAAGATAAACTAACACAACAAGTTTGACCAAACCTAACCTGATGAGCAGCCGTGATGTTTGTTCCCATTGATGTTGCGAAATATACAACGAGAGAGAAGAAAGCTACCTATAAACCACAAATCATTATTAGAGAATAAAGTATATTTGGATTTGGATTCTCAATTAGTTTGAATATCTGGTCACTAGTGTGTTTCTTTACTATGATTTGGTCTCCGACAAGTGTCAAGTATTTTCATAATTAAGTGATTTGTTTGTT
Source organism: Prunus kanzakura (assembly GCA_020521455.1). Lineage (NCBI taxonomy): Eukaryota > Viridiplantae > Streptophyta > Magnoliopsida > Rosales > Rosaceae > Prunus > Prunus kanzakura. The sequence goes on from BPUM01000821.1 coordinate 618,556, forward strand.
ATTTGGTATCCTATTACTGATTAGGAGTTCATTCTATTCAAACCCTTGTTTAATGTTATGATTAAAGCATCTAATTCTCTGATTTCTCTCCCTTGTTTTCTTAACGTGGTATCAGAGCATCGATTCTACGACCTAGTGGTTATGAGCATTTAATCCTACCCCCAAGGCTAGAGTTTGACTCTCCCCTCCCCTTTGGCCTCCCTTGTAACCAAAACACATTGATCATTTTGTGAAGACACATGATCTCTTACTGTTATTCATGATCCTATCCAACTTATAGGCACATGATGCTTAAGTTATTTTAGTGTCAGGCATGTGATCCCTTGCTTAGTCATTTTATGAAGACTGTAATGCCTTCATATTGTGAAGATACATTATTCTGAAGTTGTTAGAAAAGGCAGTAATATTTCTAGTCATTCTTCTGGGGAATATCAACATCTAAATTGGTGGATTATGAAAAAGGAACACATGAGACTAGATCAAGAAAGATAATTGCGTAAATTGTAACCTTAGAAATCATTGTCACAAACACTGGAGCAGCAAGCCCAAGTACTGTTAAAAATTCTTCAGGCGAGGGAACAGAGATGGCATAGGCATTGTATCCTTTCTTGTTCAGAGCTTCAATCATCATATATCCTGCAACAACCTAAAGTCATACCAGTCAATAGTACTGGAAAAGTTAATTGATGTGTCAAGGACAACCTTATGTGATATATGTTAATATGTTTGGCCCACATACCTGTGACACCATTGTTGCCCATGCTGCACCAGCAATACCATAGCCTAAAAAACTGCAAAGGACTACATCACCAATGCCATTTATAACACTGGCTACAGCCAAGGCCTTCAAAGGACCCCAGGAATCTTTCATGCCAAGACTGGGAAACAGATTTAGAATATCAGAGTATGAACATGATCTCATTTACCTCAGCAGTTAAAATTCCCTGCCAGAGATAACTTTCACTTAGGCAATAAATAAGTATTTCAAGTCAAAATATGAATGCTTGTTTCATACTGGTTTTTGACAAGTCAGAGAACTTTCCGTAGGCAATAAATGTGATTCAAGTAAAATAAGAATGCTTGTTCACATTTGTTTTTTCCATGATAGTTTATATAATCATTCATGTTTTGCAATGCCTAAAATGGTGCCAAACTTTCTCTAGCAGTTATTTCTTCTCACCCAATAGATTTAATAATCCCTGTGTCAAAAAGATTTAAGACTTACAATATCCATTATGGTGTTGTTGCCAATGACTTTGAACAAAGAAGACAACTATATCTTCAAATATTTTATAGATTCATTTCTAATCATCAACTCGCTGGATGTTTATGCTGTAGATAATACATGGAAAAGTGGAAGAGACATGTAACCTTGCACTCTGAGTAACCCAACCAACAAGAATTGCAGGCCATGCCAAACCTCGTATCTACCAACAGAAAACATTCTGTTAGAAAAGAAATCAAATGCAGGAGTATGTCACAGACAAAACCAGGACAAGGAATCTATTTACTGGTCATAGAAGAAGAAGTATAAGGGTATGCCAAGAAAGATAACACATACAAGTGGGGGACATCATAATAATCAGTTAGAGAAAAGATTTGGTCTGAGTTCCACCTACTAATGAGATATTATTAAGAAATAAGCTTTCTTTTCATGCACAAATTAATGGTGTAGATACATTTTTCAGAACTCTTTCGCATGTATCGACGTGACCTCGCATATGATAAATATAAACATTGCCAATAGCCCAAAAAAAATAAAGAAGAAGAAGAACCTTTTAAGTTATATCTTGACAAGATAATGCAAAGTCTACCGCATTATCATTCTAGGCATACAAGACCTTCTAATGACTAAGAGAAAATGAACAAAGAAAAAGAAGGAGCTTTTATGATATTTTAACATTTCCTGATCAGGTAAATGATATAAAGGAAACCATCTTCACAAAGAGGAGTAACCAACATTTTTTAGCTCAAATGAAAGGCACCTGAACATATGTATTTGCTGCAGGAATAATATGCGCATTCTTTGATCCAGCAAAAGCTGAAAAGTTAGAATTGCATCAGTCATGACTCTTCTATATATGCTACTTTTACAGACCCAGAAAACTCTCATATTCTACTATATGTGCTAAAATGCTTTAATCAATAGAAAACAAACAAAATCAAGCACTCAATCTTTCTGTAATGTAAAGATATTGAAAATCAGTTCTTATTACCAGTTAGTGCCCATGAACCGAAAAATCTTGTAAATAAAAGCATTAAGCAGCCACAGGTCAATCCAACAAAGAGCAAGATGGATATGTGATGCTGCACTTCATTTCTATCCTGCACCAATACTAGATAATCAAACAATATACCTAAATCATGCAAGAGAAAATAGTGATTAACATTGCATACAATCCTGCACAAGAATTCGAAAGTCACAGTAAGAAAGAATTTTAAAGAAAGAGAAACGTGGTTTTATGTCATTGCAATAAATGTACTTAATGGCATACATATCAAAAATTCCTAATCTGGCAACAACTCCCACTCTGTTTAGCAGCCTTGAAAGTTCATACCTTCTCAACTTCTGAATAACACATAGTACAATTCATATAATACTCTTAAATTCCTTGCAAATTTGCACTTAATTCCCTAAGAAAATTCTGAATCAGTGTGACAAAACAGTACCCAAAATTGGAAAGTGCAAGTCAAACTCATTTTCTTATCAACACAAGCATACACATTTATCCACCACAGAGGCATCTGGGATCTGAAGAGAAACCAACTAACCCCTTTTGCAAGCGCAGTAGCAATCATATTTGAAGTTGCAATAGAAAGGAACATGAACACATAACTCATATTATCACACATCACAGTTCCAGGGCCTGCATTGAAAACCAATAAACAGAGCTCTTCATTTGGTTCCTTAAAAAAATAAAACCCAAATTAAAGTAAATCTGAATGAAGTACCTAAAGCAGCAAGCTCAAGAGAGCTTCCCCGGCCAACCACAACAGTGTCGATGAGGCTCATAAGGGGCCCACAAATCCAAAGCCCAGTGGCGGGTCCTGTAAACATTACAATCTCCTTCATTTGGTTCCATAAGCTCTGACTCTCCAACTCTTCTTTCTTCACCTCCACAACTTCTTCAGACACTATAGAATCTTCCGCATCATCTGCTTCACGAACCCCGTCGACAGTGCAGGCGGTCACCAGCCGATTACGACGGCGTATTGGGGGTGAGAAGCGTAGCTTAGGGAGGCCAGATGTGTGGTTAAGGCCTGGGGTCAAAGAGAAATATGGTCGGTTGGTGAAGAAGAGTGAGGGGTGAGAAAGAGAAGTGTGAGTGAGGTTTTGGAGGAGAGGGGAGTGAAGAGGGTGATGAGCTATCAGGGTTTTGCTTGGCATTTTTGTTCTTTTTCAAATTTTCCGGGAAAATGGGGGCAGAGAGAGTTCCACCCAAGAAAGAAACACAGAAGAATGACAGGTCCACTGGAGAAGATGAAGTTTGAGACAGTGATATGGTTTATATAGGTTTGGATTCAAATGAAATGGGCTGCTGCCACGTGGAAGGTTGTCGGCCTTTTCTTCCCTATATCCTATAGGCCATCTGTGATGGCTTTTTGATTTTCCCCCGTTGGCGGCTTTCGATTTTCTCCTGTTGGAGGCTTTCGATTTTCCTAGGTGCACAAATAAATCAATATGTCCCAAGTTTCTTTAAAAAGTTTGTATTTCTCGTAAGGCTAAATTGTAGCAACCAAACTTTACTTTTCGTCCTTTATATTGCTAAATTATTACAATGGTGTTTTAATTATGCCTCCACTTTCACAAATTGTCATTTCCGTCATCTCAATTAACTTTTCTGTTAAAAATAATGATGTGGCATGGACAAAAAAGTCTTCTCACACAAATTTTTTTTAAAATCTCCTCTCTCTATCTATCCTCGACCTCCATTTCCTCTCTCCCGATCCTCCCCCCCCCCCCCCCCCCCTAGGGATTTCTCTCCCCCTGTCACGCCCCAACCCAAGGGTTTTCGTAACCTTGGATTCACACCTTAATTATAGAATTTAATAAAAACTATAACTAAAATATGAAGAAACATTTAAATAAATAAAGTAAATATTTCACATAGAATATTCGAAACAACAACATCTGAAAGCTTGAAATAGTTATATTATTTTACAAGCCAGAACTACTAAAGAGTTTATTAAAAGAGTAACTCATTATTTATCCACAAACTATAGTACACTATTATAAATATGCCAAAATCATCACAAGCTCTAGCTTTCAGGTTCGATACCTGCAAAATCTATTAGGGGGTGAGCGAAATCACAGCTCAGTAGGGACATAAACCTTTTCATATAAAATTGATATAATTAAATTAAGTGACAAATAATCACACAGCCAAATATCACATTACTAATAATAATGCATGAATGCTCTTCATCTAATCCCGTTAATTCATATAACTGGACAAGCAGACCTGCACGTCCCATACCATGCTTATACCACTTGGTCCCGGATGCCCATTTATATGAACTAACACCCATTTCAATCGTCCCATAATTCCCCCTTTTGTTAGTCATCTTGTCTAACTCCCTTTCGCCAGTCCTGAATCACCCAATAAAAACCATGTGCACTGTGGGATCCCTGAGACCTGGTACCTGCCAAGAGTTAGACTCAACTACACAAAAGACTATATCCATTACCCACTTTTCCATCATTATTATCTCCAACCAACATCTCCAACAGGAGAAAATTGTAGCAACTATTGAAATGGTATTATAAACATAAAACAATTATAAATATACATTTCCTTCTAACCAAAATAATCACTTAAGAATATATAATAACATTTATTTTTCTTTAATCAATATTTAAGAAACAGACTCTCACACCCCCTCACATGAGATCTGAGATCTTGAAAGGGAAATCAAAAAGGAAACCAAACAATAAAATAAAGAAAAGAAATAATAATAAAAATATGAGAACAAATTTGGATTTTAAAAAGGCAAATCCTCCAACATACCTTCTTAAAATCCAATTTAAAATATCACATGAGATGCTGATATGGCTGTCTCTGTTCAATCTAGCACATAAAAACACAAATATGCCCCTCATTTTTAACAGAAAAGTTGACTGAAATGACGGAAATGACGATTTCTGAAAGTGAAGGCATAATTAAAGTACCATCGTAACAATTTAGTAATATGAGGGACGTAAAGTAAAGTTTGGTCTTAGTCCAAGGACCATTGTTACAATTTTGCTTTCTCATAATTTCCATATTTTTATTGAAATTATATATAGATCGTGTCGGAAATATCAAAAATCTCATATACGAAAAATTTGACAAAAATATCAATATATTATTGAAATCAGTAAAAGTTCAATAAAAAGAATGAAATTGTGAAAAATACATGGAAATTTTCAAATAAATTTTAGGAGATGTTTATTTAATCAATTGTCAACTATTTTGACGAAAAAAATTATTGGAACTTAATTGCATAGTAGGCTTAGGTGATTAGCGTAAATGCGTGATGCTAGACATTGTTACCTAGAAAATGTTTACTAGTTAGTTATTGAAATATAACTCAATATGTCATAATTTTCTGTTTTATAAAAATTACGATAATTTTTGACACTTTATACATTGCATCATAAGGTGGATCGGTAACTTAATAACACATACCCATTGCTTGGAAAGAAAACTCATGTGGACGGCAGACTTTGTGGATCACAAGGTCAGGTAAGACATGCATGGTCATCTTCTTCCTTTCTCTTGTTATCTTCTCCTGCTGACAAACAAATGTGAAAATACTTACCTCCTTTCTTGTAAGTAGGACCCTGAAAATCACATTTTATAGAATCATTCTAGGTGTCGAAAATGTTATCCTACAAACCCTACTCTTTTTTTTTCTTTAATTTTATTTTAGTAAGAAAAGAAAATTTATAGTGAAGAGGGTATAACTTTAGACTTAAGGTACTATTTCTAGCCCATTACCGCACCCTAGGCCTATTCCCGTACTTTGTGCTGGGAATGTCAAGGGTATATTATTGATAGAGACTCCAACCAAAACAGAATCCTTTGCACCAAAACAGAATCTATTTACTTTTCCTTCAGATTATTCTTGTTTGATTTGGGATTTGGCATGCAGCCATAAAAATCGTTAACTTCTCTTGTGGCTTTATATATACACAGGACGAATCCAGCTACTGGGCTGTATGGCCTATAGCCCATGCCCTTTTTTTCAGTTGTCAAAATCCATGTAGTCTCTCCCTCTGGCGCATGCATTTTTTTTAAAAGTTTCAATAGCCATGTTCTCTCTTTTTCTTATTTTCTTCATTTCTTTCTCTCTCTCCCTCTCTCTTCTTTTCCTCCTTTCTCTCTTCTTCTTCCTATTTCTTTCTTTTTTTCCACCTTCCTCCATTTTTTTATGATTTGGATTTACTACAAATTGAGCTTTTTCCCATATAGTTTCTTCTTCCCTCTTTTTTTTTTTTTTTTTTTTTTTTTTTTTTTCTGCTTTTCTCTTGTTTTATTCCCTTCGTTTCTCCTTTTTGTATTATGTTTTTCTTTTTTTCTCACACATATTGTAAAGTCTAACTTGGTGTGATATGGCCCTCACTGCTGAAATTTTCTACGTGCGTAAGATAAATTTAGCTTGCAGAGTTTTGAAATCCTGAATTCGTCATGGGTGATAACCTCTCTCTCATCAAGCAGAGGAGAGACTACACCCTAGTACAAATACACCATGTCAACGCGTATATATCTTCTATTACATGTCGCCGCATGTTCATTTTCTAAGGCTGGAGTTGACACTTCAGTTTTACACTTAAAATAAAATTGCTAAACTTAAAACCTAAAGGGAGAGCCTCTATGTTTCATATTTACACCGTATTCAAGGAAAAAAACAACCAAAAATTGTGATTTTACTTTCGTTTCCACCTTAATGCGACCAAAAAGCTGAGCGTTGGGTCAAAAATAACAAAAAGTATAAACAAGTTTAGAGAATCTAAAAAATTATTGAAGTTGAAGACTCCAAATGAAGTACTGTCACACATTGCAACCTCTTTAAGTTGACCAAAAAAAAGAAAAATAATTCAACAAGATTGTTCAAACTTGGAAGTCCACACTTTTGCAGCTGTAGCTCTCATTTAGAGCAATTCCACCAGTTGCCCTTAGCCATGGCAAGGGGGGGGGGCTAGGGCAGCCACTATTCACGTGAATAGTGACTGCCCTTGCAAAAAGCAATGTTGGTTTCCAGCAGTTGCCCTAGTTTAGGGCAAACACTATTTATTTTTTTGTTTTTTTCACTTATTTGTTTACCTAAACAATTAATTTGGACAATATTTTTTTTAAAGATTTTTGGTGTGGGAAGTGAAAAATATGACTAAGTATTTATTTTTAAAAAATCTGAATTTTTTTGTTTTTTATTTTATTTTATTCGATTTTTTTATAAAAAATTTTATTGCTGACGTCATCGATGACGTCAGCTCCCCCGAGTTTTGGACCTGGGGCTGGACCTGCCCTCGGGCCAGCCCGACTTCGTGGACCCTACAGCCATCTCGGGCCAAACCCTGCTGCTGGAGGGCCTTTTTTACCCAAACCTGCCCTAGCCTCTGTCCAGCCCGAGTTGCTGGACATGCTCTTAGCATATAATTCAGGCTCTAGCTATAAATATATTTTGCCCAAAAATAAAAAATCATATGCTTATAATTTTTTTTGGCTATAAAAATCATCCTTGTCAGCTTTTGTTGTACTCACTGATTAAATTTGGTCATGAAATTTTGTTTACCAAATATTGCGGCAAAATTTCCCTTTAATCAGAGCTAATTTAGCTAGATTTTAGTCATATACTCATTCTTAGCACTAATGATATGGATAAACCCTACACCATTTAATTTATATAAACAACCAAAAAAATGACAGCTGGCCTTATTGAATTCAATTTTAATTATTAAATTATTTCGATGCCCTATTGAGTGTTTTGAGTGTTTTTTTAATGAGGTTTTGGGGTTGGGCTTGTTTTAAGAAATCATCAATGACAGATTTATAATTTATAAAAAGTTAAAAGCCTATTTGTTATGTGAAAATGAGTTCAACATGGACATAAACAGTTAAGCTATGCAAATATGAACACGAACTGCAAACGTAACTTGTAACACAACGCGATTATGTTCACGCATTAAAGGGATCTAATGGTATTAAATATTGGGTACCTAAACCCATTAGACAAGTTATCAGGTCGGTTATGATTCGCTCCCACATCATTTTCATTTTCTCTTCTGAGGCCCCAGGAGTTGAATATGAATAAACAACATGTGAAGTTGCTGCTGATAAGCAAGATAGGGTTGGTGGAGATATTTTCAAGGCTTAATCTGGTAGTTGTCATAGTTGAAGGAAGTTTCGAGTTCGAGTCCTTGTCAAGGACGATATATATTTATGATGATTTTGATTGAAGGAATTGTAATCTTTGTAAATATCCCTTTGTTTGTGATGATTTTGATTGAGGGAATCGTAATCTTTGTAAATATCCCTTTGTTTGTGAAACTACTACTTTATGCAGTCTCTTGATAAATAAAATCAGGTAATTTTGTGGTGTCGGATTTATTACTGGTTTGTAACTTAACTCAAGATTGATTAGGCATGCTACCTAACTTAATTTAAGATTTGTTCCTAACTTCTATACTCTACGTTTGCTAAAGTAAAAAAGTGCTAAATTTTCGGCATTATGGCTTCTTTGTATTTTGTTATGTTTCATCAATAACTATAATCGCTTTTTTTTCAACAACAGAAAAAAGCTAGATTTTCGTACCTTTTTGTAGTGGGACAAAAAAATATAGATGGTTTTTTTGGCCGAAAGATATAGATGGCTATGAACAATGAGTTTGGTTATATTACATAGCGTTCGCCCCACAAGAATTTAAGAGAAATTATGCAGCTCCCCTAATAATGGTCCTAAAATACCTTACAACTTTAGCCTACTTATTCTAGTTTTATTTATTTATTTAAGCTCGTATTTTTCAGTAGATTAAAATTACATTATGCACCATGTCTTATTTTTCTTAAAGATAAGATGAGTTAAGAAAACCTCACTTTTACTCAAATTTCTTCAATTTTGATTCCATTTAATATTAGCATGATACTTAAAAACCTAAAATCGAAACAACTAACCAATCCGAAACTAAAAATCTAAAGTCTAAACTAAACGCGAATTTATTCTACACCTTCAAACAATCAACTATGTCTATAAATAAGATTAAAGTTTTAAAAAATAGAATTGAAGTGAGGTATTCTCAACACTTCATGTAACTCAAGTATAAAGAATAATTCTGGATTATTAACTTAGCTTTTCTTGAAGAGGAGTGGAGATAAGTAGGTACGTGCCAATGTAGCAGTACACATTGACAATATAGAAACAAGCATTTCTTAATAAATGAGAGGTCATTGAAATCCTTTTGATGCCATAGGAGGTCTAATAATACACATCCAAAAACTCTATTGGATGCCTAATAATAAGGGCTGAGCTCAGAGTATCCACAATGGACTCCTTAGGAGAGCGAAAAGACTCCTAGTGACTCCCTATAATTAAATGCTCCTTTAATTTAATGCTATTTTAAGTATTTATTTAATGCTAGTTATTTCATTTGTATAGGGTGTACCATGCGTATTTTTGGTAGTTAAATAGGGTTTACTTAGTTAATTTTATATTTTAATTTAAATATTATGGTGTATTTAGATTTTAGGGTGTACTCAGTTAATTTTAGGGATTAATCCCCACTCGAGGTTCGGCTTACCCCTGGTCACAAAGTGCTTCCAACAGGTTTCGAACCTCTGTCATTGAGGCACTAGGTAGCTCGCCAATTGAAAGTGATAGTTTGCCAACCGCACCACACCTTGTAATTAATTAATTTCACACTTTGCCCCCTTGAAGTTGACCCAAAAAAATGAAGAAGAAAAAAAATACTTGTTCAAACTTGGGAGTCCCACACTTTCGTAGCCGTAGGTAGCTCGCGTTTCGCATTTTCCCACCCGCTGTTGTAGTCAAACAAATCAGGCCGCAACTATAAATATATTTTGCACAAAAAATAAAAATCATATGCTATAAATTTTTATTGCCCATAAAAATATTATTAAAAAAAAATCAATCTGCCACCAAATAGGACTCACTCGGACTCCCCAGTCTCTTTCATCTCTCCAACTCCATTATCATCTTTGTCAGCTTTCATTGCGTACTCGCTCAATAAATTTAGTCATCAAATTTTGTTTACCAAATATTACGGCAGTTTTTCCCTTTAATCAAAGCTAAGTCATGTTTAAACTCAGAATTTCCTACAAAAATGCAAAAATGTCACTAAATAAAATAGTTGTTCCTATAAATTACAATGACATATCGGTAAGTAAATTTGTTCACTCTATATTATCTCTGAGGAAGTTTTTTTCACCAAAGTTAGGAAGAGAAAGGGAAAATTCACACACATAGGTATATGGGGGTTTGAATTCGTTACTACCTAGGACCACACCAAAAGCAGACATAACCGATCTAACTTACACCCCATTGTTCTTTATATTTATTTTATTATTGCCCCTATATTTTATAAAACTATGCAACTAAAAACAAAAATAAGAATAGATCACAGCAGTGACAGAGTGAGCAAGCGCACATATTCAACGACTTTTTTGGCTCCAAATCCAATTCTTTAATTTATAAAGTACCAGAACGCCAGCTTGGACCAAGCCAGTATCATCACCGCACCTACAACTACAAAAACCCATCTCTGAAAAAACTCCATCCCCAAATCAATCCCCACCTTCCCATTACCAATCTCTCTGTGTGAGATTTCAAGTTTTGAGATTTTGGGTTTTCTTCTCCGCTTCAGATCTCGAAATGGGTACCTTGGGGACTTTGATGAAACATCCGGATGACATTTACCCGCTTTTGAAGCTCAAAATGGCAGCCAAGAACTTAGAGAAGCAGATCCCTCCAGAGCCCCATTGGGCTTTTTGTTATTCCATGCTTCACAAGGTGTCTCGTAGTTTTGCTCTCGTTATTCAACAGCTCGGCACTGAGCTTCGTAACGCTGTAAGTTTTGTTTCTTCGTTTGGTATATACATATAAGTGTTTGTTTCTGTATCTGTTTTTCTTTTTCCAAGTGGTGATTTGTGGGTTTACAGGAATTTACCTGATTATGGTCTTGACTGTTGATTTATCTGGGGATTATTATTATTATTTTTTATGGCCTGTGTTTAGTAGAATTGAAATTATATTGGTGATTTGTTCCTTTTTGGCTGAAGGATGATGCTAATGGTTCACATCTTTCCATCTTCTGTAGGCAGTCAATTTTATCGCTTATAAGAAAAAGGGTAGTCAATCTTATTGTGGTTTAAAAGAAGAGAAAATTGGTATTATTTACTAAGGGTATTTTGATGGGTATCGGATTATCTACTTTGTGGAATATGAAAATTGGTTTTGATTGGTAGATTGTTTTTATGTTTATTATTTGTCTTTCTCTGTATTTTCTTGAATATGAATCGTATATGTAAGCATGAACTTGATTGAAGGCTAGACATGGAGTAATTTTCAGTTCTGGCCTTAATTCTTTTGGGGATGAGATTGTTGTTTACTGTTATAATTTCTTGTTCTTAAGGTCCTTACAGACTACTGCATTTCATTTCTCTTGTTGCATTTTCCATCTTTTGTTTGATTTTATTGTCATTTTCTGATGTTGACTTTTGCGGTTTTGCAGGTCTGTATATTTTATCTGGTTCTTCGAGCTCTAGACACTGTCGGTATGTTTCTATTATCTTTATTCTTTTGCTTCCTAATGTTAGATTGAATGTAGCTTGTTGCATCTTAAGTCTCTATTTGAAATAATTACCCTTGTGCAGGTTTGCTTTGTGCATTATGTAGCATGACCTGTTTAACTTTTTCTTTTCCTTCATCACACTTATGATGCTAATGTATTAATTCAACATGTTTTCAATGATATAATTTGTTCTGATGGACTCTATACAGAGGATGATACAAGCGTTGCAGCAGATGTCAAAGTCCCCATCTTGATAGAATTTCATCGTCACATATATGACCGCGATTGGCATTTTTCATGTGAGTGGTTTAAGATTACAATACCACATTATTCACGTTTGCTGTTACCTGTATCCTATGGATGTGAAATTATGATGTATAACTTTACTGTGAAGTGAAAATCTTGTTTCAATAAATGGTACGCACACACCACACGTACATGTATACGTTTATATATAAAATTATATATATTGGTAGTTTTATCTAATCAAGAACATGATTTTCAGCCATTTGATCATATGGACAGTTAAGATGCACAGTAGATAAACATCTTAATGCACTGAACTGTCCATAGTTGATCAAGTAACTGAGAAAGGGGTCCTTATACAACTTTAGTGGTGAATAATTATACATGTATAAAAGCATATATATATATATGATAAAGTTCCCTAGAAATGTGCAGTCTTCCTTGATGAAAAAAAGGGAGGAAGGAGTGCAGGATGACTATTTTTGAATGCTAATAACAGTTCTCTAGAAATATTGTTATCTTTTTGAAAATATGATAAAAGATTGAACTGTAGCCAGAAAATATCAGAGTAACTGCTTTCCCTGCCTCTGTTAGAAAAGATTTTCCTCTATGTTTTCCTGTCAACAGTAAGTATTACCGGCTGACATTCAGTGGATTGCACAAATTTGCTTGTTTTCTTTATATATTAAAAAAGAAACAAATAAAAGAACATAAGGCACGGTAGTATTGTTCTAGGTCCGTGGTAAGTATGGTACATGCACGGTTGCACGTTACTATGTTGATGAGACTTGTTGTCTGCTTGCTCAATATCCTTCTTCCTTGTCTTCAGGTGGTACAAAGGACTACAAAGTTCTCATGGACCAGTTTCATCATGTTTCAACTGCTTTTCTGGAACTCGGGAAAGGGTAATTTCTTATTCTTGTACCTTGATTAATTGTTGAACAGATCTTTTGTGAATGGGACTTTTCTGTTCATTCGTAATAATTCATGGTACAGCTTCTCTATCAATGGACTGATTGAAAATAATCTCTGATTCCTTTCTCATTTTCCTAATCTTTTCACGCTTGTTACTGTTATGAGGGTTCATCTAAAGGAACGTCACTTTGTTATTTAGTATTTCATGTAGCTCATAAACAATTCTTAGGTGATAAGTGTGGTTCATGAACTTGATGGTTCATACGAGTTACTGCTAACACACACAGGCACAGGTGCAGACACACACAGTCGTGAATTATTTTTAGCCAGTGAATGTGTGGAGCTTTTTTAGCACAAGTCTTGAGTGTATTTAAGATTGGTGTGGTTAAACTCTTTCTAAAAACTCAGATTCATATTTAACTTGGTTATTATTATTTTAAAATAAAAAGGGTTTTAAACATTGAGCTTTAAATTTGAAAATCCTTTGAACATTCAACGATGCATAGTTCAACCCTTTATTCAACCTCTTCAATAAATACGAGTATTAATATACAAAGTTTTTGAAGAACCTGACATAGGATTCTTGAAATATATTGAACCTCTAATGATTTCATTAGGTTGATATTGGCTGAATTCTCTTGCATGTTCTAGAACAATACACTTGCCCTTGTAACTCAGTAATGTTGTTTCTTTCATCCATACTTCTCTTTAATAACGATAGCTCCACATCAGAGAGTGTTCTTGGTGGTTATAAGATAAATTTTATGGGACTAAAGTTTCCTCAACATTTCAGCTATATGGATGAAAACTTTGATGAAATTACTTAGCATGGCACATCTGATATTTTAGGGAAATGTCTTTTACTAGTATGTTGATCATGTGATACCTGATGAATGGGTAATTTTGGTGCTTCATATGCTAACTTTTTAAGTAGAACACCTAAATAGGAGTGGTGATGTCCAACCTAACTGACTGTGACACTCCAGGTTCGTAGAGAAGTTTTGACTTCGGAAAAATATGGTGAAGATTCTGATGGTTGTTCATTTTAATGAGTGTATGGTTTGGGGTTGGCTTGTTGAACTTGGAAATATTCTAATTGCATGATGAAATTGGGATCTATAAGATATTATTCATCTTCATGTTGTAACAACTCTTTGCTTACACTTTTTTTCTTTATAGTATACATTCATATATGATTGGAGTTTTCTTTGTACATTTTTTTGATAAGCAATCGGTATGCTAATGCTGCAGTTATCAGGAGGCAATTGAGGATATTACCAAAAGAATGGGTGCAGGAATGGCAAAATTTATCTGCAAGGAGGTTTGTGATGCACTTAGTTGTGACCTTACCTGCAAAGGGTGGATATATTCTGTTGTGTCATGTTTCTCATGTTTTAATTAAAATAAAACCCCATTTCAAAAACCTTTCTGACATGGTTTACATTGTCTCTTGATATATATGTTAGATACTTTTGAAATATGTCCAATTCTTTTCCATGTATGTACAAATATATTATATATAATCATTTTGATTTGGAAATGATTCCTAGTATGGAATGTATATGGACAATGTAGTTATATTTTGAATGCTAAGGGAAAAAGAAAGACAAATGTAGATCAACCATAGAAAGGGTATATGGTATCTGTTTTAAACTAGGACTTTCTTAAGTAATTTAAATATTGAGTTAAAACTGTATAGAAAAAAAAATTGTTTCTGTGTTCAACAACTTAGTTGAGACCTAGCCAGGTTTCCACAATTTATAAGCATCTTTTCTGGTTTCCAACCTATGGACCATAATTTGTGAATATAAACAAGCACATTAGCTAGCTTAATGTTTTTGCACTATGGAAAATCAGATTCTGCAATGAAACGGTTAAAAATATATCAAATTTGAATTATTTTTTCATGCATGAATACTGTTAACAGTGGACTTTTTGTACAATGTGCATAAAGGCCAGGTGTAGTTCTTTATGTGATTTGGATATATTTTCTCTCATCTTGCAGGTAGAAACCGTTGATGACTATGATGAGTACTGCCACTATGTGGCAGGGCTTGTTGGTTTAGGTTTGTCCAAGCTTTTCCACGCTGCTGATAAGGAAGATTTGGCCTCAGATTCTCTCTCAAATTCAATGGGCTTATTTCTTCAGGTATAACAATAATATTGATGCAAGAAATGCTTTCTGCTCTCTGTCTCAAATTGGCTTGGTAGTTGTTTCTAATTCTACAATGTTTGGATCTAACAAATAACAGAAAACAAACATCATTCGGGATTATTTGGAGGATATTAATGAGATACCGAAGTCTCGCATGTTTTGGCCACGTCAGATCTGGAGTAAATATGTTAACAAACTTGAGGTGCTTCTTCTTTACTTCTATACTTTAAAAGCTTCCTATGTTATTCCTATCATTTTGGCTTCCCAACCGCTTATACTTATTTTATTTCTAATCATTCATAATCGAGGCTTAGAATAGTGGGGTGATATAAGAATTTATGCATCGCCCAGTGCGAAGTTGGAATTCTTGTCTGAACTGGATTTTTTGATGATTGCAACTCAGGACTTGAAATATGAGGAAAACTCAGACAAGGCTGTGCAATGCTTGAATGACATGGTCACTAATGCGTTGATACATGTGGAAGATTGCTTGAAGTACATGGCTGCTTTAAGAGATCCTGCAATATTTAAATTTTGTGCCATCCCTCAGGTAGATTATTTCTCAACGTTATCACAACTATTAGTCTTGTGTGTGCATGTGTAGTAATCTGACAAGTGTATTTTACTTATTTATATAACAAACACAAAGGTTGGTAGGATTAACTGATTGGTTCTATACTATTTTTGTGCTTCGCATATGATGCAACCTTGATAAACATTGTTCACCCATAACAGCTTTAGATTTGGATCTAGCTGTTGTATATCATGGTTTTAGAGCTTTGTTTGCAAGATCGGACAACAAAAAAGCCTTGTTTGCAAGAGGTGCATGAGGTCATATTTATTCAGTCCAGCTAAATAAGAGAAGGTTATTGGACCATCTGGATTGATTAGCCGATTCCGAATGACACTTTAGTTCTAGGTACAAGTCATAAAATATCCTATTGACTTGTAACTGATCTTTTATGACTTGTAACTTTGATTGGAAGTTGGACCAGTGAAATGATATTGATCTAAGAATTGTAGGTTTATAATATTCTATGTGTCTATCAAATTTTAGTACATTTCAGATGTCAGTTTGATTTATTCAGAGTGGCTGGAATCAATTGCTGGTCATCAGTATTTAGTGCTGTTGCTTCCAACATATATTGCCTATTTAAACTAAATAGCATCTCTCTGGATGTATTTTTGTTTCCTTCAAGTATTGATGGTCTAGATGTAGATTGTTTATGTTCTCAAACCTTTGAAATTCTAATAGGAAGTCTTTAGATTGTGTTTATCATGCCTTTTGGACAAAATTCAATATAATGTCTTCTGATTTCATTGGCTGCAGTGTAATTTCTTAATCATGATTTTCTCTAAGTAATCTCATCTGATTTGTGCTGGCTTTACTAGATCATGGCAATTGGTACGTTGGCATTATGCTACAACAACATTGAGGTCTTCAGAGGTGTAGTCAAAATGAGGAGGGGTAAGATTTTAATCTATGAACATGGTATTCCTTTCAGTTTAAACTGGATACATTTTGAGATAATGAAATGAAAAACAAGTGCATATGGAATTTATAAAGAAATGGCTTTGTAAAATAGGGTAGTATGCATGTGCTATGAGATGGTCATTTGGCAGATAGTGGCAGCTACTGGAATTCCACTCGTCTTAGCAATATTATTTTCATAGTAACACATTGTTAGAGACTATATAGAGATTTTGGGAAGCTTACACTGTTGGAGACTACTCTATAGACTAGCACATGTTAGTGACTACAATTAGTTTTTTACATTTTATTATGGAAATGCTCTACAAAATCACGTCATGATAAAAATTATATGTTAGAAAAATGAAGTACCGTGACTACGCGTTGACTGTCTTCAACCTCTCAGCCCTTCATCCACTTCTGTCTTAACTCTACTTATATTTGAAGGCCTCCTCTCTCATTTTATTAGGGTTTGTGATGTTTTGGATTGAATAAGTATTGCGCTGTTGTATAGTTTTTGGTTATACTTGTGATTTTGTCATAATTCTTAACTAAACAGTGTTCAATTCATTGCTATGTTTTGTAGGCCTTACAGCAAAAGTCATTGACCGAACAAAATCAATGGATGATGTCTATAGTGCTTTCTTTGATTTTTCTTCTATTCTAAAGTCCAAGGTATGATAATTCCAGAAACAAGATATATCATATATATGATCTTGTAACTAAATTGCTTTAACTTCATACTAAATCATGGGTGAGACATATTGTAAAGGGCTTTACTGTGTTACAATTTTCAGAGGTTCTTGACAGATTAAAATTAATTTTCGGCTGCAGGTTGACAATAATGACCCTAATGCAACAAAAACATTGAGCAGGCTGGAAGCAGTACAGAAAACATGCAGAGCCTCTGGAGCCCTGAGCAAAAGGTATTTCATACTTTCTGGCTGTCCTATCGAAATATTGAACATTCTTCCTTCTTTATTGTCTGACAAGTATCTATGGACTACACCAGGAAATCCTACATCGTCAAGGGTGAGCCGAGCTATAATTCAACTCTGGTGAGTTTCTTCTAGATATAGAAAATTAAAAGTGAAAGGATTAGTATCATTCCAGAAAATACATACTGATGAATCTACATTCTGAATGCAGATTGTGGCACTGTTTATTATATTGGCCATCGTTTACGCTTACCTCTCTGCCAGTCCAAGAATCTAATGTAAGTTTTCGTCACAAGAGCAATGGATCACTGGTCTCATGGTCTTCAGTTCTGTTAGAAATCAAACCACTACCTCTTGCCCGACTCCATTTCTATTTGCTGTGCAGAGTTTGCCTTCTTCAATATCCCAAGACATAAATGGCTGGTTACAAAAGTACATGCCTTGTTACATCAAACCAAAGTAGTTATGTTATATTTTTTTATGCAATAATGGCAATGCTGCTGCGGTTGTATATTCGATATAAAGTCGCATGAAATTATTGATGTAGCTTTCAACACGATTTAGCATAGTTATTGCTGACATACAAGTGAGCCTTTGTGCTTTTTTACAAGTTAATATTTGATTTGAGCTAAACCTTGTTCCATCTTGGAAAAGAAAAAAAAACAGAGATACCTTGTTCCATGAAAGTAATGTAGTATTTTATCCAATATAAAGAATGACGTGAAAAGTTTTTGTTGTCTCTTCCAATCCAATAAAATTGGAATTCCAATTTTTGCTTCTGTGTGTTTACTAACACTTAAGGAATAAAAAATTATGCGTCTCCTATATTAAAATATGTAATCCAATAACCTAAAAACTAAGAATTGGATGGAAGTAGTCAAAACAAACTCCCACCCATAGCTAAAATATAAAATCAAGTAATGTATATAGGCAAGAAAGAAGAAGAAATAAATAGTAGGCTAAATTGTAGCAATGGTCTCTGGACTATGGCCCAACTTTACTTTTCGTCCCTCACATTGCCAAATTGTTACCGTTGTACTTTAATTATGGCTCCAGTTTCAGAAACTGTCATTTACGTCATCTCTGTCAACTTTTCCGTTTAATTTGATGACATGGCATGGACAAATCCTACTTGGCATGGGCAAAAATGTATTTTCCACATTAAAATGATTCAGTCGATGTTGAAAGCGAAACATTGTCATGGGCAAAAATGTATTTTCACTGATTAAAAGAATTTTGCGATTTTGAAACTGAAAGTCAACATCAAACAGAGGAAAAAGCAAGCAAAAGGGGAAGGGGAAAAGGGGAAAAGGGGAAAAGGGGAAAATGGGGTAGGGTTTCTTGATTGCGATATTTCAAAGTGCGATTTGTGGTCGAAAGTGCAATATTTGAAAGGGAGACAGTGTTGATTGAAGTATTAGTGCATTATTAAAGATTCGAGGGTTCTGTTTTGGGATAGTCGAAAGTGACAATGTTTCGGTGCTTACAAAGTGTATACAGAGATACTTCACATGGGGACAGTGTTTATGTGGTCTGGAGACCATCCAAAGTATGGTAAGTTACTACAACTTTAACTTAGTGCATTGAATATTTTATAGGTTTAAGCTTTGTCTACATATGTGTGGTCCTGTGTTGTTGTCCTTAGTTTGGCTATATGTGTGGTCCTGTGTTGTTGTCCTTGGTTTAGTTATATGTGTGGTCCTGTGTTGTTGTCCAAAGTAATATTGTTTTTTCTGTCAAATAAACTCGAGCTATGCACTTTAGAACTTCACCATTTTGGTTTGTTGGAAAATGGTGTATATAAGGGTGGGAAGGTGTGCTTTGCAGACAACTGTGTGGATGACTATTTATCACTATTGGATTTGAAGAAAATTGGGGCAAAGCTTGGGTATAAAGTGAATATAACCCAGAAGGTGACGAGCCTAAAAGTGTTCTATAACGTGCATGCAGAAGATGTTGTTAAGGAGGTCTTAGATGATAGGTGCATTGCAAACTTAGTTGGTACCATTCCATCAAATAGAGTTGTTGTGCTGTATTTTCATGATCCAATTGACCAGAACACACTTGGCAGTCAAAAAGAAGTGGTATGGCCATCGTTGGATTCTGAGGAGTATGCAAATATAGCTGAAGAAAATGCAGGGCATATAAATGGTAATGAAGAGGAACATGTGCATGCAAGTTGAATATGATGCTAATGAAGTAGACAGTGAAGAGGAAAATGTGGAAGTTGAATATGATGGTAGTGAATCTGAAAATGAAGAAAAAGAGAAGGATGAAGAGTTAAAGGACAATGATTATGAATACACTGATGATGAGATGCCAAACATTGATCCTGGAATGACAGCAAAAAATGGAGAAATTGTTCCACCAAATTTGGGTGAAGAGGAACCAAACATTGATCTTGAAATGGTGCCTCTTAATGAAAGTACAGGGGCTATCTCAGATGATGGTGAAGACACTGATGCACTCCCTTCTTAAGGTGAAACTTCCGAGGATGACCAAGTTAGTGGAGAAAACTCAAAGAAGTCAAAGAAGAGAAAGAAGAGAAAATTACCAAACTTTAAACAATTTAGAAGAGAGACTGACCTCAAAAATCCTTAGTTTAGGTAAGGAATGCAGTTTGCCAACAGAGAAGAAGTGAAGGAAACTATTAAGGAGTACACAATTGTCGAAGGCAAATCTATAAAGTTTATGAAGAATGATAATTTTCGGGTCAAAGCCAAGTGTGTTGGGCATAAGTATTGCCCCTTTGTTGTGTTGGCTTCAAGGATAGATAGGAATCAACCCACTTTTGCGATCAAGACTCTTTGTTTAGAACATGAGTGTACTAGAGTTGACAGGTTGGGGTATTGCAATGCAAGATGGCTATCCATTAGGTTTGCAGACAAAATTAGGAAAAATCCCAATTGGGATGTTGCAGCAATGCAGACAGAAGTGCGAGAACAGTATGCTATGAATGTAAGCAAACATCAAATATGGAGAGCCAAGAGGTTGTCAAGAGTGATCATTGAAGTTAGCTACATAGAGCAATACTCAAGGTTATGGGATTATGCAGAATAGTTGAAAGCTTCCAACAAGGGTAGCACAGTTATAATTAAGAATGACATGGTTGGGGATAAACCTGTTTTTCAGAGAATTTATGTGTGCTTGGCAGGTTGTAAGAAAGGGTTTTTGGAGGGATATAGACCTGTCATTGGTGTGGATGGGTGCCATTTGAAGGGACCATACATAGGACAAGTATTAACAGCTGTTGGGGTTGATGGGAACAATGGAATGTGCCCCATTGCCTATGCTGTAGTTGAAGCTGAAAATAAGAGTTCTTGGATGTGGTTTCTTGAGTTGTTGGTATTAGATTCAAAAATAGAGAATGGGGTTGCTTGGGTGTTCATAAGTGACAAGCAAGGGTCTGCTTCCAACCATTAAAATAGTTGTGCCTACAGCTCAGCAAAGAATGTGTGTGAGGCACCTTTATAGCAACTTCATAGGGCAACATTCTGGGCTCCTTTTAAAGAACATATTGTGGGCAGCAACAAGGGCCACCACTATTCCATGGTATGAAGCAGAGATGTAGAAGATGAAGGCGCAAGATAATGAAGCTTACAAGTGGCTTTTAAAAAGGCCACCAAAGAATTGGAGCAGATCTCATTTCGATGAACACTGTAAGTGTGACATCTTATTGAACAATCTCTATGAGACATTCAACTCATGCATACTACAAGCAAGAGACAAGGCCATCTTAACACTCCTTGAAAGAATTAGAACTTATGTAATGGTGAGGATATGTGAAAGAAGAATTGCTGGCAGGGTTTGGAAACATCCTATTGGGCCTAGAACATTGAAGATCATTGAGAAAAATAAGAAGGGAGCACATTAATGTATTCCCAGGCTAGCATGTGAGAAGAAATACCAAGTGTCTCATATGTATGGGGGTGAGTTTGTTGTGGATCTAAGAGCAAAGACTTGCTCTTGCAGAAGATGGGATTTGTGTGGGATCCCATTCTCACATGCAATTTCTTGCATTTTCCACAGACAAGAAAATGTGTTTGACTATGCATATGAGTCTAATAGCCAAACTACTTACCTCTCCTCATATGATCCAATGGTTTACCCTATGTCATCCATGGATCAACGGAAGAAGACAAATTTGCCTCCAATTAGACCTCCTCCTTACAAGACCCAGCCTGGAAGACCCAAGAAATCAAGAAACAAAGAGCCTTATGAGGTTGAAGTACCTGCTCCAGTCCCTCCAAATCCTATACCACCTAATTACATTCCACCCCTTGCAAAATTGAGAAGGGTTTTTTTTTTTTATCAAGATCAGGTGTTCAATTTGTGGCAAGGAAGGACACTTTAAACAAGGAGGTGCTGCCAATTCTAGCAACCAAGGGGTAACTGAGGTAGTTGAGGTAGCTTTATGTATTAGGGTTACTATGCAATATATATTCGGCCCAATAACTGATACCAAGTTTTTTTCATTGTAGGACCAATCTAATGGGCTAAGCAGGCTTGCAAGAGGCAGAGGAAGGGGTGTACATAGAGGTGCAATAAGGGGTGGTGGTAGAGGAAGGGGCAAACAACCTAGCTCTTCATCAGTAAGTGTGACATCTTATTAACTGTTTTATAAGTTTGTGTTTTCAAATTATGTTTTTAATACTGTTTTGCTATATGTTGTTGAAGGTTGGAGATGGGAATGAAAAAAGGAAAACACCAGTTGCTTCACAGCCCCTCCCAAACAATGGAGATTCATCCTTTTCAACACCACCAAACATTGTGCAATCATCATCCCAGCTAGTTTTAAGACCACCAAACACTGGCCAATCTTCACCTCAGCCAGTTTCAAGCCCACATAGAAGATTTAAATCTCCTGCAAAGAGGATTAGACTACCCAAAACCGACCAATCTTCACCTCAACCAGTTTCAGGCCACAGTATCAGATTTAAATCCCCTGCAAAGAAGGCTAGACCTTGGAAACCATGATTATGTTCCTAAATCCAAACATCATGATGTGTAATTGCTTGAGTTTTTGGTTAGGTTGGAGTTTTTGATGGGTAAAGCTTGAGTTTTTGGTTAGGTGGAAATTTGAACGTGATGTTTTGAACAATTTGGTGTTTTGCTGGTTAGGTTTGATGTTTGGGTTAGGTTTTGAAACCATATTTTGCTATCCAGGGCTAGCATTGGATATTGGTTGGAACTTTGTATTTGGAGGGCATATTTTGAGCATGAACTCTGATTTAAATTTGATTATGTATTTGGAGTATGCAATTGGAACTAATGTAAACTTTGGAATCAAGTTATGCAATTGTCAAATTATATCTTATTTTAAGTGATGTTATTATACACTTACACATTACAATGGCACAAATGGCACAAATGGTAGAAATGTACCGAACTTTGGATTCAAGTTATGCAAATGGCACAAATGTACCCAACTTTGGATTGAAGTTATGCAATGACACAAATGTACCAAACTCATTACATTACACATTTCACTATTTAATCATCAAATTCTTCAGAATTTTTTCAGACAAATTTAGGATCTTAATCATTAGCATTGCAACCTGTTGCATTCCTAAAAGGACACAAATTAATGTGCAAACAACCAATTAAAAATACCCGCAAGTGCACGAATCTAAAGAAGTATAGATTATGTAAGTACGGGGTCGATCCCACGAAGAACTTGTCGGCTTCCTATAAGTTCTAATTTGAGTACGTAAAGAACACTTACTTGACACACCACAAATGCACAAATGCAAAATGGAAACTAAAAATAAGTAAAGAAGTGTAAAAGAAATGAAACAACACAAGAAAACTAAAGAAAAACACAAACAGCATTTTCTATCACCATTCTATCACCTGTTTATCACACGCGAACAGTGAAAAGAAGAGTGAATAGTGTCATGAACAGTGACTAGAGACCGGTCGTGTGAACAGTGACGACCGGTCGTTTTTTACAGAATCGAAAATTGAGAAATGTGTGAATAGCGACCGGTCGTTAGAGGCTGGCGACTGGTCGTTAGGTACAGAATTGAAATTCTGTTTTTTTTTCAGTTCCGACCTCTGTCCAGTTTTTTACCTATAACTTTCCAACCGTTTAGCCAAAATTCACGTTCTTTATACGGTTGGATTCAGCACAGAAAATGCAAGAACACAATGCGGACCAAAAGTCCAAATCAATTACGAAAACAAACAAAATACAGTGACAAAGACACAAAATGTGTCAAACACGCAACTCACACACACATTGGGGGGGGGGGGGTTTGGTTTGGTTCAAGTGACCTATTTCTAGTGCATGAATGTAAATGGACTTCGAAATTAAATGAGAATGGCAGAGATGAATTATCAGAATGTGAAATGAAAATGTAACAAACACTAGGGTTTCGGAATCCACCCTAAACAATTCTACCTATGTTCATGAATACTCAAGTAGTGAACTCTAAACGTGTTGAAGAAGATGTTCGCAATCAAGACCATGGGTCGTGGCTCAAGATGCATTGATTCTCTCTAAGATACGTAAAGTGCATGGTTCGTGCTACAATACTTGTGCCCTCCTCATAACCGAACCTAGGTATGGTTCGTACTTCAATTCAATTACAAGGAAAACCCATTAAGTTCAAAGAGAATATGAACATCACAAGAATCCTAATAGCATGGTGTTTACATTAGGTATTCAAGAAACCAATTCACATGGATGGTTCTTACTCCATCCATCTATTGCTTAGGAAAACATGAAGATACACATAATCCCAACAACCTCAAGAAGCATGCTTTCAAAGGTGATCAATCAAAGAAGAACATACATCAAGGATAGATTAATTTGGTGAATTGGAATTCATCAACAATATCTAGAAATTCATACACTCAAGCATCAAAACAATAAGGTATTCATGTTTAGGGCTTCAACCTAAGCCCTAGCTGTGGAGTTTAGCTCCTCATAATCATTTCAAACACAAATTCGAAATAAAACTAGAAAGAGTTTACAGATTTTGTGAAAATGGTGAAAGCTTCGAGGTCTTCAATGGTGGGAGTCTTCTTCTCCCCTTTGCTTGGCTGCACCTTGGCTTTCTCCTAGCTCCAAGCTCTCCCCAAAGTCTGCTCCCAATTCTCTCTCCGTAAAACCTGCTCTCTCTCCTTGCCAAAAACTGAATGATACCCCCCTCCAATCTGCCCCCCAGTCAATTGCCTAAAGGAAAGATGCCTTCTCTATGCTCCTTTCCAACTCACCCTTGTCTCCTTGTCTCTTCTTCATGATGTGTTTTTGTCTTAACAAATATTCTCTTTGTCTCAGAAAATTACACTCAATCAAAGTAATTTCTTGCTACCAAATGGTATGGTAACAAGAAAAATCAACATAACATTATGGAGGTAAAATCTGGCCCAATTCGGATTTCAAGAGCTGTTGTAACATGTAGGATCGGCTGGATGAGCTATACTTGTCCAATTGAGCTCAAATTCGGATATGTTGTAGTTAACATCCATTGGAACAAGTCTCATGAAGATCATCACCTCATCCGAGCACCGGAGCATGGTGATCCAAGGCCAAGAAGTTGACCTACGAAAATGAACAAAAACAGAATTTATGACAAATAATGCACTTTTAGCTCATTTTCATTCCAACCAATGTAAAATCTAAAAAAAACACAAAAAGGAAATAAAAAGCTATAAAATGTCAAGAACTAACTCAAAATAGTGGGTGAATAACATGAAAAATCATGTGTAAAAATGAACCGAACACAACCATGACACCAAGAACCCATGCCACAAACAGACCCACCCACATTAGTTTCCCTCTATGTCAATACACCATAATTTTCTCATCCATCTTCATTCTCTGCCTTCCCAGTCTTCCAACTGTTGCTATCAATTCCTTGTTTTCTTGCTCAATTTCTCTGAGCTTATCTTTTAGTCCTTCATTATCTTCTTCTATTTCATTCAGTTCATACTCCATACCTCTTATTCTTCTTAGCAACCCACGATATTTCCATCGAAATTTCCGTGTTTTTGGACTACCAATATTTCCGATATCACCGATATTTTAGACCTTGGTTAAAACACAATAAGATATTATTGTTCATTTGATATCATGTGATTATAACGCAATAATTATATATAAATCTATGTGATTACCAATTCGTTCTATAAAAAGCCATATTTGATATATGTGTGAATGTACACATCGCTTAAACGCTAACTTGTTAGTATTCCCATGCGACACTAACCATTGGTATGGACCAATTCCATAATGTAATTTGATGATTCAGATCATTAATTTTTAGGTTCTAATATAGTGATCATTCTTCAAAAAATTCACCCAAATTAGAAATTGTTCGGCCGCTTGATTATTATCGTGAATATTTCATTATTTTTCAAAATTATTTGTTTGTCTATTTATTAAATGACAATTAGATGACAAAACACTTTTAAATTTTAGTGAACTTTTGCATCAATGATCTTTGGGTTAATTTCAATTTGGTAGCTTAGAGTTGTACCCTTGCGACATATTTGTCCCTACATTTTCAATTTTAACAATGAGGTACCTTCAATGATCTTTCAATGAGACCTAAGGAATGATCGGTTTACTAACATACTAAATGATTAGTGCTTAACTACTCCTATATATACAATAATTTTTATATCTATTTTTTTTTTCAAGTCATATTCATTGATTATCCTTTTAAAAAAAAGGTAGGCAAATCATAAATCATTAACACATGCCGTTTGTGATAAAATAAATGGACGTACAAGTGTCCTTTAAATAAGTGTTTTTTTAGGTAAATAAGCTTATTTGAGGAATCTCTCGACTGAAGCTCCCTCTATATATATATATAAGAAATTAAAAATTTTTTTTTTTCTCTTTTGAAAGCTAATATATATAATATTTTGTAATTTTGTGTATAGTTGAAGGGTAAAACATTGCATTTGATCCTTTAATATAGGGATCGTCAATGGGCTTGGTTGGGCTAGCTCGGCCCAAGCCCAGTGAGCTTGGGCTAGGCTGGGCCGGGCTTTATTAGACTAAAGGAAATATACGGATTGAGCCGAGCTGGGCTTTTATTACAAAATCAAAGCCTGAGTCCGCCCCATGGGCTAGGCTTTTACGGGCCTCGTTGGATCGGACCAAGTGGGTTAAAATGGACGGGGTCGAAATGGGCTAACAATATAAATAAATAAACAGTTTTTTTTGTCAAAAATAAATAAACAGTAGGATTTGATTTGATAAGGCCCAATTTCTTATACAACTTACAAAAATTAAAGTCTCTCAAAATAAAAAGATTACGTTATTATATAACAATTCAACTTCGAATTGTCTCAGATTTTGTCAACCACAACCTCAACAAAAAGATTATATTGTTACATAACAATTCAACTTCCAATTGCCTCATTTTCAGATTCACTGTCAACCTCTCCACTAGATGTCATCCAATATGTTCCTTGAGGCTCTAATGTTCATTAATTCTTCCGCTCATTGCTCATCTTGTGTTGCATCTTGCATTCTTGTTGCAGTGGAGAGAGAGAGAGAGAGAGAGAGAGAGAGAGAGAGAGAGAGAGAGTGAGTGAGGCATTGGAGTGAGTGAGGCATTGGAGAAGTTGATCGGCACATCCATCCAACATACAAATAAAAATTAATGATTGAGATCGCAGTCTAATAGTGCAAATCCAAAAGCTTGGATGGAAGTGAGTTTTGGTTGAGAACTAGAGCAATCCAACTACAATAACAACTTCAGAAGACCAAATCCAACAAAAAAACTTCAAAATCGAAGATCACAAACGAAGAACAAAGCTCAGATCATAGCTGATGTGGCACAATATCACTTCCAAAATGGCGATGCATATTGGAACTAAACCAAAAATCGAAGAAATCGCAGTCCAACCTATATCTTAGACAAAAAATGGTTTAATATTAGTAGTCAAAATGAGTGTATATAATTTTCTAACCTATATTTCCCGAGCGACATAAGCCAAATCAGACTATTATCTTCTTAGAATTTATATCAATTAGAGATGTACATGAGATATAAAAGTAAGAAATGCTCTTCTTCGTTGTCTTTTAAATAGGTATGAAAATTTTAGACATGAACCAATAAACGACTCAAAACACGACAAAAAATTAGAGTCTTAACCGTACAATTAAAAATCTAGGTATAATTGTCAATGAGATTAATCCAATAAAAAAAGCCTTAATTTACGCACTAGTGCTCTCAAGTAGGGGTGTATGCGGTTTGGTTTTCACTTCAAATTGGAACCAAAATCGGTACTATTTACTAGGTTTGGTTTGGTCCGATTTTAGTAAAAAAATTTATGAAACCAGTCGGTTCAGGTTGAACTGATTCTGATTCGGTTAAATTTTAAACCGGATTATTATTATTATTATTATTTCAAATTATTATTTTTAATACAAATTTCAATTGAAATTTTATTTTTTGAGTTTGAAAATTAACAAATTATCCAATTTCATACAAAAAGAAATATTAAGCCTAGAAAAAAGAGATGTTTTGAAGTTGAGTTTAGGTAAATATTAGGTATGAGATTAAAAATATATCATTGAATATAAATAAATATTAAAATTATATATTTTTTAATTTGACCGGTCCAATTCGACCTGATTCAGTTTTGTTGGTTATAGAACCGAAACGGGAACCAATTAGAACTAGTTCGATTCAGCTTTTTGAATTTAGTTTGACTTTGATCAACATGATTTTTTAGCCCGGTTTAATTTGCTTGATCGGTTCTTCGGTTTTAATGCCCACCCCTCTCAAGTTCCAACCCATTCCACTCATGTGGTTTAGACTACGCTTTTACTACGAAAAAAAAAAAAAACAACATCCGTTTAAAATCCAGGTCAATCCAGGTCAAATTCGCCTCCCTCTCAGTGTCACTCTCTTCCCTGATCGCAGACCGCCATCGCCCCAAATCCCTAATTTTGATTTCCTCAGCCCCAAATCTCTCGTTTCCTCTGGATAGACTTAGCCTCTCTCTCTCTCTCAAACTCTTTGTCTTTATCGTGCGCTGATATCTTCTCTCCACTCTCGACTTTATAGGAGCTCTCTCGGCTGAGCACTACCCATCAGGTGCTCTTTCCCTTGCCCCCTTTTCCATATTTCGTCTTCTATTTTTTTTTTATAATGTTGTACGGATATCATGCGATTTTCTCCTCTTAATTGTTCTGATTCTGCTGCTGCTTGTGTCTTCTTATTGATTTATTTATTTGTTTTTCTCCGTGATTTTCACAAGTTCATTTTGTGTTGAATTTGTGGTGTTGGTTTCATTTATCCTTTGTGTATTAACTTCCATCCGCAATTTGCTTGTTCTGTTTTTGTTTCTGGTTAAATTTGATTTAGATGCGGTTGAAAATTGAGAATTTGACTCATATGTGAATTTGGATGACCATCTCATATGAGAACTCATGTGTTTCTGGTATCAAAGATTGTGTCTTTGAAGTCTTTGAAAGAAACCATCGCTATGATCGTAATTCTTTGACCTTCCATTTGCTGACATTCCTTCATTGTTTGTGTAATTAAAGGAATGATTCTGCTTGTTCTATAATAATAAAGAACATAGTAATAAATTCTGCTTGTTGCTATTATATAATTAATCAAATTTGATTGTATGTTTTTTATTTCTTTCTAACGTAAAATTATTATGTTTCATATAGATGGATCCTTTTGATAGTGCTGAAGGTGGAGGTACAGAATCTGCAAATAATGTGCAAGAATCTGCTTCTTCTAACCCTATAGAACCTGCAACGCAGTTTGGTAAGAGGTGTAGAAATTAGCGCTTGAAATTAAACATATATACATATATATATATATATATATATATATATTTTTTTTTTTTTTTGTAATTTTGATTTTGGCTTGGTTCAGCTAGGGTTTAGATGAGTCCACCTGCTTTGGTGAAGATGGAAGATACTAACCCTGAAGTTTTAGCTTCCAAGAATTCAAATTCCGAAAGCAGAGATTCAGACCCCATCCAAGCTCGATTTAATGATTTGTGCAAGGTTGCCACTTTCCCCCCATTTTTACTGTAATTGAATGTATCCTTCTGTTGTTTCTTATTGTAAATGTCATATTATTTGTAACATTTGGTTTATAAACTGTACTTTTGTTTACTTTTAGAATTTCTTTCTTTGTTTCCATAGTAATTTCTTGATTTGTGTTCCTGTGAATATATATGGCTTCTAATTTCAGAATGGATTGTCGTTGGATGAGAATGCTTACACGCAAGCTATGAAGCTGTTCAAAGAAACCAAACATCTATTAATTTCAAATGCATCGGCTATTGGAAACGGAACAGTATGTGTTTTTATCAATTTTCCATTGTATAGTCAATAATAATGTTATTTTGAAATAAGGTCGGAGGTGATATCTTTTAGGATCTTTTTGCTGGGACAGTTGCTTGAATCTGAATTTTTTGTAACTTAAATGCATTTTTCTGTACAGCCTGAAGAAGCAGAGCAGTTCTGGTTTGCCTTTGTTTTGTACTCCGTGAAAACTTTGAGTGAGAATAATTCACAGATGAGCTCTGATGATAATGGCTTTTCTCTCTTCCAAATTTTGAGAGCTGTGAAGCGGAAGTATGTTGTTTGCCCATCTGTTTTTAAAAAATATTTTTTAATAAATTTTTTACTTAGCTTACAGTTAGATGCTCGTAAATTCTTGTCATCTTATATTTTTCTGGTGTTTTACAGCATTGTAGATTTTTTCAAGGAGCTTCCTCAGTTTGTTGTTAAGGCCGGTCCAGTTTTGAGTAATCTTTATGGCATAGATTGGGAAAACAAACTTGAGGTATTGACTTGTCAGAGAGTTAGTTTATGCTTGAAAAGGACTCTGTATTTATGTCTTTTGAGTTTCTGTTTTCTTGAAGTTACTTGACCCCTTGCTCATGAGTTTGAGTTCTTAATTTATTAGGCAAAAGAGTTGCAGGCAAATTTTGAGTACTTGAGCCTGTTATGCAAGTGAGTGTCCTTTCTTCTGCACCATTGCTCCTTATGTATTATTATGTCTGATCGTTCAAGAATTTTCTCTCTTAAAATTTTGCATTATCTTGTGTAAGATCTCTATACTTAGGATGAGACCTTGATGAAACTAAAATAGCGGTATTGCATGTGTGGTGATGTTAGATATGAAAAGTGATGGTAGTGGCTTGTCATGTCAACATTTTTATTAGGCTGTAATGGAAATTTGTTGCAAGACTGAAATTGATTAGAATTAATGTTGATTACAAAAGGAATAAGAAAAGAAATCTGTAATGCAGCTTCTTTGATATCTTCACTTAATTATTTCAGGTTGACTAATTTGCCCCAGAACTAAGATGTTGATCTCATCCTTATTATGTGTCAAAAACTTTTTTTACAAAGTGTGCAGTGTTAAAAACAACCTGGTCTTTTATGTTACGTTATGAAATACTACGCCTCCAGTTTAGTGCTGAGTTTTATAAATTAATTCATGCTACCATCAAGTGGTTGTCACTGAATGCTATAGTACATGAAATTAATTTGAATACTGAAGATTGAACTTGATGCAAGGCAGGCTGCTTTAGTGGTTTATTAAGCTTCGTTCTTGATTTCTAGAGAACACATTGAGTTGTGAGCGGTATGGACTTCTTATATTTTAGAACTTAGTAGCTGAGTATGGTATTGATGTCTATTACGATTTTGTTACTCTGTAACATGCTACATATCTTTTGAAATCTGGGTTACATTAAACTTACTGTCTACCATTCGATCTATTTCCTGTCATTTGGGTTCATTGAAAGAAAGAAGAATTAAAAAATAGGAAATGAATCTATGCTAGAGTAGTGCTTTGGTTAATCTTTTGGATAGTTGACTACATGGTTGAAATCTGTTGTACATCATGCAACATACCAGTTGGTAAATGTATAGTGTAAACCTATGGAGGACCCCCTTTTTATCTTGTGTCTATTCAATTGCAGTTTCATGAACTTTTAATGGATACGCTAAAATCACTAAGCACCTACAGAGGTGTGTTTCCCTGCTTACCCATCTAAATCTTGCAAGGGCGTAGTATCTCTTTGCAGTCTGTGGCAATCCATTTTTTTGCATGCTTCGTACTAATATTTAGGAGAAAATTAATATTATATGGATTAAAACTTACCATTAGTTTGATTTCCATTTAATTCAGACTAGATTACTAATTGCATTGAGATGATCCAAGGGACATATGCAGCATAATTTCATTCTTATTTGTTGCGAACTATTTTTGGTGCTACCTCATTTTAGGTGGAGGTCATGTTGGATGTTTCATTGTATGCATAATAAATATGCTTCATTGTACTTTGTCTACGAATTTGCTTTCACTTATATGAAGGTTTAAAGCTAATAGAGTCATATCATAAAAATTCAATGCTTCAAGGTACTACAAACGTGTATACCGAGAGGTCTTCTTGACAAGTGATGCAAAATCCGATAAGCAGTCAGCTGTTGCCAGAGGAACTGGTTATGTGTCGGAGTATCATCGTTTTGGATGGTTGCTGTTTTTGGCCCTTCGTGTACATGTATTCAGCCGATTTAAAGACCTGTTGACTTGTGCAAATGGCTTGGTTGCCATATTGGTCAGTTGCATTTCTGTATTACTTCTATTAGTTGGTGATATTAGGATGGCAGTCAGTTACTTGAAATGTGAAACATAATATCAATTTCCATTTTACAATAAACAAGAAATAGGTTGCCTCAAGAAGTGTGAAAACATTACATTACATTACATTATATATGTGTACACACACATATATATACGTATCAACCCATATACATATATACTTTTTGGCTTTATACATGAACATGTATTTTTTCTTACTGCTTGGTTTTCCTTTTTACAGGCAATTTTAATTATTCATGTTCCTGTTTGCTTCAGAAACTTCAACATCCATGATTCAACACACTTTGGTAATATTTCACTTGGCTTATATAGACTTTGTATTATATGATTTCCTTTTCAAGGAAGGATGTTCAATTTTTGAAACTTGCTTCGTCTTTTGTTCATTTCCCCCATACTTTTTCCCTCTATTGTTTTGGGGTGGGTTTACATTTTGGCATTTTTCATCGGAGCTGATTTGGTTAGTGTCCAATTCAGTTAAGAAAAGCAGCAAAGGCGTGGACCTGCTTGCGTCCCTTTGCAACATTTATGACACCTCAGAAGATGAGTTGAGAAAAACAATGGAAATGGCTAATGCTTTAATAGTGGATATTTTGAAGAAGAAGCCCTGTTCAGCGTCTGAGTGTAGAAATAAAAATCTAGAGAATATGGATCCAGGTTTCTTTGACAATTTTCTCCTGTGTACAGTGATTGATACAAATTTCTTGTTCCTTTGTCATTTATCAATGATTCTGAGATCTGATCCTGTTTAATGCAGATGGTTTGACCTACTTTGAAGGTCTTATGGAGGAACCATCATTGTCATCCAGTTTAGATATTCTAGAAAAGGATTACGATGATGCAATTCGGAGTAAGGGTGAACTTGATGAGAGAGTCTTCATCAATGAAGAAGATAGCTTACTTGGTTCTGGTAGCTTTTCTGGAGGATCCATGAATTTATCCGGTGTGAAGGTATGCTTTTAATAAATAGCACCATTGAGGTCCATACGTGTGGTATTGTCAATGTTCTTCTTTGTTTCTTCCATTGGTTCCATTTTGTGTAGAGGGAGTTTGTTGATGGTTTTATATATTCTGTTATGTTAGAGGAAATTTGATTCTATAGCTTCCCCAACAAAGCCAATTGCAAGTCCACTCTCTCCCCATCACACTCCTGCTTCTCATGTTAACGGTGGTGCTAATTCAAAGATGGTAGCCACACCAGTGAGCACTGCAATGACAACTGCAAAGTGGCTTCGGACCTTTATTTCTCCACTTCCGTCGAAACCCTCAGCCAAGCTGGAGGGGTTCCTGGCATTGTGTGATAGGGATGTTACCAATGATGTGGTATGCAGGGCACAAGTCATATTGGAGGTTATATTTCCAAGTAGTGCCTTGGGAGAACGATTTGTAACTGGTAGCCCGCAAAGTGCTGACCTCATGGACAACATCTGGGCAGAACAACGAAGATTGGAAGCACTCAAACTTTATTTTAGAGTTTTGGAGGCAATGTGTAGGGCAGAGGCTCAAATACTGCATGCTACTAATTTGACCTCTTTATTAACCAATGAGAGGTTCCATAGATGCATGCTAGCCTGCTCTGCTGAGTTAGTCCTGGCAACACATAAGACTGTCACAATGTTGTTTCCAGCAGTATTGGAGAGGACAGGTATTACAGCTTTTGATCTTAGCAAGGTGATAGAGAGCTTCATTAGACATGAGGAATCTCTTCCAAGAGAATTAAGACGACACTTGAATTCATTGGAAGAACGACTTTTGGAGAGCATGGTATGGGAAAAGGGTTCCTCGATGTATAATTCTTTGACCGTTGCAAGACCTGCCCTCTCAGCAGAAATAAATCGTCTTGAGTTATTAGCAGAACCCATGCCATCTTTGGATGCAATCGCCATGCGTATTAACTTCTCTTGTGGAGGGTTGCCTCCAGCACCTTCTTTACAGAAGCATGAGAATTCACCAGGTATTTACTTTATATATATATATATATGTATGTATGTATGTATATGTATAAACATCTTAACTCTGAAGTTGTAATGCAGTCCCTCAATTTTATGAGGGACGTCTAAGTCCATGGACATTGGAAATGGATTTCTATCCTCTTAGTGGCAGATGATATAGTAATGTGCTGAAGTGGTGAGTTCGTCTTTTTATTGTTAATTTTCAGGTCAGAATGGAGATATCAGGTCTCCAAAGATGGAGCAGAATTCCTTTACATCTCCTGTGAAAGATCGTTTTCTGGCCTTAAGTAACCTTAAGTCAAATCTGACAGCCCCTCCTTTACAGTCTGCATTTGCCAGGTATCAGTCTCCAGTCCCTGGAACTAATAAATTTAATTTCTCTGTAGTAACTGACTGTTGAAAAATGTAAAGTCCCACATTGGGAAACTTGACAAGATAAAAGACAATATATAAGTGAATGGTTCCTCTACTAATGACACCGGGAACTTTTGTGTTAAAACCCAACACTTGCATGTGCTATGCATGTGGTTAAGTTGGTGACAATATCGGTCGTGGACCAGTTGGTAGTGGGCCACTGGTCCGTCTCTCTGAAATCTAGACACTTACTGCTTTGCTTTTTTCCTTGTTGGTATTATACTTCTGAAATTCCAATGTGCAGTCCAACACGGCCAAATCCGGGAGGTGGAGGGGAAACTTGTGCAGAAACTGGAATTAGTATTTTCTTTAGCAAGGTGCGAGGGAGTTTCCAAGAAAATAGTTTTCTCTTTATTTTTCCGGTAAATAATCAGAGGATCTGCCTGAATGAAGAGGATGTGTGTTGTAGATATTAGTTCATACCAATGAAGATCTGTTTGTTTGGCATGTTTAGCCACTTGACCTCATAATTCTCCTTTATTAGGATTTATCCTCTGCTTTATACATAGTGCATTTCTTGTATTTAGATAATCAAGCTGGCAGCTGTCAGAATCAATGGTATGGTTGAAAGGATGCAACTGTCTCAGCAGATTAGAGAGAATGTTTATCGTCTCTTTCAACAAATCCTTGTTCAACGGACATCTCTCTTTTTTAACCGCCACATCGACCAGATTATCCTTTGTTGTTTTTATGGAGTTGCAAAGGTGTGATATTACTTCTGACAGTTTTACGGGATGCTGTTAAATAATTATTTTCTTTTCTTACTCATCCGCTGTTTTCTGGTTGCAGATTTCTCAGCTTAATTTAACATTTAGGGAAATCTTATACAACTATACAAAGCAACCACAATATAAACCGCAAGTTTTTCGAAGTGTGTTTGTTAATTGGCCTTCTGCACGCCGCAATGGGGTATCATGCCTAAACTTTACTGTTTGTGATGCAGGACGCATAGGACCTAAATTTATTAGTTTCCTAATGTATTTGTTAGTTTCCTAGATTCTCTAGTTTTCCAAATTCTAGTAGGATTTCTACTTTTCCAGATTTCCAGATTTCTAGTTTTAAGTTTCCTATTTTATTTGGGTTATGGTTTCTGTTTAAGCAAGGGATTTTTATCCTATTATGTCTTGGTTTTAGTTTGCTATAAATACCCCCATGTAGTTCTTTAAAATTCAGATTTGGATATTGAGTAAACCTTCTCTTAAAACTATGTGATTTCTGTCCTTCCTTCTCGGTTCTCTGATTTTGGTCCTTTCTTTCGTCCCTTCGATCCATATTTTCGTCTCCTCGATCTCTTATATTCTTCTATGTTCTATTGTTTGAGTGCTTAACCTAATACCTACGGGCTGTACTACATCAATTGGTATCAGAGCCTAGTTTCCTAATGTGTAGGACCTAAATTTATTAGGAAACTACATCAGTTTGTTAGTTTTCTGGATAGATCCCAACCCTTCTCATGTTTTGGAAACAGAGGCCAGCACAGGAACACATTGAAATCATACCATTTTACAATGAAATATTCATTCCTTCTGTGAAATCTCTGCTAGTCGAGGTTGGACCAGGTCCAACAACTACAAGAGCTAGTGTAGTTCCTGAAGCAAACAATGACAATGATGGTATGCGTTTGCTAAAACTTACATGTAACTGCACAATTTATTTCCTGTTTTTTTTTTGGAATATTCTTCTCCATCATTTCCTAATAAGCTCAATTTTTTTTAACTGGCCAATTAGCTCAATGTCCTGGATCACCTAAAGTATCCAGTTTTCCAAGCCTCCCTGATATGTCTCCAAAGAAAGTATCTGCAGCACACAATGTTTATGTCTCTCCATTGCGATCATTTAAGGTACTTGTTTAGGTTTTTAGTTTTTTTGCCTTTATTTTATTATTTTGTGTACTTTTTTTTACAACATGTTGATTCTCATATATGAATTGCCTCTTAGAATCGCAGAAGCCATTCTTAACGCAAAGTTGTGGTATATATTTACTATGTGTTAATCACCAACTTATTTAACATAACTAATTTTATATTACTTTAATCTTGAATCTCTCAGCAGTCTTTGATGGGTCAATGTTATGTTTTTTATTTTTTATTTTTTTTAGTGTTGAACATTTGATGTGTTGGCTTCACATTCCTTTTCTTTTATTTAACTTCGAAGCCCATTGGCCTAATACAATCCCATGCAATACATATCCCTGATATACAATTGTTTTTGGCTGATAGCTTTTTGCTTATTGAAGAGGATTTTGCTGTATGTTGCATGCCTAAATTCTCACTGTGATCCTACTTTACGAGTGTCCAGAGTGGGCTGGCTTAGGTATTAGGACTCTCTCAATTTGGTGGAGACCAAGGTTTCTTTCTCTTTTTCCACCTTCAAGTTCTAGTTTGTAGGATTAAGTACCAAACATGCATGAACTTGGATAATGCAATATGCAGTACGATTTAAGTATGCTAGTGCGATCATATCAATGTTTTGTTAATTCCATCTTAGTCAGTATAGTTCAATTTGTATACAAAATTGATCTTATTATAGTTGAAATATCTGATAGAATATATAGAATAATATCAAGATATGTCAAACTATATCTATATGAACTGAATGGTTACTTGATCTTGCGATGGGCTTTTAGTGAAGCTCAGTGATGTATCAGCCAATTGTTTAACTCATGCAAATTTGTGAGGTTAAAAGAAAAAACATCACATGTATCCTTTGGCGATACTTTACTCGAAGAAACTTCATGCCTGTGCGTCTAATTTTGAACTTTCTGCAGATGGATGCTTTGATCTCGCATAGCTCAAAAAGCTATTATGCTTGTGTTGGGGAGTGTACCGTTGCGTATCAGAGCCCGTCGAAAGATCTCACTGCCATCAACAACCGCTTGAATGGGTATTCTATTACTTCAAACCAAGGTAATTTTTTTTGCCAAATTAATGATTTCCTCTGATGCATCATTCCGTTTTTCAGTACGCGAAGGCTCAGAGGCACTCTCAACTTTGACAATGTTGACGTAGGCTTGGTCAGTGATTCTATGGTGGTCAACAGCCTCTACCTTCAGAATCAAAATGGAAGTTGTGCATCCTCACCAGGTGCACCGGTGAAAACTGAGCAACAGGACACATAATTCAACTCAACGGCTCTATGTATAGTTATAGTTTTCCAGTTTGTAAATCTAGTATTTTGATTCTTCATAGTTCTGTACATTTCTGTTTATGACACGAAGTGCTGGTGCTGAATGGGCGGGTTCCGTATAGAATGGCCGCCAAAAAGCCCCGTTTCCCATTTGCTCACGCATGTTAGGTAGGACCTTTTTCCTCGGCTTTCTAGGGTTCCAACTAATTATATCGAGATTCTTCTTCTGTAGGTGTGTATCTTTCCACCTGAGTTGTTAATGTTAGTTCCAATTTACACGCAAGTGTTCAACTAGCAATTGGTTGAAAAATGACCAATTCAAAGCCTCACCTGCCAATTGCAAGTCTATTGATGCCAACTGCAATTCACAATATATGACTCGTCCAAATATAATTTTATTGTGAGTTACATTGTATCCTAGCTATTAAGCATTGTCATTAACTGAAATGATGGTATCATTGTAATCACCCCATTTCAACGAGGTAAAGATCCTTAACTTGTAATATTTAATATCCGCTTTGAAGTTGTAATGTAAATGTTTATTATATCTAAAAGACGTGAAAATCTTAGCTTGGCAAGCGAGATTAGGGGAATCTCATACGATACAACTAAGGAAAAAACCGTAGTTATGGAACTTGAAGAGAGAAATATTAATATAAAAAAGAGGGAGTGTGGATGTTGCTAATTAAATTCACGAATGAACTTCTCTTCTGAATTAGGTGTATGTAGGCATAATTTCCCCCCTATAAATACTCCTATCACCAAACTCGCACACCGGTTATAACTATGCCCTTGTATAACTTAATTGAGGAACAAGGGTGAGGGAACCGATGCCAGTGCTCTAACTGTTCAGTGTTGACCTAAATCTATTATCTAGTAACTGTTAGCTTTTGTGTAATTTGAGTGAAGTCAAAGCATGAACCATACATCGCATAGATGGGCTCAGCCAAATTGTTTAGAGAGGATGTGCTCCCCACTCTACACCCGAGTTCGAATTCATTTTTTATAAATTTAGATTATATTAAAATAAAATATCGTTTGTATTTAAAAAAAAAAAAAAACAGAACCAAAAGTCCTTTAATTTGGGAATCATGGTGTAATGGATTAGAACCCACATTGGCGTAGCTGATCAACCACAAGAAGTATAATTTTCCAAAGTGTCGAGATCAGTTTTTAGATTGAATAGTATGAAGCACGTCCCTCAAGTGACACAAGAAATATATATATATATTTTTTTGGGGTCAAACAAACAAAGAAAAATCAGACGAAACCTGATAATTTTGTGAATCCATGGATGTCTTGTGGTAAAATTAGTTTTGCAAATTTAAAACGCATTTTTTTTTAATAAAAACCCGTTTTAAAACTAAAAAAAGAAAATACATAAATCTCAGTTCAAATAGGTGAAATGTCTGTGCAGAGGACCAAAATCTCAAACAGCTCCTCCAAAGTAAAGTTCCTGGACATTATTTGAAAGCCAGCATTTCTCTCTCTCTCTCTCACAAAGTCCATTGGTCGAGAACCAAAATCTGGGCAGATTTGGCCCTTCAGTCGTGAATGGACGCTATCAGAAAGCAAGCCACCAGGCTTCGCGAACAGGTCGCTAGGCAACAACAGGTACTTTCATACCAATCCTAATCCCACCAGATCCAATTTTATTTAATCTCTTTCAATATCTGCACACTATTCTGAATCCGTATTTGATTTTTCTTATTTTAACAAATTGCCCCTTGATTTAGCTCGAGTTTCTTTTTCTTGGTTGGTGAAATTTGCAATCTTGTTCTGCCTGTAATGCTTTATCTTCGTTGGGTTTGTGATTTTCGATTCGTTTCACATTGTATGATCCAACACAATGATTCGCTTTTCAAAGTCATAAACTTTTTATGAATTTTGTTGATGACATTTGATGTGCAACATAAGAGAGTGTGACACATAATTGAGGAGAGGAAATATTAATTGTGTTCTAGCGGCCTTAATTGGTGAATATTTCGGGGATATTCTTGGCATTTGATGACTAATCTTGGAAATTTTACTGGGTGAATTGAGAAATTGGTCTATGGAAGATTGCAAAGGGAATACATGGGTAGAACAAAGAACTATATTTGTTGGTCCATTTGCCTTAAAAAATTAGAGCCTGCAGTGTGTTGCGGATACAGGTCAGGCTTGTTCATCCAATGAAAAGTAAAATTTTACATAGATATGCTCCCTTAAATGAAATGGACAATCAGTTAAATTAAGGTATGGTTTCCCTCAAAAAATTCAATAGAAATTAGCCATTTGAGAAGTTTTGCCTATGAATGTGTTGATTTCAGTTTCTGCGGTAACTTTGTTTTCCATGTCTTGAAAAGCATATGGTGCATCTTCAACTACATTCCCCCAATTTGAAGCTCCTATTTATTTACATCCCTCTCTGTTATTAATAATGTTTTCTTTCTTTTTTTATTGAATAAAATTACATGGCTAAATTAGATTGCATTCTTGCAATAACAAAGGTTTACTTACATTTCAATTTTCATTTGAGCAAAACCAATCATTCTGACTACATTGGGCTTTACTTCAGGCTGTCCTCAAGCAGTTTGGAGCTGGAGGATACGGAGGTTCAGATAATTTAGTTACTGATGAGGCAGAACTACTGCAGCATCAGAAACTTGAGAGGCTTTACATATCAACACGTGCTGGCAAGGTTGCCTACTACCTTTGTTGCCTCCTCTAATTTCAATTCAATTTGTTTGACCTTTGCTTATATAAATTTTAATTCATGTTTTAGCATTATCAAAGGGATATTGTTCGTGGTGTGGAGGGATATATTGTTACTGGGTCCAAACAAGTTGAAATAGGTGAGTTGGTAAATTTTTTTGTCATTTGTCAAGCTCATATGTAATCGCATAAGGACTAAGTTTTATAATAAAAACTGTAACCTTATTGAATAGGAACAAAGTTGTCAGAAGATAGCAGGAAATATGGTGCTGAAAGTACATGTACTAGTGGTAGTACATTATCAAGAGCTTCATTAAGCTATGGGCGAGCTCGTGCTCAAATGGAGAAGGAGCGGGGGAATCTATTGAAAGCTTTTGGCACACAGGTGTGTCAAATTTTCTTCATTTAAATGCGAAAGTTTATAGATATGACTTACATGAGCAATATGGGTTTCTGAATGCTCTTCAGTCTGTGGTGGAAGGACTAATACATTCGCATATTTATGTTGTATTTACTTTGCATGATAAACTGTAATTGGCCTTTTCCTTATGAGATGAGTGAAGGGATGTGGATTCAGATACACAATTTTGCCTCATCTTCTATGTTCAAGTTTTTGACAACAGTGAACACAAGTTGTGGCATCCTGAGCTTTGCAAACATTATGCAGAAACTTATGGAAAACTAAGAATTAAAATTGAAGGTTATGTTGTGTGTACTTGAATTATACCAGACATGATATAACAAGTCATTTCTCTTGTGGCATAGCTTACAGCGTTCCTTATAGCCGGATCATATATTAACATAATGTTGAGTTTACGGTACTTCGAGTACAATTTCATCAGAAGTTATCTCAGTTCACTAAAACCTCAAGCCATACCATACTATAAATTGAGAGCAGAGGATCATATATCTTGTTTAGACTGTGGTTCTCTTAGTATAAATTCCCCTAGGCCCTCCAAAGTTAATCCCAGAAGGCATTAGAATTTTGATAACTGACTTTTAGGCCCGCTATATTATGACATTGATATTTGCTTAAAAGATTTTTATTTTATACTCAGTTTTTTATTTCAGTTATCCTTTACTTTCTGAAGACCATTGTAGGATTTAATTTCAATTAGTTTCTTCATTCTAGATACTACCAGAGGTTAATGCGGGTGATATGGTGTTTAAAATTGTTATTAGGTGGCAGAGCCATTAAGAGCGATGGTAATGGGGGCTCCATTGGAGGATGCTCGGCATCTGGCTCAACGTTATGATAGAATGCGACAAGAAGCTGAAGCTCAGGTATCTTTAATTTGTGTTTACGAGGGACTATCTGAGTGTTTTATTCTCACAACAGCAGTATTTTAGACTGGAAAGCATAGCGAGTCTAGTGATGTACCTCATATTTATACAATTGGTGACAACTAAATTGATCAGTTGATTTTCTTTTACAAGTATGTCATTGTGCGTTCTTTTGAACCTAGACAGGCTATTGAAGTTTCCAAACGCCAAGTAAAAGTGAGGGAAACACCAGGAAATGCAGAGAATGTTATGAAACTGGAAGCTGCAGAGTCAAAGCTGCAAGATCTGAAGTCAAATATGGGAATATTAGGGAAGGAAGCTGCTGCAGCAATGGCTGCTGTTGAGGCTCAACAACAGAGGTTGACTCTCCAGCGCCTCATTGCTATGGTAGTACAAGTTCTCTCAAAATATACCATGAGTTAAATATGTTAAGTATCAATAAATCTTTGGCCGAGATGTATGGGGTATTAGTGTTTAAAGTTTCTTCTTGTCAACTTTGTTCTGGATTGAAGGTTGAGGCAGAACGTTCTTATCATAAGAGGATCCTTCAGATACTCGATCAACTTGAAGGAGAGGTAAGCAGTCATGCTTCAACACCAACCCATCTCCCCCCCAATCCAACTCTTGATTTTTGCATCAATTGATGATTTTATGTAATCTTTTTCTGATATTGATAGATGGTATCAGAACGACAACGAATTGAAGCGCCTCCTAGCCCTACTGTTGATAACACCATGCCTCCACCTCCACCTTATGAAGAAGTTAATGGCATATATGCTTCTCAAACACATAATGGATCGTCAGACATCATGAATTACTTCTTAGGGGAGGTTAGTAATGAATGAAATTTCTACGTTCTTATTGCTTAAATGATGCAACACTCGAAGGCTGTTCAATATGTGTACGCTCATTTGTGCTTATTTGTCAATTTATTGCAGGTCATGTTTGCATATCAAGCGGTATCTGATGTGGAGCTCAGTTTGTCAGTTGGAGACTATGTAGTTGTGCGAAAGGTTTATAACTCTCTGAGATACTATACTTCAGCTACATTGATCCTTAATATTTGAATTAAGGGTAGCCCAGGGCTTTGATTTGGACTAACCCAAGATCTAATCTAAATAGAAAAATGGGACCAATCTATTGTTGTATTTAATTGTGATAATTAATATATGTCAACTGGATCCACTTTAGGTTGCTGGGTTGACAGCAACAATTAGATATAGTCCAGCTGGTTTTTGCTAGGCTTAAACTGTGTCATATTTCGGGTTGCCTGTTATCCGAGGCAAGTCATTGAATCCAGGTTGCAGATTGCAGCCTAGTTCCTTTATTTGAAAGGAAGGCCATGTCATATTCCTACAAGTAGTGTTTTGGCTCATAACTGATGATGGGAATGCTTAGCATGATTTGTATTTTGTTTTTTCAACAGGTGACAAACAATGGTTGGGCAGAAGGTGAATGCAAAGGCAGGGCAGGCTGGTTCCCATTTGGATACATTGAGAGAAGGGAACGAGTACTTGCAAGCAAGGTGGCAGAAGTGTTCTAAAGTTTGTGCATGGGTTGGATTATAAGCAGAGTGTTTTTTTCTTTTCTTTTCTATGTGTATGTTTTTTTTAATCTAATTGTACTCAACGATGGAGCATGCAGCGTTCAATTAGAAGAACGTGTATCCTCTCCCTTTTGAAATGATGTATGTAGATACGAAATTCTTTCTATCTATTGATTGATGAGCAAGTTTTATTTTTTTATTTATCGTATATCCTTCTCTATCTTTCCTTTCTCTTGTTTGTTATGTTCAACAAATGACGATCACTTTGAATTCTTCGCTCCATATCCTTGTTCTTATTAACCTCAGTTTTCTCTTGTTTCTTTGTTTTTACTTTTGGCATATCTTTGTGTTCTCTTTTATTTTTTTTTTCACATCTCTTTTTCAGATGAGTTTCTGAATGATTTGATTTTGTTCGTTTATAAATGGCTTTTCAAAACAGACCGAAACTCATGG
Source organism: Prunus kanzakura (assembly GCA_020521455.1). Classification (NCBI taxonomy): domain Eukaryota; kingdom Viridiplantae; phylum Streptophyta; class Magnoliopsida; order Rosales; family Rosaceae; genus Prunus; species Prunus kanzakura. The sequence goes on from BPUM01000821.1 coordinate 662,147, forward strand.
CCAAATCGAGCAGATCCATATTATTTGTTTGTACACGTGGCTGACCAAAATGAGGATCCCTAATTGCACGGTATTAGGTCTTACAAGTTAAGGATCATCTGCCCATAAGTCAAAATGTCCTTGCCAAGGTAGTTTTTTATTTGGTCATAGGGTACTTGAAACAGATTTCTGGAAGTCCACAGAAAAATTATTGCCAATTGCCTGAAATGAGAAGCAAGAATTTTGATAAGAAATATGTTTTCCAGTAATATCATCAAGAGAAGTCATGTGCGGTAGTAATACCAAATCAAATACCACAAGTTGCGGGGTCCTCACGTAGCATTTATATAAGGACAACATTGGGTCTCATACATGTCATGCAATTGAATTTGATGGATTTATCGACGGATTTGACAGTATGGGGCAATGTGAGATGAAAAGAGTGAGTTTGAGAGGCCAGTTGAGTTGAAGTCACTTTTAAACGGCAAAGTGAGATTTGGTTGGGACATCTTTTTAGAGGGCACGAAGCCTTTAAGGTAATGGAAAAATACCGTTATAGGATATGTGTCCAATTGACCATACCATGAAATGAAGGTCTATTGTCCAAGCCCCTTGACACAATTCTGGAGCCCTTGCAAACAGAGCTTCAAAAGCAACTCATTTTCAACTTTCCTCCGAAGCAATTTGGCAATTTCCAATCAAAATCCGGTTGACCCGCACACTTGTGGAAAATGACTCAATCTTCACCTTTTTTGACAACAAAAAAATAAATCCAAGAACTCTTTTGGTAGAATGCACCATGCATCTATATTCAATTCTCGCATTCTTAAATACTAGCTTCTTCGCATGCGTTTCCGTATTTGCGAGAGGCTTTTTTTTAAAATTTTAAAATTTATTTTAGAATTAAAAAAGATAATGGGTAGTTGTGTTCCTTAAAAATAAAATCCATTATCTGATTTTTTTTTCTTTTAATTTTAAATCTTTTTAATATGAAAAAGTGTGAATCTGCCATATTATCCTCATTTAATTAATAATTTTGATTCTTAATGTTTGTATTAACCAATGACATTTTCTGATATTTTGAATATAGTTTCAATTAAAAAAAAAAAACATCAATTCAAAAATTTAATATTATTTCTTTAATCTTCATTTTCTGGTCAGGTTCTTTAATTTTATATAACCAGTAAGTTTTTTTTTTTCTTTTCTAGACATGACCCCGCGTTGAAAAACCTCATATCTAACTCAATTTCTTTTAACTTTATCAGAATGGTTAATGCTTAGAATGTAGGTCCTAAAGTCCAAAAACTAATACTTAAAATCTAAAATCGAAGCTCTAAAATATCATTCGATACCTTAAATAATAAACTCTATCAATAAATTGAAAAAAAATTGAATAAAAATGGCGCATAAAAGACAGAAACGTCCATCTTAGAACAACTAGCATACAGGCCGAAAGAAAAAATAGTATATAATGTACGTAGTCTATCTAGAACAGTTCAATCGCATATTAACCCTAATGAGCATAGCCATTTCATTTTCTTTAGTGCGCATGCAACTTGACCTAGTCTTCCACTGAAAAAGTAGCAAATGCTGATTAAATAATTCTCTGATAATAGATAAACGATTGAATAACAAATTCAAGTTGACACCATATGGGCTAGTAGCAGTGTAGTTTTCTGGACTGAAACAAAAATGGTACAATGGGGAAGCACCAATGGCTGAATGGTGGAGGAAACAATTGTTTACACCATAATGAACGGCCAATCAGAGAGAGACACGTGGACAGGATCGAACCTGGTCAAAGTCGCATTCGGCACCCAGTGCCTAGTCAACGTTGCCTTCGGCAATATGACTACCGATCCCTCCATTAGGGCAACGCCCGCTCTCAGGACACGTGGCGCGCTCACAATCGACGTCCACTGTCCCACATCGAAATTCTACATCAAGTGCACACCTCCCAAGGCCTATAAAAGAGGCCAGCTACACCAAAATAGAGGTAATCAGAACGTACGGCACACAAGCCTATTGATCTGTCAGTTAATCATTCTTAATCCCGAACTTACTTAAGCATCGGAGAGCCTACGGCCGGTACCACACCGGTGCCCTAGGTCTTACCGGGCGATCTCTTATTTTGCAGATCTAGCTCCCTACCGAGGCTTCAGGCATTCCGAAGACTCAAAATTACTAAGTTGACCCTCTAAGTCAGAGAACCACTTTTTGGCGTCAACAGTTTGGCGCCGTCTGTGGGAAACGATAAAACAAATCGACCCTTTGTCCCAAACATATGGGGACCACTGAAAAAACTACGTTCGGAACGGCACAGGGGATGCCGTACGGTATGCCAAGTGGGGTAAGCCCAGCTCCACAACCATACACACCGGCAGCTAATCCTCCTGTACTCCAACCCGCTGAAAATGCGGAGCTTTTAGCCCAAGTCGTGTCCCTTCGGCAGGACATGGCTAGGCTACAAGAACACAACAACTACCTCTCGACCAGAGTGGATGAAACACAGCAACAGCTGAACCAGCAGCAAACGCAGAACATACAGACGTCCGAAAGCGTACAGACTCCCCGTCGGCAGAGGAAAGGCAAGAAGGCAGCGAAGGCAACGCCTGCGCCATCTAAACAGCTGGTAGTCCCTGCACTAAAAAACAGGCCCCACGGGCCGAGCAAGGTCTATTCCGATTGTCGCCATAGGCTGCTGGATCGGGAAGGCGAACGACAAACCGAACGGCAAGAATCGCCGATCAGAATCAATGCGCGCCTAAACGATCCCCGCCTGAGGGATCTAGGGAGGAAATCTCCTATACGAAGGATACCGGTTCTGGAGTCCACAGCAGAATCTGACAAAGAGTACTCCCCGTCCGCCGACCGGTCATCATCTTACCGTTCGGAAACCCCGACGAAATTCTCCGAAGTGAACCCTGTCAGGTCCCAGCAGCGATCGGTACATCATGTTGCCGAAGCAATACCAGACAGGGATCCCGTCATTCGCCTCCTCCTTCAGAGGGTACAGAAGATGGAGGACGATAGGACACGCTCACAGGAGCCAGACTGGGGAAGGCTTCGGCCAGGACCCTTCACAGAGCGCGTAAGGCACTCACGGCAAGACCAGGACGTCCAGCCCCTGCGCTTAACCCCTTACACAGGAGTAGAGGATCCCCTGACGCACCTCCACTCTTTCCAGTCGGCTGTAGGGTGCCGAGGGCTAAGCGACGAAGGACTATGCCTGCTGTTCCCCTCTTCGCTCACGGAGGCGGCTCTGAATTGGTTCTACCGATTGGAACCGGGAACGGTGGATTCCTTCGACGAACTGAAGCAGATCTTCCTGAACCATTTTATGATTCAGACAGACAGACTATACTCTGCCGATGACCTGTATAACATTCGGTAGAGAGATGACGAACCCTTGCGCGAGTATGCCGCACGTTTCAGCCATGAATACTCAAGATGCCCGGATACCGATGACAGGGCAGCCTACGGCGCCTTCAAGAGTGGCCTACGGTCCTCACACTTTCGGTATCTGGTGCACAACAGCAATTGGCGTACGTACGATGAACTCATGAGGCAAGCGGCAATCCATGCCAAAGCCGAATACTTCAACTCGAGGGCCGAGCCCACGGCTCGGCAGGGAGAATACATACAGCGGTCTTCCACGGCACAGGCATCACCGTTCGTACCAACGGCGCCAGCTGTCGAATACCCTGACAGCCATAAGCGCAAAGATACCGGAGGTTCCCAAAGGGGGCATTCCAAGAAGAATAAGAACAAGTACGGTAGGGACAACTACCGAGCGCCGCTGCCAGCTCACAACCAAGGAACGGAAGTGTTCACCTTGCTCAACACCTCTTACGAGGCAGTATTGATGAACGAAAACGAGATAATTCCGAAGCCCACTTTCCGGAAGCCCAGTCGGCAGGATGGCCGAGACACAGGGAAATTCTGCCGATACCATCAGCAGAACAGCCACAATACCGAAGACTGTATAAGCCTGCGAAAAATCGTCGAGCGGCTGATTCGAGAAGGCAAACTGGATCAGTAGCCAGGCCACAGCAGGCGCCAGTGCTGAACGCCAATCGACAGATCAACATGATCAGCACGATCAGCGGTGGTCCAACCCTCGCCGGGGCATCTAACCGTTCGATGAAGCAGTACGTCAGAGCGGCACAGTACCCTCAGGTCCTCGGCATTGAGAGCAGCCGGCACGCAAAGATGCCGAAGGTCAGGTGGGAGCCTATCACTTTCTCTGAGGAAGAAGAAGAAGGAATCATCTACCCACATGACGACCCTATGATCATCCGGGCCGAGATTGCCGAATTCGATGTCGGACGAGTTCTGATCGACACTGGCAGTTCGGTAAATGTCATTTTTGCCGATGCGTTCAGAGAACTCGGGATAGATGACAGCCAGGTCAACCGGCAGCTCTCGCCTCTTCTCAGCTTTTCGGGAGACTTGGTCCAGCCAGTCGGCAGCGTCAGCTTGCCAATTGCCTTCGGCGTGGCCCCACGGAGGACCATGGTCTACGACCAGTTCCTCGTGGTAGACTGCCCGACGGCTTACAACGTCATAGTAGGCCGAACGGCACTCACGGCGATCAAGGCCCACTTGTCACCCCACATGTTGCTCATGAAATTCCCAACCTGCTTCGGCACTGGGGCAATCAGGGGCGACCAGGTGAGCGCTCGGAACTGCTACGCTACGGCACTGAAATCGGCAGCTCCTCAGAAGCAAAAGGAGACCCTGACTGTCGTAGACCTGCCGAACGGCAATGAACCAGTAGATGATCCAAGGGAGGAAACGCCCACTCCGGTGGCACAACCTGCCGAAGATCTTGAAACTGTGGCGCTGAACGAAGACCAACCGGAACGGTGCGTGAGGATCGGCACCATGCTGAATGCCACCCTCCGTGCCGAATTCATCCAGTTCCTTCGACAGAACTCGGAAGTCTTCGCCTGGTCATACAACGACATGCCGGGCATATCTCTCGATGTCATCAACCACAAGCTCAGCATCTCACCAGCCTTCAAACCCGTCAGGCAAAAGCGCCGATCCTATGATGCCGAACGGTATGAAGCTATGAAGAACGAGGTGGACAAACTCATGACCATAGGCTTCATTCGGGAGGCCATATACCCGGAATGGCTGGCTAACTCAGTCATGGTTCGGAAGGCAAAGGGCGGATGGCGAATGTGCCAGGACTATACCGACCTCAATAAAGCCTGTCCGAAGGACAGCTTCCCGTTGCCACGCATCGATCAGCTGGTAGACGCCACTGCCGGTCACGAGCTGCTCAGCTTCATGGATGCATACTCTGGATACAACCAAATCTTCATGCACCCTGCCGATAGCGAACACACGGCGTTCATAACAGACAAAGGCCTATACTGTTATAACGTCATGCCGTTCGGCTTGAAGAATGCCGGGGCGACTTACCAGAGACTGGTCAACCGAATCTTCGCTGAGCAGATCGGGAATACCATGGAGGTTTACGTGGATGACATGCTAGTAAAGAGCCGAACAGCAGGCGAACATCTGAAAAACCTATCGCTCATGTTCGGCATCTTGAAGGACTACCGAATGAGACTCAACCCAACGAAGTGCGCCTTCGGCGTATCTTCCGGGAGATTCCTCGGTTTCATGATCAGCCAGAGGGGTATCGAAGCAAACCCCGATAAAATCAAAGCTATAATCAACATGGAGGTGCCGAAGACACAAAAGGACATCCAGAGCCTTACCGGACGAGTGGCAGCCCTCACTCGCTTCATCTCCAAAGCCACAGATAAGTGCGCACCGTTCTTCAAAGCCTTGAAAGGGGGCAAACGCCATATCGAGTGGACTGCCGAATGCGACAAGGCATTTCAAGACTTGAAGGACTACATGGCAAGGGCGCCACTACTATCCAAACCCCTACCTGGAGAAATTCTTTCCCTGTATTTATCGGTATCCCTTACTGCCGTTAGTTCAGTTCTGATAAGGGTCCCAGAGAAGGCGGAGCTACCGATTTTTTATGTTAGTAAGGCCCTCCAGGGGGCAGAATCTCGGTACCCCCCACTCGAGCAGCTGGCTTTAGCTCTGGTCGTTTCTGCCCGACGGCTGAGACCCTATTTTCAGGCCCACACCATCATCGTCCTCACCAATCAGCCTCTTCGGCAGGTCTTTCAAAAACCAGAAACGTCCGGTAGGCTGGTGAAATGGGCAATCGAGTTAGGAGAATTCGACGTTCAGTTCAAACCCAGACCTGCCGAAAAAGGGCAAGCCGTGGCAGATTTCATTGCTGAACTAACGCCTTCGGAAGCTTCAGAACCAGGGAAAACCCTTCCACTGGAAGGCCTACCGAACGATAGCCGGTTAGACCAGTCCAAACCCATCTGGATCCTACATGTGGATGGCTCTGCAAATCAGCAGGGATGCGGAGCTGGTCTTGTACTCACCGCTCCCGATTGAACCAAGATGGAGTATGCCATCAGATTTGGCTTCCGAACGTCCAACAACGAGGCTGAGTACGAAGCCCTCTTAGCCGGCCTTCGGCTAGCTAAGAGCATGGGTGCCAAGCAGGTCAGTGTCTACAGCGACTCGCAGCTCATAGTGAACCAGGTGACTGCCGATTTCGCAGCAAAAGACGCGTCAATGACGGCATACCTCACGACGGCACATCAACTGCTAAACAAATTCGAAGCCTACGAGATTCGGCAGGTTCCCAGATCGGAGAACAGACATGCCGATGCACTAGCCCGCCTAGCTTCGGCAATCAACGACAAAATTGGCCGACAGGTCCCTGTCGAGATCTTGACCCAGCCAAGCACCACCTCCGTTGACATATGTACCGTTCGGTATGAAGACACCTGGATGTCATCAATATACACCTACCTTGCGAACGGTATCCTGTCAGAGGACAAGGCCCAAGCAAGAAGGCTACGTTACCGATCGGCAAGGTACATCGTCATCAATGACGTTCTGTACAAACGTGGTTACACCACCCCCTACATGAAGTGCATTACCGAAGAGCAGGGCGAATACGTCCTTCGGGAGATCCACAGTGGTGTCTGCGGCGATCACTCCGGTTCCAGATCCCTAGCCCACAAAGCCTTCCGGCAAGGCTACTATTGGCCGTCAATGCATCGGGATGCAATAGCCAAGGTCAAAAAGTGCGACAAATGCCAGTGTTTCGGCAATATTCCGCACCTGCCTGCCGAACCTCTAACACCGATCGTGAGTCCTTGGCCGTTTGCCCAATGGGGACTTGACCTAATCGGCCCGATGCCGCAGGGCAAAGGACAGGTCAAGTATGCAATAGTTGCTGTGGATTATTTCACGAAGTGGGTTGAGGCCGAGGCCCTAGCCACCATAACGGCAGCAAGGGTCGAGGAGTTCGTCTGGACCAACATCTGTTGCCGCTTCGGTATCCCTACGCCATCATCACCGATAACGGCAGGCAGTTTGATTCGGGACTCTTCAGGCAGTTCTGCACCCGCCTCAAAATCAACCTGTTCTTCGCCTCTCCAGCTCACCCTCAGTCAAACGGCCAGGTGGAAGCCGTAAACAAAATCATCAAGAAACTCTTGAAACGGCAACTCAACAGTGCCAAGGGCGCCTGGCCGGAGAAGCTTCCCGAAGCTCTATGGGCCATACGAACATCTTACCGAACCTCCACGGGGGAAACTCCATTCAGCCTTGCATTCGGCTCGGAAGCCGTGGTCCCAGTAGAAATCGGCGAGCCATCCTACCGAACGGAAAGCTTCGAGCCGAAGGCAAACGATGCCGCAGTGGCGCTAAGCCTGGACTTGATTGAGGAACGCCGAACGGTAGCCAACCTTCGGAATGAAGCGTACAAGCAGCGCGTCTCTCGGTACTACGACTCCAGGGTCAGGCCTCGCTCCTTCAGAATCGGAGACTGGGTTATGCGAGAGGTCTCGCTTGCAACCAAAAACCCAACGGAAGGAACCCTCGGACCTTCCTGGGAAGGACCCTATGAAGTCATCGGCATCCTCAGATCGGGAACCTACAGACTCCGAGGCACGGACAGGAAGACCCTCGGTCACCCATGGAACGTGGAGCACCTCAAGAGTTATTTCAAGTAAAGCCCCCTGTTCGGTTCATTTTTACACATGATTTTTCATGTTATTCACCCACTATTTTGAGTTAGTTCTTGACATTTTATAGCTTTTTACTTCCTTTTTGTGTTTTCTTAGATTTTACCTTGGTTGGAATGAAAATGAGCTAAAAGTGCATTATTGGTTATAAATTCTGTTTTTGTTCATTTTCGTAGGTCAACTTCTTGGCCCGGGATCAACATGCTCTGGTGCTTGGATAAGGTCATGATCTTCATGAGACTTGTTCCAATGGATGTTAACTACAACATATCCAAATTTGAACTCCATTGGACAAGTATTGCCTATCCAACCAATCCAGCATGTTGCCACAGCTCTGGAAATCCGGACTTGGCCAGCTTTTACCTCCATTGTGTCATCTTGATTCTTCTTGTTACCATAACACTTGGTAACAAGAATTTACCTTAGTAGATGAGATATTTTCTGAAGCATTTGGCATCTTTGTGAGGACAAGGCTTCATCATTTGCAAGGGGACAAGAAGACAATGGGTGAAGACTTTGGCATTAGAATACTAAAAGTAAAAGCTGGAAATGATGGGCAAAGGAGGCAAAGGGAATTGCAATCTGAAGTGGAAAAGGGCATTTGAACGTGGGTAAGCATTGGCATTCATCATTCTACACATTGGGAGCAGATTTTGAAGAGCAAGAAGGAGGAGAGCAAGGAGCAACCAAGGGGAGGGGAGAATGGCATAACAATTGAAGAGAACCTTGGGGAGCCTTGAGGCAAGGATCCAAGGGGTTGAAGATGCATTCTCCTTCTCCTCTTTGTTCTTAGTTTCTTTCATTTTATTTGTTTCTTGTAATTTCTTAGTTTCAATGTAACTTCTTATTTAGTTAGGGCTTAGGTTGAAGCCCTAAACATGAATACCTTATTGTTTTGATGCTTTGAGTGTATGAATTTTTAGATGTTGTTGATGAATCCCATTCACTAATTGAATCTTATATGATATGTGTTTGCTTCCTTAGCTTAATCACCTTAGGTTGTATGCATGTAGCTAAAGTTGAGAAGTTGTGTAAGATACCCAAGAACATAATTTCTAATTAGCAACAAATGATTGAACTTGTTTAAGTGAGCATCATGTGAATTGGTTTCTTGACAACAATTGATGAATTCCTATTCACCAAAATAATCTATCCTTGATGTATGTTCTTTTTTGATTGATCACTTTTGAGAGCATGCTTCTTGAGGTTGTTGGGATTATGTGTATCTTCATGTTTTCCTAAGCAATGAATGGATGAAGTAAGAATCATCCATGTGAATTGGTTTCTTGAATACCTAATGTAAACATCATGCTTTAGGGTTCTTGTGATGTTCATATTCTCTTTGAACTTAATGGGTTTTTCTTGTAATTGAATCGAAGTACTAAGCACACTTAGATTTGGTTATAGGGAAGGCACAAGTATTGTAGCACTAACCATGCACTTTACGTATATTAGAGAGAATCAATGCGTCTTGAGCCACTAATCCCGGTCTTGATTGCGAACATCTTCTTCAATATGTTTAGAGTTCATTACTTGAGTATCCATGAACATTGGTAGAATTGTTTAGGGTGGATTCCGAAACCCTAGCGCTTGTTACATTTTAATTCCACTCTTTGATATTTCATCTCTGCTATTCTCATTTAAATTCAAGGTCCATTTACTTTCATGCAATAGAAATAGGTCACTTGAACCAAACTAAACCCCCCTCCCCAAATTGTGTTTGTGTGTTTACATTGTTTGAAACGTGGCGTGTTTTTGTCATTGCTTTTTGTCTGTTTTTGTACTTGGTTTTGGATTTTGGTCCGCGTTGTCTTCTTGCATTTTCTGTGCTGAATCCAACCCTATAAAGAACGTGAAATTTGGACTTACGGTTGGAAATTTATAGGCTAAAAACTGAACAGAGGTCGAAGCTGAAAAACAGAGAAACGAATCTGTCCAAATTGTGATAAAAGGGTGATAGAAAGTGCTGTTTGTGTTTTTCTTTGGTTTCTTGTTTTGTTTCTTTTCTTTTACCTTTCTTTACTCATTTTTAGTTTCCAATTTGTACTGTGTTTGTGTGTTGTGTAAAATAAGTGTTCTTTACGTACTCAAATTAGAACTTGTAGGAAGCCGACAGTTCTTCGTGGGATCGACCCCGTACTTACATAATCTATACCTCAATAGATTCGTGCACTTGCGGGTATTTTTAATTGGTTGTTTGCACATTAATTTGTGTCCTTTTAGGAATGCAACACCCCCTAGCCAACGGCAGGGAGGAATTTGTATTTTTGGACACGGCACTTATATATATAAAATGAGATTATTCAGAACATCATTGCCTATCGTCATCTTTTTTCAAAAAAAAAAAAAAATGTTTCGGTAGGGCTCATTATAAACGAGCCACAGCTACATTGCCTACGGCAATTAAAAGCTACACTCGTCGAGCGTACTGCCGATTCAAAGACGGCTTGGCCCATTTTTTTTTTTACAATTTCTTGGCAACAAGCATTAAGTACAAGCCAACGGCAGTGCGATACTCCAGAATTACCCACGGTAATCTTATCGCTCTCGGAAACCTAGACTTGCCCACGGCATCTCTATAGACAAAAGGCTATTGGGGCCTCGCTCCTACCGATGCCTATGATACTTGGGTTCTGGCAAGCAGGTATGAGCCAACGGCAGTACCATAACTCTTGGTTTCTTTACCGATGGTAGAGACACTTATTATCCTAGGCGGTTATTAGCCTACGGCAGTAACAAACATGGATAAAATTCGACAGCAAAAACACAAGCGATAAAAACAAATATTACTTAGATTTAAAAATGCCCTCGGCATTAAGGTGTTCGGAAAGGCCTTAAAACGGCAATTACAAATTACAAAATAAAAAACTGAAAATTACAAGTCCAAGCTCAAACGGCAGGACCTTCCTGTACGTCACCGGCAACATGGCTTTCTTCAGCAGCGACCGGGCCTCCCTCGGCGGCAGAAGGAACGGCTTCCGAAGGCTCCTCCTCCCCCTCGTAATCTTCGATCATCTCTTCGGTTATGCCTTCGGGAAGGGGAGGAGGATCGGCGATGAAGTTGAGGTTGAGCTTCCGGCCGGGATTATACCGCTTGAAACGGTAGACGAGGTCCGCCATCTCAGCGCCCACCTCTCTGTCCAGGAGTGTGGAGAACTCAGTGGACGACCGGTATGACCTCACCGCCTCCCGAACGGCGGCCTCAATCTCGGAAGCCTTGGAACGCTCGGACTCCTCCAGCGCTACCTGCACTGCCTCCTTTGCAGCCTCGGCATCCCTCGCCATTATTTCGGCAGCCCCGAGCGCCGACACTAGCTCTGCAATCTTGGCCTCCTGAGCCTTCACCTGCCGTTCGGCAGCCTGCATATCAAGCATAAGGTTGTCACGATCTTGGATGGCCTTCGCCGCATCGGCAACCTTCGACTTGCTGTCCTTGTACAGCCTTCTCAAGCGCTCGGTAGCGTTGATGGCCCGTTTCATGCAGAGCCACATGTCCATGGAAGCCTGCACAAGAATCGGTCAGCAACGAAGTAATAAAAGAAATGGAAATTAAAGGCAGAAAGAGAAGTAGACTTACGGCAGCTTGCAGACGGAAAGCACGTCCCGCCTCGTCCCGAAGCTGTTTCCTCGGCAGCTCCTCGATCTCGGAAAGCTCCATCTGCGAACCGAGGATCATGTGGTTCGCAAATTGAACCGTCTTCGACGGACAAGCGAGGGTTACCGGCTCCACCGGACCGCCTTCCTCCTCAAAGGCCAAGGTGGCCTTCAGCGGTTCAGCTTGCCGACTGCGTTTTGGCGGCGCCTCGGCATCCAGGTCCGTGACCATAGGACGTTTCCCTGAGGCCTTGGAAGTCAGGGCTTCAGTACTCGCCCCGCCTCTGGACGTAGTCTGGACGGCAGGTGCGCGCCCTACTGGAGTTTCGGCAGCCAAATCCCTCTGCCGATCGGCGAGGGTCTGGTTATCAGGGTCGATGGCCGATGCAGACTGGCCAGCGGCGGCCCCAGCCTGCCGAGCTTTCTTCTTCCCTTGTAGGCCCATCGCGAGCCGCCTTTTTGAGGACTCGTTCATCCTCTTGGTTTCGGCGACAACCCTCTCCTCGGTCACTACACAAAGAAAAATAGTTCGGTAAGCAACGAGAGGCTAAAACGAAGTTGAATAACTGATCAAGTGTACTTACTCTCGGCAGGGTCGACGAGCCTGGCTTTGATCAAATTCTCGGTAAACAGAAACTGGGGGTACACCCTCGAGTCAGCAGGGATCCTCTGCCTCACCCTGTCAATCTGCCGAATCTCGGTTTGAGTGGGTACCGGCTGCTTCAGTTTACCTGTAGAAGAAGAATAAAAATGGTAAAGCACTAAAAGAAATGAAAAAAAAAACTTGCCTACCGATCGGTAATGTCAAGGCCTACCGGTTATTTGGAATGTATTAGGGATTCGAAATCGAACGGGAACCCCAGGGGGAGACTCCCAGTCTCCCGATAAAATAACACGCCGATTCCTCCATGACTTCTGGGAAGTCGGCACAGCGCTCACGAAATGGCCCTGCTCGAACGCTCTGAGGCAGTTGGCCTGAACCCAACCGCCACGATCGGCACTCTTCGACTTTGTGACGCTATACAAATAGGAGAACTGTTCGTATGATGGTTCCCCCTCTCCAGCCATACCGAAGGCAGTGACCACCCCCATCAGGGCCACCCAGAAGTTGGGGTTAAATTGGCCTGGAGCATATCCGATCTGGGCCAGAATCCTCTGAACGGCAGGCTGCAACGGCAACCTAACCCCCTGCAGAAGGACGTCAGTGAAAAAAACGACTTCACCGTCCTTTGGTTTGCTCAAAGATTCGGTAGGGTCAGGAATCCTCATCCCTACCGAATGTGGGATCAAGCACTCCGCCCGAATCCTGGCCAGCTCCCGATATGTCATTTTGTTTGGCTCCAGATAGTCCACCGCAAACAAGACCTCCTTCGGGACCCCTATTGCTACCCTAGGGTTTCCATGATGGACTATCGTGACCTTCAGCAAGGACGAGGTACCGGCCGCGGCGCGCTCACGGCCAGATGTGGAAGCCTCTGATCGGTCACCCCTTTGCCGTTCTGGAGCCCGAACATCCTCCTCCAAGGGCCCAGAGCTTGTACCCAGGCTAAATTGTCTACCGTCACTGTAAACAACGGACAACGGCATCGGCTGGCTGGTCATAAGGCCCTTACTGATCCCGTGGGTAGGTGCCGACCTAACCCTTTCGCCGACGACTTCAACGTCGGAGCCACTGTCGCTCTCGGTACCAGGTCCCGACTCTTCACTCTCAGAATCCCTTCCTTTGTCTGGGGACTCTCCCTCGAATGCATTAGGCTCACTCTCGAACCCAGACTCACTATCAGACATCTACAAAAGCAAGAAAAGAAGGCTAAGGGCTATGCCGAGAGGCTATCCTACCGATGCCTACGCCTCTACCTATGGCAACTAGACTACCGAACCACATCCCACTTGCGCAAAGTTCTAGTCTAGTTCGAACCAAGGAAGGACGTACGCATAGAAATAAAGAACAAGAGAAAATGATAGTGAACAGTACCTTCTTTCGACTGCTGGAGAAAGGTGAGATCTCTTCGGTTGCCGTTTATCTCGCCGGAAATCGCCTCCGTTACCGTTTGCTCGTACCGGAAATCGCCTTTGTTACCGATAGCTCTCACCGGAAATCGCCTGGACAGAGCTTCCGCTTAACTCACAAACGCAAAGTGAGATTCGCCTCAGAGACCCCTCCTATTTATATGGCGAAAGACGCAACGGTACGCCTCGAGAAACCAAACGGCGCATTAATGGCGCCGCTCCGCGTGATTTGACATGCCACGTGTCATGCGCGGAGTGGAACCTCTGACAGCATGCTGGGTACAGAAGACGAAGCGTCACTCTGTCCCATCACTGCCCCTCTCTACGCAAAGGATGCGAAAGAAAAGACCAAACTCGCCCAAGTCAATGAAGAATCGGCAATTCCCTCTCGGAACTCAGTCGACGCACAAAGAGGCTGCCGAACGGTAACCCTGGCAAGTGGCGCCCCGCGATGGATTACCGAACGGTAACCCTCCAAGAGGCGACCCCCAGGCTCCTCGGCAGATCTCTTCTTAAATCGGCACCTGGACAAGGCCCCAGCGCGCCCCCTTTACAGCCTACCGAACGGTAAGGCAACCCTAGCGGCCACTGAAGAACGAACAAGTCCCCAGCCGAGAAATCTCACCTGAAGACTTGGGGGACTCCTGTTTACACCATAATGAACAGCCAATCAGAGAGAGACACGTGGACAGGATCGAACCTGGTCAAAGTCGCATTCGGCACCCAGTGCCTGGTCAACGTTGCCTTCGGCAATATGACTACCGATCCCTCCATTAGGGCAACGCCCGCTCTCAGGACACGTGGCGCGCTCACAATCGACGTCCACTGTCCCACATCGAAATTCTACATCAAGTGCACACCTCCCAAGGCCTATAAAAGAGGCCAGCTACACCAAAATAGAGGTAATCAGAACGTACGGCACACAAGCCTATTGATCTGTCAGTTAATCTTTCTTAATCCCGAACTTACTTAAGCATCAGAGAGCCTACGGCCGGTACCACACCGGTGCCCTAGGTCTTACCGGGCGATCTCTTATTTTGCAGATCTAGCTCCCTACCGAGGCTTCAGGCATTCCGAAGACTCAAAATTACTAAGTTGACCCTCTAAGTCAGAGAACCACTTTTTGGCGTCAACAACAATGTTTCCTGGTCTTCTGTTCATTTTTCGTCGAAATATATGCTCCCACTCCCACACAAGCAATATCCTTTAATTATTCGTGGCCAGCTTGAATTCGTCTTTCAACATCATTTGTGGAAGCTTCCTCCACAACATGTCAAAACCCCATAACCAGGCTTATTATAGTCTGTGGGTAAGACTTTTGACTAGATCCCAATTTAAAGTAGTCAGCAATTTCAACTCCGGCCAGCGGCCATGGCAGATATTTTTAGAAACTTCCCATATATGTATATATATTATATATTGTGTTCATGGATCGAACAATTTAAACCCAATTTCTGAGTCTCATAAATCCATCATGATATTCTTCAAATCAATCCCTCTTTGTTTCTTGGTCCTCTGTTTTTTACACCATTCAGCCATTGGTGCTTCCCCACTTTACCATTTTTGTTTCAGCCCAGAAAACTACACTGCTGATAGTTCATACGGTGCCAACTTGAATTTGTTGTTCAATCTTTTATACACCAAAGTTCCTCCTTCTGGCTTTGGCCTTGGTTCAACTGGCCATGCCCAAAACCAAGTGAATGGCCTGGCCCTTTGCCGCGGCGATGTCTTGAGCCAAAACTGCAGTACTTGTGTGATTGGTGCAAGCAAAGAGCTTCGTGAGCGTTGCCCTTATAGCAAAGGAGCCATAATTTGGTATGATCATTGCCTCTTAAAGTACTCAGACGTGAACTTCTTTGGGAAAATTGATAACAAAAACAAGTTCTCTATGACAAACGTCCAAGCGGTAGAGAACAATCCCACACTATTCAATGAGAAAGTTCAGGGATTGTTAAGTGGGTTATCTAATGAAGCCTCCGATGCTAATCCAAAGTTTTATGCTACCGGTGAGGTACAACTCGATACATTCACAACGTTATATGGTATTGCTCAATGCACGAGGGACCTCTCTAACGTTGATTGTAAGAAATGCCTTGATGTTGCAATAAGTGAACTGCCAAACTGTTGTGATGCAAAACGAGGTGGGCGTGTTGTAGGTGGGAGTTGCAATGTTGGATTCGAACTTTACCCCATTGTTGGTACTTAGCTAGATCATAATTGCTATAAATAAATAAAAAATTTGTAATTGGATCAGTGTATTATTATATTAGATATTTATAAAAATATCCAATCCTAGACATGTATTTATAAAAATACCCAAGCACTATTTAAACATAGAAATATACCCAAAATCAACCCCACAATCAACAATTGTATATTTTTTGGGTGTGTTTATAAATGGGTTTTGAGTGTGTGTAATGATGGGTTTTGGGTATGTTTATAAAGTGTTTTGGGTGTTGGGTATTTTTATAATTTCAGCCCCCATTTTGGGTATTTTAGTGAAACTCCCTTTTTATATATGCTACAAATAAATGAAGGCTGGAAGCTTATTCCCTAATTTGTCCAACCATCTCATTCTATGATCTAGATAAACTTCCGTAGAACTCTTGAGCTGATCTGCAGTTTTTATTCTAATAATTGAAAAAAACATATATTGACCATTACTGTTATTTGATGCAGATAGTCAATTACAAGAATACCCCTGAGGTGAAGAAATATATCAAATAAGTTAAAGATATCTGGTTAGATAAGAAAAATACAAAATTCCCAAATCAAAACGACAATAAATCAACAAGGTCACAAGCCGCAACCTCTGGCAGTGGCAGAGCTGGTGCTTGAGACTTAACAATTTGTTCCATTTGAGTCCTTAACTCTTGCAACATACTTCTTGTTTCCATGGCCTCCTGACTTAGAGTAATAATCTCCAGTTGCTGCTTTTCCACAAGAATCTCTGTAGCAGCAACCCTCTCACGTAAGTTAAGCATCTCATTATGATCATCATGAATATCATGATGATCATGATCAGATGTTGTCGTGAACGGTGATGTGGCATCGGAGTGAAAGAAAGACTTGATGCGAGAAAAATTAATAGACTTATTGGAGCTCCGGGACGAATTAGGGTCATTCTTGCTGGGTGTACTTTCTGCAGGATCTATATCGCTTGTGATGGTGTTTTCTTTGTTACCAAATTTCACTTTAGAGTACAATCCCAGTCTAATTGTTGTGTTCAGTTTTGTAAGGCCTGGTGGCAATGGAGGGCTTGACGCATTAATTTCCGAGTTTGATTCTCCATCAGTGCAGCTCTCAAAGCTCACATATGTCTCATGCAGCTGTTGGGCGCCTTCCTCTTGGAAGTTTTCTAGGGTTGAGGAGGAGGTGGAGGATTCTTCAAATATGGTACTTAATGTTTCTGACATGATGGTTTTCCAAATATACTCTGCTGATCAAGGCAAGAGATGCACAATTGATATAAACCTAAAATAAATAAATATATAAACAGTAAGAGCAAGTTTTGGAAAATTTAATTACCTTTTAATTAGTCTTTGATGCCAAAAAGATGCTGCAGAGTTTTACAAGGACAAGCCCCTTTAGTTCTACACTCCCATGAGTGTTTCTTGATCCCTTTATATACAGATTAGGTGGTTCTTGAGAGGTTTTCTCTCAATCAGTATGTATGAATGATTTGAGGGTTTTTTTAATATATTTTTTAACAAAGAAATTAATTAATACTGCACAACTAGAAATAGAGTAGAAATGTAGTGTGCTTGTCCTGGATTGACAGAACAATAGGAGCTGTACGAGGTTGACAGTTTTATTGGTAACATCACCCATGCAAACAACATTTGAACCATTATGAAATAGCTAAACGCTAGGAACAAATCCTAGCTAGCTATAACAAAGTATCGAAGAAAACAAATAAATTAAAGTAGCTGGCCCCAAAACCGTTTTGGTTCGTCGAAATTTGGTCCTATCCTCCACTTCAACCATGTCCTAACACTTCATTGGCCTCATCATTGACGTCCCTTCTAATGTATAGATCTATATAAGTATCTAGTCCTAGCATCAGAAACTCTGATAGCAGTTAGGCCATTTAAGACCTCTCTAATTGTTGTCAATGGGGTCTAGTTCAGTGGAAAATGGGCTTAATTTGTATACTAGTGGTCTCAAATTCGAACTCTCGTGGCACATTGATAGTGTGTGTGTGAGAAACACCACTGCCCTGTAATTTAGACTATCACTTATATATATATATATATTTTTTAAAAGAGACATCTCTAATTGGTTTTAGCATTTGAGTGTCATTAACAGGCTTTATTTTGTTTTCGTTAGTTAGATTTTCATTCATTAAATCTGAGATTTTTTTTTAGAATCATTCAGTGTCACATTGAATTTTAGTTTTGTTCTTGTGGGAGCAAAAATGAAGCTAGTCCAGTTGGTTTTTGCTACAGAAAAACTGTATTGTATTTTGGATTGCCTGTTATCTGAGGCAAGTCATTGAATCCAGGTTGCAGATTGTAGCCTAGTTCCTTTATTTGCGTGTATTTCTTCTTCTTCTGGTGAATAAATAAAACTAATTAAACGAAGAAAGAAGGGTCATGTCATAGGCCTACATGTAGTATTTTGGTTCATAACTCATGATGGGAGAATGCTTAGCTTGATTTGTATTTTGAGAATGGTGGGGCAGAAGGTGAATGCAAAGGCAGAGCAGGCTGGTAACATATTGAAAGAAGGGAACGAGTGCTTGCAAGCATGATGGCTGAAGTGTTCTAAAGTTTGTGTATGGGTTGGATTATGAGCAGAGTTTTATTTATTTATTTATTATTTATGATTTTTTCAGATGAGTTTCTGAATGATTTGATTTTGTTTGCTTGCCAATGCCAATGCCTCCAAATTTCCTTGTCAAGCAACATGAAATAAAAAATAGTATATAACGGAGTTACTAGTCTATCTAGAACTGTTCAATCGCACCAAGCGTAATGAGCTTGATCCCACGACTCTGTCATATCTGCATTGCAATTTGCATTATATATATAATGCATAGCCATTTCAATTTCTGTCGTGTGGGAAACTTGACCTAGTCTTCCACTGAAAAGTAGCACATGCTAATTTTCTGATGTACATGACAACCAACGAGCACACAAAAGAAAAAAATCACAATATATAATTTAATTTTTCATGTGAAATTTTAGACACCTCTAATTTGGAACTCATACATTTCTTGTCAATGACAGTATGACATGTATGTAAAAGTTCTTCTTCTTATATTTTTAATAAATTATTTTTGCACATGTATCAAACTGTGATTTTCACAATATAAAAGAATATCTCCTTTCAGTAGAGGAGAGACAAGCAATATCCTTTAATTATTCGTGGCCAGCTTGAATTCGTCTTTCAACATCATTTGTGGAAAGCTTCCTCCACAACATGTCAAAACCCACCAAGTGATATCCAGGCTTATTATATTGGGTGGATAAGACTTTTGACTAGATCCCAATTTAAAATAGTCAGCAATTTCAACTCCAGCCATGACAAATTTTTTTAGAAACTTCCCATATATGTATATATATATATTGTGTTCATGGATAGGACAATTCAAACCCAATTTTTGAGTCTCATAAATCCATCATGATATTCTCCAAATCAATCCCTCTTTGTTTCTTGGTCCTCTGTCTTTTCCACCATTCAGCCATTGGTGCTTCCCCACTTTACCATTTTTGTTTCAGCCCAGAAAACTACACTGCTGATAGTTCATACGGTGCCAACTTGAATTTGTTGTTCAATCTTTTATACACCAAAGTTCCTCCTTCTGGCTTTGGCCTTGGTTCAACTGGCCATGCCCAAAACCAAGTGAATGGCCTGGCCCTTTGCCGCGGCGATGTCTCAAGCCAAAACTGCAATACTTGTGTGATTGGTGCAAGTAAAGAGCTTCGTGAGCGTTGCCCTTATAGCAAAGGAGCCATAATTTGGTATGATCATTGCCTCTTAAAGTACTCAGACGTGAACTTCTTTGGGAAAATTGATAACAAAAACAAGTTCTCTATGACAAACGTCCAAGCGGTAGAGAACAATCCCACACTATTCAATGAGAAAGTTCAGGAATTGTTAAGTGGGTTATCTAATGAAGCCTCCGATGCTAATCCAAAGTTTTATGCTACCGGTGAGGTACAACTCGATACATTCACAACGTTATATGGTATTGCTCAATGCACGAGGGACCTCTCTAACATTGATTGTAAGAAATGTCTTGATGTTGCAATAAGTGAACTGCCAAACTGTTGTGATGCAAAACGGGGTGGGCGTGTTGTAGGTGGGAGTTGCAATGTTGGATTTGAACTTTACCCCATTGTTGGTACTTAGCTAGATCATAATTGCTATAAATAAATACAAAATTTGTAATTGGATCAGTGTATTATTATATATTACAAATAAATGAAGGCTGGTAGCTTATTGCCTAATTTGTCCAACCATCTCATTCTATGATCTGCAGATTTTATTCTAATAATTGAAAAAAAAAATATTGACCATTACTGTTATTTGATGCAGATAGTTAATTTCAAGAATACCCCTGAGGTAAAGAAATATATCAAATAAGTTAAAGATATCTGGTTAGATAAGAAAAATACAATATTCCCAAATCAAAACGACAATAAATCAACAAGGTCACAAGCTGCGACCTCTGGCTGAGCTGGTGCTTGAGACTCAACAAATTGTTCCATCTGAGCCCTTAACTCTTGCAACGTACTTCTAGTTTCCAGGGCCTCCTGACGTAGAGTATTAATCTCCAGTTGCTGCTTTTCCACAAGATTCTCTGCAGCAGCAACCCTCTCACGTAAGTTAAGCATCTCATTATGATCATCATGAATATCATGATGATCATGATCAGATGTTGTCGTCAACGGTGATGTGGCATCGGAGCGAAAGAAAGACTTGATGCGAGAAAAATTAATAGACTTATTGGAGCTCCGGGACGAATTAGGGTCATTCTTGCTGGGTGTAGTTTCTGCAGGATCTATATCGCTTGTGATGGTGTTTTCTTTGTTACCAAATTTCACTTTAGAGTACAATCCCAGTCTAATTGCTGTTTTCAGTTTAAGGCCTGGTGGCAATGGAGGGCTTGATGCATTAACGTCCGAGTTTGATTCTCCATCAGTGCAGCTCTCAAAGCTCACATATGTCTCATGCAGCTGTTGGGCGCCTTCCTCTTGGAAGTTTTCGAGGGTTGAGGAGGAGGCGGAGGATTCTTCAAATATGGTACTTAATTTTTCTGACATGATGGTTTCCAAATATATTCTCCTGATCAAGGCAAGAGATGCACAATTAATATAAACCTAAAATAAATAAATAAATAAATAAACACAACCATAACACATGTTAAGAGCTAGTTTTGGAAAATTTAGTTACCTTTGAATTAATCTTGATGCCAAGAAAAATGCTGCAAAGTTTTACCAGCTTCCAAAGGTTGTCATGGACGGACAAGCTTCCTTTAGTTGTACACTCCCATGAGTGTTTCTTGATCCCTTTATATAGATTAGGTGGTTCTTGAGGTTCATAGGTTTTGTCTCAATCAGTATGTTTGAATGATTTGAGGGTTTTTTTTTTCAAAGAATGCACAAGTAGAAATGTCGTGTGCTTGGCCTACATGGACAGAAGAATCAGAGCTGTACGAGTTTGGCAGTTTTATTGGTAAAGGACTTACAAGTCTATCTAGAACTGTTCAATCGCACCAAGCCTAATGAGCTTGATCCCACGACTCTGTCATATCTGCATTGCAATTTGCATTATATATATATATAATGCAGCCATTTCAATTTCTGTCGTGTGGGAAACTTGACCTAGTCTTCCACTGTGTTTGGACGTGGTCACCAAATTCAAGCCAAACCAAGTCAAGTGGGACTCAATTCTACAAGGTTTAGCCAAATAAAGAAATTGTCATTGGTAATGGCATTAAATGAGTGAAAGACTAAGTAGCTTTGATTTGGAATACATGCTCAGCCAAATAATCCAAGAAGTTTAGATTCTCTCACCATTCACTTGTGTGGTCTAAAAAATAGTCAGGTCAAGAAGTTCAAGCTCCTCTTCCCATGTCTCCAAAGCTTCAGCTCTTCTCTTGAGGTATGCCTATTGAAGTAAGTTTCAATGCTTGAAGATCTTCAGTTGGGAACCATCTTCAAAGCCTAAGATGAAAAGGTTAGAAAGCATGAAGAGTTAAGCCATCCCTTACCAACTTGTTACTTTGATATTGCTAATGGCCATCAGATTTCAAAGAGAAAATGGTGGGGATAATGTTGAGGAAAAAACGAATAGCCAAAATATGCATTCTACTGGGAAGTTTGATCTTTTATGGCTTTGATTAGCATTTGTTATAATATATATTTATATTTTGAGAGGGGAGATGTGATTGGATGTTCCTTGGGTTGTGTGATTCAACTTGAGCAGAGATGTTTGATGGCTGGCAGTTCACTCAGGCCATCTCCAGTCATAGGGCTAAATGTAGTCCAGGACTAAAAATTTAGCCCTCCAAAATATTAATTTTTTAAAGAATAGTTCAGGGCTAAATTTTTCCATCTCCAGCCATGAAGGGCTATATTTTAGGATCCTTCTTATTTTATTATATATATCCACCTATGACATCAACTTACTTAACTTTTGACTTTTAAAAAGCAAATGCATGGGCCCACAAAAATTTGGCTTAGACTAAAGGTGGGCTATATGTGGCCTGGTTGGAGGGCTAAAGGGCCAAATGTGGCCCTCCAAATTTGGCCAAAATTTTATTTAGCCCATGGCTGGAGATGGGTTTTGCATTATTTTAGGGCTATATTTGGGATATAGCCCATGGCTGGAGATAGCCTCAAAGGCCAACTAGTGGCCTACGGATTCCCTTATATATATATATATATATATATATATATATATATGAGCTTAAGTATTATTATATATTTGTTTTGAGATGGAAGGTTGACTATTCAAATGCACATGACGGTTTGAACCAATTGAATAAATAAATACATGGATCCGTGGCACTATGTTTTTGACACAAGTTTTGACACCATTTTTGGGCCATTAGATTACTCTATTTTCAATGGTTGAGATTAACTTGACATGGGAAATAATTTTAATTTCTTAATTAGACAATCATTAATTTTATTTTCTCTCTCACCATAAAAATAAAAGAAACGATTTTCTCTCTCCTCCCTTTTTCTTGGTAATCTCTCTTCTTTCTCTCACACATCTCTCTCTCTCTTTCATGAGACCATAAAAAACATCGGCTCTTTTTCTGTCTTTATCTGCAACAAGAGTCCCTCTCTTTCATGAAACTAGAAAAGACCTCCATCTCTTTTTGAGGGTTTGATTTAGGGATTTTAATCTTCTCATATCTGAAAATTTTGACTATTACTTTTTTTTTTTTTTTTTTCATTAAGAACTTTTATCGTTTTAATAGAGAGAGAATACAAAGTGAAAATTTGATGCCACAACACTTGTTGATTATCTAGTGAAGAAGGCAAGTTCTACTGATGAATGTGAACAGGAATATCAGAACATTAGAGATGAACAATGTCCAAGATGGCACCTGGCATGGTAGGGGTTATACATAGGTAGCCTTGGGGGGAAGTCATTCTTTGAGCTACAGATTGTTGTGAATCATGAGCTTAAAAAACTGGGCATTTACCATTCCAGAAATTGGCTACAGCTATGATTGGAAGTTGACTAGAAATTTAATTAATTTCCCCGGAGATATGGGACTGAGAGTTGGAGGAAATATCATGCGGGTGCTCCAATATTTTGATGATACAATATCTGTATTAAGATAGGAGAAGTTGCTTTGACATAAAAGAAAAAACTACTGAAGATGAATTGATGGCTGCATATGCATGTGCAGGAAGAAGGGGAAACTGAAGAGACTCTTCACGGTTTTGGCCTTTAGTTTTTGGTGAAATTCTTTATTTATTACACCTTAATAAATATTTGATATTGAAGAGGCAGCTGGGATTACGTCTCCAGGAAAAAAGGGAAGAGAGGGAAAATCAATTCTTTTATTTTTATGAGAGAGAAAATAAAATTAATGATTGTCTGTTTAAAAAATTAAAACTACTTACCATGTGAGGTTTAATCTTAACCATTGAAAGTGGAGTAATCTAATGGCCCAAAAATTATGTCAAAACTTGTGTCAAAAACATAGTGCCACGGATCCGCCCCCTATTATATATATATATATATATATATATATATATATATATTATAAAGCAAGTAACGTGACTTGACTGGAAAGAATTGGCTGGAGAGCATTGGCCAAAGAGTTGGCTGGAGAGACAGTGGCTGGATGGAATGGAAATGTTGGCTGAATTGGTTGGTGTTTTGGCATGGGTTTTATGACAGTTGTGAGCAATATATGTATATTACATATTATACTTTATATATGTATAAGGCCAACTAAATGGCCTACGAGTTCTCTTTCTATATATTAATATATATATATATATATATATATATTGAAAGATAAAAAATCATGAAGACCTTGGCCAAGTTTCTTAGACGGACTCATTGAAATTCCAAGTCACCCAACATCGATGGATTCTGTTCAATCAAAATTAAAGACTCCGGAAGCCACATCGTCTGACCAGATGTTAAGCCCAAAATCTCTAGATATTTTCATGCACGTGACAAGATCAATTCAAGGAAAGCAATCAAAGAGAGCGATGTCAATCTGGAACATTCCTAAGGAGGAGAGAATCAAGTGATCAGATTTGCAATCCGATGATCTCATTCGAATCAATTCCGCAGATTTAGGAAGCCACACAAGGAAAGATTTTGAACGAAGTTGACCTTTGGCCATTTAATGGCCAGCCCATGGGCTGACGAATGCCCCTATATAAACTTCATCAGACAAAGAGCAAAGGACCCGACATCAGACACAAAAACCTACTTTTTGTCTTTCAATTTCCTATCTCTAGACTAGGTTTTTATTTTCCAAGCTAGTAGAGTAGATCAGTTCTTCACTTTCGTTAGTATAAGTTTAATTTCTTGTATTTTCCTTTAAGTTGTTTTAAGATTCAAGTTTATCGCTTTATTTTTAATTGTTGTCGAATTCTCTTTTAGTTTAATTTAATTTCAAATTGCTCTATTTTATTGTCTTTATCGTTTATATCGTTCTTATTCCATTCTTCGTTTAATTTACGTTTATCCATTGCTTTGATTTACTTTATTGCACTTTAATTCTTGTTTTTAAATTCAATCGCACCTTTTAAATTAATTCGCATCATTCTCTTTAAAATCACAAAAATACTAAAGTACCCATACGAAACCTAACCATCCTCGACCCCGAGGAAGTGAAAGGACCTAGGCCAAGAGGAGGTTCCTTACTTGGCCGATCAATCGGCTGGTTAGAAGTCAGAAGCGCGAACATAACAATCCAACCTTTTCCATTCAAGCCAATCAGTGGCTTGGTGGTGGCACGCCTACGCAATCCAAGAGAAGAAGGACCAAAAGTTCCTTCCAACGGCCACCTTGGCCGAAAAGAGGGAAACACACTGAAAAGTAGTACATGCTAATTTTCTGATGTGCATGACAACCAACGAGCACACAAAAGAAAAAAAATCACAATATATAATTTAATTTTTCATGTAAAATTTTAGAAATTTGACATTTAATTATGGAAAATACTTCCTTCGTTCTCCTGCAATTAGAAACTTCTACATTCTTTACCAATGACATTGTTCCCCTCTAATTAGGAACTCCGTACATTCCTTGCCAATAACAGTATATGACATGTGTGTAAAAGTTCTTCGCTTTATATTTTTAATGAATTATTTTTACACATATATCAAAACTGTGATTTTCACAATTTTCACAATAGGAGAGACAAGCAATATCCTTTAATTATTCGTGGCCAGCTTGAATTCGTCTTTGAACATCATTTGTGGAAAGCTTCCTCCACAACATGTCAAAACCCACCAAGTGATATCCAGGCTTATTATATTGGGTGGATAAGACTTTTGACTAGATCCCAATTTAAAATAGTCAGCAATTTCAACTCCGGCCATGACAAATTTTTTTAGAAACTTCCCATATATGTATATATATATATATATATATATATATATATATATATATATATATATATATATAAAATTAATGAATAACTTTCTTAACATATTTGTATAATTTATTCACCTACGTTAATTTTCTTTTGAGTTTATGATTAATTTATTAGTTTCAATTTACATCCATTCATTAATCTATTTTATTCATTATTTCTCTATTTTTTATTTGTTGGTTGCCCAAGTCATCTTCCAAATCAATTATTTAGTCATTCTCTTTATCATCTTCCGTAGCTAACTAAGTTCCTTTCTTCTTCCAAGTCTTCATTCCATTAAATACATAAGCCAAGTCTTCAAGTCATTAAATACATATAAGCCAAACCCAACTCCAAGTCTTCCGTTTATAACTAGTTAAAAATCCTTTTTAATCTAGTTCTTCTAGATTATAGGTTCTAGTCCCCATTTGGTATCAGAGCCATAAGAGTTGAAAGAGTTGAGTCTAAGTCTGCTACTCATATCGCCCAAGTGGCTGATTTAGGTTTTCTGAGTTAGCAAGTCTCCCAAGTTTCTTTTAATTTAGTTAGCCTCCAAAGTTTCTTCCAAGTCTACTCCTAGTTATCTAATTCCTTAGGTTCCCCTCTCTCAAAAGTCTGTAAGGTGAGACCTTTTTACCAAACAGTAAGTCCCAGGTAGAGGCATGAGCGGTTAGGCACGAGAAGGTGAGAGAGAGAGTAGCCCATAGGTTCTTAGGTACCTTAGAGTTAGTCTTAGAAGTTACCCAAGAGTCTTTCTATTTTAGAAGTCATGTAAGAGTCTTTCTAATTTAGTTAATTTAAATTTTTCACGTAAGCAAAATGAGTCGTTTTCTTAGAACCAATTCAATTAATTCTTGTAGTTCTAGTACCAGTCTAAGCCAAGTACCAGATATAGTTAATACAGAAGAATTAGAATATGAATCAACCAATTCGGATTTACATTGTAATGATTGGAATATACCTAAAGTCTCTACTAAGGAAATTTATAAACAAAAATGGTCAATTAATGCATTTAAGTCTACTACACATATTAAAACCGTAGAACAAGTCTATGCTCTAAGTAAGGAACATGAAACATGCCAATTACTTAATTTAGATGCCATTAAAAAGCATAGGAAAGAAGGTAATAATTTTTTGCATATAGATTTAGTTCAAGTTGCAGTTAAGCCTTTAACTAAATTAGGATTAAAAGCCGCAATTTTACTAAGCTTAAGAGATGCCAGATTTAATGATTATCAAGAAGGAGTCTTAGGAATAATTGAGTCAAGTCTATGCCATGGCCCGGTTCATTTTGATTGTTATCCAGACTTTACTGTAAGCCTTAGTGACCCTCATATTTTAAAGGTTTTAACTTTAAATATTAAAACACATGGTTATAATGTTTTACCAGGTACACAGCCTTTAGCTTTAATCTACAGAATTTATTATAAAGTCACAGGTACTAATATGAATTTCCAAGCCTTGAGCAAAAGCCCAAAGAATCAAACACTTTTAATTCAGAGTCATACGTCTTGTGCCAATGTTAAAGTTCCCCAAATGATTAGATGGTCTGATGTTAGTTTACCAAAAGATTGGTTTCTAACCACTGAATGCCCTCCTAAGCCAATTCAACGTAGTTTAAATGATTTAGACTATATTCAACCATATTTAGATGGTACAGTTAAGATTAGTTTTGATAGGCCAGTTAAGTCCACAGTTCAATTAGAACAATTACCTACGCCTAGTCAATCTTTTAAAATGCCAGTCAGACATTCGTCTGCAGAGTCATCTTCAATTACAGAAAGAGATTTAGAAGCCGATAAAGCCTTAATTGATTTTAAAATTAATGAATTAAGAAAAGCCAAACAAGTTGTCCAACCAAGCTACAATAGAACTCCTACTGCCCCTCCTGAGCCAATACAACCAGAATCACCAACTAGGTCAGACATGCAAGATTCTACTTTTGAAGTTTATAATTGTGATGCCCAATTAAGAGTCCTTAATAAGCCATTTAAGATTCATTGGTCAAAGTTAGATGCCCATTTCCAGGCCCCTGAAAATGCCGAAAGAAAAGCCAAGTATCATGAATTTTTTCCCCAAGCTCAAAGAAGAGAAATTTTCAATGAATGGAAAGATTATCTAAAAGCAACTAGGTATGAGTTACCTTATCTAGATTACGCAGAAGCCAAATACCTAAGTCAAAAGTTAGTTACTTTAACCCAGGAAAAATGGGAAAAAGCCGATAATACTAAAGTCACCAGTACTCACCCCCCAATTGAAGCAATAGTAATTAATCATAGAAATGCCAAAATTATTGCAAGCCCTTACAAAGTAGCTAAGCCAAAAGATGAGCCAGTTAAGAAAGTCATAGAACAGAATAATTATGCCAACACAAGCCTAATAGTAATAGGAAAGCAATTAGATAAGATAGAAACAAAAGTTGATAAGCTAATTCCACAGGAAATTACTCTTAAGCCCAAGAAAGAAAAGCCTTTAGTACACTTTGAATTAAAACCAGAGTCTGCACTCAAAGTCAGTCCAACAATGCGTAAAATAGAGGAAATGTTTCAAGAGTTAACCCCAGTTAAACCAAAGCCTAATAAAGATAAAGATAAAGGAAAAGAAGAAGAAACGTCAGTCAAAGTCTTAAGTTTTGAAGTTAATTCAAATAGCGAGTCAATTATGTCTTTAGAATCAAGCCAAAGTCTAGAGTCAGAAACTAGTAATATTTCTAAAATTGAAAAAGCCTTTAATAACCTCCAGGTTAATCAAGACGCCCAGAGTCTCAAAGTTAGTCGACTAATAGGCAAAGTTAATCCTACAAGTCTTACCAAAAATTGGTATCCTAAGCCTACGCCCCCAGATGTTCAGTTTGAAGAAAGAACCCAAAGCCAATTTTCAGTGTCTTCTGATAAGCTATACGAATGGAATATCGATGGTTTGTCCGAACAGGAAATACTTAATAAGTTACAACATATGTCTATGGTAGCTAATAGTTATGCCACTAATCACCAATTAAGACAGTCAGAAATAGTTTCCCTTTTAGAAACAGGTTTTACAGGAACACTTCGTTTCTGGTGGGATAAACATCTCACAGAAGATGCCAAATTTAGAATAATCCATGCCTTTAAAGCAAATGAAGATGGTCACCCTATTTTAGATGAAAGAATAGGTACAAGCATAGAAGACGGAGTCAATGTCCTTTTATATACAATAATTGAACATTTTATAGGTACGCCCAGTAGTACAACAGCCAGAATACATGATCAGTTAAGTAATTTAAGATGCCCTAAGCTAAGTGATTTTAGATGGTACAAAGATGTTTTTATTAATAGAGTTATGCTTAGAGATGATAGTAATCAAGCTTTTTGGAAAGAGAAGTTTATTAATGGTCTCCCTAATTTATTTGCCCATAAAATTAGAACGGTTTTAAGCAATGAATCAGGTCAAATTAATTATGATGAGTTAACTTATGGTAATATAATTAGTACAATTAACCAGGTCGGTATGAAAATGTGTGTAGATTTAAAAATAGGAAAATCAATCCAAGCTGATAGTGAAAATGCCAAATATGAGTTGGGAAATTTCTGTGAACAGTATGATCTAGCACCGGTCCCGCCGTCTAGACAAGTCAAAAGAAGCCATGATAGACGCTTTAGTAAAAGACGCCATTATTCCCACAAAAGATATGCCTTCAATAATAATGATGAGTTTTACAGTAAAAGAAGGTTTACCCCTAGGAAAAGTAAATGGTCAAAAGGTTATTCAAAAGGTTTTAGGAAAAGCCCCCGACAAGGTAAAAAGAATTACTCTAAGAAAAGCACAGATAAAAGCAAAGTTAGATGTTACAAATGCAAAAAG
This sequence comes from Prunus kanzakura, assembly GCA_020521455.1. NCBI lineage: Eukaryota > Viridiplantae > Streptophyta > Magnoliopsida > Rosales > Rosaceae > Prunus > Prunus kanzakura. Next base: position 691,730 of record BPUM01000821.1, read on the forward strand.
CAAGGTCATTATGCTAATGAATGCAAAGTTAAAGAAGCAATTAAGCAGTTAAAGTTAGCTTCTGAGGAAGAAGCCAAATTAATTAAAGTATTAGAATTAGCCAATACAGAGTTTGATCCTATGCCTTCAGATAGTTCACATGCCTACAGTACAGACAATTCCCAGTCTAGTGAGCCAGAGGTCCAACTAGGATGTAAGGATAAATATTGTAGAATTTTAAATAAATCAATTTGTGTTTTAACCAAGCAAGAAGAACAAGAAGAGCTATTAATTGAATTAATCAGTAAAGTCCAGGATCCCGAATTAAAATCCGAATACCTTAAGAAGCTTAGGAAAATCATAAGTCAAGAGGAGTCTAGTTCCCTTACGCCTCCTAAGATAAGTCTTAATGCTACTTTAGAAAGGTTCAATAAAAAGAAAGAGGTCACCCTTCAGGATCTTCAGTTAGAAGTCAAATTAGTTAAAAAAGAAATTTTAGAATTAAAACAGATAAGCCAAAAGTTACAAATTGAAAATTATGCCATTAAACAGGATTTGATTAGCCTATTAGAATCCAAAGCAGAATCTAGTAATCCATTCGGTAAGTCTAGTTCTGAGTCTGAGCCAGAATTGTCCGATAAAGAAGAAAAAGTCATTAATTTAATCAAACAAATTAATTTTAGGAAATGGTACTCCAGGGTTAGTATTTTTATTAATGAATTTGAATTAAATACAATTGCCTTATTTGATTCAGGAGCCGATTTAAATTGTATTCAGGAAGGTTTAATTCCAACCCAATATTACAAAAAGTCAAAAGAAGTTCTAGGAACAGCGTCCGGTAAAGCCCTTAAGTTAAAATATGAAATACCTAAAGCCCATGTATGCCAAAATAAAATATGCTTTAAGACGTCCTTTGTCCTAATTCAGAATATCACGGATGAAGTAATTTTAGGTTTACCTTTTATTTCTTTACTTTACCCCTTTCAGGTAGAATATGATGGAGTCACTTCAAGCCAAAAAGTTAAATTTGAGTTTTTAGCTAAGCCAGAATTACATAATCTTAAGTCTTTACAAAAGTCAGCTATTTCTAAGTCAGTTAAATTAATTCAGAATAAAAATAAACAAGTTAATTTTCTTAAGGAAGAAATTAAGTTTAAAAGAGTAGAACAACAGTTAGCCGACGAGTCACTACAATTACGAATTAGTAAATTTGAAAATAAATTGAAAAATGAAGTTTGTTCTGATATGCCCAATGCCTTTTGGCACCGTAAGCAACATGTCGTTTCTTTACCTTATGTCAAGTCCTTTAGTGAAAAGAATATTCCCACTAAAGCCCGTCCAATTCAAATGAGCCAAGAGTTAATGGAATTATGCAAAGCCGAGGTCACAGACTTAGTCAACAAAGGCATAGTTAGAAAAAGTAAGTCTCCATGGTCTTGTCCAGCTTTTTATGTTCAGAAAAATGCCGAGTTAGAAAGAGGAGCCCCACGTCTAGTCATCAATTATAAGCCCCTTAATTCAGTTTTAGAGTGGATTAGATACCCAATTCCTAATAAAAGAGATTTAGTTAACAGATTAGAAAAGGCAGTAATTTTTAGTAAATTCGATATGAAAAGCGGTTTTTGGCAAATTCAGATTAAAGAGTCAGATAAGTATAAGACTGCATTTGTTACCCCTTTCGGTCATTATGAATGGAATGTTATGCCTTTTGGATTAAAAAATGCCCCTAGTGAATTCCAAAATATTATGAATGAAATCTTTAATGCCTACAGTCATTTTTCCATAGTATATATAGATGATGTTCTTATTTTCTCTGAATCAATAGAGCAACATTGGAAGCATTTACATAAGTTTTTTCAGATAGTTAAATCTAATGGTTTAGTCATTTCAGCCAAAAAGATCAAGCTCTTTCAAGTCAATGTCAGGTTTCTAGGTTTCAACATAAGCCAAAGCCAAATAAGCCCAATCAATCGAGTCATCCAATTTGCTGACAAGTTTCCAGATCAAATTCTTGAAAAAAGCCAACTTCAAAGGTTTTTAGGTTCTTTAAATTATGTTTCTGATTTTTATCAAAATTTGAGAAAATTATGTAAGCCTCTATTTGATCGACTCCAGAGCAATCCTCCTGCCTGGACTCAAAGCCATACAGAAATAGTTAAGCAAATTAAGATTCATGTCAAGTCTCTTCCATGCCTAGGTATTCCTTCAGTCAATGCTTTTAAAATTGTTGAAACTGATGTCTCTGATTTAGGTTACAGTAGTATTCTTAAGCAAAGAATTACTCCTACTTCCCCTAAGCAAATTGTTCGTTTTCATTCCGGAGTCTGGAGTCAAGCCCAAATTAATTATAGTACTATTAAAAAAGAAATTTTATCTATTGTATTATGCATAAGCAAATTTCAAGATGATTTATTAAATCAAAAGTTTTTAGTTAGAGTCGATTGCAAGTCTGCAAAACATGTTTTAGAAAAAGATGTCAAAAATATAGCTAGTAAGCAAATTTTTGCACGATGGCAAGCAATATTGAGTGTTTTTGATTTTGAGTTAGAATATTTGAGAGGTAGTGAAAACAGTATTCCAGATTTCCTTACAAGAGAGTTTTTACAGGATAAGAAGCCAGAGCCATGTCAAGCAAAGAAAAAGAAAAGAAAGACAAAGGAATAATGCAATATAGTCAATCAAGCCAACCAAGCCCAGGCCAGAGTCAGCCCAGAGTCCTTCCAGCTACCTTGATGCCCAAACCAGAAGCCAATGCCCAACTTGTGCCTTTTCCAGGTTATATGCCAATTCCAGTTAATAATAGATTTAATCCTCTAAGCCAACCTTCTCTACGCCCTAATTATCAGTCTGTTTTAGTTTCCCAATATGACCCTTTTATTGTTCATCCTCCTATGCCTTCTCAGTGTCAAAGCCCTCAAAGCCAGACTCAAAGGTCCAAATATTATCCTAGAAGCAATAGCAATCTTTTTTCTATAGAACCCTATCTAGAAGATTTGAATGACCCAGTCAAAATAGCTAAGAAGTTCTTTCCCCCCAATTTTCATTATTTCCCAAGCCATCCTTCAAAGACATTAAGATTCTATAGGGATATTCTTTTTGAAACCCAGTCAGCAGAAATCAGGCCCATCAAAGATAAGCAAACAGATGCCACAATTTTTCATTCCATTTACATACGCCAAATCATTAAGCCAGAACATTGGAGCAAAAATGCCTATGACCAGTTACCACTTCAATCAGGCCTTACTTATAATTATGGTGACTATATTGATGCCTTTTATACAGTTTTATTCCATCAGCACGAGGATTTCAGTCATTCATGGTTTATGAACTTTGATGCCAAATTCAAGCCCTATTTTCCATGCTGGTTTCTCCAATGGTGGAACATCAATGGACCCTGTTGGGAAATCATTCCAGAAGGTCTACGCCCCACATTTAATTACTTCAGTCAAAAGTACCAATTAACTAAGCAAGAAAAATTCTATATATATATATATATTGTGTTCATGGATAGGACAATTTAAACCCAATTTTTGAGTCTCATAAATCCATCATGATATTCTCCAAATCAATCCCTCTTTGTTTCTTGGTCCTCTGTTTTTTCCATCATTCAGCCATTGGTGCTTCCCCCACTTTACCATTTTTGTTTCAGCCCAGAAAACTACACTGCTAATAGTTCGTACGGTGCCAACTTGAATTTGTTGTTCAATCTTTTATACACCAAAGTTCCTCCTTCTGGCTTTGGCCTTGGTTCAACTGGCCATGCCCAAAACCAAGTGAATGGCCTGGCCCTTTGCCGCGGCGATGTCTCGAGCCAAAACTGCAATACTTGTGTGATTGGTGCAAGCAAAGAGCTTCATGAGCGTTGCCCATATAGCAAAGGAGCCGTAATTTGGTATGATCATTGCCTCTTAAAGTACTCAGACGTGAACTTCTTTGGGAAAATTGATAACAAAAACAAGTTCTCTATGACAAACGTCCAAGCGGTAGAGAATAATCCCACACTATTCAATGAGAAAGTTCAGGAATTGTGCTAATCCAAAGTTTTATGCTACCGGTGAGGTACAACTCGATACATTCACAACGTTATATGGTATTGCTCAATGCACGAGGGACCTCTCTAACATTGATTGTAAGAAATGTCTTGATGTTGCAATAAGTGAACTGCCAAACTGTTGTGATGCAAAACGGGGTGGGCGTGTTGTAGGTGGGAGTTGCAATGTTGGATTTGAACTTTACCCCATTGTTGGTACTTTTTTTTTTGGTGAAAACCAAGGTATCCCCCGCGCGATTGCGGGGACTAACCCTCAAGGTACTGTCGGGCGCAAAGCGGGGACCTCTCCCAACAAAGTCTGCTCTATTCGCAAGCGCCTGGGATCGAACCCAGGACCTCTTGTTTAAAGGATCCAAGCCCCTTCCACTTGGACCAACTCCTGTTGGTCATTATTGGTACTTAGCTAGATCATAATTGCTATAAATAAATACAAAATTTGTAATTGGATCAGTGTATTATTATATATTACAAATAAATGAAGGCTGGTAGCTTATTGCCTAATTTGTCCAACCATCTCATTCTATGATCTGCAGATTTTATTCTAATAATTGAAAAAAAAAATATTGACCATTACTGTTATTTGATGCAGATAGTTAATTTCAAGAATACCCCTGAGGTAAAGAAATATATCAAATAAGTTAAAGATATCTGGTTAGATAAGAAAAATACAATATTCCCAAATCAAAACGACAATAAATCAACAAGGTCACAAGCTGCGACCTCTGGCTGAGCTGGTGCTTGAGACTCAACAAATTGTTCCATCTGAGCCCTTAACTCTTGCAACGTACTTCTAGTTTCCAGGGCCTCCTGACGTAGAGTATTAATCTCCAGTTGCTGCTTTTCCACAAGATTCTCTGCAGCAGCAACCCTCTCACGTAAGTTAAGCATCTCATTATGATCATCATGAATATCATGATGATCATGATCAGATGTTGTCGTCAACGGTGATGTGGCATCAGAGCGAAAGAAAGACTTGAAGCGAGAAAAATTAATAGACTTATTGGAGCTCCGGGACCAATTAGGGTCATTCTTGCTGGGTGTAGTTTCTGCAGGATCTATATCGCTTGTGATGGTGTTTTCTTTGTTACCAAATTTCACTTTAGAGTATAATCCCAGTCTAATTGTTGTTTTCAGTTTAAGGCCTGGTGGCAATGGAGGGCTTGATGCATTAACGTCCGAGTTTGATTCTCCATCAATGCAGCTCTCAAAGCTCACATATGTCTCATGTAGCTGTTGGGCGCCTTCCTCTTGGAAGTTTTCGAGGGTTGAGGAGGAGGCGGAGGATTCTTCAAATATGGTACTTAATTTTTCTGACATGATGGTTTCCAAATATATTCTCCTGATCAAGGCAAGAGATGCACAATTAATATAAACCTAAAATAAATAAATAAATAAACACAACCATAACACATGTTAAGAGCTAGTTTTGGAAAATTTAGTTACCTTTGAATTAATCTTGATGCCAAGAAAAATGCTGCAAAGTTTTACCAGCTTCCAAAGGTTGTCATGGAAGGACAAGCTTCCTTTAGTTGTACACTCCCATGAGTGTTTCTTGATCCCTTTATATAGATTAGGTGGTTCTTGAGGTTGAGAGGTTGTCTCAATCAGTATGTTTGAATGATTTGAGGGTTTTTTTTTTACAAAGAATGCACAAGTAGAAATGTAGTGTGCTTGGCCTACATGGACAGAAGAATCAGAGCTGTACGAGTTTGGCAGTTTTATTGGTAACTTCACCCATGCAAACAACGTTTGAACCATTCATGAAATTGCTAAACACTAGGAACAAATACTAGCTAACAAAGTATCGAAGAAAACAGAAGAAAGATTTAAAAGTAGCTGGCCAGAAAACCGTCCTGGTCGGTCCAAATTTGGTCCGGTCCTCCACTTCATACCATGTCCTAACACTTCATTAACCCCCAACAACATTGACCTCCCTTCTAATGGATAGATCTAGATAAGTCTCTAGTCCTAACATCAGAAACTCTAGTTGACCCAAAAAATAATAATAATAAGCATCAGAAGCTCTGGTAGCAGTTAGGCCATTCAAGACGTCTCTAATTGGTGCCAACGGGGTCTAAACCAGTGAAAACGGGCTTTGATTTGCATACCAGTGGTGTCAGGTTTGAACCCCTATGACACATTGTAGTGTGTTTGAGAAATCCCCCTTCCCCATTACAATTTAGATTATCACTTGTATTAAATAAATAAAAAAGACGTGTCTAATTGGTTTTAGCATTTGAGTGTCATTAATAGGCTTCATTGTGTTTTCGTTAGTTTTCAATCATTAAATCCAAGGTTTTATTTTTCTGAATCATAAAATAATGTAAGCTGGAACCAAGAAGCCACTTACCATACAACCTAAATTTGGGGGGAGTGGAAATACAATGGAGCAACATGATATCGACTATCATAGAAAATGAAGAGAAATAAGGAACATGGGATTTGGAGCCCATGGCCTACAAAGGGAGAAGGGATATGACATTAACCAACACTGACTTGAGCGACATAGTATTTTCTTGCTGGTAAACCCTCTAATTGTTAACAATGTTCTGCTTCTCAACTACAAGGATTTGCAAAGGTTACCAAAACCATCGAACTCCCAAAATCTGAACATAAACATTTCCATTATACTTAAATGTTTCGAAAAGTACAACAACGTTAGACACCAAATTCTTCCAACAACCACTGAGGCAGAAATCATTATTTAAGATGATGATAGACATATCTGCTATAGATACTTCTGTTGCGTGCATTTGATTTTATTTATTGTACTTACCAACATAATCCACATTGGAAGAAGCCACATAACGTGCCCCAGGTACCTCTTCAACTTCACTTATGGAATTTTGGCCATACTCATCTAGAAGGTTTAACTTGTTTAGCACATTCCCGACTGAATCTATTATTAGAACCGCCGTTGGTACCGTATGGTTGTTGATCGCCACCCAAAAGTCTCCAGCTTTGGTTCTCTTTATTTTAGCCGGCGGTCCTTTGATCCGTGTTGTTGTTTTAGCGTTTGGACCTTTGATCCAATACTTTTGGATCCTGTTGGCTCCGTATTCAGAGACTAGGACAAATGTGCCGTGTAAACTAAGTGCGGTCCCGTATGCCAAATGAAGGCTTGTCAACAGAACTCTTACTTTTTTGGTCTGAGCATCATATTTCAATAGCCTCCCTGTTGCATCGGAGCTACAAGAATTTTTTTTAGAATAGTTAGCAATGTTCCACATAAATGATTTCATATGGTAGTCAATGCTAAAGTTAATGGGCAAACTTGGAATTTCAGAAATAGTGTGAGGACATAATAGGTTTAAAAATGAATATTTCAACACGCTCAATACACCCACATATATAACTATTAAACTCCACTTGAAAAAATCACATAGCCCCCATTTACAGACAAAGAGCCCAATCACCACAACTCTTTGTTTTCCAAGGGTCCTGAAAAAGAGATGTACCAGAGAAAAATGAAGAATCGTGAATATGCAAGGAGTTCTAGGCTGAGAAAGAAGCAGCAGTTGGAGAATTTGCTGGCTGTAGGGGTCATTATTTGGCCCATAGGCTCATGGGCCGATAGGGGCCTGCTGGGAGCATCAAGAAAAAGCCTGACCCAACACAACTCGTTATTTAGTGGGCTAGGCTCGGGCTAAGGTGTCTAAATCCCAGGCCGGCCCATAAACTTGGCCCGTTTGAGCCCATAAAGGCCCGACCCGTTAGAGCCCATAAAGTCCCAACCCGGCCGCCCATTGAACAAGGAATTGGTTCCATGTGTTAAGTATGTTGTTGGTGTTCAAATTTTGGAATATGGATTTGAACTTCAAAAGAATTTGACCCACAGCGCCAACTTTGGTATGGAAGAGAAGCCATAAGAGATGATGGGTGGTTGTTATCTTGCCTGCACATAAGTGCATGAATATTTTTGTGATTATTTGGTCATGAAGGAACATCCTTTCCTCTTAAGTACACCAAGAGTGAAACCAAAGAGATATAAGGTTGGCTGCACTTGCATTATGATCATCTTTCCCTATGTAAGTTTTGACAAACCAACTACACAAAACCCTTGTGTTAGCACATGCACCACATCCTTTTTCACTCTATATAAACTCCTCTACATTAATTCTTCCCCTTGAATTGCATTACTCTTCACTCTTCACTCTGCACTCTCACTCTTGAGAGTTCAATAATTATATACATTTTCTTGAAATACAACCACATAAATAGCTATTAAACTCCACTTCAAAAAATCACATAGCCCCATTTATAGACAAAGAGCCCAAAATCACCATAACTCTTTGTTTTCCAAGGGTCCTGAAAAAGAGATGGGTCAGATAAAAAGGAAGAATCGTGAATATGCAAAGAGGTCTAGGCTGAGAAAAAAGCAGCAATGGGAGAATTTGTTGGCTGTAGGGGTCATTATTTGGCACATAGGCTCATGGGCTGATAGGGGCCCGCTGGGAGTATCAAGAAAAAGCCTGACTCAACCCGAATCGTTATTTAGTGGGATAGGCTCGTGCTAGGGTGTCTAAATCCTAGGCCGGCCCATAGGCTTGGCTCGTTTGAGCCCATAAAGTCCCAGGCCCTTTTAAGCCCATAAAGGCCGGGCCTGTTAGTGCCCATAAGGTCCTAGCCCGGCCCACCCATCGAGCAAGGAATTGGTGGAGTTCCATGTGTTGAATATATGTTGTTGGTGTTTGAATTTTGGAATATGGATTTGAACTTCAAAAGTAGTTTTATGTGTTTTCTTTTAACATAAGCTAATAAATAAACACACAATTCAGCTAAATTCCATGGAACTTCAAAATCATATAAATATAATTGTTTGAATAAACAAGCTAAGCACATTTACTTGTGAGCTTCAACTTACAAAAGACAATCATAATTTTAAAAAACAAGTGGCATGAGTTTGATTACCTAAATTACAAAAAGAAAAAAAGAAAACAACAGTTCTAATGTTCTTTCATACAAGTTACAACTTGCAAGAATATTTTGAGGCTACTTTCAATCATACTATATTTTGTTTTGTAAAAAGAAAAACATTAACGAAATCTAGGTTCAAAGCACAAGCAAAAAAAAAAAGGGGCAACTAGAACAAAATACAATACCAAATAATCCAGAAATGTCATGTTATGGATTTGACACGATTTAACCATATCCCAATAACACGACACAGAGAATTGTGTTAGAAGACCTCCACCGTTTCCATTGTCATATCTTTCTAAAGATCCAATTAACTGACTTAGGCATCAGAGGGTCTTTGGCCAACACCCTCTCGGGTGTGGTCTATTTACTCCGATCTTTTTCGCAAGGATCAAAGGAGAGAAAAGAGAAGGAAGTTCGAGGGTCAAGGAATCTACGTGCGAATATTCCATGTGTGAAATTTTGCTCAAATAGTGCTATTAGGGTTTAACAATTGGGAGAAATCTTGGCTTAAATAAAGTAACAAAAGTTAATAGAATGTCTATAAATTGTAAATTTTGGGAAACACAGTGATCAATTTGGCTAATTTTTTTTTTCTCAATAAACAAATTGAATTTTCAAGTAAAATCCAGTGACCAAAAAGGTATTTAACGCAAAGGGAAAAAAAAAAGCTCATATGACAAAGCTCCGCATGTATGTCCAAAAAAAAAAAAAAGGAGAATGCTAGCAACCTTCTCTCTAACCTTCTCCTTTGGATATTCTCCTTTTTTTGCTTGACATGTGTCATTCTCTTACATTTTCTTTTTTTAAAAAAATTAACGTTTAAAAATAATAATAATAAGATGGTAAGAAAGTTGTGAAATTTTTTTGGATGAATTGAATACATTTAATAAAAGTAAATTTGGAAAACAAAAGTTAGCTTGTATAATATATTAATGACATTGTTTTAAGAAGGGTTATATGCTGAATTGCCCCCTGAACTTGTACATAACTCTCAATTTACCACCTGACCTTTTTTTTTTAGCGAATTAAGGGCTCAAATGAAAATTTATTATCAATGTTCCCCCTACCGTCAAAATTCGAACATTTCATCCATTATTCCGTCCATTTGACTCACTTTGACTTTTTTTAAGGGTTATTTTCGTCATCTTCAGCCTATTGAACCCTTACCCAGTCAAACCTTCACACACTTCCCACATACATCGCGCTCCACCTCCATTTGTTTATGTTTTTGGCGATTTCCAGCTATCTATCTAGAGAGAGAGAGAGAGAGAGAGAGAGAGAGAGAGAGAGAGAGAGAGATGAGAACGAACTTACCCAGCAGCGTTGATGGGTCACACAAAGGGAGTTCAGAGTTCGAAGACGGCAATTCATGGATGTTGCCATCACGGGTCTGCTACTGTGGGAAGGTTGCAAAAATTCAGACTTCTTGGACCTCTTCACATCCAGGACGAAGATTTTATGTTTGTGCGCGGGTAAGTTGAATTTTGAAGTTTAGGTTTCTAATTTGCAGTTTTGAGTTTCCAAGTTTTAAAACTGTGTTTGCAGAATCGTTGTCAAATGTGGGAGTGGGGTGACCCTGTTACGTGCAATAGATCTAAGCAAATAATTCCAGGACTGCTGAGGAGAATTAACAAGTTGGAAGCAGAAAAAAAAGAAAGGGAATTCGAAGCTGAAAAACCCATGGTTTTGGTGTCGTTGTGCATGTTTGGGGTTATTATATGCTTGATTTTGAATGAAGATAAAGGCACCAATGGGCAGCTGTAAAAAGGGATGGGTACTTGGCATTTTGTAAGGGTTAGAAAGGGGTGGATGGTTGCCATTTTGTAAGGGTTAGAAAGGGATTGGTATTGGCATTTTGTAATGGTTAGAAAGGGATGGGTAATTGACATTTTGTAATAGTTAGAAAGGGATGGGTGATTGGCTTGTTGTAAAGGTCAGAAAGGGTGTGTAATTGGCTTCATTTTGAGTGTTGTGACCAATGTAATCAATGTATGAGTTGTTTTGTTGAATGAAAATGCAAGCTCTCAAAATAGTTACTGTCACACCAAAGATATGAACTGCACTGCAAATCAGATTCCAAAATATACAACATTTGAATTCACATGTCCTTACATTAATAGCACTTGAAAATACAGACACATCCCCTAAACAGTCTTGTCCAAAATCCCTTAAACATATACATACACATACACATACACATACACATACACATACACATCCACAACATATAGCTTTGCCATCAAAGCTTGTCCAAATTCAGTTTCAAAAATACATCTTCATCACTAACCATTACAAGTTAGCTTGTACAAAATCAGTTCAAAATATACCAGCAAATAGATTGCAAACCAAAATGATCCACAAAAGCAAAATAAACATCACAATTCTTCAACCATTCACTTCAAATATCTCACTAAACTCTCCATGGCCTTATTCGTTTTGCTGGAGATTTTAACCTAGGCCTTTTTGGAGAAGTTACCATTGGTTGAGGTTGTGAACTTGAACCTTGATGAGCTTGTAAACTTTGGGCAGGTTGTGAAGGAGCTTGTGAACTTTGGGTAGGTTGTGAAGGAGGTTGGGAACTTGAACCTTGGCCAGGTTCAAAACCAGCAAATAGATTGGTCTTCCTTATGACATGGGGGGCATGGGCTCCTCTTTTCACCTGTTTCAAGCATACGACCCTTAAGCCTTCAAAACACACCACAATAATGCAATTATTGATTCAAAACATCAAGGTTTAATCCAAGTACTTACATTAAACTTTGGTCTGGCCTGAGTTTGCTGTTGTTCACTCACAACACCTCTGCCTCTCACAACACCTCTTCCCCTGACACCAACTGTTCCACTTGCAGTTGTTGTTCCACTTGCATTAGCACTAGCAGTATCAACACCTCCAGTTGCATCTCCTCTTGCCCTTGCACCTCTTCCCCTCACAGCTCGTCTTCCCCTCCTGCCAACTCTTGCTTTACCACCTCTAGGTTGCCCCTTCATTGCCAATAACAAAAAATGACATGTGAACATAGCAAAAACACTCCAATGACATGTGAACATAGCAAAAACACTCCAATTCACATGTTAACATAGCCATTTCCAACAAATGAAATGTGGAAACAAAAAAATTAAAAACAAATCTAACCTGTCCATTTTGGGAACAACTTGCAACATTGTGACCTTCTTGTCCACAGTTGCGGCATGTCATTACAATGCCATACCTCTTAAGTTTTGTTGCCCCTCTTGGTATTTCATCAGGTTCTTTATTTCTCCTAAGTTTGGGCCTTCCTGGTTGGATGTGATAAAGAGGTGGCTTGATAGGTACATGCCCTGTTTTTCTCCAATATGATTGACTAGGCATTGGAGATATATAGCCCTCATAAGCCCTATCATATGTCGGCCTTTTGTAAAGTGCATGCACAAAATCCAGAGGTCTGTGCTCACTCTTTGCTACTGCAGCCAAGGCATGTGGACATGGGATTCCACTTAAGTCCCATTTTCTGCAGGTGCATGTATGCATTTCTAAATCCACAACAAACATAGCTCCCAACATACTATTAACTTGATACTTCCCCCCACCAGCATACGAAGCTATGCAATGGCCACTTTCAATTGAATTCTTTTCCACAATAGCAAATATTCTTGGACCAACCTCATGGGGCCACACTATCTCTCTAAGTCTAGCCATTCTAAGCATCAAGTAGGTTCTAATTCTCTCCAAAAGGGTAACAATGGGCTTATCCCTTGCTTCTAGGATTGCAGCATTAAAACACTCACACAAGTTGTTTAGAAGTATATCACACTTTGGGACTATACTAAAGTGTGATCTACTCCAATGAGCAGCTGGTCTCTCCTCAAGCCACTTATAAGCTGCCTCAGATTGACCCAACATCTGCTCCATTTCAGCTTCAAATAGAGGTATTGTTGTTGCCCTAGCTGCTGCCCACAACCTCTGCTTCAAAGCATTACCAGTATGGCCTGCAAGCTTGAAATTATTGTGCAAGTGCCTCACACAATGCCTGTGCTCAGCATTGGGCATCAAAGCATGAAGGGCATTCCCTAAACCCTTTTGCTTATCAGTAATAAAAACCCAGCCATTGCCATTTTGAATACCTACATCTTGAAAGAATATGTCAAAAAACCAACTCCAAGTCTGTGTGTTTTCAACTTCAACAACAGCAAAAGCAATTGGATACATCCCATTATTTCCATCAACCCCAACTGCACTTAGAATTTGCCCTGGGTGACAACCCTTAACATGGCACCCATCAAAACCCATCACTGGTCTACATCCTTCCACAAATCCCTTTTTAAGTGCTCCAAAACATATATAAATCCTCTTAAAAGTAGGATTATCACCCTGCAATTCAGTTTTCACAATGACAGTACTTCCAGGGTTATTGCTCTTTAACTCCTCACAATAATCCCACAACTTTCCATATTGTTCTTCAATACTACCTTGAATTCTAGCTTTTGCAAAACTCTTGGCTTTATAAACTTGAGCCTCAGTTACATCTATGGCATAATGTTTCCTTATTATCTTCATGAAATCTGTCACTTTCATCTTGGGATTATCTCTTAACTCCTCATCAAACCTCTTAGACAGCCATGATGAAGTGGCATACTTGGTTCTTTGCCTCCTTCCACATGTATGCCTTGGAATATATGTCTTAATCGTTGTAGTTGGACTTTTCCCCACATGAGAAGCATATAGCATCCATGGACATGGAACCTTTTGTTTATTATCTCCTTCACATTTTAGCCTCACCCTATATGAATCATTCCTCACCCACTTCAATGGCCTTGCACATGAAACTGCATAATACCTTATTGCTTCCCTACACTGCTCCATGTTGGTAAATTCCATTCCCAAATGAAATGTTGGCTTCAGCAAATCAGATTCTCTCCTAAACTGCTTAAACCTAGGAGCTTTTCTTCTGCGGCTACGGTTTTTCACACCTTGATCCTCATCTGATTCTTCATCAAGACTTACAAGTTCGTCGGTATTGTAGTCTTCACTGTCAACCTCACCAGGTTCTTCATTGTATTCTTCATTTTCTTCATCAACTACATGTTTATCAAACAAGTTGTCATCCTCTTCCAAGACTGTCTTGAACCCTTCTTCATCTGACTGCTCAAACTCAGAGTCAATCAACTCAATGTCTGTCTCACTATCATCATCTTCAGCCTCTTCTCCACTATCATCATCTTCAGCCTCATCATCTTCAAATTCATCTGCCTCATTATCTCCTTCATTATCTGCCTCATCATCACCATCATCATCTAAATCAACATCCACTTCTACAAACTGGTTCCCCAAATCACCAACATCAGTTTCAATTTCAACTTCTACTTCCAACCCCAACTGTGGAGCAGATGCAGATGCCTGGCTCTTTGAGAAATGTGGTTGATGCTTATATGACAGATATAAAGGTTGAACTCTAGAGGTAGGTGTATGCTCCACAAACTCAACTACATGGGCATCTACTTCAATTGGAACAAATCCCCTTCTTTTGTTCCAGTAGTGGTACTGAATTTTTTTATGATCGTATCCTAAACATAAAGCAACATCATACAGGTCAAGCATTGACAGGTGGTCAGCATTACAGTTGTCTGCCCATGTTACCTTACCCCGAACATACTTCCCCTTTGAAATATAACCTCCATGGTGAATTTCTAGGGAGAACAAATCTGGATCACCTATAAAAAAAAAAGAAAATGATATATAAAAGCACTATTTTAACACACCAACTTATCCTTATTGCTCAACTACCATTCTAAACTTGAAATTGACTCAGATCCACCGACTATTATGCAGATAAAACAACACAAATGCTTTGGGACCACAAGTATTTCATATTCAAAAAGGCATATCACCCAACACCACAAAATGTCAAAAGCACCGACAGACCAAGGACCAAAGGACCAAAGGACCACATAAGCTTAAACAATTTCAACTTGGGAAAAGCGTTTACTTACTGTATTTGGGAGGAGGCCCTCTGTTCCGCACCTGCAGAGACAACACATCCAGAGTCATGTTGCGTTAAATCAACGGACCCAAAACAAGCTTTATGAAAAAGCTTTCAGATTCCCTCGATTTCGTCTCTCTCCAACCTTCGATTTTGCCCCCTTTCGCGCCCTCAGTTCAGTCCCTTTCGAACCCTACCAAAGTGAAAGCGATGTGCGAAGTGTGTGAGAGAGGTTGGGAATTCAATCCGCGCTGAATGACGAAAATAACCCTTAAAAAAGAGTCAACGTGAGTCAAATGGACGGAATAATGGATGAAATGTTCGAATTTTGACGGTGGGGGGAACATTGATAATAAATTTTCATTTGAGCCCTTAATTCGCTAAAAAAAAAAGGTCAGGTAGTAAATTGAGAGTTATGTACAAGTTCAGGGGGCAATTCAGCAGATAACCCTTTTAAGTGTAAAGAAAATGACACATGTCAAGCAAAAAATGGAAAAAGTCCAAAGAATAAGGTTAGAGATAAGGTTGCTAGCATTCCCAAAAAAAAAAAACTCCGCATGCATTACTACAACAAATACCTTTTCTTCTGGACAACGACTTTACCGCTTTAGTGGGATTATTGTAAAGTTTTGTTCCACAATTATTACCATCCTTTTAAAGACCCACACAATCGCTTATTTGACAATTTCGCATTGCATATCAAAACAAAAGGCATTGTATGTCCTGAAATTAAGTATGATTAATTCCAAAATATTTGTATAAATTTTGTTAATATAAAATAAAGATAATATTGTATCGAAAGTTTTTTTCGTGAGAACATGCCTGAACCCATAATTTTTAAACCCTGAAGAAGATTTATCTGAATAGAGATTAAAGAGGCTGTAAAAACCTTATATGAATCAATGAAATCTCACCGTTATCTATATAGAAGTAGTTCTTCTACTCCCTAAGAAGATTTCATAACCTAACTTTGGGTATAGAGGCCCAAGCCCAACCTAACTTTGGCTACTCTACATAATATTTGAATTTGATTTTTGCTGGCAGGGATGACATTCTCTCTCTCTCTCTCTCTCTCTCTCTCTCTCGCGAGATTATTGGGTTTTTGTTTCAAACCATGAAACAAATCTTCTGGTCTATGAAGTACATTACCAATGGGAGCTTAATTGGGTGAGGTTATCCATGGAAAGAAATGGGGTCACTTGCATTGGGACACAAGGTACAAGATTTATGAGTCTGTCCTTGCACGAGTGGTGAGACCCCTAAACTTTTGCAACCCGAAAAAAAAGGTACAAGATTTGTTACTTAGGCTTCAGACGCTTCCTTTGTGCATGAGAGAGAAACCCCTAATGGTAATTAAGTGGGTTTGGGAACATTAGGGTACTTTGGATCCAAATGGTTTCAGCTGGGCAATCAACTGAAAAGACAACAAAGGAAGGCTAGGTGGTGGTTACTAACTTACTGGTGAACTTTGGCGTCGGCAACAAGGCTATGTGTGATTTGGGGCTGTAGGGTTAATTAATTCGATAGAGTGTTTTGTTTTTCTGTTTTGAGAAAAAAATTTATTAACTATTGACATGTGACAGTTTTATTAATTTAAATTGGTGAGGTGTAATTGGCCACATCATTTGAGACTCAAATTTAGTACACAAATTTGGTGTATCTAGCATTACTCTTTTCTAATATACATGAAATTATTATATATAATTATTTTAATACTGAAGGCACAGAGTTCCGACCCTTAAAAATTATTAGTCATGAAAAATTATTAAATCAATCCCTAATATTATTTTATAGAGACTGTTTCTATTATCAGTTCCTAATAGCATTCTATAAAGACTCTTTTTATTTCAGTTTCTAATAAAACGGTCCCTGTTGAGCCTTTTTCTAGTAGTGTCCTCTCTTGTTAATTGAAATAAAAATGATACCATACCAAATATTCCAGAAAATCTAATTCAAAAAATTAAACATCAAACACCTCTCTCTCTCTCTCTCTCTCTCTCTCTCTCTGCTAACCCATTAATTAATTATTAACTTGAACATAATTAAATATTTGAAGATTATTGACAGGATCCGACCCAAATTCTACTTTGGAATCCAAGCCGAACCCTATGCGTGTCCGACACTTGGCAAGTGCCAGACACAATTGACCTGATTGCCTTTCTAGTCAAACTTCCACAAAAAAAAAATCAGGAGGTAAATTAATAATTAGGTACAAAGTTCATGGGGTAATTTGGCGAAATACCCATTTAATAATTATTGACCTTGATTTTGTATTCATTGGATATGCAAACAATAGTTCTGCAATTGAAAGCATTAACTGTTTCATTAAATCAAAAGCATTAATTCATTCTAAGCCAAACAAACTTGAAATTGCAAGTGTACCAAATCGATACTCATTATTCACATGCAAGAAAATTAAACATAAACTTATACGTAGGTTCGCAAATTCTTCTAACACCAACAGCATTAACATCAAGCCATAACCACGTCAAAAAAAAAAAAAAAAGACATCAAGCCATAAGTCTTTCATAATTTAAAGAAAATAAGATTTTGCCTTTATTAGAATTTGTGGAGAAACCCAAATCCTTCTTAACATAACAGGTCCTGCAAGCTCCAACCCTACAATTAAAATTAAACAAAGTAGTTAGTGTGTTAACAGTGAGTGAGCTTTAAAAATAAAAATAAAAAGAAGTCATTTTATTCAAAAGTCATCAATCCATTGTTAAAGGAAAAAAAGAGGAAAATTAAAGGTTCATTCCCGCTGTCAATCTCAACACAATTAACTTGCTTTTTCACACTAGGTCGGATAAGGAAAATGCTAGGATATTATGATAACGACTTGGAAACTAGGATATGGCTTTTGTATCTGCTAAAAAATCTGAAATTTTTTGTTTTTTTTTTGTTTTTTTGTTTTTTGTTTAACTGACGTCAGCAAATCCGGGCTTGAACTCAGGCTCATCTTGCCTGAAGGCTGGCCTAGTTTCGTGGGCCTCAGCAACTGCCCTGGCTAGCCCTTGCTGCTGGAATCAGATTTTTGGGCCCTCACACCCCCCAGCCCGAGCCAGCTCTTGTTGCTGGAAGTGCTCTTATGGTCCGTTTTGTAGTACGCAGTGCGTGTTGTATCATACATTACATTACAATACATTACATACTATTACTAACTTGGTTGCTGGTTAAAGACTCAAGATTTGGTGCTTAAACTTTATGATGGTGAGGGAGTGATTAGGCATCTGAGCACATATAAGGAAAAAGAGATTACATTTACAACTAAATAATCTTTGCATAATAGTTTGAAACAATTACATAAATCAAATATATAAAATAAAATAAAAAAACAAAACAAAACTCTGCTTCAAATTTTCTTTCTTCTTTTTCTAAATTTCAAACTTCAAAAAACATTGACAACTTTGGAGAAAATCCTTTGAATTATGAGCAAAAGGAAGAATAACGATTATTTTATTTTATTTTATTTGTTAAAACTGGAGATGGGTAACGCTTCGACCTAACTCTGAGTGTAAAGGCACCCTTTTGAAGTGGAGGACGCACAGGGCCCCACATCCTTTTAGTGGGTCAGTGAAACGCTTACTTGACAATTTCTTTGGCATTGCATGTCATGAAATCGACGATGATTAATTCCAAAACAACTGGGAAAATTTTCCACTGATGTGATACATAAAGAAAGTATAGCTGGCTCTAATTATGCCACAGATAAGTATATGGCTTTTGTGTCGGTTATATACATACGTGTCAGATTAAGGCACAATGGTTTGTGTATGTATTAGTACAAATCAAATCACTTACCTGTTGTTTAAACAAATTTCAAATTGGTAATGATTCTTTGTAAAAACCTTATATGAATCAATGAAATCTCACCCTTTATCTATATACAAGTAATTCTTCTACTCCCTAATATAACCAGCCCTACAACCAAACATTGATAAAATAAAATAAAATTAGCGTCAATCCAATATCCCGATATACAACCAGTCCAAATTAGTGGAATCATCTAACCAAAACCCCATTCAGTTTTCGATCCTAAAATCAACGGGTCATTCTATAGTGAGAGGCCCTATCTCTTAGCCGTTTGATCAAATTAATCAATTTGATCCAATAGTTAAAAAATTGGCATCATCTAAGGGCCTTAGAACACTATAGAATTCTTATAAAATCAACAACTTTGGGGATAGAAGCCCAAGCCTAACCTAACTTTGGCTACTCTACATAATGAGTGCTGCTATTTCCACCCCTAGTTTTATTTCCCCACCCACCATGTAAATTTGAAAAAACATAATCCTATTTTTACACCCACCATTATTCCTAAAATACCCTTTAATTATTAATTCAAGCAAATTTTTACACCCACCCATCTTCTTCATCAAGAGGTTGAGTGGTTCGCACTGGAGAAGGGTCCATGGGACGCTGATGATCATGGATTTGACTAGCCACAGGGTGCAAAAGCCCAGATCAAGATCAATCCAACAGCTCAAATCCAAACATAGCAAGTGAAGGGCTAGGGGCGAGAAAGAGAGAGGAAGAGGAGAAAGAGATATGTTACCTTGAACAAGTAGGTCACAGAGAGACAGAGAGACAGAGAGAGAGAGCAAACCCAGAGAAAAAGTGAGGAAAAGTGTTAAGTGGCCAATAAGTATGTATTTACAGGTTATATTTGCAAAATGTGTGGGTAAAAGTATTATTTGCATATTAAATTTGGATTGCAATGGCATTCAACGGTATTTCCCCTTATTTTTTAAGCCCAAACTAAAATATCAGGCCACCCAGGTCCCATCCCACTTATCCATCCCCTCCTCCCTTTTTCAGCCCAAATCAAAATATCAATCCAAACTACTAAAGTATGAATTAGGGATTTACAATTAAGGCTTATGTATTAAATTCTTTTTCTTGTTTTTTTGGTTAAATGCATTAAATTCTTTAGTTGCTGATATGTGTTGCTGCTGATTCAAGATGTGATAAAGGCCTAGTTTCTTATTTAAAATTAATGTTTCTAGATTTTATTGGAATTTATAAAAAAAATTTGTGCGTAATGTAAATTTAGCTCACTCCATTTTCAAATCCTAAGTCCATCTGAAATAGGTCTCAGTGCAATGGGTGGTGGTGAGTGGTGGTGGAGTGCATCTGAATGGATTTTTTCTGTAGGATGAAACATGGAGGTGGAGGGAGTGGTTTGTGGAAATAAAGAAAGAGCGGTGTGTCCATATAGGTTTTGGAGTTTGTCCAGTTTCAACAAGTTACATGGTGGAATGAATTCCCTGAAAAATGTGTGAATTTTGGGAAAGAATTTTATTGCTGTCACCAAACGCGTCCGCAAATGAGAATTATCGACTTGTAGATGTGATGGATGACTTTTGTGGGATTTTAATTATCAAGAGAGAAGGTTTGATTCTTGTGATGAGAGGGAGCTTAGCTTAAAATGAACCTTTTTAAAAAACAATGCAGTAAAAAGCAAGTGTGGGTGGGGGGGTTGTCACAAACTTGGACCAAGATCTCCAAGATGTAATAATTCTTCCCTCCACAGTAAGTGTGGGGTTGTCTAGCAAAAGTACAAGTTTCTTTACTAAAGCCTACTAAATTTGGAACAAAGACTATAGATTGTGTATTCATTGGATATGCAAACAATAGTGCTGCAATTGAAAGCTTTAACTACTGTTTCATTAAATCAAAAGCATTAATTCATTCTAAGCCAAACAAACTTGAAATTGCAATACACATCATTCTAGGAACACATGCAAGAAAATTAAACATAAACTTATACGTAGGTTCGCAAATTCTTCTAACACCATACCAACAACATTAACATCAAGCCATAACCTCGTCAAAAAAAAACATCAAGCCATAAGTCTTTCATAATTTATAGAAAATAAGATTTTGCCTTTATTAGAATTTGTGGAGAAACCCAAATCCTTCTTAACATAACAGGTCCTGCAAGCTCCAACCCCCTACAATTAAAATTAAACAAAGTAGTTAGTGTATTAACAGTGAGTGAGCTTTAAAAAAACAAATAAAAAGAAGTCATTTTATTCAAAAGTCATCAATCCATTTTTAAGGGAGAGAGAGAAACGTCACACAAACAGAGAGTTTCAAGAGAGATAGAGAGAGCGCTATAGTCTTTGTGACAGAGTAGAGGAGGGCAAATGTGAATACGTTAAGAATTTTGCAATATTAATTATTTATTTATTGTTTTGCTAATTTAATTTGCAAATAAAAGTGCTTCAGTATCACTGTCTGATGAGATTGGTGCAATAGTTAATCGTTGAAGAGAATGATGATAATCCATGCACATAATTTGAAACGAATAATGAGCGAGTGGTGCGTAGGTTAAGAAACCTGCGCAAGATAGCTAGAGTTGAGGTGGTAGGAAAAGCAACAAAGTTTGGTGAGTTGCAGAGAGCTGCATGATTATAATAATAATCATGCCCAGATTATAAGGTCGTTAATAGTATTGGCTTTGCATGAATCAGTTGCGCCTGAAGTTCTCGCTCGTGTGAAAAAGCAAACCAAAAAATCATGCATTGTACTGTATGAAGGTACAACTAATAATCCATATTATATATAAAGTGCGCACAGGGCCCCACTTAAGAGGGCTACTATAATAAGCCCACACATCAAACAAATAGTAAATGCCTTCTCATTCTGTCTAGGTAAAGGTAAACACGTACGCAGAGAAAAAAATTTCCAAGTTCGTTATCATAAAATAATCGTGATCGGAAAGTTTACACAATTGTATGGAAAGCTTCTATTTTGTGTTGAATTGGGGGTTTATCATGATTATTGTAAAAGATAAATAATTTCTGTTAAATTATAACATATAATAGTTTGAAACAATTACATAAATCAAATATATATATATATATATATATATATATATATATATATATATATATATATATATATATAAACAAAACAAAACAAAACAAAACCACAATGCAAGGGACATGAAAAAGAGTCGTTTCTGTAGCTTCAAATTTTCTTTCTTCTTTTTCTAAATTTCAAACTTTAAAATAACATTTGACATGGTTACTGAATTTTAAATTGTAAAAAGAATGATTATGATAAGCTTAGAGATTTAAGAAGTCATCAAGATTTGTCTTTGCAACTTGAGATAGAGATTTAAGAAGAGACAGGGATGGCCCGCAAAGTGTAATTGAGAATGATCAATATCAGTGTTAAAGATTCTCAAGATTTGGCATAGGATGTGGTCATACGCATGAAAAAATATTAAATAAATAATACCCTAGAATATGCATGGGCCAATTCTAGGAAGGAACATTCATTCTTATTACACCATAAGCAAGTACCAAATCAATACACACCATTCAAGAACAACATAAGCATATAGTAGGTCTGCAAAATTCTTATTACACCAACAACATTAACTTCAAGCCATTAGAATTTGTAGAGAAACCCCCAATCCTTCTTAACGGCTACTGCAAGCTCCAAACCTACAATTAGAAAATTAAACTAGTATAGTTAGCTAGCCTATAACAGTGAGAGAGCTAAGCCCTGAACCAAATTCAAATGTAATTTACCTAAGCCTTGAGATTTTTGCCACATCTGGGCTTGTGGTCCTCAAATTCAGATATGTCTCTGAACTTCCTTCGACATTTTGGGTTGTCGCACACAATGAACTTCGATCCTCTGTGGACACTTTCCTGATGACATATCAATCCCTTGTTATTCTTAAATTCTTTTGCTTTCATCTTTCCATCAGAACAGAGGTTGCACGTGATAATCCCTTCTCCTCCCGCATGTTCAGCTTTGGCCTCAGGAGCCCAGGGATGGTACTTCTTGATATGCTCTAGCTCCTGAGCATGATTGTTGAATGGAATGTCACAGTAGTAGCAGAATTCAGAGTCCTCATCAAACTGATAATTACTCCCTGGTTCCAATTTAAGACACAAATTACATCAGATAAATATTCAATAAAGAAACGATAAATTAATCATACACCAACTACAAAATGAAACACAATTTAATTATATAATTCGGTAAAAAGTGGTGGAGGGATCATGAGAACCACAGCCTCTTCTGCCTTAGGCGGCGGGCTCTGAACCACCGTCAACTACAAGCTCAAACCCATAGGGAAAAGCTTGGGAACCGACTCAATTGTCATAAACCAAACACCAAGTCCCATGAGATCATAAATCACAAGAAAAGAAAACCAGTACTGAGGAGCTGTAACTCTGTGAGAACCAAAAACCCAGTTCCAGAAACCAAAAAAAATAATCATGAAGCTTAAAAAGTTTGAGACATAATTAAAAACCAGTGAAACTAAGAGAACAAACAGGTTTCAGAAAGGTATGGTTTCCAATAATTTTTTCTATTAAACTTCGAAAATGAGATATGTGAAACTCAACCAAGAACAACAAGTTCAGACATGGATTCAAAGATCACTGACCCATTTGTGCCATTTGGGGGAGAGAGAGAGAGAGAGAGAGAGAGAGAGAGAGAGAGAGAGAGAGAGAGAAACTTCACACAAAGAGCGAATTTCAGGAGAAATGAAGAGACTGCTAGTCGTAGAGAAATAAGAGGGAAGGGCAGGAAAACCAGTACTGAGGAGCTGTAACTCTGTGAGAACCAAAAACCCAGTTCCAGAAACCAAAAAAAATAATCATGAAGCTTAAAAAGTTTGAGACATAATTAAAAACCAGTGAAACTAAGAGAACAAACAGGTTTCAGAAAGGTATGGTTTCCAATAATTTTTTCTATTAAACTTCGAAAATGAGATATGTGAAACTCAACCAAAGTTCAGACATGGATTCAAAGATCACTGACCCATTTGTGCCATTTGTGAGAGAGACAGAGAGAGAGAGAGAGAAATGAAGAGACTGCTAGACGTAGAGAAATAAGAGGGAAGGGGCAGGGCTTTTATAAGCTGAGATCCAAAGCTAAGATCTATTTTCATATTATTTTAAAGCCTCTTCCGTGTGTAAAAAGCCAGATATCAGTAAGTGGTAAAAATGCAAGGTAGATCCAGGCAATGAAAATAGAAAAGTAAAGCCCAGGGCTAAACTAAGTTAGAGTAAGAAGGGGGCTCAGTAATTGGAAACCCTTATCATAAAAGAGACTTAAGAAAGGAACATGAAAGAAATAGAGGCAGCTTAATTGAAATTAAAAGGTGGTATGACCTTCAATGTTTGGTGGAGAGGAGGAAGTTTTCATCAACAACTAGGAAAAAAGAAAAAAGAAAAATAAAGGCCAGTAATTGGAAACAAAAGGGCTCAGTAATTGGAAACCCTTATCATATAAAAGAGACTTAAAAAAATAACATGAAAGAAATCGAGGCAGCTTAATTTAAATTAGAAGGTGGTATGACCTTCAATGAAGGGAGAGGAGTGGAGGACCTGTTAGGGGACCACTTTCACAAGCCAGCCAGGAAGTTTGGCTAGGTTTTGTGACTTTTGTCTCTTACTTGTCAAAACACGCAAATGGTCAAGGCTATGATTTATGGGGGTGTTTTGGGGTTTTTGTTTCTTATAAGCACATGTTCCCCTTGCGGCTGTTTACTTTGTCCCTTCTTATTTGATATGTCATGTGTTTATCTGTGAAATTTCTTCAACCAAAAGCATTTCTTTAATAAAAGAAACCCAGGTCATGTATAATTTAATTTGTGCTCATTATCGTAGTAGATTTTATAGTCGGAAGCCTATACAACGTAATCTATTAATCGACTTTTTATTAATAAGTTCATTTTAACATGATATATTATATGATTATTCATATGCAATCATACTAAAATGGACTTATTGCTAAAATGAGTAGACCTGGCATTCGTGTCGTGTTATCAGTGTTCGTGTCGTGTTCGTGTCAACCCGTTTTTCTTAACGGGTTGACACAACACGACACGATAAGAAAACGGGTTGAAAATACTCAACACGAACACGACCCGTTGCCATTCGCGAATCACACGATAAGAAAAATAAACAGTTTTTAAATATATTTTAAAATTTTAAAATAAAATATCAATTACTAACAATACATTATACATCCGAAAAAAATGGGGATTGTTAAAACTGGGGAAGCTGCTGACTAAGGAAGCAGCCATGGGAGAAAAGCTCCAAGCTTTGAGTTCAAAGCAAACAGCTTGGCAATGAAAGAAAGAGAGTGGTTTGGCAAAAAAAGAAGATAAAAAAGAAAAGAGAGTGGTTTGGCAAAGAAAAAAAAGAAAAAAAAAGAAAGAGAGTGGTTTGGCAAAAAAAAGAAAGGAAAGAAAGAGAGTGAACTGGGATGGGAAGGAGGCGGTAGAAGAAAATGAGGATAGATTTACAAAAATGCTGAATATAGAGAGAGAGAGAGAGAGAGAGAGAGAGAGAGAGAGAGAGCTAGAGAGAGAGAGTACTGAGAGAATCAGGGGAAGAATATGGAGGAAGAGACAAAAGAAAAGAAAGAGAAGAA
This sequence comes from Prunus kanzakura, assembly GCA_020521455.1. Classification (NCBI taxonomy): domain Eukaryota; kingdom Viridiplantae; phylum Streptophyta; class Magnoliopsida; order Rosales; family Rosaceae; genus Prunus; species Prunus kanzakura. Next base: position 717,047 of record BPUM01000821.1, read on the forward strand.
GAAAAATTAAAAGAAAGATAGATTTACAAAAATGCCGTTGTGCTTAACGGGTTGCTAACGGGTATTCGTGAATTGACACGACACGACACGATAGCTTAACGGGTTGCTAACGGGTCAACACGATATCAACATGACATGATAACTCAAACACGAATACTGAATTTTTCGTGCAAATTCGTATCGTGTTAACGGGTCGTGTACAATATTGCCAGGTCTAAAAATGAGACCAAATCCGAGGGTGATTGGAGATGAAGGAAATCAACAAAGCAGACGGATCGCTAACAAGGGCAAAACATGCGTAATTCGAGGTGGTTCTTGGGGCGTGCAAAGTGAGTGCGCACAGGGCCCCACATGAATCAAAGGGTAGATATTGGAATATTGGATTGGTTTGTGTATGTATTAGTACAAATCAAATCAATTACCTTTTGTTTAAACAAATTTCAAATTGGTAATGATTCTTTGTAAAAACCTTATATGAATCAAAGAAATCTCACCATTTATCTATATTATATATAAGCTCTAGCCATTTTAAAATGCGTACATGCTTAATTAGTGTGACCTTGTTTTTAATCAAGTCATTGGTACTTCAATGCCAAAGGGTTGGACAGTGATTCTTTGGATTCGATATCTACACACAAATTCTGAGAACTTTAATCATCCCATGTGCACTTACGCTTAATTTCTCAAGAACTTAATTAGTGTGACGTGAGTACACACAGGGCCCCCCACTTAAGAGGGCCTCAAAAATATCAAAAATATTAGTGTGACGTGAGTATATACATACATACACTTGCTAAATCCAAAAAAGCGCAGAGATAAATTATAGACTACTTCTACTAAAGAAAGAATAGCAAAACATGACGTGAGTATATATATCAAAAATTCCCGCGTCCAATTTTTGGTCCAAAGCGGAGTATGTTCCCCCTTCGCCTATTTACTTTGTCACTTCACATATGACCCTTGTTTACTTTGTCACTTCACATATGACCCTTCTTTTGTTCTGTAGGATGAAACATGGAAGTGGAGGGAGGGAGTGGTTTGTGGAAATAAAGGAAGAGCGGTGTGTCCATATAGCTTTTGGAGTTTGTCCAGTTTCAACAAGTTACATTGTGGAATGAATTCCCTGAAAAATGTGTGAATTTTGGGAAAGAATTTTATTGTTGTCACCAATCGCGTCCGCAAATGAGAATTATCGACTTGTAGATGTGATGGATGACTTTTGTGGGATTTTAATTATCAAGAGAGAAGGTTTGATTCTTGTGATGAGAGGGAGCTTAGCTTAAAATGAACCTTTTTTAAAAAACAATGCAGTAAAAAGCAAGGGTGGGGGGGTTGTCACAAACTTGGACCAAGATCTCCAAGATGTAATAATTCTTCCCTCCACAGTAAGTGTGGGGTTGTCTAGCAAGCTTGGAACAAAGACTATTGATTGTGTATTCATTGGATATGCAAACAATAGTGCTGCAATTGAAAGCTTTAACTACTGTTTCATTAAATCAAAAGCATTAATTCATTCTAAGCCAAACAAGCATTAATTCATTTTAATTTTCCTGTTTCTTTTTTATTAGAGCGATGATTTTCGTAATTGGTCCACCAAAATTTGGACAATTTTACTTCACGAAATTAACGGACAAACAGATGGATGGGAGCAGGTGAGAGACTGCAGGCTGTGATTGTAATCATGATTCATATCAAGTGGTTATTCGAAAAAAGTTATGGAATCCAAAAAGTATTCAATAATCTAAAGCAAATAAATAAGTATCAAGGCTTTTAACTAAAAGCTGAGGCGGTCTTGGGGCAAAGTTTTGACCCACAAAATCGAAGTCTCTTTTAGTGGGATTACTGAAAAGTTTTGACCCACACAATATTTGTATACATTTTATTAATACAAAATAAAGATAATACTGTATAGTAAGTTTCTTTCGTGAGAACATGCCTGAATTCATAATTTTTAAACCCTGAAGAAGATTTCTCTGAATAGAGATTAAAGGCTGTAAAAACCTTATATGAATCAATGAAATCTCACCCCTTATCTATATAGAAGTAATTCTTCTACTCCCTAATATAACCAGCCCTACAACCAAACATTGATAAAATTAAATTAAAATAGTGTCAATCCAATATCCCGATGTAGCTCATAAATAAGAATACAACCAGTCCAAATCAGTTGAATCATCTAAACAAAACCCTATTCAGTTTTCGATCCTAAAATCAACCGGTCATTCTATAGTGAGGGTCTCATAAGGCCCTATCTTTTAGCCGTTTAATCAAATGGTTAAAAAATAGGGCATAATCAAAGGACCTTAGATCACTATAGAATTGTTACAAAATCAACAACTTTGGGTATAGGGAAAATCAACATCTCTAATCTATATTATTCGCATTTGATTTAATCAGCCCAACTCTCTCTCTCTCTCTCTCTCTCTCTCTCTCTCTCTCTCTCTCTCTCTCTCTCTCTCTCTCACAAATTAATATTTCCCAAATGCAAAACTGCCCCAAAAACTTAGGCTCACTATGCTCCATCTCAGAATCAGGAATTACCACTTACCACTCAAAGGTGTCCTTGGTAAGCTGGAGAACTGGTAGTCACTCGATAACAATGGAATAATAGTCCGAACTACAAGCACATCTCTGCACATCTAGGAAATAACTCCCAGCTTGATCGCCAGCGATATATACATATGCAAAAAAATTAAAACTAAACTTTGTAAGTCGCGCGTAGCGTACGTGATTAAAAAAAAGCCTCTCGCACACGCGGAAGCGTGTGCAGAGAGGCTAGTCTAATGAGCTTCAAGAGCTAGGGGTCTTTTGTGTTTTTTTTTTATTTTTTTATTTTTATTTTTTTTAAATTTCTGTTTGGTGGAATTGAAATTTTTTACCCATAATTTGAAATACCTTTTATTGGGTAAAACGCTTTTTCCTGTTTTTAATTTTTAGTTTGAATTGTCCTTAAAAGTTCTTTTTTTCAATAATTATTAACGATCCAAACCATCTATTTTTTTAATCAAGTGTCCCCTACGAATTTTTTGTCAATGATCCAAACCATCTATTTTTTTAAGTCTACATTCATAGTTCCTTGCAAAAAATTGAGTTTTTATCAAAAATAGCCAAAATTTACCCCACTTTCATAAATGTCAGTTCTTATAAAAAAATTTAAAAATAGCTAAAAACTCACTTAAATAGACATAAATACCCTCAAAACTAAAATTCACATAAATAAATAAAAGAAAGTCAGTGAGAAAAATGGGAGAAATCTGTTGAAGAATATAAGTCCCACATCGGAAACTTGATTAAATAAAATAAAATATATAATGAATCATTCCACTAGTAATATCACCGAGGCCTTTTGTGATAAAACCTAACCCCACACCTAATAGACTTTGTAGGTAATTAAGTTGGGGACAACATCGGTATGTGTGTATTCCTTTTGTTCAACTCAACTCAGACACTTTTCTAACTTTTCCTAGCATTAGTACAATAGAAACTTTTCTCTTTCTCTTTTGTATGGGAAAACTAACGACCTAACTTTGTATGGGAAAACTAACGACATAACTTTGGTTCAAAGTTTCTTATGGGAAAACAAGAGACAACCAAAAACATCCAAATTATCGCAACTCAACTCTATTTTTAGAATCTCTTCCAACAGAAAGAAAAAAAACACTATTTTTAGAAAACAAAGAAAGCGTAAATAAATCTCAATTTTGAGCATTACAAAAAAAAAAAAAAACAAAAATTTCACGTAACATAGAATTCGAGGAACCCATCTCGATTTTCAAGATTTAAAAAAAAAACGTGTAAGGGACATGAAAACCCTAAAGCATCCCACATCATGATAACAACTTGGAAAATTTTCTATCTGTGCATTTTCTTTGGGCCCATATATGGCTTTTGTGTCAGATTAAGTCACAACGTTTTATGAAACAATTATTGTTGTGCTTAATGATACGAAATAGGACACACAATATGTTTTTGTCAGTTTTGTAACTTGGTTGGTGGTTAAAGACACTCAAGATTTGGTGAGCGCTTGCGAGAGGTTTTTTTAAAAAAATTTAAAATTTATTTTAGAATTAAAAAAGATAATGGGTAGTTGTGTTCCATAAAAATATGATCAATTATCTGATTTTTCTTTTAATTTTAAATTTTTTTAATATGAAAAAGTGTGAATTTACCATATTATCCTCATTTAATTAATAATTTAAATTCTTAATGTTTGCATTAACCAAGGGCATTTTCTGGTATTTTGAATGTTTCACCATTTTCTTCCTTTTGCTTTATATATATAGATGATGGTGAGGGACTGATCAGGCATCTGAGCACATAGGATGTGGGGGATTTTTCGTTCCAATCACGTATAAGGAAAAAGAGATTACAACTAAATAATCTTTGCATAATAGTTTGAAATAATTACATAAATCAAATATATATATCTATATATATAAAGCAAAAGGCAGAGAATGGTGAAACATTTAAAATACCAGAAAATGCCCTTGGTTAATGCAAACATTAAGAATTGAAATTATTAATTAAATGCGGATAATATGGTAAATCCACACTTTTTCATATTTAAAAAATTAAAATTAAAAGAAAAATCAGATAGTGGATCCTATTTTTATGGAACACAACTATCCATTATCATTTTTAATTCTAAAATAAATTTATTTATTTTTTAAAAAAAAAACCTCTTTGCAGGCGCGGAAGCGCGTGCTGAGAGGCTAGTATATATATAAAACAAAACCACAATGTAAGGGACATGAAAAAGAGGCGTTTCTGTATAGGATGGTCATTTCCTAGTACTTTTTGTTAACTTTTAAACTCTGCTTCAAACATTGAAATCATTACTAAATTTTAAATTATAAAGAGAATGATGATGATAAGCTTATAAATTTAATCGGGTCTACTCAGCTCTTAGAAAATTAGAAATAAATTCTAAATTCCAAATTGGATGCATAACCCAATTGATGATGTGGCATATGTATAGAGCTCACACATCCAATGATATAGAGCCACGTGGTTTTAAATATAATATAATGTTTTTTAAATATTTTTAAAAATAAAAATTCATAAAAAAATAAATTAATTAAAAGAAACTTGAATCTTTTTATATATCTTTCCACTACTAGAAAAACGCTCAACAAGGACTCTTTTATTGGAGACTACAGTCTCTATAGAATGCTATGAGGGACTAATAATAAAAATAGTCTCTATAAAATGATAATAGGGATTGATTCAATCATTTTCCATGACTAATAATTTTTAAAACTCGGAAATCTGTGCCTTCAGTATTAAAGAAATTATATATAATACTTTCATATCAAATATATATATATGAAAATAAGGCATTGACAAATTAAACAGTGCCTAAGTTCTCCACCATTTCCAGCAGTGGGCACGAATCAACACAAAAACTTAATTAAAATTTTAAAAATATATAAATAAAAGACTCATTATACCAACTAAGTGAAATTATACGTATACCAAAATGGCTTTCCTCCTCTTTCTCATCCCAAGATTCCTACCTCTCTCTGCCTACTCTCTCTCTTCAATTATTATTCTTAACCACATTCTGTACCTTTTAATTATATTAGGCATGGATGTATTTAGAATGCATGTATGCGTATTGGTTGGACAAAATATGGGACCTATTGGGAAAATAAGTCACGAAAAATTGCATTATGTGCCATATTAATGATAGAGGACCCATATAAAAGACATTGTTATAAGTCAGTGCCTATTACTACATTAGGCAATGTTTTCAGTCCCCAAAGAATGTAAACGGGACTGATTGCCCTCGGTCTCTTTTAGTCCTTTTTTTAGTAGTGTTCATGCTTTGTTCACAGAGAGAGAGAGAGAGAGAGAGAGAGAGAGAGAGAGAAAGAAGGGCAGAAGAGGAGGGAGAGAGGAGTGGGTCTGCGAGGGGGGAGGGAAAGATAAACCACTGGAATATCATTCACTACCCTCTGATACATTAGATACAAATCCATAAGAGTGTTTTTTAGAAATTTAAGCAAACTACTAACACAACAGTTCTTATTGAAGACATATGGGACAGACATGCATTAGTATCCAATACAATTAAAATGAATTCAAACTTTTTCTTATTATACTTTTTGTTAAATGGAGTCTATTATCAGTTCCAAATTGGTGAAAGCTGGCTGCCATATGAGTCGACTCCATTTAGAAAGCTTCTTTTTGCAGCTCAAGTCGGAAGCCAGCTAGGAAGTTGGCTTGGTTTTATGACTTTTGCCTCTTCCTTTTCAAGCTAATAAAAACAGATAATTTTACTCCATAATCACATATTATATATATCTTGCATTTTAGCTCGCACTATTTGCTTGTCAAAACACGCAACTTGGGGGTCAAGGCTATGATTTATGCATTGTCTTAATTGGTTTTTGGGGTTTTTGTTTCTTATAAGCACATGCACCTCACTAAGGTTAAAGGCAAGAACCGATGGGTCCAAAGCGGAGCATATTCCGTCTGCGCCTGTTTACATGATATGTCATGTGTTTATATGTGAAATTTCTTCAACCAAAAGCATTTCATTAATAAAAGAAACCTTTAGAACATAATTTAATAAAAGAAACCCAGGTCATGTATAATTTAATTTGTGCTCATTATCGTAGTAGATTTTATAGAACATAATCTATTAATAAGTTCATTTTAACATGACATATTATATAATTATTCATATACAATCTATTTAGAGGGAAAACTCCAAAACTAGCCATTTGCCATTTTCTAATTGGTTCTTAGTGTGTTCAAATTTTTTGAAAACCAATTAGAAAATGACAAGTAGCTAATTTGGAACAAAGACTATTGATTGTGTATTCATTGGAAATGCAAACAATAGTGCTGCAATTGAAAGCTTTAACTATTGTTTCATTAAATCAAAAGCATGTGCCGATTCTAACAAGATATCTCTATTTTAAATTTGTTTTAGAGTATCTTCCTTGTGTAAAAAGGCATATGTGAGTAGGTGGTGAAAGACATAACTCATTTGGAACCTTTATAACAGTGAGTGAGCTATAAAAAAACAACAATTAAAAAGAAATCATTTAAGTCATCTCACCACAAACTTGCTTATTTTATGATGTTATGGTCAAACCCACCAAGTCCATCTCAACACATGCTTATAAAATTGCACATAGATACATGCAAGGAAGCTAAACACGAGCTTATGCATATATGCATACACTTGCTAAACCCAAAAAAGCGCAGAGATAAATTATAGACTACTTCTACTAAAGAAAGAATAGCAAAACATGACGGGAAAATAAATAACGCATGCAGCAACAAAACTAGAATCAAATTCAAATGTAATTTACCTAAGCCTTGAGATTTTTGCCACATCTGGGCTTGTGGTCCTCAAATTCAGATTTGTTACTGAACTTCCTTCCACATTTTGGTTTGTTGCACATCCACTTCGATCCTCTGTGGACCCTTTTCTGATGATTTTTCAATCCCTTGTTATTCTTAAACTCTTTTGCATTCATGTTTCCATCAGAACAGAGCTGAAATTATATCAACTTTTCCACACCCTATAAATATATCAAAAGAGATGAAAATATGAGAACCACAGCCCAGTTCCATGAGATCATAGCCTCTGTGAGAACCAAAAACCCAGTTCCAGAAACCAAAAAATAAGAAGAAAGAAGAAGAAGAAGAAGAAGAAGAGAAGTATGGTGTTTCCAAAGACGAAGAAGAAGAAGAAGAAGAAACCACAGCCCAGTTCCATGAGATCATAGTCTCTGTGAGAACCAAAAACCCAGTTCTTACTAAACCAATGAATTACAAGCCTACACGTTTCTTATGTATTGTTACATTGTAATCTTCTCGACTAAGCAACCTTCACACTACGGTAAAGCTTTGCTTTCTACTTGGGAATCTCTGAAGTATTTGCTTTTTATATGACAATGAGAGATTTGATTCATGAGATCCTTTTTTCTTTCTTTATGTTCTTTGGCTTTATTTATATGCTATTGCTTTGTTTTTGTGCTTTGGGTTAACGCGTAGAATTTTTTTTTAAAAATGACAAATTGAAACTGATGTGTAAGTTCATGTGACATTTCTACAAAAATCCCTTAAAAAAATGATGATGATAAGCTTAAATAGAAATATTATAAATTTCTACGTGGCTGTTAGAAAAACATAAATAAATTCTAAATTCTAAATTCTTGCGTACAAAACAAGCTATTGTTTTGGACGCAAGATAGCTAGAGTTTAGCTGGTTAATAATAATGGGATAAAGATGCACACAACAAAGTCTGATGAGTTGCAGAGAGCTCAAGTTCTTGGGCTGTGGTCGCTTGGTTGATGGTGAAAGACCATCAGAATCTCAGTCAGCTTTTTGTCGTTTTCCGGTTCTAACCACTAGCGTGTTGCATGCATGGTCTCAAACAATTATAATATAATAAGCCCACATCAATCAAATAGTATTTAATAAGGAAAATTCTACGGTGGGCTTGGAGCATCGATGCGCCCATTGTTAGAGACCATTGGATGAGTAGTTGGTGATGTGGAGTTATCCACACCATTGAGTTTGTTACCGGATAAAATCGGTTGTTGTAGGTAAAAAGAAAACAAAAACAAAAACTCTCCTTCAGTAGCGTTGGGTTTCTCTTTTCTCTCTCTTCCAGTTCGACTCCTTCCAAAATCGCTCCTCTCCTCCTTCTATGATGACGAGACAGTGCGATGAACACAACTCCTCTCCTCTCAGGTATCTCTCTCTTTCTTCTCCCTAATTGTCTTTGTCATCTCTATATCTCATGGTCTCTCAATCTCCTTCCCAGGCTTCGTTTCAAAACCAAACCCATACCAAAAATCTCAGCCCCAATTGAAATCCCCATTTAGCTCGATCTCTGCCGTTTCTCTCTCTCTCTCTCTCTCTCTCTCTCTCTCTCTCTCTCTCTCTCTCTCTCTCTTAGAAACGAGCACCAAACGTGGGTGGGCACAAATTTGTGAGTGATGGGCATCCTTTGAAATAGAAAGTTTAGGGTTTCAATTTTGTTAAACTGAAACCATCTTAGCCAGAAAGTTTAGTAATGGGCATCCTCATGGGCATCACTCTCCCTATGCCAAAAGATAATTTTAATTATTCAAGGTTTGAGTTTTCTAATTTATATTGTAAGTTTTAGGTTTTAATATTGGGCTATGGTCTGTGCAGGTTTTCAACTTTTTAATTTGTATTTGGACCATTAATTTGGAGACAAGGTGAGGATTTCATATTAGTGTTGAACTAGATGTAGATTTGGTAATGTTAGTTTAATTTTGAGTTTACTGCTGCATTCATCAATTTTTGGTGTTTTTTTTTTCTTTTCCAATTGATTTTTTTATTTTTCTGAGTAGGTTCTTGTGTCTACAAGTTGCATCTTGTTTTCGTATTCGGATTCCTGAATGTGCTATGATGTCAGTCTTAAGTCTCTTTCTTTTTTTTCTTTTTTTTTTGGCTGGGCTCTGGAGTGTTGCTTTGTTTGCCTTTGTTTAGCCCGGATTCTTCTTTTTTATGTGGTTTTTTTCGCTTTTGTTTGTAGTCTTGGTCGTGTGGGATGGGTTGTGAGGATTTCTCATCCTCCTGTAACCCCATTGATTTATGAATATAATCTTTGGAAGCTTGTTATGATTTTTTTTCTTTTTTTCTTCTTGTCAGTATTCTACTAAATGCGTGTGAAGGTTGCCTCTTTTTTGGGGTTTTAATGAAAGCTACATAACAACCAAACAATAAAAGCCTCTGTTAGTTTCATTAGTTTCCTTTTAGTCTCTCTAATTTTTTGCTGACCTTATGCCTTCTCTTACTAACTGACAATTGGATGTTCACTTGGTGTTGTATTTCAGAAAGAGTGCTGTAATTTTCTATGAATTGCTTAATTTTCATTCATCATGTGTACATCTACATAGGAAGCCCTGCTTATTACCTCCTCTCTCACGCTTACTATCCTAGGATTGTCTACCCTTCATGTATGTGAGTTTTAAATTTTCATCATTATATATGTTATTAAACATTATAGATTATTTAAGGCATCATCTATTATCTGAATTATGCTTAGTCTTAGTTCCATGTGCATTAATTAACTCTTTAATTCATACATTTACATTTTAGCAAATTGATGTGATTAGTGTGGCTCATACCAAAAAGGCAAATCTTAGGCTCATCAAGGAGGGACGGGATCCGCTGTCCCCATTTTCCATGTCCCTTCGTGTCCCTTGCATAATTTTTTGACACGTGTCCAACAACTTAACCCTAACATAACATTGTTAACTTGAATAAATTAGAAAAATAAAAACTAAACATTAAAAGAATAAATATAACCAAACAGCCACCATTTTGAGCGCCCATCACCTCACCCGCCACAACCCCTTGTCCTCCTCACTGCAGACCAACCCTCTCCCCTGAGTCTCTCTCAATCTCCTATCTATGGCAACCTCACAGGTCTCACATCTTGGAAGGCTTGGGGAAAATGTCAGGATATTGCAATCCTTATGAAAGCAATTTGTGGGTTGATCTTCCCCATTGGAACCTTCACAAAGCCATCACTCTTTGAAGAAAAGTGGTACCTGGCATCCCTCCTTCACGTGGCCATGAATTCTGGTTTAAGAGTTTAGAAAGTTTTTATCTCTCATACATAATTATAATACCTCCCTTTTCTTGAGATCAATGGTGAAAATTATGTCATCAAATCCAATTTCTCCAATTCCACTCAAAATATCAAAGGAAAAAGTGTTGAATTTTTCAGACTAGAGAGAAGGTGGAAGGGTATAAGGATGGCCGGCGATGAGGAGGAGAGGCAAATGCCGTCGGTCAGATGGATATGGGTGGTTGTCAGGAGTTGGGTTGGCTGTTGAGATTAGCGGCTGCTAGGTTGTTTTTGTTTGTTTTGTTTTTTCATTTCAATATTAAGTTTTTATTTTTAAAATTTTATCCAAGTTAACAGTGTTATGTTAGGGTTAAGTTGTTGGACACGTGTCAAAAAATTATGCAAGGGACACGAAGGGACATGGAAAATGGGGACAGCGGATCCCGTCCCCATCAAGGAAAGTCGAGCTTCCAAGTGACAAGTTGTATATAGTTTGAGACCTACACTTACTGGATATTAGATCATTTGGTTTATTTCCCTATGTTCATATGTTTTTAATATCATTTGCCTAGATGGTTGACATGTTATTAACATTTTTGTAGTGCTGAATATTTATTTGTACTGGATGTGAGATTTCAGTTTGTTGCTTTATATAATTATTTAGCAATTTAATTATTTCTTTGCACCTTTTGTTTACGAAGCTTTAATTTTCTTTTTCAGTCATACTATTCTTTTTGTACTATCTGTTTTTTTATTTAGCTTGGCATTGTGGTCGAGATGTGGATGTGAGTTTTTTTTTTGCTGAAAAGAAACCCATTGTGATTTGAGTTTTTTTTTTTTTTTACAGACAAAAAATCCAATATGATTAATTTCAGTATCTTTTTTTTTTTTTTTTTCATGTTGGGCATATTGTTGATGTTGAAATTTTTGTGACTCATTTGAAAAGCATTAGGTATAATTTCTTAATTGTAATGATATTATGAGCTTTGACATTGAGTTCATCTTCAACTCATTTTCATCGGAATTGTTCTATTATATTGAAGTTTGGTATAATATTTAGGCATGTAATTACCAAATTGTAAGGGTTTTTTGTAGTTAGTGTACGTAACTTAACATACAATTGGCAATCTTTTTGTATTTTCAGACTGCAATTACCAACTGACTAGTCTATTATTGCAATTAGATTATGCGACATTATATTTGTTGCCTTTCATTTTTGTAATGAAAATGCAATAGGTACTTTGATATGTCATTTTTGAATCCAATTAGCAATTGGTTAGTCCGTTTTTACAATTAGTGTATGCATATTGTCATGTTATTGGTAGCCTTTTCAATTTTGAGAATGTAAATACAATATGTGGTTTGTCAATGCAATTGACAAACAGGTAATGTCATTTGCATTCCAGTTGTGCTATTGACAAACAATTCTCATTTGCATTCCAATCGCGCAATTGCCATTATCTGTGCACAATTAATTGAAAATATAAATACAATATGTGATTTGTCAATGCAATTGACAAACAGGTAGTGCCATTTGCATTCCAGTCGTGCAATTGACAATCAAACTAGTTCTATTTGCATTCCAATCATGCAATTGACAATCATAGTAGTCCCATGCTTTATATGTTTACTATGAAAATACAAAAGAAAATTGAACTATGCAGTTGGACAAGTTTATTTTCCAAAATAAACATTTGAATTGATTAAGGGTAAAATAAATACAAGTTAATAGAAAGTATTAGGTCATACAGATCAACATAAATAAAGGTACAAAGCATTGGATTTTCACATATTAACTTTTATTGTTAAGCTCTTTTTTTTAAGTCAGATCTCACTTTTAAATAATGATGGGAAATTTGTCTCTTGTTTGGCAATTGCCATTGATATCAGAAAAAGAGCATGTTTTACCATCAATTACCGAACCGATACTCATGCCCATCAACTGCCTATTTTGCTTTCGCTCGGTCCCATCAAGTTGGCAATTGATAAACAGAAAATACTTAACTGGCATTTCAATTTGCAAAAACCGACTGCTGGATTGGCAATTACGAAACCCATGGTTTTACAAGGTTTGGGAACGTTCATGTCTCAAACGCTGTAAGATGGGTCCGTAATGTTGTAAACCATTGTTTTTACAAAAATAAGGAGCAGTTCTTTTTAACGTTTTAATCACGATGCAAAATCGCGTAAAGTGCATCCATATCCTTGTAAAAAGGGAATTTACAACATTATGGATTCGGTGAACCCAAATGTTGTAATCCAAGTGCAAAAAACTCATAAATCGATACCAAAATCTTGTAACTTGCGTGTTTTTGGATTCCCTTTACAACGTTGTGGCACATTTGTATCCAAAATATTATAATATCGGTCCTCAATCTTGTAAAACCTCATGTAAATCATAATAAATAAATTAAAAATACACAAAATACATAAAAAATTAATACGAACTCCTTATGACATTCTATAATCTCTCATGCTCCAAAAATATAATTTTGACACTTCAAAAAAAAAATTCAAACAAAAACTCTTGTTTGTTTCTAAACAAACCAAAGCACTAGTTAGTGGTCTATGAGTCCTTAAGCTTGTAAACCCTCATATTTACTAGAATAAGGACCCAATTTTACATCTCCAAGGTCCACATTTCTACTTAAAACTTTTTTTTTATGCTAAGTCGTGTCTCACTTTTCAATAATGAAGGAATGCACAAATGATTTTCAAATTTGAGAATGTCAATACAGTATGTGATTTGTAAATTCAATTGACAAACAGGTAGTGTCATTTGCATTCGTGTCTTACAATTGACAAACAAAACAGTCTCATTTACAGTCCAATTGCGCAATTACAAACTATAATGGACACACATAAATAAAGTTACAAAGTATTATAGTTTCCAAATGGCTTTATGAGTTTAATAAGGACTTGTTGTCCAAGTCCAAATAGAAAATATTAGTTTAATCATTTACGAACTTTTATAACATTTGAATTGTACCATATATTTGGACAAGTTATAACATTTCAATTGTACCATACATTTAGACAAGTTTATTTCCCCTAAAAAATATGTGAATTAATTAAGGGTAAAATAAATACAAGTTATAACAAATAAAAAGTATTAGGTCGTACAGATCGACATAAATAAGTAACAAATAGAAAATATTAGTTTAATCATTTACGAACTTTTATTTTAAGTAACTATTTCTAGTTAGTATTATCAATATTCATGGCGATTTGAGTAATTGACAAACAGGGACTGTGTAATTGACAACCAGGAAGCAACCAATTGCATACCAATATTCCATTGCATTTTAAGTACAATCTTATAACTTACAAGTTTAGTTTACGGCGTTATAGTATTATTATAACAAAAAATTGTAACATCGGTCCTTACTCTTGTAAACTTTTGTGTTTACTAGAATAAGAGCCACTTTTTACATCACAAAGGTCTAACCTTATCAATTCTTTGTAATGTAGATTCATATCCTTGTAAAATAAGGATTTATAACTTTATGGATTTGGTGAACCCTAATATTGTAATCTTGATGCAAAAACTTGTAAACTTTATGGATTTACGACGTTATGGTACCCTCGGTCCTTAATCTTGTAAAGCATTTTTTACTAGAATAATGACCCATTTTACATCGTTAAGGTTCACCATTACCAATTCCTTATAATGTGGATCCATATCCTTGTAAAATGGTGATTTACAACACTATGGATTTGGTGAACCCTAACGTTGTAATGCAGGAGCAAAACCTTGTAATTTTTTTATCAAAAACTCGTAAGTTACGAGTTTAGGGATTCTCTTTACGACGTTAAGGTACCATCGGTCCTTAATCTTGTAAACCATTGTTTACTATAGTAAGGACCCATTTTACATCCCTAAGGTTCACCATTATCAATTCCTTGTAATATGGATACATATCGTTGTAAAAGGCTGATTTACAACATTATGGATTCGGTGAACCCTAACGTTGTAATCCAGGAGCAAAACCTTGTAAATTGACAAACAGACAGTGCCATTTGCATTCCAGTCGTGCAATTGACAAACAAAGTAGTACTATTTGCATTCAAGTCAAGCAATTGCCATTATCTATGCACAATTAATTGAAAATGTAAATATAATATGTGATTTGTCAATGTAATTGACAAACAGGTAGTGTAATTTGCATTCCAGTAGTGCAATTGACAATCAAAGTAGTCCTATTTGCATTTCAGTCTTGTAATAATCGTTATCTTTGCATAATTATGAAACATAGAATCTCTCAATAATGATAAATCCTTCATAATTAATTGTATGTTCAAAAGGTTGTAATCCATGTGCAAAAAAAACTTAGTAGAATGCATAAAAACATTGCTTAATAGTGAGTGACCGGTTAAATGGGTTGCTCCAAGTTAAAAAAAGAAAAAAAGAAAAGAGAAATCTGAAAAGAAAGAAGGCTTTCCTGCGACTTCTATCTCTTCCTCTTCTTGGCACTTTTATCTCTTTTTCTTCGCACGACTCGTGTCTCTTCTTCTCTCTCTTGTTTAGTTGGGCTTGTTAAAATGAAGGTTTGATTATTCAAGAATAGAAGAAAGGAAGGGAAGAGAGAAAGAGAACAGAGAGAGCAATAGAAGAAAGAAATCAAAGCTTCTGTATATTTCTCAATCATCTGAGCAGTACAATTGTAAGCTTATATATTCTTAGCTTTTGCTTACTGATTAAGCACTATTGTTGACTAGCTTTTCTGAATTTCTAACCACTTCACTATTGTTGTCTTTCTTTGTGGTAGATGTTAAGTGTTAGCTTATGTAATTTGTTTGATGCTATAGACTTATTATATAATGATGTCAAATATGATCGTGTATTGTTCTATCTCAATGGGTTCAATGAGTTAATTCCAAAGGAAGTGACCATAAGATGGAAAGGGCACTGATAGATTGGCTCACCTAAGATGAAAAAGTAATAATGTAATTGACAAACAGTTAGTTGGAAATTGCAAACGAATAATGCAATTGACAAACAGTTAGTTGGAAATTGCAAACGAATAATGCAATTGACAAACAATTCGTTGTAAATTGTAAACGTGCAGTTATCAAGTGTTTCTATGTTCTTCACTTTTGGCTTGGTTTTCCACATGGTTTCACTTCCCATTCCAAATAGTTTTGTAACCCGAAAATGAATATTTTTTTTTTTGGGTCAAAAAACTCAATATTGTATGTTGTAAATGCGATTTTTGTCCTGTGTAAATATGTTGTAAACATGTATTTAAAATAGATTTTAATTTAATTTAATTTTTTATAAAGTTAAGGTGGGACATTAGAGAAGTAAATTAGGTCCTTACATTGTAAACAAAAGGGTTTACAATAGTAAGGACTCGTATTACTCTGTTGGACATTTGTGTTCCATTATATTGTAAAATCAATCCTTATTCGTGTAATATCGTAATTTACAAAGACAAGGATATGTAGTACAATATCAGGGTAAAGGGGAACATTCAGAAGGTAAATTGGGTCCTTAGTATCGTAAACATGAATGTTTACAACATTAAGGTCTCGTATTACTCTATTTTGGATAGTTATGTTCCAAGAGATAGTAAAATCCATCCTTATTGTGGTAATATCGTAATTTACAAAGAGAAGGACATGTAGTACAATATTAAGGTAACTAGGGACATTGAGAAAGTAAATTGGGTCCTTATACGTGTAAACACAAACGTTTACTATATTAAGGTCTTGTTTTACTCCGTTTTGGACAGTTATGTTCCATATGATTGTAAAATGCATCATTATTCTTGTAATATCGTAATTTACAAAGACAAGGATATGTAGTACAATATCAGGGTAAATGGGAACATTCAGAAGGTAAATTGGGTCCTTAGTATCGTAAACATGAATGTTTACAACATTAAGGTCTCGTATTACTCTATTTTGGATAGTTATGTTCCAAGAGATAGTAAAACCCATCCTTATTGTGGTAATATCGTAATTTACAAAGAGATGGACATGTAGTACAATATTAAGGTAACTAGGGACATTGAGAAAGTAAATTGGGTCCTTATACGTGTAAACACAAACGTTTACTATATTAAGGTCTTGTTTTACTCCGTTTTGGACAGTTATGTTCCATATGATTGTAAAATGCATCATTATTCTTGTAATATCGTAATTTACAAAGACAAGGATATGTAGTACAACATTAGGGTATAGGGGAACATTCGGAAGGTAAATTGGGTCCTTAGTATCATAAACATGAATGTTTACAACATAAGGTCTCGTATTACTCTATTTTGGATAGTTATGTTCCAAGAGATAGTAAAACCCATCCTTATTGTGGTAATATCGTAATTTGCAAAGAGATGGACATGTAGTACAATATTAAGGTAACTAGGGACATTGAGAAAGTAAATTGGGTCCTTATACGTGTAAACACAAACGTTTACTATATTAAGGTCTTGTTTTACTCCGTTTTGGACAGTTATGTTCCATATGATTGTAAAATGCATCATTAATCTTGTAATATCGTACTTTACAAATATAAAGACATGTAGTACAACATTAGGGTAAAGGGGAACATTCGGAAGGTAAATTGGGTCCTTAGTATCGTAAACATGAATGTTTACAACATTAAGGTCTCGTATTACTCTATTTTGGATAGTTATGTTCCAGAAGATAGTAAAACCCATCCTTATTGTGGTAATATCGTCATTTACAAAGAGAATGACATGTAGTACAATATTAAGGTAACTATGGACATTGAGAAAGTAAATTGGGTCCTTATACGTGTAAACACAAACGTTTACTATATTAAGGTCTTGATTTACTCCGTTTTGGACAGTTATGTTCCATATGATTGTAAAATGCATCATTATTCTTGTAATATCGTAATTTACAAAGATAAAGACATGTAGTACAATATTAGGGTAAATGGAAACATTCGGAAGGTAAATTGGGTCCTTAGTATTGTAAACATGGATGTTTACTATACTAAGGTCTTGTATTACTCTATTTTGGATAGTTATGTTCCAGGAGATTGTAAAACCCATCCTTAATCTGGTAATATCGTAATTTACAAAGAGAAGGACGTCTAGTACAATATTAAGGTAACTAGGGACATTAGGAAAGTAAATTGAGTCCTTATATGTGTAAACACAAACGTTTACTATATTAAGGTCTTGTTTTACTCGGTTTTGGACAGTTATGTTCCATATGATTGTAAAATGCATCCTTAATATTGTAATATCGTAATTTACGAAGATAAAGACATGTAGTACAATATTAGGGTAAATGGGAACATTCGGAAGGTAAATTGGGTCCTTATACTTGTAAACTTGGATGTTTACAATACTAAGGTCTTGTATTACTCTTTTATGGATAGTTATGTTCCTGAAGATTGTAAAACCCATCCATAATCTTGTAATATCGTAATTTACAAGGATAAAGACATCTAGTACAATATTAAGGTAACTAGGGACCTTAGGAAAGTAAATTAGGTCATTATACTTGTAAACACAAATATTTACAATATTAAGGTATCGTATTACTCTATTTTGGACATTTATGTTCCATAAGATTGTAAAATCCATCATTAACCATTGTTTACTAGAATAAGGACCCAATTTACATCCCTAATGTCCACTATTACCAATCCTTTGTAATATTGATCCATATTCTTGTAAATATATGATTTACAACATTATGGATTTGGTGAACCCTAACGTTGTAATCCATGAGCAAAACCTTGTAAATTGTTACCAAAAACTTATAAGTTACGAGTTTAGGGATTCTTTTTACAATGTTTTGGTACCCTCGTATCCCAAAATTGTAAAATCAGCCCTTAATCTTGTAAACCCTCATTTTACTAGAATAAGGACCCAATTTACATCCTCATGGTCCGGAGTTACCAATTCCTTGTAATGTGGATCAATATCCTTGTAAATGAGTATTTACAACATTATGGATTAGGTGAACCCTAATGTTGTAATCATGGTTCAAAAATTTGTAAACCGATACCCAAATCTTGTAACTTATAAGTTTTAGGATCCTCTTACAATGTTATGGTATTCTCATATCCAAACTACTGTAAATCACTATCCAATCATATGCCAATTGCCAAACAGGAAGGGCATAATTGCATGACCCTTATGCAATTGCATTTTCAAAAAGTGGAAACTTGATAACTTGTATAACCGGTAACCAATTTTTAAAAAAATCTGGGAGCATCATAAAGGACAAATGGTGCATGGGTGCACCTGGTGCACTGTAGAAGGTGCCATTTAATAAATGCCTATGTCTGATTCTATCCACGTAAAGGTACGGAGACAGAATGACGTGACATTCCAAGTTGTTATCATAAAATAATAATTATTATTATTGTTTGTATACGACATAGGAAAGTTTCTACTTGTATAGAAAGTATCTTTTTCGCGTTGAATTGGGGGTTTATCATGATTATTCTGTTAAATTATGAGATGATTACTAAAAATATAACATGATTATTGTTGTGCTTAATCTTAATGATACGAAATATATTTTTGTGCTCTTTTTCTTGTGCCTTATAGACAGTTTTGTAGTACGTACTGCAAAACTGTCTATAATACATTACATTACATACTAACTTGGTTGCTGGTTAAAGACTCACAAGATTTGTGGTACGTATGACCGGGCCATAAGTCTGATAGACTGAAAAAATATTAAATAAATAAAACCCTAGAATATGCATGTGCTCATACGTGTAAAAAATTATTACAATCATTAAATCAAAAACATTCATTCTAAGCCAAACAAACTTCAAATTGCAAGTACCAAATCAATACACTGCATTCTAGGAACAACATAAGCATATACGTAGGTCTGCATAATTCTTCTAACACCAACAACATTAACATCAAGCCAAGTCTTTCACAATTATTAGATAATAAGATTTGATTGCCTTCATTAGAATTTCTGGAGAAACTCCCAAATCCTTCTTAACGGGTACTGCAAGCTCCAACCCTACAATTAGAAAATTAAACAACTAGTTAGCTATAACAGTGAGTGAGCTATAAAAAAACAAATAAAAAGAAATCATTTTATTCAAAGGTCATCTCAACACATACTCTCATTGACGAGGTGGGGTTAAAAGTCAAAAAAAAGAGATGAAAAATATGAGAACCACAGCCTCTTCTGCCTTAGGCGGCGGGCTCTGAACCACCCGTCAACTACAAGCTCAAACCCATAGGGAAAAGCTTGGGAACCGACTCAATTGTCATAAACCAAACACAAGTCCCATGAGATCATAAAACAAAAGAAAAGAAAACCAGTACTGAGGGAGAGCCAAACAATCATCTTCAAAGAGACATATGGGATTATGCTCAGAAAGAACCATTTGAGATCATGATCAGAAAGAGGTGGTGGTGATGGACTGGCAGTAAACAGTCAGCTTTGAGAAACTCAACCAACAACAACTACAAGTCTGAAGTCTGAACAACTACAAGTCTGAAATTATTGGACATATATTCAGTTCTTTCTGAGCAGTCTCATATATTCAGAAAATGAGATATGTGAAAACTCAACCAACAACTACAAGTTCAGACATATATTCAAAGATCACTGACCCATTTGTGCCATTTGGGAGAGAGAGAGAGAGAGAGAGAGAGAGAGAGAGAGAGAGAGAGAGAGAGAGAGAAACTTCACACAAACAGCGAATTTCAGGAGAAAAAAAGAGACTGCTAGTCGTAGAGAAATAAGAGGGAAGGGCAGGGAACTTTTAGAAGCAGAGGTCCAAAGCTACGACTCTATTTTCATATTATTTTAAAGCCTCTTTCGTGTGTAAAAAGGCAGATATCAGTGGGTGGTAAAAATGTGAGGTATCTCCAGGCAATGTTTGAATATTTGGGTTTTGAGTGGAACCAGGTTCGAATTATTTTTTGGCTTTCTGTTTTCTTTCTTTAGGGCAAGCATTTCATTTCTCCTCATTCCTAAGAATCATAAAACAAAAACTTACCTGCCATGCCATGCCAGGGTTAATAGTTTTGTTTGGTAAAAAAAAAACCCATGATCATGGTCATCATGGGTGATGGGGGTCAGTAACTCTAGGTTAACTGAGTTCAACATCTTTCTCTTAAGTAAACCCAGCATTAATAAAACGATACAGGCAAAACGTCAACCATCATAAGATGAGAAAATATTATAAGAAAATATTCCAAAACGTCAACATCATGGACAGACCAAAACGACCAAATATGGGAGAAATCTTCACTCGGCCTAACATGAGCCTCTCTCAAATTTTAACATTTAATTATATGTTTTTTTTTACAAGAGATATTTAGCCTGGAGAATTAAAACACAAGACCCAACAGAACTCGTCTTCTAATAAAGCATCTCTTCCAAAAAAAACAAAAAACAAAAAACAAAACTCGTGGAGGCTGGTTTTTGGTACAACATGACCGATCGCACAGGGGCCGACATTAATTAATGTTAATTTAATCAATTGCGCTGAGGTTAAGGCCATAGTCGTGGGATTAATGTTCGCGTCTCAATATATGAATGTGCGTATTCCTTTTGTTCAACTCAACTCAGACACTTTATGCTAATAAAATCAACTCAGACACTTTTCTCACTTTTCCTAGCATTACTACAATAGAAACTTTTCTCTTTCTCTTTTGTATGGGAAAACTAACGCCAAAGAAACTAACGACATAACTTTGGTTCGAAGTTTCTTATGGGAAAACAAGAGACAACCAAAAACAACTCAAGAATCTGTTCCAACAGAAAGGAAAAAAACACTCTATTTTTAGAAAACAAAGAAAGCGTAAATAAATCTCAATTTTGAGCATTACCAAAAATAAAAAATAAAAAATAAAAAATCACGTAACATAGAATTCGAGCAACCCATCTCGATTTTCAAGATTTAAAAAAAAACGTGTATGGGACATGAAAACCCTAAAGCATCCCACATCATGATATCATAACGACTTGGAAAAGAAAATTTTCCAAGTTTGAGAAAAAAATGAAACTTTCTATCTGTGCATTTTCTTTGGGCCCATATATGGCTTTTGTGTCAGATAAAGTCACAACGTTTTATGACACAATTATTGTTGTGCTTAATGATACGGAATAGGACACAACAATATGTTTTTGTGCTCTTTTTCTTGTGCCTTATAGTCAGTTTTGTAGTACGTAGTGTGTGTTGTTGTATCACACATTACATTACATACTAACTTGGCTGGTGTGTGTTGTATCATACATAATACATTACATTACACACTAACTTGGTTAAACTTTATGATGGTGAGGGAGTGATCAGGCATCTGAGCACATAAGATGTGGGGGATTTTTCGTTTCAATCACATATAAATAAAAAACCAAGAGAGGAGAGAAAATATAAGGAAAAAAAAAAAAAAAAAAAGATAGAGAGAGGAGAGAAGAGAGAAGAGAGAAGGAAAAGAAAAAAAAATAGAGAGAGAGAGAGAGAGAGAAGGAAAGAAAGAAAGAAAAAAGAGAGAGAGGACAGAACTAAAGAGAAGGAAAAGTAAGAAAGAAAAAAGAGAGAGAGGACAGAACTAAAGAGAAGGAAAAGAAAGAAAAAAAAAATAGGAGAGAAGAGAGAAGGAAAAGAAGAAAAAAAAAAAAAGAGGAAAGAAAACTAAAGAGAAGGAAAAGAAAGAAAAAAAAAAGAGGAGAGAAAACTAAAGAGAAGGAAAAGAAAGAAAGAAAAAATAGGAGAGAAGAGAGAAGGAAAAGAAGAAAAAAAAAAAGAGGAAAGAAAACTAAAGAGAAGGAAAAGAAAGAAAAAAAAAAGAGGAGAGAAAACTAAAGAGAAGGAAACGAAAGAAAAAAAAGAGAGGAGAGAAGAGAGAAAGGAAAAGAACAAAAAGAGAGAAGAAGATAGAAGGAAAAGAAAGAAAAAGAAACATTATAAATATCAGAAGTCATAGTATATAATCACAAAGTTGTATGTAGTATGGTGGATAAGGTGTTAGAGAGTAATGAGGGTGGTAGGGTTTATGTGTTAGAAAGTAATGAGGGCGGCGGAGGATGTGGTGGTGGTGGTGGTGTTGGATGCGGAGATAGAGGTTGTGTCATTTTAAAAAATTAATTATTGTATTTTGGGAATTAAAAGAAGTCATTAAAGGTTTATCTCTATATTTCTTTTGAAAATAACTTTGAAAAGTAATCCGGAGCATGCTTTTAAAAGTTGATGTTAAAAGGTCACTGTTTTTAAAATAATCGGAATATTTTACTTTTACCAAACATCTTAAGTTGCTTAACTTTAAAGTTTATTTCGACCAAAAAAAAAGAGTTTTAATTTGATTAACGCAAGAGCCCTCTATTATTTCCAATTGATCCGTGCTCAGGCCTAGTTCAACATGAATTAATATAACGTGATAGTAATTGCGCCAGATGTATTAATATTGGCTTTTCATGTATTAATATTGGCTTCATCAATTGCGCCAAAAAAGCATGCATTGTATAACGTGAAAAGGCATAGGGCACAAGCAATAACACTTGTCTTTGTACTTACATTCTTCCTAAAATTAGGGGCTGAAAGTCTTTGTGAGGTCCTTGAATCATCCCATTCGTTGAAATTATAGTCTTGGAAAAGCATAAGTTACTGAATTTTAAATTGTAAAAAAAGAATGATGATGATGATCATATGCTTAATCAGATCTACGTGTCATTGTCAAGTCAAACAAATCGTTAGAATCTTTCACTGTTGTCCCAAATCATGTTTATTATGCATTAGGGGACCCGCCTCAGGACTCCTTTTTCTATTGCTGAAAAGCTTGAATAATACTATTTAATTAATGGCGGTGATGGGTTACGCAAAGCGTGATAAAATGATTTCTTTGTAGTGAATCGATGATTCTCAAACTGTAACTGGGTACCCACATCAATCAAATACGACTTCTTTTGTGTGTAACTTGTAAAACTCTGCTTCAGATTTTCTTTCTTCTTTTTCAAAGTTTCAAACTTCGAAAAACATTGACATCATTACTGAATTTTAGATTGTAAAAAGAATGATGATGAAGCTTATCAATTTAATCGGATCCACACACAATCATTATTACCGTCCTTTTAGACTTTTAGTGGGCATTGGCATTGCAACCAGTCCTAAAACCAAACATTGATAAAATAAAATAAAATTAGTGTCAATCCAATATCCTGATGTAGCTCATAAATAAAAATACCATCAGTCCAAATCAGTGGAATCGTTTAATCAAAATCCCATTCAGTTTTCAATCCTAAAATCAACGGGTCATTCTATACTGATGGTCTTATAAGACCTATCTCTTAGGCGTTTGATTAAACTAACCAATTTGATTTAATGGTTAAAAAACAGGACATCATCTAAAGGCCTTCGATCACTGTATAATTCTTATAAAATAAGAGTGTTGCTATTTCCACCTACCTATCCTATTTTCCCACTCACCTTATTTTTAAAATTTTAAAAACAAATTTATCCCTTTGTAAAATGACTTATAAGGACAAATGCCCCTCCTCCCTCTCCATGCTCTCGTCCTCACTCTCTTCCTCTCCGAGCTTTCTCCCAGTCTCCTCCTACCTCTTAAGGTGTTCCCTCTCTCTCCCTCTCTGTATGTGCTTGCATATATTTGAACTTTGAAGTGGAACTTCAGTTTGCACAGTGTTTTTGTGGTTGATTTAGTTTGTGGGTTTTAATCGTTGTACAACTTGATGAAGATGGTTGGTTTTTTTTTGTTGTTTTTGTGCAACAAATGCAATCTAGAATGTGGTGATAATTGTTTTTGTTGTTTCTGTTAGCTTTCTCAATGGGAGTCTTAGGTTCAGGTATGAATTTTTCAATTTCAAGGGTAAAAGGCCTTCAATGGAGGATTATTTTGAGGCAAATATATTTGACGTTGATGGCCAGATGGTTTCATTTTTTGGTGTTTTTGATGCTATAGTAAAATTCAAGTTGTTCATTCTGGAATTTGTAGGACTTAAATAATTAGTAATTGTAGGGTATTTTAGGAATAACGGTGGGTGTAAAGAAAAGATTGTGTTTTTTCAAATGTACATGATGGGTGGGAAAATAGGATTGGAGGGTGGAAATAGTAGCACTCTAAAATAAACAACTCTGGGTATAGAGGCCCAAGCCCAACCTAAGTTTGACTACTCTACATAATATTTGAATATGATTTTTGCCCGCAGGGATGACATTCTCTAGCCCTAACTCTTTCTCTAGCTGCCACTTGAAATGAAAGCTGGTGGGTGGGTCATTTCCTTTAACCAGTTACCCTCACACACATCCCTCTTCCTCTTCAGCTTCCAACTCTTACCCAAGGGCTAGCTTACAGTTATTTAGCCCAAATCTTCATTAAATTAGGGGTTGTATTCAATTGAGATTTTAATAGATTGTAATTACAAGATTTTAATGTAATGAATTTCAACCGGATTTGTAATTATAAGATTTAAGTTATGATTTTAATATATTGTAATTACATGATTTTACTTATGATTTTAATTCACTTAGGACTTTTTCGTATTCACCAAAATATATTTGCTTGAAGTGTGGATTGGATTTGAGTTAGCCACGCTAGCCCAACCCAATGACTTTTTCTTCTTTTCTTTTCTTTTCTTTTTTTTTTTAATTTTTTGAAAAAAAGAACTTTCATTGCAACACAACAATTGAGAAACCAACCAACAATAGAATTATACGAAAGCAGTAGCAGAGGCTATAAGCTACATCCAAAGCTACCAACACCTAATGCAAAACTGATAGCACCATAAAAACAAAATAAAGAAACATAATGAAAACTCCAAGCCCAAACCCATGACTACTCCTAGTTTTTGTCAAGGCTTGGACCAAAACTGTGGAGTTGAAAAAACACCCTGCACCTTTTCAACGTTTCTTCTAGGTTGTGGGTAAGGCTTCTTCTTTCTTTTTTTTTCTGTTTTTTTTTTTTTTTGGTGTCCCAAACTTTTTGGAACAGGGAATTAGAAAAAATATTTAGCCGATGTGCGCTGTAAGCGCTGCAGCTACGCATCAAACAAAAAAAGCCCCTTTGAGGCATTAGATCAAGCAACTTGTGGGCATACCAGCAGAGTAGTTGCGGAAGTCTGCACCCCCTTGCGAGGAAATATCTACAATGAGCAAGAGATTCTGAAAAAAAAAAAGTATCAAAAATATAATTTTGCTCTAAATAAGCTTGTCTGCAAGGAAAGAAGAGCCATTGGAAAATGCCCATTAGCTCAAGAAGAGGTAATCTCATCTCTCTTGTTAATGTTTCTTTATCGTCTCTCTTATGAAAAGTTTTTTTGAAAGCATACAAAAATAGTGGGGAAAAAAAAGTCTGAGAGCAAATATGAGAATCATGCATATGAAGATGTGATTTGTTATGTGATTTGGTATTTATATCACACACTCAAAAATCTCACACAATACACCATTTACTGAAATACCTCAAAATCAGTAAGTTTTTTAATACCATGGTACTTTTTTTTATTATAAAAAAGTCCTAATTGAATACCACCAGGCTTGTATTGATTATTTAAAAATCCTAATTAGGTACCACCAGACTTTTATTGATTACTTAAAAATCCTAATTGAATACCACTGTACTTTTAAGCTTCAAAATAATTCATTAAAATCACAATTGAATAAACCTCCCTTAGGCCATCTCCAACCCAAGGACTTAAACCCAAAATATTGCCCAAATTCTCTCCCAATCCAAGAAAATGAAGGACCCAAAATTTGGGAAAACCCAAATTTGGACCCAAATATGGGTCCAAGTATTGCCTGGACCCAACACTATTCAATGGAGCCCACTACACCTAAAATAGCCCCATGTGCACAGAATCTGACGTGGGCCCCAGCTGACCTGATGTGCTGTTCAAGTTTGTCTGCTTGTCCCGCCACTTGTCAAGCTGCTGTTGCTATTTGTTTTATTTTTATTTTTATTTTTATATTCTAAATGTAACTTAAATCAACGATCTAGATTAAATCTAAACTATTTTAATGGTAAAAAAAAAATCCAACGGCTGAAACTTAAATTCAATGGTCAAAACAATATTTTAAATTAATCTAGGTCAAATTATATTTGTGGAATTTCAATTTTTTTAGGTCAAATTGTTCAAAAAATTTAATTATGAAGTTATTTAAAAAGATTGAATGAAGAAAAGTTATCCATTAAAAAAAATTAGACTTAAACCATTCTTAAACAATTTAATAAAGTTGTGGACTTAAAATTTGAGTCCGGAGGGTTGGGAGAAAAAACGATTTGAGTCCGGACAAAACCTAAATAGTTACTTTTTAGAGAGGGAAAATTTGTGTTTCCTCATGAGTTGGAGAAGGCCTTGGTTACAACAAACAAATTATTAACGAGCTGCGTTACATTACATCGAGTTTTTTAATCACCAGCAGAAAGACCCATCTCTAATCTTATTATTCGCATTTGATTTAACTCTCTCTCTCTCTCTCTAGTAGTTCGACATTGTTAAATCCCTTGTGAGGTGGGCATACTTAAAGGCCTGATATAAACCAATCATAGTTTTCACCGTGTTTTTTTTTCGGGTATATGATTCAAATGAGACTGGGATTTCTGACGTTGATATAGACTAGTATCAACCGGAACCTATATCTATCACAAATTAAAATTTCCCAAATGCAAAACTGCCCCAAAAACTCAGGCTCACTACGCTCCATCTCATAATCAGGAATTACCACTTGCCACTCAAAGGTGTCCTCGGTAAGCTGAAGAACTGGTGGTCACTCGAAAACAATGGAATAATTGTCCGAACTACAAGCACATCTCTGCACATCAAGAAAATAACTCCCAGCTTGATCGCCAGCGATATATACATAGACCACAAGAATCCAATAATTCTTTTTGTTTCATCCAATTAAAATGTCAAATAGTTGTTCCAAAATTGTACTACAAAGTCATCTGGATTGTCTTTGCAACTTGAGGTAGAGATTTAAGAAGAGACGGTGATGGCCTACGCAAAGTGTGATTGAGAAGGATCATCAGTGTCAGGAGAGTCAAAGCCCCAGCTTGATGTGCTGTACCAAGCTCTACAGGAACATATGACAGCAGTGTAGATATTCCCAGTGTGACCTGCAACAATAACACAACGAATTGTGCAAAGCAATTAAAATCAACCTGGTCAAACTAATGAAATAATTCGAAGGAGAAGAGAAAAAAAGAAGAATGAAAAGTTGGAAACCATATATACCTGAAGGCCAGCCATGCCTACAGCACTTCCAATCAAAGACCGAACTGCAGGATGTATCTCAAACTTCCTTGTTGACCACCACAAAGCACCAATTGAAAATAAAGTTGCAGTTGCAAGGATACGATGATCAAGCTACAAACAGGAAGAACAATAATTAATCACAACCCTACTTCATGTTTTAAATTTGAAAAGATTACAGAACAAGCTAATACGCAGTAGAAGATTTAACAATTCTATAATTTCACAAAAGCATAGTCGCCTAAAGAAAATGGTTTTCATCACAAGAAATTACAGTGTAAGCTCAAAGAAGACACAGAAACTGCTGCTAGCCGAAACACATTTCAATGGCCTTAAAAACAATAACTTTTCTGTAAAGATGATAACATAATCACATTTCATTTGTTCCTACAGAAAACAGATGTTTTTTTACTGAAGGAAGAAACTTAAAATAAGACATCTTTCCAATTTTTAACTCCTTTTTTTGTTTGTAATATTTCCCTTGTCATCATAAAAGCAACCTTAGAGCTAACATATAGCAACATTAAGTCACAAAAAACTAAAATAAAATATATTCTTTGGTCAGAAAGATACCTGCACAGTAGATGTATTCTCAAAGAAGTTCCGGATTAGTGGCTTCATGTCAAAAACATCCTCTGGGATCCATGTATCCCCCATCTTTGGAAAAGTATTATAAGCATGCCCCTGTAATTTTCACACACAAGCATATTTATAATCTCCTACTCGGGAAAAGCCACATACCATCCATTCAGTTCATTGTGAAAGGCAAGAAGGAAAACAAAAATTACATACAGCATCATTCCCAGCTACAAATGCTCCTGAGACAGCAGTTACTCCGACAAGTAAGCTTACAGGAAGAGCAAGTCGCTTCACCTTAGCTGCCCCACGAACCCAAGCTAGTGATTCAGAAGGTGGTTCAGGCATGACAACAGAAAGACCTGTCCATAAAAGGCCACAGTATATAGCAAAGGCTGAAGTAAGATGGGCTGCAAGACGGTAAGGGCTTACTCTTGGCTGAGCATATTCAGATGCTGGCTCCTGTGAGAGAGAATTATTTCAAAAATCCATCGCTTTTATTAAATTTCAATCAAAACCACGACAAGAGAAACCATATCTGACCTCTAAACCACTTTTAACCATCCACCAGCCAATTAAACCCTGCCCAGCACCAAGACCAAAAAGAGCAGACAGTCTCAGTCCAAGCTGTACGGTAATATACCCCTTGCGGAGAAAATATGAGAAGGGCAACGCAAACATAATTCCCAGTCCCCTTCCCCACATTCGATGTGCATATTCCATCCAATAGATGAATTTGAAATCTTCAATACTCATCCCTCGATTTACACTACATGAGATCAAGAACCAGGTAACATTATAAGGGTCCAAAAGAACTTCAACTCCCATTCAAAGCAACAATGTAATATCAAATATGTAATTCGTCAATCCTACAAATCTGGGTTAAAGTAAACTACAAAAAGCTAGATAGACACATGAACAGTTAAATTATCATCACTCATATATAGTCATTCAGTTCAAAGCACACATTTTCTCTTTTGCTTCTAGCCAATAGAGGATTACATTTGTAATCAAACTTAAGCAATTCTGGAAGACTTTTAATTCAATTTCAAGTTTAGAGGCATATCACTATGAGCTACAAAGTGCTTAAAATGAAAACTAAAACTATTGCTGCAAAAATGTACAGTGCTGTTTCCACTTTGCACTAACCGCTTATACTCAGGGGACTGCTTGTACTTCTCAAACTCAAGCAACCAATCCTCATCTGAGAGAGGAGGAAGCCCCCCAGTAAATTTCCAATCAGTCATCGAAAGACCAGATCGCGTTAGTCGTGTAATGCCGCCAAGTATCACCATACTAAATACCCACGCAGCAGAGCCAAAAAGCCAAATGCCAACCATTTTCTGAGCACGAGGTCCTCCATTTACAAGAAGCTTCAGTCCCTCCTTATTTCCGATGCCTACAGAAGCAACAGTGGACATATTCCTTATAGATGGTACATGGTTACCCTGAAAATGGCATAAGAAACTTCCTTTTTATTTATTACTTCACAACACATCCCAGCCTAACTAGTTAAATTGCAAAAATTTGTTTTTGGTGCATTTATTCATCATGGGAAAAGGAGTTACCTCAAAAATTGATAGTCAACCTACAGAAAATAAAGATTAAAAGCAGCTGCATTCGATGATATGCTACAACTGAAAACCCGTAGTTCTCTGATTTTCTAATTCCAATCTATATCTTTTTCCCATCAGCTACAATAACAAAATGAAACTAAAAATCCAAAATCCATTATTTCATAATTAAATCTCAAAATTCTTAACTGAATGGTTTTGATTAGCAGAAAAATACTATTCAAATAAAAATTCCACAGCTGGAAATGAAACTGCAAAGCTTGTCCCAGTTCTGAAAAGCTTCCTTAATTCCGCATTCACAATCCACCATCCAAAATCTAAAGCAATGAACTTTAATATACTTTTTTCGAATTTCCTTTCCAAAAATGAATTCAGAAGAATTTAAAAAAAACAAAGAGAGAAAGGAACCTTAGAGAAAGATCGAAAGCCATCCAAGCATTTGCGTGTGGCTCCAGTTGAGAATAATCGATAAGATTCCTCGTTCAGAACCCTAGAAGGCGTCGTTCTCCTGAGATTGTACAGAGCTTTGCCGTTGTTCTTCACAAACAAAGCTACGACTTGGCTCCGAAACATTTCTCTCTCAACTCTGAAGTCTGAAACTGAGAGGGTTTAGGAGCGGTTTTGGTTGTTCGCGGCTAATTTTATGCCTTCTTTCTCTTGGACCAGCAAACGACACCGGTTTAGGGACCCCTTTAAACAAACGAACACGTGGTCTATCTTCAACCCCACGTAGGAAGTTTTCATATGAAAAACCAAAAAGTTTACAATAGATAACTTTAGGGCTAAATACAATATACCCAATTAAAAATTAAAGTAAAATGTTGCAAAATCAAACCCACTCTCCCCCAATCGCAACCCTCCCTCGACACCCACGATTTAGAGAGCATTATCGAAATGGGTCACGAAGTTTTAGTTTCATCAATTTACACCCCCAACGTTTTAAGATTGTATCAATTTACACATTGGAATACCATATGTGTGTCTTGGTGGGTGTGAGAGCAGATCTAAAGGTGACGGATGACTATGCTCATATCAGGTGGTGATAAGAAGCAAAAACAAAAAAAAATTTAAAAAAAACCCTCCTATATAAGCATGAAGTTTTCAATAGTTACTTCTTGAAGTACAATAGTTGGAATCATACTCATAAGAAACTAAAATAGTACATACAACTTGACCATGCATGACACTCCCACTTATGTTAAGAAAAATAAATCAAAATTTGACATTAAAAAAAAGACGGTTCTTCAAATAATACATATTGCATGGAGGTGAATCCGGGCCTCTAACCAATAATGTTGTTCAAATTGGATGTTGAAAAGGGCTTCCTCTAATTTTGCTATCTGCTCTAGCAAGGGTGCAAAATGCTCTGCATAAATTCACTTAAAAAAGACTATTAATTTTGAGACATTGGAGACATTGGAAACCCACAAACTCAAACTCATCTGGAGACATTGGAAACAAAACTCCAAGGTAAATGATAGACTATGGAAATTGATTGCCACCATTACCATTGTTATATCATTCAACAAACAACAATGTCCCAATTGGAAAACCACCTCGGATTGTCTTATAACTTTTGCTTAAACCAGTAACCAAGAAAAAACAACATTCTAATTTATGTTATTTTTGTTAGTTTTTAAAATTATTTTATTTTGTTTTAAAGATTCACTTGTTTTTTCCACCTACAAAAATTATGACCATGTTTAACACTATTGGCTTCTTCTAGGTTTTCCGTTTAGTAAACTAAAACAAGTTAGTGAGATCAGATTTCTATATATAATACTGTAAAAATTAAAATCAATGCAGAATGTCATTAACTTTTACATATAACACAGTCTCCTTTTATTGAGGGATTCCTCAAATAAATTTATTTGAGGGATACCCTTTAGGGTTTCCAATGAAATTTTTTTTTTCAACGATCCAAACCATATATTTTTTTTAAGTCTATATTCATAGATCATCCCTTGCAAAAAATTAGACAAATCGGAAATCGTTTCGACATCAAATTGTGTCATACAAAATCAATGAACACGGTACTTTAAGAAAATACTAAATTTCAATAACTCAATTGATTGGTTAAATGATATTGAATTCAAGTGATTTTTTTTGTAGAGATGATCTTTGAATGATTATCTAAAAAATATAAGGTTTAGAGTAGTAAAATACAATGCGGAGTGGGCCCGAAAAAGGTATCCCTCAATAAAAGCTATGTGTGTGTATATATAATTCATTTCATGGGTTCTTTTGTTCTTATAAATAATTCATTTCATGGATTGTCAATACTTTCTCGGGCAAAAAGATCTCTGAAATTGTCGATACGCAGGAGCAAATAGCTATTATCTCTAAAATTGTCGATACGCAGGAGAAAAAACATCAGAGTGTTAAATCTAAATAAATAATAATAAAAAAATTTAAAAATAAAACCCTTCCCTAAACCAACACCAAAGGAGGGTGCGAGACTTGTTACAAGAGGAGCAGCATGTGGCGGCGGAAGGCCTTGACGACGGGTTTAGACCAGAAGATTTGTTTCATGGTTTGAAACAAAATCCCAATAATCTCACGATGTGTCTATCTCGAATTTCGACCCAGAATTTGAATCTTAGCATTGAATCCATATTCATGGGATGACCGTCTGCTCATTGCTTGTATATTTTCACAGCCACATTATCACCATTAGGCTAGCCCCTTTGTACATGAGAGAGAAACCCCTAATGGTAATTAATTGGCTTTGGGGATATTAGGGTACTTATTAGTTTGTATAAATATTTTTTTTGTTTGTCAAAATGGATAATTCCTACTTATTAGTTTGAAGAAGATCGCTTTAGTCTCAAGGGACAACTACTTTTTATGAGATTCCAGCAAACACAATACTTCTTTTTATGAGCAATTAAGGCACGTAGAATTGATGTCAACTTGGCAACACATGGACCTCGCACTACGTTGGTTTCTGATAATTTGGTCCAATTTGTCGAACTGGGCAGTGAAGACCATGCTTGACAATTTGTCGAACTAGGCAGTGCACTGAAGACCAGGCGCCAAGCAGGATTTCTGAAATAACACCTATTGAGGTGTTACTTACACATGGGGCTTTGGGCTTCCAAAGTTCCTCTTCAAAGATCCTTGTAATTTCTCAAATTCTTCTTTAAATTTTGCCAAACAATTAGTTACTTTACTTTCAAGTTCCACATACCTCAAATCCCATCTCTAGGTACCTCATCCAAACACACTCTTAGTGATGAAAACACATGACATTCCAAATAAGAAGTCAACCTGTTTTCTCCACATCGCATCTTCGTGTAACGTATTAAGGAAACGGCTTTTGCTCAAAAGCCTTCGTCTAACGTATATACATAGTCAATATTAAAATTTTCTAGTGTCTAGCAGCATTTCCCTTTCATAATGCTGAAAAATATCTAAAGTTAAATCCACACCACCAAATGATAAATAAATAAAAGTTGATACTCCAGAATTTGTATAATTTGATGAGATTAAATTTTTGTTATAAAGAATTTTGTAATTGTGTGCATGGATTATCATCGCACTCCTCTACGATTAACCGTCGCACCAAACTCAGATGGTGATACTAAAGCACTTTTATTTGTAAATTAAATTAGCTAAACAATAAATAATTAATTAATATTGCAAAACTCTTAACGTATTCACATTTGCCTCCATCCCATCAAAGCTCCTATGTGTGTGCCTCGACACTAGCTTGTTGCATACAGAGGACATCGTGGTTCCACTGATCAATAAATACTATAAAAATACCAATATAAGATTTATAATTACATAATTTGATCACCGCATGAACAATCAATTTCATATATCATACATTCAGAGATTGTACTATTATGGTTGGATCAACAAAAATAAAATACTTACCCTAAAAAAAGAAAACAAAAGGCCAAAAAAGAATTCAACCGTTGTTTCCACTAATGCCCAAAATATTCAAACATTCCGTGGAGACCCACATAACTCACAAACTTCACCTTGCATAGTAAAGGTTCCAAATGAGTTTTGTCTTTCACCACCTACTCATATCTGCCTTTTTACACAAGGAAGATACTTTAAAAGAAAATTAAAATAAAGATATCTCGTTAGAGTCGGCACATGGCTTTGGAGCTCAGCTATAAAGCTTTCATGGTACCCTCTTCTATTCTTTCACTTATTAAGACTAGTAGTCTCTCTATCTCTCTTGAAACTGTCTGTTTGTGTGATGTTTCTCTTTCTCCCTCTCCCAAATGGCTGAAATGGGTAAGTGATGTTTGATTATATGTATGTACTTGTAGTTCTCACCTCCACCTCCATCACCACCACCACCTTCACCTCTAGCTCCATGTCCATCTTCAACTCCACCTTCACCACCAACTTCACCTCCACCTTGACCTCTAGCTTCACCTCCACCTCCACCTCCACCTCCACCTCCACCTCCACCTCCACCAGAAATTTGCGTTGTTTGACACTATAATTTATATGTATGCTTCTTGTGAAATTATATGGTTTTGAGCTAAGGTTTACTTTTTCAAGTTGTAAGTTGCAATAATGCATTTACAATGAGTGTAAATGTAGCACAATTAAGATGAAATTACAATTGATGTAGTGTCATTAAAGGTGTTGTTGCAAGGTTCAGTGGAAGCTAACGTATCCTTGTTGATTCAGGAAATGGAAAGTGAATAGTCGTTCATACAATATATTATAGATGAATATTCTAATCATAATTCAAGGATTGTGGTTATGGGATCAAATTAATGTCTACTACTTCAAGTTTAACATTGATTATTGGAGTGATAGGTCTTTCTATGATGGAGAAGCTCTTTTCAGCCTAAATAGTCGGGGTAAGGAGGTTAGTATCATTGCTTGGAGCAACAGTCTAAGGGAGCTCATTTGGCTAGAACAAAGTACGAGAAAAGAAATGTGTGAATCTTACTTTGGTTGTATTTAAGTTGAATTTGAAATCATTGTTCCTTTATGAGATCGACTAAGTGAGAGAAGTGTGATATTTGTGTACTGATCTTTCTTTGTTGAACTTTGTTTGTTCTTGGATTTTTAGGGCAGCTTCCACACCCTTCTCTTCAATGAATTGTTTCACTTGACTTTATCACAATTATTAGGAATACATATACTTCTGCAAATTTTCTCTCATGCAGATGATGAAAATCCAGAAAACCCCAGGGACCTAATTTGAAAGGAAAAAATTGTTCAAAATCAATCCATGACCTGCCACAAGTGAACTCAGCAGAAATTTTAAGCAACTTGTGCAAAACACAAGAGTGAACATAATGAACCCATGATCTATCTCTCATTTCAATGGAAGTGCAATTTGGGGGTTGCTATTGAGAAACAACGGAAGATATACATGTACATAGAGAGATTGGGAGAGAGTTGGAGGCATCACAATGGACGAACATTGGATATTAATCATTCCAACAATAGGCTTTTGTGAAAATGGGAGAATGCATCCGAAATTCTATGTTATACTACTTCTCACTGTATATGATAATACATAAACCACAACTCACATTCCAGCTACAGATTTAGAGACTTGCTTCAGAGCATTAGCAATCTCATCAGCTTTTGCTTTCCCACTTACATAGGTGACCAATGGGGATTTTAGTACTTAGCAAGAAAGGGCGACACGTATTTACGATTATACTAATTGTGTACATAATCCAACTGTTCTTTCCTCATGGATGTTTGCGTTTTGCAAACAAAAGTGCATGGATGGCATGAATGATACTAACGTCATCCTCCGTGAGAAGCATATGTTGAAGGGTTGGTTTGGACTTTGTTATGATAACTTTGAAAAAACACTTTATGAATAGAGTGAATATTCTAGTCTAAATAGTTATATGAAGTTTAATGTGCATGAAGGTAGGAGTTGTCTAGGTGGTTTTTGGATCGACTTCATTAGCGGAATGTTGGGTGCTATTTCTTGTATGCATGAACAAAAACTCTATCACAAAGAGTTGTCTTTTATGTCCTTCTACGTCTTTGTTGATGGAAAACTAAAGTTGACTACTATTGACCATAGTTTGGATTCAATTGTTGAGGCTCAATGGGATTTCAAAAAAAAAAAAAAAAAAAAAGCACGACTTTGAGGATTTTAGGGACTTGTTGTAGAAACATAAGCATGCACCAAATGATTTATGGGAAGAACATTTAGAGTTTTTTTTTTCTTGTTTTGATGATCCCTTAAATATGAGTTATTTTGAGTATCTTGAGAAACTAAGTGGTCATCCATTCTTGAAATCTCCCAGAGATAGAATTGATTATTTCAATAGTCTCAATCTGAAAGCTAACGGTGCTTTTATTCATACCATGAACATACGTACTAATTTTCAAAGGTTTAGGAATTGGGATGCAGGGTTGAAGAAGGGGAAGGCAATTGCATAATTTTTGTTGAAAGTGTATAACTACGGGGATGTTGGATTCAAAACTTACACTAACAAGCCTGTTGAACTTTTTAAGTTCCTGAGGAATGTGAATGAACACTTCAAGCAATATTTTGGGGGGTTGACTGCTGATTATGTGGATGAAATTGTCAGAAGGGAATGACCTGGGGTTTTGGAGATTGTTCACTTACATTTCTGTGGATGAGTCATTTAAGAATGGGTTTTTGGAGACTCTTCACTTGGATTTTTGTAAGTATGATAGGATGAGTCATTTAAAAATAAGTTGTTTAAGAATGGGTTTTTGGAGACTATTCACTTACATTTCCGTAAGTAGGATAAGATGAGTCGTTTAAGAATCTTTAGAACAGTGGTTTTAATATTTATATTATGTTCCCCCTAAAAAAAAAAGGTGTTGTTGCAATGGTGCTTCATATTTGTTGATGGTTGTTTGGCTTAGAAGAGCATCTATAATTTTTTTTAGTTAAAATTTAGCTAACAACACTAAAATCATGCTCCCTACGCTTTAATTCTTTATGTGGATGAGATTGTCAGAGGGTTGGTTTGGACTTTGTTATGAAAAACTTCAAAGAACACTTTATGAATGGAGTGAAGATTCGTGACTAAATAGTTATTCGAAGTTCAATGTGTATGAAGGCAAGAGATGTCTAGGTTGTTTTTGGATCGACTTCATTAGTGGAATGTTGGGTGCTATTTCTTGTATGCATGATCTAAAACTTTATCACAAAGAGTTGTTTTTATGTCCTCCTACGTCTTTGTTGATGGAAAATTAAAGTTGACTACCATTAAACACAGTTTGGATTCAATTGTTAAGTCTCAATGGGATTTCAAAAAGAACCAACACTTCCCAGAGTTTAGGGACTTGTTGTAGAAACATCTGCTTGCAACAAATGATTTATGGGAAGAACGTTTTGAGTTTTTTTTTTCTTGTTTTGATGATCCCTTCACTATGTCAAAAAAGGCCTTTAGCAACGGATTTTATCTGTTGCCTATTACCCATAAATACTGTGGTATTCAAGTCTAGGCAACGGATATTATCCGTAGCCTTTTTATAATTACCACATCAGATATTTGTTAAAATTCGATGCATAAATGATTTCCGTGTGCCAAAAAAAGTTGACATTTGACGCCTAAACCGGAAACAGCATCAGTAGTTTCAAAAGGGAGGAGGCTAAAGAGGTATTACAGCATCAGTGGTTTCTGCTATACTAATGCGTATTATCAATTACAACATCGTAGAAACAAATAGTGTTGTTGTGAATTATGTTATACATCATCGCTTTTTTTATTTTGCGGACATGAAAAGCCTCCAATAGTGCTAGTTGTTACATAAATGTTGATGCTACTTCTAGTTTTAGGCATAAGTGATCATAGATGTCTGTTTGTTGTTTTTATCTTTCAACTTCAGTTATTCCTGGAAAACTAAAGTTGTTTTAAACAATAGGCATCACTTATATAAGGAAAGGGTAGGTATTTTGCTTGTTTAACATCACATTTTACTTAGTTGCTGTCTTAGTATATCATAAAGGCATCATTTTGAAATCATGTTGTGTTGCCATTGCTCATTAAAAAAATATTATATAAATAGTAATTTAAATATATCCATATTTATCTATATATATATATATATATATATATATATATATATATATATATAAGCAAAATACTTGAATGATCCATACTTGTCACATCCAAATCACAATTTTTCCAGCCCTACACCACAAATTATCCATACTTGTCTATGTATAAGCAAAATACTAGCTAGAAAGACATATAAAATAAAGGAATGTTTAGCTCAATCAAAAAGCCATTCTAGGACTTGAGTTGCCAATTCTTCTCGCACCTCATCCAATTCCATTCGGGTGTACGTGTCCTTTCATCTAGCTTTATACTGGAAAAAAAAACATGTAGAATGTAAACACAAACAGTATGTAATATGAACATAAGCTTAAAAAGTGTAAGGTACTAAATTTGCATAAGATATGTTGTCACTTCAAATTAACCAATATGCAAATTTACGAAATCATATTGGTGAACAAGAAAATCTAATTTGTCAACCAATCTAATTAGATAACAAGAAGTCATTAAATGGATCCCACTTCATGTTTCAACTAGAAATTAAATGATCAGGTGATGGGTAGAGAGCTGGACAAGCACAGCTAGCATTTCTTCTTAATTAACACAGAGTCACATTGCTCATTCTCTAAACAATTGGTTATTTGCAGATATAAGATTTTATACTACACAAAAGGCATAATTAAAATTGGGAGCAAAGTAGACAAACGCATTACTGTGAGTAAACATTTGGGATAATGTATATTACTTTATTTAACAGAATAAAAATGTGAGAATACTTCATGAAAATTGGTTTAATGCATATAGTACAAACACAAAATGCAAAAGCCTTTAACGCAGGAACAAATTTCCACATTCCAAAATCAAATTACATTATAGTCCAAAAAACAGAAGTTGCATATAATTTCCATAAGTACCTTATTTCGAAATTCAATGGAGGAATCTTCACAAATCTCCTTCATGTATCTCATAACGAAATACCCACATGACTTGCTATCCCTTTGTTTAGGAGCACCCTACATTTTTACACAACAATTCAACATTTAGTTAGTTAGGTTCCTTAAAATTAATCTAACAATGTTTGTGAAATACAAGCACACCGAAAGCATAATCCATGTCGGTAATTTACGAGGTTGTCTCCCAATTTGCGCATTGAAAGCTTTGATCCCACTTTAGCACATAAATAACACTTATTACAGACTATAAGCCAAATGCAAAAAATACAGTGGGTGCTAGTTATTTTTATACCTTGAGTTTACCAAATGGAAAGTCTAATAGATGCTCATGCATAATTGGATTACCTCGAGTTTTTCTTGATACCCCTTCAAAACAAAGCT
The DNA here is from genome assembly GCA_020521455.1 of Prunus kanzakura. Lineage (NCBI taxonomy): Eukaryota > Viridiplantae > Streptophyta > Magnoliopsida > Rosales > Rosaceae > Prunus > Prunus kanzakura. The sequence goes on from BPUM01000821.1 coordinate 756,262, forward strand.
TGGAAAAGGCCTTGTCTTTGATGGTTCATTATTAAACCTAAATGCATAATACATAAACTGTAACAGCTTGTTAAAAACAAAAACAAAAATTATATATAATGAGTTTCTTTTGGGTTGGGGATGGAGGATTTTACTTGATCTCCATATACAGTGAGGCTTGTTTTAGCAGGCAAGACGTATTGTGATAATCTTCTCTGCCTGCCTTCATTGTTAAGATCTACACAATTAAAATATAAAGCAGTTATATGATTTTAAAGACAGTAGAACTACAAGGTGGTGATAAGACAACATACCAACGCCATCCTTTTCTTGCCTTCCATGTAAGCTCTCAGGTACTTGGTCAATTGTCCCAAGACAAAAAAACCCATTAGTAAATCCTAAGCTACTGCATTAAAGTTATCAAATAACTAGAGCCAAACAAAGAACTAGTGACAAGAGTAAATCAGTAAATGAAAACAATACCAAAGAGTCCTGGAAGTGCTTCCCCAATGGCTTCATTGGATTCTTTTGGTGCTCCAATAAGACTAAAACAAAAAAAGAAATGGATAAGACCATAGACACACACACATATATAGAGAGAGCAAGGAAAACAATAAGGGCCTTATAAGTTGCCAAGAATAAGCAAGTAAAATGGCAAATTAATTATGATCAAGGGCAGATGAAGAGTGAGGTCAAGAAAACCAACTTAAGGCTACATACTCTCAAGCACAAGCAAAAGACCGTTGATGTTTTGTTGATGAAATTATTTTCAAATAATCTTACTCCTTGCAAATTAAAAGAAAAAAACTAAGCCATAAACAAAATAATTATTCAAAATCAAGACTATACTTTGACTTGTGCAAAAAATAATATGACAAAATGGTGATAACGATTATAAAGTATATATATCATGCCTTGTGGGATGCAGTGAACAACCAAAATTGAACAAATTTCAACATTAACCACAACTAGTTCAGTGAGAATAATTCAGTCACATGAGTGAAACCTGATTCCTAGTTCTTTTTTCTCTTTCAACTCCAACAAGATCAACAATACTAAGAACACCATCATTTGCTTGATCATTAACCTCTCCATTAGATTTGTCATCAATAATACGGAGGTTAATAACACATTGCGACCGGCTATAACCATATAGAGAAAAAGTTGTCAGAATACTTATCGAATGTAAGAATCATGAAATATAAAATATTTGAGCTCATCAATAACATGGAAACTCGAATTAATGTAAAGAATTTTATAAGTTGAAGAGGTTACACACACCTTGATTGGCTATTAGTTTTTGTTGGACTAGTAGCACGCCTGAGTAGTGCCTGAGAAATTACAAACTCTCCATGTCTCTAATTAGAAATTGCGACCTGTTTACAAAAATATAGTAGGTGCTAGTTATTTTTAATATCCAACCACATAATTCAAACAACTCAAAGGTAGTACTCAACCTACCTCATGTAGGCCTTTAAGTGTTGATCGATGCATGGTTAAATCAATTCCATTATGGGATAAATCAAATACCCTCTCCTCCTTGCTGTATCATTTAATACCAAATTAACAACTTTGTAGATCTCTATACAATTTTAGACTTTCTAACCCAAAAGGACAAATTAGTAGCGGATGCTTGCTTAGGAAAATGTAACAACAACAATATACATTAAAAAAATTTCACAATTCTTGCATTTTCTAAAAGTTACGACTCTGCAACTCCAAAAAATTTGAAGATTTTCCCAGTATTGAGAGAGAATGTTTAACCTTAAATTTTAGTTGTAAAGAGAAAAGAAAAGCTTACCAGAAGAGGAGGTGTGCAAAACCCTAACTTTTGGGGGAAAGGGAAATGCTTCACTGATAGATGAAATCACACAATCGTCAACTTAAACTTCCGTTTGAGCATCTGGGCTTGAGAAATTTTGTGAGCTGGCTTGAGAATCGTCGAACGGAAGAATGATTCTCATTATAAATCATAATGGTTGAGCATCTGATGGTTTTAGCAAGAATGGGGCAATGATGGAGGAGAGAGAAGATAGAGAGAGTTTCAAAGGGATTGAAAAAAAATGAGAGGGAGATATTTTTTCAGGAGATGAAGTTTTAGGGTGACAGTTTGAGAGGGAGTGAAAAAATTGAGAGGGAGCTAGAAGTAATTGGGGCGAGAGTTTGAGAGGGAGATGAAGTTTCGGGCAGAGTTTGTGAGGGAGAGCGTGAAAATTTTGGGTTAGGGTTGACTCGACTTTAGGCATCAGAGGGATGTTACCAAAAAATGTCCCTATTAAAAATAAAATAAAAACTAATCACTTTAGGCATTTGTGGTTATGTAGATGATACTAAAAGGGAATAAAGGCATCGTCATAAAAAAAAATAAAAATTTGTGCTTATGTCTTTTTATCTGTTTAGTATCGTTATTTATGAAATCGATGCCTAATCTACTAATAGCATCGATTTCTCTATTTACCAATGTTGCGTCGATTCAGCTCCACCAAAATAGATTCAGCTGCATCCTCAACTTGTGATACTCGCAAGTGCACGAGCCGTTCGGTAGTATAGCATATGTAAGTGCGAGGTCGATTCCACAGGCATTGGTGATTGAATAATCCAATTCAGTTTCCCTACACAAAACAGAAAAAACAATAAAGAAAATAAATAGAACAAGAAAGAAAGAAAAGAAAATAACTCAAGCAGATAAGTTCCCAAGTTCAACTAGATTAACGGATTGATTCTAGCTAAAGTATGATTAAGCCATGGTGTCTGGTCCTAACCTTGTATTCCTAATTCCCTAATTTGATCATCTGTTGTCTAACCTAAACTAAGCATTAGGAATCCATTAAGCATAGAAGAACATTTTAAACAACCAAGTATGTATCTAATCCCTGTTGTCGAATGTCCATACATACTCTTCCTATTCATAGTTCAATTCGAATTAAAGCATGGTGTCTACTCTTAATTCAAACCAAGATAGCTAACATGCAAGCCTAAATGGTGATCAATCATTCAAACTAGCATATTAGCTTATAAGCATAATGAATAAAAACAAAAACCATAATTGAAACTTGGAAACTAATCAAACTTGAAACTAAAGAAAAGAATTTACATAACAATAAAAAGTAAAGTGGAACTAAGAAAAACTTAAGGAGAATTTCAACACAAAGATTTCATTACAACAATTGAAAACTAGAAAGAGAAACTAAGAGAATTTGAGGGAGAGAAGGGAGGGGAGCTCTAGAGAAGTGTTTGAGAGCTCCCCCCTTTGGGGTTGTTTTTTGAAGCTTGAAGACTTCTCTATGTTAGTGTGGTTGGAATCAATTCCATCCCATACTTCTTTTGCTGCACCTTAAGCTTTCTTCACATGGGTTTTCAAAGGTGTTCAATTGTGGCTGCCTTTTGCTGCCAACCCATGTGGGTTTTCTTTTGGTTGCTAGAAAAAAATATTCTTCTGAACTAGGCTTGGTGTAGGAAGGCCTGAGGTTTCAATATGTATCCAATGAGGCTCAAATTTGGATATGTCATAATAGACACCCATTTGAACAACTTTTATGAAAAATGTATTCCCATCTGAGCAGTACAAGTGTACGTTTTGGGCCTTGCAAGTTGACTGTCGAAAATAGACTGGAATTGACTCATGGTGTGCATTTTGATGGGCCCACGGATTGGGCTTGGCTTCATCAATTGATACGTTTGAGCAGTCCATCTTGCAGTTCAGAATCTCTTCTTTCCAATCACATATTAATTGAGCCAATACAAGTTGGGAGGATTAAGTTAAGGCCGAAACAAATTGCTAACTCAGTCTGCTCGTTTTTGCACCATTTTGCATCTTTTCCTATCCAAAGCCACCATTGCTACCTAAGGCCCAATGAACTGAATGATAAACCGAAAAGGGATTAAAAGCACAAGTTTAACTCAATAACATAACCAAATCATAAGGTAGAGGGGTACAAAATGATATACAATTATGAACTGATCAACCAATGCCTATGTAGTGTTGCTGAAAGTGAAATTTGGCATAGTGCTTAAATATGAGTTATTTCACTAGTCTCAATTTGAAGGCTAACGGTGCTTTCATACATACTATGAACACACATACTGATTTTCAAAAGTTCAGGAATTGTTATTTACGTTTGAAGAAGGGGAAGGCAGTTGCTCAATTTTTGTTGAATGTGTATAATTACAAGGATGCTGGATTCAAAAATTACACTAACAAGACCGCTGAACTTTTTAGAAGCCACCACCTTTGCATGGCTTAAGTACGTAGGAGCTTTTAAACCACATAGCTTTTATGGTTTAACGTCATTTACTCTTTTACTGTAGTTATTTATTTGGAAACCAAAACTTATATAAATACGTAAGTTATTGAATGTAATAGACAAGCAGAACTCAAAGTAATTCCTTAGCTTCTTCCTCTTGTTTCTCTAATTGACTTAAAATTCCTCTAGTTCCCTTATTCCTATAAAACTAGGAATTCATAGTTCTATCGACTATAAGTTTTGGATCAGAGTCGTTTAAGTTTGGGTTTTTGGAGACTGTTCACTTACATTTTTGTAAGTATGATAGAATGAGTTGTTTTAGAATCTTTAGAATAGTGGTTTTAATATTTATATTATGTTCCTCCCTTAAAAAAAGGGGTGTTGTTGCAATGGTGTTTCATATTTGTTGACGGTCGTTTGGCTTGTAAGAGCATCTATGATTTTTTAGTTAAAATTTAGCTAAAAACACTACAATTATGCTCCCTATGCTCTTTTTTCTTTTTTTTTTTTGTCAGAATCAAGTTTCATTAAATAGAAGGTCAAAGCCAGATTACATCAAAATGAACTGAAATAATTGAGTTCACACAAAATGCAATACAAACATACATATAGCCCACTACAAATAAAACTAACAAAATGCATAAAACACATATAAAGGCATTAAGCCCACATAAAGGCAAAGAGCCCACATAACGGAAAAAGGCCCACAAAAGGCAAAAGCCCACAAAACACAACACAACATTAGGAAACCCTAACACCAATAACATATATGTGTCGCACAATCCAACAGCCACAAGCCGTGCCACCAAAGCAAGCCGAGAACCACCAAAGAGAAACCAATAACCAACAGAAAATGGTGGTGAGCAAGCCACCCAAGCTACACCTAGTAGGAGTAGCACTACCATAATCCAAGCAATAAGTGCTATTTACACTTTAAGGGCATCCCAAACTCCATAAGTTCCACCGAGGATAAACAACAGAAGAAACATCCGTGGAGTCAAGGAGCCGATGATAGTGGTTAAGACCAAACGATGTGACGCAACCTCCAACAATAAGGATAGAAAATGCATTGCAAAAACCTGTAAAGAGCACCTGAAAAATAAAACTAAAGCCTTCATGGCCTAAAAGATGAAACAAATTAAACTTTTAAAATTAAAAAAAAAAGGAACCGGCTATGCAAAAACAGAGCAGCAACCCGAAAATGGTGGAAAAGAAAGGAAAATTGGGTTGGGGGGAGGGGGGAGATGGAAGAGAGAGGACAAGGTAGGGAAAAAGGGGTGAAGGAGAAACTCAGAAAAGAAAGAGAAAAGAAGGAGGGGAGAGAAAAATAAAACAAGCAAAAGCAAAAACAGAATAAACGTGGAGGTAGAGAGCAGGAAAAGTGTTAATGTATGCATTTTGAGTATTTCTTTTGGCTTCCCTTGACAATTTTGTAATAGGACAATCATTGAATTTTCTCAAGCTCTAGTCTAGAATAAGAATTACATCTCTAGGTGTGCTTAATTGGCTACATTATGATGGACAACAATGAGTTTGCCAAAAGGTAATTTTTGCATTTGCATTACATTGCATTTTCTAACCTCTGAAAATTATGACTAGTCATCCTTCCTTCGTATGACTAGTCAACCTCTGCCTTAGTAGGATTTCCAGCTCACTATTCCAGCTGGATCCTACCCAAAGGTTTTTGTCCTATTCTGCAAAATTCCCAGCTGTCATTGTACGATTCTAACCTAGGAATTTTGGTGTAAAAGGAAACCAATTATTCATTTGGCAGCTGTTACTTTTGTAGGCAAGTTTTTGGAAAGTTTCTTTGTAAACTTTCGCTTCTTCCTCAAGAGCCATCTTCATATTTTTCATTTTTGAGTTTTCCAAATTGTTTCTTTTTGAAAACTGCATTTGAAAAATGAAAATCTACATCTAGCTAATTAAAACACTCTCTCATTTATATCTAGGTCAGATTCAAGATTGATTTCTTCAAGAGTATGGTTTCTTGAAGAAATTGGTCATTCTCCTTTGAATCCAAATTTTGGTTTCAGTCTGAGTTAGAGCTTGCAAGCTAGTGCCATGGGATGAAAGAGCTGGAGAAGGAGCTGCCATTGCCATGAAGAACTGAGCTTGAAGCTTTGCTAAGTTGGAGAAGAAGATTGCACAAATGAGGTATAGCTCATCTTCCTAAATAGATCTAGGTTTTTCTTGAGCTTGCTTGTGTACCTTTGTAAGAATCTTTTTCTACTTAGTGGATTGCCTAGTCGGTTGATGACCCCCAGTTTTTCCCGATGGTGGGTTTCTGGGTGAACAAATTTCTGGTTTGCAAATCTGAATTTTCTGGGTTTGTGTTCTTGATAGTTGACTAGTCATCACATGTATTTCTGGGTTCGTGTTCTTGCAGTTGACTAGTCATCTTTTTCTGTTGTCTGATGCTTACTTGATTATGATGCTTTCACACTTTCACCATAGTTGTTGCTAGCACAGGGGATGCCTAGATTGACCGGTCCTTCTGAGTGCCTAGGTTGTCATTAGTAATTCTCTAGGCTTGCAGGTACATATTGATATGCTCTGTGTATGTTCTTGGTTGTGATTATTCATGTCTGACAGTTGACTAGTCATAAGAGTATTGGTCAAGGTCTAAAGTGTGTGAAGTTTGTTGTGTTTTTTGTTTGAGTGTCATTTAATTTACCCCTCATCACCTAAGTGCCAATTTCAAAAAACGAAGAAAAAAAAGGGAGGAGAGGAGGGGGGACGAAGGAGAAAGGGGGAGATGGAACCAGAGAATAAAGAAAGAGGGAGAAGAGGGAGAAAAAAGCAAAAAAAACGCAAAAAAAAAAAAAGACCCAAAAGGAGGGAGGAGAAGGGGGGAAGGGGGGAAGGGAGGAACAAGGGAGGCAAAATGGGGAGGGGAGAAGGGTCGGTGACCACTTCCCCCCTTGGCGGCACTAGAAGAGAAAGGGCTAGGGTTGGGAGCTTTTTCCTATGCTTTAATTCATTTTTTTAGTACAATGAATAGTCTAAACTACAAGGGAGAGAATTTCTCTCACACACATACACACATAGGGGTGTAAATTGGATTGGAAAATTCGATTCCGACCGATTCCGGTCCGAAATTTTCCAAAATAATCCGACTCTGATACCTCTGATATCCGAAAGTGCCGAAATCCGATTTTTTAGATAAAATTCGGATAGGAATCAGAATGTATCTGTAAATTCCGAAATTCCGATATGAAAAATTCCGAACTACTCCAAACTCATTCCGATCTGATTTTTCCGATTTTTTCTGAAAAATTCCAAAATTTTAATTATAATTACATTGTTTTTTGTTTATAGGTCTTATATATGTTTTATTTCAGTATTCATATATTCATATATGCTAAACATAGGAGTATATTAATTTAAGACTATTGGAAAAAAACAATATATATATATATATAGTCTTGTTTTTCTCTAAAAAAAATATATAATTTTTTTCCAATAGATTAATTTTAACATAGGAGTATATTAATTTAAGACTGTTGGCAAAAAAATATATAGTCTTGTTTGGATCAAAGGTGTAAAATTAAATGACATGGTTCAAAGGGTAACAATTCCATGATCACATAATAAGGGTAAATGCCATGGTCACACACTAGATTAATAGTTGATTCAATAAAATTGATCATGGTTCAAAGGGTAACATTAAATCATACACTAGATTAATAGTTGATCCAATAAAATTGATCATGGTTCAAAGGGTAACATTAAATCATACATTAGATTAATAGTTGATCCAATCAAATTGATAATGGTTCAAAGGGTAACAATTCCATGGTCACACATAGGGTAAATGCCATAATCACACACTGGATTAATAGTTGATCCAATAAAATGATCATGGTTCAAAGGATAAAATTAAATTCCATGACTCACACACTAAGGTTAAAACTAAATGCCAATTTCATGACGAGGGGTGCAAGTTATATTAAAATGTTAACATCAATTATGATAAAATCAATTTAACTTGCGACATATGTGATTAAATTATATATATATACACAATAAATTTATAACAGTATTGTTTAATATTATAATATCCTTCAAACAAAACCTAAAAAGAAAAAATCATCTACAAGTAGTATTTTCGAACCTAGGGCTCTCACTTGCAAATCTGTTAACGGACCACCATAGCAAGACGAGTCCTTGTGAAATACATGTCAACTTAACATATTTAATAACTAATTTGGGGAGTTCGAAAAATATTATACAAATCTTAGGGTGAAACCCTAATTTATATTCGCTTTCCTTTCTTTTTTTTCTCCAGCCACCCCACTCTTTCCTCTTCCTCCATCCAGACGTTTCTTCTCACTTCTCATTTCTCTTTCCTCTCACCTTCCCGACCATTCTCCTTCCTTATTCTTTTCCTCTCTCTCTCTCTCTCTCTCTCTCTCTCTCTCTCTGTGACCATATTTCCTCTTCTTCGCGACAATAATAGACACCATTTATTGGAAAACTAAACGACAGTATTGATGGAATACCACTGCAAGTCGACACCAAAGTTTCTACAAGTCTTCCTGTCAAAATTTCTTTTGGCTATGACCTTCGAAATTCTTCCAAGAACTCTGAAAAGATTTAATTTCCGAAAGTTCTGACTTTGCTGAAAATTCCGCACCGGAATGGCGTTATTATATTCCGAAATTTCGGAATTGGCATCGGAACTGAATATGACTTCCGAAAATTTTCAGATCGGAACTCGGAACTCCTATTTCCGATCCGTTCCGGCCGAAGAACAGCCCTATACACACACAATCAAGATGTCATGGGGGTTCAGACTTGAGACCTCTAGTATGCAAGTCAAGGCCCTTTTCCACCGGGCTAGACTTCGTTGGCTGCTTTAATTCATTTTTAAATGAGCATGAATTCTCCCTCTCTATATGAAATAATGGCAAAAAATAGTCAATATTAAATAAAATTTTAAAATATCATATTATTTTTTTAAGTACATATGATAGTCTAAACTAAAGGGGAGAAGGGTTTCGAATTTGAGACCTCTTGTTTGCAAGCCAAGACACTTTTTCACTGGGCTAGACCCGTTGGCAATGTTTAAAATATCATTAAAGTAAAGCATCATTTAGTTATAAGGAGACACTAGAAGTTCTATGTCTATCCTCATATTTAGGAGCGCTTAGATCATCTACAATGGGCTTCTTAAACCACCTTTTTAGCTAAAATTTAGGGAGGAATTGAAAAAACCCACCTCCAATCATGCTCCCTATCCAGCTCCTAAAATAGGGAGACCTCTAGGAGCTTCTAAATCTAAGGAGAAAGAAAGGGCTCCTAGTGACTCCCTATAATTAAATGCTACTTGTTGAGGCCCAAAAAATTCAAGGTTGGGCCCAAATAAATTCCCGCCCCAGTACAACACCTTATTAAGAAAATACCCGATTTGGAGCACGCAAAAGTTCGTCATACACGCTCGCACGAGCCACAGTCTACGTGGCATGCCAAATAAATAATCCGTCATGCTAAGAATTGAGATGAGCCTATAAAATGCACTGGCTCTACGAGCCCATGCTAATTATTCTGTCAAGCATCATATCCCTTTCTAAAGGCGATAAAATTCGAGCACGTCAATCAACGTGCCATGCCAAGCAGAAAATCATTATTTTACACCTAGTCACGCTAGAAGCTTAAGTGTGCCCAAGCCACGCAAATGCCCTAGGCTTGATGAGTGGGTTGTGGTATGGATAGTAACAAGGTTTCATGAGGCCCATTGACGAGCCGAGAAATGGAAGTTTTGGGCTGCTTGAGAGCCCCAAAACTCAAGCCCATTTCTTGAGCCCAAATATGTGGGTAAGCATAAAAGAGAGAGAAAAGGAAGCCCAATACTCTAGAAAAATTAGCCCATCACCTTAATAAAATAGCCCATCACTTTAGGAAATTAGCTCATCCCCTTAATGGGCTAACCCATCACCTTAGGAAGGCCCAAGCAACCAATGAAAATATATGCAGTTTCTTGCACTTAGCTGGAAACCAGGACCACGATAAAAGCCAAAATGCCCATGTATGTAAGCTGCTGGGAGGCTCCAGCACGTGGGCAAAACAAACCTCAAGGTAGCACATTCAAAAAGCCAGAGGATATTAGCGCGCACAGGAGAAGAGGCATCCTTCAGACCAACGATGCTATCTATTTCTTTCTCCCACCAGCTCTTGCCATGGAAGAGGGAAGGAAAGAAGGTGAGGTGGTAGCCAAAAATAGGAGTTCAATATTGAAGCAGCTGCAGGAAGGCCTTAGAGTTCCCAAAAATCTTGTCTTTGTGTGTTTGGACAGAGGAAGATTTCACAAAATAGGATGAATCAAAAGGAGAGAAGAGAAATGAAATGGAAGACTTGGCAAAATTGGAGAAAACCCATTAGGGTTTCTTGGAAAGGAGGAGCTTTCAACGGCTATAAAAAAGGTCATTTCCTACCCATCAGAACGAACCCACATCCAGAGAGCAAGCATTATCTCTCATCCCTGAAGCTCTGTAATTTCATGCTCTATTCCTCCATCTCCTCCCATTTTCTCTCCTGGCAAGCTATTCCAGAGTCTGACATAGCTTTTGTTAGGTTGTCGGAAAATCACTCAACACACCCATTCTCCCTCTTCTCTCTCGCTCTCCCCTCAACTAATCCTCTCGAAATCCCTTCTCCCCTTACCTTAAACCCCTACTTCTCATAAGAAATCACAGCCCTCTCTCTCTTTAATTCTAAACTCATGATTGCTTTGCTTCCATGCTACAAGCCTCTCATGTCAAGCTAAGTACTTATCTGTAAGCAACTGTTAGTTTTGTCAGTGAAGGTAACTAAGGTGCTTCATAAGGCTTAGCTACCCTTTCAAAGCATTCTTGGGGTCTGATTCTTGAACTCATACCCAGGGGCAATTTCACACATTTGGCTCTTTACAGCAGCTCAGGCCCGCAATAGCTGCCGGAACGAAAAAGCCCCTACACTACTATATTTTATTATTATTTTAAACATTTATTTAATGTTGTCTTTAATTTTATCTTCTTTTTTTTTTTTTGCATTTTATATTTTTAATTACCTTTCCACATTGCAAAACACAAGCATATATTTTTAACAATTTTATCATTTCTTTTCGATGTAGTTGCAACACACTTTTTATGTTTACTATTCTTTTTGTTGTAGGTGTTTTGCAAAACACAAGCAAATTTTGTTTTTCCGATTCTTTTCAATGTAGACATTTTGTAGCACACAAACACCTTCTTCTTTTCTCTTTTTTTTTATAGGTCTTTTCCCTGTAGGTATTTTGCAAAACACAAAAACTATAGAATATTGTTGTGTCGGATTCACTACACCAAAATGGATTCAGCTGCATCCTCAACTTGTGATACTCGCAAGTGCACGAGCCGTTCGGTAGTATAGCATATGTAGGGGTGGGCACGGTACGGTATGGTACGGTATTGAGCTCGTACCGCTACCGATACCGGAAATTAAAACCAGTATGGTACGGTATGGGATTATTGTTTGCCAAAGTTGGTACCGTACCATACCGTGCCAAATGGGTATCGGTACCATTTGTTTGTGCCTAATCAATCACGGCCATGAATTGGCCGAGGGAACCCTTCTTCTCGGCCTCGTCTCTCTCTCGAGAAGCTAAAGCGCAGCGTTTTGCCAGGATGCTTGGCATTCTAGAGAAGCAAGAGGAAAATTGCTAAGGCACGATCATCTCGGCCTCGATTATAGGCCAAGGCCGAGATCGAGCAAAATCACGGCCGAAAGCTTTAAAGTCAGATCATCACGTGACAACAGGGTCCCACGCTCCATTTAATGAAGCAAGGCCTCTATTTATTGCAGCAAACCCACTGGCCAAGAATAAGCATTTAATGCACGAGGGAAGGTGGGAAGTGATTGGAGTCAGGGTTTGGTGACAGGGATCAGAGTGATTAGACGCCAACATTCTCACAAAGCTCTTTGCAGCTTGAGAGATTAGGTGACCAGCCACCAGAGCAATAAATGCGTCTCCACGGCCAGAAGCGCAGAACCCACGATCAGGGCGGCGGCCGAGATTCACCGGGATTCATTGGGTCACACCACCATACTTCACGATCCCAAATGTCGATTTGACTACCCACTTGCGCTAATCAGGCTCCACCATGCAGATTTTCAGCCTCGATTACCCCTCCAGGAACTCTGCCTATAAATACAAGACTCAGGACCACTTTCAAAGGGTTCAAACACCAAACAAAAGCCTCCCACGGAGCAACTTATATTTTCCTGTAATGCACTTTCAATATCTTTACCTGCTTTTCTAGGAGTAGTGTTAGTTTGTAAGGAAAATCCATTCATCAATATATCATACGACCCTTGGTTTTCAAGGTGCCGGAGCACCACCTCTGTTATTCGCTCACTCACCCCATATATCATACGACCGCCGCTCATCGAGCAGCGCGCCGGAGCACCGCCCTAAAACCCACCAACACCACCACTCAACGGCCTTGTAGCTCAGGCCGTGAACCTTCCGGCCGAGATTAGTTCCTCTCTCGGCCACAATCGTTTGATTGAGAAGTCAAGTCCAAACAGGCGCACCATTTTACCACTTCCATCCAAACCACAACTCGACGCACGGTAGACCGTGCTGGCACGCCCGCGCACAACCGCACCGCATCCAAAAGCAGGAAGCCGCGTGTCCACGCACATCCCCTCGGCCCGGAACTCCAGGCCGTGAGATTTGCGCGGCAGACACCATTACGGTACTAAAATGACACAACAAAAAAATGTACCAATTCAATATTCAACATAATCATTCACCAAAATAAGTGATGCCTAAGTTACAGATTCAAAGATTCAACATACTCAATATCCAAATCCTAATCAACATATTCAATATCCAAATCAACCAAATCAATATCCATCAACATATTCATCAAATCCAAATGGTTAAAACTCATGCCTTATGGCTTACAAACCAAAATAATTAAAATTATACCTTATGGCTTATGGCTTACATACCCAATAACAAAGCTCAGTCTATTTTTAACAAAAGATTCTCTATATTATTATTGTTTTTTTATATGCTAATACAGTGATGATGCCAAAACCGTCACGTATGACTAGTCAATGAAAGAAACCATATAGATGATGCATACATGGAAATTTAAGAACAAAATAATAAAGATACTGATCTTCAAACTAACAGAACCCAGAGGCCACTCTGAAAACTATTCTAGGGTAGAATAATACTGTTTTGAAATTTAATACAGGAGGTTCTTGTTTGTATCCCACCGAAAAAAGTTAATGGAATTCAGGTCCTGGTTACAGAAAAGCTTTTATATGTTTCTATTTAAAACAACTTTTAATTATCAAATGAATCAAAGAAAAAGGCTCTATGAACATACACACAAAGGCTATCAAAATATAGAAAAAGCAAGAAATCAACAACACATCACAAATGGCATAATCCAGAATCAACAACACAACATAAATACTTATATTTCAATATGAAAAAAAATTATATTTTAGTATTCAGTACGGTAAGGTATTGACCGGTACCAAATACTTGATACCGCTACCATACCATACTCTATTGGTACGGTACGGTACGGTATCGAATATATTCCCATCCTAAATGAAACGGTATAAAATCGGTATGGTACGGTATGGTTAATGTACGGTTTCGGTATTTCGGTTTTAGATGCCCACCCCTAAGCATATGTAAGTGCGAGGTCGATCCCACGAGGATTGGTGATTGAATGATCCAATTCATTTTCCCTACACAAAACAGAAATGAAAAAGAAAATAAATAAAAAAGGAAATAACTCAAGCAAATAAGTTCCCAAGTTCAATTAGATTAACGGATTGATTCTAGCTAAAGTATGATTAAGCCATGGTGTCTGGTCCTAACCTTGTATTCCTAATTCCCTAATTTGATCATTTGTTGTTTAACCTAAAATTAAGCATTAGGAACCCATTAAGCATAGAAGAACAATTTAAACAACCAAGCATGTATCTAATCCCTGTTGTCGAATGTCCATACATACTCTTCCTACTCATAGTTCAATTCGAATTATAGCATGGTGTCTACTCTTAATTCAAACCAAGATAGCTAACATGCAAACCTAAATGGTGATCAATCATTCAAACTAGCATATTAACTTATAAGCATAATGAATAAGAACAAAAACCATAATTGAAACTTGGAAACTAATTAAACTTGAATACTTAAGAAAGAATGTACATTACAAATAAAATTAAAGTAGAACTTGAAAACTTGAAGGAAAATTTAGTAAAATCATTTTATTACAACAATTGACAACTTGAAAGGAAACTAAGAGAATTTGAGGGAGAGAAGGGAAGGGAGCTCTAGAGAAGTGTTTGAGAGCTCCCCCCTTTGGGGTGTGTTTTGAAGCTTGAAGGCTTCTCTATTTATAGGGCTAAGAGGGAGGAACAACATGATGAATTCCCACACCATCCTTCATCTTTTGCTGCTGCACCTCAAGCTTCTTCACATGGGTTCAAAGGTGATCAGTTGTGGCTGCCTTTTGCTGCCAACCCATGTGGTTGCCTTTTGGTTGCTGAAAAAATAAGTTTTCTGAACCAGGCTTGGTGTAGGAAGGCCAGAGGTTTCAAAACGTATCCAATGGGGCTCAAATTTGGATATGTTATACTAGACACCCATTGGAACAACGTTTATGAAGAAAGTATTCCCATCGGAGCAGTAGAAGTGTGCGTTTTGGGCCTTTCAAGTTGGCTGCCGAACAGATACTGGAATTGACTTCATTTCATTTCATTTCTTTCTTTTTGCTTCACATGCATGCACATGCTTCTCTTTAATAGCTCAAAACCTGATCTCCAGCTCCAAAGTGATCTGCCAATTCAATTCCCACGTTCAAAGGCTGAAGCAAAAATGCCTCTCATCATTCCTCATTCTTCTCTCTCTCCTTTCTCTTTGCTTCACATGCATGCACATGCTTTCTCTATAATAGCTCCAACATGTACCAACTTGCTCCTTTAGAATTTCATAGCTGGAATGCCTCCCTACTTCACTCATTATGTTGGGTACAAAGTCAGTTGCAGCTAGGGTGAGGCACATGGCTAAAAGGAGGCACATGACTAAAAGCTGGCAGCTGCAAATCCTCCTGAGCAGGGTTCAGTGTTGGACGGGCTAAGGACTCCAGATATGTTCAATTGGGCTGAAATTCGGATATGTTATAGTACACACCCATTGAAACAACTTTCATGAAGATCTTCACCTCATCCGAGCCCCAGAGCATGCTGATCCAAGGACAAGAAGTTGACCTACGAAACTGGGCTGGCAGGGGGCTGTAGCCAAAATTAGTTTGTCTTTAAGCTCTTCTTCCATTCACCCAAATCAGGCCTTAACATGCATGGATTGCATCATTTCCTATCCAAAGCCATCATTGTTACCTAAAGCTCAATGAATTGAAAGATAAACACAAAAAGGATTAAAAGCACAAGTTTAACTCAAAAACATAACCAAATCATAAACTAGAAGGGTACGAAATGATATACAATTATGAACCGATCAAATATCAAAATTGAATTGCACAACCAAAGACCAACAACTCTTGGAATTCTTTTTACTGTTGGAATTTAGTTATTTATATTGGATGTTCATTCGCTTGCTAGAGTGTTTTTTGTTGGGTCTCTTTTCTATGGTTAGATGGATTCTCAAAGTGGTGATTTCTTCAATCTTTTGGGTGGAGATTTGAATCATAACAATCAGTATTCGAATGATGGCAATGATAATCAACATTCAACGGATGGCATGGCCAATCAATTTATAAACGAAGAGTTGCAAACACAATCAACCAATAAAAAAAGAATTAAATTTAAAAAGAAGTAAAGTATTTAAGAAGAAAAAAAAAAAGTAAAGCATTTATGACTCTCCAAATTAGGGTATGGTTGGAGTTGAAATTTTTTAGAGAGCTCCTATAATAATTTTTTTGTGTTTTTAGCTAAATTTTAGCTAAGGAGTATGATTGTGGATGCATATAAAGCATGGAGTCATGTTTATTAACTCCCCCCAAAATATAGATGCTCTAATACGTTTAGTATGTTTCTCGATTTTAGGAGGTTATAAATAAATAATGATTGGCTCTTGAAACATGAGGAGGAACTTATCCTAAAATGAATATGTAACCAACTGTGAGGATCCAGATCCTCTGCTCTGATTTTCTCTGCCATGATCTGCTATACTTTTGTTCTTCATACGCCACATCATTAAAATTTAATCTAACGGATTTAAAAATTGACACATCATCTTAAAACAAAAACTCAATTTACTCCTAATTAAAAAAGAATAAAAAAACCCTAACACCCAACTAACAGGATATTTAACGTCCAACGCTCTTTTTCTTCTTCTTCTTCTTCTTCGTGTTCTATCCTCCTCTTTTTTCTTTTTTTCTCCTTCTTGCTTCAGGTTCTGTCCAGATCCAGATCCATTGAAAATAGACACACAATGAAGTAATAAATAAATAACAGGAAAAGTAACACCAAGAGGAAAGAGCTGAACCACCCCAGTCCAATTAAACTTTTTAATTGTTTGGACATATGTTCATTCGCAACCACATGTTCATTTCAAGAAGAGTTCTTCTGGGTTTTTCTCGAGCCAAGTATTACATTTTTATTTATTTATTTTCGCAGAAGCATTACGTCTTTGTAAATTTAGAATTTAAGATTTCTTTATTTATAATAAAAATTGATAATTGTCACAATAATAATGTAAGGAGATGCCGAACATTTCTGTAAACTCTTTTAGACATGCATGACCCCTTGGGGAAAACATGGAGTGGTGGCTCCCATCATGGAACAGTGAAGCCGAACACTGTTTGTGTTAAAAGTTGATGAAAATATTGTAGTATTAAACCCATAAAAGATAGTGCAGCATGTTTCTTGGTCAATTGTTGACTAATAAATGTTGTAGGCATGTTCAAAGGTTATTGTGAGGCTCGAGGGCAACTTGCCTCCTTGGTTCTCACGCAGCTAGTGGAGATAGCACATGCATCCAGCTCCATTACTTTTAGTGGTTATTAAAAGGGCAGAAGATGCAAGGTTGATACACGGGTGTGAGAGGAAGAACAGAGAGTGATCTTTGTGGGTGAGAGAGAGGTTCTTGGGATATACTGTGAGTGGAGTACAAGGGTAGCTGGGTCTTGGGTTATGTTGATTTAACTCAAATGTATCTTGTACTGGTGTTATTCTCATAGTGAAGAAATTATCTCTCCGGGGACGTAGGCAAGAGTTTGCTGAACCTCGTTAAATCTCTTGTGCACTATTTTATTCCTTGTTTACATTATTTGTTCAACTGTGGTTTGTGTTGTGGAGTGTGTATTTCTGAATTTCAGTTTATCGAAGGTGACAAAGCACAACAAGTGGTATCAGAGCTTTGGTTCGTGTGAGATTCAGATTTGTTCACCATGAGCACTACAAGCAACTAGCAATTTTCAGTTGAGCAGTTTAATGGGAAAGGCAGCTTTACTCTTTGGCAGAGGAGAGTAAAGGACCTTCTGGTCCAACAAGGTTTGGCTAGACCTTTGAAGGGAGCAGATGGAAAGCCTGGAGGAATGAAAGATGATAAGTGGGAAGAGTTGGAGTCGAGGTGTGTGAGTACAATACGACATTGTATTGCTGATAATATCATAAATAATTTTATGGATGAGGATTCTCCTCCTGCTTTGTGGGGGAAGTTGGAGAAGCTCTATATTGCTAACATTTGTGTGATGCCAAAATTTCCTTTCTTTTTTTTATTTATTTTATGTAAATATGGTCCAATCATAAAGATGCATGTGTTTCTTCAAGAGTAATAATGGTGCATGTGTTAGCGAGCAAGCACTCACCAGCAAACAAGGCTTAGGGGATGCTCAAAAGAGTCAATGAACTTCAAAAAAGAAAACAAAATTGTATAGAAAATAAAAATAAAAATAAAAATATCATCATGTGGGGCCCTCCTCCTTACCTAGATAGCCTTTTGGTTGGAAGAGGATGGTTTTGTTTTCCCCTAGGCTACCACTAGCTTTATTATATGAAATGAGTATCTTAAACTTGTTTATTTGTTGCCTTTCAGCTCGGTAAGAAACTGCATTGCATATTCCTTTATCCCAAGCCAAGTGGATGATGGAATCAAAGATTAGCTTATTGTGAGGCTCAAGGGCAACTTGCCTCCTTGGTTCTCACGCAGCTAGTGGAGATAGCACATGCATCCAGCTCCATTACTTTTAGTGGTTATTAAAAGGGCAGAAGATGCAAGGTTGATACACGGGTGTGAGAGGAAGAACAGAGAGTGATCTTTGTGGGTGAGAGAGAGGTTCTTGGGAAATACTGTGAGTGGAGTACAAGGGTAGCTGGGTCTTGGGTTATGTTGATTTAACTCAAATGTATCTTGTACTGGTGTTATTCTCATAGTGAAGAAATTATCTCTCCGGGGACGTAGGCAAGAGTTTGCTGAACCTCGTTAAATCTCTTGTGCACTATTTTATTCCTTGTTTACATTATTTGTTCAACTGTGGTTTTTGTTGTGGAGTGTGTATTTCTGAATTTCAGTTTATCGAAGGTGACAAAGCACAACAGTTTAAGTCTGTTCTGTCTGTTCCCAATCATGGAAAATACCCTGCAAGGCCACGCAGGCCACATTAAAGAGTAGTTGAGATGACCACACCCAGCTCTTTGGGTCCCCTTCTCTCTTTATCCAAATCCCAAATGAGGAGACTTTCAGTCAACCCTCTTGGCCTTGAATATGCTTTCCCACGATGACCACAAGAAAACCAATATCACTTTCATCTCATTTATCAGTGCCCAACAACAACAGTAACAACAACCCAACAATTTATTAAGTCAAGAGGTGTTTTTGGCTTTGCCATTTTCAGGCCTCACTCACAATCGCATGGCTTCTTCTGGGATTATTGCCACCCTTTTTCTTGTTCTTGCTCTACACAGTTCTTGGGTCCTTCTCTCTTTTGCTTCCCGAAATGTGAGTCTTACTAATTTTGTGGTTTGTTCTTGGATGTTACAGTTTGATCAATTTGCTTTTATGGGTTTTTTCTTTTTCAATTTATAGTTGTTTTGTTGGTCTCGGCAGGTTTACATTGTGTATATGGGAGAAAGACAGCATGAAGAGCCTGACCTGGTTTCTGAGTCTCACCATGAGATTCTGTCAAATGTGTTTGGAAGGTTTCGCTCTAAGCTCCTCTTTGTTAGCTTTGATTATATGCAATAAGAAAATCTTTTGATTAATATTCATTTAATTTAAGTAAATCCAACAAAAGAAGATAAATTACTGTTGTAGGTTTACTGAGAGAAGAGATTATTTTGCTATATAGTTATTGAATTTATTGTATCCAATTGTTGATTCTCAAGTTTTATAAAAAAAAAAAATTAACATGCTGCAACTGCTGCCTTAGTTACTATAACCAAAAGCATGTTTGGCGTGAGAAATGTGACTGAAAGTGGAATGGAAGAACTGTCATGGAAGTGGCGGTTTGTGATGACCGCCTTGACAGGAAAAGCAGAAAACTCCCTTCAATGAAAATGCATATTGTATTTTCATGTATGCTGTTGTATAGCATTAGCGTGCTGATTTTGTATGCTTGGGCATGGTTTTCTTTTTTGCCTGCAATGCACGAATATGGGGTGCTCTTTGTTATGCATTTAATTTTATTAGGCATGGACATGAAACATCATCTTGAAAGCACTTTTTAACAGGACATGATTACAGCAATACTATGAAAGTAACAGCTTGAGATAAAAAATTCACAGCAAAGAAGCCGTGAAGCAATCAATTCTGTACAGCTACAAGCATGGATTTTCAGGATTCGCTGCTGTCCTAACTCAGTCTCAAGCCAAGCTTATTGCAGGTGTTACAATTTTGGTGAACTGTAAACTATGTTTTATTTTTTCTTTGAGTCAAACTTGTTCTTTGCTAACAAGTAATTGTAGTAAATGAATGTTTCCCTTTACTGTATACTTGCAGATATCCCTGGCGTTGTTCATGTCATCCCAAACAGAGTTCTTAATTTGCATACGACTAGAAGTTGGAATTTTCTGCAAGTAAATTCTCATATTAGCAATGGAATTCTTTCAAGGAGTCAATCGGGCGCTGGGTCTATTATTGGAATCATGGACACTGGTCAGGGTTGCGAAATTCGTACACGCTTGCAAAGTGTTTTAGATCAGTTTACACCTTTACTTATAGTTTGTTTTGATACTCAGGAATTTGGCCCGAGTCTGTAAGCTTCAGAGATGATGGTATGGGAGACGTCCCATCTCGTTGGAGAGGAATATGTCAAGAAGGAGAAAAGTTCAATCGCTCCCACTGTAACAGGTTAACTTATGTCATCTTCATATTTATACATATATATAATATTTGATATTGATAGCCTCAAATACGACCTTTGTGATAACTAACCTCAACAGGAGAGGATTTTGACTAACTTTCTGGAGTCCAGTAAGGGAAGAAGTTTATTGAATCAAGATTCATCCTTGATTTACAGAGTGACTTACTTCACTGAACCAATCAGAGAATGACGTGGTTTAACAGGTACTGTATTTGCTATGGTTCTTGCAGGAAAATAATTGGTGCACGGTGGTATATTAAAGGATATGAAGCTGAATTCGGAAATCTAAATACAAGTGATGGATTTGAATTTCGGTCTCCCCGAGATGCTGGAGGACATGGTACTCATACAGCATCTACTGCAGCTGGTGCTTCAATAGAAAATGCAAGCTTTATGGGATTAGCTGCAGGATTGGCAAGAGGAGGTGCTCCATCAGCTAGGTTAGCTGTTTACAAAGTTTGTTGGGCTACTGGCGGCTGCAGCTCAGCAGACCTACTAGCTGCATTTGATGATGCAATCTTTGATGGTGTAGATGTGCTGTCGGCATCTCTTGGTTCTCCACCTCCACTTCCTTCTTATGTTGAGGATGTTGTGTCCATTGGTTCTTTCCATGCTGTAGCTAAAGGAATCTCTGTTATATGCTCTGCTGGAAATTCTGGTTCATACCCTCAAACTGTCATAAATTCTGCTCCCTGGATTTTCACTGTTGCAGCGAGCACTATTGATCGGGCTTTTCCTACTGTGATTACCCTGGGAAACAATCAAACTGTTGTGGTACATCATCAGTTCCTTCTTTCAGCAATGAAATTTGTGCTTGCTTCCTATTTGACGTGATTGACACTCTGGTAAAACAAGCAATGTTATTCTCTTGATTGACAGTCTGGTGTGATATGTTGCCACCTATTTTATCAAGGCCATTGGTCAGGTAGAATAATTTATAAATGTGTGGTTCCGAGTGACGACCTGGAAGCATAACATATCACATTGTCTCACAAGAGAACATTATTGCATTAGGCTATTGTGAAAGTTCCTTTCTCCGTGGTGAGAGCAATGTGTGCCTGAGTAAAGGATACTTTCACCTAATGTCAAATATTGAAGTTAAAATTTGAGACTTTTTACCATGTATGTAGCTGTTTTAAGTTTTAACAATCGAGACCAGCAATACAATGCAGGTCTATATTTGATTTAGTTTCAGAATCTGGGAGGCTGGGATTTGTTAGGAAATGTCTGGTATAGTTGTTATCCTGGTTCTGTTTTCAAAATAATTTGGGTGAGTGCTACCAAATAGAAGTGTTTTGTTTTTTTTCTTTCTCTTTAATCACTTCTTAAAAGTTTTCAACATTATGAATCTGCGATGTGATTCAAATGAATAATGCAATGAAATAACTTCTTATTTTGTTTGAAGTTGATATCTTAACCATAAAAATTATGTCCCTTATGCTTCAACTTGATTCTGAGTTTCCATTTAAATGTTTAAAT
Source organism: Prunus kanzakura (assembly GCA_020521455.1). NCBI lineage: Eukaryota > Viridiplantae > Streptophyta > Magnoliopsida > Rosales > Rosaceae > Prunus > Prunus kanzakura. The sequence goes on from BPUM01000821.1 coordinate 778,283, forward strand.
TGGTGTTGGTAATATCAGTTCATATGCAGGGTCAGGCTTTGTATACAGGGATGGATACGAACAAGTTCTATCCTCTTGTGTATGGAGGAGACATTGCCTCTATTGACGCAGATGAAGACAGTGCCGGGTATAAAACCTTTTTGTCTACCTTTGAGCTTAAATTCTACATGAAGCTCCTAGCTAATAGTAGAGAACACACATTATAATGGTATGCACTTTTACCAGGAATTGTGACTCAGGAACTCTAAATGATACTTTAGCAAGTGGAAAGGTGATTCTTTGTTTCCAATCTCGAACACAGAGGTTAGCTATTACTGCAATCAGAACAGTGATGAAGGTTAGGGGTGCTGGTCTCATTTTTGCTCAGTTTCCTAGCAAGGATGTTTCTTTGACCTCAGGTAGTCTACCATGTGTCCAAGTTGACTTTGCAATTGGCACATATCTGCTAACTTACATGGGAGCAACCAGGTATTTTCTAGTATGAGTAACTTTTCTTCGTGCAGAATCTGTACCACTTGGAAATAAAAATAAAGAGAGCATCGGGGTTTTCTTGCCTTTAGCTGTTGGCCCTCCTTATCATATCATTCCTCATAGAAGCCATAATTACATTTCCCTTCTATATTGGATCCGTGAACTTCCCTTTCATTTTTAATGTAAGCACTCATATGAATCTAAAGATGCTGCAAAGCCATAGTTTTGGGACGGTGAACTCATTTAACATTATGGAGTGTCTGGTGTAATATATATTTCTTCACATTTTTTGCATTACTTTGCAAATTTCCATCTCCATAAACACCATGCATGTTGTAAGCTTTATTCATATTTCTTACAAAGGCTTAACTACCATCGTTTTGTGTTAATAATAATGATCTGTGTGACTTTATTTTGAGGAGGACTAAGAAAAATGCCCTAACCGTGCCACAGAAATCCCGTAGTCAAGTTCAATCCAACGAAAACACAAGTGGGACAACAAATATCTCCAGAAGTGGCATTCTTCTCTTCCCGAGGACCCAATTCTCTCTCTCCTTCCATATTGAAGGTATTAAAACTGTGATATAATTTTCATTGATTTTTTTAAAGACTTTAGGACTAACATATTCGAATGTGTTGTGCAGCCTGATATTACTGCTCCTGGTGTTAATATTTTAGCATCCTGGTCTCCTGCTCGTTCCCTATCCCAATCTCCAGATACCTTCCAAATTGAATCAGGAACTTCCATGTCTTGTCCCCACATATCTGGTATTGTTGCTCTGCTTAAAGCTATCTATCCAACATGGAGTCCTGCTGCAATAAAATCTGCCCTGGTTACAACAGGTGAGAAACTAGATTTCATGGAATTTACTGCATTCAAGAAACTTTGTAACTTCATAGACAAATAATTTTCCTTCTCTTTACAGCTTCTCTAGAGGATGAATATGCTCAGAGTATTGTGGCTGAGGGAGCTCCTCACAAGCAGGCTGATCCATTTGATTATGGTGGCGGTCATGTAGATCCTAACAAAGCCATATCCCCAGGTCTCATATATGATATAGAATCCTCGGATTACATCCATTTTCTTTGCTCCATGGGCTATAACAACACAGCCATCAGCTTAGTGGCTGGGACTAAAATCACATGCCAAAAATCGACCAAATTCATTGTAAATCTTAACCTGCCTTCCATCACCATTCATGAGCTGAAGCAGAGGATGACAATATCAAGAAGGGTCACAAATGTCGGTCCGGTTAATTCTGTCTACTTTGCTCGTGTTCAAGCACCAGCCGGTGTGTCTGTGAAAGTTAAGCCATCAGTTTTGTCATTCAATTCTACTGTAAAGAAGCTGCAGTTCAAAGTTATCTTTTGTTCCCTACTAAGAGTTCAAGGAAGATTCTCTTTCGGAAATCTGTTCTGGGAAGATGGTTTGCATGTAGTGAGAATACCACTCGTAGTTCGAACTGTCCTTGATGATCTTTATGCAGACACATGATGAATTTCCATTTTTGTTTAAATATCTGATCTAGACCATGCATAATTGTAATTTTAAATGTATCCCTATGAATCAATGGTTTATGGTTATAAATTATGTATCGCCTGTTGCTACATTCCTCTAAATCCGTTACCCCACCCTCGCTCAACACTTGTGCTAAAATCTTTTCGTGAACAAGAATCGAACTCTAACCGTCAGTATATAGGGGACAAAATGCTAGAGGAAGACCAGAGAGAAAACAAAAATAAGGATATGAAGTATGATGAACAAAGAAATCATAGTACTGCTTCTTCAGTAGAAAAGATGGAGTAAATGGGCAATAACCATAGGAAAATCAGAAGTCCAAAAAAGAGAGAGAGAAGGGAAAGGAGTGCTGAAGCAAGAAATGCTCTGTTGTGTTTTGTCCACCTTTTGTCTTTCTCTGATAAATATTTTTCTCTTTCTCTTGTCTTTTTTTATTTATTTATTTATGTCGACATGATATTCTTGATAGCGAGAGAAGCACAATGAGGAAATGAAAGGAATAAAAAGTCAAGGCATAATAGTCTATTCATTCCAAAAATAAATACAAAAAATTAAAAGATCTCTCTAGACTAGCTGATCATGAAACTCTATTTTTCGTATCAAAAAAAGAATTTGGAAGTCTATTTTTCTATAGTAAAAGATGCTATTGTTGTACAACGCATAGCAGGAGCATTTTCCTAGTCTCTTTTTTCGGATTTTAGTCTTTTATAGTATTTTTAGATCATGGAGAAAAAAATTGTTTGAATGGATCCCGAGCTTCTACATTTAGCGACTACGCATTTACCCGCATTTCGCAAGATCTGAACCATTCTAATAATTTAACGACTCTTGATATGTGATGCAGACCGCTTAACACTTACCTACATGGACCGTTGGGATCGCATTCATGCATGAGGATTGTCTTAATAACCTATTCTAAATTGTCTTTTCACATATGGGAATTATTTTAGTTCATGAATAAGGTTATGGAGAGTCTTTTCATCTTTGTGAGTTATAGGAAGATTTAATGTGAAGTTATCATTAGGAGGGAAGTTGGGATAGGAAAGGTTTAGGAGAGTTATAAGGAGTTATCTCATCATAATTGTCTAATCTTATCTTATCTCATCTTATGGGGAGTTTTATCTCATCGTAATTGAGAGGCTCCTATAAATAATGCATGAAATTATAAGGAAATGAGCAGTTTGTGAATCATTTTATGAATAAAATTTTGAGAAGAACTTTCTCTTTTCTATCAACTTGGTATTCCATGGGAATCAAAAAGGCATAGAGCCCTTTGTTCTTGGCTATTCTCATTCAAGAGAATCAACAAGGATTAAAGGTTATTTGTTTTATTTCTCTGCCCACTATGCACGTTGTCAATATGACATGCATCTATTTAATTAACTAACTACAACTTAACACTGTTAAGTTTAAAAGAATTATTAAAACAAAATAAAACAAAACAATAAAGAAAAAATTAAAAACCTAGCAACCATCATCCTACCTACCTGAACCCGCGACTGCCATCCCACCCCTGATTCCTCTCCACCGTCCACAAATCTCTCCCTCTCTTCCATAAATGTGCATCATAGTAGCTATGGTTTTTTCTTATTGTAGGTTTATCTTTGTATCATAGTTAAATACCTGACCCCGACTGCTATCATATCAAAAATATAAGAGAGAGAGAGAGAGAGAGAGAGAGAGAGAGAGAGAGAGAGAGAGAGAGAGAGAGAGAGAGGGAAAATAGGAGAGGAGGTTGGTTGTGAGGAGGGAAGGGGGTTGCCGTGACTGGGGTGGGTTGGGGTGGGGTGGGGTGTGTCATGAGTGGCTGATAGGTTTATGGTTTTTTCTTTATTGTTTTGTTTTCTTTATTTTAATTTATTTAGACTTAATGGTGTTAAGTAGGAATTATATGAATGGGTATCAAAATTCAAAAATTGACATGTCATATTTTGAGTCATAAGATTATTAGAATGGTTTAAATCTTGCGAAATGCGGGTAAATGCAGTCACTTAAATGTAGAGGCTCGGGTTGTATGAAGTACGAGATTTAGCCTTAAGTTTCTTTTATTATTGTTAATAGACAAGACACACAAAGCTCAAGTGATTAAGAGTCGTTACTTGCAACTAAGGTTCTGTATTCGAATCCCCACCCCTAATATCACTTGTAATTTTTTAAAAAAAAATAATTTAGTTTATTCGTAGTCATGGTGACTCTTTTCATCTTTAATCAATTATAGTTATAAATATAGAGGCTCGACAATATAAGGTGTGGCCACTTACGTGTTTATTACACAAAGCAAAAAATACATTTTGAGTACAAGTTGGGTTAACATCACAAAAAATTGGGTTATTATGTAATCAATAGATAGCTGATGGGGGTTTAAATATGTAGGCAATTGTCTCGTAGATTATATTTCGATTAATTTAGATTATTACTTGTATTTAAAAAAATCACATCACTTGACGGAACAATGTTGTTGTGTCGTACAAATTTTCAAAGGAAGTGTAGGGCACGATGGGTCTTCTTCTTCGCCATCTTACACCTCGAACGTCATTATCACTCCCCCGGTGCACCTTGGAACACCTCCCACCGTGTTGCGTTCGCCAAAGGGTGTAACTTGCTAAACAACAACTAGCACCTTGAGGTGATTCTTGGACGCCTCTCTTAATCTTGATAGGTCATGTAATAGCATACTTAACTTAATTCAACATCTTACTCATGTGTATGCATTAGTGTTATCATCTCCAATTCAATGTAATCTAATACGGTACAATTATATCCAATAGAATTTCAGTCACCAAACATAACCATAGTGCTATTTACGAGTCTTCCCCCACAACACAAGAATCCAAAAGGGCCAGCAAGAAGTCAAGGAGGCCATGGTGCGACATGCTTTTTAACACGTGTTTGACAACTTGGAGCACTCAGCTTTGAAATTTCCAAATTGAAAACCAAATCTGGAAGCCACCCCCAAAACGCATGCCACTTTTGCTTTTGAGAATCCCTGTGTTTCCACTCTAAACCCTGTTTTCCACCTTGACCAAAAAAAAAAACCCTGTTTTCCACTGTAAGCAATCAAAAACTATTCAAAAATATCACTCTCGGAAACGCGTGGGTCAGATTACTTATTACTAATCATCAATCAATTATCATTAGGCCTCCCTCAAATTAGAAAATATTAGGCGCGGGAAATACGTTGCAGGTTAACCAGAAAACGTGGCGTGATTAACGCGTACAAGCAAACCAAGCCATCGCAATCCCAATCTCGTAATAAACTGTGAGTCCAGGGGCGAATGTTGAGGGTAAAAATGCCACCCACACACAAACAACCAACGATTGGCGGTTTCCTGGGTGGTTCGTTTTGTTTTGAACCATTCTAGCGCCAAAAATCCCCACAACCCATTGTCACCAATCAACGCAACACCAACCGCTCATTCAAACATTCAAATATCTTGCTTCTTGATTGGTCTTGTTTGCAAATTGTCAACAATAACATTCAAAATATAGATTATTTGAATAGCTAATTTTGATTCTTATTATTCGAAAAATTGTGAACATACAACTTCTAACCTAAGGCCCCGTTTGGTTCACGGAATGGATTTGAGGGGAAATCAATTCCCATGTCATTTCCCAAGTAATGGGAATGAAAGATTCCTTTCCCACGTTTGGTAATGTTGGGAAAGTAATCGGGAGATTTCACTTTGTTTCCTTTCCCATGTTTGTTTTGAGTAGGAATGGAAAACAAAATTTGTATAATTTTCCAATTATACCCATATTAAATCAAATAAAAAAAGAATGCATTTAATGATACGTTGTAATTATAAATTGTTCATAGGGACAAAATAGTCATGAAAATTGTGCATTGAATGTTGGCACATTTTCCCAAACTTTCCCATGAGGAGGGAAAACAAAACCCAAGTTAAGAGGGGGGCATCACTTTCCCCCCTACTTTCCCATGTGCCAGGAATCCGTTTCCCATTCCCGGACTTACCAAACATGGGAAAGCAAGTGAATTCCCATTCTCATGCCTCCTTTCCCATGAACCAAACGGCCCCTAAGAGCCCTGAGTTCGAACACTAATAGAAAAGCCTTGTGATTTACGATTGATTACACAAATACCTATTCAATCATTATCTTAAGCTCTGGTTTTCGATGAGAAAGTGGACCATGAAACTCATTCTTACCATCAAAAGTCAATTCCACACCCATAATACATATTACTATGGTAAACAAAATAATTGGCAACAATATTTGTATCATGTCATTATTACCGGAGTTCGTGGGAATTAGAAAGAAGTTCAAAAACCATTTGTAATTAAGAATAGTTAAAAGAAAGTTATATGCTATTCAATACACACATTCTGGCATGTTTACTTATCAGTAATGGGTATCAGAATGATTCCAATTCCTTATTCCTCAATGTTTACTAACATATGGGTATTTGAATGATTCAAATCCTTACTTCCCCTAAGTTTACTTACACATGCGAAATAAAAAAAATTATGGAAGGTCCATAGTAAAATTTGTTATCAAACACCCTTAAAATTAAGAATCAGATCAACAAGGAGGAGTAGCTGATCCGATTCCAAATTCTTATCCAAATTTTCCGATTCATGACTTTTCTCATTCATTCTAAGTAAATACGTTAGAGAGCATATCAAATACTCAATATCGGTATAATGACGTGGTATGACGGTCCACATTTGATGTCATTTTTTAACTTTATAAGATTTTGGGCTCGTTGGAGAAGTTGGAAGGGATGGAAGCTTGAAGTTGAGATGTGACTAGCCAATGCCATGAAGGTCACGGCCTCACACAGTTCATATAGGTCATAGTCAAACCCTACTAGAATTTGTTCATGGGGAGGGACTTGGTCCGAATAGGCCAAGCATGCCATTGCCAACCCTTTGAGACCTAGAATAGTCAGCCACCCAGCCACCCCCACCAAATGTCACACGCATGCCAAAATCACCCCAACTCATTATTATTTTAAATTTGTACTAAATTTACAAAAAATAAAATAAAATAAATAAATACAGGCAGACACTGAAAGAGATAGATAAAAACAAACACAAAACCAATAACTCAGCACTTGCTTTGCCCACAACACCAGCCTTTATTTCAGTGTTTTTTAACCCAACAAACTCTCTCTCTCTCTGACCCCATCATCTTCCACAGTTTCCATCTTCCTCTACTCCTTTTCCTCCTCTATCTTCTTTCTTTCATCTTATCAGGTACTCCCTTTTAAAATAATGAACTAATATAATTATAAAACTGCAGTAAATTAAACCCATGTAGAACTAAAGCAGAGCAAACTACACGTTTAATTTATTCTTTATATATTTCTTTGGGTTAAATTTTGATGATTGAGGTTTTGGGTTTGTAGAAATGGAGCTCTGCATGGAAGCAAAGGCTTTGAAATCAAGTTTACGCAGAGAACTGGCCTTGAAGTCGACCCAGCAAGCTTTTATTGATGAGTTTTGGTGCGCCACTGGAATTTCTGGTGTACCCAGTGAAGATTTTTCAGTGGACGACCTTCTCGACCTCTCTAATGGCGAATTCGAAGATGGGTCTGTTGAAGAAGAAGAAGAAGAAAAGGACTCAGTTTCTGTGGATGATGAAAGTTCCAATTCAAGCAACTTTGTCTCTGCTGACTCTGAGTCTGCTCTGGCCAGCCAACTCTTAGTCCCGGTAACAAGCTTTGAAGTAACAATTTTTGCGAGAATTTTCTGTTAAATTAAGAAATTATTTGAAATTAATTTATGGGTTTTTATGGGTTTTACAGGATGATGATTTAGCAGGGCTTGAATGGGTTTCTCACTTTGTGGATGATTCTCTGTTAGACCTCTCTCTGCTTCACCCAGTCGGTACCCAAAAACCGGAGGCTCTTGCCTTGAACCCGTCTGAACCGGAGGCCAAGCCGGTTCAATCAAGACCCACATGGTTTCCTTCGCAAGTTCCAGTGAAACCCAGGACCAAGCGTTGCAGAGCGGCCAGTCGAGTTTGGTCGTACCCGTCTTCGTCTTCACCATCGTCGTCGTCTTCTTGTTCTTCTGGGTTTTCATTTTCAACGCCTTGTCCTATCTTCAACAACCCGGTTCACACCACCGACGTGTTTGTCGGTGAACCGGCCACCAAGAAACAGAAGAAGAAACCGGCGGTTCAAACCGGGGTCGACGGTTCAGTCGGGGTACAGTTTCAGAGGAGGTGTAGTCATTGCCATGTTCAAAAGACCCCACAATGGAGAACCGGTCCGCTTGGTGCCAAAACTCTATGTAATGCGTGCGGGGTCCGGTTCAAGTCTGGTCGGCTTTTTCCGGAGTATAGACCCGCATGCAGTCCGACTTTTTCTGGTGACGTCCACTCAAATAGTCACCGCAAAGTGTTGGAGATGAGGAAGAGAAAAGAGGCGGGCGGACCCGAGCCTGGGTTGAACCGAGTGATTCCAAGTTTTTGAGGGTTTAGAACTAGATAAAGCGAACTTAAACCCGGTTGAACCGGTTTTGTGTTGTACATTTTTGTGGTCGTAGTGCAGTGGTAGGCTCTTAGGGAGCTTCTAGTCTTTAGCCTCAGTTTTAGGCCTTTAGCTTTATACTTTTTCTTTTTCCTTTAATTATTTGGGTGATGTTATGAATGTGTTTTGCAGGTCTAAATTCTAATGGAGGGAGGGAGAGATAGATATAGATATTAGGACTGAGTGACAGGAGGTTTTGTTTTGTAGGTCTGTTTTAGAGTTTAATGGAGTCTTTGGACCTTTTCATTTGTTCTTCTTTTAATTTCATTTCGACAAGGCTTTGAAATGTTCAAACCTAAGAAGTGGTTCAGCGGTTTTTTATGGATGTTGAAACTTCAATCTTGAAAGGCCCACATGAGAGACAGAGAATGCTGAGCTGGTGAAACCGGGGGGAAAAATATAATTGTGTAGGTCAATCATGTGGCTGGCATGTTTGGTAAAAAACAAAATCATATGGCATGACTCATCGTTTAAAAAATTATTGTACGTCACATATTTGATTATATTTGACATATGTCCTCCCTCAAAGCAAAAGAACTTATATGAAACGGAAATAATACTATTTTGCTATCTCCGACTAATAACACAATGACACGTGGACAAATTATCCTACAGGTCATTGCGTTATTGGTTGGAGATAGCCAAAAGTGTTATTCCCGTTGCATGAGAGTTTCTCTCCACTTAAAGAGATAAATTTTGTGACAAACGCTCTAGACGCTTATGGTCATATGATTAACTCGTTCCATATTTGGAGGGTTGTCCGACAACACTCTCATTTTTTCAAAAAGAAAAAAAAAAAAAAAACATCTGTGTTACGGCACGGCAGATGCACTTGCACTTGCCACATATGCTAAGTAAAAGATATTAAGAAGAAATTTCATCCTTAAAGCAACAAGTGAGAAGATTAGACCTAAAAGATATTAAGAAGAAATTTCATCCTTAAAGCAATAAGTGAGAAGATTAGACCTAAAAGATATTAAGAAGAAATTTCATCCTTAAAGCAATAAGTGAGAAGATTAGGTCTAGGAGTGAAACTCATCAGTTGTATTATTTTTGTAAAGAGATTTAGAGCTTAACGTATCCTATCTATTCCACTATTTTTCTGAAAAGATACTTGACTTTAGGGGTCGTGTCACTTGTGTGGTTCCACTTGAATTCAAACCAATCAAACATTAAGCAATGCAGTTTGCTTTGGTTTAAGGGCATGTTTACGTAACTAGAATGGAAATTGGTAGAATAGGAGTCATTATCATTTCGAATGACTCCTTTGTTTATTTACACGGGTGGAATGAACAGTAATGTGGGGCTCACAATAAATCTCATTTCTGATTCCTGATATTGAAGAGATTTGATTCCATAAAAGGAGAGGTGGAATTGGAGAAGGGTGAAAGGAAATGAAGTTTTTCATGCAAAAAATACCCTCACAAATCTTTTTTTTTTCATATGAAAAATTGTAGTGGTCTTTGGAAAGAAAAACATATTTTGTTCAAGGGAATTTTCGTAATCAAATTTTTTTTTCATTCCAATTCATTATGGACAGTAAACATTTTAATGGGAGAATGAACTCTAGTTTCATTCCGATTCCTGACAGTTAGTAAACAATTGGAATGCATGCCTTCGATTCTTAGTTAACCCAATTCCTGCTTAACACGATTCATGGTTACTCCAATTCCTACTTATCCCGATTTCTAATTAGTAAACATGCCATAAGTAAAATGAAAGGATTAATCAAAGCAAACCAAATCATTGTTGGATGGCTTGGTTTAAGCGATTTGGCTAAGCTCAAAACTCTCTCTTTTTAGTGGCTAAGGTCAATATAGAGAGCTTTAGTTGAGGAATTCCTCAAATAGGGACACCCTTGTAGGGCCCACTATGCATTGTATTTCAATGATCCAAACAATCTAGTTTTTACATATTCCTTCAAAGATCAACTCAGGGAAAAATCACTTGAATCCAAAACCATTTGACCACTCAATTAGATGGTTGTTATTATAGTCTTTTCTTGAAGCAAAGTGTTCGTCTATTTTGTTGGTCCCAACTGCCTTAATGATTTTCACTTTGCTTGATTTTTTGCTAGGATAATCTATGAATGAAGACTTGAAAATTAGACGTTTTGGATTGTTGAATTTTTTTTTTGTCAGGTACCCTAAAGGGTTTTATTTGAGAGATCCCTCAATGACTATATATATATATATATATATATATGGGTCTCTAGTCTGGACATCTGTATAGCTTTTAATATGCAGATGTGATGCTTTAACCAGTTTTCTTGCATCCAACTACTTGTTTAGATAACTCACATCTTACATTAAGATGAAACAACACAGTGGAACACCAATTACAAAGGCAACTGGCATTAGGGGTGGGTGCAATCCGGTTCTGTTTGGTTTTCATCTCACATCAGAATCGGAATGGGTACTATTTAATCAGTGCGGTTCGGTTTGATTTTTGTGAATTTTTTTTATGAAACCAGCTAGTCCAATTTAAACCAGTTCCGGTGCGGTTTTCGATTTTTCCGATTTTTGGTTATGGTATAGGATATTTTGGAACATATCCATACACATATCATATAAGTGTCGATAATATCATAAAATAACGACGTCGATAATTTCTCTCACACTTCAACAACATTTGGCCAAAATATCACTATAATATCGAGATGATGAAGACAATGAAAAATTTGAAAAGTTAATTACACTAACACCCCCTAAGGTTTCTTGTGTTTCCACAAACCCTCAGGTCTCAAAAATTACACGAACACCTTTTGAGGTTTTAGTTTGTTTTCACAAAACCCCATTTTCGTTGATTGTTTGTCCAAAAATTGATGATTTCATTGAAGAAAAAAAACTTATGCAAATGACAAAATTAACCTCAATGAAGTATATGCAATCTAATCTTAAAGGCCAACTTTGTCATTTAGAGAATCATTTTGTATAAATTCATCAATCTTCGGATCAAAAATCAATGAAAAGGGGTTTTTTTTAAAACAATTTAAAACCTCAAGGGGGGTTCTTGTAATTTCTAAAACCTCAAGGAGTTTTGTGAAAAAGCCGACAACCTCATGAGGTGTTAGTGTAAATAACTCAAATTTGAACATTTAGGAACTCTATGTGGTACTAAGTTACTCATGTATCTTACCATGTGTTGGCACTAAAACTTGAACAGATAGAGATGAGTGCAACTTACAAGTGATGTAGACGATCTAGGAGATCGATTGAGTGATAGATGGAGATTCTTCCTGTCTTCGGATGCTGATCCTGAATAGAAGGAAGCTAAGACTCGAGAGGTCTATGGAACCGGTGTGGAACCAGCCTAAGACCCTCCGATGCCAAAGTAAGATTGTTTTCTATGAGCTTTTGCTGTTGACAATATAATAGTATAAAAGTCAAGCTGAAAAGTCTTACCCCTGTATTGTAGTGAAGGGGGCTATTTATAAAGGGAGTTTTGGATGCTCTTAGTACTCACTTTCGATGTGGGACTCGTGGGAGGGCCCTGTGAGGTCGACACGAGTCCTTAGATATACCGAATGTGCACTGTGTTGGGCCTGTGGCGGCTGTTTGCTGCTTTGAGACAGTACCATCGGTAGCCGATGCCGATTGTTCGAGGCCTTGGGTGCTTGGGTGAGTTTAAGAGATCCACGTGTCGTTGAATGAGTGGAGGGTCAGATATGGTACAAACACCATGCAATGTATAAAGTGTAAAATATTGTAGTAAATCATTATAAATAAATAATTATGGTGTGTTTAATCTTCTTTCATTAATTACTATATATTTTCTACACTCGCAGTGTCTATCAGCTCGCTATATAATCAACTTAAATCAGTTAAACTCATCATGCACTGCATTTCCTTTAAATTTTTTGTGACAAAGTAATAGATAATTGACTCAATAAACATCATCCAAAGTTTCATGAAATTTTTTCAAGTTTTTCTTACAATTTCCGTGGTTTTTATTCAATTTTTATCGATATCAATAATATCTCAATATTTCCATCGAAATTTCCATGTTTTTAGACTACCGATATTTCCGAAACCATCAATATTTTAGACCTTGGTTAAATCAAACGCATTGAATATTTCTTACTTGTTATGACCTTATGAAGCCAAATCGTCAACTTGACAATCTTAACAATTTCAAACACACAAGGCCAACATTGCATCCCACTGTTCTAATTTCTAAATCTCTAAGTTCCTACCAATATTCAACATTCATAAAAGAAACAAACAATCTGATTATACTAAAGGTTAATACGCTGAAAGAAACATCATAATAAATGATAATAGCCAATAAAAAGTGCCAAGTGCCATAAAAAGGGACACCGGAGCAATTAAACTTAAAATTCATATAGGCAATTTGGTTTGATTAATACGATTTTCGTATAGAACAAACCGAATCAAACCAAACTAATTACTATTTAGTTCAATTTGCTCCAAAATTACACTTTTTTGAGTGTTAAAACTGAACCAAACTAGTTAATACATTGGTTAACTAATTGTCAGAGCAAAGAGATCTTAATGCCCAATGGGACTTCAATGGAAAACTTAGTGGCCCACCACCCTTTTTGGTGATTTCGTTACCCATATCTTGGGGTTCTTGATGTGCCACTGCCAAGGGTGGGGTATATGACGAAGAAATCATGATTGGGGTATTGCTCTACACGACACCATGAATGAAACCACAAAATTCCTAAGAAAGAAAAGCCCAAACTATATATGGTCAAACTAAACAAAAGGTTATGTTAATAGAGCCAATCGTTGCTGCTAGTAATTGTATAGGGAAACCCTCTGCACGATGATACCAAGATATCAAAAGCTATCAAGGAAAACTAGCAACTAGAAAAATAGACAACCCAGCAAACACACTATAAGCAGTTCTCCTCAATTAGGGGAGAAGGGCATCCATACCATGCTTTTAATTATGGTGAATTTTTGTCGAGATCCACATTTGTGCCCCGAGTCACATGGTATAATTCACCGGATTGGCTTCGATACCATTTGTCACGATCCAGAAAAGCGCACGCAACCTCGGTGCTATATTTCAAAAGGACTAGTTACTAATGAGATACCCTGCAACCCATTAGCTTGCCGAATTAAGGGATAATGATCCAACATTGACACCTAGTGGGGATTGAGTGCATTTTTGCTCATCACTTTAATCATAGGTGTATCCTCACCACCATCCTCAATGCTTGACACGTGTCCATAGACATAACCATAGTTAACTTTTGCTTTGTATTTATGGAATCATTATTATACATATGGACACGTGTCAAGCATTGAGGATGGTGGTGAGAGTACACCTATGGTTAAAGTGATGAGCAAAAATGCTCCCAGTGGGGGTTAGGAGTTCCATTTAGCATAAAGTCCAATCATGTGTTGACACCTGGCCTAGTCGCATCTTTTGAAATTTATAGGATTAATGGCTAAAACTAGAAAGTGAGACAACAGTAGCCATTAAAAAAAAGAAAGTAAAATAGTAATTTCAGAAGGAAAAAAAAAACATTTTGTTTTATAAAATAAATATACGCGGCCTTTGCTAACTGTACTAGACTTGACCTTTTTTTGCTTTTTTTTTGGTTCAAAGTACTAGACTTGACTTGGGCAAGGCCCTAACGCAAAGACGTACTGGACCAAAGACCGAGAAGAAGAGATGTAAACGCAAGACTTGTGCTTTTCGCGCACGCAACCGCAAAAAAAAAAAAACGAACGCATAATAAAACGCCACCCATCCAACCACGTTTTTTCGCCTCCTCTCTCACTTCAAATACTTTACCCAAACAAAACATTTCAACAAGCTTTCTCTGTAAATCGAAAACAAATACATGGCGCTCTGCAAGCGCGTGCTTCAAACCGGTGCCGATTCCGCGTTTCTCTTCGCCAGCTTCCGACGAAACCTCTACTCGCCTTCTTCGACGGGCAACAATGGATATGGGCTCTTCAGCAGGCAGATTTCGGGACTGGTCAAACCGAATGGGAATCGCGCGTTTCTCGTGGACACGTTGGCTCTGGTCAGGGGTTTAGAGGCCAAAGGCGTGCCGACGAAGCAGGCGGAGGCGATCACAGCTGCGATCACTGAAGTTCTGAACGATAGCTTGGAGAATGTGGCTCATGCTTTTGTTTCCAAAGCGGAAATGCAGAAGGTAAAACTGTTCTCCAACTGTTTGTTGATTTGCTTCAATGAAGTTTTAGCTGCGGTGTTAGTTTAGAAGTTGCACGCATTATGTTCGATGTTTTTACGGCGAATCTTGTTGTAGTTTTGATGCGTTTTCTTTGGTGTTTGTAGGCTGGAATGCTACAAGAATCAAACCTGTCCAAGTTTAAGTCTGAAGTAAAAAGCTCACAGGTTCTAACAGATTTCTCCATCCTTCTTTCTTAAAAGTTATTCTTTTGGTTTAGTCTTTAATGAAATTTGTTGTCATTAGCTTAGTCGTTTTCTGCCACAATTTTTTTTTATTTACTCCTTAATGCAATCTCAGTGTGGGGTAGGGGGTTTTGGTGGGCTTGATATTAACATGTGACAAAATCACGTTGAGGATTGTTGACCACGATCAGCTTGGGCTTGTTTTGCCTTTCACATCATTGCACAAAACTAAATGTACAGATGCATGCATGTCATCCAAAACCGTAAGTCAAGGGGAAAATACTGACCGGTTTCTATTTTTGGATGGTTAACCTAGAAACAAAAGCAAAACATATGGTGGTCATTTCGTAGGTAGATTTGAAGGTGGCCTGATGGAAGGCTGTGTCAAGGATGAAAATATCGGCCGATATCCCGATATATCCCTTTTTTTAGGTGGCGATACAGATACAAGGGGGTAAGCTTATTTCTTCCCCCTTCTCGACGATATATCCCCGATAACCCCTGATATTCTCGATATTTACCGATATTTCCCGATATTTCCCGATACCAGACAAATAACCCAGATATATGTCCTCAGTTTTGAAAGTAATCATAGGTACCAGCCACTAAATCAATGTCAAAAACCAAGCTCTAATACTTAGTAGCTTCTCCTTTCTTCTCTCCTCAGTCATTTCAGCAATTTTTGGCTCTTCCCCTCCTCTCTCTGGTTGCTCGGTTTCTTGTGTGTTTGATTTTATTTTTCGCCTAATCTTCTATCTCTCATTTCCTTTATCATTAAGTCTAACTCTTGTAATATAATGTTGGGTTATGCATTAATCAGTTGGGTAGGGTTATGTTTGAATAATGTTGTCTTTGTTGTGTTAAGTCTAATTGTATTTATTTTCAGGATTTTCATCGCACATTATATACACATAGATTTCATCATATGCATATCTATGAAAGTTTCAATACGTTCAATACATTCATTGGTAATGTGCTTAATATCTATGAAAGTTTCACTTCAAAATTCCATGTTTTTAAGCCAATATCTGTCTTTTTTGTCGATTTTCCCCGATACCTAAAATGACATCGATATATCCCCCGAAATATCCGTAAATTGAAGGCCCGATAATATCTGTATCGCCGATATTTTCATCCTTGGGCTGTGTTGACTTGAGTTTGTTAGGGAGAATTGAAAATATGGAAATTAGCAAGTGTTTTCACAGCAGGATTTGCAGGGGACAGGTTTGATCCCCAACGTGCTGTCACCTTTCGTTGCATAATCAGAAAATTGACCTGCTTCTTCCAAGGGTTGACTAAACTAATCAATATTCTCATGAAGGTTTCTATCGTGAAATGCTAAATGAAGTGCATTTCTTGCTTCATAATAAATCAAGGAATTCATTTTGGAAAACTGACTTGATATGCTTGCATAGATGAGGAAGTAGTTGAGATGCCATTCACATTTCTAATTTGAACTTCCAGTTCAACAACAAAATCCCTTCAAGAGACTAAGGATCTTAAATCTGTAAACATTCGTGCCATATGTTTTTCCAGATCTGGAAAATGCTCATTCAAGCACCTTTCCACTTCAAATGAGTTGAATAAGTCCATGCATTGCTTTTCTCAACGTATTTATATCTTATGTTCACATTCAGTACTAGATGCATGTGATGGTTTTAGGATTCTGGTAAACACTTTTGATGAAGCATCATATTCTGAGTACTCCTTTATATAAGACCAAAATAAATAATCATTAATAGTAGTACATTCTTAATAGTACTTTACATGGGACCAATATCAGTGTGTTGATTCTAATTAACCCACAACTTGACATAGGAGCACCATTTTTCGATGTTGCAACGTGAGACTGAAAAACTTCGGGGTGACATAGAGAAGATGCGTAGTGAATTGAGGTATGTCTTATGATGTATAACGTTTGTGGTTTCTACCATCAGGTGGCATATTGGCTCTTAACTTATTTTTTTCAATATTTTATTGTGTTATGTTCTGAGCTCAAATATTTTATTTCCTGAAACAGATACGAGATTGACAAGGTTACAGCTGGGCAACGCTTGGATCTAAATCTTGAAAGAGGGTAAGCAAACGTTTGTTTTTCTCTGTACTATTGTATCTATAATCTTCAGGAGTGGTTTTTTTTGGTTCTTGATACTGTTATAATTAGTACTGATGCCTGAGTGCAGGCGCATACGCGATGAGCTAGCCAATCAAAATGCAGAAACCACCAATCTCACAAACAAACTTGACCGAGTGAGCACCATTACTGCACTGGAAGTTTTCTGGTTTGCATCAATTGATTATAACATTGAATTTTACTTAAACTTTGTTTGAACCTTGTTTACAGGAAATTCATACATTAAGAGCTCAGTTGGAAGCTGCAAAGTACGATGTGATCAAATATTGCATAGGAACCCTTGTCTCCATATCTGCAGTCGGTCTCGCTGTACTTCGTATTTTGTTGTAGGATTGTAGCTACATTGATGGTCAAATGTGACAGAGAAACTCAAAGGTCACTATTCTTTTCATGGCAAGGTGATGCTAGATCCGTTACAGGGTTATAGCTACTCTGGTCATGTCAATTTGATGCTAGAACAATCAGTTAAATGAATGGAAATGTGTTTCGTCCAAAAAAAAAAAAAAAAAAAAGAATGGAAATGTGAGATTGTGAAAAGCCAAATCACAGTTGGCCTTGTTTTCTTTCCCCTTTGCCATATTTGAGAGGCAAACGAGGAAATAAATGATACAGTCCGCAATCACTCTTATTTGTGAGGATACTCTACTTCTGAAATCTTAGTTTAGTTCTTACAGGGAAAGCACTACAAGGAAAAGCACTTTCAGCTGCAAAACTGTTGGTCGCCTGTTGTTGCGTATCCCTAAACACTTGTATCAGCAATGTATGATGTGGCTGGAGGTATTGTAACTTTGGCCACCTTTTCATTCATTTTTCCAAATCAGAATTTGCTATTTGCTTTGTTAAAAATTTCCAACATTGTTTTGATTAAGTAAATTTTTTAATTTTTAATTTTGGAACAATGCTCTTCTCGGATCACTCAATGAAGCTCATTTAGTTTAGTATATCTCTTCAATATGTATTGACTTGCTATGTTAGTGAAATTCTTTGAGTCAACATGTTATTGGATGTCCCTATTGCAGCTGCTAGTCCTAGTCTGAGTAGGACAATTGTTGATTTTCCCGTAACTCTGATCATGAAATTGGATTAAGATTACAGCAACCCCACAATCGATGATAATCCCCTAAGATTAGCATTTAGAAACTCTAATTCCCAACACAATTGCGATTTAAATTCCCAAAGATTAGCTAAATAAAACCATTAAAAACCTAAATCACATATCATGGTTCTTTGTCTTCAACTCGTCACGACTCTCAATTAATTCCCATGTCTCCTCACGGTTAGCCTAACATCAAAACTACATTTTCAAAATTTTACTAAGTAAGGATACAAAAGTGTTCAAATTGAAACCACATGTATAAGCATGCAATTTTGTGCAAACCTTACATTAGCAAATTCCTATTGACCCTTACAAGATTCAACACCTCTCATAATTGTTAGTACATAATTTTTTTTGGTGCATTTTGCATCCCTTTGTTATTATTATCATTTTTTTTTTTGGCACCTAGTAGTTTCTTTTAATCGAAGGAGGGATTTGAATGTGAACCCTCTTCTAACATTGAGATATAAAAGAATTATGTTTGACCAATTTTTGGCTATCTAATTGGTATGCATGAGTTAATTTTCTTATGAAATTTATCATATGATATGCAAATAATAAAATTTGCATGGATCCCAGAGTCTCCACTGTTGAAGAACATAAGTTCCACGTCGAGAACTTAACTAAATAAAATATAATATATAATGAATGGTTCCACTACTAATATCACTGAAGCCTTTTATCAAAGCCGGTCCATTGATTTTGGAGGCCCTATGCAAATATGGATGTCGAGGCCCTACATATACAAGTAGAAAAAAAAAAATTAATCCATATAGAAACAAAATTTCCTGACACGGGAAGAACACCTTCGAAAGGAGCTTCCCAGAAACATTTCTTTAGTCCCTCTTCCAAATACAGAGCTGATAAATTGATTTTCCAATTTCAATGGTTGGTGAATTGTCATGTGAATGAGGGAGGAAGAAAAGAACTCTGATTTTGGGGAAAGGGCTAAAGCTTGGGTTTTTACAATCCAAATTTTTATGGAAGAGGTTGGTACTGAAGAGAAAGGGTTTTATTCCGATGGAGGAGAGTGAGAGAGACTTACTGAAAGAGAAAAGAATGATTAGAATGGTTTTGCAGCATGAGATTTGGGAAGAGGAAAACACAGGTTTCAGACCATAATAAATAAATAAAAGAAGAGTTGCAGCGTGAGAGTTGGGAAGAGGAAAACGAATTAATATTCAATTCAATTTTGGTTTTGGTTTTGGGGCCTCTGCATGTGGCGTTGTGGGGTGATATTTAATATTTCATTTTCATTTTCATCTTCTAGTTAATTTAATACTGACTTGGAAAAATTTGGAGGCTCTTAAATTTAGGAGGCCCTGTGCGGTCGCACAATCCATGGGCCGCCTCTGCCTTTTATGATAAAACTCCACACCTACTAGATGTTAAAGGTAATTAAGTTGGGGACAATATCGATATTCTTAGTTGTGGCTGCTGACCCATCTCTGAATTTAACATCAACATCATAAGCAGTCCAGATCACATATTATACATCTGACCTTTTATACAGATAATCTTTTGTATACAAAACAATATAGTAAGTCCCCAGTAATGACTTGCCCCATTAACCCAATCTTCATAAAGGTGGCAGATCACATTTTAATTATATAAGAACCTCATCCTTTTCTTTTCACCTTATAAAATTCATAATTTATATTAACCTCCTCACCAACCCCATTTTCAAGAACACAAACCAAGCCATGGATGATCTCCTCCTTCATCAAGCACTTGAATCCCTGCAATCTTCTCCCATGTTGCTCATTCTTCTTCTTCTACTCATCTTTTTCCTGATTGTTTTGTTCATGTCACGCTCAAAACTCCCGTACCCATCAGCATTGAAAAGGGTCCAATTTCATTCAATTACTACTAACAGACACCTCCCACCCCAACTTTCTTCACATATGATGGCAATTTGAAAATTAGAAGTAAACAAATTAGTGAGAAAAAGGAGACAAAATCGCTAGCTGTTCGAGAGAGAGAGAGAGAGAGAGAGAGAGAGAGAGAGAGAGAGAGAGAGAGAGAGAGAGAGAGAGGTGGCTCTTTTCTTTTTTCTTTAAGTAATGCTACTCTTACTTATCACATTTGTATACCACATTCTCTTACCACCTTATACGGCAAATGAAGTGGACAACCACATCAATTAAAAAGTGTCAATAAATCATAAAAGAAAAGAAAATGTTAAATTAATTTTAATTGATGTGGATATAGGGACAGACATTTAGTTTGGGAAACCTAGGCTATAGCCCAGGTGGCTTCTTTTTTCCAACCAAAAAAATAAAATCCTAGCTCACCCAATTTAAATAACCTAACCTCATCTAGTTCTCCTATAGCCTAGGTGGCTTCTTTTTTCCAACCAAAAAAATGAAATCCTAGCTCACCCAATTTAAATAACCTATCCTCATCTAGTTGGGGTGTGGTGTGGGGGAACTCACACACAACACAACAAAAGAAAATAAAATTAAAAAATAATAATAACTCACACACAGCACGTAGGAAAAAAAAAAAAAAAAAAGAAGCACCACCCTACCCTCACATGTTGAGAAAAAAAAAACGGTCTTGCTCACCTTCAAGACTTATTTCAAGTGAACCAAGTTCCTATATTCGTCATGTAAGCTTCTCTCAATTTCTTGATGCTTTAATTTGAGGATTTTTTTGGAGTTTATAAAGTATCAATTAGGATTAATTCAAGTGAACCAAGTTCCTATATTCGTCATGTAAGCTTCTCTCAATTTCTTGATGCTTTAATTTGAGGATTTTTTTGGAGTTTATATAGTATCAATTAGGATTAATTCAAGTGAACCAAGTTCCTATATTCGTCATGTAAGCTTCTCTCAATTTCTTGATGCTTTAATTTGAGGATTTTTTTGGAGTTTATGAAGTATCAATTAGGATTAGCAATTGACACTTATGAATTATCAATTAGGATTTGCAATTGGGGCATTAGTTTCAGTTTATGAATTATGAATTATCGAATAGGATTTGTAATTGATTTTATTGTTCTTGCTGTATTTTTGTTTTGGTTATCAATGAAATCACATGGTATTGTTGAGTTTTCTATCTACTTAGTACCTAAATTTAGCTCACTCCATTTTAAAATTCTGCGTCTGTCCCAGTATGGATGTCCACCTCCTCTACCACATAAGGTGATATACGAATGTGGTATATAAATGTGATAAGAGTGGCATTATTCTTTTCTTTTTTTTTTTTTTTTTTTTTTTCTTAGTTTTATTCAAAAGGATAATAATAATTAGATTCCAAGTCCAACTGTAAAAAAAAAAAAATTAAATTGTTGTTCTTAAATGACACATGGCAAATTTTCAATAGGAGTATCACAAGTTGAGGTGGTAATATAGTACTACTATAATGTTTGATCAAGTTTTAGCTAGCTAATTGGTTTGTATGAATTAATTTTCTTATAAGATTTATCATATGATATGTAAATAATATCTGCACGGATTCCAAGTCTCTATATTTAAATACATTCCACTTCCACATAAGCAGCCCAGATCACATATTATACATGTGAACTTTTATACAGATCCTTATTAATCTTTTGTATACCAAACAAAACGAATTAAGGAAATTCCAAAACAAAAATCCAAACAAATTTCAAATATTTCGACAAGTGGAGCCAAAGTTCCCACTGGGAATGGAGTTGGTGAGATAAGATCATCCTCAATAGTATTTCCCCAGTAATTACCTTGCCACATTAGTTCAATCCTCATAAAGGTCGCAGATCCCATTTTACTTATATAAGCAACTCATCCTTTTCTTTTCACCTTATCAAATTCACAATATACATATTAACCTCCTCAACAACTCCATTATCAAGAACACAAACCAAGCCATGGATGATCTCCTCCTTCACCAAGCACTTGAATCCCTGCAATCTTCTCCCATGTTGTTCATTATTCTTTTTCTACTCATCATTTCCTGGTTTGTTTTGTTCATGTCACGCCGAAAACTCCCGTACCCACCAGGGCCAAGAGGGTGGCCCATCATTGGGAACATGCTCATGATGGACCAACTCACCCACCGCGGTTTAGCCCAACTGGCTAAACAATACGGTGGGCTTCTCCATCTCCAGATGGGGGTCTTACATATCATGGTCGTGTCAACTCCAAAGGTGGCACGAGAAATCCTCCAAGTCCAGGACAGTTCCTTCGCCAATCGGCCTGCAAATGCCGCCATATCTTACTTGACGTATGATCGAGCCGATATGGCTTTTGCAAACTATGGCCCGTTTTGGCGTCGCATGCGCAAAATTTGCGTCATAAATCTGTTTAGTCGGAAACGGGCTGAGTCATGGGCCTCAGTACGTGAGGAAGTTGATGAGATGGTTCGACATGTGGCAACAAAAACCAGCTCACCGGTCAATATCGGTCAATTGGTTTTCACTCTAACCAAGAACATAATTTATCGGGCAGCTTTCGGGTCAAGCTCCCATGAAGGGCAAGGGGAGTTTGTGAAGATTTTGCAGGAATTTTCAAAGCTTTTCGGGGCTTTTAACATGCAAGATTTTCTTCCATGGTTGGGTTGGGTTCGTGCGCAGGCTTTTAAGGACAGAATGGCTAAGGCTCGTAGGTCACTAGACGTGTTTATTGATAAGATCATCGATGATCACATGGCTAAGAGGAATACAAATAAGGACAAGAAAGATGACAATGGAGCTGATACAGATATGGTGGATGAATTAATAGCTTTTTACAGTGATGATGCTGCAAAGGAAAGTGACGACACCAATTCTACCTTTAGGCTCACCAGAGACAATATCAAAGCTATTATCATGGTAAGTCTTACATGAGGATCCATAATATGTCGATATTATTGTCGTCAACAAAATATACATGCTGTTGTTACATTTTTACAATATTTGATATGCATGTCCATTCTTTTAAAAACAGATCCTGCATATATAATAGTTCATGCATGGATATTCATTAACAATTATTCTTTTAATTTCGAGAAAACCTCAGCGAAACAAGGGAGACAACTCTTCTTTTAATAAACCTTTTAATACGTTACTATAGTTTTCTTTCCAATATTATTAACTACCAACCCTCGATCACATCGTTCTCCAATATTGTTGCCCTTTATTTGAGGTGCCAACTAGGTTTAGGGGTTTTCCTTTTATTTATTTTAATTATCTAAAATTGATTTTTTTTTTTTTTTAGGACAAACTACAAAAAACCCTCCAACATATAGGGTTATTTATGAGTTCATACCCGGTTTTGGGGACATTTACCAATATACACTCAACGTCACAAAAACCCTACAATTTACTCCCTCTGTTAGCGAGATTGTCAGAAAATCTGTTACTTGCCTACATAACATTTGTGGGACCCATTTTTTAACTGACATGGACTCCACATAAGAAATAAAATTAATAAAATAAATGAAAAAACAATAAAAAATCTAAAAACGCAAAAAAAAAAAAACAAACAAACTCATCTTCTCCCATTTCCCCTGCCTTCCAGCCTGACCTCCAACCCACCCTCCCCACAGCTCCGCCCCACCTCCATTAGATATGACTCTCTCCAACCCAGATCAAGTCGCCATCTCCCTCTCTTTCTCTCTCTCTCTCTCTCTCTCTCTCTCTCTCTCTCTCTCTCTCTCTCTCTCTCTCTATTTAAACACTTCCTCTATCCTCCCTAAATTCCAGCATTTACATTTCCCCCAAATCCCAAATTCCACTCTCACAGAGCCTCACAGGTAAACTTCAATTCCTCTCTTTCTTCTACTATTTCCGGTTGACCCTCCAACTATCAGCCACGGATTACGAGATCCGCTGTTTGGTTCCGTTTCTGGGATCCCATTTCTTGTCCGTATTTGAAATTTCCCCGGGTTTTGATGTCCACGAGGTAAAATTGATCCTCTGCTTAGTTTTGTTTACGTCGTTTGGTGATACAAATGGAAATAGGAGTTTAGGAGGGAGCTTAAGATCTGCTTCTGCTTCTCTTGTCTTGGACAATTGGGTTGGTTGGGGTTTGTTTGGGTTGGTTGGTTTGTTAGGTGCATTGCGTAGAGATCTTAGGTAACTATAATTGGGAGCTGGTTGGCTTTAGGTGTGCTTAAGCTAACAGAAATTTGACCTAATGGAGGTGGGGCGGAGCTGTGGGGAAGGTGGGTTTTAGGTCAGGCTGGTAGGCAGGGGAAATGGGAGAAAATAAGTTTTTTTGGTTGTTGGGATTTTAGATTTTAGATTTTTTTCCATTTTTTAAATTAATTTTATTTCTTATGTGGAATCTACGTCAGTTAAAAAATGGGTCCCACAAATGCCATGTAGGCAGATAACGGATTTTCTGACGATCTCTCTAACAGAGGAGGCAAATTGTAAGATTTTCGTGACGTTAAGTGTATACTAATAAATATCCTCAAAATCGGGTATGAACTCGTAAATGACCCTATAGGTTGGGGTGGTTTTTTGTAGTTTGTCCTTTTTTTAATTTTGGTAATTTCACAAGTGGATTACATTGTAATTAATATTTTGTAATAGGTGGGTCAACGCTTTTTTCCTTTTCTAAATCAAAAGAAACAAATCTGATTTCATGTGTTTTTTACTCTATTTATTAAGAATTTATGGTAAAATAAAGCACACTCTCATTTCTCACTCAGAAGATCAATATTATGTGTTAACTATTTTGGTAATGGAAATTATGTGTTTAATTATCACTATCTGTCACTTCTGATTTACTTTTAGTGACAAAAATCCACTTTGCATTCATAGGATGTAATGTTTGGAGGAACTGAAACGGTGGCATCAGTGATTGAATGGACAATGGCAGAGCTGATGAAGAGCCCAGAAGATCTCCAAAAAGTGGAGCAAGAGCTCATCAATGTTGTTGGCTTGAACCGTAGGCTCCAAGAAACCGACCTCGAAAACCTAACCTACCTCAAATGTGCAGTCAAGGAATCCCTCCGTCTTCACCCACCAATCCCTCTCCTCCTCCACGAGACTGCAGAGGAGACTTCCGTGGCTGGTTACTCATTTCCAATCGGGTCACGGGTTTATATTAATGCATGGGCTATCGCTCGTGACCCGACTGCATGGGACGAGCCAGAAACATTCAAACCGTCGAGGTTTTTGAACGATGACTCGCCCGATTTTAAAGGGAGCAACTTCGAGTTCCTTCCATTCGGGTCGGGGCGTAGGTCGTGCCCAGGTACGCAATTGGGGCTGTATGGGCTGGAGATGGCTGTGGCCAATCTTCTTCATTGTTTTGCATGGGAGTTGCCTGATGGAATGAAGCCTAATGAGCTTGACATGAATGATGTTTTTGGACTGACTGCACCCAAAGCAGTTCAGCTTGTTGCTGTGCCGAGTTACAGGTTAAATTGCCCACTTTGAAAAGTTTGAGGAGATTGTGAAATACTACTTTGGTTTTAAAACAGTTATGAGCCTATTTATTTACGTATTGGTACTTTAATTAACGGGCCGGTCTTGAATTTTTCAGGGCTCAGGGGCCCTACATATATATATATATATATATATACAGAGAGCTTCCATTGAGGGATCCCTCAAATAAGCTTATTTGAGGGACACCCCTTGTAGGCCCCACTCCGGATTGTATTTCACTAATCCAAACCGTCTATTTTGTAGATACTCATTCAAAGATCATCTCTACAACAAATCACTTGAATCCGATATCATTTGACCACTCAATTGTGTTATTGAAATTTGAGTACTTTCTTGATGCACCGTTGTTCGTTGATGTTGTATGACACAGTTGGATATCAAAACGGTTTCCGATTTGTCTAATTTTTTGTAAGGATGATCTATGAATGAAGACCTAAAAAATAGATGATTTGGATCATTGAGAAAAAAATTGTAGGGTACCCTAAAGGGCATCCCTCAAATAAAATTATTTAAGGGATCCCTCAATAGAAGGGGACTGTATATATATATATATATATATATATATATATATTAAAATTAGTGATGAACTCATTCCTATTTTTCAACCAAGATTTAACATGTTCACATTAACTAAGACAAATAAATTATATCAATTCAAACTTCAATATATAAATTTAAAATAAAAGTCTGCAATGTATAAACAAGATAAATACTTGTAACAATTCAATAAGTTCTTTTTCATCCAGCAACAAGCAACCAACAAATTAAAAATTTCTACGTGTGCTCAATAACCAAAGCAAAACAACATCAATCTAGTTGAAATCCCTTTGCATCCCCAGCAACCAACAAAACAAAAATGTCTTTGCATCCTCAATAACACAAAGAACAACATAACCTGAAATTTGAGAAATCCCCCTCTACAGCAACAAACTTGATATTTCCAATTTTGCAATCAATTAGAGCTTAAAAGAATTCCTGCAGAGAGAATGTGTAACTCATGTGAGTTCACAAATCTACAAACAAACAAACAAACAAACAAACAAAAAAAATCATATTTTCCTTTTCATCACGAAAAATTACTTTAAATTGATATTTTTTACAAGGATCAATTTTGTGCTGAACAAAAGTCCACACTTTGGATTTTGTAATCTCCCCAGTCTACCAATAGAAAAATTAATTAAGGGATTCACAACTCTATAACTAGTAGGAAAGGAGAGTGATTAGGGCTTGAACCCTACTATCTGCATGGCTTTAGATGATATGATATAAGATGAGAAGAAGAAGAGGAAGAAGGAGAAGAAGAAGAAGAAGAAGAAAAATTTAGAATAGATAAATCTAACGTTAACCTGGAGGAGTGGAGCGGGTAGTGCAAAAGGGTTCTTCTTGAGGAGTGGAAAGGATGCGCATTCTTCTAGAACACCATCTTTTTTTTCTTTTTTCTTTTTTCTCAAAAATATTAAATCAATTTATAATAATATAATATAACACTTATAAAAATAAAATAAAATATTAAGCCCCTGAATAATGGGCTCAGAGCGGTCGCACTGACTACCCCTATTAAGGGTTGGGCTTGTTAATTAATAAGGTAGTTTATTATGCTATTTGTTTTAGGGGTAAATTACTCAAATGGTCCTTAAATTTGTACGCGATTTACATTTTGGGGCCTCAATTAAATTATTCGTTCAAATGGTCTCTCAATTCTATATTAATTACTCAAATGGTCCCACCGTCTAATTTTCTGTTAGATTTAACCAAATTTTAGGGTAAATAATGACCAATTTGCCCTCATATTTAACCGAATATTGACAGAATGTAACGGTGGGACCATTTGAGTAATTAATATAGAGTTTATGGACCATTTGAACGAATAATTTAATTGAGGCCCCAAAATGTAAATCGCGTACAAGTTTGGAGACCATTTGAGTAATTAACCCTTGTTTTAGTCTTCTATTTGTTCTTGTAATCCATCTAAAGCCATGCAAATAGTAGGGTTCAGGCCCTAATCACTGACTGGTTAGTATAGTTGGCAATTTTGGGCACAACCCGTTACACGACTCGAAATCCGCATGAGAATTTAGCGGATTCAACCTATAAGATTAAAATTTGGGTCAACTCGTCATGACCCCTTTAATAAATGGGTGGGTTTCGGATCAACCCACCAACCTGTTAAAATACCTATGTAACTCGCCAACCCACTAAAATACCCGTGTAACCTGCCAACCCACTAACCCGTTTATTTGTTTATTCTTCATTTTTCTAATTTTTTTTTAATGTATTTTAGTTTCTACCATTTAGCGGGTCAACCTGCCACAACCTGAAACCCGCACGAGAACTTAACGAGTCTAACCCGTGCATGACATGTTTATTAAACGGGTCGAGTTTGGGTTGAGCATTCCTGACATGTATATAATCTTGACACGACCCGACCCATTGCCAGCCATATTTGTTTGTATGGATCAATCAAATAAACAAACGAAAATATTCCCAAAAGAATCAAATGATTAAACGATGTTGGCTAATTTTTAAAGGGTGATCTTTGAATGATAATCTAATAAACAAATGTCCAAATTATGAGATTATATTGCTAAGTGGACCAAAAAAGTGATCAAAGCCGTATTAACTTACTAATCGATTAATGCTTCAAACAACCAATTCCATTAAACGGCCACATAATTATTCATGTCAAAATTTGGCCACAAGTAACAAAAATCACTTGTAGACGAAAACTCATATGTTAGCAATTATTTTCAAATGAAAATATAAAAACCGCTCCCTTCATGTGATGATTAATTTATTCATACAAGAAGAAAGAGGGAGGGAGGAACATTTCAATTTAATCATACAACTGGGATCATGCCATTTCAGGCACTGGGCTTCTTTTATGCTATAAATTACTTATACCATCAAAATTGTTACTTAGGCCTTCTACGGTAAGGGTATAGAATGTCATCCACACTCTGTTTGATGTAGTTTCCGACTCTATTCACATTCTTAGCAACACCTGATGCTACTAGTATTGCATTCCTCTTAAACCTGCATATATACAAATACTCAGAGTTTTAAAGTCTAACAAGAACAAACAGAACTGGAAAACTCAAACACAAAACCATGTGAAAAAACAAAAAGAAGAAGTCATGGATAACTTCTTTTCTTTGCTAACTCAAAGTTCTGCCATACCTGTTGAGATATTCATCTCCTGTTGAATGTGGTGGTCTGTAGCTTCGGGGTTGAGGAATCGGCCGAACATTTTCTGGAGAGGGAAACACACCAAGAATTTACAAACAAGGTTGCTGTGAATGTTATAAGAAAATTCAGTCATTTTGCAACAGTAAGTATTCACATTAAATATTAAGGTTTGTTGGTTTACTATGATTCTCAAAAGCTGAAGTTTTCAAGTGGATAGACCTAATAGAGGTATATAGCTTTACTGGACACTTAGCCCAATCAATGTGGAACTAGTGCTCAACACTTTTCCTCATGTGTATTCCCTCTTGTGGGTGATGCACGTGACAAGTGGCCTCAACCGAGTGTTCTTATGTATAATAACGTGACCTACACATTGTGGCTCTAATACCATGATAAGTTTGTTGATTTACCAGATATATATTCTAAACACAAATAACGCAGATAGATTCGGAAAAGAAATATTATACTTGGATGTAACAAAACAGGCACATGTTCTTCAAATAAGTTTATTGCCTTTACACATTCACAAATAGAGCACATACTTAATTAATAGTAAGGCATTTGGAACAACAAAGCCTTATCCCAACTATTTGGGGTAGGCAACGTGAATCATGGTCCTCTATATCGTCCTATGTCAGGCCTTATTATCATCTAAGTCACCCTAATTATATTATCATATTTGTCTTCTTTCCCTCGAACTACTCTCTATGTTGATTAAGTTACTCTTTCTGACTTCCATATTGATCTGCATTGAATATGTCCAAAAACTCTGAAGTACCATAGTCAGTTCTCTCCCATTTCCTATCTAATAAATGCTATTTTTTGGCCTGTCAATGGGTGATACTTCACCTTTCTCACAAATGTGTTCATTTTGAATCCTATCATTCCTTCTCTTCCCACACATACATCTCAATATCCTCATTTCTGCCACTCACTTCATCAAAATGTTGCTTGCCCTGCATCTATCCCATATAGCATGTTCACCTAACAGCTATTATATAAACTTTACCAAGCATTTGAGAGCCAAATGAAAATGGACCCACTGCACATGAGTGCCATGGGGATCAATTATCAAGAGAAGAAATTATACATCAAAACAAGGAAAAAAGTGGGAGATCGCAGTCTGATGGTAACCAGACATCCCTTAATGAATGCAGGAAAATCCCATTGCAGATGAATACATAAAGACTGCATCTAACTTCAGGTGTTTAAGGTGCGAAAGCAACAAAATAGAGACTTATACGTACACATAAAGTTGCTGAATCAATTAGTATCAGAGACTAAGAAGGTACGCGAATATGGATTCTATATTCCAAAAAATCAAGAGTGAAATGAGATCCCTACAGCCTTTTCAAATAAATAAACAGAGAAAAGAAAAACTTCATATACCTTCAATTTTATGAGCAGGAGCATCAGCCTGAGCATGGCCTGCAGGTTTTTTGTCATACAATACCTGACACAAGCTAGTTATGTCACATATCAACTGAGTTTATGAGAAGATCATAAACATACAAATATGAGCATTATGAATTATCAATATAATTATATAACTAACTTAGACATAAGGACAGGAAACACAGGAAACACAGGAAAGTGACATGGATATTCGACTAGAGAAATTCCAAACAGTCTTTAAGAATAAAATGATATGTAATATGAGCTTTACAAATCAAGAAAACAAGAACAAGATAGAGTCAAGATATAACACCTCAAGACCAACACAAAACGGCAATTCCGCTTGTTTATTCTGCTGATCACTAGGAGAATCTTTTCTGTCTAGGAACACCGAGTAACCTACGCAAGCATACTTGAAATCTGTAAGGCTGCGGTCTGCTTTAGAAGCCTCCAACTCAGTCTCTCCCACAATGTAGCTGGGCACTGGTCATAAATCCATAAATAAGCGCATACTTATTAGATGACTAGAAATAAATAAATTTCAGATGCATCTAAATACACAGGAAGAAAATTATAAAAAATTATTATATACTAACAAATAACAAGGACATCATAAACAATACATACTCCACAAAGACAGAGCCCTTTTTTCGTGTGGGAAAATATAGGCATCAATTCAGCCTGTGAATGTTGTAGCACTAGAATATCGAAGAACCGATCTTTCTGGCTTCCAGATTCAATTTGATTTATGCATCAAAGTAATTCATCAATTCAATTTAAGAGTCTATGAACTTTGGCAATCAAAATGAGAAAGAGAGAGAAAGAGAGAGAGACCTTGTTGGAGGGTTTTGGAGAGGCCAACACAGGTGGGATATTTGGATTTGGATTTCTGTGTGGAAGAGTAATAGAGGCAACCCTTGCATGACTTTCCCTTCGCTGAGCCATTGCTAAGATTAGGGTTAGGGTTTGGAATTTTGATACCTCCTCCATCTGCGTCTTCGCCTTCCTTATCCATCTCTCTCTCTCTAAGAACTAAAGATTTATTAGATTTTTAGATTATTATCTCTCTCTCTCTCTGACTCGATGGTTCAATTCAATATCATCATCATAAAGCTCTCCATTTTGGTTATGGTTATGTGCCCCTACTCCTACTCCTACTCCTCTGTTTCTTGTCTGTTGTTGTTCATTCGCTATTTTTTTGTTCCAAGTTTTTCTTTCATTTTTCACTTCCCTCCTGATCTGCACTAGATTCTTCTGGACGTTCGATGCTAATCGGACGGCGCAAAACTGAGCACTAATAACCGAGTAAATGATACATGAATTTGGCTAATTTTTCATTTTATTTATCACTTTTCATATATTGTATATAAGTTGAGGATGGATATCCTTGTAAGGTCCACCACGTATTGTATTTCAATAATCCAAATCGTCTAATTTTTTAGATATTCCCTTAGAGATCATCTCTGCAAAAAATTACTTGAATCCAAAATCATTTGACTACTCAATTAGATGGTTGTTATTATAGTATTTTTTGCGCCAAAACCATTTGACCACTCAATGATACTTGAATCCTAAAGAGTGTCATTCCTTTAATGAAAATGGACTGTATATTCATAATATAATAAGATTAACCCAAAAAGATCACTCCTATTTCTTTAATTATAATTTTTTTTTTTATACAAGGGATATTATACTTTAATCTAATCTAAACAACGGGAAAGAAAATTCGAACTCAATGCACAGTGGAAAACACATTCACTCTAGCCAACATGTCTAAGCCTATGTCTACTCTTATCGCTTTGAAATATCTAAACTCTGACCGAATAAAGTGTATCTAAACAAATCAAACACTATGTTTTGTCGACCAAAATGTATAAAATATCAAATATATCAGTAAAAGGGAAAATATTTGGCTTAGCTCCATACACAAGATTGTGATTGATAAGACTGATTGGCTTGTAAGAAGAAATCAGGATGTCAAAAACGAAACAAATAACCATGAAGTGCAGTAAAATAAAAGAATAGGGAGGTATAAAGTTTCCCACTTTCCTTTTTTTCTTATATTTTAAGGATTCTCTTTCTACACCAATTCCACTCTCTCTCTCTTTCTCTTCGGGGATTCTCTTTCTGCACTAATTCTATCTAACACACACGTAGAGCGACAATCATTTTGTATTTCTATTATAATAATGCAAATTACTCCGTGCTAACTATGTTTTGTATACAGTGCTAGATTGTAGTCTGAGTCTACAACTTTTGTTACTTCAAAAAGAGAAGAAAATCTACCATATAATAAGGCTTTTAATGAAAAAGCTGGATAAAAGGAAGCAAAAATACACTAAACTGCCCAAGTTATGGTAAATAGGAAATTAAAAAAAAAGTTTATACAAAGTCAAAACTCTTTATGGGAAATTGCTGTACAGTAACTGCTCCGCTGCTGTGTTCCCAAAATTCTTAATGGTCCGGGTGCAAATAATCGCACGATGCGCCCTTCTTGCAGTGACCACTTTCAAAGAACCTGCACACTCTCTGCCCTTTGAAAGGAGGCCTCGAAGAACCTCCTCCCCCACCTCCACCACCGAAAGACGACTGCCTATTCCAAGGTTTGCCACCACCGAAACCAGGATCACCATGAGAACCTCGATCCCTTTGATTTGAGAACCTATCTCCATTCTGAGTTGCATTGGGTGCACTCCAACCAGGATTGGCATTCCCAAGTGTTGGCCCTTGACCAGGTGGAGCCCAACCTGGATTTGCACTTACCGATGGTGGTCCTTGACCAGGTGGGACCCAATTAGTAACTGCATTTCCAGGTACGGGACCTTGGCTGGGTGCAGTCCATCCCGGACCTTGACTCGGAGGTCCCCAGTTCATGTTTGTATTACCAGGCACTGGTCCTCCCCAGGTCACGTTTGGATTTCCTGCCATTGGCACCCAACTAGTATTTTGATTCTCTTGCCCCGTTCTTGGCACAGCACTTTGGTTATCTGGAACTCCCACGCCCCAAGGTGCCTGCTGTTGTGCTGGAGGCTGAATGTATGTATGATTACTCGGAACTGGGGGTCTCCAAGGATCAGAGTGCGGAACACCTGAGAAGCCTGATGTAGGGAAATTTCCAGCTAAATTCCCTGTGTTCATAGATGAGGGAGCATTGTTGGTAGATGGAGTATTATTCCAGTAACCATGGGTGTGATGTTGTGCAGCCACAGTAGCAGCATTATTTGGTTCTATCCTTTGAGATGGAGCACCTCCCCAGGGTTGAGATTCACTCCCAGGTACTGGGCCGGAGGCAGTCATTTCCTGTTTCGGAACTGAACCAGAACCCCATCCTCGAGCATCGCTGGCAGGAGCACGACTAGTCACTGACTGAACCAGATTTTGCAGATTTGAAACTAGGTTATTCACATCAGCTACTTGATTCATTGAGGCATTGGACAATACAGGCGCTGACCCTGTTACTTGACCATGAATTCGAAGAGCAGTTGTAGAGCCCAGAAGAGTAGCATTTTCAGACTTGGGTGCTGCATTAATGCCAGGAAGAGAACTTGAGCGATCATTTCCGGAAGCTCGCAGTGCACTTTCTGGAGTAACTACTGCAGTAGGTTGCAGCACTCCGTTGCCTCCCAAGACAGAGCCACCTGGATGAGCAGGGCTGGGTGACCAATTACTTTCGTAAGCTTGCCCCCTTGCCCCACCCAATGGAGTTTGGGAAGGAGTAGGTGAGGGAAGGTTTGTTGTGGCCCACCCATCTGAAGAATACTTGGGGACCTCAACTGATTGTGGAGTACCTCTGCCCGAGGAAGAATTAATTTCATTTTGAGATCCCCAACTTACTCCCCCCGCTTGGCCTTCTGTACCTCGCTGAAAGAGAGCTCCTTGAGACTTCCCAGAATGTACAGGTGAGAGATGTGAATTGTGCACCATTTGAGCCTTTGGAAAACTGCTGTCAACGAATGAAGGGTCTTTCTGGAACTTTCCAGCCAATGCATCAGTTACCAGTATAGAATCTTCTTCTTTCTCAGTGTTTTTCCAAACTCTCAAGTTGGCAGGGAAATAGCCAGTGTGATTCCATTTACGCAACTGTACCATGGAAAATGGTCCCTGGACTTTTCCAGAAGGATCTTTGTAATGCCAAATTTTTTCTGACTCATTGATATTGGCTGCAGATTGTGCTACGCTAGTGGAGAGATGCGCCACCGAATTTTCTGACCCCCCAGCAGGAGATGATTCAGATGGTACTGCAGACTGTGTACTCCTAACACCTGTTTCTAAACTTGAAATATTTTGTTTCTTCTCCCAGTGGTTTGTTTGCTGTGTTTCTCTGTCTCTTCCATGACCCCACGAATCATTTACTATCTCACCAGCTGCAGTTGTATTTTCTGCTTTGTTGAAGAACCCTTTATTTGACATGTTCCTGCTTAACTCCCGATTCATATTGGAAAAATTCCTTGTCCCACTCCAGGAATCATTTGAAGAAGGTCCTGCTCTTCGTGGAGAGATTGGCTCCCTGCCCTTCCTTCCAAAGCCAGAACCTGTAGGTCTAATATAACTTTCTGCATGAATTGAAGGCTATGTTATTGATGATTGAATTAATGACAAAGATAGTTGTGCTAGAGAATTTAAGGTATAGAAATTTCACAAGAAGTTGAATGCGACCTTGTTTTTTATCATCTCCTTCATCTTCATCTTCCTCGGACTCATAACTTGGATCCATATTTGGATCCACATGTATTTCTAGAGTTTCCTCTAGTCTACGCTGGCGCTCCTCTGGGGTCTTCAGTAGCTGCAATTTCTCTACACACTCTCTAAGCGTGAAAAGGAAGTTAAGGATTACTTCATACCTATTCCTAGTCATCTTAGAGTCATATACAACAAAGAAAGAACATCTTTAATAATAAAAAGTAATTTGAGTTTTTATTTCCTAGAAATGAAGAAACTCATACGATTGTTTACTTTAATAGTGGTAAAATGTATTTGGGGCATCAACTTTTGGTGCAATTGCAAAGATGGCACCCCAAACAAAATTGTGAACAAAAATGTACTAAACATTAAAAAATAAGGATATTCCTTCCTACGCCCTTTTTCACTAGCTCGATCACGAAGATGACTGAGTCTCACTATCTCTGTTTCTAACCACTGTATCAGAATAAAAATAAAGAAATAAATTAGTCATCAAAGAAAATCGAGAAAAATTAAAACAAAATTATATAACAACCAAGCTATAGGACAGTACAGAGGACAAAGAAATATATTCAATTTACATCTAGGAGTTGAGAATATTAAAAGGAGACAGAATCCATATTGTCTCTAAAAAGAAAAGGACAAAACAATCCTGTTTTAAGAACAAATCTGCTTGAGCTTATTTTGAAATTCACTGGGGAGATGTTCTTGCTGATTTCCATGTTATAGTCGCCACAAGATAAAGAATTAGGTGCAGATATGTCAGGTCTTTGCTTTCTTCTTGAACACGGTAAGGTTAAAAACATACTGAGCCGCTCACAACTTCAAGGTTGGATTGAGCTTGTCTATTCTATATTTGGGTTAATCATGAACTACAAGAATCAAGTACTTGCCTCATCTCAAGCTTAGGTATTTAAGCCACATGACCATATGTACGTATATAAGGATCATGAGAAACCAAGGCTTATAGAAGGATCCACAGCTCAAGTTCAAGCTTGATTGGGTTTACGATGCTAACCAAGCCAAATGAAGCCAAACTTGAGTTTTGGATTGACCTCCCCTCAAGGTGAGCTCAACCTTGCTTGTTCAAGCTCAACTCGAACTCAAGCTGCCCTCAAGCGCTGCACCTCTACAGTTCACATATCCAGTCAAGTTGGAAAAAGAAAATAAGTTGGTTCACCTAGGCTTGTATGCAACCTTATACATCATGTTCCCCATCCCAAATACTAAATTGAAATAAGTAATAACCAATAGATTCTCCTCTTTGTTGCTTCATTATGGGTGGTAGGGATAAGAAAAGCCAAAATCCATTATACTTGAATAACATAACCTAGAACCTCTAATCAAACCCATTTTAGTAAGGATAGGGGAAGCAGGGTACCTAATTACCAAACCAGCTTAAGAGAACAGGAGGATTAGGGATGGGGACACCAGCTATGCCAAGCAAGTTTACTCTTTACAAGGCAAGATCTAAAGTGTAGAACCAAACATGAAGAAAGAAGCCTTCTTGGCCTTAAAAAATAAATATAAATAATAATAAAAACTTGGTAGTAATTCAGATTGCTAGCTAGTTCCCTTATTTAAGTGTGTAATTACGATATTAAGTTTCTAGTATGATGACCATGTGATTTATAGTTTCATACTTAGAGTCTTGGTTCTTATGAGGATGGTAGGTAACCCTACATAAATATTCAGATTTTGTTACAGCTAAATGTTATAGAAGATTGAGTATGTCTCTTGGAATAGTGGAAGAAAGAAAAAATTGCAAATTTGTGAGTGTACTTCTTTACTTCTTATTTTTCTTTTTCTTTCCCTTTTTCTTTTGCTAAGATACTTCCTTTTGGTTTTCTGTCTTTCTATCAATCCTGTTTCACATGGATTACCATAACTTCTTGCAGCACCTTAGAGCGAAAATCCAACAATCAACAGATATGGTAAAGCTCCACCACCATGCATCAACCAATTAATAAACTTAAATTACAAAACAAAAAGATGCTTGGAACTTCACTTACATACTGTAAGGGTTCCTCAATATTCCCAAGTCTTCACCTATTTAAACTAAAAACCTAACATCCCAAATGCTTTTGAGAACCTTTCGACTCTCAAACACCTTTTAAAAACAACCCTGCAATTCCACAAATCCTCTACTTCCCAGAAAATTTCACCAACCAAACATCTTGAGCACCAACCCCTTTTGTCCCTTCAAAATATGTCTCAAACCTTAAATCATCCTGCAATCCCAAACGAATTCCCCTACAACCCAAGACCTATAAACCACAAGTTTAGTAAGACTAAATGCACCATATGAAGTGCATACGCTGGAAAAGACATTAATAGATACAAATCACTGTTGTTTTCCATGTAGAATTCCAATTGAAGTGGTTAAGGGATTGAAGAATTTACGAGGGATCTTATGTGGGAATGGAGGGAGGAGGGAAAGAACGAACACCTAGTGACATAGGAGGTAGTGCATAGAGTAAGAAGGGTGGTTCGGTATGGGCAACTTAGTGAAAAGGATAAGGCATTACTTGGAAAGTGGATGTGGAGATCTATGGTGGTTAGGGGCACAAGCTGCTACCCTTGGCTTTGATTCATTTTATACTTGCTGCAAATCTATGACGGGAATAGGAAGTGTCAAGTTTTGGGAAGCACCCTCATCCATTTCTTTTACAAATTGTCAATCCTTCATAATGCACACAAAAAACTCTTTATTTTGTCATTTTTGCAGATTTGGGTTTTGGGCTGTACCTTTTATGAATGGGTCTTATATTTTTTCTGGCCGATTCATAGAACTTTAGAGTTTTATTATATTGTATGCAGTGGATAATTTGTCCACAAGTCTTTTATTTCTTTAAAAAATTAAGGGCCCGTTTGATAACCATTTCAATTTCAGTTTTTAGTTTTCATTTTTTGTGCTAGAGTATAGAGGAAAAAGAGGGAGAATGGAAGTGAGAATGAGAGTGGAGATAGGATTGAGAGGGAAGATGAGAGGGGAGGATGGGAGGGAGGAGTAACAAAAGTGAAAACTAAAACTAAAAACTGAAATCTATTTGAAATTGTTTTCACTTTCAAGTTTTTGTTTTCACTTTTGTTACTTCTCCCTCCCATCCTCCGCTCTCATCCTCTCTCTCAATCTCATCCTCACTCCCATTCTCACTCTCATTTTCCTCTATACTCTAGCACAAAAAGTGAAAACTAAAAACTAAAATTGAAATGGTTATCAAACGGGCCCTAAATTTTGTTTCTTATCAGAAAATGAACCATAATTTTGCATTTAAAAGCTAGATATTTTTTTCTTGTAAATAAATCATATTATAAAATTTCACCCTTAGAGAACACTAATTTGAAAATTGTAGCCATGCCAAGAAAAATATTATTTCCTTCATCGTCATCGTTGTTATTGCATCATCATAGTCTGTTTTTCTTTCCTCCTCTGTGCAACAAAAGTTTCCTATGTGCACTCCAAAACCTTATCCTGACAATCAAAACCACAGATATCCCTAACGCCAATGCTGTAATATAAAGCTCAATTTCGAAATGTACCAATCAACCTTAGATGCAACATAAAACATGTGCAAGCCCTATTGTACAGCCACACGTGTAGATGCAAATGATATAAATTTATGTATAAAAAAAAACTACTTTGAGGTAAAAAAGGGCAAGAAATTTACATCTTTGACTCTGACTGCTTGGAGTGCCAACGCTTTCTCTTGAACATCACCCTACAAGCAACCACTTTCTCAGGACCACAAAAAACAATAAATACCAACACACGAAAAGAGCAATGGAACATGGAAATACCACAGTTAGCCGGTTGATAAGTCCACATTTTATGCTCTGACGCAGTCGTTTGCATTCATCCTAACAATGAAACAAAGAAACAATGACATATATCAAACAGAGTATCATTCAAATAAAAAGTTTTCAAACAAATAATTTCTTTTCCAGCAATCTTCCTTATGCCGCACATAAAGCTGCAATTACTCTCAATAATGAGGGCAAAGCCAACAACGCCATTGGATGTGAGAATCAAATTCATTTCCCTGGTATGTAACATATATTACTCAGTGGCAAGCATTATCTGGCTTTCTAATGTTATTTCTAATAAAGACCATCCCCTTCAAGCAAGGAGATATTCAAATCATGCCTCTTTTACACCCGCATTTATGCTAGTTTTTGACCATGTTTGGAATCGAAAAAACAGTTAGTTATGAAGATTGAAGCAACTCTCAGTCTCTCACTCCTGCCATTGAAAAGAGGGAAATGTTATATGCTAAATCACCTCAGTGAAGTCTTGGTTTGAGATGATGTCAATTGAAATGATCTCTGTCTTGTTTAAGTTTAATATCTCTAGCAAGATATCTGTCATCCTTTTACCAACTTTATATGGCTCAGCAGCTTTGCACGTACCTGTTGAGAAAATCATTTGAAAAATGAACTCTACCGGTCTGAAAAGTTTAATGCCTTCTTTTCTCAGGCCAAAAATACAATGAAAGACAATTAACCAAATGATTACCTATAACTTGGACCAGCCTATACAAATCTTGCTTTTGACCACTACCAGAAATTCTAATTCTGACAAAAGAATGAGCAACCTTGTCCCCAAAGTTATCCAGATCATCAAGTAGATCTTCCACTAAATTACGCTTTAAGTAAATTAAATTAATGTTGTGTATATCAATGGCTGCAAAGTCATCAATATTAGACTGTGGTCCTCTCCCATCACCCTTTTTACGTGTTTTGCGTCTCTTGTCTTTACTGGATTTTGCCGGTGTATCAGAGTTTCCATCAGCCTCCAACTGATTGCCTTCAGTATCAACAACACTCCCTTGAAGATCATCAGCCTGAGAATCCTCTTTTACAAGAAAGTGGGATTCCAGAAGTTTTAACATTTCAAAATGCCCAACACGTGGTTTCCCAAATAAATTTTGAAGCCTTATATCACAAATTATCTGACTTTTCCGGCGAGGGTCACGAAGTTTGTTCCTTTTTATATATTCTAGCAAAAGAGCCTGGACATCAAACTGAGATAGAGCAGATTTGTCACCATTTCTCATGTGCATAACAAACTCCAAGAGTTCCTTTGATCCCCACCCTGTACTGTCATCTGCAGATCGGCCTCCAGAGCCAGTTGCTGTAGCTGGACTTGATGAATCCTTCCCCTTTCCACGGGTTCTCAATCGTTTCTTGGCCTTTCTTTTTTTAGAGTTGGCCAAATCCAAATTCTCAGAATTGTCTGACTCAGACCCTTCATCATTATTAACATCATAAGGTTCATCATGTGACTCCTGTTTATGTCCAGTTGCTCCTTTCCATGGATTCTTGGCCTGAGCAAGTTCATCAACCGTTAGAGATAACCTCTCTTTTAAGTCTATCCAATAATCCTTGAAGAGGTACTCCCAGCTGGTTTTATCATCAAAATCAACTTCATTCTGCACAAGCACAACAAAAATAAGCACAAGCTGAATG
Organism: Prunus kanzakura; assembly: GCA_020521455.1. Taxonomy (NCBI): domain Eukaryota; kingdom Viridiplantae; phylum Streptophyta; class Magnoliopsida; order Rosales; family Rosaceae; genus Prunus; species Prunus kanzakura. The sequence goes on from BPUM01000821.1 coordinate 818,449, forward strand.
CCACTGCAAGCATTTAATTAAGAAAATGTGAACCAGACTTGTAAAATGGCACTACAGAGTTAAAGCAAAACAAAAAGTAAAAAGAACTAAAAAGATAAACATGGAATTAATTCTTAACAATGGAAGTACTTAATTAAGGACAAAAAAAATTAAAGGTAGAAAATTCCTGCAATGTTTCCAAAAGGTTCTATCTGATGATAAGACTACTGCAAAGAAAAAAAAAATTGGCTAACAGATTTTTAAGGATGTAACAAAAAAGAATTACGTGACACATTACTTTCACACGCTAAAATACTTCAAAGTAAGATATATCTTTCACCCTAATAATGACAATGCTCGCAAAAGGAAAATATGAAAGCGGTGAGAGAAAAACAGAAGACAAAAAGAAAGAAGGTATCATACCGTGTCCTTGTTTCCTTGCTCATTCTTTTCAATCAGCATGACAGTTTTCATGCATGTCTCACAGAAGCCTTTGTTTCCTCGAACACATAAGAAGACAGCATCTTTGGTACACCCCTTGCACAAGGAAAAGGTACATGTATAACACATGTAGTGGGCATTCTTCTCACAGTTGCTGCAAATGTGCCAACCTAATATACATTTATTCATGCATTAGATACTGGCCAGCAACCCAAAAACACTAAAACCATTTTCAAAAATAAGCATTTTTATAAATGATGAGAAATGATGAAACTAAGTCACAAATGTAAAAGAATTGAAGCTGAGAAGATGAAATCAAAATGCAATCATAATGCCTGCAATCTCACTCAAAAAAGACAATGGCCACTACATTCGGTAAAACTAGATGACAAATCACAAATGGAGTGCAAAAAGACAGAACTTCCAGCATAAGGCCAGAGTCTGAACTACTGTAAATGCAGAATAACATAAACCCAAATCCTTCCAAAACCAAACAGATTGACCAATGTTGCCTAGAGCATGGTTCGCCCCGGTACTTGGTAGGAGTCCGGTACTCGTTATGTTACTTTAACTTTAACCGTACACAATGCAGTCGGGGTAAGCTTAGTTTGCATATCTGGTCATGGGAACGCATTAGAATTTTTTATAAGATTGCTTTGGTACTATAAGTATATATTTAATGACAGTGATAGATTTAGAATCAACTTGTAAAAATATATAAACATCAGAATCAGATTTAAAAACTATGTGACCAATAAATGCAACATATGACAACATAAGCACCGGCCTAGAAACATAAATCTGGCAAGAGAACATTACCCTAGAATCGAATATATGTATAAACCTTTTGTGTTCTTTTCTTAAATAAAGCATAACTTTTTGTTTCATTTAATCCTTCATAAAAAATTAATCGAAGTATTATGGTTACTCATGGATGGAAAAAAAAGAAAAAAAGAGTGAGAGAACAGAATAAAACTAGGGACGCTAGTTTTAGTGATCTGGAGTTTGGTGTACCATGTTTTGGGTCATGGTAAGTAGGGGGTGTAGCAATCCTGTAACACTTAGGTTGATAATATAGCACATATATATTCAATGCCACTATCTTGATTATCTATAAGAATATAAGAAATCATCTAAAATGCACAACACAAATTTTTCTAGAATGTAACATCTTAAGTAGGTATGAGATTCAAAATTTGACAAAGTAGGACTTGATTTTCATGCTTTAATAAAGATATATCTCCTAACTCTTGAATTTGATACATCATAAAGTGTAGCCCTATGAGTTCCACAGATTTGATTTACGCTGCTTAAGTCCCCCTTACTCAAGCAGCATTCCATATTATAAAGTAATCTGACACAACAAAGAACAATTCTGGGTCGTTAACTACACAAATAGCATAAAACATTGGTCCAAACTTTCCATTGTTTCCCTAAAATACTGGAAGTATGCAAAAAGAAACTTACTGGAAGTATGGAAAAACCAAAATTTTAAAAACAGTATCAATTTTTCAGACCTTGCCAACAACTGGTATTGCTTTTTCTTCTGTAATTAAAACAAATTTCAAGGACAAAAACATTCAATTTTACAACATGAAAACACTAACCCAATCATCACTAAAACTAACCATTTACTTATCCAGCTAGGGTTTAAAACTACAAACACCACATGCCTAACACATAAATAATCACCAAAAATCAAACATCTGAAAGACACGGAATGAGTAAACAAAGGAGTATTAAATAAAAAGATGAGAATTTGGCAAAAAGTAAGAGAAAGTTACCGCAATTCCATCGACCCTTAGCCCGAAAGAAAGCCTCATCACGATTAACACATGAAGGATGGTATGCTTTAGGACATCCCCTGAAAACCACCAATTAAATCAATATCATTCAATCAACTAATCACAGAAGTAACATTAAAAGAAGCACAAACAGTGAGCAGAGTTTAACTGACCTGCGATCACAAAGTACAAGCTCACCCCCATCAAAGCAAATGAAACAGACATCCTCTTCCATCTTCTTCTTTGAGAGGAGTTTTCCCGTCACCTTAGAACTCTTCCCACGCTTCCTCTTCCCGCCACTGCCGGCCCTACTCGTTTCCTCATCCTCATCCTCTACCTCCATCCCTTCTGCTTCTTCCTCTGCTGCCTCTGTCTCCTCTGCCTCAGTTGTCTCCTCCATTGCATCATCAGCCACATCCACCTCCTCCACCATGTCCGTCACATTTGCCTCATCATCTCCCTCCACCTCAGCCTCAGCCTCAGTCTTCTCACCCTCTGCCTCAGCCTGCTCACCCACCGCTTGGACCTTCTCAGCCTCTGCTTCGGCCTCCTCCCCTTCCACTTCGGCCGTCTTTTCCTCTGCTTGGTCCTTCCATGAAATGACAGTCTCCTCAGCCACTTCAGCCACATTAGACTTCTCAGCAGCCTCCTTTGCCGAGTGAGCTACAACACCTTCCTCAGACAACACCTTCTCCGTCTCCAATCCCTTTTCATCCTTTTCATCCACGGCCCCAACTTCAGTTTCCTCTGTCACCTGACCTTCGGCGACACTCAGCTCCTCCACAATCTCGGTATCCTCTGTTCCATTACCTTCAGCGACATTCAGCTCCTCCACAATCTCGGTATCCTCTGTCCCATGACCTTCAGGGACATTCAGCTCCTCCACAATCTCGGTATCCTCTGTCCCATGACCTTCAGGGACATTCAGCTCCTCCACAATCTCAGTATCCTCTGTCCCATGACCTTCTACGGCATTCAGCTCCTCCACAATCTCAGTATCCTCTGTCCCATGACCTTCAGGGACATTCAGCTCCTCCACAATCTCAGTATCCTCTGTCCCATGACCTTCTACGACATTCAGCTCCTCCGCAATCTCAGAATCCTCTGTCCCATGACCTTCTGCGACATTCAGCTCCTCCACAATCTCAGTATCCTCTGTTGGAACCGCATCAGATTCCCCCTCAACACCGAGCCCGAAGCCCTCGGTTTCGCGCTTGAGCTCGGGCTCCAGTAAAGACTCCGACATGCATTGGGGCTCGGTTCTCCTGAGCTCCTCCTCTGTTTCAGGAGACAGTACGGCGTCATTTTGAACCGGAACCGAAGGCTCGTGCACCTTCGAAACATCTTCTTCTTCGGCTTCCATTTGAATATACTAAATTCGGAAATCGGAGATTGAAAACCCTAAAATCGACAGAGCTAGGGTTAGGGTTTTAAGGTTCCGGTTCCCTTCCCTGGTAGGATGATGTACGTTTTATCGTTAAACACTAAAAAAGATTTCGTATTAAAATTAACTGAGAGTAGTAGAGAAGGAGAAGAAGCCAACCGTAAGCAAGAAGGGGTTTCACGTGCCGCGCGGTCGAGTCCGCTCACTTATATCCTGTCACTGTATCCAGTCACCGTTGGATCTAATCCAACGGATGAAAAGAAATCCAATCTTACAGTAGAAACGGGTAAAATAAAACCCGTATTTCTAATGAACACCCGACCCGACTAAACCTTGAACAAAAGTTACGTAGCGATGCCTTCTCTCCTCTCCTTGTCTCCAACCTGTGAAACAACTTCCTCTTCTTCCACACAAGTCCACCATGGATGATCGCCGAGATCCAATCCCTCCCTCTCACATTCGCCTTTATCTCTCTCTTTCTTTCTCAAATCTTGAGGCCAATCAAGAAAAAGATTGTACCGTCTTAAACTTCCACCTTCCCATCAAGAAAAAGATTATTCGCTCAAAGAATCTACAGTCGCAACCTTCAATCTGCTACCTCCTCAATTTCATCCTGGTGTGTCTTGGTTGGTAGCCTAGAGAGGTAAATATGCAATTGTTTTTTTCTAAATCAGCGAAATTGGTGTACTGAAACCTGGGATTGTTAATGTAAATTAGGGAAAACCGATTTAATTGTAGCTTGGAAGTGAATCATCTAAGGAGAAAGGGTTTCTGTACTCGGTTTTCTTTTTGCTTTGTATCCATGGCATAATTAGTTTTTGTTATTTTTAGGCTTCGATTTTTTATTTTTGATTTTTTTTTGGAGTTTTAGGTTATAATAGCTGCCTGTGATTTATGCTGGTTTTCAGTTTTCTAGTTTCTAGTGAGACAAACCATTTGCAGAGAAGGAGAGGATTATATATTAATTCTGCACTGGCTGATGATTTTGTTTAATTTTCAGATTGGCTGCTGCATTTTTTAGTGATGAAGAAAATGAAATAGTGAATAGGTAAATGAAGACTAGTTCCAAGTTGATTGGCATGGTCTAGTCACTTAGAAATGGATTCAAGTTGCGAAATTTTTTATTGGGTCCTTTGTTTTGATCATATAAAACTCTCCCAGTAGAGTAGTAAGATTGAATTACGCTTGAATTTACGGTCAACATAAATGAAAGTTTTTCGCATTAGAGCGTTTTTGTTTTATTTAATTTGGCTACATTGATGAAGGGATTCGTTTTGCATCGGAATTTTGTTTTTGTTGCTTCCAAAACCACACTACTGTTTGCCATAATTTCCCACTTTCAAGCAACAGAGTTTTGGTGTTTTTCCCTCCAAATTCTTTCATACTACTAATTGATCATTTTCGTATAGTATCCAGCAATGGTAGACGAAAACAATTTCTGTAAGCAGCAGTTTATCTGTTTGCATTTGGTAATTTGTTTATGTATTTCTGTTCAGGCAATATATTATGGACTGATTCTGTGTGTCTCTCCTTTTGGTCAATTAGGATTTGTTTCTTCAGCAAAAATGGTAACTAAAATGGTGGATCTGCAATCCGACACGGTCACTAAACCTAGTGGGTGAAACAATGCAGGCCGCAATGGCAGCTGCCGAAGTTCATGATGATGTCAAAAGGTATGCCTGTCAAAAGTTATTGGTGCTCCTGTTGGATCTGTCCTTGTTGGTTCCAAATGCTTTATTACTAAGACAGTCAACAACACATCTTTTTTTTTATCGAAATTTGATTCGTTGTTGCTTTTGCTTCTTAGTCTAGAAGGCTCAGGAAAACCTTAGGAGGTGGAATGAGACAAGTTGGTATCCTTTGTGCTGCTGCTTTGGTCGCTTTACATGAGAATGTTGCAAACCTCGACACCAATCACAAGAGAGCTAAGATTTTAGCAGGTATATCCTCAGTCTACTTGATTTTGTATACCAAACTCTTGTTTGGAGGACAGCCATCGCCTTCTCTTCTCAAGCTCTATTCATGGATTTTCTTATATTTCCTTTTGATAAATTCAGAGGGACTTAATCAAATCAAAGAAATCGTTGAGACCAACATTTTGAGTATTATCTGCTCAAATTTAGTCTAGCCGGCCCTGAATTTATTTCTACCATTTACCTTTATCGTTCTTTCAGGTAAACATAATATATCATCACATTCACATGTTTGCATATCTGCAATTGCTCTCTCTCTTGTTGCCCAAATTTATGCTTCTTTTCTATGTAAATGTTGCAGCGAGCTCTGACTGGAGGCCATGATGAAAATGGAAACTATACATGGGACAACACAAGTTCCACCCTTCTCTCTGTGTCTCCAACATGATTTCATCTACCTTTGAACATGCAATTATTCAATCTTTGCCAAACTTGTAAACTTCTGTGCTAGTTTCATTTGTAAGATTTTATGGTGGCAGAATTTAATGTGTTTTATTTTATTTTTTCATGTATATAACATGACAAACAAAGACTTTCACCCATCCTGCTTATCAATATTTGACTTTCTCTATTAAAATATCTGACTTATAATATGGGAATAATCCTTAATGTCTCCCAATCGAATCCATGATGAACGCTCTATCGATAGTGCCCATATAGAGGGGCTTTGCCCAGCACATACATAACACATAAATAGTGCCTCTATAGTGTCTTAGCAGCTGCCATTATCTTAATCTCTAAAGCTTAAAAATATAATTTTGACTTGAAAAAAAAATTCAAATAAGTTCTGAAACTCAAGTTTGTTTATATACTGTTATATTGAATGTCATTACTCTTCCTCCAATGATTTCTTAAAATTTCCCATATTCAAATTTCGATTTTCATGCTCCATCGTTGGAGCAAATGACAGTAGGGCTGTAACATGAATAGTTGGATGGGCAAGGTTCGAAAAATGGGACAATTATCTTAACGTCTATCAATACAAGAGATTTTGCCCAAGCAACAATAGAACCAACATCGTCGTTGACAGTAAAGATATCATCTCTCACAGGGATGGGAACCTTAGCTTCAACTTCAATTGATATAGTAAAGGCAACTACGTGATCCATTGAGTCTAAAGCCAACTTGCATTCCTTCACACAAACATTAAATACAAAACCATGCAAATTAATTTATACCAAGACAAACCGATAGAAAGCATTTTTTTAAACCTATAGATATTAATTTATACCTTTGGAATCCTTATCCTTACTGCCATTCGTATTGTATTATTGAGATCTGACGACCACTATCTTAGTGTAAGACCCTTAATAAGCTGCATAGGTCATGGCATGGTTTCGGTGTTTTGCACCATGCCAAGGCAAGCGAATGTGCAACGGTGATGCACATTGAAAACAAGACAATGTTGGAGGAATGTATGGAATCTGCTAGCATGGCCTTCGGAAGCTCTCGGCAGCGTATGGCGAGCAGATGTGTAGCACACGACGAGCAGATGCGGGCAGCACCTGTTGAGCAGATGCGCAGCACACGACGAGCAGATGTGGGCAGCACCTATCAAGTAGATGCGGGCAGCGTAGAGTGTGGACAGCCCTTGCACCAGACGTGGCAGGTGCAGTCAGACGTGCTGGGCAGGTACTCTGACGTGGCTCGAGCAGTTTTTAGTGGTTTCAAGGGTCACACCTTACAAAACCAAACCAGACCAGACCAAACCGATTGTGTATTTTTTTAATATTTTTTTAAAATTATTTAAGTCCAATACTAAATATTTAATCCCATAACTAATATTTCCCCAAGTCCAACTTCAAAGCACCTCTCTTTTCTAGGCCTAACATCTCTCTTTGCATAAAATTATGTCATTTGTGATTTTTTATGCCCAAAAAATCAATTTTTTGTTGGAATTTGTTAAAAAAATTAATTTTAAAAAAATCCAGTCCAAGACCGAAAACAGGACCTACTTGTTTCTTTGTTTTTTTTTAATCAAAACCGAACCAAACCACACCGTTTGAATAGTACCAGTTCCTGTGTGAGGTGAAAACCAGACCAGACTACGCCCACCCCTACTTGGCACAAAAGAGCCTCACTTCAAGAGTTCACAAGCTTCCAAATCATACATGATGTGAAAAGCAAGAAGAGAGACAGAAATCAGCAGACATCACTTCCTCAGGCAACCCAATTACATACTGTTTTATTTTTCAGTAATTGCCAAAAATTCAATACATAATCATACTAAGTCATCATCAATTATGTTCTAACGCAAAATAGGTACCCCACATTAACAGAAACACATCCTACCAAAACAAAGTCTCAATTCAACTCCTCAGTAGTCTGAAGTTTCAACCTTCAATCTAAAACCTAAATCAGAACTGCTTGCTTGAGATAAAAGGTAAATTCCGTAACATCATCTGCCACTTATCAGTACCTCCTGGGGTAGCGATCCATAAATCTGCCAGAAGGGCACTCGTATGCCAGGTGTCCTCGTCCCCCACAGTTGTGACAGATCATCAAGGGGCCCATACAATCCCTGCTCATATGCCCAAGTTGTTGGCAGTTCCTACATACAATGTCACGGTAACCGCCGCCGCGCATTCCACCTCCTCCACCTCCACCTCCACCTCCACGCTGCTCTCCCAAGACATTGGCTCGGGGGCACTGTCTCGCCACATGCCCAGATACATTGCATAAGTTGCAGATGGGTTCATTTGGGCAATCACGTGCTAGGTGACCTGTCTTTCTACAGTTGTTACATGCTTTATCATTTGTGCAGTCAGCTGCAATATGACCCTGCTTGTAGCAGTTGTTGCACAACCTCAAGTCCCCAGGTGGCATTGGGGGAGCTGTGCAATCTCTAGCGCGATGTCCAGCCTTACCACAGGTGTGGCAGATGCCTTCATTTGGGCAGTTACTGGCCATGTGACCAGGTTCCCGGCAGTTCCAACATAGCGACTTTGTAGTACACTCTGAAGCAATGTGCCTAGTAGAACATTAAATGGCACAAGCACAACTATGTCAGTAACAATCAATAGCGCCGTTAAACATGCAGCATATTTTTTTCACCTTAAAAAAAAAAAAAAATTAAAGAAGACGACATCTGCATGAGGCAGATCATTATTACTGCGAGATCAACCTTATTGAAGCAATGAAACAATTAATTCACCCACCGCTTTCAACACAAGGTACTGCTACTTTGCTTTAAAATGGAAAACAGAACATTCTGAATTGTCTTAATATGCCTAAAACCTGAAGATCTCCAAAATAATAACTTTTTCCCATCACCACAGTCTCGCAGAAATAATGGTCGAAGATTAAAGCAGTCCTAACAGCATGGAGATCGAGGTGGCTCCAGAAAATAAGAGAAATTTGACAAATTGTCATGCATCAAAGCCTTGTTGTTGCTGGGGACCATGCATATTTCTCTCGAACTGTAGGTATTTTCTTAAAACCTTTATGGTCGTACTATTGGCACAGAGTTCCGGGAGAAAGGGATATGAAAGTGATAGTGTTGGTGGCTAGTAATTGTCTAAAGTGGTGCAAGGAAAACATGCACTAACATATTAGTGGCAGCGGACAGAAACTGAAGTGGTAACAATGAAGATAAGTTGACAAGGGAAGACAGTAGCTGTGGGATGGTGGGGTGGTGTTGAGGCATGAAGTGGTAGCTGTGTTAATGTCAAAATTATAACAAAGATAGTGGGTGTTATTACGGCAATCCTGCAGTGTTAAGGTTTATGTGATTTACCAGTGAAACTGAATGGTGGCAATAGTGGTATAATCATTGAAGACGGAAATGGTGGAGGAGAATACGCTGTTATAACTAAACACATGAAAGGATTAATATTATAATTATGATGGTGATAATAATTTCTGAACAGAAAAATGGGGGAAGAAACTTCAGTTTCTGAATTATCAGTAAAACTATGATTGAAATAGATCACTTGGTAGAGACAGTAGCATTTGTCTTGCTGCAAAATGGTTCAGGTAGAGACAATAGAGGGATGCAAGATGCAGTAAAGCAAAATTACATACTCAGGATTTGTATGTTTGGACTTCTAGCAATAACTAGCATATTTAATTTCTCATAGATTTCAACTCTCTAGAAAATCTGGAACCCCAACCTCTTCAAACCCTCTCCCAGAAAACAAAAGGTCAAAAGAACTAACAAATAAAATGATTATAATGAATGCGGAGAAGCAAATAATGGAACATTATGATGTCCAATTGCAAGGCAAAATAAGTTTCCGTACCCAGGAAGACCACAATTGTGACAAATTGCAACATTAGGGCATTCTCTAGCATAATGGCCTGGACGTTTGCAGTTCTTGCACAGATTGTCTCGGCTGGAAAAAAAAATTGCAATAGATTAATTTCTGAGCAAAAACTAATGGCATTCCAAATTTCAAACCACTCCTTAATTTTAACATATCATTAAGAAGAATCAGACCCATAATCACATAAAGAAACAAGCAAAACCAAAACATTCAGAGCGTGAAACTAAAGCACTCTGAAGTTTTAAAAAAATACCCAAAAAATGCAAAAAGTTGAAGGAGTTAATACATGTACAGAGCTAAATGTATCTGACAATACAAAAGTAAAAAGCTTACAGCCTTTGTGCACCACTGACAGAAACAAAGCTACCTCTACAACCAAGATGATGGATACTTAATTACGTCGTTAAACAATCAATGGGATTGACATTTGTATTCGAAAACTTACAAAGGTCTAAACAAACGTACAACAAAGCAAAGCACGTTATTAACCAGAGCCAAAATTAGGAAATATCAACTTCAAAAGGTCTTCTAAGATATATTCAAGTAGAGGTCTTACTCAACAGATACGGTTGATAGTAAGATTCTAGAACATCTCCAACGAAGACATGTTGACAGATTACTTTCCCCTTATCAACCCACATTTTACAAAAACGAGAAGAAATAAAATAATAGTCAAAAGCCATTAAACCTGAAACCCCGACGTCCTCCATCTCTCCTGTAAGGTGCATCGCGGTAGGAAAAGCGATCAGAACGGATCTTACGATCCGTAGGGCTCCTGCTCCTGCTCCTGCTTCGGCTCCTGCTGTCTGAACTCATGTTAAATTAATTCTTATTAAGACCTAGCTCCACTGACTTGAAACACCACCACAACCAACACCACACAGCCGCTGCCTCCTCCCTGTCCACATCACAACCACACCCATATTACAACCACACCCAAGATCATATCCATGAGTCAAAACCAAACCAACTACTTTCCCTTCATGCCAGAAAACACCATATCCCAACAAAGTACACAAAATTTTCAACAAGCAATCCATCTCACAAGAATTTAATGACCACCAGCCCCAGAACCTTATACTAAATACCCGATTTCTCAATCACATCCTTCAAAAGAAAGTCAAGCATCCGTTGCAAACAATCAGGGATTCCCACTAAAACTCGAGCTTACATCAACAGAAAGACTTTACCTAAACTCCAAGTTCTTGAAACCATCTAAGCAGATTGATCATTAAATAGTTGGTTAAACTAGCAGGAGAGCATGAAAAATATTGGGACTGGTTACTCATAGGAGCATTTTAAGTTGCAGGCTGGAATAGGGAGGACACTCTCACGACTATATGAGTATCATATGATATAATATAGGAGAATTTAGTTGTTGAAGAAAATCAAAAGGACAACCAGCTAGCTGGTGACATCTTTCCATTGTAAAAATCTGCAGCCATTACAAATCTCACCCTCTACTAATCAGAAAACATAATCTAGACCTTGTTGAAAATAGAAATCAACATTAAACTTGGAGACCTCAGAGAGTTTATGAAAGTTTTAAACAAAACCAAAAACTAGCATTGGATGTTTAAAGCCCCTGGAAGACCACAAACTTTTTTTAAACACAAAACTAATGATCCAGGGGCTCCTAAATACACCATCAATAAATGATATTGCACGTTCAATCTATCCATCCATTTTCAAGAAGAAAAGCTCCTCATTCAACCTACTTGTAAGTTGCAACCACCTCTCCCATCCACTACCCATAAAATCCTTCAATTTTAAAAAATAGTCTTTCTGCACTTGTCCCCAAACACATTCTGGTGCTTCAAGCATGATCTAATCTGCTTTTGCAACAATACAAAATCACAGTGATGTATGGAATCAGAAGCGTCTGACGAACTATGATATGATAGGAGAAAATTGAATCACATCTTCCACCAATGAACCAAATGGAAAAAGATAATGGAAGCAAAAACAAAATTGAAAGTAGTAGAGGCAAATCGGGAAGGCGCAGTCTTACTTCATTCCCCAAACCTTTACTTTTTGAAAGGATAATTCCCAAAAAGTAATATTTTTAAAGGATGACTCCCGAAATGAATGAATAGGAAACAGTGCCTTTTGATAATACGAACATTTACTAGTTGTACAAAACATGCTTGTCTGAAAAAGGGCAGATTTCACTGAAGAAGTTGAGGGTGAGGGCAAGAAGGGAAGGATATTGGTACTTCGTTAGTATAACTTCTGAATGAATCACATGAATGAGTTCACCATGCTATCTACAAAAAATTATTTGCGGTTATTGTTCTTAAGATTTCCCAAAACCTAGCCCAACTCTTGGCCAACCCATCTACTGTTAGGTCCAAAAATTCCCACTTTCTAAGAGTATGCATATTAGATTGGCACTCTCTCGAAAGTGCACGTACATGTATTTGAATTTACATAATGTTCGTTTAACATGGGTATAACGTTAACAAAATAAGTCTTGAGCCAAATTCTTGAAGTACACCCTTGCTATCGTAGCACTATATCAATTTGGCTTCAATGATCAGTACACTCACACAGAAAACCATAAAACCCTTAAAATCAAACCACTTACCACCAGATTCAAAATTACACAGAAAATCCATAGCAGAAAGAAACCCAAATTCAAAGTAAACAAAAACAAACCTGAAACCCAAATTCAAGTAAACAAAAACAAACCTGAAACCCAAATTCAAGTAAACAAAAACAAACCTGAAACCCAAACAATACACTCCGGTGTTTTTAAATTCGACGTATACATACACCAAGATTAGCCCTAACCCTAGAAATGGTAGATAAGGGAAAGTGCAATGAAGAAGAAGAAGAACAAACCTGAGCCAAATAATACAGACGGGTGGTGCAACTGTGACTTCTATAGCACGACGAAGTAAAAAAAATTGCGGACCGAGAGAGAGAAATAGAGCGCTCTCAGCCTCTGAGACTGGCGATTCGTAGACGCACAACCGCTGAGCGTCGATGGTGATTTCGATCGTGGCTTGACTGAATTTTCAATTTTATGTGATTACCTAGAAGCCCATTCTTCCTTTTGGGCCCAAAATTGCTCTGGTTGAGTATAGTAACTAATTTGGCCTGGTCTTCCTCGTTTTTTATTTTCAATTTAAAAAAAGTAATGCTAACTTTACCACATTATTATACCAATAATGTTGTTTATTTCACTATGACCAACGGAAGCTGCCGCCGCCACAGTGCTACAACTTGTACAAGCTCAACTTTGATGGCTCTTTGCAATTCGCTATTAAGGCCAAAAAAATTCATGATTTGTCCTTAATATATTTCTAGTCCAGTACAACACCTAACTTAAGAAGAAACCCGATTTGGGTATGCAAGAGTTCGTCATATACGCTTGCATACATACCACGCCAATTAAATAAACAACATGTCACTCTACAAGCTTAAGTGGGCCCAAGTCACGCAAATGCTTGGGGTTTGATGAGCGGTGTGGTATGGATGGTTACGAGCATTCACAAGGCCCATTGATGGGCCAAGAAGTGGAAGTTTTGGGCTGCTTGGGAGCCCCAAAACTCGAGCTCATTTCTTGAGCTCAAATATGTGGGTAAGCATGAAAGAGAAAAAAAGGTAGCCCATTACCTTAGAAAATTGGCCCATCACCATAGTAAAAAAATAGTCCATCACTCTAGAAAGTTGGCTCATCCCCTTAGTAAACTAGCTCGTTACCTTAGGGAATGGCCCAAGTAACTTAGAAAAATTTGAAAGTCTCCAGCACATGGCTAGAGACAAAACCACGACAGAAAACCAGGGGATAGAGACTTGCGCAGGCTGCTGGGACTCTCTAGCACATGACCAAAGACAAATCCCAACACAAGCCATCCAAAAAACCAAAGGATACTTGAGCAAAACATCCTTCATACCAGCGCCATTACCCACTCATTTCTCCCAGCAACTCTTGCAATAAAATGAAGGAGAAAAGGTAGCCCAAAATAGGAGATGGTTGCAGGGACAGCTGTGGGAAGACTCTAGAGCACCCAAAAATCTTGTCTCTGTGTATTTGGATTGGGGGAGATTTCATAAAAATAGGTTGAATCGAAGGAAGAGAAGAGAAATGGAGGAGAAGACTTGGCAAATTAGAGAGAACCAATTAGGATTTCTTGGGAAGAAGAAGCTTCTAGTGCCTATAAAAGGAGGAACCTTCTACCCAACAAAACAACTCATCGAAGGCAAGCATCCCCTCTGGAACCCTTCAATTTCATGCTATGTTCTTCCATCTTCTTCCTCTCTCTCCCATAAACATATCCAAAGAGAGCAAGCATCACCTCTCACCTCTGGAACCCTTCGATTTCGAGCCCTGTTCTTCCATTGCTTCCCCATTTCTCTTTTGGCAAAATACTCAAGAGCTTGACAATGTTTTCGTCAAGCTGCTGGAAATCTGCTAAAACCACCCATGCTTCCATCTTCTACCTCTCTTTCCCATAAACATATCCAGAGAGAGCAAGCATCACTTCTCACCTCTGGAACCCTTCGATTTCAAGCCATGTTCTTCCATTGCTTCCCATTTTCTCTTCTGCCAAAATACATAAGAGCTTAACAAAGCTTTCGTCAAGCTGCTAGAAATTTGCTAAAGCCACCCATGCTTCCATCTTCTTCCTCTCTTTCTCATAAACACATTCAGAAAGAGCAAGCATTACCTCTCACCTCTGGAACCCTTCGATTTCAAGCCATGTTCTTCCATTACTTCCCTTTTTCTCTTCTGTCAATCCATTCAAGAGCCTGACGAAGCTTTTGTCAAGCTGTCGGAAACTTGCTTAAGCCACCCATTCCTCTTCCATCATTCTTTCCTCTCTCCCCTCAACGAATCCTCCCAAAAACTCTCTATTCCCCTTACTTCGAGCCTTTGTTTCTCACAGGAAACCCAAGCCTTCTCTCTCTCATGCTAAACTCACGAATGCTCAGGTCCCATACCACAACCTTCTCATGTCAAGCCTAAATATTTATCTATAAGCAACTGTTGGCTTTGTTAGTGAAGAAAGCCAAGGTGTTTCCTAAGGCTCCACGAACCTCGAGACACTCTTGGGGCTTGATTCTTGAACTCAAACACAGGGGCAATTCCACTCATTTGCTCTTTACAGCAGCCTAGGCCCATCTGTAGCTGCTAGAACGAAAAAGCCTCAACACCCGCTAACCATGCTACCTCTGGGTAGGGACGGACCTATGCACATACTAACCTGGGCTATAGCCCAGGTGATTTAATTTTTTATAGCCCAACGTTAATACCACAGCCCACCCAAGCGCACCCCACGCACCCCTTACTCAGGAGTTGCTTCACTCTACTCAGCGCAACTGCTATATCTACTTGCTTATCAACGCCCATGCACTCAACCAACCTTTGCTCATCTAACGGTTAGTTTTTAAAAAGTAATACTCACACTCATTGAAGCTGCTCCAACTACTTACACATGATTCAATACTATTAGTGCAATTAATACCAATTGCAACTTTTTGAAAATTAATACCAACTTCAATTTTCTATCTTTTTCTAACATTTTTGTACTATTCAATTTTCCCTATAAAACCCACCTATTTCTTCAAAATTTTCACACCACTAAAATCATTTACCACTATTTAATTTTGCTTAATCTTTTACTCACAAAATTATTTATTAATTGCTTGTATATTTTTTTTATTAATCTCTCAACATCATTACGAATATATTATTTATTAGTATATGTGTGAGAAACATCATCCCCCTTTAAACTATCACTTGTATTAAAAAAAACTAACGGTTTTTTTCTTTTAGTTTAATGTTGTTTTTATTTTAGTTTAATGTTGTTTTTATTTAAGGTTTTACTAGATGCATTTTGTGGGGCTCAGTATGCCCCCCTGTGTATTTTTTGTTATCAATGAAATTCGCTCGTACCGTTGAGTAATCTATCCTTTTAGTAGGTTTGTACGTAAGGTAAATTTAGCCCACCTCATTTTGAAATCCTAAGTCCGTCCATGCCTCTGGGTTTGTTATTTGGAATTGGGATGGGATTGTTGTCTATGCTGGTACACGAAATACTAGTCTTGCTAATGTTCTTATCGTTAAAGGTCAAGCTCTTTTGGATGGGTTATTACTTGCTAGAGCTAAGCATATACTATGTTTGGAAGTGAAGGGTGACTCAAAACTTCTCATTGATGCTATAAATGGCGTAATTTTGACACCCTGGCGCCTGCTTACTATCGTTTTTTACTTGCTTTCAAGCCATCTCCTTCAAGCATGTTTTCCAAGAGGCAAACTTTGTGGCGGATTCCCTTCCGGCGCTTGGGCACTCTATCCCATCACGCCACATTTGGTTGCAAAATCTTCCTTCTTTGGTGGCTAGAGCTGTCTCTTGGGATTCTTTAGTTGTGGGTTGCCTTTGGGGTTTTGTGTTGTAATTCTTTTGTGCTTATCAAAAAAAAAAACAAGGAGCTTGTAGCTCAAGTGTTTAAGATTAGTTATTGTTAAAAAACAATTAGTATGGAACTCTAAAGAATATTTGATAACATAATTTAAATACAACTTAAATTATTCCAAGAGAAGCATAATATGAATAAAATTATAAATGAACAAAATTATACCGCAAATATAAAATAAGCAAACAAAGTAAATTGATTGATAGAGGCTTGCAAATGGAATATCCATAGACAGAATTTCGCCCTTACACTCGTGCCTTGTAGTTCTTCAAGCGTCTGTCCCAATATACAACTATCAATTCTTTGAACTCGCGAACTGTATTCGTTTTTTCTCTATCAAATAGCAAGTGAAAAATGTTCTTATTTAATTTCAGTCTAATCGTAGCCAACCCAAGTCTAATCCATTTTAATATTAGAAAGGCACTAAAGTTTATAAAGTGTGTCAACTTCTTGTGCTAAACCAATGTTGAACTAAGGAATTAATTATGAAGTTTGTATTTAGAATTAATTATAATAATTTTAATAAATGGTTACTTTTTTAACTTTTATTTGATGTGTTAGCCTTACTCTATTTCTATTTTGTACTCAAATGCCAAGGCTGATAAATGAAATATATGTTGTTGAATTTAATCGAATCAATCAAGAAATTGACTGATTAAAAAAAATTGATGTTGAATAGATAAAACGACAACATGAAATCTAGTAAAAATGATGCCTATATCTACAATCTGCATTAGCACTTGCATAAAAATGGATAAGATATATCATTAACAGCATTAGTACTTTCAATTATATTGTTGTAACACGATAGCAAAAGCATTAGTTTTTATGGCCTCATAAACATCGGTACTTTTGTCCAAACTAATGTTGTAAATGGAATACGCATTGAAGGTTCTCTATTGCCAATAAGTAGTTGTTAAAGAAGATCGCACAAAATAAGTAGTTAATATTGTAAATTGATTCTTAGTTATTTACTTACCTATTTTGTATTTGGTTGTCGTAATTGTAGGCAATAGAACAGGAATGTCTTGTACAATTCTAGTATAAAGCTGTAACTCTTGTTCTGTGAATAAACAATGAAATCAATTCTTCCACATTTGGTGTCTCTTGATGGTATCAGAGCACGATCTGAATAAACCTAACCAAACACAAACATCACCCTAGCATCATAGCCATGGGTGACAACACCGAAAAGAAGTCAACCGACACAGGCATGCCTTCAAAGCCAAAATGGGAAAACCCCAACCACCCACTCTACCTTCATCATGCGGACCAACTCGGCGTAATCCTTGTTTCGCAGCCTTTGGTAGAAGATAACTACAACACATGGGTTCAGTCCATGAGCATGGCCTTAATGGTCAAAAACAAGATTGACTTCGTTGATGGGTCAATCAAAGAACCAAGTGGGGATAAACCTGATGAATTGCAGCAATGGAAGTGCTGCAACAATTTAGTCAAGACATGGCTATTGGGGTCGATGTCGAAGGAAATTGCTAGCAGCGTCATTCAATGCAAAGACGCAAGCCAGATGTGGCTTGATCTCCAAGAGAGATTTTCTCATGTGAATACCGTTCAGCTTTTCCATATCGAGAATGAAATCCATGATTGGGTACAAGGCAGCATGACTGTGAGTTCCTATTTTACTAAACTTAAGAGCCTTTGGGATGAACGGGACACATTGTGCTCAATTCCTGCGTGTAGCTGTGGAACAACCAAGGAGATTGCTTCATACATAGAGACTTAGAAAACAATGAAATTTCTCATGGGTCTAAACGACTCATATGCCACTGTTTGTAGTAACACGCTCTTATTGGAACCATTGCCCACAGTGAACAAGGCATATTCGTTGGTCCTTCGACATGAAAGGCAGGCAGAGATTTCTAATGGGAAAACTTCTACCTAGCCAGAAGCAGTTGTTTTTACCGTAAAGAACCTGAGTCATGACTTCGAATCAGAAGAGAAGGGCCTTCGATGTGCAAAGTGCAACAAGACGAATCCAAGCACCAAGAATTGCCGTGCTCATCTCAAATGCACCTTTTGTGGCTGGAAAGGTCACTCATTCAATTACTGCTGCAAGAGAGCGGTGACATTAGAAGCTGAACAAGGTAGTCTCTCAAAGGGCAACCAGGTTGCATCATAAGCATCTGACGCGAAAGGGACAATGTCCAATTTCCCTTTTTCACAGGAGGAATGTAAACAGATTCTCCACATGTTGAGCAAGAAAAAATCCTCTATGGCCAATCAAGTTGGTAATTCTTCAAATCATGAATAACTATCAGGTAAAGCTTTTTCCCTCCCTTATAATGGCAAGAAGAACACTTGGATTTTGGATAGTGGTGCTACGGATCATATGGTTTGTAGCCCTGATTTGCTTACACATTCAAAGACAGTTGAAAATCATACTGTTGAATTACCAAATGGTTCATTTGCTCAAGTCACCCATATTGGACATATTGTTTTCTCTCCCAATTTCATTCTGAATAACATCTTATGCGTACCACTTTTTCGACTCAATCTAATTTCCATTAGCAAGTTAGCTTCAGATTCCTCTTGTATCATGGTGTTTCTAAGCCAATTTTGTGTCATATAGGACCTGCACTCGGGGAAGATGATTGGGACGGGATTTTAGCGGGAGGGACTCTATTATCTCGATCAAGCAAAGAAAGGAACATGCAACTCCATTCAAACTCTAGCCTCTGGTCTTTGGCATCAACGCCTTGGACATCCATCAAAGAAAGTTTTTCAGTTATTTCCCTTTTCCAAAAATAAATCTTGTGATACAGACAAGTGCCTAATTTGCCCATTGGCCAAACAAACAAGGTCACCATTTCCGTTGAATTCCATTTCTAGTAAAATATGTTTTGATTTGATACATGTTGACATTTGGGTTGGTTATAAAATTGCTTCTCTTTCTGGTGCAAAATATTTTCTCACTATCGTAGATGATTTTACTCGGAGTACATGGATTTATTTGATGAAACATAAATCTGATACAAGGGACCTTCTAGTTAAATTCATTCACACGGTTGAGACTCAATTCAATTCTAAGGTCAAAATAGTGCGTAGTGACAATGGTCCCGAGTTCAAACTTGAAAATTTTTATGCCCTCAAAGGCATTGTTCATCAATCTAGTTGCATCAACACACCATAACAAAATGGTGTTGCTGAGCGCAAACATAGGCATTTGCTCAATGTGGCACGAGCCTTGCTTATTCAAGCTGGGCTACCTAGACAGTTTTGGGGAGATGCAATTCTTGCTTCAGCATATCTCATAAATAGAACACCAACCCCTCTTCTCCATGGTAAAACGCCATATGAGAAATTGTTTCATCAAGCTCTAAATTATTCTCACTTAAGGGTATTTGGTTCTTTATGTTTTGTCTCCATCCATGCACAAAAACCTTCAAAATTTGACCATCGTGCCACTCGTATTTTTCTTGGATACCCTTTTGGTCAGAAAGGGTATCGTGTATTTGATCCAATCCTCAAAAAGGTTTTTGTCTCACGGGATGTTACTTTCTTTGAAGAAAAATTCCCTTTTCAAAATCATGCTCATTCCGCTGCACCACATCCATTTTCACAACCTCATGCCCCCCTTTTGACGTTTGATGTTGACTCTTTCCCAGGGCCAATATCTTCAACCCACATATTAGAAGAGACTTCTTCTTGCCCAACACCACCAGAAGACATGATCACCACCTCACCTTCCACAACCCCATCATCTGATACTACAAACAGAGTGATCACCCCATCTCCATCGTCACCCACATCTTCTTCTTCTTCAACACCACCACCGTTACGACGTGGTGCACGTCAAACCAAGCCTCCACCATTTTTGCAGGACTTTCATGTCGAGGCAGCCTTCCCATCCAGACCCGCACCTTCATCTTCTACGAACGTGGTCAAGTCTTCAGGTATTGCTCACTCTCTTTCACAATTTTTCTCTTATGATCGACTTTCTTTTGCTCATAAAGCCTTCACTACTCACCTCACTCTTCTCAAAGAACCCACAAGTTTTTCACAGGCAATTACAGATTCAAAGTGGCGAGATGCCATGCAACATGAAATTGCAGCTCTCCAAGCAAACAACACGTAGACTCTCATGCCCTTGCCCTCTCATAAACGCCCCAACGAATGCAAGTGGATTTAGAAAATCAGGTTAAAACCAAACGGGACCGTCGAGCGGTACAAAGCTCGGTTAGTGGCGAAAGGGTACAGTCAAATAGAGGGTGTTGATTACAAGGAAACTTTTGCCCCTGTGGCAAAATTGGTGACCGTTCGTGTTCTTCTTAGCATTGCAGCCTTACAAGGATGGCACTGGCACCAGCTTGACGTGAACAATGCGTTCTTGCATGGTGATCTTGATGAGGATGTCTACATGACCTTGCCTCCTGGGTTCGGACGAAAGGGGGAGACTCGTGTGAGCAAATTAAACAAATCCCTGTATGGACTAAAGCAAGCCTCAAGACAATGGTTTCTCAAACTATCAACCGCTCTCAAAGTTGCTGGATTTCATCAATCTTTGTCAAACTACTCATTGTTCGTCCGAAATCGTCAAGGTAGCTTTATAGCGTAACTTGTCTATGTTGATGATGTGATATTGGCAGGCAACAACTTACAGGACATTGAGGACACTAAGCAATTTCTTTCCAAGAGATTTAAGCTCAAAAACTTGGGTAAGCTTAAATATTTCTTGGGGATAGAGGTTGCAAGGTCAAAACATGGTATTACTTTGTGTCAACGAAAATATGCGTTGGAAATATTGGATGATGCCTGGTTCCTAGGTGCTAAACCTTCACGGTTTCCTATGGAACAAAATTTATCACTCACACAGACAAATGGAAGGCTACTGAATGATCCATCTTCATACAGAAGGCTTGTAGGTAGGTTAATTTATTTGACTATCACAAGACCTGATCTAGTTTATGCAGTTCATATATTGAGTCAATTCATGGATAAACCTCGGCAGCCACACCTTGAAGCAGCGCATAAGGTTCTTAGATACATCAAGCAAACGCTTGGGCAAGGAATTCTCTTACCCTCCACAAGTTCATTACAATTACGGGCATTTTGTGATGCTGATTGGGCTCGATGTGCCGATCCAAGAAGGTCAATGACTAGTTATTGCATTCTACTTGGCCAAGCACCCATTTCTCGGAAAACGAAGAAGCAAAGCACTGTATCTCGATCAAGTGTAGAGGCGAAGTGGCGTTCTATGGCCACTACTTGTTATGAGATTACATGGCTGAAGAACATCTTAAAGGATTTGAAAGTAAATCACACACAACCAGTTATACTCTTCTGCGACAATCAAGCCGGTATGCATATTGCTTCCAATCCGGTATTCCATGAATGAACGAAGCATATAGAGATAGATTGTCACCTAGTGCGTGAAAAGATTCAAGAATGGATGATACGAACAACTTACATACAAACCATGAATCAACCAGCTGATTTGTTCACTAAACCATTGAGTTCGACACAATTTGAAGTATTGCTCAGCAGTTAAAGGCCACTATGACGAATGCCTCGGTTAGGCCACTATGCCAAAATTTGCCTTAATTTGCCTTATCCGTTGCCTAAGGCAAATTTTGGCACATTGTTAGTTTTCTATTCAAACTTCCAACAACACCTATATTTGAATAGAAAATAAGTGCACACATATAAGAGAGAAAATCAGACGAAAATTGCATCGGGAAATGCACATTTTGGACTTGAACCTACCCTAGTGAAAGCTTATAAGGTTTACAAGATGACGTAGTGAATATGTAATCTTAAATTTTTCACCCTAGCAATAAACCAAGACAATAAGTCTCACACAATTCTCATTTTAACAAACACATGTTCATACGTTTGTGTTCATTTTAGTCTTGAACAAGATCCTAGATTCATAAGAGCTTTAGAGAATTTGGCTATATAATTCTCATAAATGCGACCCCATATTTACTCTCATATAGTGAGACTGATTAAGAATAGTCAGTTATATTCCTCTTGTTACCAAGATATCAGTATCATTAAACATAAGTATCATCTACAACTTCCGCTGATGACACACGTCTTCCATCATAGAAATGAGGTATATAGTGTGTTCACATCCTTGAACCATGCCTAACCAGTTTGCCTATTGAACCTAGACCATAGGATCTCCAATCAACTAGGTTAGGTTTCCGTCATGCTAGTTCATTTGTAGTATTGGCATTAGCCTTATTCCTCTCAATGTATATTTTACTTGCTCTTTGGATAATCCTTTCGTGAAAGGATGTGCTAAATTCTCTTTTTCCCTTCCTTGTTATGCTAAACTATCACAATGTATGCATATAGTTGTTTCAGGCTTAGGCCATAATGAAATATCTTCCAAAAAGTTTCTTAGCCACTCAACTTATGCTGCAACCCTAAAGCTACGAATTCTGACTCCATAGTTGATCGGGCAATACATGTTTATTTGGAAAATTTCCCAAATATTGCAGCTCATCCTAATATGAAAACATATCCACTTGTGGTTTGTTTTAGTACTGTCGGATATCCAGTTAGCATCACTATACCCTTCTAGTACTAGAGGATATTTTGTTTAATGCAATCCATAATCTAACATGTATTTCAAAAACCTTAGTACTCTGACTAAATCTTCCCAACGATCATGTCCTAGATTGCTTGTATACCTACTTAACTTGCTTACTGAATAATCTATATCAAGTCTTGTACAATTCATTATGTACATTAAACTTCCAATCACTTATGCATATTGACGTTGTGATATAGCTTCACCAACATTTTTCTTTAATTTACCATTTGTATCAAATGGTATCACATCAGGTTTATCATCAAAATTACCAAACTTTTTAAGTGTTGCCTCCACATAATGAGACTGGGTAAGAATATAACCTTCAACATTTCTTTTAATTCTTATTCCAATAATCACATCAATAAAACCTAAGTCTTTCATATCCAAATTTGAATTCAACATTTTCTTGGTTTAATTAATTATATCCTTGTTTGTCCCCATTATGAGCATGTCATCTATATATTGGCACACTATAGCGCATCCATTATTATGAGTTTTGACATAGACACATTTGTCACACTTATTTATTTTAAAATTATGTGTCAACATACCATGGTCAAATTTTTCCTATCATTGCTTAGGAGCTTGTTTCAATCCATATAAGGATTTGACAAGCCTACATACCTTGTTTTCTTGACCTTTCACAACAAACCTCTCAGGTTGTTCCATGTAGATTTCCTCATGTAAATCCCCATTGAGAAATACAATTTTTACATTCATTTTATATTTCCATATTATAAACTGCTACTATGGCAATCAACATTCGAATAAAATTTATTATACTCACAGGAGCATATGCATCAAAGTAATCCAATCCATCCTTTGAAAGATAAACTTTGGCTACTAAACATGCCTTATACTTGTCAATTGTACCATCATGCTTCAATTTCTTTTTGAATATCCATTTATATCCAATTGGTTTAATTTCAAGTGACAAATCAACCAATTTCCAAGTGTTGTCTTGCATAATGGATTCAACTTCACTATTGATTGCTTCTTTCCATAACGGAACTTATGGACTTGACGTAGCTTCTTTATATATATTTGTGGTTCAACCTCTGCTATGTAAGTCATGAAATCTGGTCCATAATCCTTAGGAGCATTTGATCTCTTACTTCTCCTAGGTTTTGCCTCACTTGTAGAAGGATTAGATGAACTATCATCTTTTTCTTTCAAAAGATTATCAATAGTTCTTTTATTCGTAGAACTAAATTTTTCTTTCCTATATGGAAAGATTTCCTCAAAGAATTATGCATTCACAGATTCTAATATGATGTTAATATGAATATCTGCAATTTCAAAGTTAATTACCAAAAATCTATATGCTGCACTATTTTGTGCAACCAATGAAAACACAGCCAATGGTTTTAGGTTCGAGTTTAGTTATCTTACGTAAAGGAACTTAAACTTTTGCCAGGCAACCCTACTCCTTCAATATTTTGTAAGTTGACAGTCTTCCTTTCTAAATTTCATAAGGAGACTTATCAGTCTTCTTGTGTGGAATTCTATTTAGGATTTTATTTGCAATAAGTAAGGCTTCACCCCACAAATTGTGTAGAAGCCCTGAGCTATTTAGCATGGCATTTATCGTATTCTTGAATGTACAGTTCTTCCTCTCCACAAAACTATTTTGTTGTGGCATATAAGGAGCGGTTGTTTTGTGAATAATGCCATGAAAAACACAAAATTCAGAAAAAGTAGAATATTCATACTCTCCTACTCTATCTGATCTTAAAATCTTTATTTTCTTGTTGAGCTGATTCTCAACCTTAGCTTTATATGTCTTAAACACATTCGAAGCTTCATCTTTGCTGTGAAGTACATACACATAGCAAAACTTACTGCAATCATCTATGAATGTCATATAATTATTTGTATCTCCCCATGTAGGAGTTGATCTAAAATCACATAAGTCGCTATGAATTAAACCAAGCACTTCATGTTAAAAATTGGCCTAAATTGTATTGATTAATTAATTGTGTAAGGGCCACTTTATTGTTGTTTGCTAGCTTTCTTCATTTGTCATGTCGTGGCTTTTCAAATGGGAAATGATGGCACATGCCATCTTTGTTGAAAGGCTAGAGACAAAGAGATGAAGTGGAAGCCAACACTTGAGTGATCTGCACCTAAAGCAATTGGAGTGTAGCAACTCACGTGGGCATGCTATTAAAGGGATGGTCTTTTGTCAAATAGAGGAAACAAGGAGCATGGCTCGAGGCATCTTTATGGGCTGCTAATGGTGCATGTCTCAAGGCTTCTTTGACTGACCATCACGTGGCTTTCTTTGGCATGCGGTTTCTCTCTCATTTGGAGAGTTGCTGCATGGGCTGCTAAAGGGAGAAAGGGGCAGTGTAGGTGTGCCGTACCAAAGGCATGGGTGTGGGCAATCTGTTCCTCACCATGTGAGCACCATTGCTCAGAGAGGCTAAAACAGAAGTGAGGGACACTTCCACACAAAGAGAAATACTAGAGAGCATCACCATGATGGTGCAGATAAACTCCTCTTTGGCTACACTAGATGTTGAAGGAAGATCAAGCCATTTCAAGGTTGAGTTTTCTTCATTTGTTCCTTGTGTTGGTGGGAGGTTTATTTCTTTGTATTGTTCTTAGTGTGTTCTTTCCTAGTGAGCAAGAACAATTCCTGTGTTCTTGGCTCTTGTGTGTGGTTAGCTTGAGAGTGACTTGGGTGTATTTGGGATTTGGGTTGTGAGAGTTAAACTCTGTAATTCCTAGGATAGGTGAGAGGGTTAATCTCCTTTGGTTGTAATTTCTTTTGAGATACTAGTGGAATTTCTCATTGTCTTCGAACTGGATGTAGGCTACACACGGGCCGAACGAGTATAAATCCTTGTGCCATTTGGATTTCTGTATTTCATATTTTGCTCTTGTGGTTTCAACGGTTTCATATCAACCACCCAAGTGCTATCCGCTTCCGCTGCACACAACACTTCATTAGACCTTCCATGTGCATATTTGAATGTTTGACTAGCAAACTTAGATTCAGTGCATATTTCACACTTAACACCAACACTTATATCACATTTAGGAATCAAACCTAAGTTAACCATTTTGGGCAATGACCTACAATTCACATGTCCTAATCGAGCATGCCAAATATTAGAATAATCAACAAAGTAAGTAGAAGCCTTATTTATATTATTATTGAATGAATTAGCAAGTACATTAAGTTTGAACAATCCTTCAGCAAGATATCCCTTCCCAACAAACATTCCCCCTTTGGTCAAAACAAATTTGTCTAACTCAAATACAAGTTTGAATCCTTTTTTGCTCAAGATTGGTCAAGAAACTAAGTTTTTCCTAATTTCTAGAATATGCAGCACATTAAGGAGAATTAATTCCTTCCCATAAGTAAATTTCATAACCACACTCCCCCTTCCAACTAAAGCAGACTCAGAAGCATTTCCCATGAACAATTTTTCTGCATCTTCAACCTATTGATAAGTAGAAAACGGGTTTTTATTACCATAGATGTATCTGGTTGCACCTGTGTCAATCCACCAGTCACTAGTATCTGAAACCACATTGGTTTCAAACACTACAGCAGCAAGCATATCTTCAATGACATTGGTCTGATTCTGGTTTCTATTGCTAGAGTTGAAGTTTGCAGGATTCATGGTCCCTTCTATGATGACACTCATGTGCCTAGTGTCCGGCTTTACCACAGACCCATCAACTTCCTTTGATTCGTTTAAAGTCTTTTCCTTTTGCTCTAAGAAAATTCTTGTTAAACTGCTTAGACTTCTGAGAGTTTCCTTTTGGGTTCAAAGAATTGCCTTCCATAATGTTTGTTTTGGCTTCCATTAAAACCACTCAAGCCTTCTCACTATTTATGTTATCTTCCTATATTCTCAACCTTACAACTAGATCCTCCATTGTCATCTCCTTTCTCTTATGTTTGAGATAGCATTTGAAATCTTTCCAAAGAGGTGACAGTTTTTCAATGATTGCTACAACTTGAAATGACTCATTGATCTTCATGCCTTTTACAATTATATCATGTATAATTTTATGAAGATCCTCTACTTGAGTGACAACGGCTTTGGAATATCTACTATTTTGGAGTCCAAGAATTTACCTACAACAAATTTCTTAGAACCTGCGCCTTCAGTTTTATATTTTCTTTCCAAGGATTCTCAAAGTTCTTTGGCAGTTTTACACACTGCATACACATCATACAATGTATCATCAAGAGCTTTCAAGATATAATTTCTACATAGAAACTCGCTATGCTTCCAAGCATCTATTGCACTAAGTTTTTCTGCATGTATTTCATCTCTTTTTACCTTAGGAGCATATTCAGTCACAATGTGTGCCAAATTTAATGTTGTTAGATAAAATAACATTTTATGTTGCCATCGTTTGAAGTCTCCCTCTTAGAACTTTTCTAGTTTCTTGGTATGAGAGGATTTTCCAGAGTTCACACCGCTTGATTGTTCCATTAAAATTTTATCTATAATTGTTAGAGAACAATCATTTTAAAGAATATTTGATAACAGATTTTAAATACAGCTTAAATTATTCCAAGAGAAGTGTAATATGAATCAAATTATAAATGAACAAAATTATAATGTGCATATAAAATAAGAAAACGAAGTAAACTAACTGATAGAGGCTTGCAAATGCAATGTCCACAGACAGAATTTCGGCCTTACACCCATGCCTTGTAGTTCTTCGAGTGTCTGTCCCCAAGATACAACTATCAATAATTCAAAATCCATGCACTTGGATTTTGAACTCTGGCAAACTATATTTGTTCTTTCTATCTCAAATAGTGGGTGATAATTCAGTGCCTACTTCTATAATAAGGTTGGCTATTTAAAAACATCTAGATAAGCTGTAAAAGAATAAGTTTAATTTGATTTTCGAATTTTATAACGAAAATTTGAATTTAATCATCTGAGACCAAGAGCCCACACTAACTCAAATTTCTGCCAGTTTTGTCTTGAGACCAAATATGCAGAAATGTAAGGGCTCAATTTTCTGCCAAATTTGTCATGAGACAAAATATGTAGAAATATGAGGGCTCGAGTTTCTGCCCGTTTTGTCTCGAGACCAAAACTATAGAAAAAATGCTCTTATTCAACGTCGGCCTCTCTCTCCCTCTTTGCCCCTCTCTCCCATTGCTGACCCACCCCCATATCTACTGGTTTGTCAGTTGGGTTTGTCTCCCGAAGCTAGTTTTCAAAGTCGTTGTTTCTTTGGAGAAGAACCCTATTGTTAGGGACCCGTCGGAGTAGGAATACTCATAACGACACATGCTCTGGAGCTGGGTGCGGTTTTACATACTCGAGTTGTGTTGGGAGACGTGTGTGCATGTAGAATCGTAGCAATGGTAGGGTGAGAATGCGGAGGAGTGGCGGGCGAGGAAAGTCAAACTGGGGTCGTGATTCGAGCAATTGGTGCAGGTGAGCCACACTAGACCATTGCGTGTATCTGCGACAAGAAAGAGGCTCCAGGGTGGGAGGAGGAGATCAACAGAGTACTGGCTGGAGTCTATGGAGGCGCTGGAAATGACGAGGGGTTTGATATCGTGGCGGCGAGCGTGGAGGATGGAGATGTGGTAGGTGTTGTAGGAGAGGGCTTGTGAAGGGGAGGAGAAGGGTGCTTGTGGAGAAGTTGGAGCTAGAGGTAGTCTTCGGCGGTGGGTTGTTGGGAGTTGCAGAGGTTCGTGAAGGTGAAGAAGATGAAGAAGAAAGACAGTAGTGACGCCATTGTTGTGGGCTCAGAGAGAGAAAAGATATGGGGTAGGTCGACTATGGGACTGAGAGGAAGAGAAGGATAGAATGAGAGAGTGGGTCGGCGACGAATTGTTGATGTTGGGTTTTTCTTTTTAAAAAAAAATAATTTTATAATATTTTAACGAATATTTTCTAGTTTTTTTTACACATCATCATGAAAGTGGGTACCACACTTGCCACGTCACCAATTTAACAAACAATCTAACGGTGAAGTTGACAGAAGTCGTAATTTGGTCAAATTTAAAAACGTTGGGTATCAAATTGATGAAATTGAAACTTTAGGGTGCATTTTGATATGGCACCTAAACCTCAATGAAAAAAAATGTTGTTAGCCCTAAAAGCTATTCACTTTCCTACCCATTTAGCCTTGACAACTCACAAACTATTACCTAATGCACTTGAAGAAAAAGAGAGCTTCACACCCTCTCTCTCATGCATGCAATTAATTAGACCACCATACAAATTCCACTTGCGAAAACAAAATGAGAAAAATAAAAAGAAGAGAAAATCGAGTTCTCTCTTGCAATTTCTCAAATAAATTTATTTGAAGGACATTTGTTATGACATTTCTTACGCATTTTACCTTAATGATTCGCATCTCTAAACAATCTATTTCTTAGTTCTTCATCCAAAAATCATTATTACAAAAAGTAAACAATTTAAAAACCGTTAAGACATCTAACTGTTACCTACAAAATAAACAAGTACGGTGTTTCAATAAAAAACTAAAATGACAACCATTTAATTAAATAGCTAAATAGTTCCAAATTCAAGTAATTATTTTTAGATATGATAATTGAGTGAATACCTATGGTTCATATTTATAAAGTACAAAGTGAGTCCTACAGCAATATCCATCGAATAAGAGCTCCCTCATCAACAATATTTTCTATATATAAAATACATATATTAATAAATATTAATTTTCTCAAGAATTTTCTAATAGGCTGTTGGAGAGAGTTTTTTTGATGTGGCTCACTTATTTTAAATTTCCAAAGTTGTTAAAGAGATTGTTGGAGATGTTGTTACTCTACTTACTGACAAGGTATTTGCCAGCATTTTTGGCTTGTTTATATTCAAGAGATAAAATATTTTAACTTATCATGAATGAATAATCTGTGCACCACTGTACTTATATCATAATAGATGTAGTGGGCTTACAATACACTGTCATCAAATGGCGGCAAGGCAGCTCCCACCAAATATCTGACATAAAATTATTTTTATTATTATTATATTTATTTTTTGGCTTACCAGAGCACTGATCAATCCCATATGAAACTTAGAGGAGATAAGTTTTTATTTATTTATAGTACGTATTTACTTCTATTTTTGTCAAGGAAATTTCCTCTAGTAATATTTGAACAGAATTTCACCCAATACCCATATGCTTCTATTCCATGAAGTCTCTTAAGACGAAAGCCATCAATGATGATGCCTTTCTTAATTTGATATAAGATTTTGATTCATGGAACACACTTGAAGTTGCTTCAAGTGTGTGTTTAATATAAGAAAAATGGATGCTCACAACACACGTGATACACACTTGCAGTTGCTTAATTCGAGTATATATTTGTTTTTCTTCTTCTTCTTCTTCTTTAGGTTTTTATTTCTTTTCTTTTTAAGGGTCTAAAGAAGCGAAGATTTTATTGAATTTTTTCAAAAGAAAAATGGATGGAAAATAAGATATAATGTAACAGAGGCTTTACTCAGAACAAGTCTGAAAGAAACATAAAGGAAAATCCTTGCGGTCTAGCTTATGTTTGACAGTTTCAGGAGGATGTACCAAAAGTGATAGAAGAACCCAATTCCCAAAGCATTTTCTTTTAAACTGCCCCTAATTCTTAAGTCCCATTTCAAGCAAATTATATTCCACAAACAAAGCAACAGTTTTCCTAAAAAGGCAAAATATTGAGTGCAAGCACCGCCCTCTCTTCTCTTGGCTTCCTTGCACAAGGAGATAAGAATCTTTCTGTATAGTATAGGTACTCCATGTTATAAAGAGAAATGTAATTTTAAGAGTTCAAGATAAGTAAATTGTGGATGCGATATAAGGTTATCCTACGACTAGAAAGGGAAGGGTTCGAACTCTGACATTGACTGTCGAAATAAATACTCTTAACCACTAGAACTATAACTCTAACACTGTGTAACAAGTTCATCGCTATATCCCATTATGTGCTTATGCCTTGTTAGGTTTGATTGGAACAAGGGCCTTGCAATCTACAATTTAGTTGCTGCATTCACATTGGCTGTAAAACCGACCTCAAACATCCTAGGCCCAAATCCACAACAACAAATGCAATGAGAAAAATCAAATGCATAAGCCTCAAAGGGCATAATTTTGATCATAAGCATAATGCTAATACATAAAATATAAATGCACGATCCAAATGCTTCTCCAAGCACTCACCAAGATTCAGTAACCTAGAATTCGAAGATACTTTAGAACAATGAGAAAATCCGCACGGCATTCTTCTTCACTAGATATAAGGGTTTACGATAAACTCTGAAGACGCACGTACAAATAAATCACCAGTATCAAGTAAATTCAAATGTATTAATTTTTTAAGCACACACAAGTGTAGTTTGTTTGATCAATTTATTAGAGGAATCCACATTCCTCAATATCAATTCCAACCCAAACTCAAGAAGATTTATAAAAAGAAAAAAGGAATATAAAAAACCCAATGCACTCACTTTTCTATTTAGAAAATTGTCCCCACCACAAAAGCATCACATTCATCTGTGAGAAGTATTGTGCACTCACATAACATAACACTATTCCATTTTTGTGCAAGGCATGTGAGTCTCACTGACACTCCCTCCACACTCACCTGTCGGCGCTCACACGGCTCCCTCTCGCTCCTCCTTCCCTCCAATCTGCTCACCTTTCTTCCCCGTGACACCTTCATTTGCCCCATATAAATAAAACCACCACCCAAAACCAAACCAACCCAAACTTTCAAAACCAAAACTCATCATAAAAAACTTGCTAAAACCACAAAAAGCACCATTTCAAAACACCATGAAAACAACCCTCTCCTTCCCTCATTTCCTTGCTTCCATCTTTGCCCTAGCCCTAATCAGCCTCCCCAATTTTGCATCATCAAGCCACCATGACTACCAAGAGGCATTGTCCAAGGCCATCCTCTTCTTTGAGGGGCAGAGGTCAGGGTTTTTGCCCCAGGACCAGCGCCTATCATGGCGCGCCAACTCGGCCCTAGGTGATGGGTGGACTTACAACACAGACTTGACTGGCGGCTACTATGATGCTGGGGACAATGTGAAGTTTGGGTTCCCAATGGCCTTCACCACCACAATGCTGGCTTGGAGTGTGATTGAGTTTGGAGATTCCATGCCTCCCAATGACCTGAGGAATGCGCTTGTGGCAATCCGCTGGGCTACGGATTACTTGCTCAAGACTGTGTCTCAGCCTAACAGGATCTTTGTGCAGGTAAGGTAAAAATTAATGGTTGTGGTTGTGGTGGTGGGTTTTTGGGTAGGAGGGAGAGTGGGTGGACCAGTTAATGTGTCTTTGTTAAACTTTTATATATATATATGCGCTAGTGATTTTGACACTCCTTATTTACCCATATGTACAAATATATAACCAAATATATGTGTCGAAATTCACACACATTGTATATTACAATTTGACACATATCTTTGTTAAACTTTAGATATATGACCAAATATAAGCGTTGGAATTCACATACATTGCAAATTACAATTTAACACATAAATTTTAACGTATATATAATTATTTTATATTTGGATGGGTGTAGGAGTGTGGAGTTATGTAGTCCATTGGGTCTGGGTGGCTCAACTGGTTTGTCACTTTTAGTCCCGTGGCCCCAGTTTATTTTGATCCCTTAAAATTGCGGGCACTAGCCTCCGCTTGTGAAAAAGTTTATAATAGAATCTCAGTCCTTGAGTTTCTCAAAATTCATGAAATGTGGATCAAGATAACTACTTCCCTCCCATCCACAAGTGGGCGTGTCTCTATTTTGTTTTGTTGCTTCACACGCTGGTTACTATTAAGGTTGAAGGACATACATTTTCACTTACTCCTTTGTCTGTTTATTTATTAGAACAAGCTGGCACATTGATCCCTTTGTCCGTCAAAGGGTCACATTCGAAAGTAAAACTTCCACGTAACATGTTTTATATATCTTTTTATTTTTATCTGTCTCATCGCATGAATCGTCACACACTCTAAAAGAGTAACATTGTTGTAATTTTACTTTTCACTGTTGTAGTTTTGTCAACATTAAACTTTGATTTCAATACTTAGCCCCCAGAAAAAAACTTTAATTCCAATAAAAGTGTCTGTGTCTAAAATAACAAAAGATAAAGGAAGGGGGAATCAATTATATTTTCTTAAATACTTGTCATCTGTGAGTGGGCGGTGGGATATGTCTCTATACCACTTTTCATAAAGCCCGTGAGTTTGCATGAGACAATCAATTGTCTTCATCAAGCTTTATGCCCATGACAAAAATGGTCCTCAGCTTAGTCCAAAATGCGTCCCAAATAATCAACCAATGCAAGTAGGGTTTCTGGTGCTAATGACAAGGAAAGTTTTCCAATTTTTGGAGGGTGTAACTATGTTTTTCATGGAATAATAGGTTGGCGACCCAATTATAGACCATAATTGCTGGGAAAGGCCAGAAGATATGGACACAGCCAGGACTGTTTATGCCGTGGACTCACCCAATCCGGCTTCTGATGTCGCCGGAGAGACGGCCGCAGCTCTGGCCGCTTCATCAATGGCATTCAAATCCTCCGATCCCGGCTACTCAGACACATTGTTACGAAATGCCAAGAAGGCGTTTGAGCTAGCTGACACTTATAGAGGAGCTTACAGTGACAATCCTAATGTTAGAGGTGGTGTCTGCCCATTTTATTGTGATTTTGATGGTTACCAAGTAAGTCCAAAGTCAAAATCACATGACTTTTTGTATTATTTTAAATATTTTAAAAAAACTATATTTATATTTAAAATATAACGTATGTCTCACATGTATTTATTTGTATATTAATTTTGGTGATATGTTTGACAGGACGAGTTGCTATGGGGAGCAGCATGGTTGAGTAGGGTCACTCAGGATAGTGGTTTTTTTGATTACATACAAAACAATGGCAAAACTCTTGGTGCCGAGGAGAATATAAACGAATTTGGGTGGGACAACAAGCATGCTGGCCTAAATGTTCTAATATCCAAGGTCAGTTTATATTTTCCCAACACATATAATATCTATAATGTGTGCTGATTTTATATATATCGTCAAACAAACGTTATATTTTAAGATATAAGCACAATATCAACGCAGAAAATATAAGCAGATAAACAAGACATAAATGTATCAAAAACAAAAAGTAAATCCGAGTTTGTTTTCTTCTTTTTTCAGGAAGTCCTAGAAGGCAACATGTACACTCTTGAATCCTACAAAGCATCAGCTGATAGCTTCATGTGCACATTAATCCCGGACTCATCGTCCTCCCACATCGAGTACAGTCCCGGCGGCCTCATCTACAAGCCGGGCGGCAGCAATTTACAGCACGTAACTTCCATCTCATTCCTACTACTTGTGTACGCGAATTACCTTTCGCGAACCTCGCAGTCTCTGAACTGTGGCAACATAAATGTCAGTCCCACAACCCTACGCCAAATTGCCAAAAAACAAGTTGATTACATTTTGGGAGATAATCCAATGGGGATGTCATACATGGTTGGTTATGGTGACCATTTCCCACAACGCATTCATCATCGTGGCTCTTCACTGCCATCAATCAAGGACCATCCCCAACCCATTGCTTGCAAGGAAGGCTCAGTCTACTTCAACTCCTCAAGCCCTAACCCTAATGTGCTTGTGGGTGCCCTTGTGGGAGGTCCTGGAGAAGACGATGTTTATAACGATGATCGTGCTGATTTTAGGAAATCTGAGCCAACCACTTACATCAATGCACCATTTGTTGGTGTTTTGGCATACTTTGTGGCTAATCCCAATCCTAATTAGCACACATTGATATTTGGTCAAGAACAGGTCATTTTTTGTTTTTGTAAATAACCCATATCAGGATTTGAAAAATAGGGAAAGAACAAAAATGTCTCTCATCTTGAGAGCAAAGAGGGAAGAGGCTTGTTACTTAGTCTTTGGAATTTGAATTATACAGTAGGTTTTGAGTCACAAAAATTTCGTGTGACATTTTACAGAGAATAAAGAGAGGTTTGTTATGTAAAATTCAATATATATGGTTTTGATTTCTCCAAACAAAAAAAAAATGAAGATGAATAAAATACAATCTTTTCACTCTATTCCAACAAAATTTTCCAAAAGTAGGGGGGACTTGTAGCTCAAATTGTTGAGACTATTTATTTCCACACCTAAGCGCAAAGTTCGAATCATAGGTACTTTAATTTTTCTCTTGTAATAGAAAAAAAAAAATTGTTATCCATCACGCCTGCCTGCAGACACTTATACGATGTATCTATCCTAACATATGGACGATGAATACACATGGAAGAATAATATTAAATGAATTACATTATCATATCATATCCGGTGAATTCATGATATGACAATTGATAAGTACGATTTAATCAATAACATTGCAAATATGCTCGTATTATAAGTGACAGTAGAAGTGACATTAGAAGAGAGATAAGCAATGAAAGTTTCAATCCCTGACCATGACTTTGGAACAAATAATTTCTCCCATTTCTCATATATGTCAGATCAATGAATCCCCTATGTCCCAAACTAATTTGACAACCAAGTAATCCCCCATGTGGAAATCGAAAATCAAACAAGAAAAAAGAAGAAAAAGTATGCGCAGCACGTGAAGTTAGAGTCCACAAAAAGAATACTCATGAAGCCAAATAATGTTGCCTGGAATTTAATTCATTTACTTTATTTTGTTTTTCTTGGCAGTGCTTGATTCAATAAATTAATGAAAAAGGTTTGTCTGGACGCCGGTGCTTTGTAGATGAACACATGAAAACTGAAAACTCCCATGGCTCTCGTGAACAACACGGGTCTTGTTCCTTTGTGAGGGAATGATCAGGGTTTTCAGGCTCATTAACAACAAACAAATTATTTGCATTAACGGATCTTTCATAATTTAACTTTGTTGCTTATTTTGTCCAATATTAGGGTTACATCATGGTACAGGTTTCTTCCTTATTTTATTTGTTGCATCTATGAGTTCGATAATTTATAGCATTTATGTGTTTATATACCGTCTCTTTCTTTCTATTGAAGGATTTTTTAAATAATCTCATTGGACGGACACTTTGTGAGATCAACTACAACTCTTATTTCAATGATCTTAAACATCCTTTTTGTCAAGTCTTCTTCTTCATAAATTATTCTTGCAGACAATTATGCAAATTGAAAACCATTAAGACATTGAGTTGTGACGAACAAAATGGACAAATACAATGCTTCGACAAAACACTAAAAGAACAACCACTTAATTGAATAGTTAAATGGTTTCAAATTCAAGTGATTTTTTGCATATATGATTTTTAAGGAATACCTAAAAGATAGCGGGTTAAGATCTTTGAAATACAATGTGAAGTGGACCCTACAAGACGGCCCCTCAAATAACGCCTCAATCGGAGGTCTCTAATATTCTTATTACGCTACCTAATCACGTTAGACACATAACATCCATGAGAACTCTCAACTCAATAGAAACACATTTAAGTCAACGGAAAAATATTTGCACCTACTAAGAGCTAAACTTAATATTATTGAAGTCTCTAGCACTAGTAGTAGGAGACCAACATTATCTTGAGCCATTGATTGCATTATTTGTGACCTACCAACATTTAAAGTGCAACCAAAAGATAGTTTGTTTGCGATGTCAATTGCCACCAATAATATTAATTGGTCCCATAACGTCCGGCTCTGTACGGTAGGTTCGTATTCATGCCATTCTCATAAATAGTCATTTTTCTTGTTTGTGTTTATTTATTTATTTATAACAACATAAGGTGACAAATTGATAATGTGCCCAAATTTTGTCCCATTCTGCAAAATTATAAATATATGTGGCTCCTGGTTGGGTAGGGTTCATGGTGGGGGATAGTTTGGGTGAAGAACATTGTCTTATGAAAAACCTCCAAGCAAATAAAATTAATTTATTTTCGTCTTGCTCAAAGTTTTCTGCAGGATTCGATTAATTCAACATCACCCCTTTTGGTTTTTGTTTTTTTTCAACTAGGACAATAGCAACCACAGAAATCAAATGAGAGTCCATCACCATTTCTTTCAATTGATTTCGATCCATTATCACTGTGGCTGCAATTTAAGGCATTAGCTTTTGGGCCAGGCCCAACAACAAGGTAGTGCATTTTGCAATGCTCTCCATAGAAAAAAGCTTTACCTTACTTTATTAGGAACTCTTCAATGTCCTACTAAAACCTCAGCGGGGAAAGAAAGAGAAGGGTTTCGGTTTTTTCTTTTTTGTGCGTGTTTGTTATTCAATGGATGAGAGGGTTTGTAAGTAACGCGGACTTGCAATTTGGGCCTGACCCAGCAAGAAAAGTAGTTTTGGATTTGGATGACTTTCATGCTGCGTTTGTTTCTTTGTTTTTTTGGTTTTCGGCATACAAGCGATATGGGAGAGGGAAAAATCGAACTTAGGATCTTCCTTTGCGTTATTTTAGTTACATTGGTAAGAGTCAAAATTTGCCCCAACACAAGGCCAGAACTAGTTCCTTACTCTTTGGGAAATTTGCACATATGCCATTTAAACTTTTTTAGGGTGTGTGCATTTGTCGTTCAAATACAAAAATATGTTGTGAGGACAACAAAGAGACACTATATGAGGAGGAAAGGGTTATTATAAAATAAAAGTTGCGAAAAATAACTATTTTAGCACAAACTCCAAATTTTTACAGAATTGAAAGGCGGCACAAATGAAGCCCAGGTGTTAAGCATGTGTATATGTTCTTGACTCCTTAAAATTGAAGATGAGCTTCTCCTTAAAACAAACGGGGTTTTGACACTTGTCAAATTTACTCAACTTTGTTTTTCTTTGGCTCCTTTCAGTATTTTTTTAAGTTTAAATACAGTAACTGCTTTTTTTTTGGGTTGTCCGAAAATACAATCGCATAATTTTGTATTTACCTTATCCGCTTTTCATATGAAATAAAAACCTTGATAAGCATTAAACGCCAAGACTTATTCGTTTCTTCAGTGTCTGCCTTCCAAAGGTTTCATCTTTGTCTTCCTCCTGTTCTTCACAGCTTCTCAAGTTAGGGTTTTCAATGGCACAAGGTACGCTCCTACAATTTTCTTCGTCTTCGCTGTTAATTAATTTCGAATTCCTGGAATTCCCTCCCTTAGGGCTTAGACTTGCGTTAAAGTTTGTTCCTTGACAGTTTGTATGATCTTAACATGAGTGAGTTCTGTTTTTGTTTGTGTTTACATATATGATTTTTTATTTTCTGTTTACATATACATCTGGCAATGAAAACCCAAAATTGTTTAATTTGAAATCTGTGTTAACTTAGTGCAGAGCAGAACACAGAAGCTAAATATATACAAAGCAGAAAAGGGTATATAGTGATAGAGGGAGTTTCAATTGAGTATCCCTCAGACCTTATTCGAGGGACACTCTTTCAGGCCCGGTTTGCATTGTATTTCAACGATGCAGACCATATATTTTTTAAATCTTCGTTTACATGATCACCTAAATCAAAAATCATTCAACCAGTTGATCAAATGATAGTCATTTTAGTGTTTGTTGAAAGCACCATGTTTGTCTATTTGCTTCATCACAATTAGATGTAATTGTATATTTTTTGTCTATTTTTTTTAAAGCTGATCTATTAATTTAATTGAAGACTTAAAGTTTAGACGGTTCGGATCATTGGAATACTAGACGGAGTGGGCCCCACAAGGCGTCCCTCAAATAATTTGAGGGATACCTGACTAGATGGGGACTCTATAGTAATATATTCATAAATGTGTTTTTGTGTATGATTATGTGTGAATGGTTTGCTTGGATCATTTTTGTTTTGGCGTTTTGACAAGAATGAGTAGTTTTATCGAAATGCTTGAAAACCTTTGTCTCCCTTTGTTTCAACATAGAGCATTATACTTATGAGGCAAAATGAAGGTTTTGTTCTTGAAGGTAATTATTGAGGTTTGATTAATGAGTTGATTACATTTATCTTTTGGATTATCAATGTGTTTCACTGATAAAGTTGGACTTTATTGCAAAACACAAACAAATTGTTAGTGTGAGATGTTTTTATTGCAAGGTTGAATTCTCTGGAAAATTAGCTTGTATGTAGAAAAGTCCATTACTCGTCCATTACTCTGCTTCTTGCTTGGTTTGTTTGCCTTCTAGGAAGTTGCACTTATACTCAAAATAATTCCTCGCAGAAGAAACATATATGTCTTCAGCTCTAACATAACAGATTTGGTTAAGTCACCCTGAGTGCACTACGATTCTATTTTATGCATTGTTAATTAGTTGTTTATATCATCTGTTGGCTTTGTTTCTTCCATCATTATGAACTTTTATGTCTGATTATATTGTATTTTCTTTTGTTTATTACATGAATATTTGAATATCATGAATGAAACCATGCTAGGTGTTTTGGGTATAGCATGAAAGGTTGTTTCAGATGATGTTGAACCAACATACTGACTTTGGTCCAAAATGATTGGAAACTAGGTTTTTGTTGTCATTCGGCATTTTTTGCAAGGAGCTTTTATCTTTTTCTGTTTGGGTTTTTTTTTTTGGCTCTGAACTTTCATGTCAGAATGGAACAGGAATATGAAAATTTGCATGTGAACATGTATATAAACCTGTATACTGACGGAATATATTCACATTCACATGTCAGCATAAATTGTTTTGCATTTGCAACAATTAGGTGTTACTTGTACTTATTTCTACTTACTGTTTCCCACAAATTTGTAGCTATGGATGTTGGAGGTGAGGTGATGGAAAGCACTATTCCTTCTCTTATTGTAGATTATGTTCAGAAAGGAGAGGTACTTTCTCCAGAAGATAGTGCTTGGGTTGATTCCTGTCTGATTAGTGAATCTGATAATTTGGATGATGACTGGTCTTCTCTGAAAGGTGCCCTGCTAGAAATCCTTAATTCTCAGCCTGAATCACTCAGCTCTTCTGCACTTCCTTCTGGTGAGGGGGCAGATACAGAACGCTTCCAAAGAAGAACCCAAAGGAGTCTGCTTCCTATTAAT
Organism: Prunus kanzakura; assembly: GCA_020521455.1. Taxonomy (NCBI): domain Eukaryota; kingdom Viridiplantae; phylum Streptophyta; class Magnoliopsida; order Rosales; family Rosaceae; genus Prunus; species Prunus kanzakura. The sequence continues at coordinate 858,259 of BPUM01000821.1, forward strand.
GAAGACGCAGAGAGTGGAGATGATGATATGCCCACCGATGAGGATGCTAGTAATTTGCAGTCATCAACTTTTACGGGAAATCCATTCTTGCCAGGTTACCGTGATGATGACCTTGGAGTGACTGGAAAGCTTGAGTTAGGAGCCAATGTTGTCTCTACAGTATCTGAGATGGAGCCTTCAACTGAGGATATTTTCAGGGTTTGGGATTTGGATGTTCCAGCGGAGGAAGATGATCTTGTTAAGCAGTTGGAAAAGGCCCTTGAAGAAAGTTCACTTCAACCGCTCCCACCAACTTTCGATGATTCTGATGTGTGGAAAAATTTGAAAGTAGATTCGGTTGATGCTCTAATTGCTGGAATTGCAGACCTGTCTTTGGCTCAAATTTCCAGATAACATATTCATATTTTATATATTTATATACCAAAAGTTTAATTTGCCATTATCATTGTTCTGCTGTTGAGTATTGGCTTCTTGTTGTCTCAAATTTTAAGACCGGGGAAGTTTTCAGGATTGCAGTTTTGGAAACTCTGGTTTTGTCTTCAGTGTTTCATAATTTATGGGTTACCTGATGCCCAAATATTTACTTTCTTCCATCAGTCTAGTTCATATGTTAGAAGATGATTGATTTATTTGTTGACTTGACTTCAACATCTTACCAAAATATGCCATGGGGAGGCAAGAGCTAGATGATGCTGTTTGTGCAAATCAGCAAAACCACTCATTGCCACTGCCATTGTGCACCAACCATGCATCTGCTAGTTGATTAGGGCCTTTAGATTGGCAAGGAAAATCATGACCCCCATCATTTGGAGTAGCTGACGTGTAATGCTATCGGTCGTCCAAGTGTTTGTTGGCCAACATCAAAACTTTACTATTAAACCATAGCCAATTTGTCAGTAAGTATGGAAAAAACAAGCAAGAGAGATGATAACAACCGCATATTTACTTTCCATTTTGGACTCTTCACAATGTGAGCGTCATGCATTTGTCTGTTTACTAAACAGAAGAAAAATAAATATCGTAAGTTTTCCAAGACAATATTTCAGCCTATTTTTACAAGGTGGGCAAAAACCCTCATGTCTGAACCACGTATGCAGCCAGCCAAGTCAGCAAGTTATCATCCACATGGCGAAGCAATATTGGTCCTCGCACAACAGCCTCAAATTGGACATCTTTGTTATACAGAAGACAATTATAAATACAGAGAGTGAGCCCATGTGTGGCAAAGAGCACAAGAGAGCTTTGCCAGAGGAGATAAGATTATATTAAACTGCTCTTCACTAGGCTGCTACTCTCGCAGCTGCAATGGCTTCTGCTTCTTTCCTCAAGTCTTCTCCAGTCCTCGACAAATCTGAGTGGGTGAAAGGCCAGACTCTCCGTCAGCCCTCAGCCTCTTCCGTGGTCAGATGCCTCCCCACTGCCCCGTCTGGTCTCACCATTCGTGCCGGTTCCTATGCTGATGAGCTTGTTAAGACCGCTGTAAGTTTCACAACATTTTATTTACCATATGATTTGTACATTATTATACTTTATGCTCTCCGGAAAGTATATGCATGCCTTTTTGTGTTGCTCTGCTCTTATCTAAGTGTAGTCTTAGCCCCAACAAAATCTAAAAATCTTATGGAAATGTTAGTTTGCCAAAACTAAACTGTCAGTTTGAACTATTGATAACATGTTGTAATGTTAGTAGAGAAAATAGTATCCTTAAACTTGCATAGCCTGTTGAGGTTTGAATACTTATGATGATTGGTTTTGGTTTGGGTGTAGAAAACTGTTGCATCCCCAGGCCGTGGTATCTTGGCCATGGATGAATCAAATGCAACCTGTGGCAAACGTCTTGCCTCAATTGGGTTAGAGAACACCGAGGCTAACCGCCAAGCCTACCGTACACTCCTTGTGTCAGCCCCTGGCATTGGCCAGTACGTCTCTGGCGCCATTCTTTTTGAGGAGACTCTCTACCAATCCACCATCGATGGTAAGAAGATCGTTGATGTGCTCGTTGAGCAAGGCATCGTCCCCGGGATCAAAGTTGACAAGGTAAGCCACTGAAATAAAAATACATACATACCTAAGCAGCTTCAACCATACTTTGATGAAAACATAGGGCATAAATCTTACTGTAGCTGCCTGTTTTTATCATGATAACAACAGGGTCTGGTGCCCCTAACTGGTTCCAACGATGAGTCATGGTGCCAAGGTCTTGATGGTCTTGCCTCTCGCACAGCTGCCTACTACCAACAGGGAGCTCGTTTCGCCAAATGGTATGGATCAAATCTAAAATCCCCGTGTTAATCTGGCAATAAAATTTAGCTCATATCTTAATAAGGTAAACTGATGAAAACAGAATTTTAACATATTTTCCAACTTTGATGAACTAGGCGTACTGTTGTGAGCATTCCCAACGGGCCATCAGCTCTTGCAGTGAAGGAAGCAGCATGGGGTCTTGCCCGTTACGCTTCCATTGCCCAAGTAAGAGAGCTGATATCTATGCAGACAATAGTTGTATTCTTTAACTGGTTATCAGTCAATAGTAGTTTTGCTTTCAAAATTTATTGACAAGTATCAAATTGCTAATTAGACAACCGGGTTGGTGTTTTCTGTCTAGTTAGGATGTGTTTCTGATAAGGGTTTTGCTTCTTGATTGTTTAGGACAATGGTTTGGTCCCAATTGTAGAGCCAGAGATTTTGCTTGATGGTGAACACACCATTGACAGGACTTTCGAAGTCGCCCTGAAGGTTTGGGCTGAGGTTTTCTTCTACCTTGCTGAGAACAATGTCTTGTTTGAGGGTATCCTCCTCAAGCCAAGCATGGTTACTCCTGGTGCTGAGGCCAAGGAAAGAGCCACCCCTCAACAGGTTGCAGACTACACCCTCAAGCTCCTCCACAGGAGAATCCCCCCAGCAGTCCCCGGGATCATGGCAAGTATCATAAAGATTTTCTAAAAACTTAACACTGATTTATAATTTCTATGATGACAAGATATCATGTACTGATCTTGACGGAATTGTCTTGTTGAGCAGTTTTTGTCCGGTGGACAATCTGAGCTTGAGGCAACCCTGAACTTGAACGCAATGAACCAATCACCAAACCCATGGCATGTGTCATTCTCCTATGCCAGAGCTCTCCAAAACACCTGCCTGAAGACATGGGGAGGCAGGCCAGAGAACGTGAAGGCAGCTCAGGATGCTCTGCTCATTCGTGCCAAAGCCAACTCACTTGCACAGCTTGGCAAGTACACCGGAGAGGGAGAGTCAGAGGAGGCAAAGAAAGAGTTGTTCGTCAAGGGCTACGTGTACTAAGTCATTTGTACCAAAGCTATAGATGATGAAGAACAAATGGCAGCTGATGTTGTTGATGTTGATGGAGGAATGAGACCAGGTTCTCTTAAATGTGTGTAATGATTTATAGCCATGAAGACTATTTTTGTTGATGAACATTCCATGTACTTTTTAGCAACTTAATAAGCTTCTTGATGATGAGTTAGTTAGCCGGTGGTTATAACTTATAAATCAGATTCTTTAGTGCCTGAAATTTGCATTTTCAGTTCATAAATTAACCTCAACCCCAAAAAATAAGCAACTTTCAGCACCCGCTTGATCCTATGTAGTACATAGCTGTTTTGTTCATGGCCATATAATTGCTAGCTTTTCTTTTCTTTAGCGATTACTCTCCCACTTAAATTCGCTAAACTAATACGGTTCGAATCATCAGACCACATCGTAAAGTACATCCCAACGATGCGATTCTCATTAAGTTAAGCCTTCAACTAAAGACCTCCTTGGACTGCCTTTTGTGCGTGTATAAACACTCCGTTAAGCAACTAATCCTGATTAATTAGACCTATCGTGATTAAAACACTAAAAGATAGAGAACTTCGATGCTCACTGTAGAAGTGTTTGCATTTTGCATTTTCTTTGGGATTGAATTCAAAGACATGATCCAATACCTAGGGGCTGAGAGACTCCAATCCCATCAAAATACAATTCACATGAGTTTTTGGAGGAGCATTAAACTACAGAATTAGGCATAGTTAAGTAGCCTACTATGATTCTAATGCTACTATTTAGGTACAAGCTTTTGCCCAAATTCACATTTTCTTTTCTAAGATTTGTTCAAAATGTCATATAAGTGCAAATAAGACCAATGTCAATAACGATATTCAAATTCGATTACAGACACTTTGAGAAAACTATAGTAACAACTTTCATTTCTCTCTTTCAAGCTAGAAACAATGTTTTTGACACAAAAGTAGATACTTTCTTCATCTAATCTACTTTGCACAAGGAATGTGACAGACTGATCCTGAACCAAGGAAAACAGAATAAATGTACGAAGAAGGTTACAAGTACTTGAGTTGACAAGCATCATGAAACAGTAATTGTCCAGAACATCTGCAGCCACAAAGTAGAAGCAGTGAAGGGTTTGTAAATTTTTCAGACAACTTTGACAAAGAAAAAGAAAATCACGTTAGATTAATGAATACATAAAACCATCAAAAATACAAATAGGCTGGCAGCATAAAAATACAGCAACATCTTTGTTGAGAGTGTCCCACATTGAAAAGTTAAGAGACCTAGCCTGGGTTTATAAGGAGTTGAGCTACTCCCCGCAATGCCAATTGGTTTTGGAGTGGAACCTCAACTTCCTTCAATCTTGACTTCATTCTTAAAAGAAATTGTTTATGTCTAAACGCAACCGATATCAAAACAAGTAGAGTTACATATTCCGGATAATCGCATCATAAGACATTAATTTCCCTACTTCCCCAAAACTCTAATCCGTGACATATATTTTGTTTGGTCGTGGCAATAGTATAACAGGAAGCCAATACAATTTCCACCTGTTTATTTCTACCAAAACTTTAAAGATAGAAAGGGTAGTTTACAAATTGGAGGGAGAAGATGATAGCTCACATTCAGTTTGGTTTTAAAGACACACCATGAGTCACTCAACATAGTTGGAATTAAGAAAAAATACCAAGCAAAAATCTCTTAAGATCTGCCACCAGACTAGCGTTCGGTTATTTAGGAGGACTAACTCTACTTTTAAGACCAATATGTTTCATTCTCCTTCAAAAGGTCTCTATTCAAGTTTTTATAAGCCATGCAGAGTGGTTCTCACAACCTCAGAAGTTCCACGTATCCACATACCAATTAAAAGCAAAAACTTGTTACCAATACCAGAGCTAGAATCCCACAAATAACCAAACAGCAATGCCGAAACCTGGTTGTTTTCCAACATTAAAAGGCACATTGACATTAACCATATCCAATTTTTCATAAAAGGGGGGAAAGCCTCTAAGTTTTTCCTGAAACAAAGAGGATGTAGCCTTTTACTCTCTTCAGTAAATAGCAACTGTTAAGAAAAACAACCATCCTTCTCGTTTCCGACATATCATCCAAGTTCTAGGAGAAAAACAACCGTTTAAATTGCCCAAAAATGGCTTTTTAAGCCTAAGTACTATTGTTTTCTGCTAGCAATTAAAGTAGGTCAAGAGCTAATATGGTGGGTGTTGGCATAAATGGATGGGTACCTAGAGCAAAAGACTACCTTAACCACTGCATTACATTACTTTAATTTATTAACTGAAGTTCATTATGTAAGATAACCCCTTCTTGTTTAAAATATCCCCCATATGCTTTCTTTTTGTGCATTCAAAGTAAAATTATGGTTAAAAAAAAGTAAAGGTAAAAGGAAATGTGCTTTCTATTTAGTAATCAAATGTTAGTAAGGATCCAATTTTGCCCATGCATTATCATATAATAAATAATTGGGGAAGTGTAAAAAGTATTATAATGATAATAATTGCAAAAGATTGTATAAAGTTCTTTAAAATTCATACAAATACTTTCTCATGTTATTAAAATTGACAGTATCTTCATGTCAAGGAGGTCTGATATCAAATGGAAATATAGACATTAATAGTAATAAGTCTCTAAACTGGCCTTGTTTTTTTTTTTCGGTTGAAAGTCTCTAAAATGGCCTTGTTTCTAAATAGCATCCAGTCACATGTAGTGGGTAGTGGGTGCTGGGGCTGGGCTTTGTGTGGTGGGTGCTGGGGCTGGTGGACCAAAGATTTTACTTATAAACTTTTTTTTTTCCCTTTGTAAGAAATTTACCCTTGGCAGTGAACTAATTTGAGAAAAAGGTTCCAGACATTTTTTAGCATTTTGAAAGCAAAAACTATTGAAAATTGCCATGTATTTTATGTGCGCTTGTCGATACACAATTGATCCGAACAATTCTTTGTTTTTAGGTCTGAATTTTAAAAAATCAAACTCAATGCTAGAATACCTTCCTGAGCAATACGCAACAATGACAACTTCATGCTAGAAAATTGAGGAAATACAAAACAGATGGACGAGAATAAGGACATACGTAAAAGGCACCTTGGTCACTTTTCAGGCTATCTTTTGAAGGACCCAACAGGAACAACACTTGCAGATTCATCATTCACACCATTTTGAACATCCAAACCCTGTTCCTAAAATATAATGGCAAGAAAATTGTTGTTTTGATAACCCAAAATGCTTATAAATTTCAAATAACTGAAGGATCAGAACACAGTTCACAACAGTAAAACAGAAATCCAATAATGAATGTCATAAAAAGACAAAAAGTACAATATTAAAGAACCAGATACTGAGGTCAACATGGGAAAAATATATACCGGGCTAGTTGAAGCTTGCCCGTTCATTCTTTGGGGCCTGGTATTAAGATCAATCAATCTATTGTCCATCTTGTAGTCACCAACAATATTGTTGTCTAGGACTGCAACTGGAGAGGCACTGCAATTCTGTTGATTCTCTCTTATACTTAAACTAGGTGGCTGAATATGGTCTTTTCTTACTTCCTTTTGGTCAAGTGGTTGAAGCCCTAGTTCCTCTGAACGGCCAGGCTTATCCCCTGGAAACTACAGAGAAATGCCCAAGAGAAAGGAAATAATCTCAGGAGGCCTATAAGCCAGATATAAACCTTAACCAGAACTCCCCAGTAGAGAGGAACAAACCTCAACTCTCTGCCTGAAGAGGAGATACCTCCTATGGGTTCTTTTACCACCAACATGTACAATCATATCGCATTGCAGGCAAAGGGAACTACCATCTACTTCACAGTAAAAGAAGGCTACATACATGTGCCCACAGGGAGGAGAAATCTTCAAAATCTTTCTACATAAGTTCAACATTGATATTCTCACAAAAACCGGAAACATAAAAGTCTTGCATACCAGGAGCATTTTCGCAAATATCACAGCAAGGAACGTCACTGGGGCTAGCTAGCCCAACCCGTACATGTCTACTGGCAAGTTTATTACACATATGGACCTGCAATTCCAACACAAAAGAACAAATAATGCTTCTACTATAATTTGTGAATTATATAAGATATAAAGGGCAGATGGTGCCATATGCCTGCTAAGAGCTTTTATTCAATACGTATACGGTTCATGATATTTGAAACTAACACACTACATTCAAATAGAATCCCACAATCACTTCTCTTACCAACAACTCAAAATTCATCATTTATGTGAACTAATTAAGTTTCCCCATCTTTGGGTTCAGGCAACAATATACCATAATTAAGGATAGCCAAAAAGGGAAATTTCAGCAGGCGACAACTACATCAAGTAAGAGGACGAAGTCAATGGATTAAGTATAAATCAACAACAACAACAACAACAACAAGTGATTCAGCTTACAATGATGAAATCAACATCATATAAGCAAGGCAACAAAGCAGTTGCCATAGCTTTTTACTTTTCAAACATGGTAAAGCAATCAAGACAAAATACTTTGCAAAACCCAAATTCCAAAAACTTGCAAATTTTTATGCTAAGATCACTGGAAGCATAAAAAGCAACCCAATCCCAAAACCAAAATTCAAAATTCCCCAAAATCATGAGTGTCAAATAGAAAGTCAATGTTTGCATAAATAAAATTGCAGATGAAGAAAGAAAAGAAGAAATGAAGAACCTTTTCATCGCAGGAACGGCAAAGAGCGGCCTCGTCAGCTGCGCAGAAAACGATGGCAGCAGCGCCCTCGCACACGTCGCAAAGCGTTCGCATTCTGTCTCCCACTCCTTCTCATTCATTCCTCCATTCTACTCCCCAAACGCCATCGTTTTCGGTTTCCTCAAATACAGGCAAAGCCAAAGACAAAGGGAGGAGAATTTAAGTCCTGGAGTGGTCCTTTTATATAGAACGTGGGCAGTAGTACTTTGGAGTCTTTACCTGTGACATTTGATTTGGTCTCTGTGCTTTCAGGTTCTTAATTTCATTACCATTTATGGAAACGTCTCTTTTGGTAGCTACACTTCAATTTCAGTTGATGATGTTCCTCAAGCATCAATCAATGCACGTACACATGTGGTTCTGTTGGGATCTTGCCAACCATTAAGTTTTTTTCTTGTTACATTTATTGTTTGATAACATTTCTAATATGGTAAATGATTTTCTCACTCCCCTTTTATCCACCTACACTCCTTTTTGTTTAGAAAAATGGAGTGTTAGTGGATAAAAAAGAAGTGGAAAAATCAGTCCCCTTCTAATATATCTTTTCTTGGTGAAGTAAACACTTGTATAATTACAAAACTCCTACCAGGGGCGAAACAATATTTTGAGGAGCTTGGAATTCTACAAACCTCTATTTACAAATCAATCACTCTTTGTTTACTTCTATTTCATTTCATTCAAAATAACATACCTCTTTTTTTTATAAACAATATACAATATAATCCAAATTCTTGTGTAAACAATTAATAATAGGACCTAATTCTTGCCTAATCCATCTTGAATATGTATATACCAAGATATTTAAAGACTTCTCTCAAATTAATTAGGGAGATTCACTATTATACTCAATATAGGAGCCCAAATTATAAAAACACCATATATGAAATGGACTTTAGAAACACACCCAAAGCCCATTTACAACATAACAAAAAGGCTTTTAACTTCTTTTAAATTACAAAACTAAACCACAAGATGTGGTGTGGTTGGTAAACTGCCACCTCCAGTTGGCGAGCTACCTAATGCCTCAATGGCAGAGGTTCGAAACCCGTTGGAAGCACTTTGTGGCCAGAGGCAAGCCGAACCCCGAGCGGGGATTAATCCCACCCTTCAGGTGTGGGGACACTTCGTGGTATTTACCAAAAAATTATAAAACTGCCATTGATTTCTTAAAACAAACTCAACCCCAAAATCTCATTAAAAAGCCCAAAACACTCAATAGGGCATCAAAGTAATTTAATAATCAAAATTAAATTCAATAGGGTCAGCTATCATTTTTGGGTTCTTTTTTGGGTTTGTTTATAGGAATTAAATAGTGTACGGTTTATTTATAATATTAGTGCTAAGAATGGGTATATGACTAAATATCTCAATTAGTTATAGGAACTTAATTCTCTCTCTCTCTCTCTCTCTCTCTCTCTCTCTCTTGTTGCACTGGTTTCTCACTGAAACCGAGCCAAGCCAATGGAAGCTTTGGACGATTTGGCGTTAGTCCCCGAGTATGGCTCGCTGTTAATGGAGGCTTGGTTGTCAGTTTTGGCCAAAAATCGAGTTGAACTACATCAAAGCCAGCCCTAACAAGAACTATAAGGATTGAAATATTGTAGCTTTAAGAAAGGAAATAATCAACATTATTTTAAAACATCTTTTTTTTAATAACAACGATATTCTAAACTATTTAATGTATCATTAGGGGAATTCAAACTCAAATTCAAAGGATTGGACACACTTTTTTTTGAAACATACGTCTATTTGTATCCATCAAACTACTCAAAACACCTCTTTTTTGAAAAGCTTTTGTAAGTTTTCAATTTTATCCTAACTTGGTTTTTGAGTTTTATTGTTGATCTCATAGTCATGGCCATGGTTAGATGCCATTCCTCTGGCCATGGTTAGATGCCATTTCCATGACAATGATAGGATGGGTAGACAGGGAGTGGAGAGCTTGGGGTGAGGGCAAGGGATGCGATTTCTTCCCTCAGTATCTAAAATAGAATAATAAATAAAGATAAAATAATTATGGTAAAGCATATCTAGAGGACCAAAAGGATCCACATAATTTTGTTATTACATGTTATTGTGGCATAGCCACTTGTTCATAGCCACTTGTGCAAAGCTGGTCATAGAATGAAAGCTCCTTCCAATCCATTTTAAGCCACTAATCTCCTTTCTCCATTTACCCACCACCTTATTTTTTAAGTCTCTAATAAATTTGGGCCAGAAGCTCCTCTTTTGTTATCAAATTATTAAAATAAAACGCTAGCTCAATGATTGTGGACAAGATGCTCTCAACTCAAAGACCCCTTAAATTAAGCATAAATTTCTCACGTCCCAAGTTCATAGTCCATGTGATGTACAACAGACGACAGAAGTAAATGAAGAGAAGTTGGAGTGATGCGTACGCAAAGGCAAATTAGGTAAATTGCAGATTTGGGCTCCAAGCTCAGAATCGGGCTTATGACCCGTCGATTCGAAGAGAACGACTTCACAAGTAAAACTCATCACTTTGCTATGATGTATGGACTTTTTAGGGCATCCGAGATCATTTACTAGCCTGAAATTCAGTTTTAAAGTTTTTGGAAACTTTATTATTTTCCTATTTTAATTCATTTGTTATTCCTAGGGTTTCTAGGAGTATTTAAGCATATTTTACCCGTAGTTAAGGTTATGTTTTGTTATTCCAGTTTATCAAATCAACCTTGAGGTTTCCTCATATCTTCCTGGTGGATTCCAGAGTTACATGTTTTAGGCTAAGGTTTAGCCAATCAATTATCACACTGCGTCACCATGATTAGGGACCCCAAACTCAAGATGTTGTCCAAGTTTATCATGTTTAGAGTTTACATATGAGTTTCGGAGTTCAGGATTCGACTTTTTTAGTCCCATGTATGGAGTCCAAGATCTTGAGTCTCGAGTCAGGGATTTCGAATTTGGGTCAGATACCAAATCTTGAGACTGATGTTTCATATTATGAGTCCTTGATCTAGGGTCTATAGTTCTGTGTCTAGGGTTGCGCTAAATCCCAATGCAATAGTATTGAAAAACATTACATTTTTATGTAGAATTTTAAAGTGGAATTTTCGACCCTAACTCCAACCTCCCAACCAGACTTGGGGCCAAAACCTCAAACATGTTAACTCGTCCCTTAAATAATTTTATTGAGGGATTGTAGGGTCTGATACAAATTTTATTTCAACAATCTGAACCATTCATTTTTTAAGTCTTCATTCAAATATCATCCTTGCCAAAACTTAGGAAAATCAGAAACCATTAAAACTTTTAATTATAATCAACAAAATCAACGATCCTGGTGGTTCAAGAAAACACTAAAACTACAACCATCGATTGAGTGGTCAAATGATTCAAGTGATTTTTTGTAAATGATTCAAGTTATTCAAGGGACACCGTTACGAATTTTTTCAATGATCCAAATCGTCTATTTTCAAATCTTCATTCATAGATCATCCTTGCAAAAAATCATGCAAATTAAAAATCATCAAGGCATCTAATTGGGAGCAACAAAATAGACGAACATAGTGTTTCAAGAAAAGACTATAATAACAACCATTAATTGAGTGGTTAAATGGTTTCAGATTTACGTGATTTTTTTGCAGAGATGATCTTTGAGGTAATAACTAAAAACTTGACAGTTCAGATCATTGAAATACAATGCGCAGTGGCCCTACAAATGTTTATTTGAGGGATCCCTCAACTGAAGCTCTTTGTATATATATTCTTTTTTAATGAGGATTAGTTTTTCTTAGTAGGAATGTTTTTATTAATTTTGGAAAGGGATAAACTTGCTATTAGCTAAATTAGGTTCACGTCTTGAGTTGGGTATGTTAATCTTCTATGATCCTCCCGATAGTATTAGGTCTTTTCTTAGTGAATATTTACTTGGAATCTGTAGACCTCAAGCCATTATTTAGTTTCTCTGTTGGACGGGAGCCCCATTTCTTCACAAAAAAAAAATTTCTATTAGAATTTATTTGGGTGTGGATATAAAATTGAAGGACATCAAACAAAGCTCCCTTTTAGTTTCTCTCTTTCATTTTGGGCCTATCAAATTTGAGAGCTGAACAAATAGAACTTTTGGGCTCTATTGGAAATATGGATGGGTCAGCAAGCAATTGCCTTTCCACGAAGCTCCACAATAGCTGGAGGGGCACCAGCTCCTTTATGGGTATGAGCAATGCAATCAGTGAAAATTCTATTTGGAATACTTATATGCAAATTTTACGCACGTATGATGGAAAAATTCAGGTCTGCAAATGTTAGAAGAATCTCTTTGGTCACTTTCTCTTTTATTCTGGTAGTTCGTTCTATTCGTGCTTGAAAAATGACCCCATCGCTTATGGTATTGGAATTTTTGAAAACATTGCCTCAATCTGCCCACGTTTATTTTACGTTCAGAGTCTATTTTATTTTTAATACTAGCGATATTGAGTACATGAATAAATGCTTTTAACCGTTTGAGTTACAAGTCCCTTACTTAGTCTACTTATTTTTACGATTTGCTGATAATGAGAATCCTAGTTCATTAAAATGGTTTCTCAATCATGACATTCGTTGACAAAAGGCGCACAATTATGTTAATAATTAAAATATTCTAGGTACCCGATTGATGATTATATAATAAACATTATAATTCTTAAAACCAAAACAATAATGCTAGAGACATTAACTTATTAATTACATCAACTGTCAACAAATTAAACCATGTCACATCAGTTTGTGTAATGAATTGATGTTTCTAGCATGACCCAAATCTGAAAAGTCCTACAGAGTGGTTGTCACATTTTAATCAGTGGTTAGTTTGAAGATGATTGTGTTGTTGACGTTGTAATTGATTAAACAAGCTCATGGATTAATCTAAGCTATCATATAATAATTCTCAAAATAAAAGCCTTATAACAACAAAATGTGCAACAACTACTTTCTATTCTATGTTGCACAATTCTCTCAAATACTGTGTGCAAAAGAATAATCTCAATTCTAAGCAAGAACAATATGTCTTTGTGACTTATAACTCTAGTTATAGAGTATTTATTCTCACATTCACGGTAAGAGTTCAATTCTCGTTCGTTCTTCTCCAAATAATAAAAATAAAAATTACAAATATATGTAATTGGACTAATATGGTTCTCATTTGGTGAAAAATCTATGAGTGATTTGATCATATAGTACGTGTTATTAAAATTATTAGATCTTTATTTAATCATAAACATACACAAAAGATAAAAAAACAGACAATACAATGATGAATATATATTAGATAGGACAGGATCCAAAGTTTAAGTCCTCCCTCAGCCAAAAGTACCTTTTTGAAGTGCCTATTTCGTGGTTTCCAAGCGACAAATATTCTGACCAAGAACATGAAAAAGTTATCTGTTTCATTCTTCACACTCATCATTTGATTTTAAATTTCCTATTTCAGTCCAATTATTTCGGATATGTTTAGAGTTCCTAAGGCCCTGTTTGGTGGGGTAGCTTGAACTGGTTAGGATGGACTTTGAAGCATTGGATTAACAAGGTTTTAAGTCCAGTTGTATTCATTTTTGCACCAAATAACATACTGCAAATAACTTTTCTATTTTTAAATAAATTAATTTCCTTTTTTAAATCATATCCAAGCAAGTGTGTAATGCAATTAAGCCCACTAAACAACAGACTGGACCCATGTCCATTTTAATTGAAAAAGTCTCATTCAGTCTAGCCCACCAAACATGACCTAAAGTTACAAATTAACCAAAAAACTTCACAATTGAGAAGCCAAAAAAGCAAATTTGTGGCAACTTACCAATGTGACACCCCATATTTCTAATGACGTGTTTTCTTGTGATCCACAAAACTATGTTGTGCTTGAGTACCGAATATTAAAATGTAACATCCAACTCAAAATCAATAAAAACCTCTAATGCAACTACGAATATCAATACACAATATATAAGTGCGGCTGCGGACGATTGTTATCATTTATGTATACGTAATGGTCCGCAAATAGTTGAAGGCAATGCTCTTTTTGAGAATATGTGATACTTTTTTCTCTGTATTGAACCTTTTAGTGAGAAAATTCCGCATAAAGAGTCAAGTCACCGCTGCTAGCTGGTTGTGAATGGTGTAAAGAAGATGAGATTTGGTAAAGATGCTTTCTTGAGGGGTAAGTAATGTAGGGACTCATTATGTTACAACTTACAATGCATGCAACTTTGAGGTGGTTGCTAACTAAAAGGTGCCATCAGTTCTGTTGTATGCATTCAAGAGCATATGGGTTGGTCAGGCTCCAAGTAACATGTGGGTGCCTTCTTCTTAGGTCCTACTATATTAATCCGACTGTTGAACACTATAGAGCGGAGAGTGGGATATAGCTCAGTGGGTTGAGCGCTTCCAACTCCAATAATAAATGTATTGTTCTTTGTATCATATTCCTCTTTGTATTCCACTTGTATCATAAAGAATTTATATAAAATATTTCGTTTATGACATTTTATTTACCAAACAATGTTATTAGCATGTCAAACTGTTTAACTTGAACTATTTTAGTTTTTTTAAAATATAAAGATGTTGACATTATTTCACTGATTAAAAACAATGTGTACATTATTAGTGCCATAATTACTGCTATAATTATAATTTTTTTTTATATCTATAGTTTTTTCCGTTGAAAGTTTATATTCATAGTTTTCTTTGGGTGTTGTTAATCGATCCCAAAAACTAACTGAATACACCCTAATATTTAAATCAAAATGTAAAATAAACTAAGTACACCCTATTTAACTACCAAAAATACTCATGATACACCTTAATACACTCTAACACACAACACCAAACTCATTCGAGAATTAACTACCGAACAATATCTGACAACCAAACCCTTGTTGCCGAACACTATCAGACAAACCCAAAACTATATCAAATATCTATGATTCCATTCTCTAAAATCTGATAATTAAAAACCCTACTCCCATTTGAGAAGTGGCTGCCGAACACTATCATTAAAAATAAAAAAAATAAAAAAAGAGAACAGTTCACGATAAGGGGGAAGACGTGCTGAATAAGAACATCAGTTAAAAAAAATAAAGCGGAGAACAAGAGCGGTTAATAACGTGGAGAAAAATTTGCAACGTTCACAACCGATAAAACTGCCTCAAACCTCCGCGGTTGAAGACCCACGGCCCTGCGATTTTTTGCTCTTCAAATGCATTGAGAGGATATAAGTTGGAGTTTGAGTAACACATATTACCCGCAATTGGTGAGGACCAGAATGTGGGCTTCAAATTTGGGATATAATAATTGAGTGTACAATTTGGCAACTGGAAGTAGTTCAGATATCATGAAGTTTAGTTGAGATTAAACTTTTTTATTCATTGGAAGTGATCCAAACTATACGAAACATGTAATACTAAAGGTGTGGGAATTAAAGATCTTGAAGTTAAATTTTGAGATATCTACAAGAGTTGGAGACTCTGAGAGTTGCACAATCCTTGACAAATAGAGGAAGATATTTGATACTAGGGTTTTTGGAAGCAGGGTTTTTTCGCTTACGTTTGATTAGGGTTGAATACGGTGAATACGGCGTACTTATTAAAATCACATATATTTCACAATTCAATATATTCTTTTTGGTCATTTTATATTATAATAAATTAGTATTTCAATAAATAGTTTGATAGTAGAGCGTACTTAGTTAGTTTTAGGATTTCGTTTAACAGCACCCTTCTCTTTTCGATATTGACTTACCTAACACCTTTGTGCACGTTTGTAATTATTGTACAAGAAACATTTCCACTTGGAAATTTTGGTGATCGTGCTCCCATATAATGATGGGTAGGCGTGCAAAATCTTGTAATCGAATAGAACCCTTGTCCTTGCCTTTGACTCCATCAACAACCCTAACTTCTTTTGCATATTTTATTTTGCCCTTTGTCAGCGTTTGTTATGCCTCAAATCATGCCTCCAAGTGTGGTGGGTAGCCTGAATTGACGACTAGGGTATTTTACCGATCATGAACAAAAGGTTTTACCATCGAGATAAAATGTTAAAGACAAAACAAAAACTATTTTACCTTATAGATTGGATATTGATAAACCTAGATAACTGGACAATGAGGTCTAACCCAATGAAAAAGGGCCTTTGACTTGTAGACCAGAGGTTTCAAGTTTGAACTTCCATGGCATCTTAGTTTTGTGCGTGTGTGTGAGAAACCCTTATCTCCTGTCATTTAGACTATCACTTACTAAAAAAAAGACATAAATAATTATATATTTTATTTAGGGGTGTTTAACGATTTTGATGACTTTAACAGTAAGGACGGAACCAAAAATGTTTTCATGGGTGGGCTAGCTACAGTTATTTGTTTAATTTTTTATTTTATTATAATGATCGATTTTTTTGGTACTTGCAGATTCTATAGTCTTTCTAAAAATAAAAGTATGCATTAAATCATATAAATCACACTAGTTTGCCAACGAGGTCTAGCCCAGTGGATAATGGCCTTATCTTCCAAACCATTGGTCTTAGGTTTGAATCTCTATGGCACCTTGGTAGTGTGTATGTGTGTGTGTGTGTGTGTGTGTGTGTGTGAGAAATCCTCATCCCTTTCTTTATATTTTTTTTGTTAAAAAAAAATATACACTAGTTCATGGTTCAATTGACTAATTTCAAACAAGTTTTTTTCCTTCTTATATAAGCGATATTGGATGAGGGGGAAATTGAACTTAGGACATTAAGTGCAAAGCTAAATGTTAATTTCCAATAAGCTTTAACTTCCAACCAAAAAAAAACTTTAACTTAAAACAAATACATATTAAATGCAACTAAAAAACACATATTATCAAAATGAAAATATGTTCAACAATATAATTGAAAATGTACCTATTTTAATGTGTATGTTTATTGATGCTCTGCAACTAAATTCATAAAAACTTTAATTTTTTTGAACTTTTATAGGTTAGTACATATTGGGCTATATATAAACAAGTTATATATATATATATATATATGTTTATTTTTTTATCCTCAAAATCTCCCTGGGCTACAATCCAGTATAGCTCTGGGAGTAATTCCGCCTATATTTGATGGATTGGATTGGATCTCATAATTAATTATCAAACATGTCAATTTGATGACAAATTTGCTTGTGATAATATAATTTTGATCCACTCTAATTGGTTTCATGTTTTTTGGCTGGTTTTTCAATTATTTATTTTTGCTTTTACATATATTACAAATTTAACGATACTTGTTTCATGTTTCAATATTTATTTAGAAAATTTAGGTGACAAAGCCGATTATTCAAAATTCAATCAAATCCAACGTAAGTTGAATTAAAATTAGATTGGATCCTAACCTCCTCATCGAATTGGATTGAATTATAAAATCCGCAATCTATTCAAAAGGCCTACTTCAACAACCATAAATGTTTTGAAAAAGACATTAAAAAATCTTATTGCTCACATCATAAGTATATTTTGAAGAGAAAAAAAAGTAGTTCTATTTGGCAAAAGCAAACCCTTTTTGGTCACATTTAAATCCCCGAAATGCTCTTAGTTAATTTAAATGTTAAAATAATAATGTAATTTAAAAGGTCAATAATTAATTTAGATATAGAAAATTAAAAATAGAGGAAGTTGGTTGAGAGAGCATAAACAAGTGAAAGAAATTTTAATATATGATGATGTTTTGGAACTACGTGAGTATTGCCCCGCTCCCAATCTTTTCATTAAGGTTGGTACTTGGTAGTTAGTCAACCGACAAACCGGCTCAAGCACTTAAAAACTCATCTTTTTTTATCTTTATTTTAAATCATCATCTTGTTCAATGTCAGATCCGCTGACAGCCAAAATTTTGGTGGTCCGTGATCCATGTTGTTAATCAGATCCATTCATTATACTTTTACTAGTCCAGAAAAGTGCAATTCTTTATGAGTTTAGTTGCAAGACGTTAATAAAAATACACATTAAAATAGATACATTTTTAATTATGTTGTCGAACATATTTTTCATTTTATAATATGTGCTTTTTGGTTTCATTAATACGTATTTGTTTTATGTTAAACCTTATTGGAAATTAGCATTTAGCCATGCACTCAACGTTCTAGGTCCGATTCCCTTCTCCACAAATGTCGCTTATATAAAAAGAAAAAAAAACTTATTGAAAATTAGTCAATAAAATTATGAACTAGCGTGATTTATATGATTTAATATATACTTTTATTTCTAAACAGATTATAGAAACTGGAAGTGAAAAAAATAATAATTAGATTTTAAGGTAATAACTTTAGTTAGCCCACATGTTGAAAAATTTCTGGTTCCACCCTTGAATGAGTTGGATTATTTAGGTTAAGCTATTAACCCATCCAAGTCATTTGACATGTTTAACCATCATAACCTATTTAGCATATTTAAACTAATGAAGTCTATTTAACTCATTTAATCTATTAAGTATTTATCAATAATGTCACTCACATATTCTAAGAAATTTATAATGATATTGAGAATATTATACGGAAAGACAAATTTAGTGTAAAAAAATTAATTTTAATCCTATAAAAATATAAACTAAAAAAATTAAATAGGTTAAATTTAACAGGTTGCAAATGGGTTGAAGGATTGGAAGGACAATCCGAAACCCACCCATTTATTAATCATGTCTTAGTGGGTTGATCTCAATTTGACTTATATTTTCTATCGTATAAGTTGACCAGCATACGTTTTCTATCGTATAAGTTGACCCGCATATATTTTCTATCGTATAACTTCAAATTTTTTTGTTATAAGAATAAAGAAAAACAAACATGTAATACATTTTGTTGGTTTTTGAGAATTATTACCAACTATTAGTTATCAAATTATTTGGTGTTAACCTATGATTTCTTTGGTAAGCAATCATGTTGATGTGGATTTCTTTTTGGTAAGTCATGTTGATCCATGATTGTTAATTTAAAGGCAAACATTCATTACTTATTTATCTTTTTTGGGTCAATTTGGGTAACCGAAACATGATTCCTTTTTTTTTTTTTTTGGTGGTAAAACATGATTCCTTCTTTTTCTGTTTCACTAATGACCTACCTTTTCCCTTTTTAGTACTCAACCGCAATCCACCGTCCATTTCCGACCGTTGACGACAACCACCCAAAACCAAACCATCCGACGGTCATCAACTTCCGATCGAACAGTTCCAGAACCCGAAACTACGGCACCGAATCACAAAACCACACGTGTCACCCATCCGAAGCCCTCATTGATTCATCCCAAGTCCCCAACGTCTTTCCCTTTTTCACGTGCCATCCCACAGCTTGAGAAAGCCAAAAGCCAGGGGCAAAAACGCAATTTCACCCGCTCCACGTTCAGTGAGGCTCTGTTTTAGAACGAAAGCAACCGTCTCTTTCTCTTTTTGGGAGCGTCAGAGGGAGAGATAGAGCTTCAGATCGTGGGCTGTGGGATATAATCGCCCCAGTTTTACTGTTACATCGAGCTCCTCTGGCCTCCGTTACGACGCCGTTCCGTTCCGTTTCGGGTTCCAAGCTTTTTCTTTTTTCTCTTCTTCCTCGCATTCTTTTTCTCTGTTTTTTGCTTTTGCGCTTTATTCGTCGAGTGGAGTAAAGTTACTTCGTCAGTAAATCTTGCTTCAAGTTTGCATCAAGTTCCTTCGAAGCTATCTCAATGGCTCCTTCTCCTCGTCCTCTGGATCCTAGAGAAGCTCCAAATCCGAAGCGCTGAGTTTTGTTTGTATTCGAAAAAGGTAAATAAATCGGATTTCGAGGGGCATTTTTTGAAAGTGTAATAAAATAACACAGGGATTTTTGTGGCACTTGTAGTTCTGGGTTTTTATATTTTTGTTTTTTTGTTCGAAATAAATAACCGTTGGAATTGGGTTTTACTGCCAACGTCAAATGCATTAATTCTTAGTTAATTTTTGTTTCTTATTTTGTTGTTTTTTGGTGTTGCAGAGCACAAATCAGAGTAGCAGATAAGCTTCAGAGCTCAGACTGAAACGACAAGCGTCGGCAAGTGTGGTCTAGTATGCTTCTAGCCACATTGCCCATCCACTTGGAGAGCCTCTAACGGTTTTGTGAAAACGACAAAGAATTTGGAGGTAAAATCTTATCTGGGTTTTTTCTACTTATTAGAAATATTAGCGCTAGTGAAAGAAACAGAAAAAAGTACAGTGAAAAGCTTGAAACTTTACTTTGAGAGGTGAAAACGAATAAATGATGATGATCTGGGTAGGTTTGGAACTTTAGGGGACCATTTTCTCTGCAAGCTTGCACGTTTTGATTGCATATTGAAGATATTTTAAGTGAGATTCCGTTACTTGCTGTTGAAGCATAGTAGTGGGTCGCCACTTTGGATTTGACATTCATGTTGGTCGTTGTTAGATGAAGCATCCAAAAAAAAAAAGAGATTTCATTTTTCATTTTTTAATATAGTGAACTGAAGCTTAGAATCGAAGAATTAAGCTTTAACAAACCTTTTAATTATAATTAACTTTCTTTGTGAATGTTGTCTTCTGGGGGTGGTTGGATTTAGCCACAGACTGGCTTGTGGGTGCAGATATAGGACGTGATTGGCAGATTCGGGGTTTTTATTGTTTTAACAATCTTTATATATTTTATTTTTAAACGAGATGCTTGGGTTAAAGTGCTTAAACCCATGGTTTAGCTTGTTGTTGCTGATGTGACCTGTAGTTATTCTGAGGTGGTTGGATAGTACCCATGATTTAGCTTGTTGTTGCAGACAATGTGGTAATGAAAGGCCTAATTTATGTTTGGCGAGTGCAACGACCCTGATTTTAACATTTAAGTCATCTTGCATTTTAGGAAACCAAGAGTGGGTTGGAGTACTTGAACACTGAGCTTGTGTTTCCACTTTGAGATTTTTGATTTATGTATTTTCATTAAAGTTTCGATTAATTGGTTGTTGGGTTGAGAAGAGCATTGGGTGGAAAAGTTAGATAATGGGGGCAATTGGTGGGGAAGATCTAATGAAGTGGGAGAAGATGCAAGGAGCAGGTGCTCGCGAAGAGAAGATTCTAGTTTTAGTGAGGTTAAGGCCCTTGAGTGAGAAGGAGGTTGCATCAAATGAAGTAGCAGATTGGGAATGCATCAATGACACCACCATCTTATACCGAAACACACTGCGGGAAGGGTCTACATTTCCAACTGCCTATACATTTGGTAAGAAAATATTCATCTGTTGAGAATGGGACATCTGTATACAATGGTACTCACTGTAATTCCTGTTAAGCCTATGATTATGCCCAGCAGTGGCCTTTGCCTGCTGAATTTCTGGGAATGCAAGTTTTATCACAGTTCATAAATTTAAGGTAACATCTAAACTACTTTATCTCTTTATCTCTGTTCGTATTTTTGTGATAGACAGAGTATTTCGGGGTAATTGCTCTACAAGGCAGGTTTATGAAGAAGGAGCCCAACAAATTGCCCTTTCAGTTGTCAATGGTATCAACTGTAAGTACAAAGACCTGCGTCCTAACTATTTCCTCATACCTTACTTTATGCAACTAGTGGAAGGTTTACACTAAGATTTTCTTTTCAGCAAGTATTTTTGCATATGGTCAAACAAGCAGTGGGAAAACGTACACCATGGATGGTATAACAGAGTTTACAGTAGCAGAAATATTTGACTATATACACAGGGTAAGAAAAATGTGTAATGATTTTATGCAGTTATTTATTTGCAATTTTTTACTTGACTGTACTCTTTATTTACAGACCTTAATAATATAAAGATCTTATTGGAGACATCACTAATCTAAGGATTGCTATTGCTTTCAGCACGAGGAACGAGCATTTGTTGTAAAGTTTTCAGCAATTGAGATATACAATGAAGCTGTTAGAGACCTCCTAAGTTCAGATAATACTCCACTTAGGTTGCTAGATGATCCTGAGGTGGATGCATTTTTTTATTTCTTATAATATAATTTCTTTCATGTGTATATGAGTTTTGCTTTGACACTTTTCTGTTCTCATCAGCGGGGGACTATAATAGAGAAAATCACAGAGGAAGTTCTGAGGGACTGGAGCCATTTAAAGGAGCTCCTTTCTATCTGCGAAGGTAAATCATTTTAGAAAATACTGCCTTTACCAGAAAATGTTGTATTTTAAGTATTTTAGTGTATTATTGCAGCTCAAAGACAGATAGGGGAGACCGCATTGAATGAGAAAAGCTCTAGATCACATCAAATTATCAGATTGGTTTGCCCTTCCTCCTGGATTTCATTTGATAAGGGTTTTCATTTTTATATGCAGTGCTTTAGACTTTTCTACTTAACGCTACTTTAACTTGTAGGCAATTGAAAGTTCTGCTCGTGAGTTCTTAGGCAAGGGAAATTCAACCACCCTTGCAGCTAGCGTGGTATATATATTAATTATTTATAGATTGGATATTTGGTTCAATAGATAAAAATTATCTGTTAAATTAATTTAAGGGTTTCCAATCCCAAAATCATGTTGATAATACATTCAGAAGTCCTGGGTTTGTTGCAGAATTTTGTGGACTTGGCAGGAAGTGAGCGTGCAGCTCAGGCATTATCAGCTGGGACGAGATTAAAAGAAGGCAGCCACATTAATCGCAGTTTACTTACTCTCGGGACTGTTATTCGCAAGCTAAGGTTGTCTAGTCCGTCCTTTCTTTATGTCATTCGCCATACCAAGTTGATTTGGCAGGCAATGGTCTAGTAAATTATTACTTATTGTGGATATTTGCTGTTGTATTATGTTTATCTACCTACATGTGTAATAAATTTTTTTAGTTTCAAGTCTGATAGCTTTTTTCTATATCATTGTTTAGAACCACCATGTCACTGGAATATATGATTTCTTGGAGGGAAATTACAACTAGGCACAAAAACTGGCTAAACCCTTTGAATTACAATTACATGCCTTATCTTTATCTGCGTTTTTTTTCCTGTTGTTTTTTAATAAACTGAAAATGTCTTTTTAACCTTTTTTTTTTTTTTTTTGTTTTTTTCCGAAAAAAAGTTAATAGAATAATGGTCTGATATGCTAGGTAATCTAATCATAATTTCCTGGATTTGTCTGTAATGTTTCTGATAATTAACAAACTATTGAATTTGGTAGTTATGATGAATGTCCTGAAGGTTCCAAAAGCAATGCCTTTGTCTTGGCTATCATTAAAGATACAAATTTGAGTACAAGTATTCCTAGTGGAAATGAAGGTGGTTAGTATAATGATTAATTAATTTGTTTTGTTACCCACTCCCCCGTTGATAAAAGAAAAAAAAATTAGTGTTGTTTTGTTTACTTCCAGGAAAAATAAGATATATACTTACCTCATATAATTTCTGACTTTGCAAACATTGACTGACTGACCTTTCTTTTGAACAATTTATGTTTCCTCCTTTGTCGTACTTACTCATGTTATATGATTTATAAATCTACTTGTATTGTTCAACGCAGTAAAGGAAGACATGGACACATCAATTACAGAGATTCTAAGCTGACACGCATACTGCAGCCTTGCTTGGGTGGTAACGCTAGAACTGCCATCATTTGCACTTTGAGCCCTGCACGAAGCCATGTTGAGCAAACTAGAAACACTCTTTTGTTTGCTTGTTGTGCAAAAGAAGTGACTACAAAAGCACAGGTCAATGTAGTCATGTCAGACAAGGCCCTGGTTAAGCATTTACAAAAAGAGCTGGCTAGATTGGAGAGTGAGTTGAGAACACCTGGGCCTCCTTCCTCAACTTGTGATTACACAACATTACTTAGAAAGAAAGATGTTCAGATAGAAAAGGTAATGAGTCACTTTCTGAAGTAGTTTACAATTAGGGATAGCACCTATAAAAGGGAATTAAATATATGTACACAGCTACAAAGATATTGCTTAAGACCTGTGACAGATCACAGGACATTATTTAAAATGCAGTACATGAGATGAGTTAAGAATGTGGGAGAAAATTCTGTCAGAAGATAGGTCAAGAAGACAGCATTTGAGATGTGTTGAGTTTGCTTCCAAGTTTCACAAACACGAACATGTTTCTCCAAGTTTTCTTTCAAGGAGAAATACTGCACATACCTATTCTGACAAATTTTACCAATCATACTTGGCAAAACCAAGTCCACAATGGAGTCCTTGATGCAGTGGAAATCATCAGTTATAATGTACCAAATTGCCTGTTTCAAGGAAATTTGCATGTACCTAGTATCTAAAACACACTTACATGTATGTACCTAGTCATCGGCTAGATGTAAGTGTGCTCTAGGCTTTATATTTATCTATGCTCATATTTGGAATCTGTAAACATGGTTGATTTTAGAAAGTGTCGGATCCAATGCATTTAAACCAAGACATGGCATGCCACATTTTTGCAGATGGAGAAGGAAATTAGAGAGCTGAAAAAGCAACGCGATCTTGCTCAATCACGGGTGGAGGATTTACTACGGATGGTTGGAAATGATAATGATTCAAGACAAGTACATAATTTTGCCTATGCATTTTGGAGTTATATTACATGTTATATATGCCCTTATTCTTCTAACTCTTGCTTATTTTTTCTCTTTCAGGCTTCAGCCAATCATCATCCTAAATGGCAAGCAGGGGATGTTTCAGATGATGAATATTCAGTATCATCAGGTGTGGTTGATTCTCATTATCCGAATGGTGTCAGAAAGTTCAACAATCCACATTTTGATGAAAGAGACAGTGAGAGCAGTCCTGAGGAAACTGCAGGTGGAACTGCAGAAGATACTGATGACTACTGCAAAGAAGTTCGCTGTATTGAGATGGAAGAGTCAAGCTGGGACAAGAACTCTGGATCCCCTGCCTTATCTACTATTGGCAATGAAGGAACATCTGCTTTGACATCTGGGGATACAAGGGTAACAGGTCAAGAATTGATATCTACCCCAGTGAATGCAGATAGAGAAGGGATTCAAATGCAAAATGGTTTTGCATATGGCACGTTGGAGCAGAGACTACATGATGTACAAATGACCATTGATTCTGGTAGTCCTTACCCGGAAGAATCATTTCCGCATGATATTTCAGCAAATATGTCAAGTTCTAGAAGCCTAAAGTTAACTAGGAGCTGGAGTTGTAGAGCAAATCTCATGACTGGCTCATCTTCTCCGGATAAATCGGAGAGAACCCCACCTAATGGGTTTGAGAAAAGCTTTCATGGGAGACCAGAAAGTTTTGGGAGGAAGGTTCCTCTATTACATTATGATTCCAACAGAAGGTTGTCAAGAAATGATTCTCAATCTTCCCTTGGGAGTGCTGTGGATGAGCTAGGAGCAGAGACTGCCGAGGAAGATATTACCAGTGTCCATACTTTTGTCGCAGGACTAAAGAAAATGGCCAAAAAGCTTGAGTATGACAAACAACTTGCCAATGGTCAGGTGAGAGTGTGCCTGACTTCCAAACTTTTCCAAAAAGCAAACAAAAAGAATGCCATTTTATGTCTATCTTGCTTTGAGCGATGGCAATCTTTTTTGAATGTGCTTGTTATAGTAATTAGAATGATTTTCTGAAAATGTGAAACATTATCCATCACTCTGACTCTCTTAATATTCACACTTTATAGTTTTCACGTTAATAAAGTTGGAAAGAATTTTTGACTGTTGCGCATTGCAACATTTGCATTTCCATGTTGGGGAGAATTTTGCAACTTTTAAGAACTTTATACATTTCAACTGGTTCATGTGGCTTGTGTGGATATGGAACTATGCAAATTCATAATCCTCTAAAGTTGCATATTCTCACAACTTATTTACCAATATTCTTAGCCAGTAAATTGCTTATATGAACTTTAAGGCATTTGGGTGAGTCAGCTTCTCACCCTTTTTTTGCTTCGTTTAACATGGATCGGTATGTGCATGCTAGGACCAAGAGACTGGGGTAGCAGCTGAAAACTTAGGGAAGAATGTGAAAGATGTAGGAATAGATCCAATGCTGGAAGTATCAGAAATACTTGATTGGCCTCTGAAATTTGAGAGACAGCAGAGGGCCATACTTGAACTTTGGGAAACTTGCTACATATCAGTGGTCCACAGAACCTACTTTTTCTTGCTCTTCAAAGGTGATCCAACGGATTCCATTTACATGGAGGTAGAGCTTAGGAGACTCTCTTTCCTCAAGGAAACTTTTTCCCGTGGAGATCATGCTGTGGAAGATGGTCAGGCGCTCACACTGGCTTCAAGGTTCTCTCTCTCTCCCTCCCCTGGTTTCCTCTCTTTCTGTAGCTACCCATTTAAATAAAAACTGTTCAATAGTTGTCATTTTCATTAGAATTTGCTACGCAGGCTAGTAACATGGTATTTTAACAGAGATTGGCCTATATTCTGAATTTCAGAGTGCTTTTAGATGCTAAATTTAATCAAGGAAAATGTATTTTGGTTATAACTTGAAACAAGTTTCTTTTCGTTAGATGAATCAAGTTTTGTTTCTTGTCTCTTGTTTTTCGTTTTCTTTTATCTAACACAATGTTTCTCTTATTGTTAAAAATCTGTTTACAACCCGTTAGACCATTGTCGGAGTCCATGAAAATTTGGACTTGAGTTTTGTTTCAATGCAACATATATTTCATGCACAAATTAATAAATATCTGTTCATGAATTATTGCTGTAACTCTATGTTATTTAACTGCATTGTCCTATCCTTGCATGTTTATTTGGACACAGCATCAGAGCTATCGGTCGTGAGAGACAGATGCTAAGCAAGCTGATGCAGAAAAGGTTTTCAGAAGAAGAGAGAATGAGACTCTTCCAGAAGTGGGGCGTTGCACTGAATTCCAAGCGCAGGAGGCTACAGCTGGCCAACCGCTTGTGGAGTAACACAAATGATATGAACCACGTAACGGAGAGTGCTGCCATTGTTGCGAAGCTCGTGATGTTCGTAGAACAGGGGCATGCCCTCAAGGGAATGTTTGGGCTGAGTTTCACACCCCCGAAAGCAAGGCGTAGATCCTTTGGATGGAAAAATAGCATGGCATCTCTTATATAAACATGTTGCTTATACATATACTACTTTGTAGAGGCCACATAGCATCATCAAAACTTAAAACAGTTTGCTTATAATTACGATAGGATTGTATAAATCTTAGTTGGCAATCGGCATGCTCAGGTTAGAAAGCTATGTTGTGTTTTGGTAATATGATTTTCTGGTTAAGTTGCATCCTTAATGAAATGTTAGTTTTGAATCTTGTGTGTTGTCATTATTGTTTGCATCAAATGTGCAGTCAAATATTATTGTTTATGCATGATGCAACAAAGACGACATAAGAATGCTTAGGGTTCATCATATAGCCCGCGGCCCATGGGCCAAATTGGGTTGGCCTGAGCTCATGAGATCATAGCCTGGCTCGGTTTGTAATCTTGGGCGGGTTGGCCCAGCCTGAATTTTTGATGGGAAGGGTATAGTCAATGTATTTAAAATTTAGACACGGTGCATGGCTCACCCATTTGAGTTCGGTATGATCCAACCCAGCCCAACCCAACTAGGTCCGCCCATAATATAAATACGATTCAATTAATTTTTAAATATTTATGTCATGGTTAATGGGTGAGATTCAATTTTTCCAAGTTTTCTTTCAAGGTGATTACAAGCTTTCAGGGAAGCTTTTATTTGAACCCAATTATTTTAGAGATATTTAGTCATATACCCATTTTTAGCACTAAAACTACTAATAAACCCTACATCATTTAATTTATATAAACAAATCCAAAAAACACCCAAAAAATGACAGATGGTCCTATTTAATTTAATTTTGATTATTAAATTACTTTGATGCCATATTGAGTGTTTTGGGCTCTTCTACGAGGTTTTGGGGTTGAGTTTGTTTAAATAAATCAATGACAGTTTTGTAATTTAAAAGAAGTTAAAAGCCTTTTTGTTATGTTGTAAATGAGCTTTAGATGTGTTTTTAAAGTTCATTTCATATAAGGTTATTTATTTATTTTTTATTTTATAATTTGGGCTCTTATATTGGGTTAGTGAATCTCCCATTATTTTAAGTACAACTCAACCAATGTTTCTTTTATCCAAAAAAATACCAAATTTTCTTTTATAAAATTACAAGTTTGTTCATTATAAAATTTTGTTTTAAATTTTCAGGTTCATATTGATTAAAAAAAAAGGTAAAAAATAATATTGGAAAACCACCACAACTCGGAGTGTGAACCGTTGGAGTGGTTTTTCTATTTGTTTTATTTATTTATTTAAAGTTTGTATATATATATATATATACAGTTATTCTCTTATCCGGATGTCCGCACATTATTATCGTGCGGATTCTATTGTAAATAGGTAGGAAAACATAGAGTGGTAGTACAAAATACATGGCGTCCGCACAATAATAACGTCCGGATGTCCGCATAAGAGAATTTCTGTATATATATATATATATATATATATATATATATATATATATATATATATATATATATTATTTTCATTTAAACTGTGGGGCAATCAAAAGACAATTATTTTAGAGTTTTTCTATTTAAACCCC
The DNA here is from genome assembly GCA_020521455.1 of Prunus kanzakura. Taxonomy (NCBI): domain Eukaryota; kingdom Viridiplantae; phylum Streptophyta; class Magnoliopsida; order Rosales; family Rosaceae; genus Prunus; species Prunus kanzakura. The sequence goes on from BPUM01000821.1 coordinate 886,762, forward strand.
ACACTTCTCTTTGTTCACCCCATATTTTAAGTTCACCTCAACTTTTAATTTAAATTTTCATAATTTCTAAGAAAACCCCACTTTCTTCCTATATGGGTCTTTTTCATTGGAAGGCTTGTTTGAGCTTGTTGATTCTTGAATCGGCATAGAATGATGAATCAAGCATTCGTTGTCCCTTTTTCTGAGTTAGCGAGAACTAGGCCCAAAGCATCCCGAGGGAGAAGTAGGTCCCAGGGAAGTACTCCATTCTTCTTCCAGTGGCTGCGTGTTTGGTGCTGATATTTCCGGCAGCTTGACAAAGAGTTGAAGATGACTTGCTGATGTTTACGGCAGCTTGACGAAGAGTTAAAGATGACTTGCTGATGTTGGTTTGAGATTATATAAGCTTGGCATGAGAGCTTGGATTGTGGGAGCTAAAGACCCACAAGTTTAGCAAATGAGAATGCATGTGCTTGGCTTGGTGTTGGATATGCTTGAGTTTGGGTATTGATAATTTGTTGTTTGTGGCTATGAATATGAGAATTTAAGAGTTTCAAGAGGAAGATGAGAGGAAAAGCTTGAAATTTGAAGGCTATGGTGTTTATAGCTTGGAAGGAAGGAAAAGCTTGGAGTTATGCTTGGTGAGGCTTTATGGATTTAAGAGTTTCAAGAGAAGGAGGATGGGAGGAAAAACTTGATGTTTGAAGGCTATGGTGTTTATAATTTGGAAGGAAGGAAAAACTTGGGGTTATGCTTGGTGAGACTTTATAGAGAAGATGATTAATTTCAAGGGCGAGAAAATAGGAAACATGGTTGTGATGGTTGGGGAATGGTTGGGATGGCAGCTAGAATGCTTGCAGCAGCCGAAGGGAGGAAGGAAAATGGTTTGATGGTTGCTGGGGTGCTTGAGTAACCAAGAGATGTTGGTCGATGGCTGTTGGGATGCTTGCAGCAGCCAAAGGATTGAGGTTGATGGCTGGGATGGCCGCTGGAATACTTGCAGCAGCTGAAGGGAGGAAGGAAGATGAGTTCTCATGGTTGCTGAGAGGCTTGCAGCAACCAAGAGAGGTTGATTTTGCCTAGCAAATGCCTCCCAATTTATAGAGGGTGAAAGTTTTCCTTTATTTCTAATAGGTAAAGGGAGGTGCTGGAACTAGCCTATTTCTAATGGTTAAAAGCGAGCACTGGGGCATGCTATTTTCCAGCAAATGAAGCTAGGTACCATAAACTGATTATTTCCTATGGGTAAAAGGAAGCGCTGGAAATGGCTAGTTTCCAGCGGGTAATAGGGAGTGCTGGAAAAGGCTTATTTCCAACGGGTAAAGCTAGGCATTTGGAAAATGACTATTTCCTATGGGTAAAAGGAAGTGCCTGAAAAATATCTCATTTGCTCACCTACATTGGATAACTCTAAGTAATGAACTTGGACTTTGGTGCTCCCAAGTAGGTAGCCCAAAGTCTCCATTATTCAAGAGCTTCTGTGGGCCTTGTGGACCTCCGTAACCTTCCACACCACAATCCCTCGTGCAAGCCCCGTAAACCACATGACTTGGGTTCATGTGAGCTTGATAGGTGATTAACATATGAAAAATGTATTATTGGCTTCGCATGACATGCACATTATTATTTATTTAATGAATTAATTCCCAAAATACAGCTTGGATTAACGCATGACCAATATTATATGTTATATTGGGCTTTAAATGTCTTTGGGCTTCTCGTGACTTTTTTGGGCCTCAACACTTCCCAAACTACCCCTATGGAATGGGAAAAGGGGATTCATTTCCCATGTTTGATAATCCTGGGAAAGTAATCAAGAAATACCACTTTATTTCCTTTCAAATGTTTGGTTTGTGTAGGAATGTAAAACAAAGTTTGTTTAATTTTTCAATTATAACCATACGAAATCAAATAAAAAAAGACTGCATTTAATTCTACATTATAATTCTAAATTGTTAATAGGGACAATATGATCATGAAAATGTGTATTTAATGTTAGCTCATTTTTCCAAAGTGAGGAAAACAAAGCCCAAGGGTGAGGTGGGCTTCACTTTCCCCATACTTTCCCATATGCAAGGCATAGATTTCCCATGCCTAGACTTACCGAACATAGGAAAGTAATTGATTTCATGTCCCCAAGCCTCCTTTCCCATGAACCCAACGAGGCCTAAGTTCACCTCAACCTCACATTACTTAAAAATAAAAACAATGTTGTCAAATGTGTAGCAGCATTTTTTTTTTATTATTAATTTTTTTTTAAATTTTTTGATAATAAACTAGGAAGAAGGATGGATAAATACCCTACTGGACTGGAGATTGTATTAGTAGACACATAAACAAAAGGCAACTAGAGGATCTTGTTACTTCAAAAAATCAAAATTATATGTCAATTTGATCCACCTAACAAATTAATATTTCTACCGTCTAATTCGATATTTATACAATAGAATTTCATATTCCAATTCCATATTTCAAAATGGGAAAGGAGAGTGGTGGTCATACTTTACTAGTTTTTTTTAAAAAAAATTCCAAACAATAAAGGGTCTCAATATCTTTTGATAAAACAAACTTCTTTACAATAATGTTTGATAAAATAAAGGTGTAGAAGAGTTTGTGTTTTTCTAAAACTGAATATGAAGAGTGGTAGGATGCGTGGGGTGTGTGTGATGTGTTTATAGATGTATTAGGGTTAAGTATTAAGTTGGATAACCTTTTCTGTCTTTTTATACAATAATAAAACTGTCAAATGCAAAATGTTAAATTTGAATTTGATAGCTTATGTGACAATTTGACACTTTGAAAAAAATTTAACTCCACCCAAAATACCAAATATCATATTATTTTATTATATTTTTAAAAGCAAATGGGGCCTATATAATGCATAAAGTTTTAAAAGAGAGTAAATTATAGTGGGGTCCATGACTAAAATAATATTTAACATCAAGCTTTTTGATATGTTATTTTTGACATATCTCTTTCGGCCTTCAAATTCATGTAGAATTTAACTATTCAGTTGGAGCAATTTTAACCGTTAATTTTTGTGAAGATAAATGTTGATGGTGCTGTCAATTTTCTGTTTGGCTTTGGGGGTTTGGGAGTTGTAATACGGGATAATATAGGTGATTTAATGATGTCTGCCTATAAAGGTCTTCATGGCATGTTTTCTCCTAAAGCTACTTGTTTGTACCATATCTGACCCTCCACTCATTCAACGACACGTGGATCTTAGAAACTCACCCAAGCACCCAAGGCCTCGAACAATCGGCATCGGCTACCGATGGCATTGTCTCAAAACAGCAAACAGCCGCTACAGGCCCAACACAGTGCACAATCGGTACCCCCTACCGATTCTACAGAATCAACCTCGAAGCACCCGCCCGAAATATCTAAGGACTCGTGTCAACCTCATAGGGCCCTCCCACGAGTCCCACATCGAAAATGAGTACCAAGAGCATCCAAAACTCCCTTTATAAATAGGCCCTTTCACTACAATACAGGGGTAAGACTTTTCAGCTTGACTTTTATACTATTATATTATCAACAGCAAAAGCTCTTAGAAAACAATCTTACTTTGGCATCGGAGGGTCTGAGGCTGGTTCCACACCGGTTCCATAGACCTCACGAGTCTTAAAACTTCCTTCTATTCAGGATCAGCATCCGAAGACAGGAAGAATCCCCATCTATCACTCAATCGATCTCCCAGATCGTCTACAACTCTTGTAAGTTGCACTCATCTCTATCTGTTCAAGTTTTAGTGCCAACAGATTGGCGCCGTCTGTGGGAATCGCTTATCGATTAACCCATATCTCAAAAGAAACTCTGAGACCAAAAAATGAATCCATCTTCGGCCCTCCCCGCCGATGGCCCCATCATCGGCCTCGGCGGTGAGCCAAGTCTGGCTCCCTTGCTTCAGACACCACTGCCGGAAGCGCCTGCTCGCCCAACCACTCTGGAAGCTCGCATGGCGACCCTTTAGCAGGAAATGGCAAGGATGCAGGAGCACAACAACATCCTTGCCTCTAAACTTGATGACACCCAGAAGCAACTGCATGATCAGCAAACGCAGTCAACCCAACTACAGCACAGTCTGGAACGAACCATGCATCTTCGGCAGGAAAAGTCAGTCAAGAGCGTACGGAAACCTAACGCTCAATATAAAGGGAAACAGCAAGCCGCAGACAAACCAACTGCCTCCCGAAGACTGTTCGTGCCCTCCCCCAAGGAGCGCCATCCAGAATATCGAGTCTACTCCGATTGTCGCGATAGGATCAACGAACGCAGGGAACGACAGCCCTCACCTATCCAGATCCGAGCAAAACTCCGCGATCGGCAGTTAGAGGCGCTTGGACCAAAGTCCCCCTTACGCCAACGGTATGGCGCAGTCGGCCTGGAGGAAACAGATGAATCAGACTACGTCCCACCTTCACCAGGAAATACTAGCTCCTCCCGATCGACGAGACCCTCGAAGGAGCACCACAGCTATAGATCGAACAGAGAAAACGATCAGCGTGCCGAAGGTTATAGGAGGAGCCCAAGCCGAACGGCAGGTCAGGAGACTCAGGGCCACCGCACTAATCGGCGTACGGAGAAAGAAACAAGGGAGCCTTTCGGCAACGATCTCCCCTCTACAGATCCTACCATCCGTCTCCTCCTCCAGAAGATGAACCGCATCGAGGAAGAACAGAATCAGGCTCGGACACCAACTTGGGGGACGGTACAGCCAGGGCCGTTCACCAATCGTATCCGAACTTTCCGACACGAAAAGGAGGTTCAGGCCCTCCGAATATCGTTCTACTCAAGGGTGGAAGATCCCGTCACTCACATTCATACCTTCCAATCAGCTTTGGGTTGCAAAGGACTGACGGATGAAGGCCAATGCTTACTATTTCCTTCAACCCTGATCGGAGCTGTACTGAATTGGTTTCACCGATGGAACCAGGCACGGTCGACTCTTTCGATCAGTTGAAGCAAACCTTCCTCAACCATTTTATGATTCAGACCGATCGCCTGTATTCGGCTGATGACCTCTACACCGTTCGGCAGCAAGACGACGAGCCACTACGGGAGTTCGCGGCTAGGTTCAGCCATGAATATTCTCGATGTCCCGAAACTGATGATAGGGCAGCCTTCGGTGCCTTCAAGAGCGGCCTTCGGTCGTCCCAATTTCGGTACCTGATCCACAGCAGCAACTGGACAACCTACTCCGAATTAATGAAGCAAGCAGCCATCCACGCCAAGGCCGAGCATTTCAACTCCAAGGGATCGGCTTCAGCCCTATCAAACAAAGCGGCAACAACCGAGAGGCCTTCGGCACAAGGCTATGACCGGTTCCCCGCGAATCGGACCACGAATCCAGCCCCCTACCGAACGGCACTTCCTGAGTCTGCTCCTTACGAGCCCCGAAACAAATGAAAGGACCACTTTCGGGATCGGCAGGACAGCAACAAAAAGGGGAAGGACTCCGGCAGGCGAAACGCCTTCGGAGATCCGAAGAAGAATCGGCCAGAGGAAATTTTCACTTTGCTCAACGCTACTTACGAACATGTCCTCATGACCGAAGGTGAAATGATACCAAAGCCGAACAACCGGAAGCTTCCTCGACAGAATGAGAAGGACACAGGCGTCTTCTGCCGATACCACCAATACAACGGCCACGACACCGAATCCTGTATCGCCTTTCGAAAAATTGTCGAACGCCTCATCAACGAGGGCAAGCTGGATCAATATTTAAGCACCAAACCGGCATCGGACAAATCGGCGAATCGGCAGATCAATATGATCAGTGGAGGGACACCCATTGCCGAAGCCAGCAACCGATTCGTCAAGAATTACGTTCGTGCCGTTCAGCATCCCCAGATCCTCAATGTAGCAGGAGGACGTAACGACAAGTTTCAGCGAAACGGCTGGGAACCTATCACCTTCTCTGAGGAGGAAGAACGAGGCATCATCTTCCCCCACTCCGATCCCATGATCATACGGGCCGATATTTCAGACTTTGACGTAGGCCGAATCCTCATCGACACTGGCAGTTCGGTCAATGTTCTCTTTGCCGATGCTTTTAACGCCCTCGGTATAAACCCTCGGCATCTGAACAGAGAGATCACTCCTCTCCTCAGCTTCTCGGGCGACGTTATTCAGCCAATCGGCAGTGTCCAGCTCCCGTTGGCCATCGGCACCATCCCCCGACGAACGATCATCTACACCCATTTCCTGGTGGTCGACTGCCCAACGGCATATAACGCCATCATCGGCAGAACGGCGCTCACAAAGATGAAGGCCATGCTCTCACCACACATGCTCCTCCTCAAGTTCCCCACACACGCTGGCGTTGGCCAAGTGCGAGGGGATCAATTGAGTGCACGGACTTGTTACGTTTCGGCCACCAAGGAATCGGCAAGAGCTACGCTTCGCGAAGCGTACTCTGTTTCTACCAGGACGACAGTACTGAACGGCAGGGGGACAGATAAACCGGATGATCCCAGGGACGAGGCCGTCACCCCACAAGCACAACCTGTTGAAGATCTGGAATCGGTCGCTCTCTCCGAAGCACAGCCCGACCGCCAGGTCCGAATCGGCACCACTTTGACTTCGGCCCTGCGTACCGATTTCATAGCCTTCTTGCGCGCCAACACGGAGGTCTTCGCTTGGTCATACGATGACATGCCTGGCATCGACCCAAGCGTCATCATCCACAAACTCAGCATCTGCCCCACTTTCAAGCCCATCAGGCAGAAACGCCGAGCATATGACGCCGAACGGTACGAGGCTATGAGAATTGAAGTGGAGAAACTACGGACAATCGGCTTCATCCGGGAGGTCACCTACCCAATTTGGTTGGCAAATTCGGTCCTGGTCAAAAAATCGAGCGGCGCCTGGCGAATGTGTCAAGACTATACCGATCTCAACAAAGCCTGCCCCAAAGACAGCTTTCCTCTGCCAAGGATCGATCAGATGGTAGACGCAACGGCAGGCCATGAACTTCTCAGCTTCATGGACGCATACTCAAGGTACAATCAGATATTTATGAGCCCTGCCGATCGTGAACACACAGCATTCATCACCGACAAAGGACTCTACTATTACAACGTCATGCCGTTCGGCCTGAAGAATGCTGGGGCAACCTACCAGCGCTTGGTCAACAAAATCTTCTCTGATCTCATCGGCACCTCGATGGAAGTTTATGTGGATGACATGCTGGTCAAAAGCAAAACGGCCGATTCTCATCTCCATAACCTCTCCCTCATGTTCGATGTCTTAAAGAAGTACCACATGTGTCTGAACCCAAGCAAGTGTGCCTTCGGCGTCTCCTCGGGTAAATTTCTTGGCTTCATGATCAGCCAACGAGGAATTGAGGCCAACCCTGAAAAAATCAAGGCATTGCTCGACATGCAGACACCGAAGACGCAGAAGGATATTCAAAGCCTCACAGGGCGTGTCGCCGCCCTGGCCCGATTCATATCCAAGGCTACCGATCGGTGTGCCCCTTTCTTCAAAGCCCTCAAGGGAAGCAAACGGCAGATTGTCTGGACTGCCGAATGCGATCGAGCCTTTCAAGACCTCAAGGCCTACATGAGCAGAGCGCCGTTATTATCCACTCCTCTTCCCGGTGAAGAATTAATTATGTACTTATCAGTATCGGCAACGGCATTAAGTTCTGTACTCATTTGCAAGCCGAACGACATCGAGCTTCCAATTTTCTATACTAGCCACGCCCTGCAAGACGCCGAGATTCGGTACCCAGAGCTGGAAAAGCTCGCCTACGCTCTCGTCCTCTCAGCTCGCAAGCTTCGGCTGTATTTCCAAGCTCACAGTATTGTCGTTCTCACCAACCAGCCTCTACGGCAAATCCTACAAAAGCCAGAGACATCCGGTCGGCTAGTGAAGTGGGCCATTGAACTCGGCGAATTCGACATCCGCTATCACCCTCGGCCTGCCGAGAAGGGCCAAGCCGTGGCCGACTTCATCTCCGAGATGACAACGTCCGAACAGGAACATCCGGAGGGCATCGCCCAAGAATCGGCGTCGGCATCCACTTTTGCTCACCCAACCGAGGGGAACTTTAGCCCGTCGATTCCCATCTGGACTCTCTATGTGGATGGCTCGTCTAACCTCCATGGCAGAGGAGCTGGCCTAGTACTAAAGGCCCCTGATCAGACAACCATCGAGTATGCCATCCGATTCCAATTCCGAGCTTCCAACAACGAAGCCGAATATGAAGCCCTCTTGGCAGGCCTTCGGCTCGCCAAGGGAATGGGCGCTCAACAGCTGAAGATATGCAGCGACTCCCAACTTGTCGTTAATCAGATACTGACTGAATTCGAAGCCAAGGATACTTCGATGGCTGCCTACTTGACGCATGCCCGCCGACTGCTACATCACTTTGACGCGTATCAGGTTCAGCAGATCCCCAAATCCGAGAACAACCATGCCGATGCCCTATCACGATTGGCCTCAGCAATTGACGACAACGTCGGTCGCCATGTACCGATCGAAATCCTCGCTCAGCACAGCACCGCCGAAACTGAAGTACATGCCGTTCGGCAGGATCCTAGTTGGATGGATCCAATCCTCGCCTACCTCACAAGCGGCACGCTACCAACCGACAAAACTGAAGCCAACACTCTCCGCCGCCGATCGGCACGATACTTAGTTCTGAATCAAATCCTCTATCGGCGTGGCCATTCCTTGCCGTTACTTCGGTGCATGACCCCGCAGCAGGGAAACTACGTCTTACGAGAGATTCACGAAGGGGCTTGCGGAAACCATTCTGGTGCCCGGTCTCTGGCATTCAAAACCATTCGGCAAGGATATTACTGGCCGACCCTCCATACCGATGCCACCACACTCGTCCAGAAGTGTGATCAATGCCAACGTTTCGGCTCTGTTCCGAAACTACCTGCCGAACCACTTACTCCGATTGTCAGCCCATGGCCCTTCGCTCAATGGGGTTTAGATCTCATCGGCCCCATGCCCCAAGCAACGGGACAGCTCAAGTACGCCATTGTCGCTGTCGACTATTTCACAAAATGGACCGAAGCCGAAGCCTTGGCAACTATCACTGCAGCGAGAGTTGAGCATTTCGTTTGGAAGAACATCATTTGTCGATTTGGTCTCCCAAACGCAATCATCACCGACAACGGAAAACAGTTCGACTCCTCCCAGTTCCGGCACCTCTGCCACCGGTTCGGCATCAACTTGTTCTTCGCATCTCCAACACATCCACAATCGAACGGCCAAGTTGAAGCCATCAACAAGATCATCAAGAAGACACTGAAGAAGAAACTCGGGGCAGCAAAGGGAGCCTGGCCCGATTTACTCCCAGAAGCGTTATGGGCCATCAACACCTCCTACCGACGGTCGACTGGCGAAACCCCCTTTTCCCTTGCCTTCGGTACTGAAGCTGTTGTCCCAGTCGAGATCAACGCACCCTCGTGCCGAACGGCATCTTACAAGCCAGAGCGAAACGAAACCATACTCACGCTCAACCTGGACCTCATCGATGAACACCGTTTCCAGGCTCAGCTTCGGAACGCTGCTTACAAACAGAGGACCTCTCGCTACTACGACTCGCGCGTCAGACGCTGATCGCTGAAAGTGGGGGACTGGGTCTTACGCAAAGTCTCTCTCGCCACCAAGGACCCCAACGAAGGCACCCTTGGCCCTTCTTGGGAAGGCCCCTATGAGGTCGTGGCCGTCTACCGACCCGGAACGTACCGATTGCGCGGTACCGACGGTCAAACCCTCGGCCACCCTTGGAACATAGAGCATCTCAAATACTACTACAAGTGACCGCACCTTCGGTCTTCACCTTCGGTCATCACCTTCCTACAAGTGATCGCACCTTCGATCTTCACCTTCGGTCATCACCTTCGTACAAGTGATCACACCTTCGGTCTTCACCTTCGGTCATCCCTTTGTACAGGTGATCGAGCCTTCGGTTGTCGTCTTAGGTCGTTATATTTGTAACCGGTTTATTTCAATACACTCCTTATTCTATACATACGACATCACCATACAGCAATATTATATCAAGAATATTCTACATACGGCATGCACACATACAGAATAAACGGAGATGAACAAATTTAACCGAAGCAAAAATTAACATATATAAACTTGCCACAAAGGGCAAACTGTATCAACCACATGTCGTTCGGCATATTTCAAAAATAAGGTTTTTACATTTTCCAAAATTAACAATAAAAATCTAGTCTAAGGGGCAGGAGGATCGGCAGCTTCATCATTGGCAGGTACGGGCTCGGCAATGACCAACGCTTCGGCCTCTGGTGCACTGCTCACATTCGGCGCAGGGTGGCTCTGTCTGCCGCGCAAATCTCACGGCCTGGGGTTCCGGGCCGAGGGGATCTGCGTTGAACACGCGGTTTCCTGCTTTTGGACGGGGTGCGTTTGTGCGCGGGCGTGCCAGCACGGTCTACCGTGCGTCGAGATGTTTGAGGTGTTGATAGTGTTTAGATGGTGCGCCTGTCTGAACTCGTCTTCTAATCAAACGATTGTAGCCGAGAGAGGAACTGGTCTCGGCTGTAAGGTTCACGGCCTGAACTACAAGGCCGTTGAGTGGTGGTGTTTGGTGGGTTTTGGGGCGGTGCTCCGGCGCGCCACTCGATGAGCGGCGGTCGTATGATATATGGGGTGAGTGAGCGAACAACAAGGGTGGTGCTCCGGCGCCTTGAAAATCAAGGGTCGTTTGATATATTGATGAATGGATTTTCCTTACAAACTAACACTACTCCTAGAAAAGCAAGTAAAGATATTGAAAGTGCATTACAGGAAAATATAAGTTGCTCCGTGGGAGGCTTTTGTTTGGTGTTTGAACCTTTTGAAAGTGGTCTTGAGTCTTGTATTTATAGGTAGAGCTCCTGGAGGGATAATCGAGGCTGAAAATCTGCATGGTGGAGCCTGATTATACCAAGTGGGTAGTCCAATCGACATTTGGGATCGTGAAGTATGGTGGTGTGACTCCATGAATCCCGGTGAATCTCGTCCGCCGCCCTGATCGTGGGTTCTGCGCTTCTGGCCGTGGAGACGCATTTATTGCTCTGATAGCCAATTACCTAATCTCTCAAGCTGCAGAGAACTTTGTGAGAATGTTGGCGTCTAATCATTCTGATTTCTGTCACCAAATCCTGACTCCAATCACATCCCACCTTCTCTCGCGCATTGAATGCTCATTCTTGGCCAGTGGGCTTGCTGCAATAAACAGAGACCTTGCTTCATTAAATGGAGCGTGGGACCCTGCTGTCACGTGATGATCTGACATTTAATGCCTTTGGCCATGACCTCGCTCGATCTCGGCCTCGGCCTATAACCTTGGCCGAGATAACCATGCCTTGGCGATTTTCCTCATGTTTCTCTGGAAAGCCAAACACCCTGACAAAACGCTGTGTTTCAGCTTGAGGCCGAGAAGAGTTTATTCCCTCGGCCAATTCACGGCCGTGGTTTATTAGGCACAAACAGGCTCTCTTCCTCCTCACCACTGGAGTCGGTCTCATCGGCTTCCTCGGGCTCGGCATCCTCACCCTTGTAGGCCTCCACCATCTCTTAGGTCATCCCTTCCGACAACGGCGGCGGATCCCGGAGGAAGTTCATGTTCAGCCTCTTATCAGCATTGTACCGCTTGAATCGGTACAGCAGGTCATCACACTGCTCCATGACCTCTTTGTCCAGCATCAGCGTGAACTCCTCCGTGGAACGGTATTCGGCAACGGCTTTTGCCTTCGCCTCTTCCAGCTCCCTGGCCTGCGACTGTTCGGCCGCTACCAATACCGCCTCCACCGCAGCCTTCGCCTCCTGCGCCGCAACCAGCTCCAACTCCGTCGCCGCCACCTTCGAAGACAGCTCTGCGATCTTCGCAGCATCCTCTTCGGCCCGCCGATCGGCCTCTTGGATGAGCTTTCCGGCCTCAGCGATCTTCGAACGGCCCTCGTCAAACTTCTTTTGGTATCGTTCGGCAGCGTTCACGGCCCGCTTGACACAGAGCCACATTTCCATATCAGCCTGCAAAACAACGGCGGACAGATTAGTATCTACCGAATCAAAAGATACTTCATAAAAAGACAACCCTACACACTTACTGCAGCCTGAAGCCGGAAGGCATGTCCGGTCTGCTCACGCAACGTCTTCATCGACAGTTGCTCAATCTCTGATAACTCCATTTGAGCGCCATCGATCATACTGTTGATAAAAGGCACGGCCTTTCGAGGGCAAGCCACGTTCACTGGCCCCTCCCCCTCCACCTCATCATCAGGAATCAACACCGATGTCCCTTCATCCGGCCCCCTCGGCTTCTTCGGCAACGGCGTCACGTCCAGAGCGCCTTCAATCATTCTTTTGCCCGTCACCTGGTGATGGCCCTCCCGAACGGCTTCGGCTTCGGCTTCGGCCGCCTTCTTCTCCCGGCGACGATCGGCCACCGTCTGGTCGTCCGCCGCCGTTGCCGTCTTCTTCTTCGGCCTTGGGGACTGACCCTTCTTCTGCTTCGGCGCCCCTTGCCCCTCCAACCGCCTCCTTGTCGCCTCACTCATTGGGCGCCCACCTGCCACTGCAATAAACCAAAGTCAGAAAGGAAACGGTAACTAAGCAAAAGACAAGTCACACCTGCCGAACGGCATCTCTTACTCTGTCTTGCTTCTTCTTCCTCTTCCTCCTTCACCCTCCGATCGTGTTCGGCCCTTCCGATCAGGCCTGCCTTGAACAGATTCCGGAAGTAGAGCAGCTCCTTAAAAAAGCGACCTTCTTCGGTAATCTTTGCTCGCACCCGCTCTATCGCTTCCACCTCTATGATCGGTGCGGCAGGCCGTTTCAAGGATACTGAAACCAAATTGCAAACGGTCAGTCCCAAAAAAAAAAAAAAAAAAAAACACACACACACAAACACCCCTGCCGAACGGTAGGTCCTATCCTACCGACTGTCAGGAAGGTCGTAGGGATTCGCCTCTCGACGATTACTCCTGGTGCCGATTCCCAATCGCCGGACACAATCACACGGCGCTTACGCCATGTCTTTTGGGAGCTCGGCACCCCAACCACAAAGTGTCCACGCTGCCCTGCCGATAGACAGTTGGACTGCACCCACCCACCGTGATCGGCACTCTTCGCCCTGGTCACACTGTACAACTGGGCCCACTGCTCGTAGCTCGATTCCCCCTCGCCAGCCAAGTTGAAAGCTGCGATCGTCCCGAGCAACGTAATCCAAAAGTTTGGATTATACTGTCCTGGTGCATATCCGATCGCCGCTAGAATCTTCTGCACCGAATGCCTCAACGGCAGCCGAAGCCCATGCTTAAACACGTCGGTGAAGAAGACAACTCCCTTGTCATTGTCACTAAGCGACTCCAAGGGCTCCGGAATCCGCATCCCTACCGATTCCGGAATATTATACTCCGCCCGAATCTTAGCCAGTTCAGATTCGGTCAGGGTGTTCGGCTCTAAGTTATCTACCCCAAAAACCAGTTTCGTGGGCTTCGCAACCGGTATCCGTTGCTTACCACTGACAACCCTCAGCACCCCCTGCCCTGGGGCAGCAACGGACACAGCGCCCTCTTCGGCCTCACGACCCGAAGTCGAGGGCTCACCACCCCCAGGCACTCTCGTTGAAGTGCCCCCAGCTTCGGTGCGCACCCCTTGACCCTCCACTATCTCACAACTTGAAGAGCTCCCAGAATCGGCACTCTCACTTCCCTCGGGAGACCTCCCAGATTACGATTCGTCCTCAAATGCCCTCGGACTACGCCTACCCTCGGATTCGGTATCTGACATCTACAAACACAAACGAAGGACAGCTAAGTGCTATGCTAGAATCAAAATCCTATTCTATCACCTAAACACCAATGTTCATACTAGTTCATGCTCGTTCATGCTCATTCATGCTTGTTCATACTTTATTCAAACCAATATTTTTCGGATTCAACACTTTGATTCAGCAAAATACATAAACATAGCAACATTCCCTGTTTGCACGGTGGTTCAAATTCGCTGGAAATCGCCTCCGCCTTGTTCACGCTCGCCGGAAATTGCCTGCTCAGCCTTCGCACGGTTGCCGAAAATCGCCTCTCACAAGCTCTCTTTGCTCTCAAAATACACAAGTCTTCGAACCCTCGTCCACTCCTCATGTTTATAAGGCCGATCTAACATCGGGAAACGAAGCGACGCATCGGAATACGGAACGACGCGAACCTTCACAACCATGCCGACACGTGTCACGCATGCATAGGGACGCTCAGACATTGTCAGTTGAAACGCTTCAACTCCTCAGAGACGCTTCAACTTCCTGGACGTGACACATCTCGCCACCTTCGAGCACAACTCTACCAGCGAAAGGTAGGCGCACATTGGCTGATTTCTCAATCACCTCTCATGCCGAACGGTAAGCGCACATTGGCTGATTTCTCAATCACCTCTCGTGCCGAACGGTAGGCGCACATTGGCTGATTTCTGAATCACCTCTCGTGCTGAACGGTAGGCGCACATCCATGGCTTTCCACTGGCCTCTCCAACCATTCGGTACCTGGTGCCGTCGCTTTTCCAAACTCACTCGCTCGAGCACTTGGGGGACTACATACCACCATCGGCAACACCGAGACCATCGTGTTCGGATCAGAATGCCGAGGACAGATTCAAGTCCCCAACCGAGAAGCTTCTCAATCGGCAACTTGGGGGACTACTGTTTGTACCATATCTGACCTTCCACTCATTCAACGACACGTGGATCTTAGAAACTCACCCAAGCACCCAAGGCCTCAAACAATCGGCATCGGCTACCGATGGCATTGTCTCAAAACAGCAAACAGCCGCTACAGGCCCAACACAGTGCACAATCGGTACCCCCTACCGATTCTACAGAATCAACCTCGAAGCACCCGCCCGAAATATCTAAGGACTCGTGTCAACCTCATAGGGCCCTCCCACGAGTCCCACATCAAAAATGAGTACCAAGAGCATCCAAAACTCCCTTTATAAATAGGCCCCTTCACTACAATACAGGGGTAAGACTTTTCAGCTTGACTTTTATACTATTATATTGTCAACAGCAAAAGCTCTTAGAATACAATCTTACTTTGGCATCGGAGGGTCTTAGGCTGGTTCCACACCGGTTCCATAGACCTCACGAGTCTTAAAACTTCCTTCTATTCAGGATCAGCATCCGAAGACAGGAAGAATCCCCATCTATCACTCAATCGATCTCCCAGATCGTCTACAACTCTTGTAAGTTGCACTCATCTCTATCTGTTCAAGTTTTAGTGCCAACACTACTAAACTTTATGCAACAATTTTGGGATTACAGATTGCAAGTCAATTGGGACATCGTTATGTCATTTTGGAAATGGATGCAAAGGAGATTATTATGAATCTTCAAACTTATGAGCAAAGCCGGTCGGTGGAGGGTGCTTTAGTAGATGAAGTCAGGGGCCTTTTTAGTCATTTTGCTCATATTTCTTGTCAATTTGCTCTTCGGGAGGGTAACCAGGTTGCTCATCTATTGGCTAAGCAGGCGCTTCTGTCTCAGGACTTTCAAGTGTAGTTAGAGGATAGTCCTTTATGGATTTATGATGTTTTGGCCAATGACAAATTATTTTCTTAATTTAATTTTCTACTGGCTGTGATGTAGTGTTACTCTTTTTCCTTGACCAGAATTTCCTCCATTTGGGGGTTTTTAAGGCAATGTTTTAATGAGGCCACACTTTTTACATTACTAAAGTCCAATTTTCCTTTTGTATTATGACATTGTTGTTTAGCCTTGTCTTAATGAAGTTATCTCATTTTGATAAAATAAAATAAAAAATCCTTCAATTTTTGTCATTTCATGTCCATGTGTCAATTTCATATATCATGGGAGATGCTCTAAATTGAGGTGAATAAAGAAAAGTTTGAGTTTTAAATTGAAAAACTCTTATTTTATACCTAGGAAGGCAGAAGTTGTAGCCGCTTCGCTCTATTGTCTCGCTTTCTCCCCTGGGCGTCACCATTCCTGAGAGAGAGAGAGAGAGAGAGAGAGAGAGAGAGAGAGAGTATGTTGTTGAGAAATATTAGATTGAGGAGAGAACGCCTTCTTTACAAGAACAAGCGCAAGATTAGAGAAGCTTTGCAAGGTTACCCTTTTATCTTTGTTTTTCTGTTCAAGTTTTGTTTTAGGGTTAGTTGATTTTCTACTTAATCTAGGACACCTTTTGTTTTCTTCCAGAGGGAAAACCTATTCCCACTGAGCTTCGGAATGAAGAGGTGGAGATTCGTTGAGAAATCAATCTCGAAGATGAGAACACTGCTGGTATATGAGCATATATAAATTCTTCTTTCTCATCTTTGGTTGTTTAGACCGCCAATGTATTTTTCTTGATGGTTCTGTTGGTTTTTAAAGAAGGAAAAAGGAAAATTGTGAGAAGAATTAATGGTTAAAGTTTATTTGATTTTCACATTATAGGTAAGGAAGTTGAAATTAAGAAATGAGGCTTAAGAGGCTCGATAGATTTGCATGTAGTTATGATGAGCCTGTATTAGTGCACTTCGAAATTGGCTGTGTACATGATATCATGGGCGATTCTAATTCTTTATTCAATTTTTTTTTTTGACACCTGCAAATCCCCCAAACCCATGTTGCAGGCCCAGACTCGAAACTTGAAACTAGGGTCCTGCTACTGAACCCTATGATACAACCTTTAGGAGGCAGGAAACTCTAGAATAAACCTAGAATATGAGGGGAACTTTTAGTCTTGATGTACTAAACAGAAAGTAGGAAAGGTTAGTATTCTTCTATAATTTAAAATAAATACTCGAAATACTCAAAACACCCAACTGCCCTGTAATTTTTAGTTTTACATTTTATAATGTGGTCAATTCTTCACTGTTTTCATTTCTGAATCCTAGTCCCAAGGACGCATATCGACGATGAGTATGCAAAAGCAGCAGAAAGAGATCCCAAGATTTTGATAACTACTTCCTGGAATCCAAGTGCTCCGCTAGTACAATTTGCAAAGGTTGACCTAGCCTCTTTCAATTTCTCTTGTTCATCTAGTTGCACTCTTGGTGTTCAATTTGTTGGTTCGTATTATTTGCTGCAAATTTGGTTTTGATTAGTGATATTGTGGTAACACTTGTTGTAGGAACTGAAACTTGTTTTTCCTAATGCACAACAAATGAACCGTGGTGGCTAGGTTGGTGAACTTTTTCGCTTAAACTTGTTGGGCTTATTTTTCTTTTCTTCCCTATTTGTTTTTACATAATTCATCGGTTTCTTGATGTGCGTTTTCCAAGTTTTGCTTTTGTTGTTTTTACATGGATATCAAATATATGCCCAGTGGGTGATAATAATTGGAAAAATCGTACACCTCATGGGGTTTAGTCTGAAAATTAGGACTTAGGTATGTTGGACATTTGGGTGCTAGGGGTTTGTGAGATTGAGCCGGGATGTTCGGCTCCTCAACCATCTTTTATATGAATGCAACAGTGAATTATTTCACAGTTCTATTTTTAATATGGACATTTTTTAGTGTTTTGAAAATAATTTGTTCACCTTTTAAAATATGCTTTAGGGAACTAACTAGCTCTTAGTCTACTGGTGTTTCTCTTCCTAATGTTGGAAGAGATGCCAAGTTTGAATGCCCCTTAGCTGATTTATAAAAAAAAACCTATGTTGTATGGGGTGTTAATTTTCAAGACAACACGACATCGGTAACAGAAATTAAGCATACTATGAAGTTAATCAATTAGGATGAATTATTATTTGCTTAACATGAACTCATAACTGGCAAGACCTGCTAACAAAAAAATCCACGTACCTTGTAAAGCTTAGGATTTTTATTTTTTTATTTTAATGACTTTTAGCATCAAGAAAAAATAGATTTTTAGGAAGAGTCTATTGCTTACATGCTCAGTATAAACAAAAAGTTGTGAAAAAAATCAACCTAATCGTTGCACTAGTAGTAAAGTGGTTGGACTAGCGTTTCTTCTAAAAAAACAAGAATTTACCTTTCTAAGGAACTCATGAGCTATAATGTGTTTTTCATGCTAAGTTTGGGAAGGGATATTACATAAATAAAAATAAATAAATAAAGAGAACTTCACCCAAAGGGTGAAAGAAAAGAGAAAAGTTGTGGTTAAGTGACTTTGGATCCAAATTTCAATTCCAAGTTTCTTTATTGGCCTCAAAAATAAATTGATGGTTGTTCAAATAGAAGAAAGGAGTGTGAATCAAAATAAGTGGAGGTATAAGGCTTGGTGGTCTATTTGATCACATAAAAAAAAAATGAAAAAAATCTTAAGCATGATGTTTCAAAGTCTTGTAATCAACTATTATATGCTCTTACATTGTGAGTTCCTTGGACTTTGTTGTATCAATATCCTTCATTTCTCACTCACCTTGCACCCTTAGCCCCATTACAACCTATAGTAAAGGCCTAAATTGATCCTAAATGTCATGTGGTTGAATTGCACAAATTCTTCAATTTTTAAGTGTTTGGCATCCTTCTTGAGATCATAGCCATGCATGTTTTTCATCCTTCTATTGTGAGTTAAGTCTCTTATGGTTTAACTCTATTCTCATATTTATTATTGAGTGATGCATTCTAACCCTCTTCCTCTTCCGAGTGATTCATTTGTGAGAGGACAACTTTGGTGAGATTTGAAGTTACATTTGTGTTTGGTATGATTTTAGAAGTTGTGTGAAAACTGAAATTGAAGAATGAGTTGAATTTGGCCATCACACTACTACACTTTGAGCATGTTGTGTTCTGAACTTTGCTGCTTTGTGAATAATGTATAAACTGAGCTTTCCTTGTGAAAACTTTTGAGTCGTTTGCATGAGTCGCTCTCTCTTTGGAAAGTGTTCGGAAAGTTTTGTTTCGAGTCTTGTTTTAGTTTCTGTTTTGCTCGAGGACTAGCAAAAGATAAGTTTGGGAAGTTTGTTCGGTTCATTTTTACACATGATTTATCATGTTATTCACCCATTATTTTGAGTTAGTTCTTGACATTTTCTAGCTTTTTACTTTCTTTTTGTGTTTTCATAGATTTTACCTTGGTTAGAATGAAAATGAGCTAAAAGTGCATTATTGGTTATAAATTCTGATTTTGTTCATTTTCGTAGGTCAACTTCTTGGCCTTGGATCAGCATGCTCTGGTGCTCGGATGAGGTGAAGATCTTCATGAAACTTGTTCCAATGGATGTTAACTACAACATATCCAATTTGAGCTTCATTGGACAAGTATAGCCTATCCAACTGATCCAGCATGTTACCACAACTCTGAAAATCTGTTTTTAGCCAGTTTTACCTCCACTTGATGTCATCTTATTTCTACTTGTTACCATGCCATTTGGTAACAATAAATTACTTTGGTTAAGAGATATTTTCTGAAGCAACGAGCATCTTTGTGAAGACAAGAACAAAAACAACCCATCATGGCAAGGAGACAAGGCAAAAGGCTTTGGCAAAAGAATGAGTTTATATTAAAAGTGTGAGCTGGAAATGATGGGCAAAGGAGAATGAATGTGCAATATGCAATTCATTCTTTAATTCTACATTGTGCAGAGATTTTGGGAGCTAGAGAGCAAGAAGGAGGAGAGCAAGGAGCAACCAAGGGGAGGGGAGAATGGCATAACAATTAGAGAGAACCTTGGGGAGCCTTGAGGCAAGGATCCAAGGGGTTGAAGATGCATTCTCCTTCTCCTCTTTGTTCTTAGTTTCTTTCATTTTATTTGTTTATTGTATTATCTTAGTTTCAATGTAACTTCTTATTTTTATAAGGCTTTGGTTGAAGCCCTAAACATGATTACTCCATTGTTTTGATGTTTTGATGCTTTGAGGCTTTGGTTGAAGCCCTAAACATGATTACTCCTATTCACTAAAATAATCTATCCTTGATGTATGTTCTTCTTTGATTGATCACCTTTGAAAGCATGCTTCTTGAGGTTGTTGGGATTGTGTGTATCTTCATATTTTCCTAAGCAACAAATGGATGGAGTAAGAACCATTCATGTGAATTGGTTTCTTGAATGCCTAATGTAAACACCATGCTATTAGGATTCTTGTGATGTTCATATTTTCTTTGAACTTAATGGGTTTTCCTTGTAATTGAATCGAAGTACGAACCATAACTAGGTTCGATTATGGGGAGGGCACGAGTACTGTAGCACGAACCATGCACTCTACTTATTTTAGAGAGAATCATGCATCTCGAGCCACTAAATCTGGTCTTGATTGCGAACATCTTAATCAATATGTTTAAAGTTTATTACTTGAATATCCATGAACATTGGTAGGATTGTTTAGGGTGGATTCTGAAACCCTAGTGTTTGTTACTTTGTACTTTCACACTTTAATAACTCATCTCTGCCATTCTCATTTAAATTCAAAGTTCATTTACTTTCATGCATTAGAATTATGTCACTTGAATCAAATCAACCCCCCCCCCCCAAGTGTGTTGTGTGTGTGTGTGTGTGTGTTTGAAACGTTGTGTGTTTTTTTTATTAATACTGTTTATTTCCGTAACTGTTTTTGACTTTTGGTCCAAGCTATGTTCTTCATTTTTCTGTGCTGAATCCAACCATATAAAGAACTTGAAATTTGGACAAACGATTGGAAAGTTATAGGTCAAAAACTGGACAAAGGTCGAAATGGGAAAAACAGAGAAACGAATCTGCCTAAAAACGACCGGTCGCCACTGTTCAGAGACCCGTTGCTTTGTATTTTCCACTGTTTTTGGAATTTGGTTCGCGCTAAGTTCTTTGTGTTTCATTATTGAATCCAACCGTATAAAGAACGTGAAATTTGGACAAATGGTTAGAAAGTTATAGGCCAAACACTGGACAGAGGTCAAAACGTGTTTTTGTTTGTGTTTTTCTTTGGTTTCTTGTTTTGTTTCTTTCATTTTACTTTTCTTTACTCATTTTTTAGTTTCCAATTTGTAGTGTGCATTTGTATTGTGTTAAATTAGTGTTCTTTACGTACTCAAGTTAGAACTTATAGGAAGCCGATAGTTCCTCGTGGGATCGACCCCGTACTTACATAATCTATACATCAATAGAATCGTGCACTTGCGGGTATTTTTAATTGGTTGTTTGCACATTAATTTGTGTCCTTTTATGAATACAACAAAGATACTAGATGTAAATAAGTAACCCTCCCTGTCTTGAAATTTTTGGTTCTAATTCCTCATTTTCTTTCTTGAATGGAAATAGGAACTTTGTGCACAAATAACCTAAAACACCAAACAACTACCACCAAACATCCCCAAATAACTGCAGTTGTTTTTCTATCAAAAACCAACCTTGATGCTGTCCCAAAACAAAAAATTTACCCACAGCAAAGTTGCTTCCCGGAAAGAATTTACCCAACTTACTTTAGCCTCCCCAAATATCTTACAAAACGAACGTTATTGGGGGAATGGAAAAGAGAGAGAGAATGAGTTTCAAGTTTAAATTGATACTTTTGAATTTAGCTTAGCCAGACAAGAATCAAACATAGTTCTCCTTTGAGTCCTCAAGCAAAGCATCTATATATACCATTATTCCAAATAGTCGTATGGCTGGAATGGAGGAGGTGAATCATTCCCGGAGCTACGTGAGTTTATCTTTAAAACTCAAATGCGATGGCGATGCCACCTAAGGCATCGCCATCATTTCTGAATCAAATCATTAACACTAAACATAACATTAATTCAGAATCCATGATTCAAAGATAACCTTCATTAACGAAACTTCAAATATCCAAAGCAAAGTCCCAATTTTTCTTTGTCATATTTTTTGGGTAATATAACTACGTCCCAGCTTAACTAAGTCATACAATTAACTAAACATATAGGTGAAGTTCAAAATACAGTCTATGCAAAACAAAAACAAGTTCAAACTTGCAGTTTACAAATTCCAAAAAGGATGCAGTGGCTTCAGGCCTCCAACTTCACCTTCACATAAGATTAAGAAAATTAGTAAAGAATAAACCCAAATAAAATTTCAGGTAAAACATAACCATCAAATATACCTTGAATAACAAAGTAATCAGTGAGTTTCCCCTATCTGACTTGTTGGGAAGCAGCTGCAACAAGAAAAGTCATAATCAACAACTAATCAATGGGAAGGTAACAACTACCTGCTTCATACACTCTTCCAGCTTGCTATTCTTCATTACCTTCCACTTCTTTCATTGCCCTTCTCTTCTTCATTACTGTCGTCTGGTGCATTTACCCTATAAATACAAAGTCAAACAATGAGACAAAATTACATCAACATAAGATTCTACAAATATACTAATATGTCTTTCAAGTTACTCTTCTTCATTACCCTCTTCTTTTACTATCCCTCTCTTCTTCATTACCACCATCTGGTGCAGTGACCCTGTTAATAGATACACAGTCAAACAATGAGATAACATCAACATAAGATTCTACAGATAAACTAATATATATATGAGTGACTTTCAAGTTACTTTTCTTCATTACCCTTCTCTTCTTCTTTTATCACCCTTCTCTTCTTCATTGCCCTCATCTAGTGCAACTACCCTGTCAATGAGGATAGCCAAATAATGAGAGTCACATAGCATTAAGTGTCATGCAATTTAGAACCTATACTATCTAAACTTATAAAAGCTCGAAAGCTTACGAGATTGGTTGAATGACTCATTATTCAAAGTTTTGATGTTCAGTTCAGCAATAGGATCCAACGCAAAGAAAAACTAGTCCTTGGAATTACCCAACTCACATTAGCCAGTCTAAAGAACTTGAGGCACAAACTTAAAAAGGCTATTGGGCAGACAAAGCAAAAAAGAAAAGTTATGCATTTAGTTTGAAACTTCTTATCTCTAATGAGAAAGTTGTGCTTGTTCAGCTTTTGTTTAAGTTTTAAATTTAGTCATAGACAAACTAACCACACTTAGTCTATTGTTAGTCATCTCAAGTAGAGTAGGGCCTTGTCGATGCGATTGCAAAGAGATAATTAATAGCATGCTAACTTCTCCATAGATATATATTTTACTTATAGTTTAAAGTCTCCGGGTTGTGATCGGAAAGATAACAACATATGCAACTAGATTGATAAACATAACAACTAATTCGCATATGCATATTAAGGGACGTTACTTACAATCCTGCTATGCAATTCTTCACCATGTAAGTGGATTCATCTAGTTTGCATATTCCACTTGACAGCAATTCAGCCGTTACTACATCACCACCATTAGGGGTAAGTATCTTGAACTTGCACCAATGAATTTGACAAGACCTTACATTTTTGTTGTAGATGATCGTGCGATCACATACAAAACCCAACTTGTGGTGGCCATTCTCGACTCCAACTTTAACCAACGATAGTGGAACCCACCATGGCTTGAATGGGTTTACAAGCCCATCCATTTTGACATCTCCACGGTCATATGGACCCTGATTGGGAAGGACTGTCTCAAGGCCATGGTCAGGGCCAAAATTTTCATGGCCTAACTCATTTTGCAGGCCCTCAAGTGGGCTGGACAACCATCTACGAGCACGCATATCAAACGCATAAACCCTTGGTCAAGCCAGAGGAGCC
The DNA here is from genome assembly GCA_020521455.1 of Prunus kanzakura. Taxonomy (NCBI): domain Eukaryota; kingdom Viridiplantae; phylum Streptophyta; class Magnoliopsida; order Rosales; family Rosaceae; genus Prunus; species Prunus kanzakura. The sequence continues at coordinate 910,262 of BPUM01000821.1, forward strand.
TCAAAACCGAGGGATGCTTTATCCGATGATTGGTTTTGCGTTCCAAGGGAGAATAAAAGCGAGTCATCAAAAAGTATCACCCCGGTGGACCATACACCCCAAAATGTGTCCCAAATGACTTCCCAGCAGTTGGATCTCAAATCTATAGAGTACATGGTGTTATAATCTAAGTCGTCGACATAAACCAAAATATTACTCATAGTAACACCAAGCATATGTACTTCTCCTCTCAGGCCTTCCATTTTCGGCAACTTGGTGGAGTCGCCACTAGGATGATTCACACAGTAGAGGTTATCTCCCGAAGTAAAGATCTAGCCATCCTCTCAAGCAATAGCCCCGTATTGTTTACCACTATTAACTCTGCCCCCAATATGCCAGATCGGCGTTGGAGTAGCATCCAAGTCAATGTACCTAAACCCGACCCTACCGAATTAAGTTGTGTCCCCAATGGTACTGCCAATGAGGTACAAGCGGAGGTTCAAGGCAACAAGCCTACTGAAGTCAATCCAGTCCACCCCTTTGCCCCCAAAACTTGGCAGATTGAGTCATCGGACTCTGTCTCTTTCGCTCTCACGCAGCACTATAATGTTCCCTCCTTCATTGTTGTTATCATTTTCTGCCGTCGCCGCCGTGGATTTCCTTTCAATAACGTACCAAAAAATCGTTTCATCTGCCCTAACCATCAAATATATTGGCTTTCAGTTTTGGTTGACATCACCATTGTTCTCGCAAAAAAAAAAAAAAAAACTACCAAGAAACATCAACAAAGAAAAAGAAATTAGTCTTATTGAATTACAAGAATATAACAGAGAAATGCAGGAAATTCATTTGCTTGCTTGCTTCATGTTTTGCTCTACCCACTTTCAGTTTTATGCCATTTTCACCCAAACAAACTATAAAAGCCATTAACATGCAGAACAAGCAAGGCAATAGAAAATAGATAAACATGTAAACCACCAAAATGGGCTTGCATAATATCTTTTGTCCAACATAAAGGAAAAGCAAAACTAAACAGAGCAGGAAAAAGAATTAACAAAATAAATGCAATCTCTCAACAAAAAAAAAGATTGCAAAAGAAAAGGGTACCTTAGAATTTCACTTGTGCTCCTCTAAGTACAATTCCTTCCCCAAAAGTTAAAGAAAAACTCAGATCCTGAAGACCAAGAAAATACATAAGCGACTAGATAATTATCAAAGAAAAAGGTTCCAACTTTTCAAAGGATTAACAAGATTTACAAGTTTCTTACCTAGAACATAGTGAAACAATGAACTGAACAAGCCAAAAGGTAGAAATGCAGTGGTCTTCCAAAACCCAGAAGACCAAAAACAAAATTTCAGGGGAGAGGTATCATAGGTAACAGTCTTATCATCAATAGCAAAGGAAGAGATTTCCAACCCAAGACGGAGGAGACGAGGAGACCAACCGAATACGGAGACGAGCGCTGGCGTGTTTTCTTCATCAAGTCTCTCTTCTTTTCTTCGTTGTGAATTCTCAGCTCACGTTTTGGCAAAAAGAATAGAAGTTCTCAGCTCATGTATAATTGAGTCAAACTGTGGTTGTAAATGGGTCAAATTCTGTTTTATATTCTCCAAGTTAATTTTGGTACCTCGTCGTACGGCACCTTGTCCTAACATGCTTAATTAAACAATTAATTAAGGGTTTAGGGTTTAATTAAACAATTAAACAATTAAACAACTGCTTTTTGGTCAACATTAAATAATTGCTTAATAATTGGGTTTCCTTTTAATTTTTTGGCTTATCCTCAAATAAAATGGCATTACATACATATGAGGAAAAAAAATCCTCTTGCTGCTCTTTATTAAGCTCAATAAAACTTTAATAATATGGATATTTAAGATTAGTTTAATAGTCTTTCTCTTCACGTTATTAGGGAAGGTTTTGTCCATATATGTCGTACTAATATTGGGATGACTCATTTACCATTTTTTTCCTTTATATTATTTTTTCTGTTTAATCTAATAAACTTGTATCGTTTTTTTGTTTTTATTTTTATGAAAAGAAGATTACGTTGATAGTTTGTGAATCTCTATCCGCTCTCTCTCTCTCTCTCTCTCTCTCTCTCTCTCTCTCTCTCTCTCTTTCTTCTCTCTCTTTTTGTGAGTCCCAAAGGAAAACTCCATAGAAGGGGGAGGAAGAAGTCACTGCCCCTCCTCCCTCTCATCTCTTCTCGTTTTTTCCTTTCGGGTTAGTGAATAAGTCCACTCGGGCGTTTTGATTAAGAAGCCTCTTGTGGTGATTTCTTTTGAACCCTGCTTAGATTGAAGTTCCCCATCACCTCTTTTAGGCTATGTTCTCAATCAAATCATTCTTTCAAAACCCACACTCTAACAATGCTCATGTTCTCTAAATTTGTTTCTACATCATCTTTGACGGAAGTTGCTGCAAATCACCTAATTGTTCTTTCTCAGGGTTGTTTATTTCGTTAATTTGTTTACTCTAATGCGCAGGTAAATCGCTGGAAATTATATTTTCCCCATACCTGTTACAGATGCAATGATGGGTGTGGTCACGACGACGCTTTATCATGTGATGGTGGTAGGGTTCATTTAGGCTCACGGGTTGCTTTAGGGTTTTGAACATGTTGGGTTTGTGGCCTTTTTTTGGGCTTATGGTTAATTGTGGTGATGTGGGGGACTAGTAGTTTTAGTGAGACTTGTCCAATATATAGTTTTGTTTTTAACATGTTAGCTTGTTGCCCTCTTGGAATTTGTACTTTAGATGTCATGTTGATGTTTGATGTTTGTACTATTGAAGTTTATCTAATGAAGTTTATATTTGATAATAATAATAATAAAAGATTACGTTGATATAAAACACAAAAACAAAAACAAAAACACAACACATGTAGAAAGAACTTCTCGGCCAACGGGGTCTAGCCAAGTGGAAAAAGACCTTGACTTGTAGACAAGAGGTTTCAGGTTCGAACCCCCATGACATCAGTTGTGTGTGTGTGTGAGAAACCCCTTCCCCTCTAGTTTAGATTATCGCTTGTACTTAAAAAATATATATATTAAAAAAAAACCTTTCGCCCTTTCAGACTTAGGGTTTAGGGTTCAAACAATCATCATCCTTTCAGGCTCCAGACAATCATTATCCCAAATGGCAAGCATGGGATATGTCAGATGATGAATATTCAGTATCATCAGGTGTGGTTGATTCTCATTATCCGAATGGTGTCAGAAAGTTCAACAATCCTCATTTTGATGAAAGAGACAATGAGAGCAGTCACTGCAGGTGGAACTGCTGAAGATACTGATGACTACTGCAAAGAAGTTCACTGTATTCAAATGGAAGAGTCAAGATGGGACAAGAACTCTAGATCCCCTGCCTTATCTACTATTGGCAATGAAGGAACATCTGCTTTGACGTCTGGGGATACAAGGGTAATAGGTCAAGAATTGATATCTACCCCGGTGAATGTAGATAGAGAAGGGAGTCAGATGCAAAATGGTTTTGCATATGGCACGTTGAAGCAGAGACTACATGATGTACAAATGACCATTGATTCTCTTGGTCAAAAGGCCAAAAAAGGCCAGTTTTGACCCAAAACTTCCACCTTTCGTTTCGGCAATTCCGACCACCAATTTCTTCGATCTAGGTATGATTTTTCATCCTCTCAATATGTTTTAACTAATGGTTGGGTTGATTATGATCATGGAGATATATGTCTTGACAAGCAGTTTGGAGATTTTCATGGAGATATATGTCTTGACAAGCGGTTTGGAGATTTTCCTGCGAATTTCTCTAGGCACCCACGCGTTGTCGGCCCTTATGGCGAAGTGCGGGCACTATTTGGGTGACCCATTTAGTCCTAAAATGATCCTCATGTCGCCTCAAGCACGACAGTATGCTTGGATTTGAATTTGGTTATCATTTGACTGTTGATCGAATTATGCATATTAGGCATTATCCGAGTTCGATATGTTTGGACCGTTGGATCGACTCCATTTTCATATATGTTGATCTAGGCACCTCTAGCTTCGTGTAGGAATTTGCGAATTATGAATCGAAGTCCCTAATGCTCCGATTCAATGATTTAAAGTTTGTGTTAAATGATAACCGTTCGATCGCGAGCAATCCAACCGTTCGATTCAGACCAAACTTACAAGACATGTATAATAAACCTTGTTGAACCCATATGAACTTTCAGATTGGAAATTGGAGGTTGTGGGCCCCGTGGGCCTGGTTGACCAAATTTGGGAAGTTTGACCACTTGGTTGACCGCGCGTCTTCCGAGGCTATTCCACCATTCGAAACACGTAGTTGGACCTTAGGAACGTCTCGTCCGTCATACACAAAATTTAATCCCGGGAAATTCGGAATGTATTTCAAGGTTCTCGATTGAAGTAATTTATGTTAATCGCGCCCTTGTATTGTTTAATAGGTACTCCTGCTACTCGTACTTAGCAGGCGGGACCCTCTCAGGGTCAAGCAGCGTGGGACTACTTGTGAGTGAACTTTGTTTTTAAACTATAATCATTATTTTCAAGGACGGGAAAAATATCCATAACGGTTTCTTGATTGTTGGGTTATTATTTAGTTAAATGATGAATATAATATTATTATGAAAGTATTGCAATTATATTTGAATAATTGCGAATTGTGAATATTTTTAATGGATATGTATTATTTTCGAGAATAACTATTTATACATGGATATGTGTTGAGTACATGGGGATGTCGGGAAGAGTTAGGAAATGTGGATTGGGTTGTCGTTAAGTCAGTTTTGAGTGCTATAAGCACTACCCTATGTACCTCCCCGGAATTGGAATATTGGAATTGGATACTTGGTGATATGGGATATTGGATATGTTGGAACCCGGGCACCATTGACGGGGTGTTTCGAGCTTAGTCCCAGTTGGACGGCTCGTTCGCTAGCCACATGGTCAATTGAGGATTCTTCCATCTGGACTAGTTAAACAATCCCCCGGTTGGATTGTTTAGCTAGTACAAACTTGGTAGTGGTCACACTTATATATATAGATATATATTATATTCTATTATACATACATATATATATATATACCTATTCATTCGTTCTTGTTTATCAGTGAGGATACTTCCTCGCTCGTCGTGCCAACGGACACGCGTTTTGAGAGAATAGTTTGGGAAAGGTTCGAATGGGATGAGTGATAAGTATCATGATGAGATTTCGGATTTTACTATGGTTTTGTCTAAACTATATATATAGCTACATCGGTTTTGAATGCATGTTGTTTTCGGCATCGTTTTCTAAACGGTGAGGTTATATTATGTTGTTTTCAAATGTGAACTAAACTTTGTTTTTGTCCACTCAAACTTTTCTGTTTTGCGCCCCCCAGGCAGTAGATAGATTCGAATCGAGCAGCCGAGCTAAGATCTTTACTTCCGAGCCCTAAAGCTTCTATAGGACTAATTTTCATTCGCTTTAATTCTGTTGAACTTTATTGCTCGTTTGTAAACTGAAATTCTTTAGACTGCTATGATATTGCCCATGTTAGGATTGATTGTAAGGCCAGAGGTCTAATATGTAAACTCCATGAATTTATCTTGTGCATGCTGCCTGTTGGGATGTTTAAATGTGTTTTAACAGGTTGAAGAATTTTGGAAATGTCCATTTTTTTAGGGGAGACTGCCGAAATTTCGGTAGAAAGTCTCGTCACACTTAGTAAGTGGGCCCGACATTAGTACAATGTCAGATAATCCACAGGATTCGTCCCAGGTTCTGAGGAATTCGAGGCGGGTCCTGTCAGTGCAGGAGATATGGAGACAATTCTGGAGGTCATTGAGTCGAACAACCATAATTCTCACATTGGTAAGCATTTGCACTTGTTTCACTGTTTTGCCTATGAGATTTCATAGAATTTCTACTAATCATGTTTGACTATTTTCTTGCCGAAATGGCACAAGCTCCAGAACAAGAGGTGGCTTCCAAAGTTCAAATAAAAAATTTCAAGTTTTTCTCATAATTTCCGTGATTTTTATACAATTGTTATTTATAAGGATATTTTTCCAATATTTCCATGTTTTTGGACCACTGATATTTCCGAAAACCTCGATATTTTAGACCTTGATGGATATTTTTGCCACGTATATTCATTACTATTTTCTTGCCTATGACCCGTGCATGCTCTAAAGTTCGAATAAAAAATTTCAAGTTTTTCTCATAATTTCTGTGGTTGTGATAGTGAGATGGAATGGTAAGACACTTTACTGCATTAGAATCCTAATTAGACATATTGTGTCCGAAGTGTAGAATTCTCAACAGACTTTGCCTGTAATTTGTTAGCAGATGAAGGAGATAATGAAGAGAAAAAGTCTCCCATGATCAAAAGGAAGAGAATAAGGACCGCGAAGATTGCAGAGCAAACAAGTGAAGTTGAAGAACCTGCTCAAATTCAAAGTGAGGTTGAGGAGGAGCCTAAGGCTGCAGCAGAGCCTCCTTCCTCACCATTGGGGACAACGCAAGCCTCACAGATCAAGAGAGGTAAATCTCTAGGACCTTGATCTGACACTTTTGTCGTTTCAAAAGTCATTGGACTAACTGAACTTATTTATTTGAGATTTGCAGTCAAAACCTTAGCTCAGAAGCAGCAAATTCCTAAGGTGTCTCTTCCCCAACCTGCGATCTCCAGAGAAAATGAGAAAATGAGAAGAAGAAGAAAAAAGGTCCATGATGTGGATGCTGGAAAGGTTGAAAATCTCACTAGGTGTGAAACTGTCAGAGCTTCTCCAACTCTAATTGTGAGCAGAGCATCTCTCTTGGCAGATCCGAGGATTCATGAGCTTACAGAGAAACCAGGATTGGTCTTGCCTGTGGTCCTCCAGATAGTAAGCAATTTTTTCTCTTATGGCTCTTATTAGTCATTTGCCTTTAGCTTATGCAATAACTAATTGTACTTTTGGTTTCAACTGACTAAGATAGAGATAAAAGAGAGAGAAGCAAGAGGAGAAACAGTGATGGAGGCCCCTAGACTTAATGTAGATGCCGCAAAAACTACCTCAATTGCTCAGGTAAGACCATTGTTGGTCTGTTGTCTTGACGAGTGTGAGTTCGGAGAGGGAACTGATCTTGTGATTTGCAGATCAAGCTTGTCCGAACCTATTCTTCCAAGACCAAACAGACTTCAAAGATATCTGCTCCTCCTTCTAAGGTAAGCAAAAGCTTAGAAGTTTGTCTAAAAAACCATGTCTTAGTCCTTTTAATAGCTTGTTTTCTGATTTTTCCTTAGGCAAAAGAAACTATTTCAGTGGAGAAGCCAACTAAAACAACAACTGTTATAAAGAGCCCGGTAACTCAATAGGTAACAGTTCCAGCTGCTTATTCAAGTCATAGACCATTGTTTAGTTTAATTGGGGTTGATTTTGAGTTTTGATTGCAGACTTCAAAGGTTCCAACTCCTCAACCATCAACCAAAGCTTTTGAGACACAAACTGTCTCATCAACATATGTATCATTTTCTCCCATCATGTTAACATTAGTACTTGAACTGATAGACCATGATTTGGTCCTTCAATCACATTGCTAATGTTTCTCTTAATGTGTAGCAAATGACTGAAGTTGCCCCCAATGTGGACACGGGGAAAAAGGTGATGGAGAGTCTAAAGAGAGTGACGTTATCACAAAGAGCACTGGGGCTGAGTAGGGAACACATCAGACAGAAAAATCTGAGATGCTGGTTCATATTACTTCAACTCCTCCTAGCCACAAAGTAAGCATACATCCAAATTTCTTCATATTGCCTTTGGCTCATTGAAACAGTTAGACTGACATAGAGATGGTGAGATTAGCCAATGCTCCAGCTATTGATGAGAAGATGGCTGATGTGGAAGGACTGCTAGTAATCCGACGGAGACTAAGGCTGCACCAGAGCCAATTGTGGTTGTAGATGAAGCCAAGGTGGAAGAAGAGCAAGTAGATCAAAATATTGATTGTTCGCTTCCTTTGCTCATGAAGCTCTAATCTCTGAAGTTATTCCTCTCAACTCCTGTCTAGCTAGAGACATCACCTATGTGGTGTCAGATAGAGAGAAATGAGTAGAAGAATAGGAAGAAGAAAGTGATGAAAGCCCTGGTTCTGCATCCAAGAAAAAGTTTGAAGAATCTTCTGGAGCTAGAAAATCCTGCATAACTAGTGTCTACTCCAGTAGTAATAGCTACATCAAGAGAGACGTTGGCCAGCTGGGCCTAAACCTTTTGATGTTGTGCAGAGTTATGCAGACATCAAAGTTGTCTACAATGCCATAGTGGAGATGTTGAGAGCTCACCTAGATTGGGAAGACTACCTCACCCTGGCCTCCAATCAAGTGAAAGAATTGAGGGATACCCCAAACCAATACCATACAAGTGTTGACTTGGCATTAAGTGCTGAGTCAACACTTCTGCAATATGATCAAGGTGTCCAATCCAAGGTCGAGGCAGTGGCAGCTAGAAAGAGCGACGCTGAGGAGTTTGAACAAGCTCAGGCATACATCACCAGGCTAGAGCAAGAGTTGGAGAATGCCAAAGCTAGAAGGGATGATGCCTTGGAGATGATCAATGAGAATCTGGGCAAGTCCAAAACTACAGAAAAAACTATCCGAACCTTGAACAGTCAGCTCCCAGTCTACAAAACTGCCATCCATCGCCCATCATATATGCTGAAGACAACTGCAAGCCAACATGAATGTTGTGTAGCAATTTTGAAAGATATAGTTAGGCACAAGTAGAGCTAGGCCTTGTCGTGAACAATTTTGCACAATAGTTCTTAAATAAATTATATTGTTATGCCATTAGAACAATTCTGGCAATTTTGATCAATATAAATGTTGTTATATTTTGGTTTAAAGGTTGTTTCTAATTTTGTGCTTTGTATGAATTTAACTTTAATTGCTTAGCCATGAACATTGGTTAAATAATTAAGTCGTTTTTAAAAGAAACTTGCTAAGAAACACATCAATGCTCATCATTCAAACCTTAACATGGTCTTTTTGATTTTACAAAACAAAATTTCAAAAGAAATAAAAATTGGAAGAAGAGACCGGTGTATCAGACATAATCTGTTTAAGGCAACAATGTTACATCCTATTGTAAACCTATATTTGCATACAGGGGATCAATTATTGCATAATATATATGCAATTGCATAACATATGTACAATTGTGTTAGGTTGTACTTGCTTAAAAAATTATCTTTTATATAATACTAGGCTCTCCGCACACGCTTCCGCGCCTGTGAGAGGCTTTTTTTTTAAAAAAAATTAAAATTTATTTTAGAATTAAAAAAGATAATGGGTAGTTGTGTTCCATAAAAATAGATCATTATCTGATTTTTCTTTTAATTTTAATTTTTTTTAAATATGAAAAGGTGTGAATTTACCATATTATCTTCATTTAATTAATAATTTCAATTCTTAATGTTTGCATTAACCAAGGGCATTTTCTGGTATTTTGAATGTTTCACAATTCTCTGCCTTTTGTTTTATATATATATATATATATTTTTATTTATTTATTTGTGTGTAGATAATTGCCCCTTACCATTTATAACATTGTTTGAGTGTGGTTAAAAATACACCATCCATATGGAGGAATGCATGCACAAGTCGGCTATGGGAAGTTGGAATTGGGCAGATGCAATTGATGAAAGAGGCGTGGGATTTCTCTACAAAAAGATGAGGAAAGATGCTCAACAAGGTGGAGGATTGCAACTTGATCAATATAAAACTATATGTGGGGAGAAAAGATGGGAGAAAGTGACGGCAAAGCTTTAGTGTTTGCATGATTATAGTCACTTTATATATATATATCATGATTAGTGTGATTAGACCCACCCACCCACGGTTTGAATTAGCCAAGAATCCTACACAAAACTCCTACATAAAAATCCTCCGCCTGTGCCAAAAATCCTCGGATTTCATAAAAATCCTCCGCCTATGCCAAAAATCCTCGGATTACATAAAAATCCTCCGCCTGTGCCAAAAATCCTCGGATTACATAAATAAATAAAAATCCTCGGTTGTGAGAAATGTTCCTCAATGTAAAAATGTCAGAGTAGCCCGATCCAAGGAGTGTTCAGAAGTTCCAACAGAAGTTTTCCTGCAAGTGGCGGAGTTTAAAGACAGGAAGGCATTAATATTGGGAAGATTTCCAAGACATCGGGTAGTTCGTGCCTAGAACTCCGGAAGACATTAATATTGGGAAGATTTGTAGCCACCCTACTATCCTGATCTTATTTTACTGACCAACCATAGGGGTTGATGATGGTTGGAAAATTCTCATTAAATGCCTAGAGCTCCGGAAGGTGGGAAGATTTTCAAGACATCGGATGGTTCACGCCTAGAGCTCCGGAAGGCATTAATTCTAGGAAGATTTTCAAGACAGAGTCGGTTGAGGCCATTTAACAACCAAATCCATGAACGGAAGGAAGCTCTATAAATTGATCGTCAGAAGAAGAGAAGATGACCGCCAACTGAACACCCAAAATCTATCTATTTATCCTGTACTTTTCAATTCATAGTCTAGAATTTTATCTTTCAAGCTATTCAGATTATCCAAGTTCTTCGTTTTTCTAGTGTAAGCTTACTTTCTTGCAATTTAATTTCAATTGTCTTTAGATTCGAATTTAATTCAAGTCTTTATCGCTTTAATATATTTTTCTCACTTACATTTCTGTCATTTCGTTTACTACATTTATATTTCTCGCACTTAGATTTTTGTCATTTCGTTTCCTGCATTTACATTCACTACACTTATCACAAAAAATCCTAAAAATAGCCATACAAAGCTCAATCATCCTTGACCTCAAGGAAGAAAAAGAACCTAGGCCAAGAGGAGGTTCCTTGCTTGGTCGATCAATTGTTTGATTAAAAGTCAGAAGCGCAAACCCACTCACACGATCTTTCCATCCAAGTCATCAGGTGGCTTGGTGGTGGCACGCCTACATATCTCAAGAGAAGAAGGACCAAAAACTCCTTCCGTCAGCCTATCCGGCAGAAAAGAGGGAAACAAACATATACAACTTTGCAAATGTTATTGCCCCTTACAATTTATAGAATGTCTTTTTTAAAAATATGCATAGTTTTGCCTTATTTGCATTTGTGTACTGCACTTTGGAATTGCATCGGTGTAATGCAATTGCTTATTTGTAATGCAAACACTGACCGCTTGTGTGTAAATAGAAATAAGACAAAATGGTTACAAAGCAAGACAAAATGGGCATCAACAATACTCATAAAAAAGAATAATTAAACTATTTATATTATAAATCCATATTTTCACATGTTATATAAAAGAGAACTTTTAAGTGAGGATGTACTCACGTAAGGAAAAAAAATGTGAATATTCTTCCTCAGGCTAGTGTCACAACTCTAGTACAAACTAATGTTGTCTTTTAATCATCTAGTCATATTATTATAGGGGTTTATAAACATCATAATTTTGGCCTCAATGTGATAAAATTATAATTTTATGAAGTTAATTGTACATTTTATGGGATAAAATAGTAGTTAAAAACAAAATAATAGAAAAGAAAAAAAAAAAAAAACAAGACACAACCTTCATCCCACCGCCCATCCCCCCTTCTTATCCCCAAACAATAACTGATAAACGTTCCCTATAGAACAACACTCAGCCGATATATTCTACCCTTCAACAAAAACTATAACTAAATGAGGATGTCCTCATGTAAAAAAAAAAAAAAATTCTTCTTAAGGGTGTCACAACCTTAGTGCAATATTAATTTTGTCTTTTAATCATCTACTCATAATCAACTAATGCTCGAAGCATTGAACTACATGGAATTAATGGAAGAAATTTTTTTTTGAATTTTCTCTATTATGACCATAGATGCAAGAGTCAATAGCTTAGTCAACAACTTCTTAGTGCAAGAGTCGTTCATATGGACCATAGATGTGGACTTTCATATTAGCTACATGATTCATCTGAATAGTAACTTCACTTAAGTTTAATGAAATAATTATGTGGTTAATATGAAGGTCCACATGAAGAGTCCATATATGACACCCTCACTATAGAATTTTGCCCTAGTGCAAAGAAACATAATAGGAATTGTGAACATAAGGATTTAGATTTGAGGGCCCAAACGGGACCCATAGGGTAAGAATTGAAGTCCACCAAACATTAGACGAAGAGAAGAGAGATAAACATCATAGAGAAGAAATCTACTTTCAGAAAGCCACACAAAAGTGTAAAGAGAGGAAGAGGTGACGAGAAGAGCACAAGAGGAGAAGGCGAAGCAGTGATTGAAGAAGGGGGCTGCGCAAACCAAAGGAGGCATGCTCATTCTCGCAAGAGATGAATCGGCTTCAAAACCCACGTCTGGGTTGGGTTTCAAAGTCCCACTTATTTGAGACTTGGATCCAAGGCCCATATCCAGTTCAAGACACACTTTTAAGTCCATCAAACAATGGCTAGGACTCATATTCATTATAATTGAAAATATTCAATCCAGTTTAGCCCACCAAACGAGGCCGTAGGGTAAGAATTGACGTCCACTGACGTCAATGATGTAAAAATGAATCCCAGCCCGTGAGTACGGTTTAATTCGGCCCAATAAAAACCCGGTTTCCAGATACGTCAAACGAAACGACGTCGTGGGGGATCATTTCCTCGTCAAAATTCATCTGAAGAAAGACTGAAACAAAGAGAGTAGGGAGAGAGAGAGAGAGAGAGATGAGCGGAGTGTCAACAGCAGCGTACGCAGTTCGTCGAGCAGCTCAGAAGGAGAGGGTTCGGATCCTCTACAGACGAGCGCTCAAAGACACTCTCAACTGGGCTGTTCACCGCCACCTTTTCTACCCAGATGTAACTACGCTTTGCTCCCCCTTTTCAATTTTTCGTCATATCCCATCAATTTATGCATTGCATTCGATTTCAATCTCTCAATTTCTGATTTTTTCTTCTTCAGGCCGATGCTCTGCGAGAGAGGTTCGAAACCAACAAGCTCGTGGTTCGTCCTCCTTGTTCCCTTTTGTTTAATTTCCCCCATTTTGTTTTTGTTTTTGTTTTTGTTTGTGTTTCGATTCGATTTGTTTTGAAACTTTCAATTTAAAATTTTGATTTTTTGTAGCTTGGCTGCATTGCTTGTTACTGAATAAATGTACCCTTTTGATTGTTTTGCTAATGAATGAAGGTACCCTTTTGATTGTTTGTTGGTTTGGTGTGGATTTACAGGAAGATCCTGACACAATTGATAGACTCATAGAAAATGCTGAAGCCTCCTACAATAAGTGGCGCCACCCTGATCCATATGTTGGTAAGACCAAATTTACATAAATATATATTGCTTTTGCCCTCAATTGGAAAAATGAGGGGTTCTTTAGATTTCATATTGCTTGGTTGATGTTCTGAACCTAATTTTATGTTGTAAGCTCCAGAGGCTTTGAGCCGTCATATGGGGTATTAGTTCGGGGAGAGAGGAATTTGGAATTGGCATGAAATGTCATCAATTTGGATTTGATGGCGTTTAGACTTCAGACCTCAATTTTTTTCAGTGCTTTTAAGCTGCATTGTCTTTGAGAAATGGTTTTGGATGATCAATGACAATATCATTGTTGCACAATTATGTGGATCTATGTGGTTCTATGCCTCCAATTAACTTTGCGTCCAGATTTTTCTTTGTTTTTGGAATGAATATTGAGGGACCAGCTATTGAGCTCTCTCTAAAGCCGTATCTTTGTTCTTATTAGTGCATAGATAATACAAATGTGTTAAAAACTTGAAATGAAAGCTTGCTTTTGTAAATTCCACTAGGTTTTGCTATGTCTTTATGATCTTAAATAATCTTTGTGCTTTCCATAATATGTTGTCTCGTGGTTTTAATTTTTAATTTTTTCCCTTCTCTTCTCTTCGCATTTATCTTTTTTGCGTGTGCAGTTCCTTGGGCTCCCGGTGGTTCAAAGTTTCATCGGAATCCCACTCCACCTGCAGGGGTAATATATTATAGTAACTCATTCTTTGGTTCATCATTATGCTTTGTTCTTTTACTTGTTCACTAATGTTTTGACGACATCTACAAAGAATGTTCTGCAATCAGTTGTGTGATTTTGATTCCCTAGTTCTGTTGTGTTATATGTTTACTTTGTAGTGTAAGTGTCTAGTTAACTAGTAATGCGCTCCTTTTATAACCGAAGGACATAAGTGGAAATGGACAAGCATTCTCAAAATTGGTTGCTGTTCTTCTGTTTGGAACAAAAGCAATATTTGCAGTTGTATAATAGCTGGAAATCATTATTTTTTTAGATGACCATTCACAGTAAGGGTAGGTTTTTTGTGTTCTACTTTTATCCTTTAATTCATTCAGGAAAATATAGAGCCCTTTTGTTCAGTTTTAAAAAATGGATTCTTGAGAATTTTCTTATTTACTTTAATTTTTTTTTTCTGAAGTAGTTTAGTTTTCTCAATTTTTTATTTAATTTTATTATTGCAAGTTTCCATAAAAGAACTTTCCTATAGCAAGTAGAAAGTTATTTGCTTTTCCTATGAATTCATTGATTTTGCAATGTTCTTATTCTCATGTTTTTCCCTCCTGGAGCAATGACACAGCTACCAAGGATTGGTGGATCCACTATACCATGGTTGCAAGTTAAGCATTGCTATTTGCTTCACTGTTTATGATTCCATTGTGATATTTTTTGTTGATGCAGATTGAGATAGTATATGACTATGGAAAAGAAGATAATGAGTAAAAACCTGCATATTTTTCTTCTCGATAAATAAAGGTTAGCAATTTAATATCTGCTTGATATATGTGTTTTTCTTGGTATTTTCTTTATATGTTTTTAGGTGTGTGTAGTCACTCGTTTGGTCTTAGGAATGACACTCCTTGTTCTAAGAATCACACCATCCGTTATTATTCATTTTGACACAGTGAATTCCACCTTTTGTCAATCCACCATTTCTTAACAGATTGGTGACATTAAGATTGACATTTTTTTCTTCCCTATTGTAAATAAATAGTTAAAGTGACTTACGGAGAAGCACAGCTTATAGTCTCACTATAATTTCATCAGGAAATCACAAATCTAGTCATACCAAAACTTGATCTTGTTTTTTTACAATCCACAAGTCCTGATTTTTCTTTTCTCTTGACCTTTTTTAGTTCAATATGAATCATTTGGCACGCCCACATTGTGCCATTGATAACTGTAATGGGACTATAGTCATAAACAGAAAATTTCAATTTCTTTGTTACTCATCTTGTATTAACTCCTTGCATAATCTTGAGAAGTTGAAAGAAATTAAATAGTACACAGAAAGTGAAAGGAGAGTGAAATAAATAAAGAAAGAAGAGACAAAATGATTTGGACCTGGAAAAGAGTTAATGTGACTGAAACAAAACTTGAAGGAAAATGGTGGAAGGTAGAGGACGCCATAAATGTAATTTGCATTTAATTGGTAAGAATTCAAAAATTGCAAAAGAGAAATCACGTTTATGGATGAGGGATATCGCTCTATTTTATGGAGGGATTGGAGCTAAAGTGGACGAGCATGATGCAGGTGTTGAAGTCCACAGCAACAAACAAATCTGTGGCAATAGTCATCTTTAAGATGTTTGGATTGCCCTAGTAGAGAGAATTAGTAACTAACTGAGAAAGTAGATGGAGGGACATGGAGATAGTCAGCAAAGGACTAGAGGAGGGGGAGGGAGAGAGAAACAAGGGAAGGCAATAAAACTCATGAGAGGTTGTTGCAAATGTTTCTTTGTTTATTTTTTAACTTCTCATTTATTCTTGTTAAATGTTTCTTTGTTTATTTTTTAACTTCTCATTTATTCTTGTTAAGTGGTTTCAAGTATTCATATTGCTGTGTACATAACGGTAAAATAAGATATTCTGAACAAATTATTTGGTGGTTCTAGTGAACATGAATTTGGTTCATATTGGTGTTTTTATTGTTGAAAAGATGCTGCATAAGAAATCTAATTATCCTTGACAAAAGTGGGGAAGGAGAAGATAATAAACTACTCATTTGGCTTGTTTTGTCGAGTATTTCATGTAGCAAATGCGTTTTTTTTCTTCCCTATTTTAAGATGCATCAATCATGCCCTCCAATAGATTTTTTATGACTTTTCTATTGATGATATCTGTTGCTTTCACCAATGCAGATCAAGATGGAGAATGACTATGATGATGAAGATAATTATTGAGGCCAGCATCTTTGATATGTTACTTAAGCAAATGATGGTTTTAAGCTTTAAAGTGTTTTAATTGTTTAGTTGCTCCTTTTTGAGGTGTATTTGATGTTTTCGTTGACACAAAACAACAGTGACCAACGTGGTATGTTGCAGGATTGGATTAAGCATGATGCTTAATTTGCACAAATTTCTCCTGGTCAATGTAATTTGCATTTCCTTGGCTGCATTATTAGGCCAATATGCTCCCATTAACCCCACAATTGGGGTGATGTAGTGTGGGTGTATCTGTGTGCTAAGTGTATATTGCGAGTTGTGAATTTGGGGAATTTGGCCATATAAGCGTCTAGATTTGGAGTTGGCCTTGATAAAATGCAAAATGGATGCTTTTCGGTTCTCCCACTCTAAGGTAACCCATGCAATGGAGATTGTAAAGGCAAAGGTTGCGTTAAGTGTGCCTTGAAGAAATGAAATTGGAATGGTTGGTCATTTGGTAGTTATGTTTCTTTGTCAGTAATCTTGTTGCTAAACTAGGTTCAAGGTTCAAATCCAAGATTCTCCTTTGTTTTTCAAAGAGGAAAGTAAAAATACTCGAAATTGTTGGATTGAGGTGAAAATTCACACAGATAGGTATGGAAGATTAACAAGAAACGGCGTACAAACTTCTTGGTTTTAGCTAAAAGAGAAGATAAATTATGTTTATACCAAACAAAAAGTGATGCAATGTTAGTAGTTGGGTCATCATTTATCCAAAATAGAATAACCCTGGTGTGAATTTTACACGTTTCACAGGATGTTATTAATTCACATATTATAATGAGTAGACGACATTTTATTAATAAAAGCAAAATTACGTATTTTCACATAAATCAATAACACCACATGACAGTTTATGACCACACGAAAAGATTTATCGAGTCATACATGCACTCCGAGATACAGAGAGGGTGCGGTAGGAGTTGGGAGACTAAGGAGAGTGCTTGTAATTATAAGCCTGAAGACCAACACCATTGAATTGAATTTGATAGGAAAAGATGATTAGGACATTACAAATTTTAAATTAGGTTTGCACGCATGATAAACCTGAGAAACCAATGAGGACCGATGGAATTGGAAGAAACCAAAAATTGTTTCAACAACTGAAAAAAAAAAAAAAAAAAAAGAGGTTTCATTTGGTTAGAAGCTTAAGACGTGTCCATTTCAAAGTGCCTCTCATTGTGGAAACGTATTCAAGGAGTTGGTGTCCATTTCGAAGTCTCTTTCACCAACTCTGAAATTGGTATAAATCGTGATAAATATATATATATTTTTAATTATGATTGATTTATATTGGAATGGCAATGATAACTGCCAATGAAGCACAGAGGGTATTTTACTCATAAATGGGGTAACAATTCATGGTTGCCATCTCTTTCCTGTTTTGACAGCACTTGTTTGTTTATATTTGAATTTAGTGATGACCCAACTAACTTATAGAACATATAGTTTTTTCTCCCCTCTATCTCGCATGACCCATAAACCCACAACCCTTTTCAGTTTTCCAGTGCCAAAACCATTTATTTGTTTCTTTGTTGCTTCTCTGCTTTTTAGTTCTCTTGAATTCTGGCCAAAGATGGAGGAAGAAGCCATAAGGGTTTTGGGTTGGAAAGCAGGGAGAGATTTCACAACCCTATGTGCAACAATGTTTCCTGTATTGGCTACTCTCATCATGGTGGTTTTGTTCCTGTGGACCATTTGGTCTGAATATGAAGCTGTAGAGAAGGCAAGCATAAACAGTGGGTATAACAATTGGGGATTCTGTATTGGAGTCTTAACCCTAGTACTTGGTTTCTTGTTTTTGGCTGCTGGGCTTCCTTTACTCGCAGACTTGGTTATGAAATTGTTGGAGCAATTGCAGAACCAAGAGGAGAGCAGAAAACCTCAAGGTATTAAGTTAATAACCAGAACCAAAATTCAGAAATTTCATTCTGTCAGATGATATCTCATTGTTAGCAATTTTCTACGTATGCTTTTCCGAACTTTAGTCTGTTCCAAACACCAGAAAAACTTACCTGCACCGTTTACATATCACCCCTCTCTCTATCTCTCGCCTCGTGTGAGTGAATGGATAGGGAGAGGGGGGGATATATAACCGGAATATGGCAGTTTTACTCTTTGAACACACATCGAAAGCCAAAGAGTTCTATTCAATAATACATCTAACGCCTTCTCAACTAATTTATGAATTTTCATGCATCTGAACTTTTCATGTTTATGTGAAAGTGTGTGTACGCCGATATAGCATATTTTGACAACTATCAGCTTTCTTGATTCCTAATGATGCAGGAGGGAAGTTGAAGACAATATGTATCATCAGCCGCCTAGCTATAAGTGTCTTTGCAATGTTCATCCTAGCATGGGCCATTAACACTGGAATTAGGCTTGCAACTGAACCTAGAAGAGAAGGCAAATATTATCCTCTAGCATCCCCAGTTGGCGTTGTTACTATTATGTTTGGCTTCACTTATTCTATCATTGGACTCTGCGTAATTGCAGAGCTAGCACTAGAATTGATAAAACAGTTGCAAAGGACAGAGAAAGAAGGATTAGTTAGTCATCAAGTTGGCAAAATAGATGTCAAATTTTTTGTTTGACATTGGTACAATACATCATACTATGTGCAAATATCATGCTCTTGCTGATCAGTAAGTAGATTTAGTTCATTTCAATCACAAAGAAGGAAAGGTTTTTGGTTTCAGATGCTCTATTGGCTTGTCATTTCATTCATTTTCCCACCAATTTATGACCATTCAGCAATCTGTAATCGATATTCAGAACATGTAGGTTGGCTCTAAGGTTTTCCCTTCCATGTTTAGAAGACTCACAATGATGTGCTTTCTATTTGATTCCAGATTTGTTGTTTGCCAACTATTCTTGTTTGAAAGTAACCATCTGACGATGGGGAACCAACCAACATCACATACCTCAAATAGCAACATTTATCCAGCTAATTGACTCAACGATCAGGGATAATATCAAGCCAACTAAGCCCTACTACAACTATTATCATCCGCAGCACATCCTAAGACCGTTTCGCATTCCATAGGTATGCGGCCAGTGCTACGTGATGAACCACTAAGTGTTTTCACCCCGCTCACAAACTGCACATCATAAAGGCCTCTATCCCTATTCACAAACCACTTCGAAAATAATAGTTGGTGTCCATCATTCTCGGAACAAGCAATCCTAGTATGCTACACTTCCCTTTTCACCAATCGGTCTATGCTCAAGTGTACTTGTACCTAGTTCTCTAGTCTTAATCTTTTCACCAATCTGTCTCTCCGGTATTTTTGTTCAAACATATATCTTCGATTGTGAAGCGTGATCTTATAAAATGATAAACTCACACACACATGATAAGAAATTTGAAAATAATACAGGCAATTCATGGGCAATTCATATTCGAGGGCTTCTGAAATTATTCTTTTTTATGTGAATATGCATAACCAGAATCTGATTTACAAGTTCACCTTAGAACCTGAAAGATTAAGACTTGTCCTACAAGCATCCCTTGCTAAGTGTTTCCCGAGCAAAGGAAGTACTTCACGGTATACTCATGAAATGCCTACTACATGAGCAATCATGATTTTCCTTCTTAACCTCACCATTCTAAGTAGCTCTGAATTATAATTTTCAATCTCATGCATTTAATTTTGTGATTTAAAAAGAAGAAGTAATAAGAGTAAGACCCATCAAACAAAATGATAATAAAAGCATGTAAAACCCAAGAACAGCATAAAGCAGTCATGTAAAAATGTACACGTTCTGATAACAAGATATAAATGAAACCCTTCAAACCCTTAAAATTGGGAGATCAACATTACATATATTGAGCTAAAACCCTAAGGAAAAAGCTAACAAGGGTTAAGAAAGAAAGAAAAGTGAAAATTCAAATTCAAATTTTCAGATGAGCTTGAAAGGAAGAGGCCAAGGAGTGGACCTGGGCACCTCAACCTTGTCCTTGATGCGCTCTATCTTCTTCTCCTTCTTCGGTCGAGCGTTTCCGTACGACCCTTTGAATCGCTTTCCTTTCTTCGTCTTCTTGTCCCCTCGTCCACACACGATCGGCGCCCCAATAGAACTCATTCTCGCCACTGCTGCTACTGCTGAAGAAGATGATGATGAGGTTGTTGTGAAAAGGGCACGCTGCTCCGTCATCAGCACCCGCCTTGCTACTGCGCCGCACCACTGCATCATCGCCATTTCTCCTCCGCACTCGCTTAGTACACAGAGAAGCTGTGAAAGGGGTAGACATATTTAGGTGATGACAGAATGGGCTGGGCTTGTTGGGTTATTCTTTTGCCCAAGCCCATTAAGGGCCCAATAATATTCTTGTTGGAAAATGGATGATGGAAATGGCCTTGTGGTTCCAAATCAAACACATTGCCATACGTTCATCAGTGACTAAAATTGGTATTCAATCATCATCTTTCTTTGTTTCACTACCAACACAGAAAAAGAAGTCAAGACAAGAAAGCAGCTTGTTTTATCACAGAGAGGGAGCTTTGCAACAATGGAGGTCTGTAGAGCCACTGCTTTCTCATGGACCCACACTGTCTCTACCTCTCTTCATGTCTCTCTGCCCCTCTCTGTGAGTACCCAGCTCTCCCATTTTTCATTCTTGCTTTCTCACTTTGTTCACACAATGCTCCTTTCTTTTTTCCTTTAAATTTGTTTCATTTTATCTTTTTTGGGTTTTTAGAAGTTTGAGACTAAGAGACTCAGTGTTTGGTGCGCCTCTGATCAAAACCAGAAGGTATGCTCTTCAAATTTTGAATCTTTTCACACTCGCATTTGCTGATGATTCTGTGACAGTATTTGCGAGCGTAGCTAATTCATTTGGGCACTTCAATATTACTAGAATTTTGTATGCTGGTGCTCTAATCTTGTTAAACTAACTAACTTCCTGCTCTTTGCAATGCAATTTGGCCCAAAGTTGTGGAGATTAGACTACACAAAGTTACTTATCATCAGTCCTTTCTATAACATGGTGGTGTCATTGATTAGGATGAAGCATTTGTGTGTGTGTGTGGTTAACAAGTTAAATATTATGTAGGTTGCCTTTTGTTTGTTGGAGATTTCATTGACCCTTTGCAGGTTGTCATAGGCAAATACAATGACCGTATCAATAACTGGAGCCACGGGTTTTATCGGTAGAAGATTGGTGCAAAGGCTGCATGCAGGTCATTTGAATTCCACCTCCAAAATGATATAATCTTGCAACTAATATGCAGTGTGTTTATTGTATTACCTTTACGTGTTAAGGTGTTATTATGCTTTCCACCTCGGCTTAATGTTTTTCTTTTGGTATTTAATTATCTCCAATTGACTATTGATCTGATCCATATTTTTACTGGACCGGGCGAGTACATACATGTGTTTCTTTCAGTATTTGTGTGCATAACAAGGCACATTTAGAACCAAATCAAATCATTTCAAGGTTATGGTGTTGCTTGATTGCATTCACTAAGGCTATGTTGCCTAATACTTTTTTTCTATGTATAAAGCTGAAACTTATACTGCAAGTCCATGCATTGCGCTAACTTAAACTTCCTTTTAATCCAATTTGGAATGCAGATAATCATAGTGTGCATGTCTTGACACGGTCTAAATCCAAGGCTGAGTTAATTTTTCCTGGTAAGAAGGTAATGTGTGCTTGTAGTTATTTGGTAACATGTTCAATAACCCTCCCCTCACAAGAAAAGAAAAAAAAGAAAAGGAAGAAATTTCTCATTTGCACTTTAAGCAAACTGTTAGTGTGTGTTAATGTTTTATGCTTGATAAACATTTTTTGGCCTGTCTCCTGTTGTTTCTTAAGTCATTGATTCAGTTATATTGTGGGCGAACATGTGAGGGGAGTATTAGTGTTTGTATTGAATGTGCTTGATATACATTGCTGGGCTTGTTTCCTAAGAGTTTTAGCTTTTGGGTTAACACAAACAATATTCAATTTCTTTCTTAAAAAATTAAAAATATTTATAAATCTAAAATACTATTGCATACACATACAGATTGAAATTAACCACTTCCAGAACTCCTTGATTCATTGCTAAATGTCATTTGTTTTTTCCCTGTTAATAGTGAGATAAGTAGTCTTCTGCATACCTTGTTTCTATTATGGTTTAATACTGGAGATGTTCCTTGCCACTTGTAGTCAAGGAATTTCCAGGAATTGTGATTGCAGAGGAGCCCGAGTGGAAAGACAGTATCCGAGGTTCAAATGGCGTTGTAAATTTAGCTGGAGTGCCCATAAGTACAAGATGGTCTCCGGAGGTTGGTATCACTTGCTCATTTCGATCTTCCATTTCCATCTACTACCTTTTACCTTTTTACTTAGCAACTAGTGATTACATGAATCAAATATATAAACTTTTTGCCGCACCACTTTAGAGACTCTTCTTGGGTCTCACTCACTGCTATGTAAATAATTTTTATTGTCAAGCTCATGCTTGTGACCTAGATTATCTGAAATAAGATTAAAGGTATTAAATTAATCATAAAATGTTTTATCTTCAGCAAATAACATTAATGGATAATAAAATGAAAATTATTATAGTAGTAAAATTTTGTCATGAATTGACAGAACATTATATGGTATGTGACTCATATGATGTGTCGATATCAGAAGTCAACATATTGTATATGCATCCCTAGAAGCTGGTGGTAGTTACTAACTTCTCATTGGACTGTAGATAAAGAAAGAGATCAAGGATAGCAGGATTAGAGTCACCTCAAAGGTAACCAGTTGTTTCTTATACTGTTATACAGAACCACTCATGCTGCAGTCAAAATTAAAATTCTCTTATATTTCCTTTTTTTTTTTTTTTAAATAATATTATTGATGCAAAAACTAATTTGGCCTTTCAACTAATTGTGAAGGTCATAGATTTAATAAATGATTTACCAGATTCCGTTCGGCCTACAGTCTTGGTTAGTGCAACAGCCGTCGGTTACTATGGTCCGTTCTGTCCTACTCTTTTTATCTGTTAATGCCAATGTGTCACACTTTTGCGTGTTTCCAATCAATTTCAGTGATTTTTGTTGCTCTGCTAATATTAATCTGTCAAGCATTTTAGATATTCTATTGGATTTGGATACACCAGGGAACTGGAGTGTCCTTAAATATTTCATTTTACCCATATGTTTTTTGAATTTTTCTCAGAGTTTAGTATGATTGTCATATTGCATGAGTCACAAAGTTCCACAGAAATTACGATTAGGTGCTTGGTTCTGAAAACTGTTTTCAATAATTGATAAAGTTCATACTGATACCTCCTCATGTCACACCCCATTAGAAAACCAGTTAGCAAATATTATATTGTCATCGCATTGAGGCGATGCTCATTCTCTGCCTCTCACTGGCATATGATTTTCCATTGCTTTAAATGCCCAAGAATGTATAATCCAAATTTGAGGAGCCTCTTTGTATCTTGCATTGCTAAGCCCAACTTCCAGTTTCCATGTTCTCATTTTTATTTATCTTAATTTTTTCATGTTCAGGTACTAGTGAGACACAAGTATTTGATGAACAAAGTCCATCAGGAAATGATTACTTGGCTGAGGTATGCAATGACATAATTCATATTATGTATATTTTATGCATAATCATAATTTTTTTTTTTTTAAATGAAGGAAGTCTATAAGAGGTGGTAAGATATGCTTAAAACTTCTAAAATTTTGGTACCAACTACCAATTGGTCTAGTGGTACTTTTCTTTCCAATGTTGGAAGAGGTCTAGAGTTTAAATCCTCCTCCCCCATTAATAAAGACAAAAATTTTATATAAAAAAACTTCAAAAATTTCGGTTATGTATGTTCCAGAATATTAACTAACTGGTTATCATACTACATAAATGTAATATGGATAATCAGGTGAGCCAAAAACCAAGGTGGAGAAGCCACCTGTTGAGGGATGGGATTGTGATTGTACTTCTACTTGAGAAAAAGGGAGAAGGAGAAAAATGAATGAAGTTGTTTTGTAGTACTTGTTACATAGAACATGTGCGTAAGTTATTTTAAATCTGGAGGTCCTTAAGGAATAATGGTAACCTATAGAACAATTGGAGAGATTTAGGGAGAGGTTTAAGGGATATGAATTCGAAACTAAAATTTAATGAACTATTTGACCCTCAGTTCTAACCCTTAAACATGGAGAATTACTTTTGTCCTTGTAGTGTAGAGACCAAAGTGGGTGAATCTCCTTATCAATAGTATATAGAAATTGATATAGGGAGCTTTAATACACACTTTCATATTGGATATATCATTCTTTTGCTGATCTGTTATTTAAAAGTTATAGGCTGCTTTGATGAAGATCTTCAGTTTGTGACTGTAACTTATGTATGCCTAACTTTTAACTGTGTGATGCTTGCCTGATCAAGTAGAATATTTCCTGATTATGTTAAATATTTTTTTTTAAACGAAGATTATGCTAAATCATGTTTAATCCCTGGTTTTCGTTGCGAATACTATCCTAGGGCTTTTGCAGTTCAGATGAGTTAGAATTATGTTTTATTGTTTTCCTTTTAGAGTTTAAAGCTTGTAGTCAATGGAGTCTGCTGTTATTATGAATAGAACAATCAACCTTCAAACCGTGAACATATTCTCTGTTCAGCTACATTCTGCAATATATCATCACTTTTTATTACTAACAAATGACTTCCAACGCATGAAGAAATATGACTTCTGCTTGTTCTTTTGAGCTCAACATTTCATCCTCATCTTAAACTAAAATGCAACCTTTCAGGTTTGTAGAGAATGGGAAGCAACTGCCCTCAAAGTAAATAAGGATGTGAGGTTAGCACTTATTCGCATAGGTGTTGTGCTTGGCAAAGATGGCGGTGCTTTAGGTATGAATAGTCCTGTCAACCCTTACTTCCCTTGTATGCGAATGAACTGAACTTATCTACTTTGACTATGGGTATACTGGTACTATGAAATGAACCCTTGCATTGTATGCTCACGTTGCGTATGACTAGTACTTCACCCTTGCATGTATGCTCATTAACAAAACTTGCCTACTTGGATTTTGGGTTTGTCCACTTTACTGTTTAATTATACATTGACCAATCTGGTTATGCTTAGGGTTGCATGTCTCATAATTGTATTGGGATATTTTATGCATAGTTATCTCTAATGTTCTATTTATGTTGTCATCTAAGAAAAATATACTAGCAAAAATGTTCTAAAAAGTTGTATGATTTTTATCTTCTTAGCGTAACAATTATACATATCTATAATTTTGTTGGTTTCAAGGTAACAAAGCTTCTCCTGCCTCACACATACTTACACCTTTGAGCTTCTGCAGCTAAAATGATCCCTCTCTTCATGGTGTTTGCTGGAGGACCCTTGGGCTCTGGAAAACAATGGTATTTTTCTTAAATTTCAGTCCTTTGTAAGGGTAGTCTGTCACACTTTTGTGCTACTAACGCTGTACGGTTGGCATTTTCCTCTGGTTCAGCATTAAAAAGGAAAATATAAGCATTTCAATGATGTTAATGAATTAATATAACTTGACAAATTAAGGTTTTACTTTCAACATGTATTATCTACTGGATGCCTGTTTGATGAAGAGAAGAAAATAAATGCACCGAAGATATCAACAACTGTATTTATTATTCTCAATGTGCTGTAGGTTTTCCTGGATTCATCTGGATGACATAGTGAACCTGATATATGAAGCTCTATCCAATCCATCTTATAAAGGTAAATATTTCATTATTTGTAATTTTAATTATAGTTTTAGCAAAGTACAAAAGGATTGATGTTGGAATAAAACCAACATACTGGTGCTGAAGCTGATGATTCCTTCTGCTTTCATCTAAAGTTTGCTAGCACATGGAGATAACTACACTTCTAAAGAGTTCTAGTACTCTATTAATCTAACGTACCGTTTCATATTATTATATCTTGTTCCCTTCTCAAAGCTACTCAAATTAACTGACATATGCAGTCACAGTAGATATCAAATGTTTTCTTTACCATACCTGCATACAAATATACAATAAATGTGTTCAGCTTTTCAACAATTACCAAAATCTCAGGAGTTATCAAATTTTCACCTAGGCTATCCATGTGATACTGGTTCTCGGAACTTTTCAACATATTGAACACGGTTGTTAAAACCTTAATCTCAGGAGTTATCAATGGAACTGCACCCAACCCGGTTCGATTTGCAGAAATGTGTGAACATTTGGGAAATGTCTTGGGTAGGCCTTCGTGGCTGCCTGTACCAGATTTCGCCCTGAAAGTGGTCCTTGGAGAAGGTGCTTCTGTGGTAAGAATTTTCTTTATCTTCTTTTCAATTTTCTCCTGATTGCATATTGCTCAGAAACTCAGTAAGGTCATTGCAGGTTCTGGATGGGCAAAGGGTGCTTCCAGTTAAAGCCAAAGAATTAGGCTTCTCGTTCAAGTACTCTTCTGTGAAAGATGCTTTAAGATCCATTATTTCACAATAAGTGACCTAATGTAACAGAGGAAACATCCATGGTTCTTCATTCTTTTAGGTATTGTTATAATAAGTTGCAGAAGAAACATCTTTCTTTTTCATTCTTTTTGTTAGATATAAGAAATTCAGATTCAAGTAATCAAGTGAGATTTGGGTCCTTGTATTGTAGATGCTGTGGATCGGCTGTCCTGGCACCTTAACCAATTACAAAGTTTTTAAGTGGTTACTATATTATCTCGTGCCTCTAAAAACAAATTTTGAAAGTGTTCAATATAAATCACACTACTTCCAACTATATGGTGTTCTCTTGATTCTGTATCATCAGCAATTTTTATCAGGATAGGGGGATGGGTAGAGTGTGGGACGATGGCTGGGGAGGAAGGAAAGCCAGGAGAAGGTTAGGAAGAAGGGTTGCGGGTAGGTGGCCGAGGCTATGTATAATTTGGGGTTTTGAACTTGTTTTCAATTTTTAATAAGTAATTTGTTTATTATTATTTACCCTAAAAATATCTGAGCCTTAGAATAGGCTTGAAATGATGTGATTTGCGAGCGTGCCAATATTATCAGTATAAAACCCAAAACTTGAATGAGAATTGTAACTTGCTCACCAAGGAAATAACTTTAATAAAAGCAACTATGAATTGAATGGAGATTCTTTTCTATCCCTCAAGACAAGACAAATGAGGACTTTATAATCTCTCTGGTAGGTTCGTGAATGCAGAAAAGGAAATATAGAGAAGGAAATTAAAGGAACAGCATATTTCATTCATAATCCCCTCTCTGTACTAGCTATTAGGTACTTTATACATGGTTCTGGATGTTGCCGCATGGCAAGCATACCGCGAGGAAAGGATAACCGTTTCCTAGCTATTGCAATGAAAATAGAAGGGTGATATGGATAGTGCAGGGTGATGTAGTGTGGGTGACGGTCCTATCAATCATGCCTCGATGAAAACAGACCTGTCCTCAGGTCTGGAATTGAGGAAAGCGACGCTCGATGTCTGTAGCATCCTCCCAAGTGGCATCCTCCTCAGGTAAACCAGACCACTGAATCAGCCAAACGAACAACAAGTTGGTTGCGGCGTTTGAAAAGCCCGCGATTCAGAATTTTTGCAGGTGTCCATTGCACAGAGCTATCAGGGCGCATGGGAGGAAGTGTTGGGGATGAAGTGAAGTGAGCACCAATTTTCTTCTTGAGCAATGAAACATGAAAGACACTATGAATTTTTGAGCTAGGTGGTAAGGCAAGCTTGTAAGCCACTGCTCCAATCTTAACAAGGATTTGATATGGACCGTAAAACCGTGGAGACAGCTTGGGGCAATTAGTAGTACCCATGGTGGACTGCCGATATGGTTGAAGGTGCAAGAAAACCCAATCGCCCACAGCAAAATGGCGTTCATAACTTTTGTGATTTGCAAAAAATGTCATGCGCTCCTGAGCAACTTGCATATTCTGTCGGAGTCGTCATAATAAGGAGTCACACTCACGGCGGGCTAGATCAACAGCTTGGACAGCGGATGAACCTGGAGTATAAAATTCTACATAGGGAAGAGGTTGGCCATAAACCGCTTGGTATGGAGTCATCTTGATGGCAGAGTGGTAGGTGGTGTTATACCACCACTCGGCCCATGGTAACCAAGAAACCCAGGATGTGGGTGTGTCCCCTACAAAACAACGAAGGTAGTGTTCTAACGTGCGATTGAGAACTTCAGTCTGACCGTCGGATTGCAGGTGGTATGCTGAACTATGGCAGAGTTTAGTGCCCTAGCGTGCAAAGAAAGAAGTCCAAAATTGGCTTGTAAATGTTGGATCCCTGTCACTCACGATGGTCCGTGGCATCTCATGGAGCTTAAAAACTTCACGGATAAACAAATCTGCAACCTGTGAAGCTGTATAAGGATGTTTGATGGGGATAAAATGCCCAGACTTCGACAAGCAATCAACGACGACAAGGATGACGTTCTTCCCTTTGATTGAGGGTAATCTTTCAATGAAATCCATGGCAATGTCTTGCCAAATGGATTCAGGTATGGGCAAAGGCTGGAGAAACCCGGGTGGATGTAAAGCTTCGTAATTTAGGCACTGGCAAGTGTCACAAGCTGCTACAAATGCTTGCACATCTTTCTTCAACCCTGGCCAGCGAAAATTACGGAGTATGCGCTTGTATGTGTGGAGTTGCCCTGAGTGTCCCGCCATTGGAGTGGAGTGAAATTCCTCCAAGATCATGGTACGCCATTTAGAAGAAGCAGGGACAAAGATGCGCTCCTTATAGTAAAGGCAATTATTCTGCCATGAATAATGGGGTTTAGCATTAGGATTAGCTTGGAGGAGGCTAATGAGTTGCTGAGCTTCATTCTCAGAAGTATAATCTTGTTGAACCTGTGGGATGCAGTCAAAAATGGAAGTGGATAAACCCATAATAGCCAATAACTCTGACTTCCTGGATAAAGCATTAGGGCCAGCATTTTTGCACCCAGCACGATATTCGATTTCATAATTGTAACCAAGTAATTTGAGCAGCCATTTCTCTTGAGCTGGAGTGGTTATGCATTGTTCCAAAAAAATGCTTGATGGTTTGGTGATCTGTGACAATTTTAAATTGGCGACCCAGCAAGTATGGTCGCCATTGTTGCA
The DNA here is from genome assembly GCA_020521455.1 of Prunus kanzakura. Classification (NCBI taxonomy): domain Eukaryota; kingdom Viridiplantae; phylum Streptophyta; class Magnoliopsida; order Rosales; family Rosaceae; genus Prunus; species Prunus kanzakura. The sequence continues at coordinate 939,515 of BPUM01000821.1, forward strand.
CTGCCAAAACCACTGCCAGCATCTCCTTGTCATAAACCGATAAAGAGCGATGCTTTTCGGATAAGGATTTGCTAAGATATGCTATCGGTTGCTGCTCTTGGGACAAAATGGCACCAACCCCATTGTTAGAGGCATCAGATTCCACGACAAATTGTTTGGAGAAGTCTGGTAGACGGAGGACAGGGGTGGTTGTCAGGGCAATTTTGAGGGCTTGGAAGGCAGACTCTGCAGCTGGGTTCCAATGGAAGTTGTCTTTGCGCAAAAGATCTGTAAGGGGCTTGGAAATTGTACCAAAATGATGAACGAATTTGCGGTAATAACCCGCTAATCCCAGAAAACCGCGCAACCCTTTTACCATTTCAGGCCTTGGCCAATTATCAATGCATTGAATTTTCGTCTTATCTACTGATACTCCTGCTTCAGATATGGTGTGACCCAAATAATCGACAGTGGACTGAGCAAATGTGCACTTAGAAGCCTTCACTTTGAGTTGAGCAAACCTTAACACCTCAAATACAGTGGTTAAGTGGTGGACATGTTCATTTAAAGTCCGACTATATACCAGTATATCGTCAAAAAACACAAGGACAAACTTACGCAGATAAGGGCGGAAGATGTCGTTCATGAGTGCCTGGAATGTGGATGGAGCGTTGGATAAGCCGAATGGCATCACAAGGAATTCGTAGTGCCCTTCGTGTGTCCTAAATGCCATCTTTTGGATGTCAGCATCCCACATATGAATTTTATGGTACCCGGAACGCAAATCTAGTTTGGAGAACCAGGCTGCACCATTCAATTCGTCTAGCATTTCGTCAATGACTGGTATTGGAAATTTATCCTTGACTGTCACCTGATTTAGAGCGCGATAATCAACACAGAACCTCCAAGTCCCTTCTTTCTTGCTGACTAGCAGTACCGGGGAAGAGAAAGGACTCAAACTCCTCCTAATTATCCCAGCTTGCAGCATAGCATTCACTTGAGACTCAATTTTGGCCTTTTGCCAATGTGGGTATCGATATGGCCGTACATTAATAGGTCCGGTACCTGGCAGCAATGGTATACGGTGATCAATGGCACGAGAGGGTGTTAACCCCATAGAGTCCTCAAACAAATCAGAAATTTGCTTTAATAAGCCTTGAACACCCAGTGAAGTGGTACACATGACTCTGTGGTTTGCTGGGGTTTCTAGAAATTGCTCATCTTTTGCAAGCACAACCAATACTGCAGATTTTGGTGGGACGACATTGCTCCCATTGCCCTTGTTGCCCAGTAAACGATAATTGTTGCCACCCATTGTAAACTCCATGAACTTATCTCTGAAATGCTAGCCAATGAGTCCCCATGTCTCTAACCATTCGACCCCCAAAACTAAATCACACCCAGATACAAAGAGGAGGCAAAAATCACCTTGGAATTCATAGGCCTGGAGTTTTACTTTCACAGCATAAACCATACCTTTCGTGCTATAAGACTGACCCGTGGCAACCACTATTCTTTCTGTCTTCTTAGCATCAATGGTTGCCTTCAGCTGTGTGGCTATTTTGGGGTTAAGAAAATTATGATCTGCCCCCGAATCAATGAACACCATGATCGGAATGCCCTCAATGGTATCGTGTAAACGCATTGCCCTTTCGCGGGTCCATTTCTAGTCTGCTAGCGCATGGAGGTGTATGGTGGTGTCCTCAATGGAAGGTTGGGGTTCTTCATCATAGCTGGGTTCTAGGATTTCGGGGGTGGATTCAGTCACCTCGTCTAACAAGTTCTCGGATTCAATCATCAAGATGTGGGGCTGTTTACAACGATGGCCTGGAGAGTAAGCTTCATCATAGCTAAAGCACATCCCTTTCTGATGCTGTTCTTGAAGTTCAGCTTGAGTCCGATGAAAAATTGGGCAGTTGGTTGCGAGTGATCTGTAGCGACTTTAGAAATTGGAGAGAAGGGTGTCGAAGAAAAATAAGGTGTGCTTTGAGGTTTGTAACGGTTTGTGGATTGAGAACTAGTAAACCTGGAATTAAAATTCCTTTGGCCTGTTTTCTTTTTCAGCTTGTTTTCAAATATGTGGGCTAGTTCCATGGCATGGGCCAGAGATTGTGGTTCTAAGGCAATGACGTCATCTTGTATATCTTCCTTAAGCCCACCTACAAAGGTGCCCAGCAATTGCTCATCAGTTCAGCCCACTGCTCTGCAAGAGAGTTTAATGAAAAGGCCCACATACTCAGCTACTGACCCAGTTTGTTTACTGTGGGACAAAGCCATATTGACATTTAGGGTTTCACCGGGCCCAAAACGCTGAAGCAACATGTCGGAGAAGACGACCCATGAGTCGCGTGGGTATCGTGATTCGAACCACTTCATCCACGGGGCGGCGTCGCCACCCAGATGAATCACTGCCACCATGACCTTCCTGTGGTCTTCCACTTCATGGTAGTCGAGGAATCGTTCGACCATTGCTAACCACCCATATGGGTCCTCACCATAGAAACGCGGAAGATCCAACTTCATTGGTTTCATGGAGCTGTAAGAGGTATTTTGGTTAAACATGGAATTAGGGCTCGACATAGTGTGGGGAAATTGACCGAGTGGAATAAAGGGGGAAAAGTTTGATGTAGGTACTTGTGTAGTGACCTGTGATGGATGGGATCTGAGTGATCCTGGTATGAAACTTGGGCCTGCGTTTGTGGAGAGGTTTGGCAAGATCTGGGTTGTTGGTGAACCCGTGGAAGTGGGTATCGATGGTTAAGGCATGGTGGTCATGGAGGCCAAACTTGGTTGGCTATAGCCTAGAATCGGATCTAAAAATACCTGTAGGATGACTAAAAATGCCTAGAGGGGGGGTGAATAGGCTAATTTAAGATTATAATCAAATAAATAAAAATAAACTTCGGTAGCATGATTTGTAAGATCTCAAACGGAGAGGGAGTTGATGTGCCTTATATGTACATGCCCGCATCCATCTAGCACGAGGTCTTTTGGGAGCTCACTGGCTTCGGATTCATGGGAACTCCGAAGTTAAGCGAGTTGGGGGCTAGAGCAATCCCAGGATGGGTGACCCACTGGGAAGTTGCTCATGAGCTCCCAAAAACAAAACCGTGAAGGCAGAGAGGAGGGCCCAAAGCGGACAATATTGTGCTACGGCGGAGCCGATCCCGGGATATGACAATTTGATATCAGAGCCACTCTGCCGTGTGGTGCGAGTGTGCCGACGAGGTGTTTGTGCCTAATAAAAATCGCCCAAGAAAGCTGACCGAAGAGGGTTGGCGGAAGGAACAACAACGCGGCCCTAGCGTCTATCCACGGCCGAGACTTCGTTCGCTTCCTTTGGTTAAAAACAGATGAACTTATAAATCAAAGCCATCACGGCTCGGTAATATTGGCCGAGGACAAACACCTCAGATACACGTCCAAAGTAGGAAAATCGAGTGACATCGCTATGTGGCATCATGGTCCCACGCTTCATTTAATGAAGTAGTGCCTCTGATCACAGCAGAAAGTCCATGATCCACGTAGGAGCATTTAATGAGCCAAGAAAGAGGGGATGTGATTGAGGTCGGATAGGGTGTGCAAAATCAGGGATTAGGTGCGAAAATCCCATATTTTTGTAAGGCTAAGCCACCAACCATCAGACCAGGGCATTAAATGCTCCTCTAAGGCCCGAGATGCAGAGCCCACTACCAGGGCGGCAGCCGGGGTTTATGGGTGTCACACCACCATGCTTCACGTTCCCAAATGCCGACTCGACTGCCCACTAGCTCTGATCAACCCCACCGTGCAGATTTTCAGCTTCATTGTCTCCTCAAGACCTTCCCTATAAATAACAAGCTCCAAATACATTTAAAGGGTTCAACACCAAATACAAGCCTCCCACGGAGCAGATTATATTTTCCTGTCATTTACTTCTTGTTATTTACTTCCTTTTAATGCACTTTCAATATTTTTACTTGCTTTCTTAGGAGTAGTGGCAGTTTGTAGGGAAATCCATTCATCAATATATCATACAACCCATGATTTTCAAGGCGCCGGAGCACCATCTTTGTTACTCTTTCATTAACCCCATATATCATACGACCGTCGCCACCCAGCGACGCGCCGGAGCACCGCCCAAAACCACCATCAGAACCATCATTAACGGCCTTGTAGCTCAGGCCGTGAACCTAACGGCCGAGATCAGTTCCTCTCTCGGCCACAATCCCTTTAACTAGAAGTCAGATTTAAACAGGCACAACTCATCTATTTACTCAACCACATCATCACTCTCAAACGCACGGTAAACCGTGCTGGCACGCCCGCGCACAAACCACACGGCGCCAGAAGAAGGACGACCTGTGTTGACGCAGATCCCCTCGGCCCGGAACACCAGGCCGTGAGATTCGTAAACGCCAACACAAGGACGTCGGGCCCCTAAGGGGGGTGGATTGTAAGATCCCACATCGACCAACGGAGAGGGGGTTGATGTGCCTTATATGTACATGCCTGCATCCATCTAGCACGAGGCCTTTTAGGAGCTCACTGGCTTCGGATTCATGGGAACTCCGAAGTTAAGCGAGTTGGGGGCTAGAGCAATCCTAGGATGAGTGACCCACTGGGAAGTTGCTCGTGAGTTCCCAAAAACAAAACCATGAGGGCAGAGAGGGGGGCCCAAAGCGGACAATATGGTGCTACGGCGGAGCCGATCCCGGGATGTGACAGGATTGATACGGCTTATCAATCCTGAAACATGCTGAACATAAAACAAAGGAATACGCAGAGAATTATTTTACGTGGTAAAACCCCACCTATGGGGAAAATCCACGGGACTCCTCAATCCAACACAAATCCACTATAGAACGATGATTACAAGAAGTACTCACACACTTATCCTAGACACATTCTAGATAATGTTTACCGACTTCTTCGTAACTCAACTTCTGTCACGTGATGATCTTCGACACTCCTTATGTTGAAAGCAATACTGGTCACGATTGCTTCAAGCTCGTTGGAGGAAAACCGCCACCACGGTCTTGATGCCCTCAACTGTATGAGTCACCGACATGTACATGAATGCAATATGAATAATGAAAGTGTTTGATAAATCACCAAGTAAACATGAAACACCTGATGATTTATCTCCAATATATGCACAGTAGCTTTTCTTAGGAATTTTAAATGCTCAACACAAATATCGAAAGCTGTATCTTCCAAAAGAGATGCACACAATGATTTATGAAAAACTCATTCTCAACATAACACCTGAAGGCCCACAGCCCACAACTCAATATCTTGCCATGCATTCAATTTGATAGTCTTAGAATCCTATATGGTTTCGTCAGCATAGCATTTGCACTCCAAATCAATTGTTTATCCAATAAAACAATATATATCAAGATGTAAACAACGAAACCAAATAGGATATTAATTAAAATATACTTTCCAAGTCCAAGATGATGAAAACATAATATTTTAACTTAAATCAAAATAGAGTCCAACTAGGAAAGTAATCTTAAGAGATAAAATATAATCCTATTAAAAATAGTGCTTGAGTGAAAATAACTCCAACCATGAATCCTATAATGAATGCATGATTATGTCATGATTTACCTGAAATCAGTTTCCTCATATCGATCAAGTCACACTTCGAAAATCCGGGATTGAATGTGTTGCGCCAAATCTTCCAGTAAACATAATTCACACACTACTTCCCAACCAAAGCTAGAGTTTAGGAAATGACAATACAATTTTCATACTAACAATCTCCCTCTTTGGCATTTCCTAGACAAAACACCTATTACAACTCAAAAGAAATTGCATGGGATTTAACAAATGAAATCCTACTCTAAGTTCGAAGCTCTGAATCCCTACACATTATGAAACAACAAAACCAATGAAGCATGTGGGAAAAGAAATGTAATTCAAAGCAAAATTACAACACAACTCCCCCTTAATTCCAGAACACAATCTCTCCCCCTTTTTATCATAATTCCACACAATCATCTCTCCCCCTTTTAGTCAAAAGACATGTAACCAAAGAGGTAAGTATCATATATTGTTTATATGATTGAACCTAAAATTGTGTGTGTTGTTCTTGTAGGTGATGAATGGATCTTGGCTATGCACAACGGGACTTTTGCACTCTTTGAACATTTGGAATCGGACACACTGATCCCTTCACTATGTCTCTCCTTTAGTCACAAAAAGACAAAGTTCCTCAAGGACTTCAACGGTTAATCCTTATGATTTTTGGTGAAAATCATTCTCTCATATTTTTTTCCTCTTTAATGCATGGTACTATTATCCCTCTCTTTTTGGCTTCTGACATCTTGCTATTTCTAGGGCATTCAATTGGTGATTTATTTATGTTCTCATACATATTTCCACGGGTCATTACCATTCAATTGGGGAGAAAATGAAAAATCATGAGTACAAGCCAACACTATGCATAAGGATAGACAAGCAAAGCCAATACCAATATATGTCTAGAAGCATTTGAAGCAAAGCCTTTCAGGATCTAAGGCACATCAAATCACAAAGATTTAATCAAACACAAGGATTATAAATGGAGAAACAAAAGTATTTGTAAGAAATAAAGTCCATCAAATGAGCAAATATCAAAACCCAATCTCCTGTTATGTGACTAAAATTGCTTAATAACAAAGAAAAAACCAACCAAGAGAAAGCCAAGAACATAGAATAAACACATACAAAATGCATACAAAGGTCACCACTTTCACCCTTTCTTTTTTTTTTCTTTTTTTATAAATAATTTTTTTTAATTGCTAACTTTATCAAGCTTTCTACAAGACCCATATAACGGGTGTTAAATCAATGTGCTCAAGTTAGTTGACTTTAAGACAATGGGTGTTAAAGCACCCCTAGGATGTACTAACCCGAGTCATGTGGGCTACAAACAGGCACGGTCCTACACCCAGGCTAACCTGAGCTGTAGCCTAGGTGAGTTTATTTTTTCTAGGCTAAAAAATTACCACAGTCCAGCCCACTTGACATCCCCATTCCAGCCAATTAAAATCCCATTAAGAAACCTACCCCGCATGTCTGACCAATAAGTTAATAACAACAACAAAATTAAAACTAACCCCACACACAAATAAATCCCATTAACAAACCTGCACTACACCACGTTTCACTAATAAAAAATACAAACTAAACCCACACGGGACCACTTATGCAAAAAACATTCATACTCTCTTTGCTCAGTTACCCAAGCCCTGTTCTTCGAAAAAAAAAATCATCCCTTCTTGTCTCGCAGGATGCGGTAGTGCACGCCAAAGCCATCACCCATGTCATTCTTGAAGACTTAATTAAAGGACGTAATCTTCAATTCTTCATATTCTTTAATTTTCTTCTCTAAATTGGTTGATGTTGAAATTTTGGAGATTTAGGATTTATGAAGTATCAATTAGGGATTTACAATTGAGACTTATGAATTATCAATTAGGGATTTTGTTAGTTTATACGTTCAGGGATTTACAATTGAGACTTATGAATCATCAATTAGGGATTTTGTTAGTTTATATGTTTACATCTTCTATATATTATTCAATAGGTTATACTTTATATAAGTGTTATTTGTATTTGTATTTTGCATTAGATGCATTTTGAGGAGTAAGACTCATTATATCCCCTGTGTATTTTTTTGTTATTAATGAAATTCAATCGTACTGTCGAGTTTTCTATAAGTTCGTACGTAAGGTAAATTTAGCCCACGCCATTTTGAAATCCTGGGTCTGTCCCTGGCTACAAAGAAGAGCAACGTGTACACGCTCAAAGGCTTTTGACACGAACCTCGACGTTGGTTAGACAAGAGGCCCGGTTACTTCACAAGGATCATACACTTATTTTACTTTACTTTTAATTAAAGAGATGTTTATAAATTTATGAGCTCAATAGCAAAAAGTACAATGCAAATCTAGTATCAAGACAAGGGCAAGGTGAGGATTCATTCAAAATTATTAAGCAAGATTAGAGTGTATGTGCTATATGTGAGACATGAGATTTAATATAAAGAGCATTTAATTGACCTTATAACAGACAAAGACAGTTGAGAACCATTCACTTAAACCCAATATTAATCTGTCCCAGGTGATCCAATGCCAAAAAAACCAATCTAAGATCAGCAAAAACTTCCAGACGTCAGTGGGATTGATATCGCTTATCAATCCCTACACGTGCTGAACAAAGTACTTAGAATTTAAACCAATTTCAAAAACAAAGAAGAGAATAGCTGGAGTCTTTTGACATGCATATAAACAATTATTCAAAAGAACAAATACCTAAAGACTTTCTAAGAGAGTCAAATCGAAAATTATCTAAAGGTTTTGCAACAAGACATTTAAGATCCAAATTTTCTAAAGCAATGGGTTCATGCACAACATTAGTGGAGTCAAACATTCAATTATGATTTTCCTTTTTTCTCCAAACTAACTTTGTCTTAGTTGATGGCAAATAATGAAAAGAAGATTGTTTGGATAAGCGCTTTACCTCTTTCATAAGATTTGAAATCTTATGTTGGATACTTACTTTTCCACCCATGACATGAGAATTTGAACTAAAAAATTCCTTTCGAAGCTTATTGCATCTTGGTCTTATGTGGCCACGAGTTCCACAAAAGTGACAAATTGGGATGAATTTCTTGACTTCATGAGCTGCAGAAGGTTCAATAGGTGAAGAGGATTTGACAAACTTTGTTTTAGACACAGCGGAAGACTTATTACTTGGTTCAAATCCAAAGCCTCGTTTGTCACCATCTCTTCTTCCCATGCTAATCATCTTGTCAATTTTTTCTGCACCAATGGTTAAAGAAATAATCCTTTCCTTTGAAGTTTTAAGTTCAAGTTCAAGGGCTTTGTTGTCAGAAGTTAGAGATGCAATTAATTTATTCTGATCAGTCAATTTCTTCTGTAAAAAAACATCAATTTTTCGTTCATACCTGCACTTACCTTTTCAGAATCTGCTTCATAGGATTGAAGCTCGTTTGCAATCCTGTTGTTTTCCAACTTTAACTCAGCAACAGATTTAACGAGCTCGACATTTTGTTTATTGAGTTTTTGTGAGGCAGTGAGCAAGTCATCGTATTTTTTCATGATAAACTCAATTTTCATATCTTCACAATCATCGTCCTCATGTGATTCATCCAAGCTAACTGTGGTTATGAGTGCAATCGTCTTTTCATCATTCTCGGATTCCGATTCACTATCACTCCAAGTTGTATTCGATGCTTTGTTCTTCCCATCCCTTTGCTTCTTCAAAGTGTTAGCACATTCAAAAGATATGTGACCATAACCTCCACATTCGAAGCATTTGACTTTTCCTTTTGAATTTTTCTTGTCAATTGACCTGCAAGATTTAGAAACCATATCAGTATAATAAATATTTATAATTTTCTCAATGTTCATACCTGAGTTGTTTCGTGAGTCTCGATCCTTAAAATTTGAATTCTTAAGGAAACTCTTGAATTGTCTCAACGTAGCACGATCCATCCTACAATATTCCGGATCTCGCTAAGTGTGTCTAGCGACCGGCTCTGATGCCAATTGAAAATACCTGTAGGATGACTAAAAATGCCTAGAAGGGGGGTGAATATGCCAATTTAAGATTATAATCAAACAAATAAAAATAAACTTCGGTAGCAGGATTGATATGGTTTATCAATCCTGAAACATGATGAACATAAAACAAAGGAATACGCCGAGAATTATTTTACGTGGTAAAACCCCACCTCTAGGGAAAATCCACGGGATTCCTCAGTCCAACACAAATCCACTATAGAACAATGATTACAAGAAGTACTCACACACTTATCCTAGACACATTCTAGATAATGTTTACCGACTTCTTCGTAACTCAACTTCTGTCACGGGATGATCTTCGACACTCCTTATGTTGAACGCAATACTGGTCACGATTGCTTCAAGCTCGTCGGAGGAAAACCGCCACCACGGTCTTAATGCCCTCAACCGTATGAGTCACCGACATGTACATGAATGCAATATGAATAATGAAAGCGTTTGATAAATCACCAAGTAAACATGAAACACCTGACGATTTATCTCCAATATATGCACAACAGCTTTTCTTAGGAATTTTAAATGCTCAACACAAATATCAAAAGCTGTATCTTCCAAAAAAGATGCACACAATGATTTATGAAAAACTCATTCTCAACATAACACCTGAAGGCCCACAGCCCACAACTCAATATCTTGCCATGCATTCAATTTGATAGTCTTAGAATCCTATATGGTTTCGTCAGCATAGCATTTGCACTCCAAATCAATTGTTTATCCAATAAAACAATATATATCAAGATGTAAACAACGAAACCAAATAGGATATTAATTAAAACATACTTTCCAAGTCCAAGATGATGAAAACATAATATTTTAACTTAAATCAAAATAGAGTCCAACTAGGAAAGTAATCTTAAGAGATAAAATATAATCCTATTAAAAATAGTGCTTGAGTGAAAATAACTCCAACCATGAATCCTATAATGAATGCATGATTATGTCATGATTTACCTGAAATCAGTTTCCTCATATCGATCAAGTCACACTTCGAAAATCCGGGATTGAATGTGTTGCGCCAAATCTTCCAGTAAACATAATTCACACACTACTTCCCAACCAAAGCTAGAGTTTAGGAAATGACAATACAATTTTCATACTAACAGGACCTATAGGCGGAATCGCCCATGCCGACGGCAACTGTGGCGTTGGTACCGGATGATGGGTGGGAGACATAGGAGGGCGAGGAAAAACTGTGCTTCTAGCTCGTAAGGTCTGAAGTACATCCATCACCGTTTTCTGGAAGGTCAAGTTCTGGGTTTGTTGGTCGCTTAATGCTGTAAGCGTTTTCAAAATCTCTGCGACGTCACTTTGTACCACGTCTTGGCATTGAGAAACGGTGGTCACCGTATTCTGGAATTCCTGGAACTGAGCTTCCAGATGGTCACGTTGTAGGTCCATCTCGACTTCTGCCACAGTGGCGAGCTCTGCCGCCATGGTGGCCTGGGACTTTTTTCCCGTGGAAAGCAACCAGGCTCTAGATACCAAATGGTAGGTTCGTGAATGCAGAAAAGGAAATACATAGAAGGAAATTAAAGGAACAGCATATTTCATTCATAATTCCCTCTCTGTACCAACTATTAGGTACTTTATACATGATTATGGATGTTGCCACATGGCAAGCATACCGAGAGAAAAGGATAACCGGTTCCTAGCTATTGCAATAAAAATAGAAGGGTGATATGGATAGTGCAGGGTGATGTAGTGTGGGTGACGGTCCTATCACTCTCTAATACAAGGAAAGGGAATAGAAAGCAAACAAAACAGTAAACAAAAAAGGATCATAATAGATAAGATCTTATAAGAACAGGGACTACTACCACCTTGGATCACTTCTGGATCGATTAGAAGGCTTGGAATCTGGGCAATAGTTCAATTCTCCCAAACTGACTAATTCAATCCAATCCAATTTTAATTGAAATACGAGTAATGAACCGACGTACACGGTACACCCCTAGGTCAATGGGTATAAGTTTGTAATGACCCATAGTTTGGGAGGCTTATAGTTCTGGAGAAAAAAAAATTGTGAGACGGCGGAAGTTAATACAGCCCGAAACGACCCTGAACAGACTGTCGTTTAATCCTTCAATACTGTGCTATAAGCCTATAACTTAGTTATATCCCAAAACCTCACCTCACGCCTGGTAATGGTATCTCATCAACTTGGACCACTCGTGCCCACCACCTCGTGACTGCATTCATTTCTACAATAAATTAAATTTTTCTCCAGATTTTCTTCTTCTTTTTTCTCCTTTTTATGTGCATTCCATGCACTGTTTCTCCGAAAGAAGAAAAAAGGCGCTTGCTCTTGAAGACCCAGTTGAACCAGTGCTTTCCTTTGGCAGAGAGACTAGCCTTTTTCAACTCTTTAAGCTCTGTTCTGATCTGGGTTTTTGCTAAAATGGAGGTGGGTCTTGTTGGGTTGCTCAGAACAGCTTGGATTGCAGCGATACTGCCTATACTCATAGCTTCTGTACCTTCTTCTAGGCTGAGCTTATTTCATGGAGCTGTTTTGGAATTTGCCAAGAGAGGGAAGATCATGAAAACTTCTTCTCAGGTGATTGATTGATTGATTGATTGATTGATTGTGATTGTCTTTTTAGGTTTATGGTCTATTTGGTTGGGGAGAAAGTGGAAGAAAATAAAAAAGTTTAAAGGTTTAAATTTTAAATTGTGATGGGTTTTGGAGGATGTAAACTCTTAACTAAGTGAATTTTTGTACCGGGCTGAGTAGAAGTGAGGAGGCTTTCCCACGTTTACTTTTCATTTCCAACATTTTCTCCATAACAAACAGAGATTTTCTGATTTTGGAATATTTCCTTGGTTGATAGCATGACCTAAGAGTTTGAATGATTCATATTCTTGCCTATATAGTTTTCAAAAAATTGCAGCAATGGAATCTTCTCTATTTAGTTTTGTTCTTTAGTTCCTTGCATGATCAATTTTCTCATTTTCAAACTTCAGAAATTTTCCTGTTCTTGTATTGTAGAAGTTCACAGTTCCTCAAAAGTTCTTCTGCCATTTCTATCTGGTGGCTGTAGTGTGGACAACCCTACTCCTTGTTACAACTTGGATGTATGCGTATAAAACAGTGCCATTGGTTTATCCTACATTCGCCGGCCACTTGACTGGAGGTTCACACATCTTTTCATGGCACAAGTCTCATTCGATTCCTATAAGTTATAGATATGGCGTTTGGCGTTCTGTCTTTCTGCTTTTATTGATGGAAGTTCAAGTCTTGAGGCGCCTCTTTGAGACAATATATGTATTCAACTATAGCTCCTCTGCTCGGATGCACATTTTCGGATATCTGACTGGACTCTTGTAAGTTATTTCAGAAACCCTTGTCCATTCAGTTTTTTGCTATGATAGTTTGAATTAACTAAAGATACTGGCTTTGTGCAATACATATATTGATTTGCAGCGTGCATCTTTTCAACTGCTTTCAAGATGTCATTAATTTACGGCATCTTTAATGGTATTGTTGTTAATACAAGTTGAGATACCACTTCCAAATTATTCCTGTTCGTTGTGAAAACCAAATCTCAAATGATAAAGCATAAGAAAGTTGGCTGAAATTCATATTTTCTATAACTGCTACTGCAGTTTCCATAGGTTAAGCCTGGTTAAAACATCTCCGACTTTTTTCTTTCTTGCAAGATGTACTCTCTTCTAGATAATAGATATTGTTTTAATAATTGTAAAATTTAGGAGTTATATATTTATGGGAACTCATAACTGACTAACCTTTTTGTTCTGGAATGAGAAATGTTTTGCAGATGTCAATTTCCCATGTTCTTTCACATTTACTGTATACATGATAGATGTCCTACTGATTTATGTTATTTTCTGAGGTTAGCTTCTACACAGCAGCACCATTGTCACTTTGCTGCAATAATGCTCTGGAGGTGTACAAATTTTCATTGAATGCAGTGGCTGAGTTCATTGTCAAAGGCAAGACTACTGTGCAACACATGGAATTTGATTGGTTGGAATTTGTGAGTTCTCTTTTGAAGCTTCGTTGGCTCCAATGGACTGGTGCGGTTATATTCTTTTGGGGCTGGATCCATCAGCGCAATTGCCATGCAATTCTTGTATGTTTCATCACACACACATACTCTCTCTTCTGCAGTTCGAATAAACATATATTCTATGCCCTAAGAAATCATACTAAGTTGTTTAAATTTGAAGAAATATATAAAACAAAATGGAATAACCTGACATCCACGAGGTGCTGCAGAAATATACACTGAACTGAATCATTTCATACAGCTGATTAGAGGAATTTAAATCTGTTGTTTCTTATTTCAATCCTCCTTGCATTCACTTTTATGCTGTCCACTGACATACGAATATATTTGACAGGGCTCATTACGAGAACACCGTGGACAAAATGATGAATATGTGATTCCTCATGGTGATTGGTTCGAAGTTGTTTCATCTCCACACTATCTGGCTGAGATAGTAAGTCTCATGCTTCCCTTCACTGCCTGCCTAAGGAGTATTCTTTTGTCATGATTAACTTGGAACTTCTTCCTGAGTCTTGATTTATATGGTTAATTGCTTTTCTGGTGATGATGAAGGTTATATATGCTGGCCTTGTGGTTGCTAGTGGAGGAACAGACCCTACAATCTGGTTACTTTTTGGATTTGTGGTATGATTTTTTTTTTGTGCTAAAAATATAATGTACATAAACATGCATACAGAAGAGTGCTCACACACACACACTAGAGAACAAGAGTCCACACACGCACAAGAGACCGATATCTTCTTTAGTGACTTTACTCTTTCATTGGGGTATCTTTCAGGTGTCAAACTTGGTATTTGCAGCAGCGGAAACACATAGGTGGTACCTCAAGAAGTTCAAGAATTATCCCAGTAATCGGCTTGCCATTATTCCATTTGTATACTAAGTGCAAACATATATTAGCTTGTGCAAAGGTAAGTGATCGTAAAGCTTTTTTATACACACTTGAACAATCACTATGGTAGCTTCTTTTCTGCCCACAGCAAGCCGATGGAAAGATTGAAAACTTTGATGCCCTTCCCAAACTCTTTTATCTTGTTTAACAGAAAGAAGGGTTGGATAGGAGAGCCTCTGACAAGTCTCCAATGTACAACTCTGCGGATCTTGACATGCAAGCAAGTACATTGTAACTTGATACTCTCTACAATTTCATCCAAAGAAGCATGTAGCAACAAATAGGTATGCAATCTGTAATTGGTACACCAAACTATACATATGATTTACTTTAATGATCATTCTATTAAATATTAATACCAAACAAATACAACAGCCTTCATTTTATTTAGACTTTTCTTTGCAAGGCCTAATGCAAAGATGTACAAAATTATGGAGTTTTTGAACTAACTGATACAATGAGCATTGTTGGAGGACATAAAGCTCAGTTTATTGCTAGTGAAAATTCATAAGGGTTTCTGTTTTGCTTCCCTTTTTGTTACCCTTTGAAGAACATGTGGAAGCAGTGATTCGGAGGGTTTCGAATTACACAGTTTATGCATAAACATCTACTCCCCAAGATAAGGAAGGTAGAGTGGTCCTGAATTTCTTGTCTATGGTATTGATCAGCTCTATGTCCTCTTTCTCCAGCTTGAAGTTAAGAACTTCCAAATTCTCTTTCAACCTCTCAACTTTTGAGGACTTTGGAATCACTGGTGTGTCCCTCTCAAGGTTCCACCTCAGAGCAATCTGGGCCACACTCTTTTGGTACTTTTTAGCCAGAGCCTGAAAAAGTAAGAGAAATAGGTGAACAAATATTTTATGAATCCCTAACGTGCTCGTGCCAGAATGAGAATCTGGATCGCACAAGAACCTGGATCACAATTTCTTCCGATCACATGGTCGGTCGTTCGTTTCAGTAGAAAGAGTATACTTACAAGGAGAACCGGATCTTCCAGAGGTGAAATGGAACCAAATGCTTTGACATTAGCTGTAGCACCTCCTAGAGGGGTGTGGGCCATAGGTATAACTCCATGTTTCTTACAGAATCTGACGAGAGATTCACGCTGGAAATAAGGGTGAGTTTCAAATTGGCTCACTTGAGGCTTGATTTTGGCGTAAGATAAGCAGTCTCTGGTCAGAAAGAGCTCGTAGTTGCTGCATATAATATCATCATTTTTCTGTTAGGACACAAGACCAATTGAAAAAAAAAATTCCCCACCAAGACGTAAAAAAAACATTAACATAAAGGAGCCGATGATCATTTGATTCAGTGACATTCACCTGAGACCAATGCTACGAACTAGGCCGAGAGAGACGGTCTTTTCCATGTCGTGCCATGTAGTTTCCAGGGAGACTGTTACGTCTATGTCCAACACCTTATTCTCGTCCAAAAGACTAGCAGTTGCACCAACTCCTGTGAGCACACAAGCAATGGATCAAATACCAATTCATTGCAATCTAGATGAAACATACTATCTATCGGATTTGGACACATGTCATGTTTTAATTGGATTATCCTTACACAATCACGAAAGAAAACGAGAGAGATAGAGAGAGAGGGTTACCGTTATGCTTGGTGGCTAATGGGTAGTGAACAAGGTAGAGATCCAGATAATCTAACTGAAGCTTCTTCAGGCTATTTTTGCAGGCCTCAACCACATGCCCATGGTCTGAATTCCAAACCTGCAATTATATACACATGAACATAACAAATTATATGAGATAAGGTCTAATAATAATACTTCTCTTAAAATTAAGCAACTTCATTAGATTGGCAATTAGACTACTGGCCTTGGAGGTGATGAAAAGTTCCTCCCTCTTGACAAGCCCACTCTGAATTGCTTCTGCAATTGCGTTCCCAACGTCTATCTCAGTCTTGTAATGAGCTGCAGCATATATATTAACAATTTCATAAATAAAAGTGACAATATATTTAAATTATAAAACAAAAAGAACAAAATTTATATTAGTTTTTAGGGTCACCAGGATTGTAGTTTTGCCTTCTTTTTTTCTCTGTCTGGATTTTCCTATATCCTATGTGAAGCAAACATTTGACTGGTCCAAAAACGAAGGAACGATCGTATGCCGCTCATTTCTTTTACTTCCCTCATCAAACTGCACCTTAGTTATTCTAATTTGGCATGTTGTTGGTGGTGCACTTTTTTTTTTGTCCGGATAAACAAAGTTATTAGTCAGTTGTCCAAAATAGCGAGCTTTAAAATGATTTAAATTATTGTTTGTATAAACAATAAAAAGTTAAACCCTTCTTTTTTACAACTCAACAACGCTATTATTACAGTAGGAAGAAAAAAACTTGTTTTTTATTTGTCTTTGTTCACAAGATATTGGAATATTAATGTAAAGATTAAGAAAAGATAGTCAATCTTGGAAAGAAAATAAGAAGAAGGTGATGGGACGGAAGGGTTCATACCAGCAGCATCAAAATGGCGATAGCCAAGCTTGATTGCGTTTAAGATGGTGTTTCTGAGCTCTTCTTTCTCCAGGCGCCAGAGACCGAGACCGATGACCGGCATCTCGAAGCCATTGTTGAGAGTTATGGTGGACATGTTTTCTCACTCTCCAAACACAAACCGACTTCTGCAGTCTTTTTTTTTCTCTCTCTCCCTTCTCTCTCGTGTATGAGTATTTGCAGTGTTCTGTATGCTTGTGAGTACTCAAACCTCGTGCCCCTTGTGAACTTATATAGCTGCATGGGCATGAAATAATTAAGGAAGCAGGCAAATTTAAATAAATAAAATGAAATAAAAAGAAACTTTATGTTGGAAAAAGTGATTGGGTCCACATGAATTATGAAATCAACAGTTATTTTTTTAAATTTTAGTCCGGATGTTATGGGTCTTAAAATCTGTCGGGCTGACGTTGCGGTATCTTATTGCTCGTTTGATAATATTTTCGTTTTTTAAAAAAAAAAAAAATTGGAAAATTGAAAGCTATTTGGAATTATTTGTTTTTGGTTTTTGGTTTTCATTTTAGGTAATATTCCGTGCACACATTCTCTCCCTCATCCATCCTCCTTCCCCTTTCCTCCAATCATCTATGCCACCCATTTCCTCCAATCGTTCTCTCTCTCTTTTGTCGTACATGCATTTTCTCTCTATCTTTTATTTATTAAAAAAATAAACCCAAAAACAAGGATTGAAAGTGTAATCAATCAGGTTGTAACAGTCTAGTCTAGGTTGGCGTGTTGAGTTCCACATCGGTAAACCAATTCAGGCTTCAGAAGTAGTTGCAGAGAGCCTCAGTGACTAGTTTCTTTTAGGATATAGCGACGAGGTGGCTTGCGGCTCCTGGGTCGTGACACAAGTCTTTTGTAAAAAAAATTAAAGAGAAACAAATGTAATTTTGCAATACCCAATGAGATAAGGTAAGCAAATTATGATGTTTTTTTTTTTTTATACAAACGATTTCAGAGACAGGAGAAATCAAACCTAGGATCTTAAGTGACTATTTTTTATCACTTTTGTGTACAATCATATTTATATTTCGTCACCAATTAGGTTAAGTAATGATGGGACATATAACACATAGTTGTATGAAACTAATAGAAGAAGAAGTAAAAATCATTTCACTACCACTCCGGTATCAATATCACAATTATACACGAACTCATCATATTGCGTTAGTCACGAGACGAAAGACATAATATAAATTGCATGATTGTTATGTAATCGACCTATAACCGATTATAACCAACTATAACCGACCATAGAAAATGAAAAATTCTCCATGCCGACCTCGTTATCAACACCGCAATCATATATCGAACTGAACCATACTCTGCCACACACATATATGAGATAAAAGACAAGCGTTTTAAATATATACCATCCTCCTTCCTTTCTACCCACACAAATATCTATCCCCTAACCTATAAGACGTCAAGTACACTCCAACCACGACTTGGAAAATATTGTCCCTAGCCGGCTTGTGAACGAAAGGGAATTAGGGCATACAGGTGTCAGGTGAAAACCTAGCTCATCCTAGTTTTGTTGCTTCTTAGGTCTTCCTAAGCTGAGAGTTACCCTAGCCTAAAGCCAGTACAAAAATAAGGCTGCAAGAAGTCCCAAACGCTGGCTAAAATAAGCCCAAGTTTTGACAACCTTTTATCATTTATCCCCTGCACAATCTTTTGTCCTCTTTTAACCAACCATTTCTAGGCCTTGGTGGCCTTGTATTGGCCTAGTGGTCCTTATTAATCACGCAATCTTTTTTTTTTTTTTTTTTTTGGGTCACAGAATCAGGGCATGTGAAATTGCATCTCTTTGGTTTTTTCCGATCGACAGGTAGGCATGTGGCTTGGTCAATTGAAAGTCGACAGGCATGTGCAACCCTAATCGGAACAGTGACATAAGTTACGTGAAGTTATGGAGAAACTGTTTGAGAGAGAGAAATATGGAGAAACTGTTTACTGTTTTATTGGTTTGGAAAAACCGTTGCTATTACAAAAGCAACAATCTGAAGGTTTGGGGAAGCATTTTCTAATATCTGTAGGGTATATTCTAATTTCTATCAACAACATGCTTTGAGAGGTTTAGATTTATTCAAATAAGAGCCACAAGTTTCAAGAACTTCACCGTTATTCTCAGTGTTAGCGGGGGTGTCATGGTAATTTATTGCTTGGTACAATAACACAACTTAAATTAGACATAAAGTTAATTAACGAGTTATAGGGTTAATCGCTATTTAACACGAACACGAAGATAGCACAAACACTAAACGAATGAGATTATAGACAAGCATGAGAAACGAAACTTTGACAGATTAAAGAGAATGGTTAATTAATCTTTTCAACTTCTTAATAGGTGTTGTATGAGCCACTGCATAATTATAGGCTCAGTTTTGAATTTACCATTCCAAGCCATGTACATGGAATTACTCAGTTTCCATTTTTTTATTTTTATAATTGGGTTAATAGTTTCTTATCATCATATCATGTCAAAATAAATCAACAAAATCAAATTTTGCACTTATTAAAGGCCTTAAAATAATTATAAAAAAATATTGTGTTAATGGATTTACTCAGTTTCCACTTATTAATTCTCTTGATATGGAGAACTTGGATCACTATCTGATTTAAATTCTATGCGTTTACTTAACTAACTGTCAAGGAAGAAGAATAATGAAACGACTTTGAATATTGATATCAATCTGAATGAAAAAGAACGTCATCAATAAAAGAAAGCAACTGCATGCAGAAAGAACGAGTTCGAAATGAATATTCTGACCGGTATACCAAGGGAACTCAAGGATTGACAGAGCTCTAATGGAAGGTTGAAATCTGGGATCTGGGAGCATCTGGTCTGGAATATGTGTTGAAGTCCGTGAAAAAGCTGAGTAGATGTTTGGTAACCATTTCGTTTTTCTCTGTCAGAGAGAGAAAGAAAATAGTTACAAAACGAGCCAAAAGACTAGCCTTTCTTGATAACTTGTATGTCTTTGTAGGCCAATTACTCGCAATTAGAACTAAGAAAAATGGTAACGAGACTTGCTCAAAAGTGAGTCCCTACTTGCCTACTTGGACTTGCTGCCAACTGACGATCTTAGCGCAAGGATTAATGTTTAGCTTGGCCCATTTTATACATGATATATGAGATGAAAGTAAGTCCATATAAGGACTCTCTTTTGAGCAAGCCTCGTTAGCATTTTTCTTCATACTAATTTCCAAATTTGCATGCCACACTTTCTCGTATGGAATTTGCGTCTTGTGGCCCAAATAATCATGCCTTCTCCCATGGTTAGTATTTATAGGCTCCTAATTTATTAGGGCCAACCAACTACCTAATCAAGATCCAGCTAGTCGACCTAAACGTAATTTACACTAAAATATAGGGGTGAGTATCACATACATTGTGAATTAAATTCCAACTGAATAGCTGCACAACCTCATTCTATATTGACTTGGGCAACCGAGATGTCACTCACGGTTCGTGGAAGCCATGAGGACACACACCACAGTTAAGTCCTCATAAAGGGAAAATTAGAAAGGGATTTTAATTCACAATGTATGCACACCGATAAGGTTAGATGGAAAGAGAATAAAGATGATGAGTAAAGAATTATTAATTTAATAGAGATTAAATTAATTAAGAGAATGCGGGTTAATTTGGGCCTAAACTCCAAAACGAGTTCAAAGCCCATTGGGCTTGGACTCATTGAGCTAGCTATGACATGTGGGCATAATAGGATGACCACATGAGCCTAAGAGGCCCAACATGGACCCCAGGGCCAGTTTTACTACCTAGAGAGAGACTTTGGCCTCCTTCTTTGTGGGGCTATAAATATGCACTTTGTCTCTTTAGAAGAGTTATGGTTTTTGAGCTAATTTCAAGAGAGGAGTGAGAGCATATCAAACTCCTCCCTAGCTTGCATCATATCTTCCTCCTTGCCTTGGTATGGAAAAATTGTAGGTCACCTCTCATGATTCCTTGATAAACCAAAGAAGGCCTATCCTACAAGGTGATCGACTCAAGAATCTTTAGAGTAGAACAATCTAAACTACGCCTAAAAGATACTTGGGGTTAGTTTTTTGTTTAAACTCAAAGATTCAATCTTTGCTTCAGTTGCCTAGAGATTATATGTAATCTCACATTTGTGGTTTAATGAAACTAAAGTTTTAATAATTCCTTCACCCTAATCGTAAAACCCTAGGTTGAGTTAAGTTAGTATTCAAGCTAATCAAGTCCTAAGTGCCCTAGAGTAAGTTTAGGGTTAAGGTTCGAAGCTTGAAAAGGGTTTTAGAATAGGTTCGAAAAATGTTCGGGGATTAGGGTTTTTGGTTCGGAACATGGAATTAGGGTTTGTAGGCTAAAAACCATTTGTGGAACACTAAAATAATTTTTAAAATGTTTTTGGTTACTTAACATAATTTTCTAGGATTTTAAATAATTGAAACTATTTAAATAATTTTGGAAATACAAGATTTAAAGTCTAGAAAATAATTAAATATAATTAATTACTATTTATTAATTTTTAAAGTCTGAAATTAATTAAAATATTTAAATACTAATTATTCACTCAATAAGCACTAATTAAAATCTAATTACTAATTGAATTAATTAAATAAGACCAAGATATTACTTAATTACAAAATTTAAAGTAAGTACACTAATTAGGAAATTATAAGACTATTTAACTAAATTAATAACTAAATTCGAAATGATTAAATTAATTCATTAAAACTACTTAATTAGCATTTTTTTCGTATTATACATGTACATATATATTTTTAAAAAATACTTCAATTTTCCGTACAAGTACAGTGAAATACATTTTTTTTTTAAATGAAACATACAATACATGTATGTATGTATTCTTCATGTTTGATACACGCAGTTTTTACAAAATTTTCAATAATACATATAAAATTCATATATTATACACATATTTTTCATATATTATTGAATAAAAATCATACATATTATCAATTGTAAATATATTATATTAAAATATTATATAGTGGCCGAACTTTACATTTGTACTTTTCACAAATTTTGTCGAATAAAACATATATATATATATATTTTATTCATACTTTTCCCTTTCCATATTTTACTAACAATGAATTAAACCAAGCAAAAATTCTAAATTAACAAAACTCATAATTAAACTAACTAAACTAGAGTTAAACTAATTAAAACTAACTAATTGAAATTAAATAAAACTAGAGAGAGATTACCTTAAGTAGGAGTGAGAGGCTCTCAAGTTGAAGAAATCAGTAAGCAAGTTGAAGAAATCAGTAAGCAAGTTGAGTAAAAATAAAAGTTCGGGGGGTATTTATACGCACAAGGGGAGCGGTGATTTGAATAATTTAAAATTGTTTTGAAATAAGGGCTCAGATGGAATTTAAAAGCGGTGCAATCTGGGCCATCGGAGAACCAATGGCTGTATTGCGCCAAAAGGATGAAAATGACATGTCGTCTATCTGCTACACGCAGCACACATTGAACGGCCCAAATCGAGACAACGGAAGATGATCAACAGTTGAGCACGAGGGCGCAGAATGATAGTGTACGCAACGCAACTGTCGACCGTCGACACGCAGATATTGGTATCGGGATATTATTGTTATCGATAAAAATTGAATAAAAACCACGAAAATTATACGAAAAACTTGGAAATTTTTATTGAAACTTTGGAGGATGTTTATTTAGTCAATTATCTATTAATTTATCACAAAAAATTGGAAGGAAATGCGTTGCATGATAGGTTTAACTGATTTAAGTTGATTATATAGCGAGCTGACAAATACTATGAATGTAGAAATTATGTAGTAATTAATGAAAGAAGATTAAACACACAATAATCATTTATATATAATGATTTACTATAATATTTTACACTTTATACATTGCATGGTAAGATACATGAGTGACTTAATACCACATAAAGTTCCTATGAGGTTCAAATTTTTCACTATCTTCATCATCTCTATGTGTAGAGTAAGTGCATTGTAAAAAGTAATCATCAAATGATAAATCCCAAAAATAGTTTTGCATGTAATTATTAACATACCACCCATATGGATCCAAGATTGGTTGACGTTGTCTATAAGCAAAATCATTTGAAAATTGGGTCTCGGTTCCATCTCAAAAGAAAAAGTCAAAGACTCGCATTCTCATGTGAAAATCTGATTCTTGCAAGGAAACAAAACAATATAAATATACATATTTTAACATATTATCACAAAAACATAAGCAATATGGTCGTTAAGGCATTGGAGGTGTGCAATGGCAGGGGTTTGAATTTCCTTTGTGTGTGCGCTTTGTGTTTTTTTTTTTTTTTTACATTACATCGATATTTTTCGATATTATCGATATTTTCCAATATTATCGATATTTATACGATATGTGTATGAATACATTCCGAAATATCCGTGACTCGAATTAACGATAATATCCTCGATATTTCGTGGATATTTTAGACTATGATCCGGGTCGGGTCTGCCAATTATAAAGCAGTTAGACAATTCCTTTCGACGACTTTGGCTTGCGGAAGCACGAGAAACACAACCACTGAGGGAGAGAAGAGAGACTAGAGATCCAAAATTCTGAGATCCAGACGACGTCGTCCCAGATCCACGCTCCATAATGTCATCTTCAACCTTCAGCGGCGATGAAACGGCGCCGTTCTTCGGCTTCCTCGGCGCTGCTGCAGCCCTCGTCTTCTCATGTAACCAAACGCTAACCTCAAACTCCTTTTTTTGTCTCTATGTTTTTTGCTTTCTGCGATGTGTTTGGTTCCCGAGAAAGTTTAGATCTACTTCGGATTTGATCAATTGAGTATCTGTTTCATTGGGTTGTCAATTGAACTTCGTTTCTATAATAACAAGCAATTAAGTGAAGTTGTAGTTGTGATTAACTTGGGTTTTCTCGGTTGAATTTTGGGTTATTTATCATTTGGGACCCTGAAAAACAAATCTTTTGCTGGAAATGAGCTAAATTTGGTTATTATTCTACTAGTTGGTGATGATGAGGCCATCATAAAATTTAAACTTCGTTGTTTATGCACTTCTATGGTCTGCTGATAGGATTTCTAGAGTTGTTAACATGGATCTCTATTAAATTTTGAATCTTTGTTGCTAATAATCATAAACCCAATGACTCAAAAAAGGCTAATTAATCTATCTGGCTTGGTTTACGGTTAGTATTAGTGATTCTTGTAAAAATTGTTAGAAGCCCGTTGAAGGTTTATTGTACTTGATGTGAGGGTTTAATTGGTTTTTTTAGGTATGGGAGCTGCCTATGGAACGGCAAAGAGTGGTGTTGGTGTGGCATCTATGGGGGTGATGAGGCCTGAGCTGGTGATGAAGTCCATTGTTCCTGTTGTTATGGCTGGAGTTTTGGGTATTTATGGCCTTATTATTGCTGTAATCATTAGTACTGGAATTAACCCTAAGGCCAAGCCGTACTATCTTTTTGATGGTTATGCACATCTCTCTTCTGGTCTTGCTTGTGGTCTCGCTGGGCTATCTGCTGGAATGGCAATTGGTATAGTTGGTGATGCTGGTGTAAGGTATGATTTTATGTTCTTTTGAGCGCATAGGCGTGCACATAATTGTTTCATTTTGTCTGCTGCTGTTTTGGTATGTTTGTTGTACGGTAATGTGTATGACAAAAAATGTCATTGAAGTGGATGCTATACGAGTCAGAACTCCTTTTCTTTCTCTTTTAGATTAGTTCTGTCTTTTTTATCAAAGGCAGGATCCAAAACCATAGAAACTGAGATCCATACACAACATATGTAGGGCAGCCATATTTGTCCTTGAACATTCTTTTGAGTAGTAAACAAAGTTGATCTAATTGCAGAAATAGAAATACTGGTCTTTCTCTCTCCAGTTCTTTTAAATGTTTCTTAGAGAAACTGCTTATTATAGAGTTAGGCCATCAGCTTTTCTTATTGACTGTCATTTTGAACTGAAATACTTCACCTCTCAATCTAAATCCCGAATTATTGATATGCAAGCCAGAATTTTCTAACAAGACTGAAATCAAGGGAAAACCAATTGGTGTGATAGAGGATCAGCAAAACCATTGTAAATTAGAAAATCAAAGAAAGATATATCTGCTAGTTTTATTGCAATATGAAAAGTTAAATTCCTAGACAAGGATGGTAAGTTAAAGCCATTGGTCTGATAGATTCAAGAACTAAAATTAAAGATAAAGGTATTGGTCTGGCAATGGATGGTGAAAACATTATAAACTATGCAAGGGCCAAGAAATCTTTAAATGTTTGTGGCAATGTGAAAAGTTATAGTCCATGGCAAGGGTAGTTTTCCCTGTTGCCCTGCAAGTGAGACAATTGTCAATGTCTGTTTGTCATGTAAAACAAAAAACATCATTCTCAGGAACAACTATTGAAAGTGGTTTTAATTTAGAGCTTGCAATTAGTTTGGTGTTTGGCTATAGCGTATAACTATAATCCACATTGGCCTGATTATTCTCCTAATGTCTCGAGTGTATGTGTCGCATTTAAAATGAAAATGTTAGTTGCAGGACCCTTTAATAGTAGTTTACTTTAGAGCTTAGAATTACTATTATTTGGTTAGACAACTAGCATGTTGTTTGACTATAATTTGGCAGCATGGGTCCAAAGGAGTAAAGATGAAAGATTGCCCAGCAAGTTTTCATGGGTTATGTCAGGCTAGTGTTTGTCACTTGAGAGGGGAATCATTTTAATAATTAGAAGTCATTATCATGTTGTGCTTGATAGATATTCCCATAATTTCTCCATTGGATGCTCTCTACATGATTTGAGATTGATAATGCTCCATGGTCTCTACATCGTATCGGCCTAATTTCAATGAAGTTGTGCACCTCTGGAATAACTGAGCTTCTTTTGCAGAGCTAATGCACAGCAGCCAAAACTCTTTGTTGGGATGATCCTTATTCTCATCTTTGCTGAAGCACTGGCCCTCTATGGCCTCATTGTCGGCATCATCTTGTCTTCCCGATCAGGCCAATCCAGAGCAGACTAAGAAGTGACCATGCAGTCTAATATTCTTTATTGCTTATTAACGGCACTTGAAGGGGAAAACTTTTGGCTGATCTCTGGTTGGTCGTTGGGCTGTGCTTGCTGGTTCGTACAGATTATGTTTGTGAAAGTAACGACTGTGCCTTGTAGTAGGATTGACTTTTTCAACAGAATAAAATCTTCCTAAGCAGGTTTTTAAATATGTTTATGTATTCTTCCAACAGAACTATGAACTGCTATATTTTTAATGATTCTAAAACTAGTGCATGTATGATCTTATTCATCCACCAATGATCTATAGGAGGCTGGTTGTGATACATCTCAATTACTTGTTAGTCATAATGTGTTCATCGAATCATTGCAAAAAGAAAAACAAAATAAAAAAAAAATAAAAAAGAGATTATAGTGCACAGTTAAAGGTAATAAACCTTTTATTATAAATTCGTGTTTTTCTGTTGTTTGTTTCTCCTTTTTATTTTGTTGGAGTTGCTTTATTCTTTGGATATTATTCAATTATGAGGACAGCCATGAAATTGTCTTGAAATTGAGGGTATAGCAAAAACCTATTACAGAGAAAAATTTAAAAGAAATCAGTTGGCATCCATAAGGGTTGTGGAAATTTGGTATAAACATGTAGTAATTGATTGGAACAAAATAGTTGGCCTTCGTAAGGGTAGAACGGTTTTAAAACAAAGCTAGTAATTGTTGGAACCTGCAAGACCATATTTGAGTAAAATAACTTCTTTGATGGTTGAGTTGTAGTTGGACTTATAAAATGCAATTTGGGACATCTCATGTTGAGTAAAGGTGAATCTTACCATGTCCTTAATGGGTTTACTGGTACAAGGTGTGAGAATGTGAAGGTGAAATGTCCCATATTGAAAAGTTAAAGGATCTAGCCATTGCGCTACTCTCATCATTGCCAATTGGTTTTGGGGTGGAACCTCAACCTTCTTCATGGTATTAGAGCGGGTTTGCTCACGTGTGAAAGCCCAACGGTCACACATGCTCCACGTCACCCAATATATATTGTCCACGTGTTAGATTTGAAAATTCAACACACATGTAAGAGCATGTGAGAATGTGAGGGTGAAATGTCCCACATTCTCACACTGGCCTGAAGGTACCAAATGTATGTGAAGCTCTTGCAACGTTTGGCTGGTAAATGGTTAGGTCGATGTGTGAGGCCTTTCCTAACTTGAAGTTTGGGAGCTCTTTAGTACATAATACAGGCCTTTCCTAGTCTGTAAGTGATTTTATAAAAATTTAAAAGATCCTTTCTTGTGAAAGCACTTCTTCTCTTTCCACCCAAAAACTTTCAAAACCCCTTTCGGCTAATAAATCGGGCCTCCCCCTCGTCATGTTTGTGGAGAGTTTTCCGAATCAAAACGCAGCATTCCTTAACCATGAGATGTGGTGTGGTGGTAGCTCATCTCATTCCTTAACCATGTGGTTGGGGGTTCGATCCCCGCCCATGGGAATGGAGCGCATTTCGTGGCCAACTGTTTACCTCCGTTGGAGAGCTCCCACGACGAAAGGGATTAGTCAATGCTGTCGGCGGTGGACACTCTTGGATCTCATCCAAAAAAAACGTAGCAGACTGAAAATAAGATGTAGTTCTCCTCACGCATCTTAAAAAGGGAACAGCCTAACATGCAAAATTATCTTCTTCATTCATAGTACATAAAAGTAGTTAACAGCCTAACTTGAAGTGATCTTTTTTGTACCACTAAAATAAATACATGATCTAATTATTAAATTTAAAACGACGCAGCGAAACGTGTAGGGATGCAATAAATACATGATCTAAGTCCCCCCCCCATCCATCAGAAGGGGTGCAATTATTTTCTGCATGACTAGGCAGGCAGGCAGGACCCCCTCCTGGGCTTGTAGCAGTTGAGTAAATGAGTTGGTTGGGTTTGGCTTGTCTTATTGCATAGGAAAATGGCAGCTTATGTAATTGAATTGAAGTCCAATTATGGCTCATGCAACTATTAACAAATACTTTTTTTTTTCACTATAAATGATTTTGAAAGACGTTGAAAGACAGTTTATTCAAATATTCATCAGGTATTTGAGGTTTTAAACTTCTATCTGCATAAACGAATAGAAGAGTTCGATCAACTGAACTATATTCACCGACATATTTATTATACTTTAAATTCATACACGACACACCAACTTTTAAAATAAATTATAAAATAAAACTTTTTGTCGTCACTGATTGGAAA
This sequence comes from Prunus kanzakura, assembly GCA_020521455.1. Taxonomy (NCBI): domain Eukaryota; kingdom Viridiplantae; phylum Streptophyta; class Magnoliopsida; order Rosales; family Rosaceae; genus Prunus; species Prunus kanzakura. The sequence goes on from BPUM01000821.1 coordinate 967,757, forward strand.
ATTGAAAATTTTCTCAAGATAAGATGTGATCCATGTGAAGATATGTACTTGGAGATAACAATTTGAATGCACCATCGAATCATGGGGTGGTAGTGGGTAAGTAATTAATAAAATAAATCGTGGGGTTTCCTGACCTGAAAAAATTAGGTCATTGTTGGACAAAGCTGGTAATTGTTGGAAATTGGAACCCACAGACGACCATGAACACATCCAGTAGAATCCTCTCTTCACGTCCTGACAAATTGCAGATAATAATAGGCTGTGTGCCATGTTTTTCAGTAATACTTTGGCTAAAATGCACATGCTCCACATTAATTATTCTTAATTACCAAATAAAGAAAGACTGATATATTTTTGCTAGCTAAAATTAAATTGTAATAAATTGGAATTCGGATCAATATCTATTGTTTGAAAAAAGTTTTTTTCTTTGGGTTTAAGAAATACATTACAAATGAGATACCTTGGGATCTTCCGTACATATTAAAGTGAAACCTAAAAACTACATCCATAGGAAAACTACTAATTTTTTTTTAATAAAAAAATTTGTTGCTATGCACACTACAAGAAAATAACAGTATTAGTTGCTGACATCGGTGGCACAAAATAAGATGGCTAAAAACACTATTACTGCCTAATAGTATAATGAGCACCAATAACTATGTATGTGATATGATACTTAAGACCATCTCCAACCATGTTGAGGCTAAACTCAAATTTTCATCCTCTAAAATACAATTATTCATGTATTTTTAGGACTCAGATTGTTTTTTCCTCCAACGTTGCAGACTCATAATTTAAGTCTGCAACTTTATTTAAATTGTTTAAAAATGGTTAACCTTTATTTTATTTTATTTTTTGTCATTATTTTTGTTTCAACATTCGTGATTTAATTTTACCTTAAAAAATCTAAAATTCAAAACATAATATAATTTCACTTTTAAGTACAACAAAAGAAAAAAAAAACAAAAAACAACCTAGGTGGTTGGTGTGAGTGGTTCGGCACTCTCATTCCTTAAGAGAGGTCAAGGGTTCGATCCCTGCTCTCGTACGAAGTCACCACTTTGGCTAGCACTTTACCCCTTACGGGCCGACCCGGTGTGAGTGGGGATTAGTCTGGGTTGTGGTTAAGGCTTAAAGGTGCCACCCATAGTTAGGCCCATTCAGGACCACCTCATGGTTCAGACCAAAAACAAAAAAAAAAAAGAAAAAAAAACACATCAACTTAAATTTTTTTGTTCCGCAAAACAGAGCCACATGAGCTCCACTTTTCCTCTTCACATGGGCTGTGCAACATGAGTTGGGGTCCACAAAAAATTTCCAATCCAGGCAAAACTCAGATTGGAATTCCACTCTCAAATTTCCACCCCTTAAAATATGTAGGTTGGAGATGGATTTTGGACTCAAAATTCAAAATTTGAGTTTCTACCCCTTGGGTTGGAGATGGCCTAATAGTGTTTTTAGCCACCTCATCATGTGTAACATATGTAAATGATTTTTTTTTTTTTTAGTACAAGTGATAGTCTAAACTGCAGGTGGAGGTGGTTTCTCACACACACACACACTCTCAAAGTGCAATGGGGATTCAAACATAAAACACTAGTATGAAAGTCAATGTCCATTTTCACTGGGCTCGACTAGACCCTGTTGACTAGTGGTTATTAATTCTGTTTTCTTGTGACGACATAAACATATGAAATGTAAACAATTGGGTTCAAATCTCGATTATGTGACATGCACCCAATGTTTAATTAGTATTACCAAATACAAGGCTATGACCAAATTAGGTGTTTTACCACGTGTCTTTTTATCCAAATTACATCATATGTGTAATGTGTATATATATCATATATTCCAATCAACCCTAGTTAGCCAGACCACATATCTTTGCTTAAAATGCAAATTAGGTCACCATATGTGTCAAATTTCCCGAATTCACCCACATATCTTTCCTACAAGTTTCTTATCTCCTTTTTGCAAAGGCAATCAACCCGTTGATAGGCTAGGCCACATCTCTCCCCTCTTAAAACGTAAAACTAATTAGGTCACGATGCACAATTTCTCAACACGTTTGCCGCCATCTATCTCTTTTTCCTACTTTCTCCTTCTTTCACAAACCGATCACGCAGCCCCACCGTTCAGCTTTACAATTGTTTAGCAACTCAAACCCTTTTTATGGCAAGCAAGCAATCAACATTGAAGGCGATACATCATGCATGATAGAGTTGCATACGACAGCAACTTTGACACAAAAAAAAATGGTTCGGTGGACCGTGGATGGATCTGAGAAGATAACCCTACGCAACATTGCATTATATGTACATGTTGTGTTCATTTTTTAGGGTTTAGATTCTAGAAAATATATGCGCAATGTGCTCTATGATCCAAGATCTTACGTGGGAAACCATGTTTCTCTGTCCTGCTGACCAAAACATGTATTTTATATGAATCGTTCTTTTCTGGAGTCTGATAAGGTGCACTGCTCACGTCCTTCAAATAATGGCCTAATTTCCATTCCTCTCTCGTGTCTTTTTTTTTTATTTTTTCGGATATAGGGTTTGCCCAACTTTCTTTAATTATATCCTTTATGTGGTCCTTTTTTTTTATCCTCTTTTGAGATGACTATATATATGTGGTCCAAATTGAAAGAAGCAATTCATTCATTGCACAAAACCTAACATATGAATCGCATATATAATATGTTCTTTTGTCATTCATATTACATTAGTAAACGAGCAATTCGAACCGTACACTCAAATAAAAATCTACATGATATATATGCAGGAACGTTGCATATATCGTAACGTAACAAATTGTATGCATGATATGAGAATATTTACCTAATTTGTTATAGAGTTTAAATATGAAGAAAAGAATTGTCGTTTTTACCATTAATCAAGCTTACGACATAAAGGCCTATAAAAATTCATTTTAGAAAGGTGGTTTAAAATCCATGAAGTGCCTTAGATTATATCATATCGACATTCAGTGGCGGACCTATTAAGGCGCAAAGAGGTGCAGTTGAACCTCCCATTGCAAAAAAAAAACCCATTATAGGTGCTTCAAATTGCCCATTTGCTCAACTGGTGTACAAATTACCTTATTTCCATTTTCAACATATAGGTAAATGTCTTTGTCCTTTTACTTTCATTTATTTTTATATTACTCCATCTACTTAAGTTTACAATGTAAATAAGGAAGTACCCCCCATTTGAATTCAAATAAAAATACTAGAAAATTAAATTCCCACCAAGTCAAAATATGAAAAATCGGTTTTAATGCAAAATACGATTTAGGCTAAAAATGATGGCTCATTAAGTCAATATATACTTTATACTAAAATTCCATCAAATCAAGTTTTCTTATTAGATGTGTAAGGAATAAAAGCCACCAAAAATTATCTTGAGAAAATGATTATTCCGAAAAACTATTTTTTATACTTAGTCAATATTGCACCTCTGCTAAAAAATTTCTGGATCCGCCAGTATCAACATTCATATATACTTGCTGATGAATTGAAGCAGGAATCAAGTAGGAATCTAGACCACAACCTTAGCTTTTTTATTTGTGAATTAAGAATGGGGCAACCATACATTTGAGAGAGAGAGAGAGAGAGATAGAGGGATAGCACTTTTTTTCTTTTATATTCTTGTTTCTTTGTCGGGTGAGCAAAATGAATAATATTATATCTATCTGAACTAAAACTTCAAATTAGGAAAAGTGTAGAGATGATGGGCGGTGGTGACTCAATTTGCCACTTCAAAAGCTCTTCTTCTATATGATGGGTGTCAAAATCTTGTCTTGGGTCACCTCCAACATATAGTAAACAATATCGGATGAACTTCCAGAGACCTTAAGGTTGCCACCGCTTAGCAACTGTGGCTGTTGGCCATTTTTTCGCGCCCACCACCGCCAAATTAAGTGGATCATGCCACCAATTTTGGGCAACTTTTTTTTTTTCCGTCGGTTTTTGGCACCGATTGGGTGTTGCAAGCACCCCTTGAGAAGTAGCCATCTGGCTGCCACCATCAGTGTGAGTTTAGTGATACTTATCCTTTTGTCTCTGGATCCGCAGAGTCAAAAAAGATTGCAATTCATAATTTAAGTGTAAAAGCCGTCAGCTATAGACTAACTCTAAAGGGGTAGTACAAATATTTAGATAATGACTTCAAGTTTCGATGGTGTAAAATGTCATTAGTTCTATTGTAAAAAGGAACATTTAATATTTAGTTCTTTTTTTTTTTGGAAATTAATAAAGTTATACTTGTCATCTGCTGCATATATAATATATATAGGATCGACAAAAGGGTAAGTCTCTTTACAATTCCATTGTCCAATAAAATTTATGAACAAGAAAAATAGTAAGCAAAAGCCTCTCAGTGGCGCTAATACAACATCAAATTAGAAAGTAAAGTGAAAAGTTCAGAAATAATAAAAAAGCAAGCCTGTTGCAGCGATACCTGGGATCCCAATTGTGTTTTTTTTCACTTAAAAAATTACAGGATATTATTATATACAAAAGCCATCCCTACTGTGACCTAAACCTAAAACCTGTTGATAGAAAATCCGAAAGAGGGCTGCCTGGGAATCTAAAGTTTCTTTTTCATTTGCTTTTTATCTAGAAAAAAAAAAAGAGGAAAAAATTATTAAATTGATGGAAGAAAGGCCGGAAAAGCATGCGAGATAAGATATTTTAATGCATAGAGTGTTTGAATTATGAGAGGATGATGAATTTCTTGGCCTATGGCGATCTCATTTCTCCTTTCGGAAAAGTCAGGTCACCACATGCACCAGACTTAGCTTCCGGTGCTTGCACACGTAACTGGAGGAGGTTTATCGTTATGTGAGCACCGAAAGAAGAGTTATTCTTACCAACTAACATTTAGTCCATTGGTATTTGTGTAAATTTAGTTGGATAGGTCTCAGACTCGGCTCACATAAATGGCGAGAACTATATATTTATGTTGAGTTCGATACTTTGTTATAGCCAACCGCGATGTTGAGTTTGATACTTTGTTATAGTCGACCGCATTATGATGATATAACTTTGTTATCGGTGCATTATGAAAAGAAGAAGTTATTCTTGGATATTTTGTCTTTTCGGTCCTTAAATTTCAATCACAGGACAAGATTGAAATTTTATTAAAACTAGATTAGATTCTAATCGATACCCACATCAGTGTAATCAGTACAACTCACATTGTTTTCAATTTTTCCCAAAATGGCTCCACTTTTAGAGGAATTGGCTTCTTTTTTTCATGAGCAAGGGGGGAAGAACCCCAGAAACATAAAGGAATTGGCTTTCTAAGGGACAAAACATACCAAGCAAGGAATTGGCTTTCAATATACCAAAGCAAAGGAATTGGCTTTCAATATACCAAGCAAAGAATTGGCTTTCAATATACCAAGCAAGGAACAAAACATGATACATACTCAAATATGACAAATACCTAACCAACGTTATATACCAACTTTTGATGTTGAATAACTGCATCAAATTTAACTCTTTCGAGTTTGGTGTGTGTTTGTGGTCTTTCTACGGGAGAGTTTGCATTTGTAGTTTGCATTGTGGGTGTTATACTTGGCTTTTACAGATATATGTTTACGCCCAACTAGTGGGACTTTGAGTAGACGTATATTGTATGAGTTTGATGGTGCCGATGGATCTCTCCATGTTGTTTGTAAAGTGGTTTTAAACCCTCTTGGGTAGTCGTAGTGGCTATTGTATTTGTAGCCCTCGTGACCAGCGGCGGATCCAGGAATTTTCCTGGGAAGGGGCAACATTTAAAAGGCTAAAAGCCAAAATAAATTCCCGAATTATTCGAAAGAGGATTTAGGGTTTATGGTTTTACAAAGATAACCAAATCAGAAAACAAAAATAATATCTCTAAAATAAACAACAATATTAAAATACATATTATAAAATATATAAAAAACAGAAGGAAAAAAAAAAACCATAAGAAATTTTTTTTAAAAAAAAAAAACTTCAAACTTGGAGGAGAGGGATGGATCTGCAGCAAGACTCAAGAGCACGCAAAGCTTCTTGAAGAATCATTCAACGCAAGGTATCCCTTGGTCCATTTAATTCCAACTTGGACTCCAAGAACATGCTCTTCCGTTCTGTGGAAATAAGGCTTCAGATCTGCTCTTTAAATTTTTTTTTTTTTGCCTGGCCAAAACGACGTCGTTTGGCCAGGACTTAAAAAACAAAACAAAAGCTGCACCCAGCGCAGCATCGCAACAAAGAAAAGGAGGTTGCTGGGTTGCTGAGGCATTTTTTCGAACAGGTGGTGGGCACCTCCAAGGTAGAGCTGAGGGGCAAACTCCGGCGACTTCAAAGCTTTTTCCAGCTAGGGGAGGTGCAGCTGCACCTCCTTGCGCCTCTGTGGATCCGCCAGTGCTCGTGACATAATTTATGAAAACAATCTCCCTACTATTTGACAAAAATAAAACTTATACAATATGCTTGTGTATTTGTAGCCCTCGAAACTTGAATCAATACGCTTGTGGGCTTGGTTTGAATTTGTCATGTACATTTAATTAATTGTGGTTTTTTTTTTCCATGTACATTTTTTTGTCTAATTTGGCTTTGAATTTGTCACTCCAATTTGTTGTCATTTTGAAATCTTGAACCTTTTACCGTCTTGACCGTATTTTTTGAAGTTACAAAATTCGCTATTTCAACAATTAAAGTAAAAACAATGGTCAAGATAAAGTACCTAATAAATTTGCAAGCAAGTTTTCATTTTATTTTATTTTTTATATATTTAGAGCAAGTGCAGCCCTAGTATGGTGCATCGCTGCACAAAGCCCCCCGATTTTTTAGGGCTCCTGAAAAACTGTATATATACTCCAGCATGCAGCACATTGACACACAAGTGTATTTGGTGGAGCTTGATTCTAGCGCATATCCCTTGGTACAAGGCCCAAGTTTGAGTAGTCTTAGTGATGCCATCCTATTTGTATTTTTATTTTGTTTTCATTATAACAACAAAATATTAAATAGTACCCAAAACAAAAACAAGTACTTTCTTCCACCCAAAACAAAACCAAAAAACAATTCATGCCTTCTTCTTTCTCTTTAACTCTTTTTAAAAAAAAACCAAACATACTAATTAATATTTAACTTTATCAAATAAAAACATAAAAAAAAAATTATGAATTTGATTTGTGATTGCTATTACATACTAATTGATGATGAATTTTAGTTATAATTTTTTTTTTTTATGACATAAGTCATGGAAAATATTTTTTTTTAGTTTTTTCATATTAGATTATGTGAGGGCTCCAATTTAAGTTTTGCACAGGGGCCTCAAAATCTCAAAACCAGCCATAATCTAGAGTACTCAATAGGTGTAGGAAATATGAATCTAATATATCAAAATAGTTTCAGACGAGTGCTTAGCTTGAAGATGTGTCGTGGGGAGGTTGGTTTTGGGTGGGTGTGTCTTAAGCAACCACAGACACCTCTAAATGCTACTGCGTGCCAAAGTGCCAACAATAACTCCAAAACGAACATGCCTTATTATTATTGTATTGAGGAAGTGGTCACACCCCTACTGAACACCAATTTTGAACAAACCTCATCTATATTTCTAGATGGTCCGCCTCACCTTATCTTTTCCTATTGCTAGCAATAAGCTACGAAGAATATAAGAAATTTCGTCCATTTCAGGACACATGTCCCTGCCTAGCTAGCCCAAGTTAATTTATTATGCATTATGATTATACGACTCAATCAATACGGTAAATTCACACTTTTTTATGATAAAAAAATTAAAATTAAAAAAAGATCAGATAATGAATCCTATTTTTATAGAATATAACTACCCATTATTTTTTTTAATTCTAAAATAATTTTAAATTTTTTAAAAAAAACCATCTCGCAAACGCGGAAACAAGACTAGTAAGCAAGAAAAAATATAGTCTAATTTGAATAACATCATCTGCTAATGTCGGCACACCTTATTAAATGCTAATATTTATTACACATGGAGATGACAATCTTGACCAGTAATTGGAGTCATTATTGCGTCTCCAACAGCAACAGGTGTTTGGCGAATTTCCAACAAAGAAAAAAATCGGTTGATTTATTATTATTATTTTAGTACGAGCGATTACACAGGGGAGGGGGGAAATTACACAGTTCGACGTCCGACCAATGACCTTATGGGTTAACTTCAATTCACTCTACCAACTGAGCTACTGGTTGTTTTCATTTGCCTCTTTTCTCGTGAGAAGATACTCTTATTTTCTGTGAATCATAATTTGACACATATGTAAAAATAATTTATCGAAAACACATAAAAAAAAAAACCTTTTGCACATATAACACATTGCTATTGGTAAAAATATAAAAACTCATACTTACATGATAAGAAGAGAAGTATTTTTCGGATGAAAATAAGTATTTATTAAAAGAAAACAAAAAAGCAAAAAGCCAAAAGAACATGAAGACAAAAGAGAAAAAAGAAAAAGGTCAACCTTTCCATGTTTGTGTGCAGTATTGGTCTGTTACGATCTGAATAAACAAATACTAGTGAGTGTAGCAAAACTAAATAACCTACGGGAATCTACTAAACATGTTTTGGAGTCCCCAACGGTTAAGAATCTATAAAAAGCAGAAAACCAGATCTGTGTCTGAATCTGGGCCCAACATAGTGGGTCCTACTGGGTGGACTACTCATGGCTAGGATGACATTTTCCTCACGGATTAGGGTTTTCACTGTGTTTCAACGCTGATGGGGGTTGGGTACGAAAGAAAGAAATCAAATTTAGGGATAGGGCGGGGTGGGGTATTCTAACTCGGAATCCGAATCCGTATTGTTTAAAATATATAATATTTATTTTTCATATGAATATATTGTTAAATCCATCCTAGTTGTGTCCCATAACTCTTATATGAATTATTTGAGTACGGTGTTCGGGATAAGGTGGGACATGGTATTCTAATTTCTAATTTGAACCCGCCTTATTTAAAATATATATTATTTATTTTTCATATGAATATATTGTTAAATCCATCCTAGTTGTGTTCCGTGACTCTCATAGGAATTATTTTTGTATTTTTGTAATGGGCAATGTAGAGAATTCGTTCCCCAACAAAGACAAGGATGGGGGATCCCCAATTTAAATATTACGGGTATGAAGGCGAAGATGGGGTGAAAAACTTAACATAGATATGGATGAGAACAACATACACATCCACAATTCGCCCCATTGGCATGTTTACTTACAACTAATGAGAAGAAAGTGAATCGTTTTCATTTATGACTTTCCATGCATTTACTTACACATAAGGAATCATTTAGTACGCAGGTCACACCTTAACAAATGCGGGAATCCATTCTCCAATGAAGACGAGGATGTGAATCCCCGATTTGAATATTAAATGCATGTATGAAGGCGGGGATGGAGGAAAAAAAATTAACCGAATGGGCAGGCGCAGTTCTGTGCACAAGGTAGGTTGGGTGTCCGCCCAGTCCAAAATTTTTTGTTAAAAAAAATACCTACATATGTTATAAGTCCATTCCAAAATTAAAAAAATTAAAAGCAAACGCTAAATTATATCTTCACTGCCCATCCATGTGGTCTTATATCTTCTCTCTCATTCTCTTTTGGCTATGCGACATCAGCTTGTTTCTCTATCTTTTAGCTACATGACATCAACATCTTCTTTCTCCCTCCATTTTCTATATATCTTTAATTATAGTTTTAATTTAAAATTGAGTATTCTAGTGTTTAATTAGGGATGAAAGAGAGTTTTCTAATAATATCAATAATGCATTGATAATTGAAGAATTTAAGAGTTCTAAGCATCAATAGTTTTGTTTTATTTTGCATTGCATTTACTTTGGGTTTTAGTTTTAGTTTTTGCATTTGTGGAACTTTTATTTATAAATAGAGATGCATTTGAGGGTAAGGCTCATTATGTCATCCTTGACTAGGTGTATCTTTTTATATTTATTAATGAAATTCACTCGTACCGTCGACTTTAGTATATAAGTTTTGCCCAATTGACTTTCAAATTCTGAAATTGCCATTGATTGGCAGAATGGTAGCATAACATACTAGTTCATCTAGCAATAAACCTTACTTGATGTATCAAATATCGAATACAAAATATCAAATATCAAATATGAAATGTGGTAGCTAAAAATGAGTATAAAATTGTCGGGCAAACAAAGAATAAGAAAAACAAAACACTAAAAAAATGAGCTAAAGAACATAAAGAGGTGACAATATTCTAAAATATCCAAGATTCGAGGAGGAGCTATTGTTTTCAGAGATTTGGTATCTAATGGTGGCATGATGACAAAAATGCCCTTGGAAAGAACATAATTAGGTGGGTAGATTGAGTCATTTTGGCGAATATTCCGCGGGAGACCTTGCCACATGATTAGATGTCTATAACAACTTCGATTTAGGTCATGAAATATCAACATCCACATCTTCTCCTTAACTAATCTAATTTAACGTGACATGCAAGGAAAAAAAGAGGGAGAGAGAGAGAATAGTTTCATTCCAAGTCAAAGAGTCAATGGCATGAGTTGCGGGTAAAAGAAGAAGGCTTTGTACATGCATGTCGATTTCCTCAACCACTAACTCTTTATCTTTGGCTCTTTGCTCCTTTTGCTTAATTATATGGAGATGGCAAAGGTCTAATTGGTCTTCATCTTTGACTTAATATTTCTACCAAAAGTCAATTTTATTAATAGAAATTAATATTTATTAATACTATATTTTTAAACTAAGAAATTATAACCGTGTCGTCCGCCTATATTATAACGTGTTAACAAACTATACCAAATGGTTGTATTTCAATACAATATAATAATTTGTCGTACCTGCCATAGTTTTACTTACCATCTACCCAAGACCATCCAACACATTGTTCCTTCTTCAAAAAAATAAAATTATAAAGAACATCCCACATGTCAAAATTCACGTTATCAGTAGAGAATTATGATTCGAACTTAAGACTTCTTTTAATAATAGGAAAAGAAGTGCCACATAATTACTGGTCTAAATTATGATTGAATTGTAACAATTACATGGAAAATAATTTCTTATCAATCGCTTTCTAGGAACCAGACAAGGCCTGATAGGAAAAGTTGATCCCGTCAATCCATTGGTAACAAAAGCGGTCGCAGTAATTATGTGATCCATTTATCCTAACGCGAAGCTATTCAGTGGTAATTGAATCAGTGCATTCCAATCCAAAACAACAATCCCAGTCCAATCTGACGTCTCAAATGAAGCCTTATCTCAGAGGGTCAGTGTCGTCCATTCAAAGGCATGCACCACTTCCAGGATCTGCATGTAGAGCCCCCCATGATCCTTGAAAATCTCGAGCGTAATGGGAGGACTGAAAGAGATAAAGGGCGTTTTAGTAAATTCGCATACACAGCCACACGCAAGCCATGGCGTCCTGTGGAGTAAAGAAAACTTAATTTGACGGGCCCTGCGGCGACTCAGTGAAAACCTGGCTCAGATAACACCCAACAAAAACAAGACCCCGCAAGTGAGTCAGTCCAATTAATATACCTTTTTCTTTTTCCAGTCCAGTTAGTTTTTTGGTTTTTCCCGCCTTTGACGAAACGGACGGCGCTCTATCAGAGGTAAGATTCATTTTGATCGCCAACAGTGGTTCTAATGTTTTGGAGGCACTAGCCGAACTACCAAAATGTGGCCTTCTACTCTTTATGTATGTTTATTCGAATTTTTTTTTTATAAGTTTAAAAAAAAATTATATGAACTTAAAGTCAAAATTGTGACCTAAAAAGGAACAAACAAAATGTAATTCACATAACCAATTTATAAAATACATCAAAACATCACTCGTATGCATTTTTTGATGCCAAAGTATCAATTACTTTGCATAATAAACTTTTTCTACCATGTCTTTTTAATAAAAATATAAGCAATAGTCTTGTGGGTTTTTACCTTTTTGTTTTTGCTAAGGTATATGCTACTAGGTTAACCTATTCAACTAGATTAACTTATTAAACTTGTTTAACTTTAAAAAAATAATTGGTCCCTTATTAAGTTTCTTTTTTCTTTTATTTAAAATTTTAGAGTAAATAATTGGACTTCTTTTTAACAATACTTGGGCTTAATATAATATTAATATAGTACAATTTTCAAAGTAACATACATATTGATATATAGAGGTTTATAAAAATTGGAAGCCTTCCAATTTGGAGGCCCCAGGCGACCGCCTTACTCGCCTATGCACAGAGCCTCCCCTGCTAATCGCTTTGTGAAAAAAGAGTAGGTTAATAATTAGAGTGGCGATTGAATATGTAGAGACGCTCATCTAATCCCTTAAAACTTAGTCGATTTTTTAAAAAACTTGTTACCTCCTCTTAAGAATAAATCATTATCGCATTTTTCTATAGAAAAAACTAATATTTTATATTTAATGTTCATAGCGCTGAGAAGGAGCTTCTTGAACTTTGCTATATTTGAGGGAGAGAGTGTCATGGTTTTAAGCTTTTCTATTTTTTTTTTCTATTTTTTTTAATACGAAAAAGAAAAACTACAAACAAAAACCACGAGGGCACGCAGGCCCCAACAAGTCAAAAAAGAAAGGGATTGAACAATTCAGCGGTAGCCCAGGCTTCCCAAAGCTTGGTTTTCTTTTATTTATCAACGTTGTTTACGTGTGGGATGCGCGTAAGATAAATAAATAAGGTCTGTCTCTCTCTCTCTCTCTCTCTCACTCTCAGGGCTTTTATTTGATAGAAATTTAGGACGTCAAATTTGCAGATTCTCTCGCGCATAATGTTAGGCTAAACAAACAGCTAAAGAAAGGCTTCCGAAATTGTTTCAAACCCCACCCAATATCTACCTTCACCAAATAAATATCTACCCCTTCTTTTTATTTTATAAAATCTTTGGTCTCATATCCATCTGTTCTTTTCATTAAACCCAAGGCCAAAAAAATGGCCAAACGTGTGTTTGGTTTAGTGGAAGAAGAGTCTTGACGTACTGATTAGTACTCTCAAGTTTGAATTCATATGTTATCTTGACAATGTATGTGTAAGAAAAAAAAACCCCTCCTCTTTCTAACTTTGGCGAAAAAAAAAAAACACAAAAATCATGAATTGAAAATGAAAATTTGCCACCAAAAAAAAAAAGTTCATGAAATAAAGATTGGGAATTCATCCTTTGTCTATTGTTGGGGTATGATGAGTCGGGAGACGGTTATGACACTTGTATGAGTAAACAACATCTCGCTTTGTATTCTTGCATTTTGCAAAAAACATTGTCCTATGGTTATTTGCATTTCCCTTTTCTTTGGCTAATATTTGGGAAGTTTTTTTTCATTCAAGCGATATTAGGGGAAGGAACATCGGAATACATGACCATTCATGTATAAGTAAATGTTTTTAACATCTTCAGCTACATGGTTCTTGCAATATTTTGCATTCTCTTAAATTAAAACAAAATCATGAAAAAACAAAAGTGAAAAAACAAGAAGCAAATAAACACTGAAATTCGAACCTGATGACATTTTGGCGTGTGTGAAAACCCCCTTCTTCTGCATTTATTTTCGCCGTATGAGACGAAAATTCAACCTACAAAAGCTAACTAAATTAATAGAATGACTAAAATACCCTTTAAAAGGTTAAAATATTATTTTTGATTTTATGAGATTTTGTGAGAGCACTCTAAACTCAGGCAAAAAGACCTAACCGCAACAAGTTTGATACCCATTCTTCAGTTGGTGTTTTTCACATATAAGATAATAATAATTTTACACCTTAGATAAAAATTATTCAAACCCACTGTTTTAGAATAACACCATTTAAGTCCAATATTTACACCATACAAGTACAATGCTTTTTGAAAAAAAACACCATATTGCACTTTAAGATGAGTAAAGGTCACATAACCGCATAAAAAAAGGTCACATATGAAGAATTAATTAGAAAATTACGAGTGATTAGTGTTTGTTACACGCCTTCAACACATTATGTGTAAATTTCTCCTAAATTGGATTTTCAAGTTTCTATAATCCAATGATTTCAATGCGTGACCTGCACGTGATTTCTTTAAATATGTGTTAATTGGATTTGTGTTTTTGGAAGAGTGTTGCTATTTTCACTCTAGTCCTATTTCCCCTCTCATCTTATCTTCAAAATTTTCAAGATAAATATTTGTAAATGATTTTTAGGACTTTGGAAAAAAACTCAACTCATGTAACCCACATATTCTATCGTTTGATTATATTCCATGTTCATCAGTTCAATTATTTTCGTTCTTTTTTTTGGGTCTACAAGGTGTTGTTTCTATTCCTTTCACCTTTCTCTTTTTACACACAAATGGAACAAAATAGAAAATTACCCTTCAAATGTACATTTTTCTTCTTAAAACATTTATCCATAATATTTTCAGAAGTTACAAGGCATAGAATAAAAAACTAAAAGCTCCAGAAAATCAAAATATTAGTCTAAAACATTTATCCAGTCCATTAAATACAACTTAATCCCTCTCCATATCTCTACTAATGATTAATAAAGAGAATTTACTTGAAATAGGAAAAGGGGTTTGAAATAATAGCACTCTTTTTGAATAATGGTGGGTGGAAAGATAAAATTGTATTTTTTAAAATTTACATGGTTTGTGGGAAAAAAGAAGTAAATGGAAAAATAAGACAGGTGAGTTGAAATAGCAGCATCTTTTTGGAAAATGCAATCATGTTTCACAAATTACACCTGTAAACCGAGATAATCTAAATAGAAATACGAGCGGCGACTAAACACTCCATCCTAACCGTTCAAGGAAAAAGAAACCCCAGATCTCGCTAGGAGAAAGAAACTTCCTCGCGCTTTCCTACAACAAAATACCGCACTCGCGATATCTTAAAACCTACCCCCATTTTCTCGCCACAGAACAACTTGGACCACGAGAAGTCTCGGGAGCCGCTGCAGCCAAAAAGTGGGCCCCATTCCTGCTACAGGGGCCACGCGGCAACTCGACGCTGAGTGGCCACGACAGTCCCCACATAATATCACGAGAAATTGAGCTTACATGGAAAAAATTAAAAATAAAGATATTTTATTCGCCGAGGCCCAAATCAAAAACGCGGGGCCCACCGGCCCAACCCTAATCCCTTGATTGCCTCCCTATATAAAGGCGCCCAGGCTTTCATGCAATTCTCGCCACTTCAATCTTCCTTTCCGGATTCTTAAACAAAGAAAAGAAAAAAAAAAAAACTTCCCCAACTAGAAACTCCGTTTTCTTTCCTAGCAATTTTCTCGGCCTTTCCCGGAGAAGAAAGAAAATTTTCCCAAATTTAGCTTCGTCTCCGTTGGTTTTTGTTTTTTCATTTTTCAGGTGAAAACCCGTAACCACCTACCTTCCTTCCTCATCCTTATCCTGTCACATGCACTGCATGGTCGGGTCGGATTTCCGAGCTTAAAACCCGAGACCTGTTGAAATCTCAATCGTGAAACCCTCTCGCTCTCTCTTTCTCTCTCTCTCCTGAGGTTCGGTGTGAGGATAACGGAGCTTGCTGAGCGGGTTACAGGGGGACTGACCCGTTTCAATAGAGCCTTTACTGCTTCGTTTGAGGGGGTAGCCGGGGCTCCGGCCTCGGCGGGTTCTAAAGCCCCCAGCCATTACAAACTCACAAAAATCAAACCCTAACCCCCCAATTTCTCTAATTTTTGATTTCTTTGTTGATTTCATTTTTTGATTGATCTTCGTCGCGGAAGAAGAGATGCCGGCCCTGGCTTGTTGCGTGGACGCTGCTGTGGCTCCTCCCGGCCACGCCTTCGCCGGGGATAGCTCTCTTCCCGCGCCGCCATTCTCCGGCGTACCTCCGGCGACCACCGCCGTCCCCACCGACAGTTCCCATTGGTCTCCCTCCCTGTCATCCGACCTCTACCGAATCGACGCCTGGGGGGGGCCCTACTTCACCGTCAATTCCTCCGGCAACGTTGCCGTCCGTCCGCACGGGTCGGCGACCCTGCCCCACCAGGAGATCGATCTGCTGAAGATCGTGAAGAAGGTTTCGGATCCGAAACCAGATTGCGGGCTCGGGTTGCAGCTCCCGCTCATTGTTCGCCTGCCCGATGTGCTCAAAAACCGGCTCGAGTCGCTCCAGGGGGCGTTCGATCTCGCGATCCAGTCCCACGACTACGCGTCCCACTACCAGGGCGTGTACCCGGTGAAATGCAACCAGGACCGGTTCGTCGTGGAGGACATTGTCCGGTTCGGCTCGCCGTTCCGGTTCGGATTGGAAGCTGGGTCGAAGCCGGAGCTTCTTTTGGCCATGAGCTGCTTGTGCAAAGGTAACCCAGAAGCCCTTCTCATCTGCAATGGATTCAAAGACTTCGAGTACATCTCTCTGGCTCTGTTTGCTCGCAAGCTCGCCTTAAACACAGTGATTGTTCTTGAGCAAGAGGAAGAGCTCGATGTGGTTATCGATTTGAGCAAGAAGCTAGGTGTTCTACCCGTGATTGGGGCCCGAGCCAAGCTCAAAACCAAGCATTCGGGTCATTTCGGGTCGACTTCGGGCGAGAAAGGGAAGTTCGGGCTCACCACCACTCAGATTTTACGGGTTGTTAAGAAACTTGATCAATTGGGTCTGCTTGATTGCTTTCAGTTGTTGCATTTCCATATTGGGTCTCAGATCCCTTCGACTGCTCTGCTCGCCGATGGCGTATCCGAAGCTGCTCAGATCTACTGTGAATTGGTCCGCCTCGGTGCCAACATGAAGTTCATAGACATTGGAGGCGGTCTGGGTATCGATTACGATGGATCCAAATCCAGTGACTCGGACATTTCAGTCAGCTATAGCCTCGAAGAGTATGCTGCCGCTGTTGTCCGAGCAGTCCGGAACGTTTGTGACCGGAAGTCGGTGAAGCACCCGGTGATTTGCAGCGAAAGTGGCCGAGCCCTCGTGTCTCATCAGTCGGTTATGATATTTGAGGCCATTTCTTCCAGCGCCTGTGATGATGTTCCTCCCATGTCTGCGTTTGCGCTTCAGTATTTCATCGAGGGGCTCACAGAGGAAGCTCGTGCCGATTACCGAAACCTCTCAGCTGCGGCAATCAGAGGTGAGTATGAGGCTTGCTTGACATATGCTGATCAGTTGAAACAACGCTGTATTGATCAGTTCAAAGAAGGGTCTCTGGGCATTGAGCAATTAGCCACTGTTGATGGGCTCTGTGATATGGTTTCGAAAGCAATCGGGGCATCTGACCCTGTCCGTACATACCATGTGAATCTCTCAGTTTTTACTTCAATTCCAGACTTCTGGGGCATTGGGCAGACGTTCCCAATAGTCCCGATTCATCGCCTCGATCAGCGGCCGGCGGTGAGGGGGATATTGTCGGACTTGACCTGCGACAGTGATGGGAAGATTGACAAGTTCATCGGTGGCGAGTCGAGCCTGCCGCTGCATGAATTGGAAGGCAATGGTGGGGCTAATGGCGGTGGGCAGAAGTACTATCTGGGGATGTTCTTGGGCGGGGCTTATCAGGAGGCACTCGGAGGCGTCCACAATCTCTTCGGAGGCCCGAGCGTTGTTCGGGTCTCCCAGAGTGACGGACCCCACAGTTTTGCGGTAACGCGGGCTGTGCCAGGGCCGTCGTGTTCGGATGTCCTCCGAGTGATGCAGCATGAGCCTGAGCTCATGTTCGAGACACTCAAGCACCGTGCGGAGGAGTACGGGCAGGGCGACGATGGCGGCATGGCTAGTGCCGCAGTCGCCACCAGCCTTGCCCGCTCCTTCCACAACATGCCGTATCTGGTGGCAACTTCATCGTGTTGCTTGACTGCAATGAACAACCATGGCTTGTACTATTGCAGTGAGGATGATTATGACGTTGTTGCAGATTCTGCTGGTGGTGGTGGTGGTGAGGAAGATCAGTGGTCTTACTGCTGTGCTTGACAGAGCTTTGCTGCTATCAATTCAGGTCTCGAACATCCCTTTTAGTGCTGTTGGTGTGTCTGCTGGGGTCGTCAGTGTTAATTTTAATTTTCTCTGTTCATTTTTTTTTTGTTTTCTTCGAGTTTAAATTTCATGAAGAGCAATGGATGTCATGTATGTTCCTTTGCAATTTGTGGAAAAGAGTGGGATGGGAGCCGAATCCACCCTTTTGTAAATTCGGGGCCCTATTCCCGCCTCTTCCTATGTTTCTAAGTAGACTTTAAATAATTTTACTTTTTTCTTCTTCAGATATTGGCTTGGCCTGGCTTTAACCTAATTTTCTTTTTGGCTTTTGTTCTCCATTGCATGTTACAAAGAAAGTTGCTTGCCATTGAAATTGATGATGTTCTTCATTGCTTTATGATTTGAGATCCTTTGGTAGGGCCCTTGTGGGCGGTTGGTTTGGGTTGTGTTAAGTGTTTGGTGAAAAAAAGTAAATTAATAGAACAGGGTCAATGTCTTTTGAAAAGGGTTGGATAAGGAGATTCTGAGATCATGGGTTGTGGGGTCTTCTGGTTGTTGTGTTTATATTCTGTCTTTTGGGTGAATATTTTTTGCTTTAAGTATACAAAAATGATGTAGAATAAACTGCTTCTTCTGCATGATTCTTCTGCATGATTGGATGAGACGAAGGACTTGCCTTTCGGTTGACCATGACCACAATTTTGTGGGCTTGTGTATGGTTTGCTTAGGCGTGTGGAGCCTCAAGACATTTGTGGTCAAGATTGGCTGTGGTGTTATTTGCAAAGACCGGTGGTTGTGGTGAGTCTTGTGAGTTTTGAGGCACACAAATCATATGTTAGTATGAAAATTGTATTGTCATTTCTTAAACTCTAGCATCGGTCGGGAATTAGGGTGTGAATATCTTTTACTAGAAGTTTTGGCTCAACACATTAAATCCCGGATTTTCGAAGCATAACTTGATCGAATGAGAAACTTGATTTAAGGTAAATCAGGACATAATTATGCATTCACAATAGGGTTCCTAGTTGAAGCTTCTTCTACATGATTCTTCTGCATGATTCTTTGAGATGAAGGACTTGCCTTTCGGTTGACCATGACCACAATTTTGTGGGCTTGTGGAGCCTCAAGACATTTGTGGTCAAGATTGGCAGTGATGTTATTTGCAAAGACTGGTGGTTGTGGTGAGTCTTGTGAGTTTTAAGGCACATAAATCATATGTTAGTATGAAAATTGTATTGTCATTTCTTAGACTCTAGCATCGGTCGGGAATTAGGGTGTGAATATCTTTTACTAGAAGTTTTGGCGCAACACATTCAATTCCGGATTTTCGAAGCAGGACTTGACCGAATGAGAAACTTGATTTAAGGTAAATCATGACATAATCATGCATTCACAATAGGATTCCTAGTTGAAGCTATTTTCAATGCCATTGTGATTTAAGTTAAAATATTAGTGTTTCCTATAATGACGTGCACAGTGCTCATCTCTTAATTAACTTGTTTTAGGAGATATTGTTTCTCCACAAAAGAGTGGCCGTTTGTTGTCATCACTTAGAGTCCATATTGAATCAAAACTAATATTCATAATTGAATAGTATTTGGTCTCCTGTTTTGATGTCTTTCACTAGAGTCCATATTAGGTTAAATTTGATAGTCATAATTGATGGTGGACTCTTGTGCTTCTGTCTAACAAGGAAGATGTAGTTTTGAATAAAAGCAGGGTGCCTCTCTTTTGACAAGCACAGCTTTTGACATATTTGGTTTTGAGCATATATAATTTTCAAGAGAAAGCTGATGTGCATAATTTTGAGATAAGTCATCAAGTGTTCCATGTTTACTTGGTGATTTATCAAATTATTTCATCATTCATATTACATTCATATGCATGTCGGTGACTCATACGGTTGAGGGCATCATGACCGTGGTGGTGGTTTTCCCTTCGGCGAGCTTGAAGCAATCGTGACCAGTATTGCGTTCAACATAAGGAGTGTCGAAGATCATCATGTGACAGAAGTTGAGTTATGAAGAAGTCGGTAAACATTATCTAGAATGTGTCTAGGATAAGTGTATGAGTATTTCTTGTAATCATCGTTCTATAGTGAATTTGTGTTTGACTGAGGAGTCCTGTGGATTTTCCCCAGAGGTGGGGTTTTACCATGTAAAATAATTCTCTGCGTGTTTCTTTATTTTATGTTCAGCACGTTTCAGGATTGATAAGCCATATCAATCCTGCAACCGAAGTTTATTGATTATAATTTTAAATTGGCCTATTCACCCCCCTTTAAGCATTGTTAGTCATCCTACAGGTAATTTCACCATAGATGCAGAAGGTTGTTATGGTTGGAAACTTGGAAAAAACTGCAACTGTAAAATGTAAGGAGAAACACTTTGTGTGGAACGCGGATAATACTATTTTGCTACCCCTAGTCTATCCTAGCATGCCAAGTCTGGCCGGAGATATCAAATTCAAAATTCAGATTTGCTTTCCTGAAAATAACGAGTTATGACTTGGGAGATGCTTGTAGAACAATGACCTACCCAGGAATGGGATTGATCTTGTGTCTTTTTTTTTCCTTTCTTTTTTCCCCTACCCAAATGAGAGATTCATAATAATGCAGCCTTTGATCCTTCATGATATTTCTGTACCCTCCAAGTCACAATTGAGCACATACTGAGAGCACCATCTTCTATAGATTGCTTTGTCTGGTCGGTTCCCTCTATTATGAGCTCCTTAAAATGAATTTTAATGTCGACTGATTAGATGGAGACACACACCGTGTTTTGCTCGCTGCGATTTTCCGCCAATTTGGGGATTTTGTAGCTCTCACATTGGTAAGAAGAGATGTTTTGGAATATTAATCTGACTTTGAATAAGACTCTGTTTCCCAACGAATTAACAAAATCGCAAAGGCTCTCAAATCACATACATATTTTTCGTTTTTTTAAGATAGAAAATAGCATATTCATTCAGCTCTGAAGATTCACACAGAGATTTTTTTGAGCTGGACTGAACCATATTCTCATGCTTTCTCATGCTTTGGTTACTTTTTAGTCAGAGAATATTTTGCTCTTTTAACTGCTGTAGACATGCATGACAAAAAACCTACTGTTGCAGACGTGCATTGTTAGAGTTTCCTGGTCAAGCTCATTCATGAGTGGTCACCTATCTCTTAGTCAAATGTCCTCGAGCTTTAGGATCACTAGGCACTCAGTCAAGTTTTCTAGGTGCCTCTGCTTAGCACAGACGGAGATGAGATGGTACTTTGAGGTTTATTATTGCTAGCTAGCTAGCTTTATTTCTGCTAATATGATTTGTATTCTGCAACTTTTTTTTTATACGAAAAGATATTCCATTAAAAAATTATGAAACAGTACAGAGTGAGAACCAACGTATTAACGGCGGTCTCGATAAAACCTTCCTGGAGATAACCTTATGGGACAAAACCTTGGGGAGAAAAGAGTACCACTCATAATTTCGACTAACAAAATAGTCAAACTTACACAAACAAATCTATCACACCAACAAAAACAAATTCAAAATAACAATCCTATAGCGGGTACCATCGCCAATGCCATTCATGAACTGACAAAGAAGGTCTCTTATGATGAGGAAAATGGGACTGTTAAAATTCAGTATCATAATTCTTTGCACATATAAGACTTTTCTCTGCAGGCATTGGTTTGAAACTGAAAAATACTCCGTTCCTTGCATTTCATAATAGCCACAAACCAACACAGAGCACACACAACCACAACCCGTCAACGACCACCAAACCAGAAAATAGAGTATCAAGGAAAGAAGGAGGAGAGGGACGAGTAGAAGGACATGAGGAGGAAGGGGGAAAAGGGATGTGGGAGGGGAGAAGAGGGACATTGCCGACCCCCGAAGGGGGCAGTGGCTAGAATTCCTTAGTCTAGGATTTTTTTTCCTTTTGCTCTCCTTTCTAGAGGACCCAAAGTATAAACTCACTAAACTTAGAGTGAGATGAATTATTTTTTGCATGAGTGCTTGTGGGGTTAATTAGTATTATGCAACTTCGGTATACAAATTATATATGGTGCTTATCTTCTTGGAAGCAATCAGCTATAAGGGCAAGCAACAATCCGGTCAAACCGATCAAATCAGTTGATCCGAAGTGTAATGGTCGGTTTAGTTCAATTTTGAACACAAAATAAGGGGTCAAAATAGTTCAAAATTGAACCAGACGGATTGGTTCAGATTTGGTTGTGGTTTTGAACTCTTGTAAACCAATCTAAACTAAACTAGCTCAGTTGATGATGACCATTGACCAATACCACATTTAATTGAAGCATAGTACATCTAATGCACTGGTACGTTGCACGTTTTAGCCATTGAATTAAAAAATCAAAATCGTGTCGTCGATAAAACAATGCATTGGTACATGGGTTGTACAACAGAATTATGTTGATATATATGATTCGAAACATGGGAAAACTGCAACTGAATCTTGTAAAATAAGACAGCCATAAATTATAAATCCAAACAATACAATTTTATATGGAAATTTGAAATGGAGTAAATTGGGAGACCAATATGCATGTGAGTGAGTTATTGGGTTGTAGTGATAGGAAAGAAAGAAGAAAAAGAACAGAACAATGAAGAGTAACTAGAAAAGAATAGCTGTCTTCAGCGGTGGACCTAGGAATTTTGTAGCGGAGGTGCAATTTTTAAAAGTTAAGAGCTCCCAAAAAAAAAAAGGGCTAAACATCCTTATCATTTAAACAATACTAATGTTATTCATAATTAATTAAAAAAATAACATTATAATTAACCTACAATTGTTACCTACAATTGGTCTTTTATAAAGAGAATTCTCAATCTTACTTAATTAAGGAATTCCCAAAACCCAATTGAATAAAGAGAACCCAATTGAGTAAGGAAATAAAACCCAATTAAGTAAGGAAATAAAACCCATTTTAAAAGCCAACAAAAAGCTTGGTCCGTTTACAGCATCAGTTTCCTTTTATTTTTTAGTTTAAAACCTTGGTCCAAAATGACGTCGTTTTGGCCAAGCATCTTTAAAAAAAAAACAGGCGCACAGCAACAGCGCAGCAAGCCCAATGTCTTGCGCATTTCGTCGAACACCTTCTGTGCATCACATGTCTGGAGCAGAGGTGCAACTCCAGCACCTCTAATGGTGATTTCCGGCGACCGGAGGAGCAGGTGCACCTCCTTGCGCCTGCACAGGTCCGCCACTGGCTGTCTTCAATTTGAGTAACACAAATGAGTGTGCCTCATTTCAGGGAACAAAAAACGCAGAGAATTAACCATGCTTATTATTACTAAACCCTATTTCATGTCTACTTTTAATTTGAGCCATGCATTACAAATTCAATATAGTTGTTATTGGCATTAGAAAAAAAAAACAATATTTTTCTCTTATACTTTTTTAATCCATGCTTTCAATTTTTTCGACGACTTTTTCCAATGCAAGTTATATGTCATAGCAAATAATAACTATTTCTGACAGCGGTTATTTGCAATCGGAAATGAAAATTTACTTTCGACAACAAAAATTATTCGTCGAAAATCGACAACTATTTTCGACAAGCAAAACATGTCGTCGGTAAAATGCAATTATATCTAACCGCACATAATTGCCCTCGGAAATAAGTGACTATTTCCGAGGGTAGAAACCGCCCCTCAGAAATAACCACGACAATTCCGACAGCCATGTGTTTTGTCGGTAATACATCTGGCGCCAAGGCTTCCCGCCTAAAAACAATGTATTTTCGACATCCATAGAGACTTTTTCCAAGGGTACATTAATAGTCAGAAATAAAATGTATCATATTGACATATTTCCGACGGCCAACGTTTTTTAGTCGAAAAAATGACCTTTTGCGACGATATTTAGGGGCCATTGAATAAAGTTTGTCGTAAAAGACCATTTTTTTTGTAGTGTCTAGCTGTCTTCAATTTGAGTAACACAAATGAGTGTGCCTCATTTCAGGGAACAAAAAACGTAGAGAATTAACCATGCTTATTATTACTAAACCCTATTTCATGTCTACTTTTCTGGAAGTTATTGGATGAAGAATTTGAGATGCTTGTAGAAATGAATTGAATATTTTCCATTATCGTTTTCTTTTTCTGCATTTTTTTTCTTCTTTCCTTTTTCTGCATTTGGGTTCTATCAACTCATGATGCCCTTCAGATTTTGTAGCTGAGATTTGATATTCCGTTGATGGTGGCTTGCACTTTGCAGGTGGACTATAATTTGGTCATGGAATGTGCATAATGCAGCCTTTTTGGAACAAAGTGAAGATCTTTCATGATATTTTTGTTCCCTCCAGTTCACAATGGAGCACCTAAATTAACGCCATCTTCTACAGATCACTTGTCTGTCGGTTGCCTCTATAATCTTGAATCTATTTCCCACCAACCTATTTTTGTTTTCAGTGGAAAGGAATCTAAACAATAACATTACAAGATTATCTCCACTCCAAAAGGTTCCAAACTCAAATTTAATACAACTATTTATCTATATACAACGTCTCAAACAGTTTTCTCCTTCCAGTTTACGGTCTCAAATTTTGAGGCCCCAACTTTATGCATTGTTTACCAATTAAAAATAACAAAATAAATTAATAAGTGGTTCCTCTCCCAATAGCACCGATACTTTTTGTGATAAAACCCTACATTTACTGGACTTTGTAGGTTATTAAGTTGGAGACAATATCAGTGTTGCTAGTAGTGTGCCGCTGGTCCGTCTCGCTGAAATTGAACATAAAGCTTCATCCTCTTGCGTTTGGGACCAAGCGTTGAAGATGATCTTATATCTTTAAGATTGAATGAGAATATTCAGCTATGAGGATTCATATATATATTTTTGAGCTGGACTGAACCCGATTCTCATGATGCCTTGCGTTACTACAAATCCTAATATGGCCTTGAACCAATCTACTTGTGACAGCATATTAGCCCTTTTATTGTTGTGGACATGAATTGCTTTCCCTTATTTAGAATTTCTTTGTCAACTCTTGCATGATTATAAATCATCTTATCTAAATGTCCTCATCTAAGGGAGTTGGGGATAGTGGGATTCTTCATTCCTCTGGCCTCAGCCCCTAAGATTCTAGCATTACTTTACTCCTGCAAAGGTGTATGAATCTGTTGTCTATTGAATCTCATGTTTCTGAGCACACTTTCTTGGAAGAAATCAGATTGGGGTCTTGATAGCCTTACATCTTGGATAGGATGAGGGATTAGTGTAGTGAAATTGTGTCATGATATCCTAAAATTTTTGGCATAAATTTACCAACTTGGATGTCTTTTAACTGCTAGGATAAAGTACAAGAGTTCACATGGAAACTAGGGTTCCGAATTAATGACATTTTGTTCCACTTTTAATTTCTAGTAAACTGCCTTAATGTTTCAGATATCCTCATTCCTTTGCGAGTTTCATATATCTTTCAAAGAATGCCATGTGCCATCTCAATAAAATAGTACGCGCCTTGCACTGCCTTTCAACATCTCGTTGTCAAGGCATGACCTTACCTTAGCTAAACAACTATAAGCTTGAGGAGATTCACCGATGCTTTGCCTCGACGCGCACCTTGCAATGTATTTTAATGTCGTTGTTTAAAATAAAAAATATAAAGGACTCACTAGTATAGTGGTTCAAGTCCCAACATCCATGTAATGTGAGTGAGGTTAGTATGTTATCGTTTTTCTCAATAGGAGAAGTCTTTAAGAAAAATAAAAAGTCTTCGTAAAATTAGGGCTACTCTTTGGTGTAGATTATTAATTTGGGCTAAGTACGACCAAGATATTGAGCATGAGCCATCGAGCCCAAAAAAAAAAACATTAGCCATTGCCCTTGATTTTAGGCCCAATAATATCCATGTTAGAATCGGACTTAGATTCGGGTTTGGATTTGGATTTGGACTTTGGATTGTAGGCCGACAGTGAAACATAGCGTGCACCAAACGCACAGAGGCGCATCTTAGCCTTTTCTTGGGCAATCGGTTGTCTAATTCTAAGTATTCTACACATTCCACAACACATCTTCCCGGAAAGATCAAAAGACAACCAAACACACAGTGACTTGATCATCTTCTTCTCTTCTCTCTCCTCAGACGGTATCGCAATTCTCACCTTCGATTTTCCACTTAATTACCGTTTTGTTTCGCGTTTAGTTTTCCAATTCATATTCTATTTCAATACTAGATCCATCAAATTTTGCATGCCCAGCAAAAACGCATCAAATTTTGGAGCTTTCTCTTTTGACCACATGTTTTTCTTTTGAAGAAAGGTCAAAACTGTGTTGCTTTTGGGTTCAGTTTTGAGTAAAGGGTATTTGAAGTTCTCCCCTTTTTTGGGTTGCTGCACTAGTAAGACATTGATCAATTATCTGTATTTAGAAATGTATTACAATATGTTGATTATATCGTTCTTACTGATATGAATGTAATTGTTTATTTGATTACTCTAGCCTGAAGTTTTCGCTCCGAGTACAACGAGAAAAACTAAGGAAAATTTGATAGAAGTTGAAAAAGTTGGAACCTTTCAATATTTGTTACTATGATGCGGGCATTAGTTTCTGGTTAGGGTAGATAAATTTATGTACGGATTAATTGTTGGGTTTTGTGTAAGTATTTGAGCTTGTGCTTTTCTTTTCTTTTTGATAGGGAGCTTTTGGAGGTTGATAGCCAGTGTGCAAATCCATACGCAGTGAATATGGTATGAATTCAACTCAGTATATATAAGTATTTATCCAAAAATAAGAAAATAAGGTTTTACTTTTCACTGTTTAGTCACTTGATACCAATGGTAGGTGATGATTTTCTGGGTTGAAAAGTATATTACTGTTTATATTTGTTCCTTCGTTAAAACAATGTTTTATGTGTTTATGTGAAGTCCTTGGCCTTGGGTCAGTGTTTCAGATAGTAATTGCTTGAGTGGTTTTGAGGTTAACTCATAGCTTAGTATCTACTTTGCATTTTCATGTTTTCGGAGAAGTTACTGGTTATGGACTCTTTTTCGTTTAGATTGATGATGGGCATGTGTTATTGCAGACCAAACTATATATTTTTGGCACAATTTTTTTTTAAATTTCAGTTTATGAAATAAAGATGTTAACAGATACCATTACTGTATATTGGTTGGCGTTTGTTACTTGAAAAGATTTTTCTCATTCATTTTTCTTCATTTGATAAAAATTATTCTGTAATGTTGCAGTATTTTGATGGTTATGGGTATCACGGGACTTCATTCGAGCAGACATATCGATGTTATCCTGCATCTTTTATTGAGAAGGTTGGAATGCTGTCTTATTTTTTGTTTTTCTTTAAAAATTGTAACTAAACTGTCGTACAGCTCTTTTATCAGTTCTATATAACTCTGTGCAAGGCTTTCTGCGCCAATTATATTACTGTTGCATGATGAATGTACACTTAATTATTAGGTTTCTGTTGTCTACTGGATCACCTACCCCCTAGCCATTCAGACATTTTTTCAGTTTTGGAGATATTTTTCTTTTAAGAGAAAAGAATAAATGATTAATATCCCCCTGGGGAGTGTTTTAAGGCAGCCAAATCCTGTACACTTTCCCTGTTGTTCCTATATCTGATATCAATTTATATTATCTGTTTTGCAGCCACAAATTGAAAGTGGTGATAAAAGTAAGTCTCCAATGTCTTGTCAGTTTCATTAGTTAGCTTTTCCTTTTGTTGTGTATTCCTGATTTGTTTATTTTCTGTTTTTTTCAGTTATAATGCCTCCCTCAGCCCTTGACCGCCTTGGTTAGTTGTTTTACTTTAGTAATTTGTTTTGGTGATTTTTGCTTCAAATTAATTTATTTTGTAATATGTCGCCTCTGATCTAGAGTGCTTATATTGAACATGATGCAGCATCTTTACACATTGATTATCCAATGTTGTTTGAGCTTCAAAATGATTCTGCTGAGCGGGTCTCTCATTGTGGGGTGCTGGAGTTCATTGCAGAAGAAGGCATGATCTATATGCCTTATTGGGTAAGAATTCAGTGTGTTTGAATTTATGCCTGGCTTAACTTGAACAAGTTATTGTGCGGTTGTTTTTTGTAGCCAAAATGTCGTCTGATCTTTAATTTGAGTTGTTTCTATTTTGAATTGGCTATAATTAGATGATGGAGAATATGCTTTTGCAAGAAGGTGATATTGTGCGAGTGAAAAATGTGACTCTTCCAAAGGGAACATATGTTAAATTGCAACCCCATACAAAGGACTTTCTAGATATCTCAAATCCAAAAGCGATGTAAGTTAATGTTTATTATGCTATTGCTTATTCATTTATGTATGTATATTGGAAAAGGGGATTCTTGAAGGTGAACTTCACTTTGTTTTCTTATATTAAACTTGGTTGTGTTATTTTCAACATGTCTCTGCAGTGATACACTTGTGTCAATTCAGTTATTTCTGGAGACCCTAGGCATGCATGGAACTTTGGAATGTTTTGGTTTTTCTATTTCATCCTTATATTAGATTATGGGTTCTTTGATTTGTGTGAGGTAGGACGAAAAGTTTGCTTCTTGAGGAGGATTATTGTAGGAGGAAATATAATCAGTGTTATAGCCGAGGAATGAATTGATATGAGCTGTTACTTAGAGGACAACAAACAAGTTAATTATGCATATTTGACTTGTTGCCAAGCTATTGTTGAGATATTGCCTTTCTTTGCAAGTATCTTGTGTGAGTGGTGTGTCTATTTTATGCTGAGTACCTGTTCCATGTTCATTCCAGGAAACTAACTTTTTTTTTTATTTTTTTAAGAACAAATAATTTCTACAGGTTGTTTGCTAAGTTTTCTGTAAACTATCTGATGTAAAAGAAGTAGTTGATTATGTTGTTTTTCATGCAGCTTGGAGACAACACTGAGGAATTTTTCTTGCTTAACCACGGGGGATAGTATTATGGTAGCATATAACAACAAGAAGTATTATATAGATATTATAGAAGCAAAGCCTTCTCACGCAATAAGTATTATTGAGACAGACTGTGAGGTGGACTTTGCACCTCCTCTTGACTATAAGGAACCGGAAAAGCCTGTTGCATCTGGTCCTCTAAACAAGGCAGCTGCTCAAGGTACGTATATATTTCCTCATTGCCGCAAGTATCTCTGGCATATGCTGTTTTTTATAGTGTGGCCTTTTCTTTCCCAAAAAATTACTTCCTGTCCATGCTCTTTCCTGAGATTGAGTCAGCTTATATGTGAGCGTCATGCTAAAAACATTGTTCTAATGAAGTTAGACATAGGCATTGTACTTTGATGCACTTACTTCTAGAGGCTACACAGGTATTGATTGAAATATCTTATTAGGGAGTTTATTGAGGAAGAATCTTACTTGGTAACTGCGTGAGTTTTACCAACTTCACTTGCCACTGTGGCCCTGCCTATCTCTGCGAATTATTTAAGAATTATCTACATTGTTTGCTACAACTGGTGACAAAAATTGGTGATCAGAGCTTTTTCAGTGGAGTCTTTGACAGAATCCCCATAAAAACTAGTTTTCTTACCTTCATCTACCTGGTAGAATATATTCACCAAAAAGAAACTCGGTGCAATATAAATTCCAGTAAATTGTGAGATTCTGTGAAATGTTTGCAAAATTTTCTGCTTGAAGGTCTGAAATTGAAAATATGAAATGGTGGCATACAATGGGAACTCTTAAAAAGTTTTCTTCAAGTAACAGAAATTACATAGCTTGCATTGCGCTGCCTTTAATTTTGATCACTCCATGTATTTCCACCTAATCTGACTATTCCATTGTCCAAGTTAATTTAGGAATTATATGAGTTACTGATTGTCTTGCAGTTGAAGAGGATCCTGCTGAGATGGAGCCGAAATTCAACCCTTTTACTGGAGCTGGGAGACGCTTGGATGGGAGGCCTTTGAAGTATGAGCCGGCACCAGCTTCTTCCTCAGGTTCAAAAGACAAGAAACCTATGGTCACCAACGGTAGTGCACAGCCTTCTACGGGATCTAGTTCACAAGCTACCAGTCGTCAAGCTCAGGGAAAGCTTGTGTTTGGAGGAAATGCCAACCGTGCTCCGAAGGAAAAACAAAAGGTACTCTTGCTTTTCTTGCTTCGACTTCCATCAACTTTCTTTGGAATTATATTACAAACCCTAACCCAGTCCGAAGCTGACTATAAATCATTTGCACTTTTCTTATTTTATTTTATAATTTACTCTGCAGGAAGCTGCAAAGGAGACTAAAAAAGAGGAGCAGGCCGAAAAAAAAGAAGACCCGAAGTTCCAGCCTTTTACAGGGAAAAAGTACTCATTGAGGGGCTGATTGGATTGTGAAAACCATGTGTTACTTTTTAACTTATGTTCCTCATTTTCTGACCTTATCTGTGTCAGATTGGGTGAATATAACAAAATTATGTACTGATCTCGGATGTTGTATTGTTGGATAAAAACAGTAGATTTGTCAAAACTGAGGATAGAGATACAACTTCAGTTTGTGTAGCATCTTGATTTTTTATTCTCTCCATGGGATCCAACCTGCTTCTTAACATCATGATTAGAATTTACAACAATGAACTTATAAATGTGTCAAATTGCACAGTTACAACTCACTTGGGCTGTTTTAATATTTTGATGTGGGATTCTGGACACAACACGTGTCCTCGGTACGAAAAAGGGCCTCCCGGGCATTGTTGCCTAAGTCGATAAACTGGAGACGTACCCTTGTATTGTATCCCTTAGCCCGACACTAGCATTCATATTTCTCCAAGTCTGCATTTTAATAATTTTTGCAATATAACACTTGCACATTTTTATTCTTTAGGTTTCTAAAATAAATTCAAATCAATAATGCTCATAAATAATTTAGGATATAGTACAGTAAACCCCCCAACCTATTGGGCCATTTTCAAGTACACCCCAATTTATCGACAAATTACAATTACATACACAACGTCACGAAATATTACAAGAGAGCCCCCTCCGTTAGCCAAACTGTTAGTGAGTCTGTTAAATGCTGATGTGTCAAAAGTGGGACCCTTTTTTTAATGATGTGGACTTCCACTTGGACCAAAAATTAATAAAAAATTATTTTACTGTTTAAATTATTTATTATTGTTAAATTAATTCAAATTTTAAAAAGAAAAATTTTAAAAATTAAAAAAAAATCTGGCAAAAATTTCTCTTCCTTTCTCTCTCTCTCTCTCTCTCTCTCTCAGAACCCCAGAACCAGAACTCTCTTTCTCTCTCTTCCTCCATAGCCTCTACCACCAAACCCTCCTCCAGCCAACCCTCTCTCCCTCCCCATCGTTACCCCAAATCTCCCTCCCCCACCCCGCTCCTCCAGTCCAAACCAACCCCTGTACCACATAGATCCGACACAGATCCGGAGAGTCCAAAACTCCAGATCCGTCTAAGAAGAGAATGCAACCACGAAATCACTTTTGTTTTTGTTTTTTTTTTTTGTCTGAACCACGAAATCACAAGATCTTTTCCATTCTTGATTTCTCTTTGATTTTTTGGATTTTTCTCTACATCTTAGCATCTTTTTCCATTCTGAAGCTTTGGTTTATCTCAGATTTTTTTGTTTTTTTCATGAATGTCATCTCAACCACCATAATCATTCACTTGCTTAATTGCCTTGGGTTGGGTTGGGGATGCCAAAAGCCATTTTCAACTTTTCAGATCTTTGTCTTCTCCAAATGGACTGTTTGATATTACGGGAAAGCAATTTTGGGGAGGTGGGTGGACTTGGTGGAATCCAAGAAAGAGATGGCTTTGATTTCAGCTGGAGACAATAAATTAAGAGCCATCCCAACTCAGCTTTTTGATTCAAATCAACAAAAAGCAATAAACTTTGAGAGAGAAGAAGATAAATTTCAAACAAATGAACAAAACCACGAGAACCCTTTGCAGCTTTTTTTCTGGGATTTTTGTTTTTGGTTTTTGGGTATTCATGGTGAAGGGAGGGAGGAGAAGGTGGCGGACATGGGTCTACAAATTTTCCCCTCCAATTCGTCTTCATCATCTGAATTGGCACTGGATTTTTTAGGCGGTGGCTGGGTTGGTGGGTTTTGGGAGATGGCTGGGTGGTTCTTTGGGCGGCAACGGGAGAGTGGTGGCTGAGAGGTGGGGTTGAGTCGGGAAGGAGAGAGGGTTGCCAGATTTTTATTTTTAATTTTTTTAATTTTTTAATTTTAAAATTTGAATTAATTTAACAACAATAAATAATTTAAACAGGAAAATATTTTTTTATTAATTTTTGGTTCACGTGGAAGTCCACATCATAAAAAAATGGGTCCCACTTTTGACACGTTAGCATTTAACAGACTAACTAACAATCTAACTGACGGAGGGGGCTCGCTTGTAATATTTCGTGACGTTGTGTATGTAATTGTAATTTGTCGATAAATTGGGGTGTACTTGAAAATGGCCCAATAAGTTGGGGGGTTTACTGTACTTTATCCAATAATTTATAATTTCATATTGTATAGTGAGGTGTCGGTAAACTGAGATTTATCATAATTTATAATTATATTGTATACTATTGGAAGTTCATCATCAAACCTAGATTGTCAAGATACTACTAACTAGTAAAGCAACTCACTTTTCAGAACTCTAGAACGTACTATTCGAGCTTTGTCATTTTCAATCCTAATGTTGTTGCACTGAAATCTCCATGAATTTGAACATATACTATAAAAGAAACTGGTATTTAAAAGGAGTTTTGATTTAAGAAAACTCGGTTTATTTGGTCTTGTGACGTCAAAGTTCACTTTTTTGAAGAATGTCACGAGTTCAAATCTTATGGACGACAGTTATAATTATAAATAAAAAGTTTACAAAAATCATGTATTTTTGTAAATAAAAATATTATAAAATTTATAATTATAGAAATCTTATTAAATATTAATTAGGGTCACCATTTTTGTTAATTTTCTCTCAAAATTGATGGGAGGCGGGTAAAATGGGGACGCTGTCGTTTTGAGCTGGGTATCGTAACGACGTCGTGCAGTAGAGCCCGAAAATGATTGAAGCACAACCCAAACACACGCCCCACGCCCTCTCTCTCTCTCTCTCTCTCTCTCTCTATGCGACTGTTTGTTTAGTCAGAAAAAAAAAAACCAAGAAACGGAAACTCTTCGAACTTCCAACTTCAAAGCACGCGAATCGATCGGAGCCGATGCGGATTCTTCAATTTATGTGAGTGATTTTCGTTCACTTTTCATGCTTTTGAGCTTTCAAGCCTCAATCTCGGAGATCCTCATTCAGAATTTCCTGCTCGAAAACCTAATTTCACTGAAACTCTGGCGCTTCATATTCGAAGTCATTGATTTGTCATTCATTTACAGTTTGATACCAAAAATAAAAATTCTCCAGAAAAAAAATGGTAGATTTTTCGCAGAATTAGCCTCCTATTTGACTGAGATTGAGCTGTGCATTCTGTAATTGCTTATGTTTAGCTCTTGCTTGTTTGGATCACTTTTTCTTCTGTCCTTTTAGCTCTTGGATATTAGCACGTTGAGTTAGTATGCGAGGGAGTGTGTGTTTGTTTGTTTGTTGGTTTGCTAAGCTACATGCGATATGGTGTATGCAACAGACAGATTAGTACTTGAATTTAAGATTTGTATTTATTTAATCAATTTGAAAAAGGAAAAAAAATCTCTAGTAGCTGTTGTGGAAATGGAAAACATGAATCCTACTGTGGATTTAGGTTTTAAAACCTTTTCTTCTTTTTTTTTCTCTTCGAAATCGTGAATGTTTTGAGCTCATGAATGATTGTTTATGGAAGTTGAGAACTGCAACATACTGCTTAGAATTGTAACTGGTTTTCTTTTGAGTGAATATAAACCATACTGATGAGTGACTTGACTTCTTGTTCCCTTTTGAGACCATAAGTTACTGGCTAGTTTTGGATTCGCTTAGCTCAGTTTGGTGTGTCTAAGTAGTATTTAAAATGTCTGTTTTTCTTTGGTTAGATTATGGGGAAGTAAATTCAAGCTAATTAGTAAAATTAGTTGTTGGTTTTAGAGTGATGATTTTGAGTCTTTCAAGAAGTGGACGCTGCTGTGTAGGAGAGTAAGTGCAAGATGGGAGGATGATTAAAACAGAGATAAGGATATCAGTGTATTTCTTTTTCTTTGAAAGTTTGAAATAGTGGAATTATTTTTTCAGTTTTTTTTTTCTTCGAAAGTATCTTAGTTTTCCTTCACCAAGCATTTAGTGCTACTATAGTTTCACCAAAAAAATATAAAAATTTCTTTTATTGGTGTCACCCCCACTGGATGGGGTTCTTTTTGGTGTTTGGTGCCCTTTACGTGTAATGATGTAGTACTTTGAAGTCATGATTAAATCACTTCTTTATCACTCTGACTGGAATTTTTGTGTACTAGTATTTTGATTTAAGCATGCTTGCATGCTGTTCTTTCAAAACAAAAAGTATTTACATGTTCTTGCATATGTGTATGCCTCCTTCAACTAATTCTTTTACTTCCTTTTTCTCTTTGAGCATTTCAGATAGCAGATCAGATATATGGTAACCGCAACAGATTTTGCCATGTTTGGATGACTTATTGTGTAGCTGTATTAAGCATGGGGATGTATTCGTGGTATGCAGTCAGCAGATAGCAGGAGAGGAAGACAGAGTAAGTTTTGAAGTATTCCAATTTTCTTCTTGTGTTCTG
Organism: Prunus kanzakura; assembly: GCA_020521455.1. Classification (NCBI taxonomy): domain Eukaryota; kingdom Viridiplantae; phylum Streptophyta; class Magnoliopsida; order Rosales; family Rosaceae; genus Prunus; species Prunus kanzakura. The sequence continues at coordinate 1,002,321 of BPUM01000821.1, forward strand.
AAGTTACAATAGTATATTTTTTTGTTTGCTTAACATGGATTTTACTTTATTTTTGGGTCAAAGTGATTGCTTAACATGTATATATTACACTTGCTAAGGTATGAATGCAGCAACTACTAGAACTCATTCTCAATGAGGATTGTTGTCATCGTTATCATCCATGCTGCTTGGCTTAACACATTTTTGCTAACTGTATTTGTATTCAATAAAGTTCCTTTAAGTTTCACTAACAGCAGTTTAAGTCCAACTGGTTCATTTTCCGCCTAAACTATGCATTAGTTTCAGGTTTCAAGACTTTGGATTGGATGATTAAAATCTAAGAATCCTCAGTAACAATGGGCAGGTGCTCTTTTGGCTAGCTCAAGTGATATGGGATGGGACCATTACCAAAGAAAAATTAGAGAGAAAGACATACATAAGGGACTCAGGTGGTGATGCTATTAGCAGTTGTAATTTGCAGTAAGCATCTAATGGGAGTTGGATCCTTTTTATTTTGTTGTCTTCTTAATGAAGTAAGCTACAAAAGAAATGCCAATATCATTGAGCCAACTCTTCACACTATTTGAGATATTTCATTTTTTCGGGTGGAATTTGAGATATTTCTTGCTACATGATTTGATAGGTATATGATAATATTTCAGTAAATATGGTTCTTCCTTTATAACTGAATTTTGTTTCTAACGTAATGTTTAGTGAATTGGCAAGATGATTATATGTAGATTCCTTTCTATGTGCTTCTTGACAAGACTAATGTGTTTTGGGTTTGTAAATGTGATTACGTTTCTTTGCTTCTCTGTGATACGTTCACAATTCAGAGTTGTATAGCAGCTTAGCATTGATTCCTGATGTTAACAAATGTATAGTGGCTTAAAATTGATTTCAGAACTTGCTGCTAATAATTCAAAAATGGATGATGGTCGGCAACATGAAAATGGGAGACACAAGATGGACTATTACAGAGGGGCGGCCTCTCCGGTAAGAAGAAAGCATGTACTACCATGTGGTGTTTATTCTTTGTTATATTATGCAATTATGGATCCATTTGAATGGGGTAGATTTGACATGTGCAGTGGAATATGGCAACCCAGCAGCAAGCGAAGGAACCAAATGCCTTAGTCATGAACAAGAAGATCATGTCCATTATTGCTGAGAGGGATGCTGCTATTCGAGAACGGAATGCAGCACTTACTGAAAAGAATGAAGCCTTAGCTGCAAGAGATGAGGCTCTCCGTCAACGAGATGAGGCACTTGCTCAGCGTGATACTGCCATGATGGAACGAGACAATGCCTTTGCAGCCCTTCATATGCGGGACAATGCTGTGAACTTCCCATTGGGTGGTGGAGTTCAACGTGGAGCCAAGCGCCTGCACCACCCTTCAAACCATTCAGTTACACTGGCTGAGGCTCATTACAGCACAAAAGATATGCATATAACCGATGCCTTCCCTATTTCAGTTATATCTGCTGAAGCTGTCAAGTCACGTCAGACAAAGCGAGCAAAGGAGAACAAGGCATCCAGGGCATCAAAGCCATCACGAAAGAAAGTAGGCGAAGATTTGAATAGGCAGGCTTCATCTGATGGGATAAAGTATAAATCAGAGTGGGATACTCATGATTTGGGATTGAATCTTGTCTCTTTTGATGAGTCTACAATGCCAGTGCCAGTTTGCTCATGCACTGGAGTACCACGCCAGTGCTACAAATGGGGGAATGGTGGGTGGCAGTCATCTTGTTGCACCACCCATATGTCCATGTATCCACTACCGCAGATGCCAAATAAGCGCCATGCCCGGATGGGTGGGCGCAAGATGAGTGGAAGTGTTTTTACAAGATTGCTCAGTCGGCTAGCAGCAGATGGTCATGATCTGTCAATACCATTGGATCTGAAGGAATACTGGGCCAGACATGGGACAAATCGCTACATAACGATCAAGTAGCTCACGAACAATAATTTGGAAGGAAGTATGTTTCCTGTTTAGGTCCCTTCTCTCTCTCTCTCTCTCTCTCTCTCTCTCTTTTTCTTCCCACTCCCTCTCCTGTCTCTAAATTTAACTGATATCTTCATTGGCATGTGGTTGTATTGAATGATATCAAAGGGAGATCTTTTTATAAAAGAGTATTTCCTTGCCCATTTGGTTAACATAGACATTTGTAGAGTACTAGACATGTAGCACTGTACCTGGCTTCCTTCTGTCCAACCTATTTCTATAGGATATAACACACGGCAAAAATTTAGGGCCCATGGCTTCCAATAAAATAACCCTTGGGTTTTTGAGGTGATGTGAAAAGAGGCACAATATGTGTATTCTGTTAGCACTCTGAAATAAGCCTCTAGACGAGAGAAACTTGCATGCACCAGTGCTTTTCCTCATAATTTTCTCCTGTATACTTTCTCCGTATCTCTAGCAAAAAGAAAAATGGAAATAAAAAATGAAATGTATACTTTCTCCGTATCTCTAGCAAAAAAAAAAGAATAAAAAGAAAAAAGAAATGATTACCAAACGGCCATTACAAATCTTAATGGTGTTAGTATATATGAGTTGCTAAGATTGTGTGAACTATGGACCAAAAATCAGTTAAAACCACATCATCTTCGTTGTTCTACAGATCTAAATCTTTCTCAAGAACTACGCAAAGCAGCGCAGCCACCTTTTGACATTGACATGGCCACCAAAGCGATCTTAACCCTTCGAAGTCAGAGCAGTTAAAGATTCATGTTCAGCCTGCACAATTTCAGGCATTAGAGAATCAGCAGGCCATGGTGCAAATTCAACATGCAGTATCCACTTGAACTGATTCTCTCTCTCCTTTTCTCTCTCTCTCTCTCTCTCACACACACACACACTGTTTACCCTTTTTGAATTTGAGCATGTTGAAGGCTAAGTAAAATCCCCCATTAATCTTTTAACCATTAATGGTTTATTAACTTTCTTTTATGTGAGCGTGCTACTGTTAGCAATTTAATACCCTAATAGACTTGAATGATTTTATGGGCTTGTGCCCTGACTTGGTTGGCCCGCGTTTCCCTTAGGACACTTCACGGTGGTCGCCCTGCGTCTCATTTATGATGTTTCATGGTGGTTACCCTGCGTCTCCTTTATGACCCTTCATGGTGGTCTCCCTACATCTCCTTTAAGACGCTTTTTATGGACGACGACCTAGTCGCCATGTGTCTCCCTTAGGACGCTTCTTATGGATGATAGCCTGGTTGGCATGCTTCTCCATTAGGACGCTTATAGATAACTGCACACTTCTTGTGAACGAAAAACTGAACTTGTATTGATGCTTGTGCGATTACATCGCTTTATTTGAAATGGAAATAACTAAATAAATAACCTGAAATCATTTGTAACTACTTTTCTTCTTTAGAAGTGGGCATGGCTCAGTCACTTGCTAGGAACTGAGCCAATTAGCAGAAGTTTCATGGGTAATATCTTTGGAGGTGACATGCATTCCATTATCTTGGAATCTCCTTCCCTTCTAGAGTGTCAAGAGTGTAATTTCCTCTGCCCCCAGACCAACTAATCACATATGGGCCTTCCTAATTGGGTTTCATCTTCTTCGACCCTTGTCTTTGCGTAGTAATGAAAGCTTTTCTAAGTACAAGGTCGTCAGGTTAAATTGTCTGACCTTGGCCTTCTTGTTGTAGTAAAACTTCAACTACTGCTGGTAAGAGGCAACTCGGACAATGGCTCTCTTGCGTTCTCCCTCAAATAGGTCGAGGTTGACCTTCATTTGTTCAGAATTCTGACCAATACCTCCCACCTCAATGCAAATGGAGGGGATGTAGATGTGCGAAGGAATGATTGCCTCAGTTCCGTAGGCTAAGGAAAATGGGGTTTCGCCGGTTGATCTCCTTTTGGTGGTTCGATAAGCCTATAGTACTCCAGGGAGCTCATCTATCCACTTTGCGCCTTCTAGTCTCTTCTTTAGGCAATCTAATACAATCTTATTGGATGCCTCGGCTTGGCCATTGCCTTGCGGATATCTCGGAGTAGACATGTGTTGCTTGATACCATACCTTTTCTACACACTTGAAATCAAGATATCTCGATGGCGACTAGTTAACCAAAAAAGAAGCGTGGTTAACCGCCTTCGCCCAGAACGATTCGGCAACCCTGCATCAATCCTTATGCACCTCTCACACTCAATGAGAGTTCTATTTATCCTTTATGCGGCTCCATTTTGTTGGGGCGTCTTTCTCAAGGTAAAGTGACTCTTGACCCTTGCTCTTGCAAAACTCAAGGAACTTGCTATCCTTATATTAATCACCATTATCAGTCCTTAAGAAGACCTTGGATATCTCATTAATGAAGTAAACCCAAACCTTTCTTGAAAAATCATCCATGAATGTCATGAAAAACAACCGAGCAGCCCCTCCTCAAACCCCACGACCACCCTCCCCACTGATTCCTTGGAAAAGCTCGTTTCCTTGTCTCTCCTTCGAACAACGCCGTTTCACGCCCCCTTAGACTTCACTGACTCTCTATACTCCTCAATCCTTGACAGGATTTTGCAGATGTTGTGGATCTTCAAGATTCGTTGAATTTCAAGGGTAGGGTTTTTAATTTTCTTAATAAGTTATTAATATTATTTTTAAATGTTATAAAGCATTTCAGCATTTTTATATTTAAGTTGAATTTCAGAATTTTTAATAGTAAAATCACCAAAATACCCATCTCACGTCATCAAATTAACACTTATTTTCATCAAATTAACGGAATGGGGTAACAAGTTTTAAACCTTTATGTATTTATATTGGTATTTTTTAGGTTTATATAGTCGAAAATATAGATATCAAAGATATAAACAAAAAATGCAATAAAAAACTACTCTATAACAAAACAATGTAGATATCAATGATGTAAACAAAAACAAAAATTGCAACAAAAAAATAAAAAACCAAAACTTCAATAAAAAAAAAAAAATCTATAATTGTTTATACCTAAAATTCTTGGCCTAGGGGCCCACAAGATTTGATGACGTGTCACCATTCTTCAAGCTAAATTTCTGGCCCAAAATCAAAGGTCCAAACCGAGTCGGTCAAGTCTCTCCAGCCCAAGGTCCCACCGGGGGAAACTTGGAACAGGATATCTGGAAAAGTGGAACTTTTTTTCCCGTGTCGAAAAGCATTAATTAAAGTGTGATCACGATGCCGTGGGACCCACTGCAAATCATAATTATGAAGATGGGCTGATTCGGCCCTACCTGAGCTGGCGAATCATCCTCTAATCATAGTAAGACGTAGACCTTATTTTCGGTGTTGAACTTGATCATTGGAGACCGAGGATAAGGGTTGAGGATCATAAGAACAGGTCCACTGTTTGGAGAAGCGCGCCAATTGAAAGCCACTAAGGCCAGAAAAAATAAACAACTCGAAGCCAGCTGACTAAGGGCCCCATGACCGAAAAGTAAAGAGTAGATGCAGCCCTCCAAATCCTTGCCTTTGCCAACCCTTTCTCCAACTCATCCTATAAATACGAACCCTCATGCAACATTCAAAAGGTTCAGCACCAACCAAAGCCTCCCATGGAGCAAATTTATCTTTTCCTGTAATTTATCTTCATATCATGTATTTTCAATATTTTAAAATGTTTTCCTAGGAGTAGTTGTAAACTTGATTTTTCATCCATCAATATATCAACCAACCCTTGATTTTCAAGGCACTGGAGCACCATCCAAATCCACCGACCATCGTTTCCAACACCATCATCAACGGCCTTGTAGCTCAGGCCATGAATCTGACGGCCGAGAACTGTTCCCCTTTCGGCCACAATCTCTTTGAGCGTAGTTAGATCAAATAGGCGCAATCTACACATTCATCCATTTATCCGTATCATCATCAATCGCACGGTAATCCGTGCTGGCACGCCTGCGCACACCCTATCCAACACAAAGTATGACAACTTGTGTTGGCACATATCCCCTCGGCCCAAAACGCCTGGTTGTAAGATTTGCGCAGCCAACAATAACAAAATAATATAGATATCGATGATGTAAACAAAAATTGCAAACAAAAAAGAGAAACTACAAAAATACAATATAGATATCAATGATGTAAACAAGAATAAAAACAAAAATTTCAACAACAAAAAAAACAAAAACTACAATTAAAAAAACTACTATATAACAAAACAATATAGATATCAATGATGTAAACAAAAACTACAACAAAAACAAAAATAAATTCTATAGAAATAGAAACTGTATTGCATTTTGTATTTTAAAGTTACTCTTATGTTGGTATTTTTGGGCTTATAATATAAACTGCAACACAATCTGTACTTTTATGTTACTCTTATCACTACTACAAAATTGCTCCAAAAAATACTTGTCAAAAAGCACGGAAGAAGGGTGTATGCCTTTTCAATCTCATTTAGCACAAAAAATACTTAAAGATATCTTTTACACAAAAGACACAATAAATGTATGTCTAAGAGCGAATTTATTTGTGCCTATTGAAATTTGGGCATGACCTTTGTGTCCAATGCTAATTCAGCTTCCATCTTATCACCTCATTGTGCTTTTCATAGGACACGAAAAACTTTTTTGTGCCTTCAGGTTTTATATACTTTTAAAAATAATAATTTATTCTATTTATCAACTCCTCGTTTTAGGAGAAAAAATTTTATCTTCTCCTCCTTTTGCCTTTCCCCATACTCCTTCTCCACCCTTTGCTTTCCCAAAGACCATAACTCTTATCTCTAGAAACCCAAAATGAGCCTCCTTTATTATCCTCCTTCGATCTAACAGATGTCTCCTTTCTCCCCCATCTTCCTCAACCACAGCATCCCCAATGTGAAAAGCACTTGAAGCAGCTGAATAATATGACCAAGAATAAGAAAATTCAAAGAGATTAATTAGGTGGAGACAACGATTCCAATAATCCCATGAACAATTGTAAATTGAAAGAGGTGATATAATATATATATATATATATCTCTCTCTCTCTCTCTCTCTCCCTCTCTCTCTGTTGGTGTTGCTCAAAATTTTTATGGATGGTCGACTACATTCTTTGTGAAATGAACGAAAATGAAAAGTTTGTGTTTTGTAGGATAAGCCTAACAAGTTTGTAGTTGTTCACTGTTCCAATTGTAAGACAAAGCGATTTTGCTTTGACTGTATTGAAAGATGTTCGGTTCATTTTTACACATGATTTTTCATGTTATTCACCTCTTATTTTGAGTTAGTTCTTGACATTTTATAGCTTTTTACTTCTTTTTTGTGTTTTAATAGGTTTTACCTTGGTTTGTATGAAAATGAGCTAAAAGTGCATTATTTGATTTAAATTCTGTTTTTGTTCATTTTCGTAGGTCAACTTCGTGGCCTTGGATCAGCATGTTCCGGTCCTTGGATGAGGTGATGATCTTCATAAGACTTGTTCCAATGGATGTTAACTACAACATATCCAAATTTGAGCTCCATTGGGCAAGTGTAGCCTATCCAACTGATCGGACAATTGATGCTGGCTCTGGATGTTTGTCTTGGCCAGTTTTCACCTCCACTTAGTGTGATCTTACTTCTACTTGTTACCATGCCATTTGGTAACAATAATTTACTTTAGTTAAGTGGAATTTTCTGAGAGTATATTTGTGAGAACAAAACTTCATCATGAGAGGAGACAAGAAAACAAAGGCAAAAGTGTGCCATGATGAAAGGAGGAGAGAGAGGAGCATAGAGAGGAATCAATTGACTTTGGGCAGATTGGAAGGGCAGCAGCTAAGCAACGTATCATTCATTCAGTTTTTATTCGAATTTGCAGAGACTTTCTGAAAAGCTTGGGGCTAGAGAGCTAGAGGAGGAAGACAAAGTCATCCAAGCAAGAAGTGGAAGAGATTTCCACCATTGAAGACCTTGAGCTTCCACCTTCACAAAAGCTGTAACTTCTTTCTAGTTTTAATTTGAATTTGTGTTTGAAGTAAGTATGTGTAACTAAACTCCATAGCTAGGGCTTAGGTTGAAGCCCTAAACATGATTACCTTATTGTTTTGATGCTTGAGTGTATGAATTTCTAGATATTGTTGATGAATTCCAATTCACCAAATTAATCTATCCTTGATGTATGTTTTTCTTTGATTGATCACCTTTGAAAGCATGCTTCTTGAGGTTGTTGGGATTATGTGTATCTTCATGTTTTCCTAAGCAATAGATGGATGGAGTAAGAACCATCCATGTGAATTGGTTTCTTGAATACCTAATGTAAACACCATGCTATTAAGATTCTTGTGATGTTCATATTCTCTTTGAACTTAATGGGTTTTCCTTGTAATTGAATCGAAGTACGAACCATACCTAGGTTCGGTTATGAGGAGGGCACAAGTATTGTAGCACGAACCATGCACTTTACGTATATTAGAGAGAATCAATGCATCTTGAGCCACGACCCATGGTCTTGATTGCGAACATCTTCATCAACACGTTTAGAGTTCATCACTTGAGTATTCATGACGTTGGTAGAATTGTTTAGGGTGGATTCCGAAACCCTAGTGTTTGTTACATTTTAATTCCACTCTTTGATATTTCATCTCTGCTATTCTCATTTAAATTCAAGGTCCATTTACTTTCATGCAATAGAAATAGGTCACTTGAACCAAATCAAAACCCCCCCCCCCCCCCCCCCCCAATGTGTGTGTGAGTTGTGTGTTAGACACGTTATGTGTCTTTGTTACTGAATTTTGTTTGTTTCCGTAATTGTTTTGGACTTTTGGTCCGCGTTGTGTTCTTGCATTTTCTGTGCTGATTCCAACCGTATAAAGAACGTGAATTTTGGATAAACGGTTGGAAAGTTATAGGTCAAAAACTGGACAGAGGTCGAAACTGAAAAACAGAGAAAACGACTCTGCCCAAAAACGAGATTTTTCACTGTTCACGGGTGATAAAGTGGTGATAAAATGGTGATAGAAAATGCTGTTTGTGTTTTTCTTTAGTTTTCTTGTTTTGTTTCTTTTCTTTTACCTTCCTTTATTCATTTTTAGTTTCCAATCTGTATTGTGTTTGTGTGTTGTGTAAAATTAGTATTCTTTACGTACTCAAGTTAGAACTTATAGGGAGCCGACAAGTTCTTCGTGGGATCGACCCCGTACTTACATAATCTATACTTCGATAGATTCGTGCACTTGCGGGTATTTTTAATTGGTTGTTTGCACATTAATTTGTGTCCTTTTAGGAATGCAACAGCATCCCCAATGTGAAAAGCACTTGAAGCAGCTGAATAATATGACCAAGAATAAGAAAATTCAAAGAGATTAATTAGGTGGAGACAACGATTCCAATAATCCCATGAACAATTGTAAATTGAAAGAGGTGATATAATATATATATATATATCTCTCTCTCTCTCTCTCTCCCTCTCTCTCTGTTGGTGTTGCTCAAAATTTTTATGGATGGTCGACTACATTCTTTGTGAAATGAACGAAAATGAAAAGTTTGTGTTTTGTAGGATAAGCCTAACAAGTTTGTAGTTGTTCACTGTTCCAATTGTAAGACAAAGCGATTTTGCTTTGACTGTATTGAAAGATGGTAAGTAAGAATTAAGATGTTGATAGTTTTAATTTGAGTGAGCTAATTGTGTATTTGCATAATTTTATTTATACCCAATTCTTAAAATCTAATCATGTATTTATTTGTGCAAGTTTGGTTGAAAATGTTAATTTTAGTGAGCTCATTGTGTTTGCACTACTTGAAAGAGGGAGAGAGAACGTGGCGGTAGTGGAGAAAGTGGCGGTGCTGGAGAAAGAAAGAGAGGCGAAGTGGCACTGATTGGATGGTAGAGGGATGTAAGAAGTGGCGGTGGTTGGAAACCTTTTTTTTTTCTTCAAAAAGTAAATACATTGGCCAAAGAAGAACGGTTTGTGTGTATGTACAAAAGTTAAATCAAAAGTAGCAATCGATGTTGTCAGATATATGTCACATACGTGCCCAAAAGTATTGAGTTTAAGACACCAAAAAGTAAAATCGTGCCCTATGAACAATAGAAACTCATATAGAGGAAATCGACTATTTTAAAGTAGTTGCAGTGTGGCCATCAGTATAGAGCACAAATAATTGTGCCTTTTTGCATTAAAGAGCACAAATAAAAATTGTGCTCAAAACCAAATATTTTAGTAATGTATATTGATATTTTTTTAGGTTTATAAAATAGATTAAAACAAAATTAAAAGTCAAAAGCAACTAAATATAATTGCAAGAGCAAAAACACCTTTATATAGCTAATAGAAACTACAATAAAATACTATAAAACTTAAGTGATATCAATGAAGTAAACAAAAATTGTGACAGGACCCGTTCCGAATTCCTCGGAATCCGGGACGAACCTCGTGGTATTACCAACATCATACTGATGCCGGACCCACTTATTAGAAAGAGACGAGACTTTCTGCCGAAATTTAGGCAGAGTCTCCCCTGAAAAATGGACATTCCCAAAATTCTCAACCTGTTAAAAACACAGTTACATATCTCAACAGGCAACATGCACAAGATAATATCATGCAATTAACATCAATGACCTCTGACCCTACATTCAAACCCTAACATAGGCGACATCAGAGCATATTTAACAGAATTCAGTTTACAACGGAAATAAGTTCAACAGAAGAGATACGAATAAAAGTTTATCCAACATAAGGTCGGCTCGAAGTTCGCGACTTGATATGGCCGTTCGATTTCAAAACGATCTACAGCCTGGGGGGCGCAAAACAGAAATGTGTGAGTGGACAAAAACAAAGTTTAGTTCACATTTGGAAACAACATAATATAACCCCCACCATTTAGAAAACGATGCAGAAAACAATATGCATTAGGACTCGACGTATCTAATTATATATGTATATAGTTAAGTCAAACCAATATGAAATCCGTAATTCATAACAGTATAATATCACCAATCCTTTTTCAAAACTTTTCCCAACTACTCTCTCGAAACGCATGCCCGTTATGTATATATATATATACGACCACTACCAAACTTGTACCGGGGAAACAATCCAACCAGGGGATTGTTTGACTAGTCCACATAGAAGAATCCTTAATTGACCATATGGCTAGGGAATGAGCCGTCCAACTGGGAGTCTGGGACTATGCTCACCAGCACGTATAACAAAATCCTTAATACTCGTACGCCTGTGACAGGTCCTACGCGCGCAGACTAACCCGGCTAAAGGTCTACGAAACACCCTGTCAAGTATTAAGTCTCCCCTGCAAAGCTGTAGTCACAGTTCGGGTGAACTGATCGAGTACATGTCGTATATCCAACTCATTTTCTCCAACTTGCTCACCGCTAGTTTAAGGTGGGGAAGATGGAGGTGGTGATGGTGGTGGAGATGATGGTGAAGGTGGAGGTGGTGCACATTCCCCCCATATTGGAAAGTGAATTCTCGACCTACTATGCTGAGGAGGCATAGTTCTATACGAAAGAAACAAGAGAACCGATAGTTTCAAAGTGCAACAGAAACGTGAAAGTCGAAGGAAAATGAACATAATGCTCTGATACCAAGCTGATAGGACCCGCCCCGAAATTCCTTAGAATCCGGGACGAATCCCATGATAATTCCGACATCAAACCGATGTCAGGCCCACTTACTAAGAAATGAGACTTTTTGCCTAAAATTCGGCAGAGTCTCCCCCAAAAAATCAGACATTTCCCAAATTGCTCAACCTATTAAAAACACAAGTTAATTCAAGCAGTTTACAACACTTGCCTCCAGCCTCACAATCAACCCTAGCATGGGCGGCATCAGAGCATATATAATAGAATTCAGTTTACAAACAGTGATAAAGTTTAACCGGAGAGAAATGAATAAAAGAGTCCTACAAAAGCTCGGGGTTCAGAAGTTCATGACTCGGCTCTATGCTCAACTCAGTCAACTACTGTCTGGGGGGTGCAAAATAGAAAAGTGTTAGTGGACAAAAACAAAGTTTAGTTCACAGTTGAAACCAACATAATATAACCCCTCTGCTTAGAAAACGATGTTGAAAACCATATACATTCAAACCATCAAAGATATATATATATATATATATATATATATATATATATATATATATATATATATATATGTATATAAAGTTTGGTCAAAACCATAACGAAATCTGGAATTCCATAATGATAATTAGTTTCTCAACCCAATCAAAACTTTCATACTAATCCCAAACCATTCTCTTGAGACGCAAGCTCGTTGGCACGGCGGGCGAGGAAGTATCCTCACTGATAAATAATAATAAACGAATAGTTATATATATGTACATAATATGAAATATATTAATATATAAACAAATATATAAGTATGACCTCACCTAGTATGTATCGGGGAAACAATCCAACCGGGGGATTGTTTGACTAGTCCACATGGAAGAATCCTCAATTGACCATGTGGCTAGGGAACGAGCCGTCCAACTGGGACTAAGCTCTCCAACACGTACAGTAGAATACTCAATACTCATACGACTGTGACAAGTCCTATGCGCGCAGACTAACCCCACTAAGGGTCTACGAAACACCTCGTCAAGAGTGCATAGGTTAGTGCATATAGCACTTCAAACTGACATACTAAAATCCACTTTCTTTCCGTATTCTCACATCAACACCCCACATACCCCACACATAACCAACCATATCTAGAAATTCTCAAAATCCATATATATAAATTCAAGATACTCAAATGTGCCAAAACCCAAATACATATTGCAAATACTTGACAAAAATATTAAGTTCAACAATTGAATATATAATGAATTCAATAAACCATTAAATCCATATGCATAGTTTTTCCATCATAAAACAACGCTAATTATTTTAAAACAAAGTTCACTCACAAATAGTCCCACACTGCTTGACCCTGAGAGGGTCCCGCCTGCTGTGGGCGAGTAACCAGAGTACCTATTTACAAACACAAGCGCTAGAATAACATAAAGCGCTTCGAACGAGAACTTTAAATAAAATCCTAGTTTTCCCGGGTTTCAAGCAAGTGTACGAGGAACGAGACGTTCCTAAAGTTCGACTACGTGTTTTGGATGATGGGATAGCCTCGGAAGACGCTCAGTCAACAAGGTTCAACAACCTCTGATTTCCGATCTAGAAGTTCCTATAGGTTCAACAAGGTTTAATAAGCATGTCCTGTAAGTTTGGCTTCAATCGAACGGTTGGATGGCTCGCAATCGCATGATCGAACAATTATTGTTTAACGCAAACTTTGAGTTATTGAATCGGAACATCCGGGGCTCCAATTCACAATCCGTGAATTCTTACATGATCCTAGGGATGTCTAGATCAACATATATTAAATTGGAGTCGATCCAACGGTCCGAACATGTCGAATCCGGATAACCCCTAATTTCTGGCGAGATGCGACGGCGGCTGGGCGGCGAAGGGTCGGATGGGAAGGCGACGTCGCGCTGGTTATTTTGGTTCCAACTTTGTCGAGTTTGGTGGCCGGGGGTGGCGGCAGTGGTGAGAAAATCGTTTGGATGAATAGTGTTAGGGGGGAGGGGGCCTGTTTGCATGAGAGAGAGAGAGAGAGAGAGAGAGAGAGAGAGAGAGAGAGAGAGGAGAGAATTTCATATATTTAAAAACCAACTTTGAATTATTTACGATTTTGCCACTACGTTTCTTTTGATCGTAACTTCTTCGTTACAACTCCGATTTAAGCCCACTACATGTCTACGGACTCATCTCGACACAATCTACATAATAGTACTAGTCACTTCCCCAAAATCCTTCCAGATTACAAATGATCAAATTACCCCTATCCATGGGGGCAAAATTGTAATGTCACAATTTAATAAATTAATTTAATTAACGAATAATTAATTTTTTGGGTCGGGATGTTATAGGATGAAGTGAAGGCCAACCAAAGAAATGGCCGGCAAAAGTTGTTGTCACGAGGAAGGGGGGGGGGGCTGAGAGAGAGAGAGAGAGAAGAAAAAAAATCTGATTTTAAAAAATGGACTTCGAAATATTTACGGTTATACCGTTATACTTTCGTTGATCATAACTTCTTCGTTCCCACTTCGATTTGAGCCCACTATGTGTCTACGGACTCATCTGGATGTGATCTATGCCATGGTGCGATTCATTTCCCCAAAATCATTCCATATTAAAAAGTGGCCAAAATGACCCTATCCCTTGGGTCAAAATTGTAATTTCATAATTTATTAAATTAATTAAATTAAACGAATACTTAAATTTGGGTCGGGATGTTACAAATTGCAAAAACAAAATAAAAATAAAAATAAAGAAATACCATTAGCTACTACTCTAGAACAAAACAATACATATATCAATTATGTAAACAAAAACAAAAACTGTAAACAAAAAGAAAAACTGCAAACAAAAACTGAAACTGCAACCACAAATATAAACTACAAATGAAAACAAAAACTATAGCAAAAACAAAAACGAAATTGCACTTCAGAGTTGGGTGAAAAATGCACCTATTAATAAGTTAGGAACCAAAAGGCAAAACCATGATGAAAGTACTAAAACAATTAAAAGACATATAAATTGTTGATAGAATTGTATAAGTTCCATATACTTAACATATTCATACTAAAATCCAAATGCTTCCTAAACGAATGTACATAAAATGTAAACTGTACAATAATTTCTGAGCAAAATGCACCTATTAAAAAGTTAGGGGCAAAAAAATACAATACCATGATGAAAGTACTAAAACAAATAAAAGACAACGCCTTGGATATTGTGGTGCTACAGTGACACGACTGCTGGACTGTTCGAACCAAAATTGGCCATGAACGCTAACTGTTTAGGTTGGGTATTTTGGGAAGATTATAGAGGAGGTGATGGCGAGCAACTTTCGTGAAGGAACAACAGCGAGATAAGGCCATTTTGAAGATGGAAAGTTGCCATAAAATTGGGTCTGCAGCTACCATGTTGTTCGGTTCACAATTGTATATCATTTTGTACCCTTCTAGCTTATGATTTAGTTATGTTTTTGAGTTAAACTTGTGCTTTTAACCTCCTTTGTGTTTGTCATTCAGTTCATTGAGCTCTAGGTACCACTTGAGGCATTTGAAGTAAAATGGTGAAAACAATGTGTAAAAATTGAAGACTGAGTTACAAATTCATTTCGGACTTATCTTTGTCATCTAAGCTTGGATTGGGCCAATTCACATGTGGTTGGAAAGAAGACATTCTAAACTTCAAGATGGACAGCTCAAAGTCATCAATTGATTCAGCCTAGCCCAATTCGTGAGCCCATGAAATTACACGTGATGCTAACATAAGGATGAGTTCATTGTTGCTTGGTCATGCTGACATGAGGATGAGCTATGATTGCTAGTGGGATTTGTTGGTGAAGTGCATAATTTGATTTTCAATTGCAAGTGTTGTAGGCATTAGCCATATTCAATTCTGAATTCTCCTTTCACTCTCCCTACAAATACCAATTCCATTCCACATTCAAGGTGTGCAAGCCTGGGATTCACAACCCCACAAAACCCTTTCCATCCAACCCCAAACACTCCAGAAATCAACTCAATACTCTAAAGTACCCCAAATCACCAAAACAGCTCGAGAAAGCCTCTGTTCCATTTCCCTACAAATTTTCTCTTTCTCAGCCATCACCACTCACCCAAACTCATCCCAAATCACCTACTAGTTGTCATACATCCTTCTAGACGTGGGAAGCTCTTGGAGAAACACTTGAAGAAGCCTTGGACACCACAAGAACTTCAAAAAAGGGGTTTTTCTACTCTTATGGCATTCCTTACGTTTTCTCATTTCTATATAAGTTTATTTTCCATTATGAGCAGCTAATTTCATAACTAGGGCTTCGATGTAACCTAACATGAATATTCTGGGTTTATAAGTTTGAAGTTTGGAGTTTCAAGTTTGATTCATGATTCATGTTCTTATTCATTATGCTTATCAGTTAATATGCTTGTTTGAATGATTGATCACCATTAGAACTTGTATGTTAGCTATCTTGGTTTGAATCAAGAGTAAACACCATGCTTTGATTCAAATTGAACTATGAATAGGAAGAGTATGTATGGACATTCGACAACAGGGATTAGATACATGCTTGGTTGTTTAAATTGTTCTTCTATGCTTAATGGGTTCCTAATGCTTAATTTTAGGTTAGACAACAGATGATCAAATTAGGGAATTAGGAACACAAGGTTAGGACCAGACACCATGGCCTAATTATACTTTAGCTAGAATCAATCTTTGAATCTGAATTAGACTTATCACTTGACTCCTTATAACCCAGAATTGAATTGTTATGGTGATTCGAATGCCCTAGTCTCCAAATCTATTTTTCAACTCTCAAAACTACTCTTTGTTACATTTGTTTACTTGCTTTCCTTTGCAATTTCAGTTTGTTCTTTTTTTTTTCACAAGCATAAGCACTCTCACTTCACATTCCAATTTCATCTTGCTTCATTTACTCACTCTTGCTTTAATTTTTGTTTTAGACTTAACTCTCTACCTTCTTGAATTTGGTAATCTAAGTATATAACTAATTTTAACTTCTCAGTCCTCGTGGGTACGACCTTGTACTTGTCTTGCTATACTACTAATTGCCCTGTACAATTGCGAGTTAACATAAATTAACAACACATGTTTTCCAGTTGAGAGAGGGAGGCTCCTAGCTTTTAAACAAAAAGGTAAATTGTATTTTTTTTTTTTTGTAATTTAGACACGCCCAACAAATTTGAGCCTTTGATTGAGCTTTTCCAAAACAAAATTTAAAATCCATTCACTAAACCTAAAACAGAAATACTCAATTTACAATATCCTTATTATTAAACTTTTTTTTTTTAATCACTATATACTAATTTTTCTTTTATTCTTCCACTTTTTAAAGAAAATACTATGCACATTACGGACCATTTAATAACCATTTAATTTTCTTTTTAGTTTTTTTTTTTTCGGTCGGTAAGTAGGGGTGGGTATTGAGATCGAAAAACCGAAATACTGAGCCACGCCCTATAGAAAAAACAGAAAAAAAAAAAAAACTCGTGTTGACTTTATAAAAAGTCAACAAATCAAACCGGAACGATTCAAACTGATTCTGATGTCGATTTCACACCTTAAAAAAGCAGACCGGACCGGACTGAACTGGTTGCGTATTTTTTTATATTTATATTTTAAATTATTTAAGTACAATGCTTAATTTCTAATCACATAACTAATATTTACCCAAGCTCAACTTCAAAGCACCTTTCTTTTATAGGCCCAATCATCTCTCTTTGTATGAAATTGGATCATTTGTGAATTTTTAAGCCCATAAAAAAAATAGTTGGAATTTATAAAAATGAATAATTTGAAAAATAAATAAAAAATATATGGTTCAAAACCGGAAAAATCAGAAATCGCATAGGAATTGGTGTAAATCGGACCGACTAGTTTCATAATTTTTTTTTTCGAATTTTTCTATTTAAACCTCACATTTTTCTTTGTTCACCCCAATACTTAAATCATTAAGCTCTTAAGTTTTATTATTGTGTAAAAAGATAAAAAAAGGTCATCCAACTTAATATTTAACCCTAGTACATCTATACACACACCCCACTACTCTTCATATTAAGTTTTAGAAAACTCATCTACACCATATTGCCAGATTACTATTCTCTTTCAAGAAACCCACTATACTCTCATCTTCTCTTCACAAACCCTAAATACGGTATGCAAATAGTGGCTTGTGGGTCGTCAATTGAGGTATGTAATGTGAGATTATTTCTGGGTTTTGGACTCCTTCTAGAATTATTGAGAATGCTGTGATCAAAGACTTGTTGTAATTCTCTTTGTAAGGGGCAAGATAGCAAGGTGTGGGATTGATGAGTTATTTTATTTTATTTTATTTTCTGCTAGATGTGTATTTAGGGGTAGTTTGGAAAGATAGTATGATTTTCTTAGAAATTGTGAACATTTGAATTAGAAGTTGGGATGAACTTAGAATATGAGATGAACAAAGAGAAGTGCGGGTTCAAATAGAAAAACTCTTCTTGTTCTTTTTTTATACCAAAACTGAACCGAATCACACCGATTAAATAATACTAATTTCAATTCTGATACGAGTAAAAACCAGACCGAACCAGACTGTGCCCAACCTATCGGTAAGCGCGTAACGTTTTGATTTGGGGTTCAAAGAATATTTGAACGTCGTTTCGTATCACCTGGTCTCCATAAACACTGCAAAACCCTACTCTCACTCAGACTCCAATGCATCGGTGCTCCCCCAACAATAGCAATAAACCCTAAACCAACCCTAACGAGGTAGCACGGGTCAACTCGGTCTGCCATGGACGAGTCTCCCGCCGAAACTGCCCCGGTCCCCGAGGTCTCGAACGGCTGGGCGGACCGAACGCCGGAGGAGCTGGTAGCCAAGTCCATAGCTCCCGTGAAGAAAGAGTTCCTTTGCCCTCCGCCTATCAGAGCTTGCTCTAACGAGCAGAACGACGCCGTTTCCGGTGGGAAAACAAAGCCTGCCCAGACTAGCGTAGTGAAGGAGAAGAAGTCCAAGCGGCAGCTAAAGCGCGAACGCCAGCAGGTTTGTGTTTGGATACGAGAATAGTGAATCCCTTATTTGGGGATTTGAAATCAAAGAAAAGGATGGGAATTTGAGTTGTTAGCTGAGAGCTTGAGACAATTTTGACGAGTTTGTTTTCTTCAACATTGCAGGCGGTGAAATCGGCTGTAGGCATCTGCCCTGAGGTAGCAAAAAGAGGAGATGTTAGTCGGTGTCCGTACAACGACAAATGCCGCTTCAGCCACGACATAGAAGCTTATAAAGCTCAGGTATTGAAGATTGAATTTGAATGCTTGTGTAGTGTTTTTGAGTTTTTGGCTCGTTGGGTGTTCTTGTAAATAAAATGTTATGTGGCGATTGACCCGTGTGAGGATTCGATGTTGTTGTTGAATGTAGAAACCTGAGGATATAGAGGGAGATTGTCCTTTCATGACTGCCCAAGAGACATGCCCTTATGGGTTGGCATGTAGGTTCTTGGGTTCACATAAAGATGGCGTTGAAGCTGGAGATGTGAGCGCTCACAGGAGAAGCTCTGAGATGAATGGATTAAGCAAAGATGTTCAAAAGCTTTTGTGGAAGAACAAAGTGAAGTTCCCCAAGGCAGATGCCAAACTCAAGGCTCTTGGTCTCCTGGTATTAACATACATTATCCTTGTTTTCTTAAATCTCTCTCTCTCTCTCTCTCTCTCTCTCTCTGTGTATGTTTGTGTGGGTGTGTGCCTATATGTATGCTTGTACAAATGGAAATTTATTGGTTTTGATTCCCATGCTGCTATATTTTGATTATTTCTATGATAACAATTTTCATTGTGGTTCTGTTCTGTTATCATGGTACTTTACCTGCACCCTGAAACTAAGATATCAAATGATTTCTAATTAAATTCGTAGAAGGGTGTATGGGTTGCTTTAAAAAAACTATGGGTTTTGAATATGATGCAGGAAAAAAAAAAAAAAAAAGTGTAGTTGTACATCCATACCTCCTTAATTCAAAGGTTTTGGATAGAAAAATGCTCTGCTTAAATGTTTGAATTGAAGACAACTTCTACACTTTAAGTTGAAATGATCTACTGAGTAATTATATATTGGTGTTCTTTCTTGTTGTAAAAAGCCACAATCTTATCACATTAATTTGTTTCAAGTGAAGCAATGGCCTTTGGCTACTGCGAAGGGATAATTAAATATCCAAGTTATAATAAGTGATAGTCGGCCACCACATTTGTAAATGTCTTCTTTTATTCATGTTTTTGTCCTTGCCTTAAACATTAATAGTGGTGACAGGGAATTTGTGTCTGGTTTACATGCATTTCTGTGATTTTCACTTGGATTTAATATTTCTATTATTCTTCTGCAGGGGCATGCTAATTCAAAAATAAGGATTTTGGAAAATAAGAAGGATGACCAGGTTGTTTCAAATAACTGTCATGTTACTGACGGAAATGGCTGTACTGAATTGCCCAATAACTCAGATGATAAAATGGAATTGGCTGCTGAAATAAGAGAGGAGAATGGTGTTGATGAAACATTTTCATTGGATGAATCTCGGCCTTCGAAGAAGCCAAGATCTGTAATTGAAGAGGAGATTTTATCTGGTGAAGTAGATGATGGAGGTATAGCCCTTTTTTTCTTCTTTAAATTATTTTATTTTGTTTTAATACTTGGGGGCATCCAATTTAAGGTGATTATACTGCAATAGGTGTGAATGCTACAGCAGAAGTGGTTGAGCCAAGCTGCACATCACCTGAACCAGAGGCTACTGCGGATATTGTATCACCAGAAAGTGATAGAAGCCTAAAATTACACCCACGTGAAAAGAAGCTTATTGATTTTAGAGAAAAGCTGTACCTTGCGCCTCTGACCACTGTTGGAAATCTTCCATTCCGAAGGGTGTGCAAAGGGTTAGGAGCAGATATAACATGTGGTGAAATGGCAATGTGTACGAATCTTTTGCAGGTTTGTTCTATGCTTTTGCCAGCTGATTATTATAATTGCATTTTTTATTTATAAGAAGCTGATTTTTTTAAAAAAAACAACTAATGGTTAAGTCTAAATCATCTCGAATTCTCATACTATCATAAAAATGTCATTTCACCCAATGACGCCACTCAATGCTGTTGATCTCATCTACTTCACTGTGTGATTAATGTGATGATCCGCGATGTTTGCACCATCCCAGAATCGGAAATTTGAGTTTTATAAATTCTTTCAAAAGAATACTTACATCATTTGATGTGAAAATAAATAGTACTTTATACCATTCCCTAGACGAATTATATATTTTCTCTGTTGTTTGTGGAGTTTATACTTAACATTAAGGCTAGTGAAGCTTGTTCAAATAATTTAACTTGCCTGAGATGGGTATTAGTGTCATTTGATATTTGTTCTCAAGCGTGCACTGGAAAGTGTGCGTTTTCATTTTCTCTTTGACTTGCTAAGAAAAGAAATGGCTATATCTCCACAGTTCTACGATGTATGCCACAACACATAGGCGGTGTCAAGATCAGCAGTGTTTTCGCTTTAGACTGGAGTTGTGCTAATCATTTTTCTTTGTTTCATATATTACCTTTTCTATTCTTTTTTTATCTTTCTGGTTTTGTAATTTAATTGTTAAATGCTGTAATCTACCCTCCAATGTCACATTTTCCTAATTGCAATTTTCATATGGGAATAGGGTCAAGCATCAGAATGGGCACTTCTAAGGCGACATTCATCTGAGGATTTGTTCGGTGTTCAGATATGTGGAGCATATCCAGACACTGTGGCACGCACTGTTGAACTTGTAAATCAGGAATGTACGGTGGACTTTATTGATATAAATATGGGGTGCCCAATAGATATTGTTGTGAACAAAGGTGCTGGATCAGCTCTCCTTACAAAACCAATGCGGATGAAAGGCATTGTACAAGCAGCTTCTGGTACAGTGGACTGTCCTATAACTATTAAGGTACTGAATTGTATGCCAGTTCTATGCAACTATGAACAAAACATTCTACATAAGTTTGCAAGATAGCAAGTTTTAGCTGAAGGATGTGTCACATTTTTGTTCAATTGTTTAGTTCCAAAATGTGATGTTCACTGCAATTTCTAGCTTTAATTGTTTAATTGTGTTTTCTGCTTGATTGCTTCTTATGTGAACTTCTAGTGTTTAAGGTTGTTCAAGAAATATTATACTGCTGCTTTCTTGTTGCTCTAGGTCAGGACAGCCTATTTTGAGGGGAAAAATCGCATTGATTCGCTTATTGCAGACATGGGAAACTGGGGAGCCAGTGCAGTAACAATACATGGTCGATCTCGACAGCAACGCTACAGCAAGCTTGCAGATTGGGAATACGTATACCAGTGTGCCAGAAAGGCCCCTGATGCTTTGCCAGTACTTGGAAATGGAGACATATTTTCGTATTTAGATTGGAACAAGCACCAGGCTGAATGCCCTGAGCTTTCTACATGCATGATTGCTCGAGGAGCACTAGTTAAGGTCTGTGTTTTGCATTTTGTCTTGTCCACAACCTTCTCCCCCTGACACAACTACTTTTGTTTATTTTTCAATGTATCTTTATTTATGTTGTAGTATATTCCTGAAATTTACGTCTTACATTTGTGTTTGTGTGTGCATATTCTAGACTTTAAGTTTCTGTCTGAATCATGTTTAAAACCTATGAGTTCTAAACATCCATGTGATTTGCAGCCTTGGATTTTTACTGAAATAAAGGAGCAGAGACACTGGGATATCAGTTCTGGGGAGCGGTTGAATATTTTAAAGGATTATGTACGTCTTGGCCTTGAACATTGGGGCTCTGACACTAAAGGTTTGTATTATTAGTTTGTTTCACATACTGGCTGTAATTTACTTAGCAACCGTGCCCTCGTAGGAAGTTTAATGCTTTTATAAAATTACATGATATTGAGCTGAACAGTTACCAAACTCCATGTTGGTTTCTACTTGAAAGTTTACTTGTTTTTTATTTATTTTTGAAGTTGTCAATAAATGGTGTAAACCTTTTCCAACATCTGTGCTTATGAAAGTTCTGTTTTCTGCGGGCTTTTATCTTGTTGTATGTCTCAGGTGTGGAGACAACTAGGCGTTTTCTGTTAGAATGGCTTAGCTACACTTGTAGATATGTACCTGTTGGCCTTCTAGAGGTCATTCCTCAACGGCTGAACTGGCGCCCACCGTCCTATTTTGGTCGTGATGACCTTGAGACACTAATGGCCTCTGATTCTGCTGCGGACTGGGTATGGCTTTACCTTCTCTTTCAGCTGATCAGATCCACTGACCCAACCTGCTTAACGTGTGGTTTGATTGCATTTCTATTTATTCTTCCTCTTGCAGGTTAGGATCTCTGAGATGTTGCTCGGCAAGGTTCCAGATGGCTTTACATTTGCACCAAAGCATAAATCCAATTCCTACGACCGAGCAGAAAACGGCTGATTTTCTGTGGCTTCTTGATGTTCTCGTGTATGAACCAGATGATCTTCCGCTTAATTGTCCATGTGGATGAACCAGATCTAATTTACTTGCCTCATGCCTCATGCACTATATGCTAAATGTCCTCACAAATAATTCTAACTGAGGTATGCCCTGACTTTGGGGTAAAAAAAGGAGAAGCCAACAGTTCATAATTTAAATTTCTCTTTAGGTGCCAATTTGTCCATGGACCCTTGAATTTTGAAGCTGTTCGATTAAAATCTGATATTGGTGTTACGCTATTATTCTTATTTTTAAAATATTTATTTTGTATTGATATAAAGTAGTGGGATGTAATTGGAATCTGTCTACTGCCGCATTTGTAATTTTGCCAATTTGGTTCACCTGAATAAAAAGGAAAAATAGAGAAAAGCTGAGTTAAAATGAACTTTATTTGTCTGCAGTGAGAAATTGCGTAAGAAACACATCTCAACTCCCGAATGCGAAATTAGATTCGATTTTCTTTTTCGCCTAAAAAGGTCGATAAAATAGACTACAAAAACACCAATCTCCATCCATTCTTTGATGGTGTACTTGGTATCTCTTCATTTCTGTCCGTGTTTAAGTGTATATTGAAGGTCAAGCCAAGATCTGCCAAAGTCTCATGACTAATCAACTTCGGAAAAAATTGAGTTTGCGTTGATTTCTCACTCATATATTGTTCTTGGAAATATAATTATCATGCTATAATAAAAATTAGTGAATTACCTTGGTGTCATATTATTTCAATAACATATGATATAGCCAATCCTCCTGTAGTAACCATTATACAAACAAAAGATGGAATGCATCCAAATCCATAGATGTTAAAAATTTCAACAAGAAAAATAGTTATACCAAACTTTTCACTAAACAAACATGACACATATCGGATGATAAGCGATACGGTTTGGATACGGTTCGGACAAGCAACGTATATCAAAGAAGAGATTGATGAAAGGATAAATCTTAAGTAATAACAAACATGATTAGAGACTCAAAAATGATATTTGCTATTTATCCCAGTAATAGGGACAAACCTTGGCCCCAACTTTCCTTGCTGTGAGTTTAAATCTTAATAATAGAACCTAAAAATTCAAATGCACAAGCAAAAAAATTTTGAGCTGGTCAAGAGACATAACCAAAGCTAGAACCAGAAAAAATACTAACAAAACTGGTAATGTTAGAGCTGAATTCAGACAACTTAACCAACTGTGTATCATCAAGAAAATATAAATTCAAACAATTATCAGATGCAAAATTGAAAAGGAACCATGTCTTGGATTTTGGAACCCAAAATTCAAGGAAGCACGTAACCATAATTTAGATCATTGAAGACATCAGTCACTCACTGCAATGGATCCCCTGTTCTGCTCCTTCGATAAAAAAAATAAAGCACCTATACCATAAACTGGAGGCACCGCAAGCAATGGCATGTCGACGAGTCACTATTAAAGAACACTACCCTCAAATTCCTTATCCTTCTCCTCTTTCTGAGTCTGGTTTGCTTGAACCCAACCACCACCAATGGACTCAAAACTACCAGTCAACCCATCATCCACAAAATCACCAACCTTTTTCACTTTAACCTCTCCAGGCTCCACAGGGTATTTTCCAGAGAAACAAGCATAACAAAAGTTAGGAGACTGATTGTCCAACATCTTCTCCAATTTAGCAATTGGCAGAAAAGCAAGTGAATCCGATCCAATAAACTCCCTAATTTCCTCAACACTCATTCTATTTGAAATCAACTCCTCAGAACTTGGTGTGTCCACCCCATAATAACAAGAAGCAATAATGGGCGGGCTTGCAATCCTCATATGAACTTCCTTAGCACCTGCCTCCTTCAACAACCTAACAATTTTCGAAGAAGTGGTTCCTCTCACAATTGAGTCATCCACAACCACAACCCTCTTCCCCTCCAACACAGCCCGGACCGGGGACAGCTTGAGCTTCACACCAAAATCCCTAATCTTCTGTGATGGCTCAATGAAGGTCCTCCCAACATAGTGAGATCTAATCAAACCCTGCTGAAAAGCCACACCGGCTTTAGCAGCATAACCAAGTGCAGCCACCACCCCAGAATCAGGCACTGCAATCACAACATCACAATCAACCGGTGCTTCAGTGGCAAGTATCTCACCAAATGCACGCCGGGATTCATACACTGATCGTCCGAAAACCACAGAATTCGGCAGAGCAAAGTAAATGTGCTCAAAGATACATTGCTTTGGCTGAGGATGAGACATAAGGCAAAGTGATTGAACCCCCTCTTTATCTACCACCACAACTTCTCCAGGAAACACTTCTCTCTCATATGTGGCTTCAATCAAATCAAGTGCACAAGTCTCAGATGCAAACACAACAGAGCCATTGCTCCTCCTCCCCATAACCAAAGGCCTAAACCCATGCGGGTCCCGGACCGCAACAAGCTTATCTTTGGTCACAAACACCATAGAATAAGCCCCCTCCAGCTGCTCACAAGCATCAACAATTCTCAAAAGAAAAGGTCTATGCTTTGAAATAGCAATAAGGTGAAGAACAACCTCTGTATCAGAGCTGGTGTTGAAAATGGACCCAGTGTCTTCAAGCTTCGCTCTAAGGGCACGGTAGTTGACCAAATTGCCATTGTGGGCAACCCCAACAGACCCAAACCTGTACCCTGCAACAAAAGGCTGGACATTTTTCAGCATAGAGGCCCCTGCAGTCGAGTAACGAACATGCCCAATTGCCAAGTCACCAGGCAATTGGTCGAGCTTGGTCTGATTGAAGACCTCAGACACGAGCCCCACGCCGGTTATAGACTGAAGCACGTCGTCTTGCACACACACGATTCCAGCCCCTTCCTGGCCACGATGCTGAAGGGCGTGTAGGGCCAAATAGCAGAGGCGAGAGGCTTCTGGGTCGCCATATATGCCCACGACCCCACACTCCTCCCGGGGCTTATCGTCATCATCGTAATCAATAAAATCGCCATCTGGGTTTTGTTTGTTTGCTGGGAAAAACTCGGAAATTGGGTTTTTGGAGCGGAGGGTGAAGGAGGAAGCTTTGTGGGTATGTGAGAGAGAGGAGGTTTTGAGAGGGAAAGAGGGTTTATGGAGGGTTTTGGGGGAGAAAGAAGGAGGGTTTTTGTGCGTTAGAGGGAGGGGTGTGGGTTTGGAGAGAGAGGAAGAGAGAGGGGAGGGCTTGGTGGTGGTGGCAGCCATGGGAGAGTTGCAGAGAAGGTGTGTGTTGAGTAAGTGCAAGCGTAAAGCGACAATGGAGGGAGGGAGAGGGTTTTGGGACCTGGAAGTAGAGGAGGAGTTTTGTTCTAGGTCTTTTTACGAGTTTGATGGAATCAAGTACATTGGATTGAAATCACCCTTTGGTGAGATAGCTGGCTCACAAACAAAGATTCGCATTGGAAAAACTTTTTATTTTTTTTTATTTTTTTTTTATAATTTTTTTTTAAATGTAAATACTTCAAGTCACCCTCGTCGTTTTGGGGAAAGGGGCCGTACTTTGGGGCAAATTAAAAATTAAAAATTAAAAATAAAATTAAAGAGAGGTGGGTTTCTTCTACTATCATTACTATTATTTTCCTAGGTCAAACTCGTGTGTGGGTAGCAATTTTTCCAATTCTAGTTTATTGGTCTAATTTCACGAGGGAGCTTTTTAAGGGGATTCATGTTTTAAAGAAAAGTAAGGGATGATGGCAATGGCATTGAATGTTTGTTTATGGGTAGCAATTTTCCAATTCTAGTTTATTCTTAAAAAATAGTATTCACTTATATGTTTGATCACAATTACATAACTAAATCGTTTTCGCTTTGGTTCTTTTTATACATGTAATCTACTTAAACGTACAAAATAAATGGGGATCGTATTGAGGGATGATCAACAATGTGTGGGTTACACCTTGGTTTGCAGAATAAACTTCTTGAGAATGAAACTCTCATGTCTAATCCTAAGAGATGAGAATGGAAGATGTAGAGACGGAATGAAATATCTTCATTCCCATTATTGGGAAATGAGGACCAGGAAATGTCACTTTCTCTCATTCCATGTTTAGTTTGTGCATTATTATGAATGTGAAGATGTTGAGTTTTCCAATAACACCCTTTATTTTTTTTATTTAAAGTTACAAATAAAAAGTGATATTTAAAAATGAGAATACGGGTAATTTAGTCTTTAAAAAGTGCATTAAAAGCTTTTTCGAGTAGGGGAAAAAGATTACCAAACTTTCACGTCACACCCATGAGTCAAGTATTGCAATTTCACATTACACTTACCAAACACGATAATACAATTTCACATCTATTTCTAAGCTTTTGAACGTTGAACTAAACGGGCATAAAATCGAGATAAGATGAAGAAGAACAAGTAGAACCTAATTTGAAGCTTCTATTGTACGGAACAAAATAGGGTAAGTTGCAAAAGGAGGAAATTGGAGTTGAGAGACCGACTTCATTTCATTGACTTCAATATCTGTAGTCTTTGCTTTCGGCGCAAAGGCACAGCACCACCAAGAACTCCTCACTCACACACAAGAAAAGCATCACGACAAAAATATGGGGTCCATAGTTGCTTCTACTGCGGTTTCTTTTTACTATTAAATTATATAGGGCATCCATGCATGTCATGTCACACGTGGCATGAACTTGGTTGCAGCCATGCATTGGGGGGGTGAGGAGGGGTGGCGTGGGGTGCCTTGGAAAGAAAAAAAAACGTAGCTAGGTTTTTAGGTATAAGACTTTTCTGTGCCATACATAGACGAAGAAAGAAAGAGCCAATTGAAAGCTTACACGAAAGAGAGACTGAAAGGGTTCTTCTCTCTCATCACTCACCGACGCCAAGTCTCCGGAAGCTACTCAAAAATGAAGTCATGGTCATCAAGTCAATCTTTTCATGAATGGTGGGCTGCTTTGAATGATTCTTCTGTGCGACTGCCGTACACCACACTCATAATAATGGGACCACCAGTGGGGTCCGGTGAGATCAAAATACTTATGAGTTTAATTTTAGTGACAATGATCGCACATTTACATGGTCCGAATTGTCAGATGTAACAATTTCTCCCATTCAAAATTCTCCAAGTTTCAAAACCTTCTTATTGGAGCATTCATTTATAAATTATTAAGGTTCCATTTATGGTGTGTTAATTAATCAGAAATTAGAAATAGAATCTGAAATAGAATTCTAATTATTAATGATTCCGATGTTTACTTCACATTAATGAATTAAAAAGTATGTGTGATTCACATAAAATCAGGAATTGATGAGAAATTAGATTCTTGGGTGGGAGGTGGTATATTATAATAGGATTTTTGTAGAAATGTCACCTTAACTTATATATCAGTTTTAATTTGTCACTTTAAAGAAAAATTTAAGCAAAATGTCACCTTAAGTTTTTAAAATCCATAATTTGTCACTTGACTTTAACATCATCCAATTTTCCATCTATTTTGAAGGATATTTTAGTCTTTTCAATATGTAAACCCTCTTTTTTATATAATTTAAATATAAAGCTATGTAAACCCGCTTACTTGGAAAGACTAAAATACCCTCCAAAATGGATGGAAAATTGGATGATGTTAAAGTCAAGTGACAAATCATGAATTTTGAAAACTCAAGGTGACATTTTGCTTAAATTTTTCTTTAAGGTGACAAATTGAAACTGATGTATAAGTTCAGGTGACATTTCTAAAAATATTCCTATTTTAATTCCTGAGGAACTAATCCATTAGGAATCCATTTTTATTACCCATTATGACCTCACACAAATTTGAAAATTTCAAATTTGTAATCTATTTTAACTGAACAACGGAAACATTTTAGTAATGAGTACCACTCCTACCTCAATTCTATATAAGTAAACAACTTCAATAAGAATTCAGAATCTAATACTCCACAATCCAACTCCTCCTCAATTCAATTTCTCCTAACCAGATTACGGATTAGTAAACATGCCATCATATGAAAAGATTCCAAATCTATGAATTTGGATGAGATTAGGTAAAATTGTTTGTTTATACTTTAATCTACGTATGGAAAGATTTGCACAAGGGAAAAAGAAAAAACACAAATGGTTCCTTGTATATAGTCATTTTAAATTCATTTCAAATGTGCTATATATCTAGTTATTTCAAATACATTCAATCCTATGTGTTTCTTCATTTTTTAGAATCTTCCATTTGTTGCCGTCCCTACACAAGAATCACTCCATGTTTTAGTAAACCCCACTTTTTGGAGTTTTTTTTGTTTGAAATTACTTATGTAGGAACTTTCTTCCCCATATTATTAGTAGATGTTATTCTTATGTAGCAATAAGATATGGAAACTTAATTGGTAATCTGACGACATAATATCTCCGAAAAAAGATATAGAAACTTTTCTCAATTTCAAACTACTTGCAAATTAATTGTAGTCAATTCATGTTACGTAAGCCAATGGGGGCTATCGACTCAAGCCTCTTATTTGGACTCAATCCATTCATTATGTGCAAACAAGTAGTAATATTCCAAAACTTCACAAAAACATCTTTTTGCAATTTGTGTGTCTGAAAGTGAGTCTTCAAGTCTTGCAAATCAAGAGAAGTGGCTAACAATTATGGGGATGACAAAACAGCTACCACAGCTTCAAGACAAGAAGGGATATACCACAACCATAGTCATTGGCCACGAACTTGCCACAAGCCAGCCACTCCATGCATGCCCCACATAACATGTTATCCCAAAATAGCAACAAAAAATTGATCAAACCCATATGTATTCGTGCAATATTATCTTTCCAAAATAAACGTCTCATGACCAACACGGTATATATATCTTCTTGTAGTGTCTTTTAATGCAAAATAGCAAACCCTAACAATTGCATGTAACTCATGAAATTGAAATGTATATGATTAAGGGAAAAATTTATGATGGAACTCTTCTTCGATCTTTGTTGTTGATGAGTAGCTTACGGAAAATTTTGTTGGTGGGTTATTCATCCTTCATAAGCCTTCGCGGTGTGCATCTGGTGTCATTGGGAAGCAAGGCGAAATTCTTTGGTTGTTCTTGTATGTTGGGCAAATTTGGGAGTTATTTTTTTAAGATGGCACGAGTCTATCATATCACCCGCTAACGGATTGTAAATTTGTTTCAACGTTCAAGAGCATCTAATGTTTTGTATAATGTGTGATCATTAATTTTTTTTAGTGACTCAAGAACACGGTGGAAAGAGACGGAAAAGAGCCATAATCATTTTCCTTGCTTTGTGCCATTTTAAAAATGCCTATGCTTTATGAAGGTTTTTTTTTTTCTTCTTGAAAACACTTGGATTTTCAATGAGTTTCAACGTACTTCTAGTAAATGTGTAGCACACTTGTTTCTCGAGAAGAGATGGGAAACATGCTCAATTTCATTTGATTGAATGGTTGACCCAACTCCTTGTTGTTTGAAGAAACCTTCCGCTTCAACTGCGTATGAGCTTAAAGAGTTCCTAATTTTTTTTTTCTGGGTCATACTAACTTCGTTCATTGGAAGTGCAAGACATTAAAAGATGTGGAAAGCCCAATAATGCCCAACAGAAAAAGCACAAAACAGAAGTTAAGCATGGTCAAAGCCCAAATAGCGAAGATGCAGCCCAAAACAACACAAAATAGAAGACTCCAAAATAGAGCAAAATTCTATAGTGAGGGTGCAAATGGCAGATCCATGAATTTTTATAGGGGTAGGTTAAATATTTTTTTATTTTATATAGAAGAGATATAAATTTAATTTTATAAATCAAACAAGGCCACATTATGAGCAAATATAACATAATGAAGTACAAAATATAAATAAATACCAAATAAAACACATTGTCCAACTTCAAAAAAATATGTTTGATTGCAAAAAAATATAAAGAGCTTACCTAGTGAAGTAGAACCCTTCTCTCTTCGAGTGTATCAAAATCTTTGATTATATATGCTAATTAATAATTCAAGTTGCAAAAATAAAATATATATCAACAATCTCCAAAAGTTTTCACCCAAAACCTAAATCATAACAACTTAACAACAACAATTAAAATTAGAAATTGAATATTAAAAAAAAAAAAAAAAAAAGAGAAAAACTTACAAAAATTGAAGAACCCGCTGAAGATAGGTTGGTACAATTTTTTTAGAGGAGGAGAGCTATTTCCTATAGGCTCTCAAGGTTCAAATATGGCGTTTTGGGTGGCTAGAAGAAATTTTTTGATGTTTGATCTTTGTGGGTGTAGCCCAATATTAGTACGATTAGAATAGGGTTAGCATAAATTCTGCTTCTAATCAAATTTACATAGGTTTGGATTGATGTTTATTATTTCTTATATGCTTCAGGAGTGGGCTAATATTTATTGGAGCAGGAATAAAGCTTATAAAATTTAAATCATGTTCAATATTTTATAAATCTTCCCCTAGGCTGGAGAGGCTTAGGTCTGCCCTTGGAGGGTGCCATATATAGACCCCTCATGTGTACCTTCATATTAGCTACATGATCATTTCATTAAACTTAAGTGAAGTTACTATTCAAATGAATCTTGTGGCTAATATAAAGATCCACATCTATAGTCCATATAAGGCACCCTTATCACAGAACGATTCCCAAAATAAAAACCCTTAGATATGAAATTAGGTTATAGTCACACCACCATCGCAAGTCCATTGCCACTAAGGAGTATTTGGTAACTAGACGAGGGTTAAACAGTGCACACGGAAAAATGCACTTCCATAATTCAAGAAAATAATGCACACTGCACGTTAAACACATTCCTCCACCAAAACGTGTCACCAAGGAAGATCGACTATAGAGGCATTCATGAAGTTGAGGAACAAAGTTTGGAGAGTATGAATGTGGATGCTCTTAGACCCAAAATTTAAAGTTCCTACTTAAGCACTGTTTGTACAATATCTGGCCAAGCATTTCCAAGCCAATCCAAACAAAGGGAAGAGAGTCCCACATCGACAAAACACAAGAGAAGGGGACTCTCCCTTCCCTATAAAAAGAGACCCCTTCACTACAATACAGGGGTAAGACTTTTCAGCTTGACTTTTATACTTCTATATGGTCAACAGCAAGAGCTCTTAGAAACAATCTTACTTTGGCATCGGAGGGTCTTAGGCTGGTTCCACACCGGTTCCATAGACCTCACGAGTCTTAGCTTCCTTCTATTCAGGATCAGCATCCGAAGACAGGGAGAATCTCCATCTATCACTCAATCGATCTCCTAGATCGTCTACATCACTTGTAAGTTGCACTCATCTTTATCTGTTCAAGTTCTAGTGCCAACAGATTGGCGCCGTCTGTGGGAAGCGACACAAAACGCTATGTCGTTCTCCTTCACGAGTGCTCTCGGCACCCTTTTCAGCCATGCCCTCGGCACCTCCTACAATCGGCCTTCGGCACTTTGCATCATTCGGCGCGTGCGATGTCTTCACATCCCCCCAATGATTCGGCATCTGCCTTCGGCCTTCGGCACCCCATCATCATTCGGCGCGTGCGATGTCTTCACATCCCCCCAATGATTCGGCATCTGCCTTCGGCCTTCGGCATCATTCGGCGTGTGCGATGTCTTCACATCCCCCCAATGATTCGGCATCTGCCTTCGGCCTTCGGCACTTTGCATCATTCGGCGTGTGCGATGTCTTCACATCCCCCCAATGATTCGGCATCTGCCTTCGGCCTTCGGCACCCCATCATCATTCGGCGCGTGCGATGTCTTCACATCCCCCCAATGATTCGGCATCTGCCTTCGGCCTTCGGCACCTTTGCATCATTCGGCGTGTGCGATGTCTTCACATCCCCCCAATGATTCGGCATCTGCCTTCGGCCTTCGGCATCATTCGGCGTGTGCGATGTCTTCACATCCCCCCAATGATTCGGCATCTGCCTTCGGCCTTCGGCACTTTGCATCATTCGGCGTGTGCGATGTCTTCACATCCCCCCAATGATTCGGCATCTGCCTTCGGCCTTCGGCACCCTATCATTATTCGGCGCGCGCGATGTCTTCACATCCCCCCAATGATTCAGCATCAGCCTTCGGCCATCAGCCTTCGACCACCTTCGGCCATCAGCCTTCAGCCATGCCGAACGGCACCTTTTAGGAGACACTTCTCCAGAGCCTTTTCTCAAAGCCACGCCGAACGGCACCTTCCATGAGACACTTCTCTCTAACGGCGCCATCGGCCATCAGCCTTCGGCCATCTGCCTTCGGCCATCAGCTTCGGCCATCAGCATCAGCCTTCGGCCATCAGCCATCGGCCATCTGCCTTCGGCCATCAGCATCAGCCTTCGGCCATCAGCTTCGGCCATCAGCCATCGGCCATCTGCCTTCGGCCATCAGCATCAGCCTTCGGCCATCAGCCTTCGGCCACCTTCGGCCATCAGCCTTCAGCCATGCCGAACGGCACCTTTTAGGAGACACTTCTCCAGAGCCTTTTCTCAAAGCCATGCCGAACGGCACCTTCCATGAGACACTTCTCTCTTACGGCGCCATCGGCCATCAGCCTTCGGCCATCAGCATCTGCCTTCGGCCATCAGCTTCGGCCATCAGCATCAGCCGTCGGCCATCAGCCTTCAGCCATGCCGAACGGCACCTTTTAGGAGACACTTCTCCAGAGCCTTTTTCTCAAAGCCATGCCGAACGGCACCTTCCATGAGACACTTCTCTCTTACGGCGCCATCGGCCATCAGCCTTCGGCCATCAGCATCTGCCTTCGGCCATCAGCCTTCGGCCATCAGCTTCGGCCATCAGCATCAGCCTTCGGCCATCAGCCATCGGCCATCTGCCTTCGGCCATCAGCATCAGCCTTCGGCCATCAGCCTTCGGCCATCTGCCTTCGGCCATCAGCATCAGCCTTCGGCCATCAGCCTTCGGCCATCAGCATTAGCCTTCGGCCATCTGCCTTCGGCCATCAGCATCTGCCATGCCGAACGGCACCTTTTAGGAGACACTTCTCCAAAGCCTTTTCTCAAAGCCATGCCGAACGGCACCTTCCATGAGATACTTCTCCCTTACGGCACCATCGGCCATCAGCCTTCGGCCATCTGCCATCGGCCATCGGCCATCGGCCATCAGCCTTCGGCCATCAGCCTTCGGCCATCAGCCATCAGCCTGCTGAAGAATGAGCTGAAGCATTACTTGGCCAGTACATTGATGACTGCAAGTCCCCAATCAACAAGTACCTCCTTAATCGGGAACTTGGGGGACTCCTGTTTGTACAATATCTGGCCAAGCATTCCCAAGCCAATCCAAACAAAGGGAAGAGAGTCCCACATCGACAAAACACAAGAGAAGGGGACTCTCTCTTCCCTATAAAAAGAGACCCCTTCACTACAATACAGGGGTAAGACTTTTCAGCTTGACTTTTATACTTCTATATGGTCAACAACAAGAGCTCTTAGAAACAATCTTACTTTGGCATCGGAGGGTCTTAGGCTGGTTCCACACCGGTTCCATAGACCTCACGAGTCTTAGCTTCCTTCTATTCAGGATCAGCATCCGAAGACAGGGAGAATCTCCATCTATCACTCAATCGATCTCCTAGATCGTCTACATCACTTGTAAGTTGCACTCATCTTTATCTGTTCAAGTTCTAGTGCCAACAAGCACTCCCGAATAGGCCTAACACACTTCCAATATTTTAGGAATCAACTTTGAATGAAAAAAAAACAAACCGAAGGACCAAAGTGGAAAAGCAGTAAAAGTTAGGGGCCAAATTTGTAATTAACTTTTTCTCTTAAAAAAAAAAAAAAAAGCGACGTGTTGGTATTTTATTGGTTGACTCCACAAATGGTGGGTCCAACCAGATGGAACGGGTGGACGGACGATCGTGATCGCATAACTTGATACATATATAAAGGCTTAGTGAAAGCTGGTGTAGGGCTCGGGCTTTGGGACTTTGGAGGTTTTACAGATTTTCTTCTTATTCGCTTCGTCTATTGCTTATCATCTAACAGTCTCCAGGAACAAAAATGG
Organism: Prunus kanzakura; assembly: GCA_020521455.1. Classification (NCBI taxonomy): domain Eukaryota; kingdom Viridiplantae; phylum Streptophyta; class Magnoliopsida; order Rosales; family Rosaceae; genus Prunus; species Prunus kanzakura. The sequence goes on from BPUM01000821.1 coordinate 1,037,214, forward strand.
CGCCGCCTCCAGGACCCTATTCTGGAACCAGCACCCTCGCCTTGGTAATTCCCTTGAAAAATCTCTTCTTTTTTTATATATTTCCGTTCCGGATCTAACTATTTTTTAAAATATTTTATTTTAAATTTGGTAAAAACTAGAAAGTTCGAATTTTGGACCAATTTGTTGATTAATAATCTAATTAGTGATATGGGTTCTTCTGGATTTGCAGGTTGCTCGTGCGTCCGCATTCTCCTTTGGACTCGTATACGGAAGCATTAAGCTCAAGTATCTCAAGGTACTGCCTTTCCTATTTCTTTTATCTTTTTTTGAATGACCCATTTGTTTGTTTTTTGTAAAATAGGTTCATAGTGTGTTTCTGATTACAAATGGTTGTTGCGTTTGCTTTAATTTTGGTATGAGTAATAAGTTATGTAGATTTTAATCGATGTTGGTCAACTTGTATCTGCAGATTGGTCTTTTTTTTATTCTTTGGGTTCCATTTTCATATGAAAAATATGTATGTTTTCCTTGTGTTCATGGAAGAGCATGTTTATGTTTAATCACCATTTGAAAAGCTGATTTCAAGCCTAGTTTCAGTGGCTAGTAGCAGTAATCAAGAAATAGTTCGGTTATATATTATCCTCTTATCCTGATGCTTTTCTTGGATATTATTTAGTTCTTCCTTTGTCCTGTGCTTTTTTACTCGGGAGTAATTGTTTTCATTGTCATCCAATTCCATCGACATTGGTTTGAAGAGTGGCTGCTTAGTGGCAGGTTTATTGGATGATGTCTCTAATGTAACATGCATCCAGTGATAGATAAATAAAAGAAAGTTACTGAATTCTCATAGAAGAGTTAATGAAAGTCTAAAAGACGTGCATACATAGTCTTTAAGTGAAAAGGACTCTCGTACAGATTCCTTTATTTTTTATTTTTTTATTTTTTTCACACTCCTGTATTTCAAAGCCAACTTGTTAATTGTTATATACAGTTTGAGCAAGTTCCACTTTGCTTGAGTAGTGTGTTCAATACACAATAGTATAATATTTCTAGGTTGCAAGAACTTCGCGAGCAAAGTACAAAGCATGAGAACTTCTAGGTTTAGCTATTAACTTTACCTTCACTGTAGCTTCGTAATTGCTTAACAGTCGCAACCCACAATCATGACTCACAAAGACTCACTGCAAAAAATAATATGTAAGTACGAAGGGAAAAGGGGGCAAAAAGTCAAGGATGTATACAGAGCTTTCTGAAAAAAGAAGAAAAGGGAGAGATTATGGAAATTTTTCCTAAGCAACTAGCAATATGTTCTTAATATCATCTCATATTAATAAACATTGGAGGGGGAAAAACCAAACACGATATGTTTTAAGGATTGCTCGGGTAAAATGTGAGAGAGAACAAACACTTTGTAGCCTGCCAGTTTTAAGATGATAAACTAAGGTTACAAGTAAGGGGCAAAGAACCAAAAATGATATGTCATCAAGATTGCTTGAGTAAATGTGAGAGGACAAAAGGACAAAACTCTTTGTAGTTGTTGGATTTGTAAGTTAATAAACAAAGGCCTCAAGTTAGGGGCAGAGTTGAGATTTATGTTCAAATGTAGATGGAAATCATGCAACAGTATTGGGTTAGAAAGGAAGTGGGGTTGCTCAAATGTGCGGAAACTGGAAATGAGGAATGAAGACAACTGATCAGGTTAACATTTTAAACAACTAAATTACCAATTTATAATATATTTTGTTGTTCCTAATCATCCTTGATCTTCAACATGACCTAAGATGTTTTAACATGTCAAGACAAATCTGTCAGGTCAACCTGGCTTTAGTACATGGTTAACCAATGCTCACCTTTAATGCTGAATCAAATTACTTGTATTGTCTTGTGTTTGAGTTGTATTTGCAAGTAGTGGCAGTCTTGTATTGGTTTGTTGGATTGATTAAACCATGCCGTTTTATCTGTGTTAAGATTTTTTTTTTCACCTTTACTTTCGACATGCACAAACACACACTTGCACACCAAAAAATGTCCACAAGTGCTAATTTCCTTTTTTGTTCTCTCCCCACCAAGGCAAAGGCTAAATCTGCAGCAAAGGCTCATCACTGAAGGAGATGTGTTCTATCAGAAGTTGAGTGAGGAATGAGTTGATTTGGAGATAGAAATAATGAATGGGGGTGGAGTGTACCAATATTTCACTTCTGAGAGCTATAATGAAAACCTTGCTTAAAGCTCCAAGTTTTTTTGTTTTTTTGGGTTTAAATTGAGAATTATGAATTCAGCACTTTAGGACGATTTATGTATTTGACCTCACCTATCGTAACGGCATTTCAATTTCTATTGGTTTTAGTGAAATTATGAGGGTATTGCTCCCTTGATTAATAAGTTGCCTATCTTTTTCTATTTTTTAATATCATGATTTGGCTTCAATTTCATTATTGGGTTATTTTGCTGTAACAGTTAATTTTATACCTGAATATTAGTCTTTTGCATGTTATGAATCTCTGGTTGACTGTGATGCATTACTCATTTAAAGTGCGCCTATCTTACATGGAGTGAAGAGTTTCAGATGTGGTTGGCATGAACCCTAGACATTTGAGTGCCATCAACAATCTAACCTACATAGATGTGTGGTACCATCAATGTCTCTCCAATTATTCCCCCTGGTTCCATTAACCCTAGACGTTTGAGTACTATTGGCAAAGGTCAAGTTGGGATTTGTAGAGGACTTGGAATTGTGATCCCGTTTTAGGCTGTAAACTTTGTCCCCTATTCATATGCATAGGGTTCAGTTTCTTTACTTTACGTTCATGTGTTATTAATAATTATTTAATATTTACGAAAATGATTTATACACCAGTTTTACCAATTCATATCAACAAATGGGCTAAACGGAAAACTCATATCTGTTTTCATCCTTCGTTAGTTCATTTTGTTTATCCCTCAGTAGTTGTCACCCACGGCAAAAATTTCAAAAGAATCTCATCCCTCAATACTTTTTTCCTCACTCCTTGTTTAAGTCGTTCCCTTTTCTTGACCGCCCAAAAAAAAAGTTGTTCCCTTTGATTGTGTTTCCCTTTGCCTTTGGGCTCTACGACGTATATTTTCTAATAAAAATGGAAGCACTCTTCCAATTTGTGGTAACTTCTCAACGGTGAAAGAAAAAGAAAATTTTGGGTCGCATTAGAGTAACCTAAGATCTTTAAAATTCATATCTATGTTAAGGAGGGTAATAGTGCATCGCATACCGACAAGCTACGAATCCACTCAAATTATAATATTTTAATAATTGTAGATGTGTTATAATTTGAGTAATCTCATAGGACATGTCCACATACCAACTGAATGATACTGTCATCAACAAAATTTGTCATTGAGGATCCTGACATTTTTGGTTGAATCTCCAAAGGGCTAGATTTTTTCTTTTTTGCACCACTAGAAAATAAAACCCTTTACATCATGTTCATCCTTGCCTTTACTCTTATAACATTATGCATCGTACACAGGCTCTTGGAGTGAGAATTAACTCTCAAAGTCGATGCTTGTTATCAACCGATATTCACGGGCTCCTTGACAAGTAACTATCACTTACAGCTAACAGAGAAACTATCAAATCAGTTCTTCAAAGTCATTCTTTGCCTGATTGTTGTGACTACCAACATCAATAACTAGTGTCCGTTATGAATATATAAGCAAATGTGGTGGAACAGAAACAGTAGAAAATCCCAAAGGCAGACGGGTTTACAAGATGATTCCATTCACATCATGCGCATTGTCACTTTTGTGCAGGAGTTTTTACACAGGGCCTGCTTCTGGTGTTACGACTAGCCAAAACAAAAAGCAAATCACAGGCATACCTGAAGAAAAGCACAAAAATATTTTAGGTAATTTTACAATGTGAGACATGGCTGAAGCTTGTAATTCAAAAGATGGCTCCAACTGCGAGGAGTTCCTTCTGTCCAGGTTAGCATTGTGACGTATGGTGTTTGCCTGCATCACAGAAAGTAAAATAAACATTATACACTTCTTCCGTGCATTTTATGAAACGAGCATAACATTGCACCAATGGAAGCAGTTCCAACTTCCGAGACCCCTGTGGAGTGGGAGGTGTTTCAGAGATCAAACGCCCCGAAAACACAGCTTACATATTAAATTTGGCAATTTTGTGGGTCCATTTCAGAAATTCCAACTCCAAACATAGTATGCTATTACTTTAAATCCTAGTATAAACATACTATGCCACTATTTTATTACATCTTAATTGTAGTCAAATACACAATGACAACAGTATTTCTTTCCTAAAGCTTATCTAACAACCCTTCATATATTGCACCCAAATCGATCATCATGATTCATTATAAAACCAAATTTCAGGTAATCAGCTTCATTTGAACTACGTCTGGGTCCAATTTCAGTGTGTGGACAAGAAACAATTAGAAACATAAATATTTGTAAATACTATAGCATTGATAGCAATCAATATAGCCAGAGTGTCACAACATTCAAACTCATAAAAATGAGACGAACCTGCTGCCAAGCAAAGCCATGCCTGAATCCAAACAAGCAAAATGTTAAGAAAGTAGGGGAAGAAACTAGTTTATGTATATAATGTCTTCATCAGGGTCATCACCCTCCCAATCTGTGTCATCCTGAGGTGCCTCGGATGATTCCAATTGCCCCTCATCTTGAATGTCGGGATCTTTCTTTTCATTCTTTATCTTATCTAATATTGCAATCACCTGAAATGGTTCAACTTTGACGAATTAGCATAAATTGACACCCACCTTAGAAGTAAGTCTACAAGCACAAAATTAGTTGAGATAACCAAGTAATAAACAGAAAACGGAATGTGAATGTTCATTAGCAATGTTATAATGATTACTATGTGACAAAACTTCCAAAATCCATGTTGCATAAGCAACCAAAAGCGGAATCAACTTTTGTTATTTTTTCCTTTTGATTTTTAACCTGCTAAGACCAGCAAAACTAATCAATAGCATTAATAGGGAAGTATTTTCTACAATTTTTATAGGCTCAAAGTGAAGTTATACTTCTACATTAAGTAATCAAGGAAACAATCAAAGTTGGTTATTTATGAGATACAACTTGTGCAAAGCTGCATATTTCAAACTTTTTTGCACTATCAGACTTGTATTAACTTTTAACCAACTTATAACTGAAGCTTAATTAATGCAAGAACCACCGATATAACAACTTAAGTACTTTAATGGGAAAAGTAGGAAAGAAAGTGCAAGAGGAACCAATTGTATCGCTCTATTCCCAGTTATAGATATATAGATAATCATATCAATGAAATAAAGTAGTACTAATCTTACCCTGCTTCCTCTCTCTAAAGACTCATCTTCTATGAAGCGTATCTCAGGAGTCAACCGCAGCTTCATACGCTTTCCCAGTTCACCGCGGACATATTTGGCTTTTGACTTTAGCCCTGCAAGGGCAACCTCCTTTCCTCTTTCATCGCCGAAAACAGAAACATATACTTTAACCACCTGTAGTCAAAGAAATAAACTATAGTTAACAAGACGTCTAGAACCATAAGTTCCCTCACATTATGAGCATTACCACCATCACTGAAACATTGAGGGAAGCTACTAATGGAGACAACTAAAACTAGAGGAAAGAAGTTTTGATTTCCTTAGTTTCATTAAAATGGGAAATGTGCATTGAGCCAGACGATTTTTACCCAGACAGTGTTAAACATGCCACAGAAACTAATTTGCCTCAGAATCCAAACAAGATAGCAACTATGAGCTTAGTCACCAAGAACTTGAACAATGAAATGCATTTTCTAACTCTCAATCAATATATTTGATGATTGGTCCAAACATGTGCATCCCTCATAAAGCATAATATTGAGAAAAAATTATTTCTAGAAATTTTTGTGCCTTAGACGTATCAAACAACTGTCCCACCTCAAACCATATTAGCCAAAGCCTAAGGCAATCATGCAAATAGCAAAAGCATAATTTTGTTCAATACAATTTCACATAAAACCATGATTGCAATGGATATAAGATACTACAGGAGTTTGCCAGTATCTCTCACCATAGTCGAGGAAATCACGTAGGGAAAACAGAACGCAAGAATAGAGAAGTTAAGCTAGATGTTATTTGAAATCGAACCTTCAGATAACAAAATATAAAGAGACAGCACTAAAGAAACACAGAAGGCCTTGTCATTACCCGAAATATAAACAAAAAATAAAAGGAATGACATTGCAAAAGGAAAAAAAAATTAACACACAAAAACACAAATTTAAAGCTATCCCATTTGTTTCCACTGCCTCCCATTTTCCTAAAACACCATCACAGCAATGAAAAGTCATAAACTTTACACTAAACAACCTTATAACCATCCAAATCCCAGCAATTCATAAACCCACAAACCCCAATATTCCAAATCCAATAAAACCCGCAAAAATTATCACAATTCAAAAATGAAAACAAAAACAACCACACATATGCTAATAACTAAATGCTATATGTATACCTGCAAGTCAGTAGAAACTTCAACATCACTAATGGTGGTCAAAGAAGAGAGATAACGGTCAGCACCCAAAGCGACCTCAGGAAGAATAGCATACTGCAAGACATTATCAGTTAAGAGCATATCAGAAAGCTCCCTCCTTATCTGCTTAGCCACCATTGCAACTCTGCGAGGGTTAGCCATGCACCTTATGGTGGTGGTGGGATGCCAGCGGAGCAGACCCGCATGATTTCTTTGGGGAATCCAGGCCGTTGATTTCTGGGTTCGAATTGGAAAGCTTGATGTTGATGATGATGATGGAAGGTGAGAAAGGCAGGGCGTGAGGAGTGGGTGATGGAGGACCACGTGTGGCATTGCTGTACTCTAACCCAGCTCTCCTTCTGTTTGGGTTTTCTATATTTTTGTTTTTGTTTTTGTTTTGAATTTTACTGAAGAATTTGCTTTCTGTGGATAGTGCCTGCAAGTGTGCAAGAACTACAGACAAGGGTTTGCTAAGGCAAGAGGAACAGTGAAGGAAGATAATTTGCGGGACTGTCCACAAATATCTGTTGTATGAAATTTAAAAGGGTACTTCTAGAAAATAAAAAAATGAGGTACTTTTTGGAAAATAAAAATAAAAATTGAGGGTTCTCTATGCTACATTTGAAGCTGAAATTTTAAGCGTTTTCAGGTTCGTTTGATAACAAACTCTTTCAGTTCTTAATTTTTAGCTTCCAATTTTTACATTTCATTTATAAAAAACACTTAAAACGGGAATTATTATTATTTATTTTTTAAGAAAGAAAATTCATTCAAAGAACCAAAGACGTATGACATGATACAATGACCTCGTTAAAACCTTCCTATAACTATCTCATGGGACAAACCCCAGGTGAAGAAAGAGTGTCACACATGGACTAACAAGTGAGTCCAATTCAGGTCACTTTTGACCATTACAATAAAATAAATAAATAAAAAATGAAAACTAACACAAAGACCAACGACGAGAACCGTTACTAAAGACCAACATAGTAAACCCACAGGAGAGAACTGCAGAACATCCCAATTGTCAAAAGAAGCTTTTTATGAGCAAAATCATAGTCCTTTGACATCCACACAAATTGCAAGGCATACCATATTAGAAACTAGAAAAGAACACAGAGGAGGAACACAAAAACAACAGTAAAAGGACCCCTGAGAAGCACTCCACTTCAACTCAAAACCTGACAAAGAAAACCTTCTATGAACAAGCATAATTCTTCGGTCGGCGTAGAGTAGAGAAGAGCACCAGCATCGCTACTGCAGTCCCCGTTGAAACAGAGACAAAACATCAGCCACCAGGTATCACAACTCTTCTGAGAAGAGATACAATCCAGGGTCACTACTGTCGCCGCCGCTGAGACAAAGACAACACCAGTCACCTAGAATGCTATAAAAACAATCAAACAAAACAAATAGACAAACATACCTAGATCCAAACAGATCTAGATTATTCCCGAATCAGGGTGCGTGAATTGAACCCTATGGTCCGAGAATAAGACCCGCATCATTGCACCTATGGTCCATTCCCCATAGACCCTGAACGCAGCCTGTTGACCCCAAACTGGACATTCTAACTATCACAATTTTTCTTTAATCTTAAAATTTGAAAGGCTTTTTAGGTAAGTACATCATCGACTGTTTTTCTCATAGCATGAGTCTTACCTCCGTTAATAATAACCTCCCTACGAATTTGTTCCTTTATGTGGAGAAGAACTTGTGCATCATTGCAAACCTATAAAATCCAAAGTATAAACTCTTAAAATAAAAAAATAAAAAAAATCGAGTTCTCCATATAAAATGTTCCTTTAAGTCATGTAGGTGTTGATAACAAGCTCCATGCATACATCCACAACGAATATGGAAAGTAGATAGCCAAAAGAAAGTAGAACTCAAAGGCTTTAACCAATTTGTGAGTTACATTTTGTGAATCGATTTCATCAATGAATTCGAATTTTCAAGTTTGTAACCAAAATTCATTATCTATTTTCCCCTTTTATTTTTTTTATTTTTTTGAGGACCTTTCCTATTGAGAGGGATGATAGCATACTAAACTCAGACACACTACACGAATACTAGGACTCGAACCCAGGACCTTGCATGAGGGAATAAATACTCCAAACCACTACACTAGTGGGTCCTTTACTCCGTTTTCCCCTTTAAGTAAGTGTTGAAGAGTCATTTTCCAAAAATAAAAACAATAAAAAAATGTCGAAGACGTGGCGTTGTGTTAGGAGTGATTGGAGGCTTCAGGTTTTGATTCTTCTCGTTAAAGTATTGTATTCTATGAAACTTTGCACTGCCTCCTCAGTTCCTCTATCTCTTATGTTTTAGAGACAATTATACCCAACCCGATGACCATCGAACTTGACCCGGTGTCCCTTGGTCCTGATCCAGTGACACTATGGAGAACTTTGTCATCGTATCCCTCACAGTTATCTCTCATAATTGCAAACCTAAAAAATCAAGAGCATCTAAGAAATGAAAATAATAAAAAGCTTATCGAGTTAATTAAACGAACTATTCGTTAGAGATTTCATCTAATGATTGGTTCTTAGGGCATGTTTACAACACTTTAACCATCACTTTGTCTTTACAATTTCTATTAGAATCTCTCTCCATTTGCTATTTTATTCTTCACTTGGGTGATTGTCACTACTTCTCTTTGATGATGTTCTTCGGTTGAATTTCTAATGGGCTGCAAGAGACGGGGCTGAGGTTCATCGAGATAATATGTTATCTTATATTTTTTCAAAAAATAAAAAAATATAGATCATTTTTCTATATTTATTCTTAAATTAAATACAATGGAAGTGGTAAAGTTGAAAGCTTTTGGTGCAAATCTTAGGCCATTTTTAACGGTGGGCTAAATCTCACACCCAACCAATCTCTAGCAAGTGAGCTAAATGTGTCATGTTACTGAGCCAAACCCAATCAACAGGCCAAAAGGGCCAAATGTGGCCTAATTCTTAGGTGGGCTATATCTTTTTGAATGAATATGTTTTTTTTTCAAAAGCAAGCAATTGCTGCTTTTGTTCATTGGACAAAACTTGCGAAGTCAATGTCTCTCTCTAGCTATTGACGTTAGCTAGCCATTATATATATATTTAAAAAATCCTAAATTTTTTTCTATAAATTCCTAAATTTTTTTTTTTTAATTACCAACCTCATTTCTACATAATTTCCCACATTTTTTTATTTATCATTCTATCTAATTTCCCACATTTTTTTCATCATTCTTTTTACATACTATCCTTACTCTTTTCATCACTCTTCATAATTTCCCACAATTTAAAATAGGATCTAAAGTAATACTTTAATTAAATTATTCAATATATTTAAAGAATATCCAAGATCTCCCTAATAATTCTCCTATGGAATGTTCATGGGCTTGGCAACCAATGAACGTTCCTACAATGAAGATCTTTTTTCGGAATTTTCTTCAGGCTAAGAGGCCAATCTTGGTCTCCCTTGCTTGTCAGTTGGGGTTCTGGATCAAGAAAATTGGAGATGGCGGTTGGTGTTTGGATGGATCTGTTATGATGCTCACAATACGTTTTTGACCATGTATAAAGAACTATGATGCTTTCTTTAGATCATAGGAGGCTTTCTTTGACAGTATCTGCGTAGTGATGAGATGTGTTTCAATGGTTTTGCGGTTGGGTGATTTGCTGAATCTATTATAATACCCATAGTACGTTTTTGACTCTATACGAAAAACTATGATGCTTTTTCTAGAACATATGAGGATTTCTTTGACAGTACCTATGTAGTGATGTGATGTTGTTTTAAGGATTTTGGGGTTGGAGTTTAGGTTGGTTTGTTTCATATAAATTGTTTGACTCTTCTATTTAGTTAATAGAATGGGTGGTACTCTTTCCTATCCCGGGATTTTGTTTTTTTGGGAAGGTTTTAACGAGACCACTGTTAATATGCTAGTTCTTACCATATAATGTTTCTTTTGGTTTAATAAAATACCATCTTTTTTAAAATAAATAAATAAATCCACTATTTATAGTTTCATGTATGGACCACACACCTCTACATGTGGTTTTTGTACTATAAGCAGTTCCATTTGCATTTTTTGTATGGCCAGTAAAGTATATGAGCGCCTATATAAAGTAGTGGGAAGTTGAAGGTAGGTGGGCTTAGTGATGATATTGCATATTGCTGGGTGGGGTACTACTATTTTGTGGCTTTTAGAGTTTTGTTCTTGCTTGCGACATTATATTTTCATTTGTGGTCTCAAGACCCAAACAATTATAATGGTCCAAGTTTTCTAAGTTACAGGGCCAAATCCAATGTATAGGGCCCAGTCAGCTATTTGGCAATTCTGGTTTAGGCTAACAGACAAGATTTCTATAGTAAGAACCTTATATACGGCCTTAGGTGAGGCCCTATATCTCTTAATCGTTGGATCAAATTGATTAGACGTTGAATCAAATTGGTTAATATGATCCAACGGTTAAGAAATAGGACATAACAAAAGCACAAGAATCACAGCATAATAAACTTTCATGTTGTATTTTGGGCAGAAAACAGTTTTCACCCTTCGAATTTTTCACCCTCTGGGCTGAGATGAACATATTGAAGTTTGAACAGTCTCATTTTCCATTTTCTATTTTATCTTGTTGTTTATTTTCTATTTTATTTTTACATTTGGAACTTTTAAAAATATCCGTGGTTCCTAATCAAATCACCCCACAAAATGGTCCCATCAAATATTCCCTAAATCTTCATTATGTTCTATTTTAATCAAGTATTACTGTGATAAAAAGATACTGGTCGACAAGAGATCATGGGGTTAGGGAAAAAAAACAAAAAGCACTAGAAAAAAAAAAAAATTATATCTGTCCATTTCGAGCTTTATTAATATAATTTTGTGGACTTAAGCACTGAGGACCAGTAAATTGATTGTGCATTTCCAAAGTTGCTACTCATGATTAAAGGCCAAGCACTCATTGAGAGCCGCATAATTTTGCTGGCTGGCCCTTTGAATAATAAGTTTACTTGTCCAAGGACATAATCATCAAGCTGTATTTCACCAGTTTGAGAACATCATTTTCAACCACAAAACAAACTGCCTTTTTGAAGGATTCAAGCCCAAGACTTCCTCTAATAAAACCGAAAACTAAATGCTTCTAGATTATGAGAATGACTCGCTAAGTCAAATCTTTCTGCTAAACAATTACACGTTATGTATTCAAGAGTTTTCCTATACCATTTTTCAACGAAATCTAAACATCATCAGGGCTACCTCATTGAAAAATGGTATTGACTTTCAAACTTGTGGTCTCAGGTTCGAATACCATAACTTTAGCAACATAAAAAAAAAACCGAATGTGGGGTCAAATGATTATTAACTATAACTATAACTTAAGTGTATTTAAAATTGTGATACCATGTGGTCCATTCAACCGCAAACACAAAAACAGTTAGCTTTCTGATCGAATCGTATCAAATATAATGCCAAAAAGGATGGCTAAGAAATGGGGAGGGATGTTTAATTAAGTGTTTCTTTTTAAAATCTGACAACAAATTCAGATTAAGAAAAAACTCAAAGGGTTCCATAGCAGGTGTTTCTGCATAAAAAAAATATTATTGATGCTGTGGTCCAAAGTCTGGTTTGCTGATTTTGTGTTTGGGAAGAAAATCTTGTCTGAGCAGAGCCTGTTCGTTGATCAGAAAACATTACCAAGTTCAGACCAATGTCATGCTCCTAAGTTGCCAAAACTAAGCCCAATAAATTATTATTATTATTTTTTGGTCTGAACCACGAGGTGGTCCTGGATGGGCCCCAATTATGGGTGGCACCTTTAAGCCTTAACCACAACCCAGACTAATCCCCGCTCACACCGGGTCGGCCCATAGTGGTGACTCCATACGAGAGCAGGGATCGAACCCCTGACCCCTCTTGAGGAATGAGAGTGCCGAACCACTCACACCAACCACCTTGATTAGCCCAATAAATTATTCATTGATGCCCTATTATATTGTTTTGGGTGCATTTCTGAAGGCTTATTTGATGCACATGTATCTTCAATCCCAGCATAAAATCCTATGCACATTTCATCAAGATTAAGAAGAGCATTTGAATTGATTAAATTTTCACTTGAAAATGATTGTTTCTTTTTTCCGCGTGCTCCCACAGAAAATTACGTTGTCCTCATAGAAAGTTACAGAGCTGCCCTCATTGTCATCCATCTCTCGTCTTCTCTCACTTCGTCACTCTCTCATCATGCTCATGTCCCCTCTTGGTCGTTTGTTTTTAATGTTGAAGAGGTCTCAATTTTAAACGTCCCTCTCTTGTTGATAAAAGAAAAGGGAACAATTTAATTATATTGTTTCCCTTTATTTAAAAAAAGAAAAAGAAAAGAAGACTACATTGCAATTGAATTTGACTTTGATGATTATGATCTCCTTGGGGTAGATTTGTCCTTTCATTCCACTACATCAATGGAAAAATTAAGACTTGGAAACCTAGTTTCTAGTCCTTGGTCCCATCATAAAGCTATTTGAGATAAAGCTCACAGACCCCCTCTCCATGTTCCTTGACTGACCATACCCAAAAACACGTCTGTTTCGTAACATTACTAAACACATTGCATCTGTTGGTTGGAAGACATTATTACCAAACTTAAAATGTTTTTTAGGGACAGAAACACAAACTGCTCTTTTCTCTTTTTGGTGCTTTACCAGAGAGAATCCAATTGAATATACTTGCTTGTTGGTCACATAACAACCCATGTCATGCTTGCTTCCAAAAGTAGTTTTATTTCATATTATTATTTTCTATGGGCTTTATATATAGGCCATTTTAACATGACATAATATACAAAAATCCTTATTGAGCCTATTTAGAGAAAAAAAATTCAAAATTAGTCACTTGTCACTTTCTAATTGGTTCTTAGTATGTTCAAATTTTTTTAAGAAGCAATTAGAAAATGATGAGTGGCTACCCTTGGTTTTTTTTCCACACCAAATAGGTTTTATAAGGATTTTTGTATATTATGTCATGCTAAAATCGGTTTATCGGTAAAAACCTATATTTTCCTTTCTTTCTTTTAGTTTGGTAAATACCACGAGGTGTCTGAAGGAAGTACACCCAAAGGGTGGGATTAATCCCTACTCGGGATTCGGCTTGCCCTGATCACAAAGTGCTTCCAACGAATTTCAAACCCCTGTCATTTAGACGCTAGGTTACTCGTCAACTAAAAATGGCAATTTACCAACCGCACCGCACTTGTGGTTATATTTTCCTTTCTTATTGCACATTGTACATTACTAGTACTTTTTTTTTCATAAATTAATTTTTCCTTTACGCCGCCACCAATCAAGCAAAACATTTATTTATTTGGTGAGGAGAGGAACCAATAAAGCATTATCTATCTCCAAATAAATGAGGGGCACATCTATCAAGAAACTAAAGATTAGCAAAACTAAATCTCATGTTATCATCTCCACTTTTTTGTCTACGCCTTCACATGGCCTTGACAACAACTTAAACACCCACAATCTCGTAATTATCTCCAACACCAGGGGCATTTCTCTTCCCCAAAACCCATATAATATCCCTCCCTCCCACCCCCACAATTCTCATACCCCCACCCACTTACACTTTTTTTCTCTCGAGACTTATTTTTCCCACAGTTTCTCACTCTTTCCCTCACTTTCCCGGAAAATGTCACCAGGGATCAGCAAATGCAACAAAATCCGACGCATTGTGAGAATTCGTCAAATGCTACAAAGCTGGCACAAGAAGGCCCGCCTCACGGCCGCGCGTGCGCCGTCCGACGTCCCCGCAGGACACGTGGCAGTCTGCGTGGGGAGCAGCTGCAGGCGGTTTATCGTCCGCGCGACGTACCTAAACCACCCCATCTTCCAGAAGCTCCTAGTACAAGCCGAGGAGGAGTACGGCTTCGCCAACCAAGGGCCCTTGACTATCCCGTGCGACGAGTCGTTTTTCGAGGAGGTTCTCCGGGTCGTGGCCCGGTCCGAGTCCAGTAACACCGGGCGGTTCTTAAGCTTCGATGATCTCCAGAGACGCTGCCACGTGGATGTTTTGAGTCAGCTTGAATATTTGGGTGAATCTCGGCCGTTGCTTCACGGCCTTGCTGATAAATCAGTATGTTAGCTGTGGATTTTGAGTGGGTCGAGTTGAGACGACTCAGCTGAGTTTCCGAGTTGCATGGACTGCTCACTTCTAGCTAACTAGTGACTACAAATATGAGTTAACTAATTATTTTTTATTTATTTTTGGGTAAAGATAGAAAATTATTATTATTATTATTTTTTTGAGATGTGGTTAATATTTGTGTAATATTGTAAACTTTGGGAAGTGAAGTAATTGTAGAATTTCAGGACAGAAATATTCAAACAAAATGTTTGTTGTGATTAATTCCATCATTTGCGACATTATATTTTCATTTAATTACTTTTATGTGCAAAAAAAATTAAAAACTTTATATTCTAATTTAATACTCGAAGGCACTTAATTTTTGTTTTTCTAATGTTCTTAACATATTCGTACTTAAAGATCTGTATTTTTCTTGTGTTCTTTCCTTTTTTAAATTTTGGCGGAGAAATTTTTACAATCTGCTCATTTTTCGGATGCACTGTCACGATCTAATTGTTCTTCAGGTACGCCGTCACAATTTAATTATTCTGCAGGTATACCATCATGATCTACTTATTCTTCAGGTATATTGTCATGATTTACTTGTTCTTCGGATACACCGTCACGATATATCTTATACATAACTCTAAGAAAATTTAGACAAAGTGCGATCACCAACCAATGTAGATTAGTACTTATTTTGTGGTTGACAAAGAAGTGATGAATGCGGCATAGGGAGCAATTATTTTGTTTCTCATGTTTTCTCGTTTTTGGAAATGGAATTTGGAAACGGGAAACATAATTTTGTTGTTTTTTCCAACTTAAAGAGTAATTCTGAAATCGTTTTTGTGTTTCCTTCCATTTAGCCCACCAAATGCATATTTGCTTATTTTCATTCTTCGAAAACAAAAAACGACCCTTAAAAAGGCATGTTCTGTGGCAATCCAGGCCATGGCATCGGTGTGACCATCAACCATGGCCTTTGTTTGTCATGATTATGGGTGGCAAGGCTCTAGAATTTAATTTAATTTTCTTAATCTTCTCTCTTACAAAAATTTATTACACTAATGAAAAAGGTTAGACAACATGAGGGACCACCAAAAAGAGAAGCACTCATTGAAAATTTTGATCCAACTATTATACCATTTAGTAGTGTTTTTGAAAGGACTAAAAGTAGTTTAAGATAAACACACTTTTAAATTGGTGCTTTATTAGGAAGTATTTTCAAGCGGTTTTTTAAAAAGCACTTTTTTGTTGTTTAAAGTTAAAAATTCCGACATGCTGCTCAGTCAAGAAGTGAGTCTGGCCTCTTAGGTCCCATTTAGGATTGCTCTTTTTTTTTTTCTTCACTAAAAACATGCTTTACTTTAAAGTTAAGCAGTTTAAGGTGTTTGGTAAAAATAAAATATCCTGATTATTTTAAAAACAGTGGCCTTTTGATAACAGCTTTTAAAAGCAGGCTCTGGGTTGCTTTTCAAAGTTCAAAAGAAGCAGAGATGAGCCTTTAATGAATTTTTTAATTCCCAAAATAGCATCATTCATTTTTAAAAATAACACCACCTCCACCTCCACATCTAACTCCACCACCACCTTCACCACCTCCACCACTACCATTGCCACCACCACCACATCCTCTTCTGCCACTAGCACCACCTCCTCCACCTACACCACCATCACCACCACCACCTTCATTACCACCACCATCATCTCCACCACCACCTTCACCTCCATCTCTTTCACCACCACCACATGATTAGTGCATAATACTTTCAACATAATGTCTATTTTAATAATTATTCACAGTTACAACAGTTTTACATCAATATTTATCAAACGGTTTTGACACTGCTTTTTCTACTAACATCACTTTAAAAATATTGTTTATCAAACATGGAGTTGCTTGACTTTATAGCTAATTATTTTCAAAGCACATCAAAAACAACTTTTTTAAAAAGTGACAGCAATTCCAAACTGGCCCTCACACCTAAGTTTGAATCTCCCTCCTCATAAACTAAATTAATTTAAAATAATATATCATTGTATTAATAAACCAAAATTTTTTAAACCTCAATGTAAGAATGTCACCTAGATTGAAAGACCAAACAAAAAAAGTTAAGCTAAATGGTTTGGTTTATTTTTGTTTGAAGTTTTCTTTGTTATGAGTTAGGAGTTACCTAAAAAAGTTGACTTTTAGGAGTCAAGATAAGGTATTAGGCTCAAAAGAGAGAGAAAAAATAAATGAGGCAGGAAATATGGAAAGCGTAAAAAGGGTCGAGGTAAGGTCCTACCAACATGTGGAAAAAGAGGGCAAAGGTTTGAAATTGGTAGCACTTTGTGTAAGTGCTATTACCAATCATGCTTGGTAAAGTCGTCATCAAAACAACAACAGCAACCTTATCCTTTTATCTAAAACCCATCGCATTCGAAGAGGAGTAACTTAAACACATTCTTAGAACTGACAACATGAAATGTGTTCTTAGAACTGACAACATGAAATGTGTCAACTAATATTTCATTATCATGATCAAGGCGTGCTTGAGAATTTTGAAAAATTATCCAAATAATTATCCAACTGTTCAAGTCGATTGATTGCAAAATATAGTATGACTCTATGAGAACCAAGTGTTTGATCAACTTGATCTACTTGGTGTTCAATATGGAGGGGCTATATTGAGGGGTTACAATGACGAAGTTCAATCAGATTAGACGGCCTACTAAATGTTAAATTTCAAAGAGATGGGTCATCGGTCCATTACTAGTAACACCGATATTATTCACAACTTAACTGACTACAAAGCCCAGTAGGTGTAGTTAATCATCCGATGTGGGACTTATATTCTTCAACACGCCCTCTCACGTGTGACCAGGGTTACACGTGAAGTCAAGCCCACGTGTGACCACCACATACTGGATCACACATGGAGCCAAGCCTACATCGGTATAGGTGGTGTCTCCGTATTGCTGGGTCTTCGTATTGCTCAATCTCTTGTATTGCTAGACCCACCACCTAAACGACCCGCTCTCATCTGTATGGGTGGTGTTTCAGTATTGTTGGATCCACCACCTGAGCCTTGGGCTATGATAGTATGTTAAATTTTAAAGAGACGGGTCATCGACCGACTACTAATAACACTGATACTATTCCCAACTTAACCACCTACAAAGCCCAGTGGGTGTCGTCAAATCATTCGATGTGAGACTTATATTCTTCAACACGCCCTTCACGTGTGACCATCATGTGGTCACATGTGAAGCCAAGCCCATGTGTGACCACCACATACTGAATCACACGTGGAGCCAAGCCCACATCGGTATAGGTGGTGTCTCTGTATTGCTAAGCCTACTTATTGTTGGATCTCTTGTATTTCTGGACCCACCACCTAAATGACCCGCTTTCATCCGTATGGATGGTGTTTTCGTATTGCTGAATCCACCACCTGAGTCTTAGGCTCTGATACGATGTTAAATTTCAAAGAGACGGGTCATCGGCCCACTACTAACAATACTGATATTGTCCCCAATTTAACCACCTACAAGTTTCATATCACAAAAATCTTCGATGTTAGGAATGAAATCATTTATTATAAGTTGTATTTTATTTAGTCAATCATTTAATATGTAACTTGTATTCTTCAACACTAAAGACCCACTTATTGTAACTGCTCATTATAGCATCACTGCAATATAGAGGACCTTTAAATGCATACTTTAAGTCATGATGCATGAGTTATGAGACTCAGGACCACCCTAACCTAGTTTGGTCCTCTTGCTAGAAGAAAGCTCAAACAAAAACTAGTCGGCATCTTTGTGGGTCTAATTTCTTGCAATCAGCTTATGAATTGGGCCAAAAACCATAGAGAATTTTATTTCTTAACGAATACTTTAACTCATGCAAGTTGGGCCTTCCTTTGTCTCACTATGCCTGATATTTTGTGGTCTATTTTCCCAAATGGTTTTTTTTTTTGTGTAAAGACTTTTCAAATAGGAGACCCCGTAATTTCACAAGTCCTTTGTTTTTTGGGTAAGTACTATGAGGTGTCCGTGCCAGTTTGCGCGCACCTCGATTAATTCCCATTCGCGGAGCTGAGCTTGATGCTGGCCACCAGGTGTTGCAACTACTGGGACTCAAGTTGGGAAATTTGGAAAAAAGGGAAAAAAAAATTGAACAAATATTTAGAAGAACCAATACTGCAGATGTTGGCAGAAGTATTGCATACTCTTAAATCTAGTTAAAATTCCAACCCACCAATAATTCATGATGTGGAAAAGAAATGAACATGTGTCATTAGTGGTCAAAATGTTAAAACTTTTTATTCTTTGTAAAAGTCACATTAGCCTTTTGGAAACACATCACATAGATCACGATTAAGGTCTAAAATATCGATGGTTTTGGAAATATCGGTAGTCCAAAAACACAGAAATTTCGATGAAAATATTAGGATATTAACAATATCGATAAAAATTGAATAAAAACCACTGAAATTGTAAAAAAAAAACTTGAAATTTTTTCTTGAAACTTTGGAGGATATTTATTTAGTCAATTATCTATTATTTTATTACAAAAAATTAGAAGGAAATGCATTGCATGATGGGTTTAAGTTATTTAAGTTGATTATATAGCGAGTTGACAAATACTGCGAGTGTAAAAAATATGTAGTAATTAATGAAAGAAGATTAAACAAACCATAATTATTTATTTATAATGATTTACTACAATATTTTACACTTTTGCATGGTAAGATACATGAATGACTTAGTACCACATAGAGTTTCTATAAGGTTCAAATTTGAGTTATTTACACTAACAACTCATGAGGTTTTCGGCTTTTTCATAAAACTCCTTGGGTTTTAGAAATTACAAGAACACCCCCTGAGGTTTTAAATTGGTTTCACAAAACTCATTTTCATTGATTTTTCATCCAAAGATTGATGATTTTATACAAAAAAACTTCAAATGACAAAGTTGGCCTTTGAGATTAGATTGCGTATACTTCATTGAGGTTAATTTTGTCATTTGCATAAGCTTTTTTTTCTTTTTCAGTGGAATCATCAATTTTTGGACAAATAATCAACAAAGAAGGGTTTTGTGAAAACAAACTGAAACCTCAGGGGGTATTCATGTAATTTTTGAGAGCTAAGAAGGTTTTGTGAAAACACAAGAAACCTCAAGGAGTGTTGGTGTAAATAACTCTTCAAATTTTTCATTGTTTTCATCATCTCGATATTATCGATATTATAGCGATATTTCGGCCAATGTTGCTGAAGTGTGAGAGAAATTATCGACATATATATTTTCCGATATAATCGATATTTATACGATATGTGTATGGATACATTCCAAAATATCTTTGATTCGAAAAAACGATAATATCCTTGATATTTCGTTGATATTATCGATATTTTAGACTATGATCATGATCAATAGTTGAACTGTTGAACATTTGAATACTCTTAAAATACTAGACACATGTTTGCTTTTATTTTTTATATTAGAAAACTGGCGTATAAAAGATTTCAACTTACAACTTCCTTCAATAGAATAGACACTAAATATTTCATAAACTAAACGGTCATATCTTTTCTTTTCAAGTTGTCGTTTTTTGAGTTTTTCTTTCCATAAATTAGTCAAATTTAGAATAGTTTAGACTATCTCTTGTATTTGAAAAAAGTGTCGATTTTTATTATATTATAGATGTATTAAATTGTGACTTGTTACGGAATGATAAAATTTGCACGCGTGAGAGAGTTGGAGGACGGCAAAAACTAAAAGACATGTTGAAGAACTAAAATGAACTGGAGAATAAATTCAATAATAAATTGAGCTTAGACCCATAAAATTCATTTTAAATCTCCTGCAACCCTTCCCTTTATTTTTCTATTTAAAATACCCAATTTTTTCAAATAATACCCGATGACTAGGATCCAACTAAGCAAGTTACCTAATATAACTTAAAATCTTATTTATTGTATTTTTTGAATTCCAAAACTACCCCTATTTAATTTAGAAACTTATTTAAAATTAAATATTAAATTCAACATTAACGTATTAGTAATCTATAGGTGATCAACGTTTTGGTTTATTTAATAAAAAAAATTATGTTGTTTTCCTTTTATGAATTATACGACTAGTAATCTATTTTATCATAGTTTTATGAAGAATAGTGTACATTCTAATTATGTTGAAAAATAATTTGATAACCTATTTATTGTTTTTTTAATTTTTTTTAATTGAACCTATTTTTTCTCTAAATAATGTGCCTATTTTTTTTCTCTCTTTTTTTCTCGAAATAAAGGACCTATTACTTGTTTTATGAAAAATAATTTGATCATCTTTTTATTGTTTGTTTTATGAGAACAATTTTTTTTTAAATGAACCTATTTTTTCTCTCCAAATAATGTAACTTTCTTTTTTCTCTAATAATATACCTAGTAAAACAATTTACCTAGTATAATGGACCTATTTTTTTGGCTAAATTTTGTATCTATTTTTTTCTCTAAATAATGTACCTATTACTTGTTTTATGAAAAATAATTTGATAATCTATTTATTTTTTGTTTTATGAATTTTGTTTAAATGAACCTTTTTTTCTCTCTAAATAATGTACCTATTTTTTCTCTCTAATAATGTATACCTATTAAAACAATTTACCTAGTATAATGAACTTATTTTCTTCTTCTAAATAATGTACCTATTTTTAATTTATAAAAAATGTGCACAAATTTCAATTATACAATGTACCTATTTTCTATAAATTATTGTGTATCTATTTTTAATTTATGAAAAATGTACGGAAATTTTAATTACAAAGTAACTGACCTAGTTTTTTTTTTAAAAAATTGGTAAATAATATACCTATATTTTTATATTTATATTTTTCATATGTACATTATTGGATATGTAATTTACATATTTTATTTTTGGTTTGCAATTTTAGTGGGAGATATGTTAGAGGGAATGACAACCAAAAGAAATGGGGTGATTGATATGCTATTAATAGGGAGTTTTAATTACAATTATGACAGTTAATGAAATATTTGGAATAAATTATAAATAAAATATGAAGTCTGTTCCTATATTTATAGAATAATAGGTATATGTTTAGGAAATAGAAATTAGAAGGACGTATATTGGACAAGCCCTAAATTCAAAGACTATTCTTTGCATTGTATGATCGATGCATGGTAACATACCCACACACTGTCAGAGGACTATCATGCACGTGGTGAGCAGGTTACGTTCCACTTGATTTAACATGTGCGGCCCACCTGTTGGGCCCTCAGTAACGTGCTACTCATACCCCCAGGGACCCACAGGAGATATCCTATCATTACCCACCGGCCAGGACCACAAATACATTGACAACAACAACTTCAATCTCATATTTACCGTTTGAGAAAGCGTTGGAGCAGGTGACATTATCATTGCCCGTGGAGTAAAGAGAGGATGACTAGAACCACCAAGTACAGGGGGCTTCGTACTTTTGGTGGTATAAACCAGTTTTGTCCCTTCTCTTCTCTCTCTCTGTGGCCTCAGAGCCTTTGGTAGTCTGAGAAAGTGGTTGGGACAATTATGGCAAAAGAAGAAAAGAATATTGTTATTTTTTCGAAAATGACATAATTGACATTGCCATGCCAACTTGGTAAAAAAGGGAGACCAAGATATACACCGAGCGACATTTGCATGGTGTTCTTCTGTCACTCATCCTTGTATAAATTATCGCCTAAACTTACTTAACTTCGGAGTTAGATGAGTTGTAGAGGACGGGAGTTGGTATGAATCGAACGGAAACACCAAAACCCGTTAATGAGTTGGGATCTCATCTCCTTTGAAACTAAGAGATGAGAGATGAGAGATGAGAGTGGAGGCTAAAAGCTATGGAGTGAAAGTGTGGAATCATTGTCGGTCCTCATCAACAGCATTTTCTTTTCAACTATTTCTTTCAGTTCTGACTATAATGTACTGATGATCGCTATAATCATCCTCAATCTTTCTTTGGCTATTTTTCTCAACTCTTTCTCTCCCGTTTGACTCTTTTTCTTTAATGTTCAAGAATTTATGTGTGAAAAATGAAAACCCTATTTCCTAATCAATGGAAGAGACTCAAAATTATATAGTCAGATAGAACTCATATTAAGAGTATGCATCACAAATTCAATCTCAATTTAGTTTTCAGTTAAAAAAGTTTTCTTGACTCAATCATAAATTCAATATTGCTTATGAAATCTAGTCATTTAGCCAGTCTAGACTAGTCCAGTAGAATCCCCCGTATCAAACGTGGCCGTATAACTCTAGTGAAAGAACGTTTAACTCCATACACCGACTCAACAACAGAATTTTACTCTCGTCTTCCCTTTCAAATTTCAGTTGCTTTTTGGCAATTTAGCAAGTAAAGCACATCAAATTTAATTTTGAGTATGTCTAGTCGACGTCTGCTATAGTGAAATCCAATAATTAACCAAAGACATTGCCAACTCATAATATCCCTTTGAGGCCTTCATAGCCATGACATATAGTACACTCTAAAAGTAATAGCATGTACCTATATATATATGCCATCAAAAAGTCATTTCCCCAGTTCACCATGTTCCTCCGACGCCCTACCATAGACAAGACATAATTTCTTTTTAGATACATATAGGTTAGTAAAGAAGATTAGGGTTTGTAATTTGTATGTGAGATGATTGCGGGGAGAGAGGAGCTGAGAAAGATTGAAAATGAAGTGAGCAAAGGATACTTTTGTACTCCCCGACAATACCAACTCAGATTATTTTCCAAATATATTTTGGAGCCCAACATGGCTTCCCCACAGCATATTATATATCGCCCACCTCACCCTACCAAATGTCCTTCTTGTCTAGCTAGTTCATCCCACATTCGAAGACTATGCGTGAAGCACCAGTTGTATACATTAAAAAAAAAAAAGGAATTTAAATTAAGTCATAATTAGAAGATAACTTTAGCAACAAACATAAATAAATTAATGCAAATTATGGAGGGAGAGGAAGGAGAGAAGGGGGAGAGAAGGGGGAGAGAGAGATGAAACGCACAGCTGTGGAGATGATGGATCATACCTTAATAATCACCAACCACGTATGTCCATGTTTAAGGTTTAAATTAATTTAGAATTTGAATTTTGGCATTGAGTACTTTTATCTGGAGCGAATCGAATATAATATCTCGAGTTATGTCAGTACTTTTATCTGGAGCGAATCGAATATAAGATCTCGAGTATATTTATGGAGAATGAACTTATGAACACTATTTCTCAATAGCCACAGTGAGGCCATGGTGAGTACTCTAAGTGTTGGAATTCGAACTTGTGATATTTTTCCGAAATTTCGGAGAAGGGAGTACCATTAGATCAAGTTTTGTTGGCTCAAGTATTATCCTTTAGGAGATTTAGATTAGCAGGTCTATGTCTTGCTCTACAAAGGACAAAAGCTTGTGACGTGATTTTAATTGATCATGCTTGTTTCAGACTATACGACCTTTTTGAACCGATCAGAAGCCTCCTTCCAAGAAATTTCGAGGACTATAGCTATATAGGAGACTGCTGGGACAAGAATGCAGAAGCGACATGTATCTAACTGTAAACTGACCCACTCGATCACTTCTGTCTACTACTCTCTTCATTTTCCTAGTTTTTTTAATTTTATTTTTGTGCACAAATATAATATATTGTAGTTGGATGTCGTTTACTGGGCATTAGTGGATAGCCCAGTTTTTTTTTTTTTTTTTTTGGTAAATACCACGGGGCGGGAAACTCAAGTATTTAACATATATATGTGTGTGTGTGTTTTTGATAGTGTAGTGTTTGAGTTGAAACTTTTGTCTATTTTTGAAAACTTTCCGAGTCTTTATTAGGGTTGGTATTTCTTTTGAGTTTAAGTTGGATTGACCCATGTAATTTATTTAGATGTTCTAAGTTTTTATCGTTCCCAATGGAAAGAGGGAGACGTGACGAACAAGAAGAGGACCATAATTAGAGTAGATATTTTTTCTTTTTTCTGAGGAGGAAATTTTGATCTGGGATTTGGGGGCAGCAAATGGAAGATATTCTTTTCAGTTGAAGAAGCAGTTTATGGTGGAGGGTGTGTGAGTGTCAGAAGAGAGACTTTGTGTTGTGTGGCTGCAAGAGAAACAAACAAAAGTGCATTAATAAGAAGGATAGGACCAGCTATCCATAGGCAGCCTTATTTGCTTCCCTTCCCTTGCTGGTCCTACTTCTTTGTAAAAATTAAAATTGTTCAATGGTTTGTTTATGATGAGTTGGCCATTTCTTACCAAATTGTCAGTTTCGCGTGTGTTGTGTGTGTGTGTGTGTGTGTGGAGAGAGAGAGAGAGAGAGAGAGAGAGAGAGAGAGAGTAGTTCACCAAAAAAAAAAAAATCTGAGTAGCTTTTTGTCCTTTTGGTGTCTCAATCCAGAAGGTAGATTAGCTTAAGGACTTGTTCAGCAAAAGCATGGAAAATGTAAGGCTATAGAGAATCACTACAAGAATAATTGAAATAGACAATACTCAATAGATGATGAATGTACTGAATACTGTCATTTTATTTTGTTAGATGACAGTTTGTTATAAAATCGTCGTCTAATAAGGTGTAAAATATTTGAAAAACGACAGTTTGTTAAAAACTGTCGTATGATACGTTTTTTTTATTCTAATGAATATTTCTAAAACGGTATCAATTTAAAATTTCAAGAGGTGTTAAGTTAAGAAAATGTACAACCATAATAAAGCTAGATGCCATCACAAACACAAGAAAAGTTCATTGATTTTCTTTTGATCATAGGATCATATTCAATTTGTCATTTGCCATCACAAAGTAAATCCATCTACATTCTGTTCATTATTCTTGTATTTTCCGCAATATGTACTTTTAACGGTAGTTAATTCTTTTAGGTGCATTTACAATAGAGTACTTCTACTAGTACTAAATTTATTCACCAAATTACGTGTCAGTACATGTTCGATTGATTCAATTTGAGTCAATTTAAACTATTATTTACAAGCGATGAATAAGAATTTACTTAATGAGCAGTTTAGATTGAAAGTTTAGTATAAGAGAATTTTATGTATTTAAGAAAAAATAATTTAAAAGTTCCAATAACAGATAATATATGATATTAATCGAGCAGTCACTGACCTGTATTAGTATTCGAGGACAAGGAGAGCTGGAGGAGTAAGGGCTACCAGTATATACATTCCATATGGACTTAGACTGTATGTCATAAATAAAGGATAAGATAAAACTGATATTTCATTTTCAATTTATGTATGCATGCTACGTATCTTCTGCAATCAAAATAATAATGCAGGCTCCAGAGTTGCATATGGGTCGTTGTATTGTTGAACATATAATTTGGATCATCATCTCTATGGAATTCACTTACAGATACATGTGTCAGTCGCGTTTTTTAATCTCTAAGTTAAGGTTAGATACATAACAATGGAAGGAATCGAACTCTTGATCCTAATGTAATTCTTTCTCATCCACCCTCACCACTTGAGCTAACCGAGCACTTGGCTCGAGGATATCTTTAATTGTTTCTGAATTGAGTTTGAAGAATTGTAAACTCGTAGATTTAGGAAACTTACCCCTTTCAGATCTTGTTTGAATAATATTATTTGTATCATATTTATTCAACATTTCTCGTGAACGAGTTATGTAGAATCTGTTATAATGTATAGTTAAATTATATATTTGTAAGAGATGGTCTAGTCTATTAGAATGACATTTTTCATTAGGTAATTGATGGAATTACAGCTATATCACATATATATACTCTTGATGTAGAAGTTATGTTAAAATCATGCTGGTCATCATTATTAATGTTATAGATGCTGTAATAATATTCCACCATCTCAAATAACTATTGCCCTCAGGAAGGCCACTTACAGGTAACAAAATTTTGTGCTTCTAGGTGTCTTCCATTCCCAATCCTTTTTTGGCTGCCAAAATAGCACTTCCCCACTTACCTTTCTATTGTTACTAACTTATAAGAGAAAGTTAATTATTACACAATGCACCTGAAAAAGGAAAAAAAAAAAGCACTTTGGCATCTCAAGTCAAATTTTATTGTAATATATCATTTACGACTAACTTCATCCATTTTTATGTTCAGAAAGTTTCCATATGTTTTGTACGTGATCCTTCAAAACGGTGCATTAATTGATATTTCGAACATCAAAATATCGTTTAAAAAGGTCATGACTGAACCGTGCGCATATTTTTTCACGAAAAAATTAGATGAAGCTCGACTCTAAGTGCCACACATTGCAACAAAACTTTAATTGAGATGACAAACTGTTGCATGTGTTTTTTTATTTTTATTTTTGCAGATGGAAAATTCCAACAAAGGCTAGAGTTCATGTGATATTAGACTAATTTTTCCAGCTTGTAATTATTTTGAGTACCAACACTTCTTATCAGCAAGCAGTACATACAATAATGAAGAAACCCTGATCGATAATCCGTACCATATGCTAATGTACCCCACATTCTCTGACAAGCTACTTTTTTTAACATGCTTTTGGTTACACTTTTTTTTAGCTAACAGATGGTCCTGATTGTGATTTGACTCCCAGATTTTATTTCACGTAGGCCTAAGCTACTAGTACTAGCTGCTGCTTCAAGCCATGCACAGATCTCAATTTCATGTTCTTCAATTTGTATGAGAGAGAGAGAGAGAGAGAGAGAGAGAGAGAGAGAGATTGGTATAAGGCAAACAAGCAATTAATCTGACATTAATTCCTTAAAAAACAGTACTAATATTTCTGTCACAGGGTACATTTAACAAGCCACCTCTGTGAGCAAAATGGATCTCAAACTAAAATTTATACAAAATTTAACCAAACCCATCTTATGTTCTTGGGTTTCAAGTTAGAGTCAAGAATCAAACATCTCAAAAGGGTTCAATTCGAAGAAAGAAAACCACCACTCCCAAATTTCCAACCCCAAAAAGAATAAATAAAAACACCCAACAAATTGAAGTCAAGATTGATGGATAAGATAAATGAAGAAAAAAAGATGTTAAAAAAAGAGAAGCTCTCTGTGGTGCTTCATCTTGGGCCATCTTTTTCTCCATGAAAATCCCACGAATCTCTTGACCTTCAAAAACTTGAAACTTTTCATCTGAGCATCGAAGTTAGGGAGCGAAAAACGACTTCTTCACAAGGGATTGTGAGGCCCATGTCGTGATCGAAACCAAATTCCTCTTCGGCTTGGCGGAGGAGGCACTGGAACTGAGGATGTGTCAAGAAGGAGATGGGAACAATGTACCTTGTTCTGTTCTCTCCAACATAAACTGGGAAATGACCTTTTGGGACATCTAAGGGAAGGCCATCTTCATCATAGCCATGTTTCTTCCCCAAGCTTGAGCACCTTTTCAGGATTTGCTTGAGCACTGCGGTTTGAGCCAGTTTGTTTGATTTTCTGATGCCCATCTTTTCTCTTTCTTTTCTTTTTCTTCTGTTTTTGTTGGGGTTGGTTTTGGGGTGAAGGAAAGATAAGAGAGAGTGGAGTGAGAGCGAGAGAGAAAGAGAGAGAGAGAGAGGCGTTGGTGGTGAAGTGAGTGAAGGGTAAGGGGGGTATTTATGAAGAGGGTTTAGAGAGAGAGAGAGAGAGAGAGACTGGGGAGGGTCATGTGGTGTGTGGGGAGGAAAGGACATACCACGGGTGTTTTGGGGTATGTGTGTGTATGTGAGCAAGGACATTGGTGGGAGCCAAACCCATTGGGTTTTCTCTTGTATGTTGGCCCTCCAAATGACAACATGGACCCTCTCTCTCTCTCTCTCTCCTCCTCTCTCTTTCTTCATGAAAATATTTGCATTTTTTTGGATAAAGGGATATCTAAATTTGAAAGTTTAGTTGAAAAGCTCTAATGACTTCTTGATTGACCTTAGACCAAATCACTTATTAGTTAATGACTTTCCACAAGGAGTTATTATTGTCATATGTAATGACTTTTGACAACAAAAATCTTCACGATTCACATAGTTTTAAGTAGTATTTAGTCCTAATTCCATCTCTCTCTCTCTCTCTCTCTCTACCTAAAATCACGGACCGATAATAAGTACTATTCAGTACAGTCTTGCGGATGTTTGGCCTTTTCTTATTGTTGGGCAACCTGGTCTGGTGATTCCGTGTACTGCATGACAGATAAAACAACAGTCTCCCTCTCTCTCTCTCTCTCTCTCTCTCTCTCTCTCTCTCGCGCGCGCGCGAGCACATAGCAAACTAAAATTGTTGCAGAAACCCATGTGCATGTTACTGCTACCTCTGCAGCTTTCCACCCTACTTTTTTTATCTTCAGATTATGGTCACACACTTACCTGTTTTCTTGCTTTCATGATTCAAACATGCCTCAAACACTTTTCTTACTTTCATGATTCCTATATCTAACTTTAAAACTCAACCTAAATCAAGTGTAGGTGGAGGTGAGCAATTTTTGATACGAATATGAAAAGACATGACACGAATACGACCTGTTAACACAAATTCCCCTCCGTAACTAAGTAGATATACGTTCGCAAATCACATGTATTAAGTAAAATTATGTATACTTTCATCAGACTTTTTGTTTGATAAGTACTTTTTTTGTTTTGTTTGAAAAAGGTACATAATCTTCCTGCGCATGATGATTAATGTTGGAAACACTACCGTGCAAAGCCACGGACCTAAAAAAGTTCGTACGTAAAATGCATAATTCCAATATGTGTACTTTAACAGTGAACTCTCTCAGCCGTTGGTTTAAGATAGGAAAAGAGAAAAGCGTATTTAGTCAGCAAAGGAACATGGCCAATTCAGAAGTCTCTCTCTCTCACAAATCACAAATCAACCTCTTCTCTACTAAAGAGGGTGAAGGCAGTGAAAACAGATTCTAATTGAACAGAAAGCGTCCTCCCTTTCTGTTCAAGTTATGGTGCAGCGATCATCAAGGGGCTGGTGGGCCAGTCCACCGTCTTCCATGGGGTAGCCCTATACAGAAGCTCTCTCACGATGAGGGGACCGACATATACGTTCAACAAGAATTGCTCGTTAATGATCCCTGTTTACGAATAGGTCATTGATTTTGAAGTGTATGGAAGTTTTGTGAGGGAGATACACTTGCGCTGGTTACGTAAAGAGAGATATAGAGGGATATCACTGTCGCATTAAGGGTGCATATACAACACGTTGCATGTAAGTCTTAGTCTAATTGAGGACCATCCGACCATGACAATTCCTAAGTATGATTGAGTGATGAGAAGTGACATGAAATTATAGTAGGAGAGGAAAAAGAATTAGTGGGTTAAAGATAGAGTAAGGCGAAAATTGATACTAAAAAGTATAAACTAACATTTACAAGCGATGGTCTAAATTATTGTAAATTAATCTAATAATTAACGGGGAAGGAGATTCAAACTTAAGTGCAACATGCGAATTCACTGCCCTAACCAAATTAAAAAACAATGCTCAACCTTGGCTCACTTCCGAGCTCAACTTCGACTAATACGACTCACCGAACCGACGATTCAATGGCTGTGGACCTATAAATTAATGCTCACACTGAAACTGCAGTGTCTTAATAACATGGAGGTTTGTGGTCCTGATGAAACCACTACCACTAGAAAAAAGAAAATTTACAAGAAGACATAAATCTATTACAAACGTACACCACTAGTATATTCCTAGTCTGCCTACCTCCATTTCAGCAAAGTCACCCATCCACGTTCTAAGGCAGGCTCATAAAGCGGTCCGCAAAGCTAAGATTTTGTGCCTGATACGGCCTTGTCCTACATTTCTGTCTTTTCTTTTTGTGTTCTTCTGATCAACCTCTAATAAGTACATATATCCTTACTTCCTTACCATCATTAACACAATTACAAACCATTAAAAATTTGGTTTTAAAGGGCACTCAAAAGATTAGGGTCCGTTTGGTATTCTACTCAAAAAAATAAAATAAAAAATCATAATTTTTATTAAGAATATAAATTTTCAAATACTGATTTTAAGATTTAAAAATTTATTTAGTATTGGACTTCAAAACTATTTTTAAAATCTACAAATTTATTCCATTTAATTATTATTTTATGGGTTTTTAGGTCTAATGGTCCTTGAACTTTGACCCGATTCGCATTTTGGTCCCTCAATTTCCAAAATTGTTTTCGTGGTCCTTCAACTTCACTTTCGTTAAATGTAGGGACCTTTATTTTAATTTAAAAAAAAGGAAAAGCAGAGAGCCTCTCTCTCTCTCTCTCTCTCTCTCTCTCTCTCTCTCTCTCTCTCTCATTAGGGACCAACGAAATTAGGGTTGTTTTCTCTACCGCAAGATTGATTTTCTTGACGGCGACAATGTTTTGGGGAGACCAGTTGGTATGAAACTAATAGGTGCCGACGACGAGATTTGGGAGTATTGAGGTCCAAAAAAATCCAAGGCTGGACCCAAATATATTTCTAGCCCAGTACGACACCTAACTTGGGAAGAAACTCGACTTGGGTAAGCAAGAGTTCGTCATATGTGCTTGCACACGTGCCATGCCAAGCAAATAAGCAACACGCCACGCTACAAGCTTAAGTGGGGCCAAGCCACGAGAATGCCTGGGGCTTGCTGAGCGGGTTGTGGTATGAATGGTTACGAGCATTCACAAGGCTCATTGATGGGCCAACAAGTGGAAGTTTTGGGCTGCTTGGGAGCCCTAAAACTCGAGCCCATTTCTTGAGCCCAAATATGTGGGAAAGCACGAAAGAGAGAAAAAGGTAGCCAATCCCTTTAGTAAATTTGCCAATACCTTAGAAAATTTGCCCATCACCTTAGTAAAAAAATAGTCCATCACTCCAGAAGGTTGGCCCATCCCTTTAGTAAACTAGCCCATTACCTTAGGGAATGGCCTGAGTGACTTAGAACAATCTAAAAGTCTCCAGCACATGGCTAGAGACAAAACCACGACAGAAAACCAAGGGATAGAGACTTGCGCAGGCTGCTGGGAATCTCCAGCACATGGCCAAAGACAAATCCCAACACAAGCCATCCAAAAAACCAAAGGATACTTGAGCAAAACACCCTTCAGACCAGCGCCATTACCCACTCATTTCTCCCACCAGCTTTTGCAATAAAATGAAAGAGAAAAGAAAGGGAAAGGGTAGCCCAAAATAGGAGATGGTCGCAGGGACAGTTGCGAGAAGACGTTAGAGCTCCCAAAAATCTTGTCTCTATGTATTTGGATTTGGGGAGATTTCATAAAAAGAGGTTGAATTGAAGGAAGAGAAGACTTGGCAAAATTGGAGAGAACCAATTAGGGTTTCTTGGGAAGAAGGAGCTTCTAGCGTTTATAAAAGGAGGCACCTTCTACCCAGCAAAACAACTCATCGAAGGCAAGCAACCATATCCAGAGAGAGCAAGCATCACCTCTCATCCCTAGAACCCTTCAATTTTGAGCCCTATTCCTCCATCTCTTCCCATTTTCTCTTCTGGCAAGCCATTCCAGAGCCTGACGAAGCTTTCATCAAACCGCTGGAAATCTACTAAAGCCTCCCATGCTTCCATCTTTTTCCTCTCTTTCCCATAAACACATCCAGAGAGAGCCAACATCACCTCTCACCTCTGGAACCCTTCGATTTCAAGTCATTTTTTCTTCTATCAAGCCACTCAAGAGCCTGATGAAGCTTTTGTCAAGCTGCCGGAAACTTGCTCAAGCCACACATTCCTCTTCTTTCATTCTTTCGTCTCTTCCCTCAACAAATTCTCTCAAAATTTCTTCTCCCCCTTACTTTGAGCCTCTGTTTCTCATAGGAAACCTAAGCCTTCTCTCTCTCATGCTAAACTCATGAATGCTCAACTCCCATGCCAAGCCTAAATATTTATCTATAAGCAACTGTTGGTTTTGTTGGTGAAGGAAGCCAAGGTGTTTCCTAAGGCTCCACGAACCTTTCGAAGCACTCTTGGGGCCTGATTCTTGAACTCAGACACATGGGTAGATCCACCCATTTGCTCTTTACAGCAGCTCATGCCTATCTGTAGCTGCCGGAACGAAAAAGCCCCTACAGGGAGCAGGTCTGGGTTGGGTCAAGCTTGAGAGAGAGAGAGAGAGAGAGAGAGAGAGAGAGAGGGCATATAAAAAAAAACTGTAAAACCTAACTTTTTTGTTTTCAATAATGGGGGTGTTTTTGAGTTTTTTTTAGGTTTGAGTTTTTAAAAATGGGCCTACAAAACAGTTTTTGTGTCTTTGGACTTAAAATTCGTTTTTGAGTTTATAAAATTGGATCCAAGTAGGATACCAAATGGGCCCTTAAAATCCCAAAAACACTTTTCTCTATTTCTGCCAAACTTTGTAGATAACACTTTTAGATATTTAGGATTCGTTTGGGACTGCTTAGGTAGAAAGCAATTTTGCTCATAATTTTTATTAAAAACCCAAGTGTTTCATGAAAAAGCACTTGGAAGTGATACCTAAAGAAGCACTAACATCATTAAGTGTTTTTTTGATCCAAAGCACTTATAAATTTTTCTTTCAAACAGTAACGCTTTTCAAAAAAACGTTTTTAGTTGTCAAAAAACAGTTTAGCCCTTTCAACTGCAATGCTAAACATGCCCTTAGAAATGTTGTTAGCATTGTAAAATACGCATTACCAAAAGCACTCGCAAAGAGCAATTGGCAAAACTTCATTCTTAGCCAAAAACACACCCAAACAGGTCCTTAGTTGTTAGCTATGGTGTTACTAAGTGAGCTTACCAAAAACAATCTCAAATCTCAATGACCCTTAATTTTTAGCTAAACGGTGTTGTTAAGCGAGCTCGCCACGCTTTTAGTTACCTTGAAAACAATTTTAGTCTTACTAAAAACACTCCTAAATCGGGTCGACACAGCTCGAGTTCGTTTTGAGTTTGACTTGAATTTGGCGAGTTTGACTCGTAATAGAAACAAGTCAAGCCAAGCTGGTTTAATAAACAACCCAAACTTGAGCTTCGTTTTGTTAAACACGCCCTTCAATTTTAGCTAAGTCAACCTTACCAAAACCAAAACCTCACTCAGTCGGGAGGAGGTAGATAACAACATTACCAATTAAAAATTAGCAGGTAGAAAGTCACCAACTATGGGGCCAGGTTGAAGTTAACTCTGTTTCCATAGACAGCCCCAAATACAAGAACATATATATACAGGTATGTATTACCTACATGTCACCGTCATTTGAAGAAGCCTTCCCATGTTCTGTGAATGAGATTGATTGGGGGGAAAAAGAATATAAAGAACAGTAGAGGGCCTACAAAAGGCCCACCAACCACCCTAGTCATCACCCAAAATGCGGTGCCCTGCAGAGCCAAATAGACCTGGGGGGTTATTTTCTTCTGTGATTGTGACTCTGCCTTGGCTTGGCACATGAAGGCCATGTTACTCTTGCCCCAAAACTCCTGTAAAAGACAACAATGTAAGGACCTGTGAGATCATTTCCAACTGCTTCGAACGGTTCTCTTTTAATTACCTACCTTACCCAAAAAGATTACCTCATCAACTGTAACTGTATGTCATAGAGATAACACTATTTTGCTATCCTCATTCCACCATGTGAAATTCTTATCACGAATGACAGAACATAATCGGTTAGGGATGGCAAAACAGCGCTATCCCCTGACATGAAAGTTTTTCTCATACTTTGAAAGTTGGAATATCTTTTGAGTGCCCTGGTTTTTTGTGTAAAAAGCAAAAAAAGAAAAAGAAAAAGAATACATTTTCTGAGCAATTGTCCTATCCACTGGCTCTCTTGCTGAAAACTTGGTAAGAAATGAGATCATGATAAACAATTACCCAAAAGCTGTCATTTATTTATCTATATTCTATAGACATGGATAAAACAAGAGGAACTAAATGAATAAGCAAAAGCATTCTTGCCCATGTGGGTTGTAAGCAAATGCTTTGCCAATGGAACCTGAAGCTGCTGCATAATGGAGTTTGATGATGATGATGATGATGATGTAAGAATGCATGGTCTCATGGGTTGTTCATAAGAAGTATTAAATAAATCATAAGCATACTAAGAAAATACATGGAAACATGATTAGTCAATGAATATTTATGAAAGATGGTGTTATCCATATCCATATGCATTCTCTCAGAGGATGGATAGGACCAGAAGATCAAGTAACTGATGGTGATGCCATCAAAATGTAAAACCCATGTGGCCTGTAAGGGAAGAAATGACACTAAATATGACATAAAGATGATCAATGAGGTGTGCTCTTTCTGCAACAAATTGGCATTTACTTAAAACAGTTATAAAAAAAGGGCAAATGGGTAAACAACAATCATTAGGCTATAACCTACACTATAAGAAGCCTAGATTCAGTTGTGCAATTATGGAGAAGAGAAATTATTCGTATGGACCCACCTCAGCAAACTTTGAAAGGGTTTCTGAGAGTGAAGGATAGGCTCATATCTGAATGAAATGTGCAAAACAAAGAATGGATGTCACTGTCAAAGGAAATAACTATACGCTTAATGCCAGCAGATTGACAGCTTTGACAGCGGATTGATAGCCTTGACTTATACAGATTTAATACCAGCAGATTCTTTCCTTAATTAGGATATACTAGCTGTAGGCTATAATTAGATTGATGTATATACGGTAGGTTAGCTGTTTTTTAGGGCTGAAGATCAGCCTGTGATCTTTCCTAATTAACTCGTATTCTGTCCATATAATGGAGGATTCTCCATGAATAGAAAGATACTTTTTCAGAAAGAACTCTAAATTGTCATGGTATCAGAGCTACAGCTCTGAATTGTCGCTTGCTCTCAAGTCCCTTAGTCTCGGTTATTCTTGATCAAGTTCTCTTGACCTCATGTCTTCAGATAAGTCTGATGTTTCTTTGATTCGGTTCAATGGCAAGAACTATTCTGCTTGGGCGTTTCACTTCAGGATTTTCGTCAAAGGTAAGGAGCTGTGGGGACATGTTGATGGAAGTAACCCAGCTCCTGACAAAAACAAAGACAAAGACCAGCACGCCAAGTGGGAAGTCAAGGACGCTCAAATTATGGCATGGATTTTAGGATCTGTCGAACCCAATATCATCTTGAACCTTCGATCCTCTCAGACTGCAGCTCAGATGTGGACTTACCTGAAGAAGATCTATAGTCAACGAAACACTGCTCGTCGGTTCCAGCTTGAACATGAATTGGCCACTCTCCAACAGGATAGTCTTTCTATCTCTGATTTTTACTCTAGATTCACTAATCTTTGGGCTGAATACACTGATATAGTTTATGCTGACTTACCATCCGAAGGTCTTAGTTCTGTTCAATCTGTCCATGAAACTACTCAAAGGGATCAATTTCTAATGAAACTGAGACCTGAATTTGAAGGCACCAGATCCAATCTTATGAACCGAGAATCTGTCCCCTCCTTGGATACATGCCTCAATGATCTCCTTCGCGAGGAACAACGCCTTCTCACTCAAACCACCATGGAACAACGGCGGTCTACATCTGTTCCTGTGGCCTATGCAGCACAAGGTAAGCCACGAGGCAGGGATATGAGCACTGTTCAGTGCTTCTGTTGCAAGGGGTTTGGCCATTATGCTGCAAATTGTCCCCGAAAATTCTGCAACTACTGCAAAAAGGATGGCCATATCATCAAAGAATGCCCTACTCGACCCCCAAAGAAATCAGAGACAGCATATACTGTCTCAGTTGGTTCTTCTAGTGCTGGTAGTTCTGTGAATACAGCACCTTTGACACAAAGTGCTCCTGCTCCTGTCCAACCTGTGACCCCTGACATGATTCAACAAATGATCATTTCTGCATTTTCAGCTTTAGGACTCTCAGGTAAACCCTTCTCTACATCATCTCCTTGGTACTTTGATTCCGGGGCTTCCCATCATATGACAAACAATGCTGATTCTCTTACCAATGTAAACAAATATTTTGGAAATCTCAAAATTCATACTGCTAATGGCAATCATTTACCTATCACGGCCACTGGTGATGTTTCTCCCTCTCTTACTGATGTCTTTGTATCTCCTGGCCTTGCCACCAATCTTGTGTCTGTCGGTCAGTTGGTTGATAATGATTGTAAAGTGGAATTCTCTAAATCTGGTTGTGTTGTGCAGGATCAACAGTCAGGGAGGATGATCGCGAGGGGGCCTAAAGTGGGACGTCTTTTTCCTCTTCAATTTCCTTTGTCTTCGTTTTTTTTTCTTTGCCTTTTGTCACTTGTAATTCTGCTCATGTTGATTACCGAGCGTGGCATAAACGTCTCGGACACCCAAACTCTCATGTACTTCATGCTTTATTGAAATCTGGTTTTCTTGGGAATAAAGAATCACCATCTCTTAGTACTGTTCAATTTGATTGCAATTCTTGTAGACTTGGCAAAAGTAAGACTCTTCCATTTCCTATTCACACACCACATGTAGTCCAACCTTTCGATCTGATACATAGTGATGTGTGGGGTATGGCACCAGTCACTTCTCATGCTAATTACAAATACTTTGTCACTTTTATTGATGACTATAGCCGTTTCACATGGATATATTTTCTTCATTCTAAAGACGAAGTCTTTTCTGTTTTTAAGATTTTTCATGCATATATTCAGACCCAATTTTCGGCCCATATC
Organism: Prunus kanzakura; assembly: GCA_020521455.1. Taxonomy (NCBI): domain Eukaryota; kingdom Viridiplantae; phylum Streptophyta; class Magnoliopsida; order Rosales; family Rosaceae; genus Prunus; species Prunus kanzakura. The sequence continues at coordinate 1,074,423 of BPUM01000821.1, forward strand.
AAAATCCTTCGTTCTGACAATGGGGGTGAGTATATGTCTCATTTGTTTCAGGACTTCCTACAAGATCACGGCATCATCTCTCAACGGTCTTGCCCTTCAACACCTCAACAAAATGGGGTGGCTGAAAGGAAGAACCGTCACCTTCTTGATGTTGTTCGCACTCTCCTGTTAGAGTCATCTACGCCCTCTCGTTTTTGGTGTGAAGCTCTCTCCACTGCTGTCCATCTCATCAACAGGTTACCTTCTCCCACATTGAACCATGACTCTCCCTTCACCAGGTTATTTCTCTTCCTTCGTCTTATAAACAGGCAATGGAGCATGAGTGTTGGCGGAAGGCTGTTGAAACAGAACTTCTCGCACTTGAGGAAAACCAAACTTGGGACGTTGTTCCATGTCCCTCCTCCGTGAAACCACTTGGCAGTAAGTTCGTATTTTCTATAAAGCTTCGTTCCGATGGGTCCATAGACCGTTATAAGGCTCGGTTAGTGGCACTTGGCAACAAACAAGAATATGGTCTTGACTATGATGAGACCTTCGCACCGGTCGCCAAAATGACCACTGTCCGAACTATCCTCGCCCTTGCTGCATCCCAATCTTGGCCCTTGCATCAAATGGATGTCAAGAACGCTTTCCTACACGGACATCCATGGGTATTGTTGTCCTCCTTGTCTATGTGGATGATATCGTCATCACCGGCTCTGACTTGGAGGCAATCTCTGCAGTTCAGACTTTGTTGCATTCTACATTCCACATGAAAGACCTTGGCCAGCTCACTTATTTCTTGGGTTTAGAGGTGCATCATCAGCCTCACGGTCTCTTCTTGCATCAGCACAAGTATAGTCAGGATCTGGTACAGTTAGCTGGCCTCACCAACACTACTTCCGTTGACACCCCCATGGAACTTAATGTGAAATATCGACGTGACGAAGGGGAGCTTCTTGCGGACCCTACTATCTATCGGAAGCTGGTTGGTAGTCTTATCTATCTAACCATTACCCGACCAGACATCTCTTATGCTGTTCACACTGTCAGCAAATTCATGCAAGCCCCAAGGCATCTTCATCTATCTGCCGTCCGCCGCATCATTCGCTACATTCTTGGCACACCTAGTCGTGGCTTATTCTTCCCTAAAGGTTCTTCACTCCAGCTACAAGCCTATAGTGACGCTGATTGGGCCGGTTGCCCAGACACCAGGAAATCTACTACCGGCTGGTGTATGTTTCTTGGTGATGCCCTTATCTCTTGGAAATGCAAGAAGCAGGACCACGTCTCCAAATCATCTACTGAGGCGGAGTACCGAGCCATGTCTGCTGCATGCTCCGAGATCATTTGGCTGCGTGGTCTCCTCACAGAGCTTGGTTTCAGTCCAGTTCATCCTACTCCACTACATGCTGACAACACTAGTGCCATCCAAATTGCTGCCAACCCCGTCTATCACGAACGCACCAAGCACATCGAGGTTGACTGTCACTCAATCAGGGAAGCCTATGATCATCGGGTTATCACCCTTCCACATGTCTCCACTACTCTGCAGATCGCAGATTTCTTCACCAAATCCATGACACGTCAGCGCCATCATTTCCTCGTTAGCAAATTGATGCTTGTCCATTTACCAGCATCAATTTGAGGGGGGATGTCAAAGGAAATAACTATACGCTTAATGCCAGCAGATTGACAGCTTTGACAGCGGATTGATAGCCTTGACTTATACAGATTTAATACCAGCAGATTCTTTCCTTAATTAGGATATACTAGCTGTAGGCTATAATTAGATTGATGTATATACGGTAGGTTAGCTGTTTTTTAGGGCTGAAGATCAGCCTGTGATCTTTCCTAATTAACTCGTATTCTGTCCATATAATGGAGGATTCTCCATGAATAGAAAGATACTTTTTCAGAAAGAACTCTAAATTGTCAGTCACGACCCATGGAAGCACACACCAACTCGGCTCCCTGCAATCGCTTATGAAGCCCAGATCGGCCCAGTAGTTTACTGACGTGGGACTCAACATGCTGGCGCAACCTGGGCTGTAACAATGACAGATGACAATGGGTTATTTTCAAGAAACCTACCAAAATATGCAGGGTGCAGATATAAGCAAGACTTGATGAACAATTGGATGTTGATGCAATTGAGGTAGTCTGGAAAAAAATGAAATTGTTTATAGTAAAACGTCTACTACTGAGAGTATAATCTAGTACAAGAACAATTCACACCAAGTCAAGATATAATGCATCTTACTCATTCACTATAGAAAAGCAGCAGCAAAACCGTGAATCTGACTTACCTGCAGAACCATCTGAAGCTGACTTACATAATCATCTGCACAGAAAACCTAACACTTGAAAGAGCAAATTGATCCGGGATGATTCTTATTGCAGAAGTTGTTTGATACATTTTGGTCTATTGAAAATCAAACACCCTAAATTTCAAACCACTGTTCTCATCATCTGTACTTTCAGAAAATTAAGACAAATAAGTTGGACAATAAATAATCGGTATCCAAGTAAACCAAATTTTTTTATCTTGTGACGGTAAAAAATTATAGTTAATTAATTGAAGATACACCTTATACTTTCTTCCTTTAAATTGTTTATCGATACAGAGCCACATTGTGATGAAGAACACTACCAATTCGTGTAGAACAGAAAAATAAAAGAATGCAAAAGGACAAAATTTCTCCACAGCTGGGAAAATACATATAATTGCTACATTTGAATGTCATCGAGTGCATCTGCTACGAAAGCAATCTGAAAGCATCTTCTGCGAAATCACTTTGGAACTGAAAAATCTGCAGGTAATGTACATTCACATGTCGGAGACAGAATTCACTTGTTGCTGCTGCTGTCCATCGAGCAAACTTATCTCTCTTCGAAATTTAGCAATATGAGCTTGAACCTAATATAAAATGACAGTTAAAGCCAACTGTCAGTATAGTTAACTTGAGCCTTTTTCTATCACTAAGTAATTATTGCATCTCAACTAAGACAGGGAGTAAACAAACTTATAGTTTACATTACTACTCATGCCAAAACATCAAATCCTCTCATATCTCTACAACATGGAATGCATCTCATTAATCCTTAGAAGATTCAGGATTCAAAACACACGCTTAGGTTGGTTCCCCTCACTCTATTTTCCTCATATGAACTTTGATTCATAGAAGCCTCTTGTACGTGACTTGGCCCAGTCACCAAGCGTGACTGGCAATTCAAGAGGTGAAACTCTAATGGTTGTTTGCTGACCTATGGGATCTTAAGTCTTTTGATCAGAGTAAGGTTCGTGAGAGCAATACGACCCATAAACGCAAAACACATGCTGATTTATTGTTATTTGTTTTGGCTGGTTTTCGCCCCAATATCATAAATCAATTTTTTAGCATTTGAGTACCAAACACTGTTCAGTCTAAAACTAGCGCAGTAGTACATGGCTGGCTGGTCTCTGGGGTTTACAAAACACACTCTTGGATTCAAACATTGTAACCCTGTATCCATGGCTGGCTGGCTAATAAAATTGCACTGAAGACAGAGCTGCAGAAGAGGGACAGCATTTGATCATACATATATAAATGAGAAGGGTGAATTACTTCTAATAATGAAAAAAAGGCCTTCAACTTATAACCAAGGTTCTTTTTTGAGTGCACAAAGGGTAAGAATGGAGAGCTCTCCCAGGAAGTCTCTCAACAAAAAAATTTAATATGCAAAAACGATAAGCCTAGGCACTCAGTGCCAGCAGGTAAAGGTTTTGCCAAGAATACGCACACTGTGACAGCTCTTCATGCTCACAAAGCAAATCTATATCCAGAAATTTCAGACAAAGTAATGCTTACCTGCTGACGAGCTGCTGCAAGTTGTAACAGCTCATCTGCTTCTGAGAAATTCATGAACCACTGGGACATCGGATGATCTTTGGTGTCACCTCTCTTTCTCTTACTTGGATCCTCAACTGGCACTACATGCAATGAAAAGGAGTAGTTATTACATGCATGACATGATAAAGAGAAATTACAGACAACACAGCAGAAAGAATTCATACCAGGAGGAGGCAAAACAGAGCCAGCAGGTAATCTGGGCACAATTAAAGCTGGCTGATTCTGCACACGAGCTAAAAACGCCTCTGAAGGCTCGGGGAACACAATCTCATCATAGGATTCCACAACAACAGGTTTTTTAGTTGACATAGGACCAGACTCATCCTCTGGGTACAACTTCAAATGATGAAATCTGTAACAAGTGAAAGATCAAGTTCAGCTTGCGGATGGGTAGCTAGTACCAAATGTATGACAAAAAGAAAAAGAAGAAACAGTTGTTTGTTTGTTTCAAGTTGGTTGGTTCTAATTAAATGTAAAATTAAACTCTGTGGACTCTAATGTGCCCAAACATGTTATACACAAAAAAAAGATGAACAAATGCCCAACAATCACAGAATATAAAGTAGTTCAAATCAAACTCGTTCTTTGCACAATTGATCCACCAATTAAAGACATTAGAAGGTTAAGCGAAATCTAGTTGCCACATTTGGTAACAATATGGTGAGATATAGCAGGATGTGTTGCTGGAGGGTACTGATAATAACTCAGATGGAAAATGAACAAAATGACATTGGACATTAAAACACAGAGTTGCTTCTATTCAACTAGATTTACTTGTATTATTCCTTTCTTCAGCATTATTTTAGCGCTTTCTCCAAATTCCAAGAACACAGACTCTGTCAAATAAAAAACTGGCAAGCCAACTACCAAGTAAATCACATAAAGATGATATTTAAAACAACTCACAAGTTTAATGGCTTATCACAAACATCACTGTGGAAAAAAAGAGTAATAGCGATTTCAAATTCGCCCCAACCACATTCTGACAACTCAAATGGTGGTGACTCGATCACCCTTGTGGGATTATTGAAACTGGAATGCAGCTGAAAAACAGCACGCTTTATCACCACTCCCAAATCCTCATTGGTTGCCCCGCGGACATATACAGTCCACTTATGTGATTGGTACCTAGTTAAATATAACAAAATGTAATCAGATATTCTATTTCTCATTTAAGTAACTCAAGAAGCCAATAAACCTAGCACAATGAACAATACTTACTCGTTTGCCTTCTTACCGAGCCAGAATGAAATATTGCCATACACTATCGGAACACTAATCTCAACATCTTTGAGTTTCTTATGAAAAATCTACACAAAGTTACATGAAAAAAATACAATAAAAAAACTACAATTCAAGTTCAAAACATGGACTCATAGTATTAGCATGTGCTCAAAACTAGTTTCACAATATTCTGCTGATTAGAATAATGGGCAACAATTCAAAAAAAAAGAAAATTTTTCAAAGTTTTATTTTAAAAATTTGAACAAAGATCTACTCTCATCCTCCATAACAAGAACATAAACACATTATACAATGTGAAACAATACTTGGCAAAACAAATCAATCCCAAAACAGGGTCTTGAAGTTGAGGTTCATAACTATTTCCAAAACCAGTTTTGGGCATCTGGGCATTCTTGCTTTGGTCAATTAGGAAATGGGTAGTTGTAAAAATTTGAATTGAACAAGAAGGTTACCTTCTTTTCACTGTCTACTGCTTTGCCCATTTTGGTGCGCAGTGATTTTGGCGTGGGCCCACTTAACTCAGGCTGATCTAGAACGTGCGATTTGGAAGAAGAACTATTGTTCATATCCTTGCAAAAACCTTTTACTTCTCTGGAAGGTAAGTGCAATCAGAGAAACTAGGGTTTCTTCCCGCGAAGTTACAGAGCGTACGGTCTCCAAGCTCCCTTACGCTTTCAAGATTTTCCTATACGACGCGGCTATAAGGTTTTCTCCTTTCCACCAATGAGGTCGGGACATGTGGTGCCGAATGAGGGCAATTAAGTATGTCGAAGAAAAATAGGCTTTGTTAAATGACCAAAAGACCCTCTCTTTAAAGCATTGGCGCTCTGTGGATGGCTAATGTGAAAGAGCAAGCGCTTATGACATTTCCTGAATTTTTTTTTATAAATTTTTATTTTACATTTATTTCTCTTACATTCTCACATTCTCCAGAGTTCTTTTTTTAATTTTTAATTTTTCACCTATTTTGTTTTGGAATTTCCAACATGGATGAGCTTGCCCTGGTTGATTTCATCAATATCCTTGACGCAGCAACAAAGAAAGTTTGAGACCAAATGAACTTGATATATCATATTCAAGGTGACAGGACCCGCTCTAGATTTCTCGGAATACATGACGAATTATGTAGTATTTCTGACATCATACTGATGTCGGGCCCACTTAAAAGAAACGAGACTTTCTGCCGAAATTTCGGCAGAGCCTCCCCTGAATAACGGAGCCTCCCCTGAATAACGGATACTTCCCAAATTTTTCAACATGTCAAAAACACAGTTTAAGATTCTCAAACTTCAGCATGCACAAAGTACGTTACACTCAACAAATAAACAGGCCTTTGGCCTCATAACCAAACATTTTCTAAAACATTTCTTGCTTTTGAACTCCTTTGCAAAACCTTACAACCGTAACAGATATCGTAACAAAAATTAGAGAAGCCCTTTCTCCTTCCGAAATTCAAACTCACACTTAGGACAATACAAGCACAACTTAAACAGTTTAATTTGCGACTGCACCTAGGTTAAACCCCAAGCTACCTACGTACCCATTTGTGAGGGATCAAGCCACACATAGTTCTTATATCAACAATCATGATTTCAGATGATATACAATTATTTAAAGTAAAACCAACGACTAATTTTAGATTCAACTACAACTTCAAATCCGACAAGGCACACACTGAACACTTTATAAATTCCTTCCCTTATGTCAGTTCATCCCCGCAACCATACCCTATCCAAGGTGTATGTTGCCGAACAACACTTTCCAATCCATGACTTAAACATTTATACCTATGCAGAGTACTCACAAAGCACAAATTCAAGAATCTCAACCCGGAAACAAATCCACACACACACACACACACACACCTCTCAACATTATCATGTACCAGGGAAAAACAATCTAATCTGGAGATCGTTTGACTAGACCACATGGAGGAATCCTCAACAACCATGTGGCCAGAGACGAGCCGTCGATCCAGGGGACTAGGCTAACTAGCACGCATAGCAAAATCCTCAATACTCGTACGCTTGTAACAAGTCCTACGTGTGCAGACTAACCAGCTATCCATTTCCATATATCCAAGTATCCATGTCCAAGTATCCAAGGGGAGGTACATATGATAGTACACATCATGTACCGGGGAAAACAATCCAGCGCGGGAATCTTTTGGCTGAACCACACGGAGGAATCCTCAGGCGAGCCATCCAACTGGGGGACTGGGCTCACCAGCACGCGTAGTAGAATCCTCAATACTCGTGCACCTGTGACAAGTTCTACGCGCTCAGACTACCCCGCTAAGGGTCTACGGTAACACCTCGTCAAGGGTTCTCAGGTTTCGACATACCCAAACCATATCCACAGTTTCCCAAGTATCCATCAATTCCAAAATCAGTAACCAAGGAAGCCCACACGCTAAAAAGTCCAATGCCACGTGTGGGTACCAGGAAAGGTACATATGATGTTGAGGTTCATAACAATTATATAAATATTATAAAAATAATATTCCATTCCTTAATTCAATTTTCCCAAATATTTATTCATAGTATAGAAAATAAACTCTTAAACATATATTCTATATTGACCCAAAAATAATTCAAATAGTAATCAAAACTTGTTTACTCTTAATTTCCATAAAATACTATATTCCATAATTAAAATAATAGACTTTTGTAAATAACCCGATATCACCCAATCCATATACTTTAATAATAATCATAATAATATTAAATAATAATCCTTAGAGATCCCACATACTCATTAACCTATATTAAATCAATTTTCAATCAAAGCTCATTCTGCAAGAAATTTTATATTAGAAGAACGAAGTGCACTTAAAAACAGACGTCAACTCATTTCCTAATAATCATAGCCGAGACCCAAGACTCACTTTCACAACCCATCAATCAAGTATCTCATGCTCATCCATTCCATAACTTCAATTATCAAACTAATATTCAAGAATTCCATAAGATATTATAAAACAATCTCATAATCCCAACATAATCAACATAAATCAAACAATAGTCAAGACTCGTTAATAAGGTCGTTCTAGTACTCCTCGAAGAGTGAAACTACCTCGGAAGAGTCACAGTCAACCGAGGGGTCAAATTGCCCAAACTTGGTCAAACTGGCCCACGGAGCCCACGACCTCCAATTTTTGATCTGAAAGTTTCTATGGGTTCAACAAGATTTATTATACATGTCCTGCAAGTTTGGTCCAAATCGAACGGTCGGATCACTCACGATCACACGATCATATGTTTATCGTTTAACCTAATTTTTGAATTATTAAATCGAAGCATCCGAGACTCCAATTCACGATTCGCGAATTCCTACACGATCCTAGAGATGCCTAGATCAACATATTTGAAATTGGAGTCGATCCAACAGTCCGAACATATTGAACACATATAACTCATAATATGCATAATCCGATCGACAGTCAAACGATAACTAAATTCAAATATGAGCATCAAATGGGTCACCCAGATAGTGCCCACGCGCTGCCACACACGCTGGCAGCTCGTGGGTGCCTTGACAAATTCCGGCAACCGGAAAATTCTCGAAACACTCAATAATATATATACCTACATGATCAGGACTTTTGTTCTTAGGACACGGCCAAAAAGTGGCTGGAACTCGCCGGAAATTCGAGCCGAAAACCGGCCAAAACGTTAAGTCGTTATTCGAGCTTCAAAACTTCAAAATCAATCCTAACCAACCCAGCCATCACCTAAGTGACGTTGAAAGGATGAGAAAGTATACTTGGATCGACAAATTTGGTGGCCGGAATCTTGGAAAACGACTACAGAAAATTTTGAGAAAATCGGAACTTTGTCGAGCTACCGCCGACGAAGGAGCTGCTGAGCTCGGTGAGTTCCAGCCACAATTTCCATTAATTGTCCTGATCAAGTAGGTATAGGTATTGTTGGGTGTTTCGAGAATTTTTCTGTCGTCGAAATTTTCTCAAGACACCCATGCGTTGCCAGTGCGTGTGCCAAGTTTAGGTGCCTCATTTGGTCCTAAAATGATCCCCATGTCGTCATGAGCATGACGGTATGCTCGAATTCGAATTTGGTTATCGTTTGACGATCGAACGGATTTTTACATATTAGGCGCTATTTGGGTTGGATATGTTCGGACCTTTGGATCGACTCCATTTCCAAAATATGTTGATGTAGGAACCTTTAGGATTGTGTAGGAACTCACGGATCGAGAATCGGAGTCCCGAATGCTCCGATTCAATAATTCAAAGATTATATAAACGGTGACCATTTGATCATGCGATTGTGAGGGATCTGACCGCTCGATTTGGACTAAACTTGTAGGACATGTTTAGTAAATTTTGTTGAACCCGTAGGAACTTTCGGATTATCAATCGAAGGTCGTGGACCCCACGGGGGACTAGGTTGACCAATATAAAAATTTAATCGTATATTTAATTTCAGGTCTTTCCAGACCATTCCATCTGTTAGAACTATTGAAAATGGGCCTAGGGAAACCTTCTTAAGATACGCACATGCACTTTAAGGCCGGGGGTTAGGGTTTTGATTAAATGTTTGTGGTTGAATTATTTTATTAATTAATTATTTTAATCACTTAAATAGGTACTCTTTCCTTCAAACCCACAGGAAGGACCCTCGATGGGTCAAGCAAGCTCAGACGCTCTGTGAGTGAACTTTTATTTTATGAATGAATTTTATACAGTAAAAGTTTTATTAATTGATCATGAATGAATTATTTATTATTTTTGCTTTCCAAGCATAAAGTTTGAATTCAAATATTTTTATAAAATTTAGTTTATGTTTAAATGTGGATGGCTTGGAAAGTAGAAAAGGAAATGGTAACAGGATTTAAGGATTGAGTGAGAAACAGTATTATAATTTTCCAGGAAAGGTTTTTAAATCACCGTAGGTACCCAAAATGTTGCATTCGAATAAACTGTTGCCTTCGGATATAATGATGTCCATGGACATCCTAGTTGCCTTCGATTCAGTCAGCGAGCGTTTGACAGTTGCCCCACGAGTCCTAGAGATACCCGGAGCATAAGGAGCGAGGAATGCAACTCAGGTTGACTAAGTGTCTCTTGAGTTTTGCGAGGAATGCGGCTCGGGTTAACTTTGTGTTTTCGAGTTTTGCGAGGAGGTGTCGCTTATTTGACACTTGACATTGACAGTATAATGTGGGAAATAAATAGAAAAATCATGAAATTGATGGATTCATGAAGGGTACACCTAGGTGGAAAAGGACTCATTATTTTTCAATGCTTTCAAATGGTTTTGATGAATGGATTGAATGTATGAACGGTTATATGAATATAAATATGCATGCTTGATTTTTGTACAAATATAGAACATGGATTAAATGAATTTTCAAATGGTTTTAACAGTGGGGTTAGTATGTTGATATTATATTTTGCAAAACTTTCTTTTGTCCACTCACATATTAAATGTTTTGCGCCCCCAGGCAATAACTGAGTACCGGAGCACCACCATCAGGCGTCCATCACCCACCTTTCAATTACTTCCATTATGCAGGATATTTTCTTATAACTGTACTACTTTTGTAAATTAATTAATTAGTTGGCTCTGGTATTGCACTAGGATTTTCTGTAGGGCTTGAGGCCACACAGATTTGTTGTTGGATTGTGTGTGTTTTAACATTGTGCATGCTGAATGCTTGTGGCTATATGAAATCAATTTGGTACATGTGTAAATTTTGGGAAACGGGCAATTTACAGGGGAGACTCTGTCGATTTTCTGGTAGAAGTCAAACCCTAAAAGAATTTTTGAGTTTTAGTTAGAAGGGCAATTTGGTCAAGTGTGCCCGGTACCTGTCAGGTGTTGGACACGCACAAAGTTCAGCGTAGATTCCAAAATGGAATTTGGGTCGGGTCCTGTCAGAATTAGTTCTGATTTCACACCTTATCAAATTGAACCAGACCGGACTGGGTCGATGTTGCATTCCTAAAAGGACACAAATTAATGTGCAAACAACCAATTAAAAATACCCGCAAGTGCACGAATCTAATGAAGTATAGATTATGTAAGTACGGGGTCGATCCCACAAAGAACTTGTCGGCTTCCTATAAGTTCTAATTTGAGTACGTAAAGAACACTTATTTGACACACCACAAATGCACAAATGCAAAATGGAAACTAAAAATGAGTAAAGAAGTGTAAAAGAAATGAAACAACACAAGAAAACTAAAGAAAAACACAAACAGCATTTTCTATCACCATTTTATCACCACTTTATCACCTGTGAACAGTGAGTGAACAGTGCCATGAACAGTGTCTGGTGACCGGTCGTGAAGTAAAAGCGACCGGTCGTTTTTGGGCAGAGTCGAAACTCAAATTTTGACGTGATGAGCGACCGGTCGTCAGGTAAAAGCGACCGGTCGTTTTTGCACAGAGTCGTTTTCTCTGTTTTTCAGTTTCGACCTCTGTCCAGTTTTTGACCTATAACTTTCCAAGCGTTTGTCCAAAATTCACGTTCTTTATACGGTTGGATTCAGCACAGAAAATTCAAGAACACATCGCTGACCAAAAGTCCAAAACAATTACAGAAACAAATAAAATTCAGTAACAAAGACACATAACGTGTCGAACACACATTTGGGGGGGGGGGGGGTTTGATTTGGTTCAAGTGACCTATTTCTATTGCATGAAAGTAAATGAACTTTGAATTTAAATGAGAATGGCAGAGATGAATTATCAAAATGTGAAAGTACCAAGTAACAAACACTAGGGTTTCGGAATCCACCCTAAACAATTCTACCCATGTTCATGGATACTCAAGTGATGAACTCTAAATGTGTTGATGAAGATGTTCGCAATCAAGACCAGTACTAGTGGCTCAAGACGCATTGATTCTCTCTAATATACGTAAAGTGCAGTACTAGTGCTACAATGCTTGTGCCTTCCCTATAACCGAATCTAGGTGTGCTTAGCACTTTGATTCAATCACAAGAAAAACCCATTAAGCTCAAAGAGAATATGAACATCACAAGAATCCTAATAGCATGGTGTTTACATTAGGTATTCAAGAAACCAATTCACATGGATGATTCTTACTTCATCCATTTATTGCTTAGGATAACATGAAGATACACATAATCCCAACAATCTCAAGAGGCATGCTTTCAAAGATGGCCAATCAAGGAAAAACACACATCAAGGATAGATTAATTTGGTGAATTGAAATTCATCAACAATATCTAGAAATTCATACACTCAAGCATCAAAACAATAAGGTTTTCATGTTTAGGGCTTCAACCTAAGCCCTAGCTATGGAGTTTAGTTCCTCATAATCATTTCAAACACAAATTCGAAATATAATTAGAAAGAAGTTACAGATTTTGTGAACATGGGAGCTCAAGGTCTTCAATGGTGGAAATCTCTTCCACTCTTTGCTTTGTTGCCCTTGTCTTCCTCCTTGAGCTCCCTAGCTCCAAGCTTCATCTCCAGCTCCAAAATCTCTCCCAAGTTGTAGAATGATAGAATGAATATGATTCCCCACGTTCAAAACCTCTCCCACTTTAGATTGCCTCCCAAGTGCCTTTTGCCCATCAATTCCAGCTCCAAGAAATAATATAAAACTCATGCTTTAGTTAAAGCCTTTGCCCTTGTCCCCTTTGAAATGATGAAGCCTTGTCTTCACAAAGATGCCAATTGCTTCAGAAAATATCTCATTTACTAAGGTAATTTCTTGTTACCAAGTGTTATGGTAACAAGAAGAATCAATATGACACAAAGGAGGTAAAAGCTGGCCAATTTCGGATTTCCAGAGCTGTGGTAACATGCTGGATTGGTTGGATAGGCAATACTTGTCCAATTGAGCTCAAATTTGGATATGTTGTAGTTAACATCCATTGGAACAAGTTTCATGGAGATCTTCACCTCATCCGAGCACCAAAGCATGTTGATCCCAGGCCAAGAAGTTGACCTACGAAAATGAACAAAAACAGAATTTATAACCAATAATGCACTTTTAGCTCATTTTCATTCCAACCAAGGTAAAATCTAAGAAAACACAAAAAGGAAGTAAAAAGCTATAAAATGTCAAGAACTAACTCAAAATAGTGGGTGAATAACATGAAAAATCATGTGTAAAAATGAACCGAACAGTCGATTGTGTATTATTATTTTTTTTACAAAATTATTTAAATACAATGCTACATTTTTAATCTTATGACTAATATTTCCCCAAGCACAACTTCAAAACATCTCTCTTTCTAGGCCCAATATCTCTCTTTGTATGAAATTGAATCATTTGTTAATTTTGAAGCCCCAAAAATAAAATTTTAATTGGAATTTATATAAAAAAATAATTTGAAAAAATAATAATACTAATTCGGTTAAAAACAAGAAACTAGACCAGAATTGGTTCAAACAGGACCTGCCATTTCATAATTTTTTTTACTAAAATTGGACCGAACTGGACTAGTTAAATAGTATCAGTTCTGGGTTGAGGTGGAAATCGGACCGAACCAGACCGCGCCCACCCCTAGTAAAGACACCAAGGTTCACATCTTCGTTCTCAGAATCCGAGCTCACTTCCAAACTCACATCCTCTTGCCTTATATTTGGGGGCTAATGGCCAAAAATATAAACACCTTCCTTATTGTGCCCATTTTGATCCCCCACCCAGCTAGTAAGCTTATTAGTGAGAGACTTAGTATCATTAAATATTTTCCCTCCAATCATCAGCTTCCTTTTAATTAAAAACTCATCAGGATGAATTTTAGAAGCTTTACCTCCCTTCGTATCACTTACAACAGCTAAAGACTTATTAGGTCTAGCCTTATTTGAGATATCATTCAAGGCTGACCTAGGATCAGCTTTGGTGCTCTTAGATTTTGTCCACTTCTCATTGTGCTGGTCAAAAGAAGGCCTAATATTGGCAGTTGGAAGAGAAGAATTTGAAGATGGCTCCACACCCGTCATAGTTTCATTTCCACCAAAATTCTCATTAACATTCCTTAATGCATCAAAACGAGATCCCTTAGCCTTCAAGTCTAAACTCTTTCCCCTTCATGTTGTAAAATTGGGCTTAGTTTTCCTTCTTGTTGGGACCACCATCTAAGGACCCCTCAGACCCTCCTCAACAAGTTTTTAGTCCCAGAGCCCTCACCACCTTCAGTGCCCATACAAGCATCAGTTGCTAGATCCTGACTAGTCCCATGTTGCTTAGTTTGAACCTCAGGCTTCCAATTATGAGCTTCCCTTTTATGACCATAGCGCCCACATGAGTAACAAATCTCAAGTAGCTCTTTATATTCAATATTGTACCAATTTTGGTTAATTTGGACAAAGGCTTGTAAGGGCTTAGTAAGGTCAAGCTTCACACAGAGTCTGGCAAACTTGCCACGATTTTGGACAGTGGTAAGAGAATCAATCTTAAGTAGTTTGCCCAAAATGTTCCCAATACGCTTCAAAGCATTCAAGTTGTATAGTAGAAACTGGCAACCAAACTGCCATACGGGTAATATGCATAGTAGCAGGACAAAACCGAGGTCTCCATTTTTGCATTACCAAGTATTGCCCAGCTATGATCCAAGGGCCGCCAATCAAGACAAAATTTAGGTCCTCCTCTAGGACAAACTTGACCATAAAATAGTCATTAACTAAATCAACCAATTTCCAATCCCCTTTCAGGCTCCATTTTTGTTACAACTGAGCTTTGAGGTAATTATACGTGTGCGATTCACCTAACAATTTAATAATTAAATCATTTTTCCAAGGTTTACACAAATGATCCATACCCCTATCTGAGAATTGAATACAAGGCCTTGACTTACCATGAGAAATCACCACATCTTTATTGTGGGAGCAAATATTTTCGTCTCCAATTACAGCAGGCCACGTGGAAAAGAAGAATATCTCTTAGATTAATTAATTGAGCCCATTTATTTGGCCAATTAATTAATACCAAAAATTGAGATAATATCTTAATTATGTGATATTATCTTTATTTAATAAGATAATACCACTAATTTTGATATTATCCTAATAAGGAGATATAATCATCATCAAACTAAGAGATTTGATCCCAATCAAATCCCTAATGGACTCAATCTCTACAATTTGGGGAAAGAATAAACTCCTTCCTAATAAGAGTTTTATTCTCTACGAAACCCTAACCTCTGAGGCTTCTATAAATAGATGGCTTCATTCATCATTCAAGGTACTTCCAAAACCCTAGAAAAATACCCGAAATCTCTCCCCCTCTCTCTCCCTAGCCGACGGCAACACCATGACCGTTGGCCGCTTCACTTTCCTCTCTGCATATATTTTCCACACGGCTCCGGCCACCATTCACACCATACATACATCTCCGTATCCTTTTTTAGTTATTGTTTCACCTAGATTCAATATAACTAACTTAGGCATCGAAGGGCCTTAGGCCAACATACCCTGGGTGTGGTCTATTTACTCCGGTCTTTTTTATAGGAATCGAGGAAGAGAGAGAAGGAAGTACTAGGGTTGAAGGATCTTTAAGCGGATATTCTCCTGTGAGAATATTTGCACAAACATTCATCATCATTTAGGTCCACATTGGCATCATCAAGACTGTTAACATCAATACCCACATTTGAACCTAAATTCCCTTCCCAACAGTTTATCCCTAAAATGTACTTTTCCAAACTCCAAGCTAGCAATAGGAAAAGAATTAGTACCTTGTTTGTGGTGAGGAGTTGAAGTGGGGCTAAAATTTGACTCAAGATCTCACTTAGGATCAAGATACTCTGAGGCTCGCACTCTCTTTGTCGAACGGTAGTTCTTCGGAAAAAACACTAGATGATCCTTCCTCCATGATCAGAGAAGGAAAAACCAGCAATCAATCAGTACCCAAGCAACGCAAGGCCGGAAACCACCGCAAACGGTAGTTTCCAGTAGATGGAGACAAACGTACTGAGAAAGGAAGAAAATATCGCCGTGCATGGGGCTCGTAGTAAACTAGTCATGCTTTTAGAGAAGTTAAAGATGATAATCCCCTTCCATCCAAGAGAACATCTCACAAAAATGGTGAATTGCACAAACCTTTTTTCCCTCTCCTTTTCCAAACAAATTGAAAACTTGCCAAGCCTTTGCTACAAGACCACATTACCACACATTTCAATCAGTTAACTTTGCAAAACACATCACTTTCCACATCATAAATTGAATGGAGTTGAATCCAAGGGGGAATAACTGGACATCAAAAAAGGATGGGCGTTCACTTGTAATAGGGTACTGGTACTTTTTAGCAAACTCATAGAGATAGTTATCCTTCAACATGAATTAGTAACACCACATGTTGGTCTGGCCGTCACACTTCAAAGTTTGAAATTACATGTAGGATGACTAAGAATGCCTAGAGAGGGGGGGTGAATAGGCCAATTTAAAATTATAATTAATAAATAAAAATAAATTTCATTAGCATGATTGATATGGCTTATCAAACCTGAAATGTGCATATCATAAAATAAAGGAACACGCAAAGAATTATTATACGTGGAAAAACCCCACTTTTTGGGAAAATCCACAGGACTCCTCAGTCCAAAACAAATCCACTATAGAATGATGATTACAAGAAGTACTCACACACTTATCTGTAACTTAACTCAACTTCTTCGTAACTCATTCTAGATCATGTTTACCAACTTCTTTGTAACTCAACTTCTGCCACGGGATGATCTTTCGACACTACTTATGTTGAACACAATACTGGTCACGATTGCTTCAGCTCGCCGGAGTTCTTCCAACTCTCTTTATGTTGAATCTGATAGTGGTCATGATCGATTCAAGCTCACTGGAGAAAAACTGCCACAACGGTCTTGGTGCCCTCATCTGTATGAGTCACCGAACAATGCAAATGAATGCAATATGAATGATAAAAGTGTTTGATAAATCACCAAGTAAACATGGAACACTTGATATTTATCTCAAATAAAAATGCAGCACTCGTAAACGTTTAAGCACACAAAACTAATGTTGAAAAGCTGTGAAAGATGAAGGAGACAAAGGTCTTCTTTTATATGCTTTTTGCTCCACCAAAAAATAAAATCACGTTAAAAAAAGATGAGATTGATTTTAACAAAAATAAATTCAATGACCAAAGATTTTTGTCCTATTCTAAAGTTAAGGAACGTATGGTCCAATCAATAGGAAAATAAAAACTTAACAAAGGAAATTTATGATAATCCCACCATTAAAGGAGTCCTAATATTCTTATTAGGTCAACTACCAAGAATATCTCAACACCTTTAATAATGTGATCTAATTAAAACTTGATTTCCAAATAAATTACTTAAGAGATAAGTAACAAATCATGGATGAGAGAAAGAAAGAATAAGCAAATTAGATATTGCAAAATATGCCTAAATGAGATGCACTCCTAAAGGGATTCTAATTGATTAAAATCAAGGAAGATCAAGGAAATAAAATCATATTAGACTCCAAAAAACGTTCCTATTATGAGTGCATGAAAAATAACATGTTTTACCCTTCAAATCAAATGTCTCATACGTGTTAAGTCACAATTTTGGAATTCAGGGATTGCTGAGCTATTTCAATCCTGCAGTTTTTGGAAATCAAAGACATCAATTTTGCTTCAACCCTACAGCTAAATGACACTTCCAAACCAATACTAAATTCTAGAAAATACCAACACAATTTCATACTAACAAAGTTTCTCGTTCTTTTCTCATGTTTAACAACTTATTAAAGAGGGGAAATGTGTGGGAGGATTTTGACTATTGAGTACGCTTGTATGGCCAAGCCCAACTGACATTAGTTGGGCTCTCTAGCATTAAGATAGACCATGGGGGATGCAATTAGCATTAGTGGGCTTGTGTTTGAAAGCCAATTTTCCATCATAGAATCATTTATTTTCATATGCTGGTCATGACGCCATTGCAACTAAAATTAACTCTGAAAAATAACTTCCTATACAAACAGATTAATTAATTACCATCATCCATTAATTACCATGACAATCACCAAAGTATAAACGCCAACAAGGTTTAGCCTAATGAAAAAGAGTATTAACTTGCAGATTAGTGATCTCAGGTTTAAACTCTCATGAGACCTAACTTTGACAGTATCTTCAGCAAGACAATCATATACATGCATTTGTATATTCCTCGCAGAGTGCATGCATGCAAACCCTTGACTATATATTATTGAGGAGTGTGCTGAAAGTACAAACAATATCCTTGCAATAATTATGTCGATATAAGAAAACAACTTGAAATTTTTAGGTAGAGGCAACTAGAAAATCCTATTGTGGTGTGTCCATTTGATTTGTTGGTAAAACACTATGCCCTACTACATCCAATTAGGCCAACGGAGTGCTAGAAAAAGATTGGAGGTGGAGAGCTGATTGCTCAACACTAAATATAAATTTGTTCACAACACAAACATTTAAAGTTGTCCCACAATGTCCAAATAAGCCAAGGAATAACCAGCTAAAATTGGAATGGAAAGTTAATACAATTTGACATGTTGTCTTGGAGACTTGCTTGAGACATCTAATGCAGTGTTCTAAATGAAAGAAAGATTAATGTCTTGTGTATAGACGCAGAGGATAGAATGAAGCACCGATGCCACAAAATGGTTTGCATTAATTGGAACCAACCATGAAAAAAATGGGTGCATTAACCAGAAAAAAACAAACAAAGAAGGCAAATGATTGTTGTATAGTTGTAGATGTAATTTTTGTTTAGGTGGTGAGACGAACATTTCAGAAGAAACTTAGTTTGAAATTCATTTTCTTGTAATTTCATTTAAGCAAAAGAATATTGCTTGGCTTCTTATTATAAGCGGTGATTCTTTAACCACAGTCTGAGGGCATAAAACTCATTACAAACATAAAGAAAATTTTAGATTTATAAACTTATAATATCAATAATGCAGCGATAATTGAAGAACTTAAATTTATAAACTTCTCGTAGGGTAAACTTTTTAGATTTAAATGGTGTTGTTTTGTATTGCATTGCATTTACTTGTGGTTTTTATTTTTGTTAAGCTTTTATTTATGTATGGAGATGCATTTGTGGGTAATACTCATTACGTCCTTTGACTATGTGTATCTTTTTATGTTAATTAATGAAATTCACTTGTATCATCGAGTTTAGTAAGTAAGTTTTGCCTAGTCGGGTTTCAAATCCTGGGTTTGGCACGGTAGGACCCACCATGCATTGTATTTCAATGATCTGAACGTTTAGTTTTTAGGTATTCTCTCAAAGATCATCCATGCAAAAAAGCACTTGAATCCGAAACTATTTGCCCGCTCAATTAGATTGTTTTTATTATAGTCTTTTTTTAAAGCACTGTATTCTTCTATTTTGTTGATCTCAATCAGATGACTTAATACTTTTCAATTTTTCTGATTTTTTTCAAGAATGATCTATGATTGAAGACTTGAAAAATAGACAGTTTGGATTGTTGAAAAAACATTCTTAGAGGACCCTAAAGGATGTCCCTAATTTTAAAATTTTTTTATACATATATATTTCAAGCGAGGTTGACTCATTCATACAAAGGATGTTTCTTTAGTGTTGTTTGCCATAGTTTGGTGTTTTTAGTGTCAGACATGAGATTTTCCTAACCGTGATGGTTAAATTAGATTTGAACTAAGTTGTCTCACCCTTGGGCCACCGAACACCAATCCAATGCATCACAGATAGGAAAATCAGTTTTGAAGAGGCGTTGGGTTTAATGATTATGCGGCAATCATTTTCTAATTATGCGGGAATTAATACCAACAACACTTTTAACAAAAAGTTTACCAAACGCCAAACTACTTTCTCTCACAAATGATTTCTTTCACAGCAAATCTGACAGTGATTATGTTCACAGCATAGCAATGCCAAACTGACCCTAAATTATGGACCATCTGGACAATCTAGACCAGTATAATCCAAATTTGCTATCAAATTTTAAATAAAACTTGGACCAAACCGAACCGAACGATGCGGTTTGACTGGTTGTACCAGTTTGCCAGGCCACATGAATTGGCCAGGGAATTCGTTTAATCCAAACGGTTTTGAGCTCAAGCCACATATTGGCCCAATTTGCCTTATTTATTGAGGCGGGTAAAAACCAGCCCAAACAGAAATATCACCCAAGTTTTTCTGTCACATGGACAAGTAACTGAGCTGGCTTATTAACTGTTTTCCTGGTACTCACTTGAAACAGAAAAAAAAAAAAAAAAAAAAAAAAAACTAACGGATTCAAAATACTTGAACTCAAAACAAGTTCTAGCTGGAATGACGACCAAAAACATCACCCATTAAAAATCAACACGTTTGGTTTGGTAGGAGGCCATCCAAACAGATTGACTAGGTAAAGGACTAACAAATGGAAATACATCTCTGTTTTTCTATCTATATTGTAAAAAGTAATCGTTCTGAACAGGTGAGTTCTTTTAGGACTTGGGTTTTCACATTTATATGTACGCCCATGAAACATTATGATGATCAAAGAGTTGTAATATTCTCGACCAAATCAATCATTCTGGCAAGGAGACGAGACATAACTTCAAAGAAAAAATTCCATTGAATTATGTCATTGATCAACTTTTTGGGTGGTCATACAATTTCCTCCAAGGGGAAAACACTAGAAAAAAGAATGTACAAGATTACTTTACAAAATTCTCTCCTAATTCATGTATTAAGTAGTGCATGTATATGCTGCAAATCACAATCCATTAATTCAAGCGGGAAGTGAGGTCAATGAAGATGTCTTCTCTACAAGGAATTGTGAGTCCACCCATCGGATAATTGTATCCGAATTCTTCCTCTGCCTTCCTTAGCAACTCTTGAAATGAAGGCTGACTCAAGAACGATATCGGAACGACAAATCGCTTCTTTTCAAATTCTCCGACGTACACTACAATGTAGCCTTTTGGAACACCAACAAAAGATGATGATGATGCTTTGTTTGCAAACAATAAACTCGATTGTCGTAGGATTTGTGATAACCGAATCGCCATGCTTAATAAGGAAACTTAATTATCACCTTATTAAAAGGGGTTGGATTTACAAAAAAAAAAAAAAACACTTGGAAGAAAGAGAGAAGAGAGAATAGATTTTCTAGCTTGTGGAGAATGCGAGGAGTACTTTGGTTTGCAAATTTTGTTGGGACATTGTGTGTGTATAAATAGAAGTAAGATGGAGAAAAATGTATGGAAAATTGTACATTTGTGAGGGCAATTTGGGAAGGAAATGGTAGACATAAATGTTAGGTTAATGCACATGGTTGTGTCATCCTTCTCATGCTCAAAATCTTGGTAGCTATGGATTAAGGCTTGCATATTTTGATTGGACCATTATGCCCCCAAACGTTGTGCTTGACCACAAACCTACAAGGAAGTGAGGAAAACTGGTATTGTTGTAAGTTTTAGTGGCTGACCTTAAATAGCGGAGAGCCATAGACATATATGTCTATGATTTCTTGACAACAACATTTAAAGACTCTGTACATAATCTTACTTTTAGCATTATTATAAGGTGTGATATCTAGTTATTTACTAGTTTCAGCTCATGCATGCCAAAACAAAACAAAGTATCTCATTAGTTTGAGGCTCATTTTCTTTACATTAATCAAGCTTTGGACAAACCTCTTTGAAATATTATTCTCACAATATATAAATTCAGCCCTTCTACTTCAACCTACCATGTACCGATATTGTCCCCACCTTAACCACCTAGAAGAGAGAAGACCCCATGGACCTCTAATTGTGATCACAAAAGGTCTCGGTGCAATTAGGAGTAGACCACCTATATTTAAACCGTAGAATATATTTGTTCTTGGCTTGTATTCGAGCCACCTACACCAACACTTAATAGCTCAAGTTAGAATTTATTCTTGAAACACCGTTAGCACGACTGTGACAAGTTTTTTTAACTTATGAAAATCTTATCGTTTTTCTTTTCTTTTAGAAAGGAAAATACTTGCCTCCTTTTGTGGAAGTAGGAACTCCTACTTTCTTGTCAAAAGGTATACACAAAATGTACACACAAAAGGAAAATACTTGCCTCCTTTTAGAATGGATGTGGATATAAAACAAAGTTTTGTATATATATATACAACACAAAAGGTATACACAAAATGTACGTCTTCTTCTTGTCCTGCTACATCAACTTGCTAGACAATCCCTCTTGAAGAGCACATGACGTGTGGCCTACAGTTATCCAAGGTTTCAAGTTTGCAACCCACCCCATTTGAAGTTAATAACAAAATTCCTGTTGTGACATGAATTTATTGTCATTTTGGTGTATGATAAAAAAATTAAAACGGCAGGAAAAGAAAGGTAATGGACTGAAAGTAATTTCAGAATCTAAAGAGGAACACCTTACATTTGATGTTGCTAATTCTAGAACTGATAAAAAAAAAAATTGTAGAGTGTCAACAATTTCTATTTACAATTTCCTCAACCGGTCATACAAGTTGGAAGATTTCTTGTCATTTCTGTTTACAATTTCTATTCACAATTTGTATCACAGATCACATGTCATTTAATCTAGAAGTAAGATTGATGAAGATTTCTTCTCTGCAAGGGATTGTGAGTCCACCCATTGGATGGTCAAATCCAAACTCTTCCTCTGCCTTACTTAGCAACTCTTGGAATGAAGGCTGACTCAAGAATGAAATTGGAACCATGTATCTCTTCTTTTCACTCTCTCCAACATACACTGCTAAGAAGCCTTTTGGAACCCCTACGGCAGATGTTGAAGTTGCTCGGTTTGCGAAAAGACCTCCTCGTCGGAGGATCTGCTTAGCATGCATAATACTCGGCAATCGGATAGCCATATGTTTCAAAATCTGAATTATCACTTTTCAAAAAGAGCTTGATCAGTTGAAAGTTGACTGGAAGAAAAAAAAATTAGGTTAAGATGGTGATGAGGAGTTGATTTGTTTATGGGATAATATATATGTGTGTGTGTATATATATATATACAGATGAAAATTGAAAGCGTGTGTAGAATGTGGAAAGAAATGTATGGAAGCAAATATGGTTGGGTTGGCAAGTGACATAAGAATTTGAAGGATCACATGGCTGTGTTTCCATCTCAATATGAACTACTTGGTAGCTGTGAAGTCTTTATATTTTTTGGAGAACATTATGGCCCAAACCATTTTTATTACAACCTACAAACATGAAACCCCATTTGAAATTTTAGAGAGATAGATGTGTGGATAGCAAAAGCTTCTTGTTGATTTGAGTGGCTGACTTCCTTTCAATTCAGGACACGTTTCAGACATATCTATGTCTATAATTTCTTGACAGCAATCGATTACTTAGCACTCTTTGGACCACATTAAATATGTACACATTACCTACTGCATGTTCAATAAGTATCATGGACACTACAAGAAAACCTGCCTTTAGTGACGGTATAAAAGTGTCAAAAATCTATTTCCTTGACGGCTAAAAAAGGGTTAAGAATACCAGTGTCAATAAAGGGTACCCACTGATCAGCTTTTCAAAAATAAGATCTCAGCAAGAGTAGGATCATTTTATTCACCTAATTTTTCATTTTAAATTTTTGGCAGAGCTCTTTGAAATATCCTGCATATCAAAATTCCTATATTTTATTTTGTATTGTATCTGAATCATTAAAAACTGATGGTCAAATATTTAACCAGTTCAGTTTTCTGATGACAGTCCAGAGTGTTCAAAGAAATGAAATACTTCTTCCTTTGCTTGTTGAAAGGACAAAGCCACATGGTAGGGTTGTTTGGTTCTCCCAACCAATCAAGATATAAAGCATCCTTTCTAATAGCACCACAAATTCTTGTTTTCAAAGCAGCATTAAAAGGAAAAACAAGAAGAAAAAGAAGAAACAAAAGAATACTAGTTGTTTGCCACACAAGCTAACAACTTAGTTGTCATCCCACACAAGCTTTTATTGGGTAGGGCACATATGCAGTACTGTTGGTTATCTTTTTTGACTTTGCATGAGCACTCAATTTCATGAATTTATTATTCTACAAAGTGTTAGTAGACCTAATCCTGAACAATAATTTGTGATTAGTCCAACATATATGAGCCTCTTGTCAAACAGGCTTATCTTTGAAATTTAACATCTGGTGGTCCCAGAGGAGATTGCTAAGTAGGGAATGCTGTTTCTCCACAAGGATCTAGCTTGGCCATTATCCAGAGAGTTTTGGAGGATGAGTTACATAAGCAGGAAGACAAGCCCATGTGATTTGGTACAAGCATATGGCCTTCATTGCTTCCCCTCTCAGTGACTCTTCACCAATCTTTTCATGTAGTGTACCATACGGTTTTCTGCATACCATTTCATCTATATATACATACATGATTAAGTTCATCATGAGCAACTAAAGTCTTCACCTTCCCAAGCATCAAACCTTTCTCTCTTTTCCAAGTACTGTGAATTCTTTTCCTTCTTCTTTTGTCCTCTTGAGCATATAAAAGCCATGGGTTTCCGGTTGCCTGGAATTGTTACCGCAAAGAGAAGTCTCATTCGATCTCGATCTACTTCAAACCAGACAGCTGAATCAAAGACAGATATCCCAAAAGGCTATTTTGCAGTGTATGTTGGAGAGAACCAGAAGAAGCGGTTTGTGATTCCGGTATCATATTTGAACGAGCCTTTGTTCCTGGAATTGCTGAGTCAAGCTGAAGAAGAATTTGGATACAATCATCCCATGGGTGGTATCACAATCCCCTGTAGTGAAAGCACCTTCCTTGATCTTACTTCCCGCTTAAGTGTATGAGTGAACGAGAATCGATCATCAAGAGCATCGAAACGATCCTCATTGCTGAGCTCACTGAGTCAAGTTGTTGAAGAATATTGAAGTGATCATATCCAAGGAATCCTCATTTCAGAAATCACTTCGGATTGAAACAACAGCAACCATCGATCATCCACAGAATCAACTCACATCTTGTGTTGGAGGCAGAGCTTCTGTAATCCTGAAGCTGCTTGTGATCTGAGCAGAAACATAGAAATTTATGTAGCAGATAAATGATGGTATTTTGAACTCCACAAAACCATTGGTCCAAAAATCAGGACTCCAATTTTGAACTCAAAGAAAGTCAAATTATTGTCTTTTAATCCCATGTAAACATCTTTGTTAGTCCACCAGACTATTTAATATATGATAAATGCCTCATCCATTCTTGTCATATACTTTTCACAAGAACTAAATGGCAGAAGATTTGCACAAGAACTGCAGTATAATTGCTTACTAATACTTTTTTTTAAAAATTTATAAACATGGTGCCTCATACAGATTGGGATCTTGAATTAGACTGCATTTTAAAATTCTAGTATCCAATCTCTCTAAACTAATGATATTGGGGGAGGTGAGGTGGGGGCTTTTCACTATAAGATATCTACATACAGTCATATGTGGGAATTTTTAATTTTACCCTATCGGTATTTGTGACTTTGGTTCGCCAAAGCACATGGCAAATATCATGTTCATATCGGTTCCATTTGATGCTTGATGCTAAGTAATCGAATGATTCACTCAAATTTTTGTGTGGATTACTTCTCTGTTACTCAAAAGCTGTGACACAAAAATTTGGTTAATGATTCTGTCATTAATTTCTTGAATATATATAGGGATGTTACCTTTTGGTGCCTTTGTGGCTTCCTGATCTATCAGCAGATCCCTGCATATCCCATCTGACGACTCTCATTTGTTTGTGATAGCTGTGGAAAACATGAATTTCCTCATGGCAATAACATACTTCCTTAGTTATACGGTTATCCTTTGTTCACTTAGTACATGAACTTGCTAGCCGTACTGTGTAATTTCAACTTTTAAGTAACTGAATTTCTTTTCTGATTCCTCAACAATTGGCAAACCATCGTTAGAGACATGTAAATGTTGGAAGTTACATGTCCGCAGTTGGTACAAACAGACCGTACTTCTGTATGTTGTTCTTTTACCCCTTCATGTTACTTAAATTCTGTTAATATTGTATCAAGGACAGGAAAATAAATTTAACGAGGTTAGGGAAATTTTTCCGGCATAGAGCTATCCCAATGTATATATATATTTTTTTGGTCGATTATTCCAATGTATTCTAAAATCAATAACAAATGTAAAGTGTCAACAATTTCTATTTACCACTTCCTCAACTGGTCATACAAGTTAGAATCCCTTATATCTTATGCTGGAAAGCATAGAAACAAGAGAATGCACAAGTCTTTACAAAATTGTTTCTGATAATTTATCTTTGAGCGATAAATCACATGCCATTCAACTGAGAAGTGAGATTAATGAAGATTTCTTCTCTGCAAGGGATTGTGAGTCCACCCATTGGATGGTCAAATCCAAATTCTTCCTCTGCCTTACTAAGCAACTCTTGAAATGAAGGCTGACTCAAGAATGAAATCGGAACCATGTATCTATTTCTTTTGCTCTCTCCAACATACACTGGTAAGAAGCCTTTTGGAACACCTGCGGAAGATGTCGAACCTGCTCGGTTTGCGAAAATACTTCCTCGTCGGAGAATCTGCTTAGCATGCATAATACCAGGCAATCGGATAGCCATGTTTAAATGTCTGTGTTATCACTTTGGAAGAGCTTGAAGTTGAAAATTGACTGCAAGAAAAGATTTAGGTTAAGATGGTGGATGTGGAGTTGATTTGTTTATGGGATAATTGTATATGTATATATATACAGATGAAAATTGAAAGGGTATGTAGGAAAATATCAGGAATGTGGAAAGAAACGTATGGAAGCAATATGTTGGGGTTGGCAAGTGACATAAGAATTTGAAGGATCACATGGCCCTGTCTTCCATCTCAATATGAACTACTTGGTAGCTGTTAAGTCTGTATATTTGTTGGAGAACATTATGACCCCAACCAGTTTTATGACAACCTATAAACCCCACTTGAAATTTCAGAGATGTGTGGATAGCAAAAGCTTCCTTTCAATAAAGGACAGGCTTCAGACATATCCATGTCTATAATTTCTTGACAGCAATAGATTAACTAGCATTCTTTGGACCAAATTAAATATGTACACATTAGCTACTGCATGTGCAGCTTTTCAAAAATAAGATCTCAGCCAATGCAGGATCATTTTTTTCACCTAAATTTTTATTTCTATTTTTTTTTGCAAAGCTCTTTGAAATATCCTGCGGAACGGAATTCCTGCCATTTATTATGTGTTGTATCTGAATCATCAGTTCCATGTTTCCACTCTTTCAATAAACAATTGAAAACTGATGGTCAAATATTTTACCAGTTCCGTTTTCTGGTGACAGTCCAGAGTGTTCATACAAATGAATACTTCCTTTGCTTGTTGAAACTGAACGTCATAGATGAAAGAAAAAAGCCACAGGGTAGGGGTGTTTGGTTCTCCCATCCCAACCAATGAAGCTATAGAGCATCCATTCTTATCCAGGCCCCATGTCAAATTCCAATAGCACCACAAAAATTCTTGCTTTCAAAGCACAATTAAAAAAAAGAAGAAAAAGAAGACTAATTGTTTGCCACACAAGCTAACAACTTAGTTAGTTGTCCTGTCACACAAGCTTTCGTTGGGTAGGGCACCTATGCGGTTCTGTCGGTTATCTTTCCGTGACTTTGAATGAGCATTCAATTCAATGAATTCATTATTCAAGAACCTGTATATGCAATTAAGGGTTAGCAGACCTAATCTCGAACAGTAATTAGAGATTAGTCCAACATATATGGGCCTCTTCTCTAAGAGGATTCTTTTTATTGGATTGAAATTTCACATCTGCTGGTCCCTTCTGTTGTCTGTTACACAGAGAAGATTGCTAGGTAGAGATGCTGTTTCTCCACAAGGATACAGATTGGCCATCATCCAGAGAAGTTTTTTTGAGGCTGAGTTGCATAAGCAGATAGACAAACCCATGTGATTTGTTACAAGCAAGTGGCCCTCATTGCTTCCCCTCTCAGTGCCTCTTCACCAATCATTTTATGTAGTGTACCATACGGTTTTCTGCATACCATTTCATCTATATATACACACATGATCAAGTTCATCATGAGCAACTAAAGTCTTCACCTTCCCAAGCATCAAACCTTTCTCTCTTTTCCAAGTCCTTTGCATTCTTTTTCTTCTTCTTTTGTCCTCTTGAGCATATAAAAGCCATGGGTTTCCGGTTGCCTGGAATTGTTAACGCAAAGAGAAGTCTCGTCCGATCTCGATCTACTTCTAACCAGACAGCTGAATCAAAGACAGATATCCCAAAAGGCTATTTTGCAGTGTATGTTGGAGAGAGCCAGAAGAAGCGGTTTGTGATTCCAGTATCATATTTGAATGAACCTTTATTCCTGGATTTGCTGAGTCAAGCTGAAGAAGAATTTGGATATGATCATCCCATGGGTGGTATCACAATCCCCTGCAGTGAAAAAACCTTCCTCGATCTTACTTCCCGCTTAAGTGTATGAGCGTGAATGGATTTTCAAAATCATCGAAAAGATCCTCATTTCAGACCTCACTGAGTCAAGCTGATGAAGGATGTTGATGTGATCATATCCAAAGCATCATTATTTCAGAAACCACTGAGTTTGGATGGAAAAAGAGGCTCCAATGGATCATCCATAGAATCAGCTCACCCTTCTGTAATGCTAAAGCTGCTTGTGATCTGAGCAATATCATAGAACTTTTTGCCGCAGAAAAATGATGATATGATGAGGTCCACAAAACCATTGTTCCAAAAATCATGACTCCAATTTTAAACTCAAAGGAAGTCAAATTTGTTGTCTTGTAATTCTATGTAAACTTCTTTGTTACTCTACAGGAATATACAAGAATATATAACATATGATAAATGCTCATCCATTCTTGTCTTATAGTTTTCACAAGAACTAAATGGCAGCAGCTTTGCACAAGAACTGAAGTATAATTGGTTACTCATACTTATTTATACATGGTGCCTCATACAGATTCGGATCTTGAATTAAACTGTGTTGTCATATTCCAGTGAATCCAGTCTCTCAAAATTATGATTGGGGTGTCTTTCCCTATAAGATATCTGCAGATGCATTCATATATGAGATTTTCTACGCTATTGATATTTGTGACTTAGGTTCACCAAAGCACATGGAAAATATCATGTCCATGTCGGTTCCATTTGATGCTTGTTGCTAAATAATCGAAATGATTTCATAACTTTTATGAATTACAATGCTGTAACTCAAAAAATTGTTTAATAGTTCTACCATTAAGTTCTCGATATATAGATAGGAATTGTTGCCTTTTGGTGGCTTTGTGGCTTTTTGAGCTCTCAGCAGATCCCTGCTTATCCCATCTGATGACTCTCATTTGTTTGAGATAGCTGTGGAATTCTTGAAACTCCTCGTGGCAATAACATACTGTTATCTTTAAGCATTATGTTACCTTTTGTTCATTCAGTACATGAACTTGCTAGCCCTTTTGTGTACTTTCAGCTTTGAAGTGACTGAATTTCTATTGTGACTGCTTATCAACAAATGGCAAAAACCATCATAAGAGACATGTAAATGTCTGAAGTTACATGTACGAAGTCGATACAAACAGTCCATATTGCTTAAATTTTGTTAATAAATTAATATTGTATCAAGGACAATCTAAACCATGTACGAAGTTGTGGGAACCGAATTAATCCTTAACCCTAGGTAAAATAATTCCTTCCATTTGGGGATTATTTGACCTAATTGGGAATTGTTCGATTTAATTAGGGATTATCTAATTAAATCGGATATTACCTGATTAGGTTGATGATTGATTTGATTCCTACGAATATTCTCAATTAATGGAGGAGTTACCTAATTAAATTAGGTATTGATTTGATTGCTATCCTGATTAGGGATTTGATTTAAATCAAATAAATCAAATCCCTAATTAGTGAAATCTCGCCAAATTGGGGAGGAATAATTCCCTTCCATCTACGGAATTATTCCTCTGAAACCCTAGCTCCCGAGACCTCTATAAAAGGATGGCCACATACAAAGGTTGAGGTACGTCTAAACTCCTACTGAAACTCTGCAGAAATTATCTCTGAGAAACCCTAGCCACCTCCTTTCTCTCCCTCTTTTACACAAGGCTCCGGCCACCCTGTTTATCCCAAAAACACATATAAACTCCGTACCCTATTTAGCTATTGGTTTTTTGCCCTAAATCAATTGAACTGATTTAGGCATCGGAGGGCCTTTGGCCAACACCCCCCCGGGTGTGGTCCTCTTATTGCTATTCGTTTTGCAGGGAGAAAGAGAGGCGGAGAAGACGAAGGAATCTTTAGGCGAATATTCCCGTGGGAGGAATTTGACTCCCACAAATTGGTGCTTTCATTGAGAGCACGAGATATACTCAAAGCGTGCTCAAGGAATCCGTTCCTCCTATTTTCCAATCCACCGAAGCCTTCCAAACAACCATGGTTGGAAGCAAGATGACGAGAGGCAAAGCCGCCGCCATGGCTTAATCCGCGACGGCCCAAAGCCACTCCACCAATGATCCCGCGATCGACATGGTGGCGCCACCACCTCTCACCACCGCGCCGGTCACCGCAGCCGCCCAAGGCCCCTTGGCCGGATTTGGCCATCCTCATGGCACCACCGCCGAGCATGGTGGAACCTCCCACCAAAGTGGACTCGTCACCACCGCCGACTTGGGCCCGGTCTTGGAGCAACTTCATCCATTCCCTCCATTGCATCCGCGCTCGACACATGCTCCCGCGTACACCTCCAATGAAACCCTAGCCCGTATGCAGTTGGGCTCCACACACTTCTCTCCTCCCGATCCACGAAGTCAAGCAGACCTCAATTTGAGAGTTGACCAGCTAGCTCTGAGAATGGATGACCAAAGCAATTTGATGAGGCAGCTTCTCAACCAAATCAATCTAGCTCAAAACCTTGGCCTTGGACAACTGGGCGAAGAGAGAAGGATGGACGACTGCGCCAACAGGCAGATCGACGGGCGCCGAGTAAGTCAAGCAGGCATGAGCAGACAAGGAGAGGGACAACAACGTGATCAGCTCGCCAACATGTCACAAGCATCTGCAGGCCACACTCAGAGCAACGTGCGAGGAGGGCAGGGCCCACGACTCCACATCCGCGACCGCCTAGGCCCGCAGAGGAGTGCTCCTCGAGGGCTAGGCTCCCAGGGAGATCAGCCAGACGACCATCGCAATGAGGATCGTGAAGAAAGGCGCTCAGCTGTTCACTCGTCGAGGAACATTCTTCAAAGGCTAGGCTCCCAAGGAGGTCAACCTGACAACCTTCACGGTGAGAATCGCGAGGAAAGGCGCTCCGCTGCTCACTCTCGAAGGACCAATTCTCGTCGACAAGCTGAGGAGAATCACTCGCAAGCGCAGTCCACCAACACGCCACCTAGGCAACGCGGCCGAGAAGCTCCAACCTTGCGAATCAACGAGGAGGTCAATCAGCGTCGTCCAGATCACGAGGGTCGCCGACATGTCCAACCAGCAATGCGTGCAGAGGACGTCAAGAAGCTTGTGAGTGACCAACTACGAGACTTGAAAGCCGGCGGGAACTTCGAAGATGCCCTACGCAAGGAAATGGACCAAGCTAACTCCACGCCTTTCACTGTCGAAATTGAGCAGGCGGCTCCCCCGAAGCGGTTCTCGACGCCTAAGGTTACGCCCTTCAAGGGAGACTCCGATCCCGAAAGCCACCTAAAACACTTCAAAAGTGTCATGATCCTCCACAAGGCCGACGACGCATTGATGTGCAAGGTGTTTGTGATGACCCTGCAAGGAGCAGCTCAGGATTGGTTCCACACCCTACCATCTGGGTCGATCAGCAGCTTCAAGGAGTTGGCATACGTCTTCGCGAAGGAATACACATCCTACCGGACAATCAAGAAGAACCCCGACCACCTGTTCAACCTGCGCAAGAAGTCCGACGAATCCCTTCGAGACTACATCAAGAGATTCAAAGCAGAAAAGGCCAACATCGTAGGATGTGACGACCAGATCGCGTCCTCTGCTTTCAAGAAAGGCCTTCCAGCTGAACACGACTTATACCGCGAGCTGACTATCGCTCCCAGCCAGACTCTGGCAGAGGTCTTCGCAACCGCGGAACGCTATGCGCTCTGGGATGACGATCGAATCGCCGCAAAGAAGTCTACTAAGCAGGAAGATCAACCAACCAAGCGGGCAGGCCAAAAGAGCGACGGGTTCAGCAACAGAAACAAGGACAAGCGCAGGTCGCACCCAAAAGAGGACGCTACGGCAGGAGAGAATTACACCAAATTCTCCATCCCCATACACCAAATCTTAGCCCAAGTGAAGGACAAGCCTTGGATAAGGAAGCCGTCGCCCATGAAAGGAGATCCAGACAAGAGGGATACCAGAAAATACTGTGCCTTCCATGGGACGCACGGACACTCAACAAACAACTGCTTTGCTTGGAAAACGCACCTTGAGGAACTCGTGAGAGAAGGTCACTGCACGGAGTTCATTGCGAAACAAGCCATCCAGCGAATAGAGGATCGCGACACAACCAAGGAGCCACCTCAGAAGGTCATAAGGATTAATACAATCCTCGCCGACTCCGAGGAATCTGGGCTGACCAGCAAAGAAAAGAAGAGGAAGATCAAACAGGCTACGATGATCTCCCAAGTCTCGACCGACCTTCCACCGGCGGAAGACGACCCAGTGATCGGCTTCCAGAAGAAAGATCTGATCGGCCTCGACATGCCACACAACGATGCCCTT
Source organism: Prunus kanzakura (assembly GCA_020521455.1). Taxonomy (NCBI): domain Eukaryota; kingdom Viridiplantae; phylum Streptophyta; class Magnoliopsida; order Rosales; family Rosaceae; genus Prunus; species Prunus kanzakura. The sequence goes on from BPUM01000821.1 coordinate 1,107,212, forward strand.
GTCGTCAGCATTCAAATCGCTCAAGCCATGGTCGACCGAATCCATGTGGACGAAGGCAGCGCAGCCAATATCCTGCAGTTGACTGTCATCCAGCAGATGGGCTTGGAAGCAAAGATCAACAAATCATCCAGGTCGCTGACCGGCTTCAATGGCGCAACGACAGTAACCGTGGGCACAGTAGATCTCGACGTCTACTCCCCACCTGTAATCAGCTCACAAACATTCATGGTCATTGATGAAGTCTCACCCTACAATGGCATCCTGGGCAGACCATGGATTGGTAAGATCAACGCCATCACCTCCGCCACTCATCAGAAAATCCGCTACCCCATTCCAGGGGCCGGTGTCGGCCAGATCAAAAGCGACCAGGCAATGGCGAGGAAATGCTCAGCTCAAGGGCTGAAGAGAAGCAAGCCAACACAGTTCCTCCCCGTGAATCAAGCGGATCTGGAGGGAGCAGAACAACCAGACCCCGTTCCTAGCAACCAAGCAAGCCAGAAGGGGAAGGAGATAGCTATCCCCTTATAGCAATCAAAGCATCAGGACCAAGTCGAGGAAATCCGTCCGGAGGTCTCTCCTGAAGAAGGATGGAAACCCGAAGAGGACGTCGAGCTAATACCCTTGGATCCTGACCAGCCAGACAGAAAAGCGCGGATCGGCTCGCGCCTAAGCCCAGATGAGAAGGTGGAGCTGACCAACTTCCTCAAGAACAACAAGGACATGTTCGCATGGTCACCGTCAGACATGCCAGGCATCGACCCAAACATCATCTGCCATCGCCTCCACGTCAACCCTGCTAGCAAGCCAGTGGCACAGAAGAGACGCAACTTCGCCCCAGAGCGGGTCGCAATCATTGAAGCCGAGATCGACAAACTTCTAGCAGCCGGCTTCGTTGAAGAGGTCTCCTACTCGGAGTGGTTGGCCAACGTTGTTTTGGTGGCGAAACAAGAAAAGGGCAAATGGAGAGTTTGCGTCGACTACACTGACCTCAACAAAGCGTGTCCTAAAGACAACTTCCCATTGCCGAGAATCGACCAACTCGTGGATTCCACCTCCGGCAATCAGCTGCTCAGCTTCATGGACGCCTACTCCGGCTACAATCAAATCATGATGCACGAGGATGACAAGGCGAAAACTTCTTTCATCATCGAGAGAGGGACCTACTGCTACAAGGTCATGCCCTTTGGGCTAAAGAACGCCGGAGCAACATACCAGAGGCTCGTGAATAAGATCTTCAAGGAGCAGATTGGCAAGACTATGGAAGTCTACGTGGACGACATGCTGGTCAAAGCCCCAAAACGTGCAGATCACATCAAAAACCTCGCCGAGGCATTCAGCTTGCTACGCCAGTATCGCATGAAGTTGAATCCAAGTAAATGCACATTCGGCGTATCGTCCGGCCGATTCCTAGGGTACCTAGTCACGCAACGAGGTATCGAGGCACACCCACGACAAATCAAGGCCATTCTCGAGATGAAGTCGCCTTCCACAATGAAGGAAATACAAAGTCTGACGAGCAGAGCAGCGGCCCTCAACCGATTCCTCTCGAGATCTACCGACAAGTGCAGACCATTTTTCAAAGCTTTGAAAAAAGGACAAAGAGATAAGTGGGATGAGGAGTGCGAAGTAGCTTTTCAGAATCTGAAGACTTACCTCACTTCACCTCCCCTGCTCTCAAAACCAGTCCCAGGCGAAGACTTGTTCGTATACCTGGCAGTGTCCAACTCGGCCGTTAGCTCAGCTCTCATTCGAGAAGAACTAGGGGCCCAACATCCGATATTCTACACGTCAAAAGCTCTCCTCGATGCAGAGACTCGCTACCCGAAATTGGAAAAGCTTATTTTGGCGCTTGTAGTTTCCGCGAGAAAGTTACGACCCTACTACCAAGCTCACCGAGTCATCGTCATGACCGACTTTCCTTTGAGATCAATACTTCACAGCCCCGACGCTTCCCAGCGACTCATGAAATGGGCTATAGAACTAAGCCAGTACGACCTCCTCTACCGGCCAAAGACTGCAATAAAAGCTCAGGCTCTAGCAGACTTTGTGGCAGAATTCACCTCGTCAGCTGAAGAAGCGAAGCTGGTCAACCATAAGAAGGAAAGTTCAAAAACAGATGGCACATCCGCTGAACCTGGCCAACCCACAGACATGTGGCAATTGCGCGTAGACGGAGCGTCAAACCAAAAAGGAGCGGGAGCAGGTGTCGTCATCACCACCCCAGATGGGACCCTATTGGAGCAGGCCATCAGGCTCGGTTTTCCAGCCTCAAACAACGAGGCAGAATACGAGGCATTGCTCGCTGGCCTGCGCCTGGCAAAGGAGCTAACGATCAAGAAGCTAGCCATCTACTCAGATTCCCAGTTGATCACAAATCAAGCCTCAGGTGAATACATGGCAAAGCACCCAAGGATGATCTTGTACCTTGACAAAGTCCAAGAGCTATTGAAGGCGTTTCCTACCTTCACCATCCAACAAGTGCCTCGGGCAGAGAACGCGCATGCGGACGCACTGGCAAGCCTAGGATCGGCGCTGGATACCCAATTCAGACGCTCCATCCCGGTCGAACACCTTGACCGACCAAGCATTGAAGAAGTAGAGCCAATCGACGCAATGCAGATTGACGAGGACCCCAGCTGGCAAGACCCCATCATCGACTACCTGATGAATGGAAATCTACCAATGAACAAATCCGAAGCTAGAAAAATCCAGCAGAAGGCCGCGAGATACTACATGCACGGCAACAAGCTCGTCCGCAGATCATACTCCGGCCCTCATCTTACCTGCATAAAATACCCTCAAACACTCGAGGTCCTTTGCAAAATTCACGACGGCGAGTGTGGCAACCACTCCGGGGGCAGATCACTCGCCCAGAAGGCTCTAAACATAGGCTACTTCTGGCCTACCATGCGCCACGACTCCATTGAATATGTCAAGAAATGTGATCGCTGCCAGCGATACAAGCCAATTCCTAACCTGCCTGCCGAAGTCTACCATCCGCAAAACAGTCCATGGCCCTTCATGCAATGGGCCATTGACTTAGTGGGTCCTCTACCACCGGCACCCGCCAAAAAGGAAATGATGATCGTTGCCACCGACTACTTTACCAAATGGATCGAGGCCGAAGCTCTATCCTCTACTAAAGAAGCCGATGTGGAGCGATTCGTCTGGAGAAACATCATCTGCCGGTTTGGCTGCCCTCAATCACTGGTGACCGACAACGGCTCACAATTCATCGGCAAGCACATCACCGCCTTCTTCGCAAAATACAAAATCAAACAGCACCTGTCCACCCCGAGATATCCGCAAGGAAATGGACAGGCCGAGGCATCCAACAAAGTCATATTAGACTGCTTGAAGAAAAGGCTAGAAGGCGCCGAAGGGAAATGGGTGGATGAACTCCCCGGAGTACTATGGGCTTATCGCACCACCAAAAGGAGATCGACTGGCGAAACTCCATTTTCCCTCGCCTATGGGACGGAAGCAATCATCCCTCCTCACATCACTGTCCCCACCATAAGCCTCGAGGTAGGCAGTGTTGATCAGAACTCCGAGCAGATGAAGCTTAACCTCGACTTGCTTGAGGGCGAACGAGAGAAGTCTATCGTCCGAGTCGCCTCTTATCAACAACAGTTGAAATCTTACTACGACAAAAGAGCCAAAGTCAGACAGTTTCAACCAGGCGATCTCGTGCTAAGAAAGGCTTTCATCACTGCACCAAGGCAAGGCTCAAAAAAGATGAATCCTAACTGGGAGGGACCTTATGTAGTCAGCCGGTCCGGGGGCAGAGGGAGCTACACACTAGACACCATGGAAGGGAAGGAAATTCCACGACAGTGGAACGCTTACCATCTCCGAAAGTATTATCCATGACGCATCCTCCTCAGTCCCAAGCAGATGACTGAGCCCTACACATCTCTGAAGAAGAGAAGCAACTGCTAGAAGCTTCTGGTTTTCTTGTATCCAGTTATTTACATTCTCGAATAAAGCACTGTAACCTTATAAACATCAATATAAGTTCAGTTTCTCATTCCAGAATGTCTTATCTGCCTACTCATACCAGAATATCTCCATATAAGTTGCCCATAAGCAGCGTCCTTCGGGAGACGCAGGGCGACGACCAAAGCGTCCTTCGGGAGACGCAGCCCATAAGAAGCGTCCTAAGGGAGACGCAGGGTGAGCCAGGAATTTCCTAAGGGAGGTATCCAGGTTCCTATCCGTTTCCTAAGGGAGGCAGGATAGTCACACAGTTGCCCATAAGCAGCGTCCTTCGGGAGACGCAGGGCGACGACCAAAGCGTCCTTCGGGAGACGCAGCCCATAAGAAGCGTCCTTCGGGAGACGCAGGGTGCGCCAGGAATTTCCTAAGGGAGACGTCCTAAGGGAGGTATCCAGGTTCCTATCCGTTTCCTAAGGGAGGCAGGATAGCCACACAGTCGCCCATAAGCAGCGTCCTTCGGGAGACGCAGGGCGACGACCAAAGCGTCCTTCGGGAGACGCAGCCCATAAGAAGCGTCCTTCGGGAGACGCAGGGTGCGCCAGGAATTTCCTAAGGGAGGTATCCAGGTTCCTATCCGTTTCCTAAGGGAGGCAGGATAGTCACACAGTCGCCCATAAGCAGCGTCCTTCGGGAGACGCAGGGCGACGACCAAAGCGTCCTTCGGGAGACGCAGCCCATAAGAAGCGTCCTTCGGGAGACGCAGGGTTCGCCAGGAATTTACCTACATCATATGCAGACCACGCCCGGAGTCCCTCAAGGGGGACCCTGGCAGTTGTGAATCTCCAAAAGAAGATGCGCAATCAAAGTACAGGCTGGTTACTCAGACGGTTCACAAGCCAACATGTAAATTGAAGTTGAAAAATAACTGAAATTTCCATAGCAAGCTGACCAACCGGCCAAGTTCAACAAAAGGGAGATGGTCGAATAAGACCAATTATTCTAAACAAGAAAGCAGACTACAAATGCTGAAAATAAGTAAAGGAGACTTCATCTACTCCGAAACGCCAGCAGGAGGCCCTTGATCTGCAGTCTCCTCTGCACCCGCCTGATCAGCCATGCCTTCAGCAGCTTCGCCTGCTTGCTCCGTGACATCTGCCATCATCTCACCCTCCTCAACCGCATCCGCTCCAACTACCTGCTCTTCAGTTCCTCCCTGCACACAGAACAAGTCAGGGCAGAGCGTCTCGATGTCTACATCTTCAATTGCATAAAGAGGAGCAGCCCCATCCGCACAGTGCAGGTAGCCCAACTTGTACGCGTCTACGGTGGCCTCAGACTTGTGGTGAGCACGAAACCTAGCCAGGAGCTTATCATAGCTATGGGAGATGTCAGCATCCCTGCACTCAAGACGGAAGAAGACATCTTTTCGACTAGCCAAATCAGCAGTAGAAGAGTTGAGCTCGGAATCCTTCTCAGCAAAGGAGCTTTTCAGCTCTGATATCATTGCCCTCAGATCAGACGTCTTCTTCTCATAACGGACCTGCTCGGCAGAAGGCTTACTGGCCAGTTCAACATTCTTCTTCTCCAGCAGATGAGTTCCGGATAGTCTCAGCAGTAAAAACCAGTCCCTTTTTGAAGCAAGTGAAGTGACACTTCCCTTTGATTTTCCAAGGAAAGACTCGAAAATGTGCCAAGATCACCGGCCTGACGGATATGATCGACCAACTCAGCACAGGAGGATGGGTTTGATAAGAAGTTCGTCTTGAGCAGATCAGACACGCATACATCTCTTACAGGGCTGGACTTATTCACCTTGGGATCAACCGCCGACACTGAAAGAGAACCCTTTGCCCGGGCAGACGACTCTCTCATCTACTTAACCTCCGCCAACCTCGCCTGCAAAGGAGTCAATGAGGCAGAATCAACTCCGCACTTGACGGCCCGTGTCTCAACAACTGGGTCATGAGCAGACCTCCCGCTTCAACCTCAATCTTTTGACTGATGCAGACGACTCGAACTTTGAGGAGGAATATCGGCATCTCTTTGACGCTCCGCAGGACTAGATCAGGCACGGGTTGCCTCACGAAGCAGATCATGATTTTCACCAACCTTCCTGCTATCTGCGTCGACAAGATGTTGGACCCTGGCAGATGACGATGGGACAGACCACACTTGAGTCTTCCCAGCAGAATGGGACTTTGGCTTCTTCCTCAATGGAGACACATCATTCGCATGCGAAGTCGCAACTCCATTTCTTGAAGACTTGACATCAGCCTTCCTTTGGGCAGATCATCAGAGTCTGAACCATTCTGCTTCCATCTCCCCAACATCCTGGGCAGGGGGCAGACCACCAACTTCCTCCCGATACTTGCCCAGCAAACGAGTCCTGCAACGCATGAGGCCAAGCATGCTTCAGCCCAGACCTGCGACGACAAGCAGTAGATGGTCCATCTGCGCGCACCTACTGTACCACGGCTGCCGCCCATTACCAGCCATCGCCTGTCACGACGACTAGCCGGGCTTCCCCTAGTTGATCCTCGAAGCAAAAAGAAGAAAAGATGAAGAAACATATGTGCTCGACTTACCTTGGGATGCACGGCGACTCCTCTCTTCGACAAGCAGTACAAATTCTCCAAGATCTCTCTCAAGCTAGAAAGTAGAGAAGTTAAGTTTGCGATGTGAAGAAGAGTGAAGAGAAGCCCTGCATTTATACAGGTTGGGCATCCTAGGTCAAGAAGGAATTGCAAGCCCATTCCTACTAGGAACCCAACTCCAAGAACAGTCAAAAGCTCACTCCAATTGGGAACCCAAATCCAAGAAGGAGGCCCAGTTACAGCTGGACAGCCCAACAGATGATCTACATCTCCTACATGCCACCACGCGCCATGCAGAAGCTGGGGGGCATTTGTGGGAACCGAATTAATCCTTAACCCTAGGTAAAATAATTCCTTCCATTTGGGGATTATTTGACCTAATTGGGAATTGTTCGATTTAATTAGGGATTATCTAATTAAATCGGATATTACCTGATTAGGTTGATGATTGATTTGATTCCTACGAATATTCTCAATTAATGGAGGAGTTACCTAATTAAATTAGGTATTGATTTGATTGCTATCCTGATTAGGGATTTGATTTAAATCAAATAAATCAAATCCCTAATTAGTGAAATCTCGCCAAATTGGGGAGGAATAATTCCCTTCCATCTACGGAATTATTCCTCTGAAACCCTAGCTCCCGAGACCTCTATAAAAGGATGGCCACATACAAAGGTTGAGGTACGTCTAAACTCCTACTGAAACTCTGCAGAAATTATCTCTGAGAAACCCTAGCCACCTCCTTTCTCTCCCTCTTTTACACAAGGCTCCGGCCACCCTGTTTATCCCAAAAACACATATAAACTCCGTACCCTATTTAGCTATTGGTTTTTTGCCCTAAATCAATTGAACTGATTTAGGCATCGGAGGGCCTTTGGCCAACACCCCCCCGGGTGTGGTCCTCTTATTGCTATTCGTTTTGCAGGGAGAAAGAGAGGCGGAGAAGACGAAGGAATCTTTAGGCGAATATTCCCGTGGGAGGAATTTGACTCCCACAGAAGTGATAAAAAATAAAAGGAATACCCAAAAAAAAAAAAAGTGACAGGAAAAGAAAGTAAGCAAGGTAATGGACTGAAATCAAATCAGAATCCAAAGAGAAACAATATCCTTTAATGTTGCTCTTTCTGTAATCGATAACAAATGTAAAGTTTGTCTACAATTTCTATTTACAACTTCCTCAGCTGTTTATGTCTTTACAAAATTGTCTCTGATAATTTATAGTTTAATCAAAAATCACAGGTCCCTTAACCGAGAAGTGAGATTAATGAAGATTTCTTCTCTGCAAGGGATTGTGAGTCCACCCATTGGATGGTCAAATCCAAATTCTTCCTCTGCCTTACTTAGCAACTCTTGAAATGAAGGCTGACTCAAGAATGAAATCGGAACCATGTATCGCTTTTTTTTGCTTTCTCCAACATACACAGCCAAGAAGCCTTTTGGAACACCCACTGAAGAAGTTGAAGCTGCTCCGTTTGCAAGAAAACGTCCTCGTTGGAGAATCTGCTTAGCATGCATAATACTAGGCAATCGGATAGCCATGTTTAAGAGTCTGTATTAACACTGTTGAAAGAGCTTGAAGTTGAAAATTAACTCGAAGAAAAGATTTAGTAAGTTGATTTGTTTATGGGATAGTATGGAAGTGTTTGTATGTATGTATGTATGTATGTATGTATGTATATATATATATATATATATATATATATATATATTATATCGATGAAATTTGAAGGGGTGGATAGGAAAATATTCGGAATGTGGAAAGAAATGGATGGAAGAAAATATGGTTGGGTTGGCAAGTGACATAAGAATTTGAAGGATCACATGGCTTTGTCTTCCATCCCAATCTGAAGTTGTTAGCTGTTAAGTCTGTATATTTGTTGTAGAACCTTATGCCCCCAACCATTTTTATGACAACCTACACACATAGAACCCAAAACTTGGAATTTTAGAGATGTGTGGATAGAAAAGCTGCTTGTTCCTCTGAATACAGTTTTAGGTCATGCTACAGACATTTGTGGCCATAATTTCTTGAGAAAAAGAAATTAGCACTCTTTAGACATTTATGTATACAAATCTTGTTAAAATACGGTACTTAGAATTTTAGAAATGTACGCAATACCTACTGCACGTTCAATATGTATCAACTTTTCAAAAATAAGATCTCACCTGGTTCATGCTCATTTTTTCACCTAAATTATTTTTCTTTTGCAATGCTCTTTAAATATCCTGCAGAACTAACTTCTTGTCAGTTATTTTGTATGTTATCTGGTTAGTCTGATTAATTACAAGTGAATGTCGGAATAACATTTGATTACTACAATGTAAGAGGTGGGGAAACATTTGACCAAATGGCAAAATAAATTTGTAGATTAATTACAGATACTACTTGCTTGTTAACAGATATCTTCAGTTGCCGTAAGGAAAGAGGAGAAGAGATTGTCAATACAGCTTCTCCCTTAGCTCTAGAATTTCTAGATTTCTCTAGTAAGTGGTTTTAGGGTTTTAGCCGAACATGACTAAAACAAAAATGTCAATGGTTTTACTGAACCAAGAGTTCAATTAATAAATCAAAACTGATGGTCAAATAAATGATCTGTGGGGTTTTCTGGCTACAATTCAGATAGACCAAACAAAATGAGATGCTTCATTTTCTTGTTGAGAGTTTTGAGACTCAAGATCATAGCTGAAAGGACAAAGGCACATGGTAGGATGGCTTGGTGCTGCCAATCAAGCTATATACTAAATAGCATCTCTTCTTATTCAGGCCCCATGTTAAAGTTTTCATAGCGCACCCCACATTCTTGTTTGTACAGCATTAAAAAAAAAAAAAATCTAATTATGACACAAGTTGGTTCCTTATCAAGCATGCATAATTTTATTGGATTGTTAATTCACATTTGGCTGTTCCCTCTTATCTAGCTAGGTAGGGAATGCTGTTTCTAAACAAGGATAGAATTTCTGCACACCCTTTCGACTATATATATACACACATGATCAGGCTCATCATCGGCAATTCAAGTCTTCACCTTCCCAAGAATCAAGGCTTTATCTATTTTCCTAGTCCTTTAAATTCTGTTTCTTGTTCTTCATCCTCTTGAGAATATAGAAGTCATGGGTTTCCGGTTACCTGGAATTGTTAACGCCAAGAGAAGTCTCATTCGATCTCTATCTAGTTCAAGCCGGACAGCTGAATCAAAGACCTTGGATATCCCAAAAGGCTATTTTGCAGTCTATGTTGGAAAGAGCCAGAAGAAGCGGTTTGTGATTCCAGTATCATATTTGAATGAACCTTTGTTTCTGGATTTGCTGAGTCAAGCTGAAGAAGAATTTGGATATGATCATCCCATGGGTGCCATCACAATCCCCTGCAGTGAAGACACTTTCCTTCATCTTACTTCCTGCTTAAGTGTGTGAATGTAAGCGGATGGATTGAAACCATCGAAACCATCCTCATTGAAGAACTCACTGAGTCAAGCTGAAGAAGAAAATTTGGATATGATCATATCCAAAGCATCCTCATTTCAGAACTCATCACTGAGTTAGGATGAAGAAGAGGCCACAGTTGATCATTCATTGAATTGACTCAAACCTTTTGCAATCCTAAAGTTGCTTGGATATGAGCAGAAACGTAGAAATTTTGAAGCATACAAATGATGATATCATGTTTTGAACTTGAAGGCAGTCAAATTCTCTGTCTTTTAACCCAATGTAATCTTCTTGGTTGCTCTCCAGGAATATATGGTGACATATAATAGACTTTAAATCCTTATCCATCCTCGTCTTATACTTTAATTACTTTGTTATCTTCTTGTAGCTCTGTTATATAGTGAATCACCAAATGGAAGCAGATTTGCACAAGAATTGAAGTATATAATTCGTTTGTTTTATAAGTAGTGGCTCAGAATGAATTCTTCTGGGTATTTCCCTATAAGATATCTGCAGATACAGTCATATTTATGACTTTTAAGCCTGTTTATATTTGTGTCTTCGGTTTTTTTAATTTATGGAGTACATTCTTGTAACTCAAAAGTTGCGACACAAAAATTTCTTTCATGAGTCTTTCATTAACTTCTTAAATATACATAGTGATGATGCCTTTCCATGCCTCTGTGGCCTTTGAGAGCAGTGGAAAATTTTGATTTCGAACTCTGGATATAGGAAAATCAATATATCTTGCCAAGAACATATTGATTGTAGGACAAGTTGGAAGAGCAATTCCTACTTCTTACACAGATGAGACTGGTTGCAGAACAAATAAAAATCTCTTAAAATAATGTTTTTTTTTTCTTCATTTTTTTCGTCAATAATAGATAGATTGATTAAAGTCTAATGGGAAAATTAGTATCAGAAGCTAAAATATTAAACAACCAGTCCGGCATCCCTATTCCAGTGATAGGAACCGTTGCATCGAGTAACATAAGCTGCAACTGCATGTGCAGCATTGTTGCACCCTCGGCTCAAACTTGAACACGATATTAGTCAGTTGAGAGCTGAGGCCATTGATATTATGGATGACACCCTCCACTGAAGCATCTGTGATCTCACCAGTTTGGAGCATGTCAATTAACACCTTTGAGTTAGACTCCACCTCCACCCGAATGTACCCATTTCAACACAACTTAAAACATTGTTCCTTGCACTGCCTCTCTGCCTCTGTCACAAGACTAGAGATGCATGGAAAACCACCCACACCACCTGCAGCAATAAACCAGCCCACAGATGATCTAGCCACCCATCCATAGCGACCCTGAGTCATGGTTGCCGACCAAGCGCCATCACATTTCACTTTAATGAATCGATGCACTGGCTTATTCCAAGATTGAGCTCCATTCTATGTCCCATCTCCCATTACTGAAATCTCATGCAGCAAAATGGAAGACAACCATTTCTCTTCCACTTATTCTCTCCATTGGCTTAGTTTTTATTTTTTGGATTCATAAAAATCCAGTTACTTGCTATGCAGGCCTAGTTTGTTTAGGCAAGACAAAATGGAAATAATTTATAATATGCTGGCCCCCTAGTTTACCAGGCTTTTGTTAGCTTAGTACATCAATTTGCTGGACAAACCCTTTTGAAGAGTACACATATGTCTGCCATATTGTGTAATTTTAACTTTGAAGGGGGTTAATACAAACAAACCTTACTTCTCTCTGTTGTATTTTACCCCTTCATATTGCTTAAGTTTTCTTAATATGGTGTCATAAACAATAAATAAAATAAATAAAATGGATGGTAAAAAAAGTGGCAGAAAAGAAAGTTACCAAGATAATGGACTGTAAATCATTTCAGAATTGAAAGAGAGAAATTTTTCATTCAATGTTGCTAATTCTAGAATCGATCATCATGTACAGCCAACTATTTCTATTTGCAAGTTTCTCAACTAGTCATAAAATTTGGATCCCTTTCTTCTTATGGTAAAAAGCGTAGATGCAAGAGAATGTATAGGTCTTTACAAAATTGTTCAGATAATTTATATGTGAACCATGAATCACAAGCCATACAACCCAGAAGTGAGATCTGTGGGAGTCAAATTCCTCCCACGGGAATATTCGCCTAAAGATTCCTTCGTCTTCTCCGCCTCTCTTTCTCCCTGCAAAACGAATAGCAATAAGAGGACCACACCCGGGGGGTGTTGGCCAAAGGCCATCCGATGCCTAAATTAGTTCAATTGATTTAGGGCAAAAAACCAATAGTTAAATAGGGTACGGAGTTTATATGTGTTTTTGGGATGAACCGGGCGGCCGGAGCCTTATGTAAAAGAGGGAGAGAAAGGAGGTGGCTAGGGTTTCTGAGAGATAATTTCTGCAGAGTTTCAGTAGGAGTTTTAGACGTACCTCCACCCTTATATGTAGCTAGGTATTTATAGGAGTCTCGGGAGCTAGGGTTTCAGAGGAATAATTCCGTAGATGGAAGGGAATTATTCATCCCCAATTTGGCGAGATTTGACTAATTAGGGATTTGATTTATTTGATTTAAATCAAATCCCTAATCAGGATAGCAATCAAATCAACACCTAATTTAATTAGGTAACTCCTCCATTAATTGAGAATATTCGTAGGAATCAAATCAATCCTCAACCTAATTAGGTAACATTCTATTTAATTGGGTAACCCCCAATTAAATTGAATAATTCCCAATTAGGTCAAATAATCCCCAAATGGAAGGAATTATTTGACCTAGGGTTATGAATTAATTCGGTTCCCACAAGATCAACGAAGATTTCTTCTCTGCAAGGAATTGTGAGTCCACCCATTGGATGGTCAAATCCAAATTCTTCCTCTGCCTTACTTAACAACTCTTGAAATGAAGGCTCTGACTCAAGAATGAAATTGGAACCATGTATCTCTTTTTTTCACTCTCCAACGTACACTACCAAGAAGCCTTTTGGAACACCTACTGAAGAAGTTGAAGCTGCTCGGTTCGCAAACAAACTCCCCCGGCAGAGGATCTGCTTTGCTTGCATAAAACTAGGCAATCTGATATTATCACTTGAGAATGAGTTGAAGTTAAAAAATGACTTGGAGAACAGATTTTGGAAAGTTTGTGGTTTTCTTGATTTTTTTTATTTATGAGATAATATATCTGTCATATATATAGATGAAACGGTGTATAGGAAAATATTGAATGTGAAGACAATTGTGTGGAAGCAATAGGTTGGGGTTGGCAAGTGACGTAAGCATTTGAAAGATCACATGCCTCTGTCTTCCAAGTTCCATCTCAATCTCAACAACTTGGTAGCTATATATTGTTTGAATCTGTATATTTGTTGGCGAACATTATGCCCCCAACCATTTCTATGACAAACTACAAACATGGATGCCCACTTGAAGTTTTAGAGATTTGTTGATACGAAAAGATACTTGTTGATTTGTGGACGAGATTCAGATAAATATGTTTATAGTTTCTTGACAGCAACAAATTAGCACTCACGAGACCATATTAGTCTCGATACAATATGCTTTTTAGATATGTACTCATTACGTACTGCGTGCTAAAAAAGTATCAATTCTTCAACCAAATGAAAGACTTCTCTTGCTTGTTGAGTCTGAAGATCATAGATGAAAGGACAAAGCCACATGCTAGGGTGGTTTACCAAACTATAGAGCATCCCAGGGTCCATGTAAATTTGCATAGCACCACAAATTCTTGTCTTTTGAAGCAGCATTTATAAAAAGATGAAAAAGAAAGAGACTACTAATTTATCACACAAGCTAACAAGTTTTTGTTGTAGGGCATACCATATGCAGTACTATTAACCAGAGGAGCATCCAACTCAATGAATTCATTTTTCAAGCACATGGTGGTCCCTTTTGTTGTCTGTTAACCAGAGAAGCTAGCTAGGTAGGGAATCTTGTTTCTACACAAGGATAGAGTTTGATCATTTTCATGAGATATCTCTTGTGGAAGGGTTACATGAGCACGAAAACAAACCCATGTGATTTGGTACAAGCTAGTGGCCCTCATTGATTCTCCCCTCAGTGCCCCTTCAGTACCAATCATTTCATGTACCTGATGATTTTCTGCATACCTTTCATCTATATATATATACTATGCTTGGGTTCATCATGAGCAACTCAAGTCTTATCCTTCCCACACACCGAAGCTCTCTCTGTTTTTTTCCAAGTCCTTGCCAATCTTTTTCTTGTTGTTTTGTCCTCTTGAGAATACTAAATCATGGGTTTCCGGTTGCCTGGAATTGTTAACGCCAAGAGAAGTCTCATTCGATCTCTATCTAGTTCAAGTCAGACAGCTGATTCAAGGACCTTAGATATCCCAAAAGGCTATTTTGCAGTCTATGTTGGGGAGAGCCAAAAGAAGCGGTTTGTGATTCCAATATCATATTTGAATGAGCCCTTGTTCCTGGATTTGCTGAGTCAAGCTGAAGAAGAATTTGGATATGATCATCCCATGGGTGGTATCACAATCCCCTGCAGTGAAGACACCTTCCTTCATCTCACTTCCCGCTTAAGTGTATGAGTGAACGCTAAAGAAAAGAAACTATGATCCAAATTCATTCATGTATAAGCATCCTCATTTCAGAACTCACTGAGTAATGATGAGGACGGGGCTATGCTTGATCGTCCACTGAGTCAACTTACATCTTGTGCTGAGAGGAAGCAATCTGTAAGCCTGAAGCTGCTATCATCTTCTCATATGGACGCTGAAAAACTTTTGTCCAAAATCATGATCGAAATTTTGAACTATTGTTCTTGAGGGTACATTCGGAACTTAAAGCCGTGCATTGTAGTATAAAAGATCTTGGGCCTCTCCACATTTGGGTTGGATGCTATGATCTTCTCATATGTAACCTTTGTTACTCTCCTGGAAAATATATTGGAATGTAAATTTAAATCCTGATCCACTTTCTTGTCTTATTTTTCATTGTACTTGTAGCTCTGTCATAAAATAAAATCACCAATGACAGCATATTTTTCAAAAAATGAAACTATAATGGTTTACTTAGTACTTCCTATATCCATGGTGCCTCATGCCAAAGGGAACCATGAACTTGAAGTACACCACTTTTTAACATTCCAGCCATCCAAAATTAGTAGCCTCCACTTTTTATGACTGTATCTGACAATTTAATCATATATTAAGCACAGTTATGTGCTGGAAATTGGGTGGACAAGTAGGTATGCTTAACAGCTCTCAATGGACTGAGAATAATGAGAAGGAGAGTCATCACGAGCGAATAGAGCGAGACACTGAGCCGAACCACTAAGTTTCATTCGTTAAAAAATGGCACAATATATATGCAAGACTTTCCCTATACTAGAGAGTGCAAGCCAAGTTTACATGGGTCCTTATAATCATGTCATCTTTTATTTTTAAATTTTATTTTTCTGCAAGGCTCCTTGAAATATCCTGCGAACAAAGTTGTTGCCAGTTATTTTGTATGGTATCTGAATCCAAACAAAGGTAAAATGCAAGATTCTAATAAATGACAAGTACTAATTTTCTATTTGAGGAAACATTCAACCAAATGATAAATATTAATCCTCTAAGATATCTTCAGTTGTTGCCATAAGCAAAGGCAAGAGATTATCAATCTAGCTTCTCCTTCTCTCTAGAATTTTCTAGATTTCTCTAGTAGGCTTTTCGCTGAACTTGCCTAAAATTAACAAGACTGGCAATGGTTTTGCTAAACCAAGATTTGTAATGGAAAATGGTTTTTAAAAAATTGAGTTTAGACCGAGTAGCTTAAGTTCAATTTATTAACTTCAGTTTTCTTGATCAAGTACTGTCAACTATTTAAATCAATACTGTTTTCAGAGACGAAACTACAAAGCCACATGATAGGGTGCCTTGCTGCTCCCAAGCAAGCTATTTAGCACCACACAACATAATTGTATCAGTGTTGGGTAGGACCACAACATATGCAGTGTTGTTGGTCTTTTGATGAAGTGAGAGGGCAATTCATTAGCAGACCTAATCAAGAAACTTTGTAGTAAACTAGTCCTATTATGTGGCCAGTTGAATTAGTGTGAACAAATAGAAGTGCATGTCTCAAGCATAAATGCTACTTACCTAACAGACATAATTCTTTTGAATTGAATCACCTCTGGTGGTCCTTTTGTTGTCTGTTCCTAGAGGAGGTAGGGAAGAGTTCCGTGAGAAATCTTTCGAGGATCGATGTGTTGCGTGAGAAGGACGACAAGCCCATGTGATTTCTCAAAATCAAGTGTCCCTCATTGGAGCCCATCTAAGTGCCCTCTTCACCAATCATTTCATGTAGCTGTTGATTTTCTGGATACCCTTGATCTATATATACACATGACCAAGTTCATCATAAGCAACTCAAGTCTTCACCTTCTCAAGCATCAAAGCTTTCTCTGCTTTCCAAATCCAGGTCCTTTGAATTCCTTCTCTTCTTCTTTTGTCCTTTGAGAATATATAAGACAATGGGTTTCCAGTTGCCTGCAATTGTTAACGCGAAGAGAAGTCTCATTCGATCTCTATCTATTTCAAGCCAGACAGCTGATTCAAAGACCTTAGATATCCCAAAAGGCTGCTTTGCAGTCTATGCTGGGGAGAGACAGAAGAAGCGGTTTGTGATTCCGATATCATATTTGAATGAGCCTTTATTCCTGGATTTGTTGAGTCAAGCTGAAGAAGAATTCGGATATGATCATCCCATGGGAGGTATCACAATCCCCTGCAGTGAAAACACCTTCCTTGATCTCACTTCCCGCTTAAGTGTGTGAGTGTACGCGAATCGGTCATCCAAGCCATCTGAACCATCCTCATTTCAGAGCTCACTGAGCCAAGATGAAAGAATCTGGATATGATCATATCCAAAGCATCCTCATTTCAGAACTCACTGAGTTGGGATGAAGAAGAGGCTACCATTGATCATCCACTGAATCAACTCACATCTAGGGTTGAAAGCAAACCTTCTCAAATCCTGAAGCTGCTTCTGAGCTGAGCAGAAACATAGAAATTTATGAAGCAGACAAGTGATGATATCATGAACTCCCGAGAACCATTGGTCCAAATATCATCCCCCCACCCAAAGGCAGTCAAATTCTGCCTTTTAAACATGTGTAAACTTCTTTGTTGTTCTCCAGGAGCATGTGGGAGTAATACAATATATTTTAAATCCTCATCCTTTCTTGTCTTATGGTTTGCATTATAGTATTTTCTTGTTGTAGTTAATCCCCAAATGGCAGCAGATTTGCACTAGAATTTGACTAAAATGCTTACCATGTAACTTTTTACATGGTTCCTCACACAGATTGGGACCTTGAATTATATTTGATATTCCAGTTTCTCAAAATTAAAATGATAGGGGGTCCTGAGGACAATATTCCAGCTTGCATAATCTGTTGTAGGTCGTAGGGTCTAGGGCAGAAGGGGTTCTTATTTTAATGAATGCCAAAAAAAGAAAAAGAAAGGACTGCATGAGCTATTAACTAGATTTCTGAAAACCCTTAGAAAAACAAATTATCTGTGGGAAGAAAAACCTTAATGTATTATTGATAGGTGCATGACAAGATTTTTTCTTTTTGACAAACATACTATCATAAAGATATATTAGAGTCAGCAACTTCTCTAGCTTCCTGTCCTAGCAAGGAATATAAAGTCTCAATCATTGCCAAATTCTTGAAGGCAGAACCATGTGATCCTTCATATGCATGTCTCCCCATTCATCCCCACCACACCATATAGCCTCCACACCACGTACTGCAGATTTCATGGATTTTCCAGTCTAGCATTCATCTCCATATAAATGTTGATTGGACCTGAATTTATAGAGGCCCGATGAATGGCCCATTGCGGTAAATGGGTTTTTGGTGCAACAAATTAGAAGCCCAATAGCATTCATAGTCCTGCAAGGAAGAACATATAAAATGAAGTAGAAGGCAGTGACTCCTTTTTACTTTATATATTTTGGAGCAGGATCTGTCTTCTACACCAATTTGTACTGGTGATTTCTTACATCTTCTCTAGATTTCTCTAATTTAATTTCCATTTTATTCACAAAGAATTCAAGTTTTATTACTTGATTTACGGTGGCTTGGTTAGAAGTTAGATTTCTTGGTCCACAAGCAGTCTCAAATTCACTCATCTTTACAGTATTAGTGACACCCTAGCGCCATTCAGTGTAAGATCAACTAGATAGCTAAATCAAGTTCTCACATTATCCACTAGAAAAATCTTCTCAGCAATCCCACAATTATAAGTATTGACAAAAATTATCAAATTTCATTATTCTTCTGTGAACCATTGTGTATATTTTCTATTTTCCCTTTTCCTATGAGCTACATCTCGATCTTTAATTTGATTTTTTTTAAATCTTAATATCCATAGAAACTCAAAAATTCTAAAACTAGCAATAATAGAAAAGTTGAACAAAGTGAATGAGGAATTATTCACTAGTTTGAGAAAATAGTAAATATCTAACATACCTGTAACTTTCGTTTTAAGTTTGATTATGCAATTGAATTATTTAGTGGCGCAAAAACTGGCACTAATATCCACAAAATCCAAAATCCAAAATCCAATTTTGGAAAACAAAAGACATAACTTCCCCTCACCAACCTATCATAGTTTTGGATTCTTTTCTGTTCATAGGTGTCAGATGTAACCGACCGGTTTCTCTTTATCTCTCTCATCATGTTCATCATGTGAACTGATAAAAGAAATAGTTTAGTAGGTACATCAAGACTTTATTTTACGACGTGTGGGAAGCATGCAAGAATACCAACCCAATTTTCGTTATCCCTTCCTCTGAAAAATTGCCAAAACATGTGGTGAAACAACTACAATGGCACACAGATTGTAAGACCTGTGTCTTGGGGAAACAAGAACGGTGAGCAATCCCACATCGCTCGGGGAGGGAAAGGTGAAGTGCTTAAATGTGTGGGCACTTCTCTTCCTAGCACGAGGCCTTTTGGGAGCTCACTGGCTTCGGATTCTTAGGAACTCCGAAGTTAAGCGAGTTGGGGGCTAAAGCAATCCCAGGATGGGTGACCCACTGGGAAGTTGGTCGTGAGCTCCCAGAAACAAAACCGTGAGGGCCAGAGAGGGGGGGCCCAAAGCGGACAATATCGTGCTAGGGGAGTCGGGTCGTGACAGAATGGTATCAGAGCCGGACCCCGACCGGAAATGTGCCAGCGAGGACGCTGGGCCCCAAGGGGGGTGGATTGTAAGACCTGTGTCTTGGGGAAACAAGAACGGTGAGCAATCCCACATCGCTCGGGGAGGGAAAGGTGAAGTGCTTAAATGTGTGGGCACTTCTCTTCCTAGCACGAGGCCTTTTGGGAGCTCACTGGCTTCGGATTCTTAGGAACTCCGAAGTTAAGCGAGTTGGGGGCTAAAGCAATCCCAGGATGGGTGACCCACTGGGAAGTTGCTCGTGAGCTCCCAGAAACAAAACCGTGAGGGCAGAGAGGTGGGCCCAAAGCGGACAATATCGTGCTAGGGGAGTCGGGTCGTGACACAGATTCCTCACAGTATGATAACCATGGGCACTATAGGTTATTTTTTGAACTTATGTACCCTTGGCTTCCCTATAAGTAAAGGGGCTCTAAATCTTGAGAGCATAATACACTCTTAGAATTGGCTGACTTGAAATGGGAGATAGGCCTCCCAAAGGCCAATGGAGATGGGTGGCTGGGAAGGATCCTCTTAATTTCTCTACATTTTCTTAATTGAATACTAAGGAGGTGACATAATAGGGAGCTCCCTCCCATGCCACGCATTTCTATTGTTTCTGGGTTTCTCTCCCTTTTCCTTTCTTGCCGGCCAGTTGAAATTTCAATCTCTAACTGTTCCATAACTATTATCCAGGTATTTCTAATTTTTTCCATTAATTTGTTATAATCAATTTGTCAAGATATATTTCCTAATCACAAAGTGTTTCACTAACAATATATAATGACACTCAATTTTAGCCTCATGCACTCCGAATTGGATATTTCCAGTGATAGGACAGAGTGTAGGAAGTTAAAACTACCGAAGCCTTCTGGTAGTAACATTTTAGATCTACTAGGTGTACGAAACTGACCTAACTTTCAGCTATAAATTTAACTTTGGTGGAAATAATGGTGAAAGCAATAGGAAGCAACATCTTTATAGATCAGAAATTGCTTATTCTTACTGATGTATATTACATGGTTCATGTTGAGATGCAACATGAAGCAAGACCTAGCTGCACAATTAAACAAGAAGGATAAACGACACTATGTTTGAAAAGAAATGTAAACATGATCGTATCATCTTGTGCATTGGAACAATAATTCTCCCCCTAAATATATGCCAATAATAAACACAAGAATAACATTTAGTAAAAAGAAAAAAAATGAAAAATAAGAGGCATATATGTGTGGAAGTAATAAGTCCCAGCAACAAGCATCAATTTAGTAGATGGCAACGAGGAACAAGAGTAAATGTTTCATCATACTACAGTCCTTCCACTTGAGAGTATTCTTGATTCCAGTTCTTCAAATTCCATTTCTACACTAGCAACAGGTGACGTAAAATGATACCAAGTGGGAATTTTTTTTTTTGGGGTTAAATAAATAAATTTAAAAAAAACAAAAAAAAATTTGCAAACTGAAGAAATACGGAGAAGTTTTTAAGAATCCAACCAAAAAAATCATTCAAGACATAAAACACAAAACAAAAACAAAATCATCAAGAAAAAAAACTCAAGACATAAAAACACTCCCAAGGCTCTCTTGAAGATATAATTATTTTCCATTCATAAACATGCCAAGCTTGAGAGCGAGGAAAAAAAAGTAGCAACAGTCCCATCACTAGCTGAAATGCATGTGAAGCAAAGCATGGTAGGGACAAAGGCACAACACCACACAAGACGCACAAACTCATAGATAAAAGAGGAGGCATACCACAGTCATGGGGAAAGATAAAAAGCACCAAATGAGTCAACCATCAAGAAGCAAAGCTGGGAAGTGAACTCTGTTCAATTAAGCGCAAAGAATATGTCCACCCAAGACTAATCCCACTGAGGATAACACATACACTAAGTGCATAGGAAGTATATAATGATCAGTTTATGTGATTTTTATTTTTCTTTATGGATTTTGTGGCTCACTTTATTTAGCTTTCGACATGATCCATGTAGCCGATGGTCAATCAGTGTGCTCAAGTCAGATGACCATAAGCAACTGGGTGATGAGGCACCCCTAGGGAAATACTGATCCGAATCATGAAGGCTCAAAAGATAAGCAAGGATAGCAACCATCATAGCCTGTTGACTCGAACCTCGACGTTGGTTAGACAAGAGGCCCGGTTACTGAGCAATGAGAAGTCACCACCTTTTTATTATTTTATTATTTTATTTTATTTTATTTATTTATTAGTTCAATAATTGAAGAGGATTTGACAAACTTTGTTTTAGACACAGCGGAAGACTTATTACTTGGTTCAAATCCCAAGCCTCGTTTGTCACCATCTCTTCTTCCCATGCTAATCATCATGTCAATTTTTTCTGCACCAATGGTTAAAGAAACAATCCTTTCCTTTGAATTTTTAAGTTCAAGTTCAAAGGCTTTGTTGTCAGAAGTTAGAGATGCAATTAATTTATTCTGATCAGTTAATTTTTTTTGCAAAAACATCAATTTTTCATTCATACATGCACTTACCTTTTCGGAATCTGTGTCAAGGGATTGAAACTCATTTGCAATCTTGCAATTTTCCAGCTTTAGCACAGCCATGGATTTTACGAGCTCTTCATTTTGTTTGCTAAGTTTCTAAGAAGCGGCCAACAAATCATCATATTTGTTCATGATAAACTCAACATCCATATCTTCACAATCATCATCCTTCTTCGTTGGTTCATCCAAGCTTACAGTCGTGATAAGCGCAATGGCCTTCTCATTATTTTCAGAGTCAGAATCACTGTCACTCCAAGTAGTATGCATTGCCTTATTCTTGCCATTCTTTTGTTTCTTTAAGGTGTTGGCATATTCCGAAGATATGTGTCAATAACCTTCACATTCGAAACATTTGACCTTTTCTCTTTGATTCTTTCGTTCATTTGACCTGCGAAATTTAAACCCACCATCAGTATAGTCAACAAATCTATTTTTAGAATTTATACCTTTTGAATCTCGACTCCTTGGATCCTGATTCTTGAGAAAGTTCATAAATCATCTTGTGAGAATTGTTAATTCCTCATCACTGCAATCTTCATCTGAATGGCCATCATCTTCCTCATTCACAACCTTAAAAGCAACACTTTTGCTCTTTTTAGGAGCTAGATGTTTCATCTCATAGGTTTGTATAGACCCTATGAGTTCTTGTATAGACCCTATATTTGGTGCTTGTTTCCCAGCAATTTATCTTGGCGAATTAGGGGACAACTCTTTCTTGGTTCAATATAAAAGCTCAAACAACTCTGATGTTAAAGTGATCGTAGATGGCAAGCACATTCGGGCTTGCATTGATAAATCAACTTATGGAAAGACGGAAAAGAAACGAAAAATTAATCAGAAACCTAAGGATGATGCAACCATTGTAGGTTTTTCCAAGAAGTTGATAGCATCTAAAGACTGCCATTGTAGGTTTTTCGTTTCTTTTTTGTCTTTCCATAAGTTGATTTATCAATGTAAGCCCGAATGTGCTTGCCATCTACGATCACTTTAACATCAGAGTTGTTTGAGCTTTTATATTGAACCAAGAAAGAGTTGTCCCCTAATTTGCCAAGATAAATTGCTGGGAAACAAGCACCGAATATAGGTTCTTTGCTGAGGTTCACTTCCACTGCTGTCCCAGGGCTGAAAACTGATCCCACCATCCTCTTTGAACAATTAGTGAGAAATATCAGTTTTCTTTCTATTAGAAGCACAGCATATAGAAATTTCTATCATCCCTCAAAATACAAGGAATCCAGATATATTGCAAATGAACTGGAAAGGCATGAACTTGCAAACATATAAGTAAAGACCTCAATAAATCCAAACTTCAAACTACATAAAATCACAAGATCCTAATTTGAGATACAAAAAACAAAGAGAAGACATGAAAGAAAGATCTTTTGAGTGCAACAACATAAAAAGATTATCTTTTTAAGGGGAAAAAGAAGAATCTAAAAGCAGAACAACAAGGGCAAGGACAATGTACAATAAACAACCTCCGTGTTGTTAAATCATGAAAACCAAAGGTAAAGACCAAAGAAAATTCATAAATAAACAAACCAAGTACAAATCCTGTATTAAAAAAAACAAACCCACAAGCATAATAATTATTAAAATGCAGAACCAACTTGTACCTTCTTCCGGGGTCGAATCCATTCGCCGTTGAGAAAATCCCAATGAGGGCGCAGCTCAGAGCGCTTAAACTCAAGCATATCAGGTGGGCCTAAGAAACCCACCGCATACTTGTCGTCCTCACACCTCATTACAGACCCAACCCACCAAACGTCAGTGTAAAAGGCGTTTACGATGTCGGGAGGCTCGAAGGGCTGGTCAGGATTGTCAGGAGGAGGCACTGGCCGGATGGAGCTCGCGTCAACAAGCGCAGTAAGTATCTTGTTTGGGTCATCGTCAGAGGCCAGATTCTCGTACTGCACCAAAGGCTTGTTCATTTTCTTCTTCGTTGAGGGATTTAAGGGTTGTGGGTCAAGGATTTTGGCTGGGAACCATGCATTTTTGTAACCCTCTTCGTTACTACAAACTTCCACCTTCGAATCCTTGCTCAGATGGGCTTCGCTCCTCACCCTCACTTTCTTGTTTTCGCTCAATTTCTTTCTTCAGAGAAAGACACACTACTACTATATTTACTAGTGTTTTAGTAGCAGAGCGGTCAAATTGTACGACTCTCCCTCTCTCTCTCTCTCTCTCTCTTCAAATTGTGCCTTTATCTTATCTCTGTGAAATGAAACAACGGATGGTAAAATTTGAACCATATATTATTTATTTTTTTGTCTGAATTTAAACGATTTGTCGTGTCAATCAAGTTTCCTTGGAAGCCACAGGACTCAGAGAGTTATTGTTGGCTTGGATGTTTTGGTTATCCGGAAGATATACCCAAAAACCCAAAGATATACCTTTATACCTAAAAAAGCCTAGTTAGTCTATCAATCTTATCTTATATATTAACTTGACCTTTTTCTTTTTTTTTTTGGAAAATTAGCGAAACTTGACCTATTTTTATTTACTTTTTTCTTGCATCAACAAAAAGCATGGTCAGCCATTACCGGCTAGAAAAAAAAAAAAAAAAGGAATGTTGGATCTCAGGTTATGCATCTCACATATGAGACGACCCCAAAATCAGGACCATTGGAGCAAGAATGGTCTTGTTGGATCTCAAGTTATGCATCTCACTTGGGATGTTAGAGAAGTTCTTACATAATCAATAAATTAATTGATCTCATACACATTCATTATCTCCTCTATTCCTTACGTGTTAAATATTCTTTAAAAATATGCTTCCATGTTTTGTGAATATATAATTTAGCCTCTTTTTTTTAATTAATGTCACATTTTGCATTTGACATTTAAAGAAAAATGTTTAACTCCACCCAAAGTGCCAAATATCATATTATTTTATTACATTTTTAAAAGCAAATGGAACACATATTATGCATAAAGTTTTAAAATAGAGTAAATGATAGTTGTGTCCATGACTGAAAAATATTAAACTAATATTTGACATCAAGCTTTTTGATATGTTATTTTTGACGTATATCTTCCAGCCTTTAAATTCATGCATGATTTGACTACTCAGTTCGAGCAACTTTAATCTTTAATTTTTGTCATTTCATGTCCCAGTGATAATTTGACATATCGGTTGAAGATGCTCATGATGAATTATATGCTTTGATTTATCTAGTATTGTAGCATATACCAAGCAAGCAATTGACTAGAACCACGTACAAAGATGCACCCTAATTATTTTTTCTATTTATTAACACTAGCCTCTCCGCACGCGCCTCCGCGCTTACGAGAGGCTTTTTTTAAAAAAAATTTAAATTTATTTTAGAATTAAAAAAGATAATGGGTAGTTGTATTCCATAAAAATAGGATCTATTATCTGATTTTTCTTTTAATTTTTTTTATTTGTGAAAAAAATATGAATTTACCATATTATCCTCACTTAATTAATAATTTCAATTCTTAATGTTTGCATTAACCAAAGGCATTTTATGGTATTTTAAATGTTTCACCAGTTTCTGCCTTTTGCTTTATATACACTAGCCTCTCCGCACGCGCTTCCGCGCTTGCGAGAGGTTTTTTTTTAAAATTCTAAAATCTTCGTTGGTCGATGTGGGATCTTACAATCCACCCCCCTTAGGGGCCCGACGTCCTCGTCGGCACACTCGCATCACACGGCAGAGTGGCTCTGATACCAAATTGTCACATCCCAGGATTGGCTCCGCCGTAGTACGATATTGTCCGCTTTGGGCCCCTCCTCTCTGCCCTCACGGTTTTGTTTCTGGGAGCTCACGAGCAACTTCCCAGTGGGTCACCCATCCTGAGATTGCTCTAGCCCCCAACTCGCTTAACTTCGGAGTTCCCATAACTCAAGCCAGTGAGCTCCCAAAAGGCCTCGTGCTAGATGGATGCGGGCATGTACATATAAGGCACATCAACCCCCTCTTCGTTGGTCGATGTGGGATCTTACAAATAGTGTTGATCTTGGCTATTGGGGCATAGGTCTCCTGGTAGTCCACCTCATACTTCTGTGTATACCTCTTCGCCACCAATCTAGCTTTATATCTTTCAATGGATCCATCTACTTTGAGTTTCACAGTATAGATCCACATGCATCCCATCATCTTCTTTTCGTAAGGTAAAGACACGAGCACCCATATGGCATTTTTCTAGAGAGCTCGCATCTCTTCATTCATGTCTTCTTTCCATTTTGAGTCTTCTAGTGCTTTATTCACACTATGTGGGATAGACATATTGGCCAAATGCTTCACAAAGTGTACATGTGACTTTGATAATATGCTTAGAGATATATAATTATTAATGGGGTATTTTCCTTTGGCTTTAAGATCTGCTTCATACTATATTTGAGGTTTACCACGGTTCTTCATTTTTGGAAGTTGGTATATAGGGGTATTTGTATCCTTTATGCTTTTTGAAATCAAATCGTCATGATATATTTCATTAGTGTTATCAGTTTCACGGGGAGATGTTACCTGAATGACATCCTTAGCAGGCGATTGGTGTGGTACTATAGCTAAAGACGGGTCCGAGGTGGGCAAAATCTCAGTAAAAATGTCAACTTCCTCCTCCTGATTTTGGTAGCGTGGAGGCGACCGGTCGTTTTGAAGCAAAGGCGCATGATGTGCAAATCTAGGTGGGGGCGACTGGTCGCGTAAGGAGGGCGACCAGTCATTTTGAGGCAGATTCACATCCTGTGTACAAAAAAGGGGAGGCGACTGATCGTGTAAGAAAGGCGATCGGTTGCTTAGACTCTGAAATCAGTCTATTGTGAAAAAATCCAGAAATTCGGGGGTGTTTTGTTTGAGATTCTCTTCCTGTGCTTCTGAAAAGTATATGTCGTGTTCTCGGAACACTATATCCATAGAGGTATTACCTTCTGACTTGGAGAGTGATAGCATCGGTAGCCTTTTTGATGAGGGGCCTAGCCAATGAAACACACTTTTTTGAGCGAGGATCCAATTTATTTCGTTGGTGATCATGTAAGTGTATGAATACAATACAGCCGAAAATTTGTGGTTCAAGGTTTGGGGTGGGAGGTATTTGGAGGGGCCTGACATCGTGTGGAATGAAGATTTGATATGGTTTTGTGTTTGTGGTGAATGAGTTGATTTGAGAATTTGAGGAATTTGATTTGAGAGGTATGTGTAGTTTGATAAGAGGGTTTGATTTGAGAGCTAAGGAAATAGATTTAGGGTTTGGGTTTGAAATGGAGGGTATGATTTGAGGGCTTAAAGACAACCTAGGATCGATTGCTTTGATACCATGCTAAAATATGAATATGGTTTGAACACTTTAGATTTAATTGTATTCTTCTTCATAAGGTAGTATATATAGGAGATTACAAGGGTGAGGTGCCCTTCTTCTCAGTTTGATTTTGCCACCCATGTCCATCGAGGGTGAGGTGCCCTTGTAACCTAAGTGCAGGGTTGTGAAAATGGACAAACACTTTCACTCACTCCCCTGATGATCTTGTTGTTGATGGACTTTGTGACACACACAATGATGGATGAATCACACACACACACTTGAGAAACCAACCAAGCACAAAGTGACACAAGTATTTTTAGAGGTTCAGCAATTGCCTACATCCTCTTGGTGATCCCCTTGAGAAATTCACTAATGAAAGAATAGGTTACAACTTTGGTTTACACAGAAACCCCCTTAGAACTCTATTCTCTCCCAAGCTCTCTTTTCTCTCTCACCCCTTGCTCAACACTTTGATGCACTTGTGAACACTCTCTCACACTTGGTGTTTCCCTCCTTGGTGTCTAGACTCTCAAGACCCACTCAGCTCCTATCTTAAACTGATTTCCCTCTCTCTCTTCCTCCCTTGGTGAGTTAAACCTCTTGTGGACACACTAACTCCCAGCTACTTGACCACCCCTTGAGATTAACCACACAAATGCTGTCTTGCTTCCTCTTCCCTTTAATACACAAGCCTTTGGACTTAGGAGAAGGCTCCATCCTTTTCTCCCATGTTCTCCCCTTGGTTTCCAGACTTGGACCACAACTTGGGCAGAACAAAGGCTAGTCATTAGTGGCTGCACCTTCAGCCACCCTATCTAGAGCCATAGGGTAGGTACTCCTTGACGCAAGTCAACAAACTTCATTCAATGGTGCTCCAGCTTTTCCAGCACCTTGCTAGACCTCTTAGAACCCCTAAAACTCTTTGGAGGCCTGAGGGATTAGGTAGGAAACAAGTACATGTGAAGCCATCTTGAAAAACGAGTGAAAAATCGAAACAGCAACACTGGCGACCGGTCACTGAAGACTCTGCCAAAAAGCGATCGGTTGCTTGTCGCGATTTTTCGTTTCTTCGAACCTGCTTCAAAACGACCGGTCGCCAATACCCAGCGACCGGTCGCCTCCTG
Source organism: Prunus kanzakura (assembly GCA_020521455.1). NCBI lineage: Eukaryota > Viridiplantae > Streptophyta > Magnoliopsida > Rosales > Rosaceae > Prunus > Prunus kanzakura. The sequence continues at coordinate 1,135,265 of BPUM01000821.1, forward strand.
CTTCACTTGCATCCTAATTGTGAGCCAAATTTCCAACAAGGGTGCCCTTCTATCCTCAAGACTTAGGGCGTGCTTGATGAGGACCTCATCCACCAGGTGGTGAACCAGATGGAAACTGTCTCTTCCACTCAGCTTGGACTCCATCATACCCAATTACTTTAATACCTTGCTTAGTTACAAGCCCACACTACATGGCTCATCAATTACAATGCTTCGTGTAAGTTCTTATAAGCAGTTATATCTTTCAACTTTTTCCATGTGGGACTCTAGCATCTGAATTTTAAGAGTCAAAGCAATAGCTCTATATTCTTCAAATGCCTGTTGAAGTTGTATGAGCCATGTACATTCCCTTAATCAAGATCAAGGTCTTAAATATCGACATTATCCCCGATATTATCCCGATAATATCTGATTTTTGGGGGGCCGATATTTTAGCAACTAACCATGGTGTTATCGTCATATTATCCCGATAATATCGGGGAGATAACTTCAACATTTTTATGAATGATTTGGGCAATATATCGAGATATTATCGATAATATCTCGATACGAAACCCAAAAAATACATGAAATGTTTTGAAAAGCCTCCTTGTTGCCCATAGAGGGATTCGAACCCCTCCCATTTTACTCCTTCAACACCTTAACCACCATATCACTCATGTTTTTGTGAAGTCAAGAAGATGACTCGTAGAGAAAGAGGCAAGGGGACTTTGTCAAGTCAAGAAAATGACTCGTTATCTATAACTTTGGACTCTATTGGCGTAGGAAGTAGTAATTATGGTTATACTCATAACCAACCATTTCCCTACCCTTCATATCCCATTCCTGTTGGGATGGAATCAAGCGACTCATGGAAAGAATCCGAGACTCAATCTTCAAATGATTTTGCTTATGGACAATGTCAACCAATCTCGGATCCATATGGGTGGCATGTTAACAATTACATGCAAAACTATTTTGGGGATTTATCATTTGATGACTACTCTTCAAAATATACTTACTCTACACATAAAGATGATGAAGATAGTGAAAATTTTGAACCTCATAGGAACTCTATGTGGTACTAAGTCACTCATGTATCTTACCATGCAATGTATAAAGTGTAAAATACTGTAGTAATTCTTTATATATAAATTATTATGGTGTGTTTAATCTTCTTTCATTAATTACTACATATTTTCTACACTTACAGTGTTTGCCAGCTCACTATATAATCAACTTAAATCAGTTAAATCCATCATGCAATGCATTTCCTTCCAATTTTTTGTGATAAACTAATAGATAATTGACTAAATAAACATCCTGCAAAGTTTCAATAAAAATTTCCAAGTTTTTCTTACAATTTCCTTGGTTTTTATTCAATTTTACCGATACCGATAATGTCCCGATATTTCCTTCGATATTTCCGTGTTTTTGGACTTCCAATATTTCCGATACCACCGATATTTTAGACCTTGATCAAGATAGATCGTGCTTTGCGCTCAGATACAAATACAAGATAAAACAGAAGACTCATCATAAATTAAATATTAGGTTGTGAGCTACGAGCCTGTTAGTTTAGTTACAAAATCTGTGAAGAACAGGATAGCTGTATAAAGCTAACTTCTTTTCTACGTAATCATTCAGAGTGAATTATAATCAAGAATCAATTTCGTTTCTCTCTAAAACCCAAAAAATGTTAGAAAAACACAAACAGTAGATTTCATGTTTGTAAAGACTCAGGATTTGAATTGTTTACGGGATCATCTGTATGTATGTGTGTAGAGGAAAATATCTGAAATGTGGACAATTGGGTGGGGATTGGAAAGAGGCATAAGAATTTGAGGGATCACATGGTCTGTTTTACATCTCAATCTCAAGAACTTGGTAGTTATTAAGTCTGTATGTTTGTTGGAGAACATGATGCCCAACAATTTTTGTTGACACCTACAAACTCTTTATATGTGGATAGAAACTTCTTTGAAGTACAAAACAGGCTTCAGACATATCTGTCCATAGTTTCTTGCAGTGTTTTCAAAGGCATGCCTTCGCGCGCGTCGGAGCGAGGCGGCAGCAAATCGCCTCAAGGCGTCGTTTGTTTAGCGAGTTGCACGTTTAGCGCGGGGAAGGCGTGAGGAGGCGTTTCAAGGCGCAGCGAAGCAGAGAAAGGCGCAACGAGGCGGAGCAAGGCGCTCCATATCTGGACACTCAGAACTGTTAGAAATTTCGGGAGTCTGCAAATTGGTTGCGGCGCTGCGAGGAAGACGACTTGCGTGGGTTTTTTTTTTAGGTTAATTGTAATGAAACGACGTCGTTTCGATTGAAGTGTTTAAAAAAAAACTTAAAGTGAAACGACGTCGTTTCACTTGGAGTGTTTTGAAAAAAAGAAAACACGCAAGTTTCTGTTTTGTTTTTCCTTCCCTTAATTTGTAATAAACTTAAAGCAAGAAGAATTAATATCTTCTTGCCTTTTCTATCTCCAGCCGACTGTAGCTTTTCTACTTACCCTTTTTTTTTTTTTTTTTTTTCTAAATTAATATATTAACACACACACACACACACACACACATATATATATTGTATAGTACAACCCTAATTTCTACCCTTACTAGATAATCTCCATTAATTTCAAGAATTCTCTTCATCTTTCGACTGCAAGTAAGTCATTTATTTTTCTCTCTAATTCTTCGCAACTGTAATTTGGGATTGATTATTATGCTTTGAATGACAATTAGTACTTATATTTAATTATATTTAAAAGATTGTTATGGTTCAATAAGAATTAGTTGTACAATTTAATTGTATTGTATTATTCATAAATTTTTCTTACTAAAATAAATTAATGTTCAAAAGGCTTACGCCTCAATGCTTCAAGGCTTACGCCTCGCGTAGCACTACTAAAAACGCCTCGCCTATACGCCTCGCCTTTGAAAACATTGGTTTCTTGACAGGAACAGAGTAGAAATCTTTAGACCACAACAAATTACTCGATGAAATAAGACGTGGGGAATGATGTTCATACATAGGGATACAGTTTGGTCATTTGCATGTGGAGATGATTTATGTGAGTGGGAAGACAACCCATGTTATGTTTTGATTTCCCACAAGCTATTATCCTTCACTGGAGCAAATCTCTGCGCCTCGAGACCACTCATTTCATGTAGCAGGTCATACTCTTTCATCTATATATACACAAGAGATCAGGTTCATAACCAACAACTCAAGTCTCTCTCCTTGCCAAGCATCAAAGTCTTCTCTGTTTCCCAAGTCCTCTGAATTCTTTCTTGTTCTAATTTTCCACTTGAGAATATTAAAACCATGGGATTCCGGTTGCCAGGAATTGTTAACTCCAAGAAGGGTCTAAACAAGGCTGCTACTTCAAAGACCTTAGACATCCCAAAGGGCTATTTTGCAGTGTATGTTGGGGAGAGCCAGAAGAAGCGATTTGTGGTTCCAATATCATACTTGAATGAGCCTTTGTTCTTGGATTTGTTGAGTCAAGCAGAAGAAGAATTTGGATTTGATCATCCAATGGGTGGTATCACAATCCCCTGCAGTGATGAAACCTTCATTCATCTCACTTCCTGCTTAAGTGCATGAATGAAGGCAAATGAAGTGAATCTGGTTCATATCCAAATCAGCCTCAGTTCGATCAGAAGAACTCGCCATGTCAAGATGAAGTAGAGGCTGTGATTGATCATATGCACATTTTTCTGTTGCTTATGAATCTGGGAAGCCTTCTTTGATGGTCAAACTGCTTGTGAGCTGAGCACGAAGATACAAAATTTGTGAAGCAGTCGAATGACGATAGCATGAACTCTCGAAGACAATTGAGCCCAAAATCATAACTCCAATTTTGAACTCGATGACAAGAAGATTTGTCTTTTAAGCCATGTACAATTCTAAATGTTTTGTTCTCCAGGAAACATGATAAAATATAATATATTTTGATTCCTCATCCACTTTATTGTCTCATTTTTCAGTAAGTTATTATCTAATTGTAGCTTGTATACAAAAATATCTGGAAGTAGACCAAATTTGAACATCTCACAATCCCAAGGTTGAAGATGGCAAATATTCTGATTTTCTGCCCAATATAGTGTTAAAGATGGCTTATATCAGAAGTAATTGGACAAGATTGCTTGGATATTATCCAAATAAAGTTTATATCCTTCTAAATTCAATTCTAAATGAGAACATTAAACATGGAAAAGATCAATTAGAGGATAAAAAGTACAAATATGTTTCAGTCCGTAGTCCCTAGTAGTTCACACTTAACCGGGGTCAATAGAAGGCAAAGATAGAAAGATTCTTTAAATTTTGTCAATTTATTTAATCACGTACTTAGGCTTGATAGAATCCAATGGCAGCTGCAATGACAATCCCAATAGATTGTAGTTCTTCAAGAGGAATCCCATTTTTGTTGTCCTAATCCATTGTATTTTGCAGGAAGGCTAAGTACTGCTTTCCATGATTACTACTACAGAATCCAGCCTGAGGTCACCATCAGTGATCTAATTGCACTGAAGTAGAGTGAGAATGAGCCAGCTCAGGACTTTATTATTAGGTTCAAAAAGTTGAAAATGAAGTGCATATAATTCCTATAGAAGAGAGGCACTTTATCCAGATGGCACAAACATCATTGAGGATCTCTGTGGGAACCGAATTTTAGCAAAACCCTAGGTCAAATATTTCCTTCCATGTGGGGATTCTTCCCTTGAATTAGGGATTTGATTCTCATTAAATCCCTAACTGATTTAAATCTCCTAAACTCAGGAAAAATAATTCATTTCCCAACAAGGATTATTTTTCTCTAAACCCTAGCCTTACGAGACTCTATAAATACGAGGCTATGTAAGGCATGAGGTAAGCCATTCTAAGCTCTCCAAATACTGCAGAAATTCCCCTCCTTGCCGCCTCCTCCCTCTCTCTCTTAACAAGGCTCCAGCCACCAAACACGGTTCTGGCCGCCTGGTTCACATCATACATACATCTCCGTACCCTTTTTAGCTATTGTTTCTCTACGAATAAATTGAACTAACTTAGGCATCGGAGGGCCTTTGGCCAACATCCCCCGGGTGTGGTCCTTTTACTCCGATTGATTTTGTAGGGAGAAAGAGTTTGAGGAAGGAGAAAAGGGAATCTATTGATCGAATATTCTAAGGGATGAAAATCACTAACACAATCTCCTTGAGAAAAAGGTTCGATGGAATAATATTTGGAGACTTAGCAGGACTGGCGGATAAGGTCACCAAATATGAAGAATTATTGAAGGAAGAACAACAGAAGATGAATGCTTCTAAAGGTACATACTACAAGACCCCTTCATCTTCAGTACATTTAGTAGAGGTAGAGTCAGAAGAGGAGCTAGAACCAGAGGAAACTATGGCAGCGGTGGCAGAATTGGCTAAAATAAAAGGGCCAATAAGTTGTAAAGGTTTGCTAAAGGCACCAAAGGATCAAAAACGACCACCTTTCACTGGAGGTTTCATTCCAAATAAACAACCAACAAACAAGGTTTATTCTTTTGATTATCAAAGTTAGACACTTAATTTGATGAAATGTTATCTCATAAGGCCATAGATACACCACCTATACACATGTTGCCAAAGTCAGGAGAATTGAAGGGAAGACAGTATTGCAAGTGGCATAATTCTTGGAATCACACTACCAATAGCTGTGTTGTTTTCAGGGATGTTGTCCAAGAAGCATTAGCCTCAGGAAAGTTGAAAATAACAGAGAAGGTCCCCACTATTGATACAATTCCTTTTCCCAAAACTCAGGTTAATATCGTAAATCTAAATTGGCCAGAGAAGGAGAAAAGAAAGTTGACAGTGGAGATAGGTTCTAGTCAAAACAGGAGGGTTATCAAGGAAACTTTGATCAGAACAAAGGCAACTGGTATGTTTGGAATTGTTCTATATAGTAAATGAGGTGTGAATGAGCTGGAGATAACCACCTTCTTCTGCCGCCAAACCGCGGCAAAGTCTGTATCCTTTATGCCCTAGGGGAACAACTCTTCCATCCCAAGCGGTAGCCTCGGCGGAGGTTCCAGGTCTAAAGGTGGTAGCTCTGCCCTACCCATGACATAATGGATGGCTGACTTACCCTTTCGCCTCTTCTCAAGCTCCGCCTGCCCACCATTGTCCTCCCGAGGCCACTTCCCAGCGGTATGCCCCTCTGCCCCCTTCGCCTGAGCTTTCTTGGCATGGTTGGCCTTCTCCCTTTCTCTCCTCTCCCGCAGCTTCTGCTGCTTCTTTTCCTCATCTACCTTCACCACCACTACTACAAAATAGTTAAACAACGACACAAAATAGACGACATTGCATCTATAAACCGTCGTCATATTTTAAAAGACGACAGTTTTATAAAACCGTCGTTATATATTACCTTACACACTGCTAAAATGGGTTTGATTTAAAAAACACGACGCTTGTCAATTAACAAGCGTCGTCTTTCAAAATGCGCTAAACGAAAAGAGGCACTTAAGTGAATTCGCGATCTTAAATTTTTCAGATTTCTCCCCATCGTTCGAAAAAATCTCTCTCTCCTTTGGAAACCCTCAACAACTCTCTGGATCTCCCTCAACCCTCTCACCTCTGAAGCACTCATCTCTATAATGTTCACTGTCGTCGTCACCAAGCTTGCTGGCATAGGAGTCGGAGTTTGCAATTTAACGTTTTAGGCCACTTAAGCCCCTTGGATGCCGTCGACACTGAGCTCGCTGGCATATGAGGTCACAATCTCTTCCTCTTCTTCTTCTCTCTAGCTATGGTTTATTGTATGCATCAATTTAGGGTTCTTCAATTTGAACTAGTTTTTATCAATTAATTTTGGGGGGTTAGGGTTTTCGATGTCTGATTTTTGGTTTAATAATTCGTGTCCGATGCGATTAGTATCAGATCTAGAAACAGTGAAAATAAGAATGGAGCCCTCTGATTTTTGGTTTAATAATTCGTGCCAAATGGCTCACTCGACGCTCGAGAAAGAGTTGAAGCACTCTGACTCTGCTTTCGGTTCTGACAACTCAAAGGTATGAGGACGACGAAGTAATTTTTGGGTTTTTCCCCTCTTTTGGCTTCTAAACGAATTGTTTTGATGATGGTTCTGATTTGAGGTTCTCTTTCTGCAGAGCTAGGTCGTTTTCGGTTCACCCCAATCGACGCTGTGCCCAGCTGGGAGTGGTTGTGGCTGTGGGCTAGGCTCGTGCCGTGGAAGTCCAAACGCCCACTCGCCGCCGGCCACTTCGGATCTGCTGCATGCGGCTGTAGGGGAAGTAGCGAAGATGCGCATCGACCAGAGCAGAGGCCTCTTGGGACCTCCAAGAAAGCCCTCCCCACCAGTTCCCGCCGCCCCTCTGAGCAGCAACCCCAACAATTTTTTTTTTTTTTTTTTTTCAGTTTTCAAGCAAAACCCAACAATCAAAATTAGTGTTCTTCTTCATTGGAGTTAGTTGGTCACATCATTAACATTTTCTGGGTATAGGTTGCTGTGAAGTTGAAGCTTATTTAATGGGTTGCTCTGTTTTTGTTTTTTCAGATCTGGGTATTGTTCTAAGTTTTCGAAGGCATTTATATGGTCTCAGTTGTGAATTTATTTTGGTGGGCTCATTTATAATTTTCTGTCCTTGTGTTTTACAGGTTGCTCGACAGTTCTTGTCCCAGCTAGAGTTGTGCAGGCACTGAAGCTGAACATTGATGATATGTGCGCACCTCAACCGCCCCCACCTTCAGCGTCGTTTCAATGCAAGCTACAACCCTGGATATGGTAAATCCTAGATACCCTTCTTCTTTTCACTGTTTCTAGCAATCTTTACTTTTACCAAGTTGATTTTTAATGTGTGTAGCTAATTATGTTTATATATCTTAATTTGGTTTTAATGGAATTTTTAATGCAGGTTCCTCAAGTGCTTCTCACACCATATTCATTTTCCCAACTGGGTTTGCTATATGGGATTCTATTTCAGCTTTGTTATGGGTTGGTGGAAAGCTGGACTGCTTATCTCATCAGTCTGCTATATGCTCGGCACTTGCAAAAAGGTGAGCTTTGATATACTTGAGGTTTTGTTTGTGTTGTTGTCAGTCTAACCATGACATGTAGTTCTTTGATGAGGAGAATTTTTAATGGAGTTTCCCATTCGATTTAATGATATTTTTCCATATCTTGTTTGTCTTCCACTCTCCTAACGAATAGGGTAATACTACAGGTCACAAATTCAAAAGATGACACTGTAATTCTTGATGGTGTTGGTGACAAGAAGGTTATTGATGAAATATCTGAACAGGTTACTGTTGCTTCATTGTGAAATAGTGTTAGTCCAATTTGTAACTGTTGTCATCAATGGTTTGCATTTTGTTATATATTTCAAAACAAAAGTTATAAAAGAAAATGATTTTCCTCTTTGTTAATTGAGAATCATCTGCAACTATGATTTCAGATCTGCACATAACCTGTTGCTGATATTGCTGGGAGGGGAATAAAGCAGCTTGGAAAATGTGCAAGAAGGCAAAGCCAACTCATACACCGAAGAACAAATTGATGAAGTTAAAATCAAATTAGCAGAATTTGTGAGCTCCATTATTTCTAATTATAGGTAGGAAGTATGTATGTAATAGAACAAAAATTGGTTGACTATGTAATAACTATTGAATCTTCAAGTTTTATGAAAGAAACTATTTTTTAGTGTATATATTCATTAATAAGGCATTATGGTTGGTTTTCTAGTTAAAATCGTTGCATAGCATCATAAGAAATCAAAAAGAACTAAAATGTAGCAATTTGGGAACTTATTAGACGACGGTTTTTTATAATAAATAATGGTCTTTACAGATAATTAACGACGGTTTTTTTAAAAAACCGTCGCCTTTACAGACAATTAACGACGGTTTTTATAAAAAACCGTCGCCTTTACAAACAATTAACGACGGGTTTTAAAAAACCGTCGCCTTTACAGACAATTAACGACGGTTTTTTATAAAACCGTCGTCTTTACGACAATCCACGACGGTTTGTAATAAAACCGTCGTCTTTCCTCCTATAATTAACGATCTTTACCTCTAAATAACGACGGTTTTGATAAAAAACCGTCATCTTTATTAAAAACGACGACGGTGATTTCGCGTCGTGGTTTTACTTTGCAAAAGACGTCGCTCGATTTTACGACGGTTTGAAAACCAAATTCACGACGGTGAATTCCCGTCGTCTTTTGCCTTTTTTGTAGTAGTGCACCTTGGATGAGCCCTCCATCGTCGTTACATTCTTCGGTACAACAACCACTATCATTTACAAAAAAAACATAACCGTTAGTCCAGCATACAGATACACAAACAAGAGAAGGGACAACCCAACAAAAAACAAAACTTACTGCCTTGAAGAAGCCCCGATTCCAGAAGAAGCACCGACGTCACTATATTCCTCGCCGCCCTTCTCTTTGCTGAGACCAGAGTTCTCACCAACTTTATCTCCTCCTCCTCTTCCTTCGAGACAGGACTGCACTTCACCGAACCTGCACAGCACAAAACTATCAGTCTCACAACCTTCGGAAGGCATGAAAACACATACCAAAGCACACACAACCAAAGCAAGTTCAACATAGCAGAAAGGAAAAACTAAACGACCTATGGACTGAAACTAGGTAGGCACGCGTCTGCTGATTGTCTTCCCAGGCCAACACTCCCAGTCACCAAAGGCAAAGAACTACCGGTTTCTCTATGTCTTATGCGATGTTGGTGGCTGCCCTATAAAGTACCCTATCTCCTTCGCCTTTTGGCAGTTAACCTGCACCCAGCCAAAGTTACCCTGCTGCCAACCACCAAGCTATGTACACCCTATGTAAAATGATCCAAAAATTGGGGTTGTACTACCCAGGAGCATAGCCCAACCGTGTAAACATCATCTGCACCCAAGGATGCAACGGCAGCCTCAAACCATACTTGTACATGGCTGACAACACCATCACGCAACCATTGAGTGGATACCTCACCGCTTCTGTTGGCGTTGGCAGCCTTAACCCCACACAGTCTGGAATCAAATAATCCCCCTTCAACTACTCCAACTCGTAGATACTAAGCTTGTTCCTCTTCGGCAGCGGAACCCCTACTGGCACATTCACACCACCAGAGGCCATCACTACAGTCCTAGACCCAGACGGCTCCCCCTGCCCACTTGAACTAACTTAAGATGCCTAAGTTATACCCAAGACCCGGTTAGCAACGACCTCTAGGGCAGTATAATTCCTCTGCATCTCCCTGTAAGCTTCCCCCCATAGCTAACTGATTTCTCCTCTCCCCTTGACCTATTTTTCTCCACTATCAACCCCTTCACCATACCTTCGAACTCAGTACTCTCCCCATCAGAACCCAAGGCTTCGTCATGTTTATCACTCTCCAAGTCCTCCCAACTAAAGGCATGGGTACTTGGCGGACTTTGACTATTTATTTCAGAATTATCAGACATCTATAAATAGAAAAAAAAAAAAAAAAAAAAAAGAAACTAATGGGCATGCGATGATTGAAAACAAGTCCCTAGGCATGTTCTACAATGTTCATCAAGTTCATCCAAATTCATATGAAAAACGAAAAGTTCATGCACAAATTCAATAAAAAGGCGCATTTCAATCCAAAAAGGTGGGACAAAAAAAGTTGTACCTTGTTATCTCCGCCGCACACAACCACCGGAAATCGCCCACGCCTAGTCGTAAATCGCCTCCGCCGTAGAGTACTTCACTGAAAATCGCCTAGCTCCTCTCCAAAAAACTTTCGAAAATTTTCCAAGTGCCCTCACTTCTCCACTTCGTCTCCCTTTTATAGACGCCAAAAGGATGCATCAGAATGTGAACCATTGCCATTACCTCCAAACCACCTCATTAGGAACGATGCCTCAATCCCAACAAAACCATTTAAATTTTTTCTGACACGTGGCATTGCGTAGTGACGACACACCTTCTATTCGACACCCTACGTGCCGAAGGTGCAAGGGATCCAAGCGACGAGTGTGGTGACGTCAACCCTTCCGTTCGGCACCTTTCGTGCCAAACGCGCAAGGGGACTCAAGCGACACGCGTAGTGGCATCACACCTTCCATTCGGCACCCTTTGTGCCGAACGTGCAAGGGATCCACGCGATGAGTGAGATGATGTCAACCCTTCCGTTTGGCACCCTTCGTGCCGAACGCACGAGGGCACTGACGCGACACGAGTAGTGGCGTCACACCTTCCGTTCGGCACCCACCGTGCCGAACACGCAGACACTCCTGACTCTCGCAGGCATTACCCTTTGGCATGACATACCGTCATCTTTGGCACCCACCATGCCGAACCTAAAGATGATTCCAAAAAAATAATAATAAATAAAATAAAATAAAATCAACAGCTTTCCTTTGTTTTCCCCTGTGCTGGTATCACAAGAACGCCCTTTTGAAGACCGCCTTCCCAACAAACGTGCCTTCTAGCTTCAGAGCTTGGGGGACTGCTTATGGCACCCGTCATACCGAAACGCTCAGTTTAATTACATAACATTCTACAAGTTCCCAAAACCAGAAGCCACTCCTTGATTGACAACTTGGGGGACTACTGTTTACACCATAATCAACCAAGCGTATTCGACATTAGACAACTGAAACCTAGGCAGACACGCCAGCTGCCAAAGGGAAGAAACACTCCAAACAGACACACGGACAAGCCCTTAGAAGACAAGTGACATCAGCTCCTTCTTAGCCCACCAAAGGAAGGTCCCCTTCCGAAGCGGTAACCACCTGCCGAAGCTCCCGACTGCAGAACCTAGAACCACAGACAACATGTCACCTCCACAATAGTTTGCACAAAGTCCCTCATCGAAACTTTGTGCAATACTCTCATTCTCACTTCCCTATAAATAAGGAACAGTACCCGAGTAAAAAGGGTAACTACTTTCTCATATTTACCATTACTCTGCCAAAATTACCACATATATCTTACTTAAGCATCAGAGAGCCTTCGGCAGGCACCACACCGGTGTCCGAAGCTTGACGACTGTTTCTTCCTTGTTTCCTTTTGCAGGGTTTTCCTATACCGAGGATTCGTCACCTTCTCCCCCTCCTGAAGGTCTAGCACTCCTTTACCTAAGTTGACCTTCTCAAAAAGAGCATCAACAGAGTGGTCCAAACGAAGTCATTTTCTTCAATTCAATCTTGGATTTTTTCCCTTGGTTGTAAGAAAATGTTTTTGAAAGATTTGACACCTTTCTTTGTTAGGTAAAGTTTTATGTATCTAATGTATTTTTCTAAAATCTAATTGGGTTTTAGGTAATCATGTTGTTCAATAATCGTCTTCGTTTTTATCACAAATTGCTAGAGTCAACAAGATAGATTTCACGAATTGTAATGTCAACAATTCATTTCATGTTGAGTATAAGCATAAGCGATATGGCTTGCACTTGCAACTAACTGGCATGTTTTATTCTATTGGCGCCTACAAAGAGAACCGCGAAAAAAGGACAAAAATTTCTTGTTTGTATCCAAAACAATCCATAAAATAAAGTTCTTCTACAACAGAAAGTATTTAAGTCCTTCAACCCTCGATGAAGTAACTTATGTTGGTTATCATCTTTTTCAATTTACATTTGCTACAGATTAGCACTCTCTAGACCACATTAATCTTGATATCATATGCTTTTTAGATATGTATTCATTACCTACTGCATTCTCAATGAGTATCAATTCTTCAAACAAATGAAAGACTTCCCTTGCTTGTTGAGCCTGAAGATCATAGATGAAAGGACAAAGCCACATGCAAGGGTGGTTTGATGCTCCCAACCAACCAAACCATAGAGCATCCGAGGGTCCATGTAAATTCTCATAGCACCACAAATTCTAGTCTTTTGAACCAGCATTTATAAAAAGATGAAAAAGAAAGAGACTACTAATTTATCACACAAGCTAACAAGTTTTTGTTGTTGTAGGGCATACCATATGCAGTACTGTTAATTAACCAGAGGAGCATCCAACTCAATGAATTCATTTTTCAAGAACATGGTGGTCCCTTTTGTTGTCTGTTAACCAGAGGAGCTAGCTAGGTAGGGAATCCTATTTCTACACAAGGATAGAGTTTAATCATTTTCATGAGAAATCTCTTGCGGAAGGGTTACATGAGCACGAAAACAAGCCCGTGTGATTTGGGTACAAGCTATTGGCCCTCATTGCTTCTCCTCTCAGTGCCCCTTCAGTACCAATCATTTCATGTACCTGATGATTTTCTGCATACCTTTCATCTATATATATATATATATATATATATATATATATATATATATATATATATACTATGCTTGGATTCCATCATGAGCAACTCAAGTATATCCTTCCCACACACCGAAGCTCTCTCTGTTTTTTCCAAGTCCTTGCCAATCTTTTTCTTGTTGTTTTGTCCTCTTGAGAATACTAAATCATGGGTTTCTGGTTGCCTGGAATTGTTAACGCCAAGAGAAGTCTCATTCGATCTCTATCTAGTTCAAGTCAGACAGCTGATTCGAAGACCTTAGATATCCCCAAAGGCTATTTTGCAGTCTATGTTGGGGATAGCCAAAAGAAGCGGTTTTTGATTCCAATATCATATTTGAATGAGCCTTTGTTCCTGGATTTGCTGAGTCAAGCTGAAGAAGAATTTGGATATGATCATCCCATGGGTGGTATCACAATCCCCTGCAGTGAAGACACCTTCCTTCATCTCACTTCCTGCTTAAGTGTATGAGTGCACACTAAAGAAAAGAAACTATGATCCAAATTCATTCATGTATAAGCATCCTCATTTCAGAACTCACTGAGTAACGATGAGGAAGAGGCTATGCTTGATCATCCACTGAGTCGACTTACATCTTGTGTTGAGAGGAAGCAATCTGTAAGCCTGAAGCGGCTTGTGATCTGAGCATAAAGTTAAAAAGTTCATGAATCTGACAAACGAAGATACGATGGATGTTGAAAAACTTTAGTCCAAAATCATGATCGAAATTTTGAACTCATTGAGAGTACATTCGTAGCATTGTAGTATAAAAGATCTTGGTCCTCTCCACATTTGGGTTGGATGCTATGATCTTCTCGTATGTAAACTTTGTTACTCTCCAGGAAAATATATTGGAATGTAAATTAAAATCCCGATCCACTTTCTTTTCTTATTTTTCATTATACTTGTATCTCTGTCATAAAATAAAATCATCAGTGGTTTACTAAAAAAAAGTATAATGGTTTACTTAGTACTTCCTATATCCATGGTGCCTCATGCCAAATGGAACCATGAACTTGAAGTACACCACTTTTTAACATTCCAGCCATCCAAAATTAGTGATATCCTCTTTCCAAAATAAAATATTTTCAGTTCTATTGGGAATCTTTACCCTGAAAGAATAATGAGAAGGAGAGTCATCACGAGGGAATAGAACGAGGCACTGAGCCGAGCCACTAAGGTTCTTTGGTTAAAAAATTGCACAATATATACGCAAGAATTTCCCTGTACTAGTGAGTGAAAGCCAAGTTTACATTGGATCACACAAGACTATTTTCCTGATTTACTCCATATTTATGTATGTCACAAAGAATAGATGATGACTAGTCATACTAGCCCGATCGTATCTATCATCAAAAAGATGGAAGATAAAAAGGTGTGGACAGAAAAAGAATCAGGAATGTGGAAACAATTGTATAGAAGCAATTGTGTTGGGGTTGGCAAGAGACATAGAAGCATTTGAAGGATCACATGACTCTGCCTTCCATCTCAATCTCAAGAACTTGGTAGCTATTAAGTTGGTATATTTGTTGGGGAACCGCACCTGAAAATTTATATGAAAAACCTCTTGTTGATTTGAGTGACTGAGTTCATTTGAATACAGAACATCATTCACATATGTCCATACTTTCTTGACAGGAACAGAATCAACAGATTAGCACTCTTTAAACCAGATTAATCATGTCATCTTTTTTTTCTTTTTGTCTTTTATTTTTCTGCAGAACAAAGTTGTTGCCAGTTATTTTGTATGGTATCTGAATCCAAACAAAGGTAAAATGCAAGATTCTAATCAATCACAAGTAAATGATAAATATTAATCCTCTAAGATATCTTCAGTTGTTGCCATAAGCAAAGGCAAGAAGAGATTATCAACCTAGCTTCTCCTTCTCTCTAGAATTTTCTAGCTTTCTCTAGTAGTAGGCTTTTCGCCGAACTTGCCTAAAACAAAGATTGGCAATGGTTTTGCTAAACCAAGAGTTGTAATGGAAAATGGTTTTTAAAATATTGAGTTTAGACCGAGTAGCTTAAGTTCAATTTATTAACTTCAGTTTTCTTGATCAAGTACTGTCAACTATTTAAATCAATACTGTTTTCTGGTTAAGTCCAGATTGGCCTAACAAAATGAAATAAATACCTCCTTTGTTTGCTGAGACTGAAGATCAGAGACAAAACTACAAAGCCACATGATAGGGTGCCTTGCTGCTCCCAAGCAAGCTATTTTGCACCACACCACACAATTGTGTCAGTGTTGGCTAGGACCACAACATATGCAGTGTTGTTGGTCTTTTGATGAAGTGAGAGGGCAATTCATTAGCAGACCTAATCAAGAAACTTTGTAGTAAACTAGTCCGATTATGTGGTCAGTTGAATTAGTGTGAAAAAACAGAAGTGCATGTCTCAAGCATAAATGCTACTTACCTAACAGACATAATTCTTTTGGATTGAATCACCTCTGGTGGTCCTTTTGTTGTCTGTTACCTAGAGGAGGTAGGGAAGAGTTCGGTGAGAAATCTTTCGAGGATGTGTTTCGTGAGAAGGACGACAAGCCCATGTGATTTCTCACAATCAAGTGTCCCTCATTGGAGCCCATCTCAGTGCCCTCTTCACCAATCATTTCATGTAGCTGTTGATTTTTTGGATACCCTTGATCTATATATACACATGACCAAGTTCATCATGAGCAACTCAAGTCTTCACCTTCTCAAGCATCAAAGCTTTCTCTGCTTTCCAAATCCAGGTCCTTTGAATTCCTTCTCTTCTTCTTTTGTCATTTGAGAATATATAAGACCATGGGTTTCCGGTTGCCTGCAATTGTTAACGCCAAGAGAAGTCTCATTCGATCTCTATCTAGTTCAAGCCAGACAGCAGATTCAAAGACTTTAGATATCCCAAAAGGCTACTTTGCAGTCTATGTTGGAGAGAGCCAGAAGAAGCGGTTTGTGATTCCGATATCATATTTGAATGAGCCTTTATTCCTGGATTTGTTGAGTCAAGCTGAAGAAGAATTCGGATATGATCATCCTATGGGAGGTATCACAATCCCCTGCAGTGAAAACACCTTCCTTGATCTCACTTCCCGCTTAAGTGTGTGAGTGTACGCGAATCGGTCATCCATTCTATCCGAACCATCCTCATTTCAGAGTTCACGAGCGAAGATGAAAGAATTTGGATATGATCATATCCAAAGCATCCTCATTTCAGAACTCACTGAGTTGGGATGAAGAAGAGGCTACCACTGATCATCCATGGAATCAACTCACATCTTGTGGTGAAAGCAAACCTTCTCAAATCCTGAAGCTGCTTCTGGGCTGAGCAGAAACATAGAAATTTATGACGCAGACAAGTGATGATATCCTGAACTCCCTAGAACCATTGGTCCAAATATCATCCCCCCACCCAAAGGCAGTCAAATTCTGTCTTTCAAACCTATGTAAACTTCTTTGTTGTTCTCCAAGAGCAATATACAATCTATTTGAAATCCTCATCCTTTCTTGTCTTATAGTTTGCATTATAGTATTATCTTCTTGTAGCTCTTGTTATGTAGTTAGCCCCCAAATGGCAGCAGATGTGCACAAGAATTCGACTAAAATGCTTACCATACAACTTTTTACATGGTTCCTCATACAGATTGGGGGATCCTTTCCCAATAAGACACAGTCTTACAAGGGAAATATCATGCCCATTTCAGTGGCATTTTTAATGCTTGATTGATCCTAAGTTATCAAATTCTGATGAAACACAGTCTTGCAAATCAACTCCTGACACAAAAATTTGTTTCATGACAATATGCTATTACCTTAATTTTCTCTTGCCAAAGTCTATTCGCATAATTGCAGAGCTCTTGGTTCTTTTTTGTTTTTGGGTGGTGCCTAAATATCCCTATTTTCTGAGGACAATATTCCAGCTTGCACAAACTGGTTTAGGTCGTAGGGTCTAGGGCAGAAGGGGTTCTTATTTTAATGAATGCCGAAAAAAGAAAAAGAAAGGTCTGCATGAGCTATTAACTAAATTTTTGAAAACCCTTAGAAAAAAAAAACCTTAATGTATTATTGATAGGTCACAGGTGCATGACAAGATTTTTTCTATTTAACAAACTACAAAATATTTACAAACATACTGTCATAAAGATATATAGGAGTCAGCAACTTGTTCTTCCTGTCCTAGTAAGGACTTCAGATTAGTTAAAACTAAAACACAATTCAACAAATATAAAGTCTCAATCATTGCCAAATTCTTGATGCTGTGGAAGACAGAGCCATGTGATCCTTCATATGCTTATGTCTCCCCATTCATCCCCACCACACCATATAGCCTCTACACCACATACAGCAGATTTCATGGATTTTCCAATCTAGCATTCATCTCCATATAAATGTTGATTGGACCTGAATTTATAGAGGCCCGATGAATGGCCCGTTGCGGTAAATGGGTTTTTGGAGCAATGAATTAGAAGCCCAATAGCATTCATAGTCCAGCAAGGAAGATCATAATCAAGTAGAAGGCAGTGACTCCTTTTTACTTTATATATTTTGGAGCAGGATCTGTCTTCTACATCAATTTGTACTGGTGATTTCTCTAACTTCATTTCCATTTTATTCAGTACTTTCATTCACAAAGAATTCAAGTCTTATTACTTGTAAGTCGAGAAAAGAACTTATACCAAATTACCTCCCACTTGATTTATGGTGGCTTGGTTAGAAGTTAGATTTCTTGGTCCACAAGCAGTCTCAAATTCACTCATCATCTTTACAGTGCTAGTGACACCCTAGCGCCATTCAGTGTAAGATAGATAGCTAAATCAAGTTCTCACATTGTCCACTAGAAAAATCTTCTCAGCAATCCCACAATTATAAGTATTGAAAAAAATTATCAAATTTCATAATTATTCTATGAACCATTGTGTATATTTTATATTTTCCCTTTTCCTCTGCGATACATCTCTGCCTTTATTTTGATTTTTAAATCTTAAAAATTCTAAATTAGGTCCATAGAAACTCAAAAATTCTCAATCTAGCAATAATTGAAATTTGAACACAACGAATGAGGAATTATTCACTAGTTCATAAACTAGATTTCATATCTAACATACCAGTTTCTTAAGCTTTATGCAATTGAATTATTTAGTGGAGCAAAAACTGGTACTAATATCCCCAAAATCCAAAATCCAATTTTAGAAAACAAAAAACACAACTTCCTCACCAACCTGTCACGGTTTTGGATTCTTTTTTTTTTTTTCTTTTTTTTTTTTTTTCCTTTCTGTTCATAGGTGTCAAATATAACCGGTTTCTCTTTATCTCTCTCATCGCATTCATCACGCGAACTCATAAAAAAATGGTTTAATAGGTGCATCACGACTGTATTTTATGACGCGTGGAAAGCATGCAAGAATACCAACCCAATTGTCCTTATCCTTCCTTATGAAAATTGCCAAAACATGCGGTGAAACAACTACAGTGGCGCACAGATTCCTCACCATATGGAAACCAAGGGCACAATAGGTTGTTTTCTTGAACTTGTGTACCCTTGGCTGACTTGAAATGGGAGATAGGCCTCCCAAAGACCAATGGAGATGGGTGGTTGGGAAGGATCCTCTTAATTTCTCTACATTTTCTTAATTGAAAACTAAGGAGGTGACATAATACCCTCCCATGCCACGCATTTCTATTGTTTCTGGGTTTCTCTCCCTTTTCCTTTCTTGCCGGCCGGTTGAAATTTCAATCTCTACATGTTCCATAACTATATATGCAGGTATTTCTAATTTTTTTTCCATTCATTTGTTATATTTTATTTGTCAAGATCATAGTCCGAAATATCGATAATATCGACGAAATATAGAGGATATTTCGGTTTTTTCGAATCACGGATATTTCGACAATATTGATGATAATATCCATGTACATATCGTATAAATATTGACAATATCGACGAAAATATCGGAAAATATCGATGTCGATAATTTCGCTCACACTTAAACAATATTTTGTCAAAATATCGGTGTAATATCGCTAAAATATTGAAAATATCGATGTAAAGGAAAAAAAAAAGGAAAAAAAAAGAAAAAAAAGAGGAAAAAGGGAGAAAAAAAACACAAAGGGGATTTGAACCCCTTTTTGCAAGAATCAAATTTTCACATGAGAATGAATCTTTGACCTTTCCTTTGGGTGGTATGTTAACAATTACATGCAAAACTATTTTGGAGATTTATCATTTGATGACTACTTTTCACAATACACTTACTCTACACATAGAGATGATGAAGATAGTGAAAATTTTGAACCTCATAGGAACTCTATGTGGTACTAAGTCACTCATGTATCTTACCATGCAATGTATAGTGTAAAATATTGTAGTAAATCTTATATATAAATGATTATGGTGTGTTTAATCTTTTTTCATTAATTACTATATATTTTCTACACTCATAGTGTTTGCCAGCTCGCTATATAATCAACTTAAATAAGTTAAATCCACCATGTAATGCATTTCCTTCCAATTTTGTGTGACAAACTAATAGATAATTGACTAAATAAACATCCTCCAAAGTTTCAATAAAAATTCCCAAGTTTTTCTTACAATTTCTGAGGTTTTTATTCAATTTTTATCGATATCGATAATATCTCGATATTTCCGTCGAAATTTTCGTGTTTTTGAACTACCGATATTTCCGATATCATCGATATTTTAGACTGGTACTAATTTCCACAAATTCCATTATTCAATTTTGAATGTGGAAACCATAGGCCCCTCAGGTCACATTTCTTAGTTTGATTTTGCCACCCACCCATCAAGGGTGAGGCTCCCTTGGGTTTTACTAGTACTAATTTCCACAAATTCCATTCTTCAATTTTGAATTTGGGAACCATGGGCCCCTCAGGTCACATTTCTTAGTTTGATTTTGCCACCCACCCATCAAGGGTAAGGTTCCCTTGTAACCCAAGTGCAGGAAAAAAACTTACCTATAACGCAGTGACACGTAGAATAACTTTTCCACGTGTTATTGTGTTATTGGTCTGGGAGAGCAAAACTATGCTATAGGCAGTGGCGGACCTACAGAGGAGCAAGGAGGTGCACTTGCACCTCCTCTAGCCGGAACTGCGTAGGGCTCGCAACACTATGCCAAATTTTACTTTCCGCAACACTAGATAGGCATCGGTGAAACGAAATACCGATGCTGTTAGTATATTAGGCATCGGTTTTATAAATAATAGGACTAAAAGTACATAAAGGCATCAGCACAAATTTTTGGTTTTTCCTACCGATGCCATTGATTATATTTAGCATCGATGCTTGAAATATACCGATGCGTAAAATTGTTGGGTGAAAAATAAATTTAAGCGCCAATTTAGCTCCGATGCCAAAAGCCTATAGTTGACCGCTACAGCGTTTTTCCCCTAAAAAAAATTCAGTCCCTTTGTTAAAATTTCAGATTCCCCCTTCTCACAAAAAATTTCCCTCTTCTCTCTCTCTCTCTCAGTACCCACAGACGACAGTGACTGAGAGCTCCCACCTTCTCACCTTCAAACTCCCTATCTTCTCTCTCGCGATACCCCCATTCACCCTAAACCCTCTCTCACTATACCCAATCACCGACACTCTCTCATCACTCTCTCATCCAGTCACAGATAGTCACTCTACCTGCCTCCTCTTCGTTTTGAGATCTGTGCTCTTCGGTCGTCTCCTTCCTTCCTCTCGACGCTTCTTCTTCAGTTAGGGTTCGTAACTCCGATCCTTTACCGGTACGTGCTTGCTTTTGCGTTTAATTGCTGTATCTGTTTTAGGGCTCTGAGATTGCTCATGTTCTCTGTGTTGTGAATTACTTTCTATTTTCGAAATTTTAGTGAAGTTAAAGTCATAGTTTGGCAGATCTATTAACGGCATTTTTTGATTTGGGTAATTTGTTATACATATAATTTTAAAATTTAGGGTTTGATTATTCTTCATCTGAGTTCTATTATTTTTCATAGATGTTGCATGTTGCAATTTGAAGCTTATTTTTCAGTTTATTAAGGGTTGGGGTTTTTTGACATATTGTTTACTGAAAATGGGTGCCTTCTTTCAGAGACTGGGTAAGGGCACCGCAATAACCTTCAACAACTCATTTGGAGGTCAGTTGAAGTCCAAATTTTGCATTCCCTTTGGAGCTCACGCAGCTGCCCTTGGTGGAGTCTCTTATCTCTGCCTGTACTGAATCTTGATAACTACAGGTAAGACAAAACATCTTCCTCTTCAATTTATGCTTTTACTCTTTTGAGTGTATTTGGTTCTCACTATTTGAGTTCTGAGTTTCGTATGCTTCTATTTATGCTTTTACTATTTCTATTTGGATACCATTTTGTTTAAAACTGTTTGAATTTGGTTTTTGAGTGTTAGTAAAAAAACTTTGGTTCTTTGTTGGCAGCTGTGGGAAATATTGTGATGCAATTTTATTTAATTGATGGAAGGTCAATTTTGTGCCTGTAATTTCCATTGCAATGGATGGCTTAGAGTGTAAATTTGATGCTTTTTGTTTGGAGCTTTTTGTGTCTGCATGGTTTTTTGTATCTTTCCAGCATTGTATGCTTTTTGAATGTGGCTCAGTTTGAGAAGGGGGGTCACTACTACTAGTCACAGTAGTTGCTAATCTTTTAAATTATGTTAATCGTCATATTTAATTAATTAAGTGCCCTTTCAATCTAAAGCACGACCTAATTTTCATTTACTTGACCTCAATTATTGTTGGAGTGTAAATTTCTGTGAATGTGTTACTACTAGGTTCTGTAATGTTCATTGTGATTTTGAAATAACAAGGCTTAAGTTAAATATGCATGTGGTATGTAATTCATGTAACATCATTGCAATTGAGCTGAGTTGCATGCAATTGGTTGCTGCCCTCTTTGTTTTGAATTTGAACTATTGTTTCCTCTAACTTTATTGTGTATTGGTAAAAATGATGGGTTAAGCAATTATGGAAAAATCTTGGATGCTTGCCGATAGGAGAAGTAAAGAGTATGAAGAGGGAGTTGAAGAATTTCTAAGGATAGCATTAGCAAATGCTATTGATCATGGACGCATTCGTTGTCCATGCCAGAAATGTGGGAATACAAGAAAGTTTACGATTAGAGTAATAAGGGAGCATATGTATTTTAATGGTTTTGACCAAACATACAAGGATTGGATATGGCATGCCAAGCCTATTGAAATAAATGCTAGTGAAACTGTAAATCAAGAACTACAGCCAGAACGTGATTTTTTTGGTGAAACAGTTGACATGTGCGAAGGTGCACATGAACACTTCACTGAAAATCCAAAGGAATTTAAGAAGTTTGTGGAGGAAGCCGAGAAGCCTCTTTATCCTGGGTGTCATAAACACACCAAGTTATCAGGATTGGTTAAGTTGTACAATCTTAAAGCAAGGCATGGCATGACCGACAATTGTTTCGCGGATATGCTGATCGAAGTTGGTGATTTGCTCCCGATCGGTCAACAGCTACCCTCGTCTATGTATGAGGCAAAGAAGACGTTGAATGCATTGGGATTGAAATATGAGAAGATACATGCATGCTCTAATGATTGCATTTTGTATAGGAAGAAGTATCATGATCTGACAAGCTGCCCTAAATGTGGCCTTTCAAGATGGAAGGTGACAAAGAAGAACGTAGTGAAGAAAGGGGTCCCGACAAAGGTTTTATGGTACTTTCCTCCTATCCCCAGGTTTAAACGTATGTTTAAGTCCTTGGAAACATCTAAAAGTTTAACTTGGCATAATGAAGCTCGAATAAAGGATGGTCGATTGCGTCATCCAGCTGATTCGCCATCATGGAAGATGATTGATTATAAGTGGCCAGATTTTGGGAGTGAGCCAAGAAACCTTAGGTTAGCTCTTTCTTCGGATGGAATCAATCCACATAGTTCTCTTAGTAGTAGATATAGTTGCTGGCCAATGATTTTGGTGACATATAACCTGCCTCCAGAGTTGTGCATGAAGAGGAAGTTTATGATGTTAACGTTGTTAATTTCTGGCCCTAAACAACCTGGCAATGATATAGACATTTACTTGGAACCATTAGTTGATGATTTAGCGTTACTATGGGATGGGGTGGAGGGAGTCTATGATGCTTTCCGGCAAGAGTCATTCACTTTGAGAGCTGTCCTTTTATGGACAATCAATGATTTTCCGGCATATGGTAACTTGTCTGGGTGCACTACGAAAGGGTATTTTGCATGCCCAATATGTGGTGACAAGACATATGCGGAAAGGTTGGAACATGGAAATAAAATGGCATTCACTGGCCATCGCAGATTCTTATCACGTTATCATCCTTACAGAAAATTAACCGAAGAATTTAATGGTAAGGAAGAACTTGACCCGCCACCCATGCCTCTAACCGGGGAGCAAGTATGGAAAGAAGTCGAGTACATAAACTATGAGTGGGGGAAGAGAACTGGAAAGCGGAAAGATGTAGGTTGTACTAATTGTTACAAGAAAAGATCAATTTTCTTTAATCTTCCTTACTGGAAATCACACTATGTTCGACATTGCCTCGATGTTATGCACATTGAGAAGAATGTATGCGAGAGTATTTTCGATACATTGTTGAACATTCCCGGGAAAACAAAAGATGGTGTGGCAGCTCGTGAGGATCTTGTTAAATTGGGTGTAAGAATTGGTTTGGCACCACAAGTTGGGGAGAAGAGAACTTTTTTGCCTCCATCAATGTGTACATTGAATAAGAAGGAGAAAATTTCAATGTGCAAAGCATTGATGGGTATTAAAGTGCCCGAAGGCTACTCTTCAAATATAAGAAACGTTGTATGCATGAAAGAGTTGAAACTACTTGGTCTTAAGTCACATGATTGCCACGTATTGATGCAACAATTGCTACCCGTGGTTATACGTGGTGTGCTGCCCAAACAAGTTAGATATGCAATAACGAGATTTTGTTTCTTCTTCAATGATTTATGTAAGAAAGTGGTGGATGTACCTAATCTTGATAGGATACAAGCGGACCTTGTGGCAACATTGTGTTTGCTTGAGCAATTTTTTCCTCCATCTTTCTTTGATATAATGGTCCATCTAACTGTGCACCTTATTAAAGAGGTTCGTTTGTGTGGACCAGTTTTTTATAGATGGATGTACCCTTTTGAAAGATACATGAAGGTATTAAAGGGTTATGTACACAATCGTGTGTATCCGGAGGGTTGTATCGCTGAACGCTTCAATGTGGAAGAATCTGTACAATTTTGCTCAGAGTACATGGCTGATTTAAGTGCATTTGGGGTACCTACATCGCGATTAGATCTAGCAAATACTAGCACTGCTTTATCAAGCGCTGTTATAGAATCAGTGTCGCATGACAAATGGGAGCAAGCACATCGAACTATCTTGGATAATACAATGGAAGTTGATCCTTACATAAAGTAAGTTATCTTTGAAAACAACTCTACTGTTTTTTGTTGTTGTTGTTGTTATTAAGTCAGCTTAATAACAAAATTATTATTTGTGCATTGTAATGTTTTACAGTGAACATAAGCAACATTTGAAGGAGACTAATCCTAGGAAAGTAAAAGATGAAAAATGGATACAAGACATGCACAACCGAAGGTTTATTAGCTGGTTTCATCATAGGGTCAGTTGTGTTTATAGTACTAATTTGTGTTGAACATATTTAATTGGTACGACAAACAAATTTATTCTGTTTTATTATATATCCTAGGTGGGTGGTCAATTATGCATGAATATGAATGCGGTGACGGACACCGTAAGGTGGTTGGCTCAAGGACCTCGAAAAGGAGTTATGAAATATAGCGGTTATGCCATAGATGGATACCGATACCACACCAAAGCACGAGACAACGAGCGTGCTGTCCAAAATAGTGGGGTTTGCTTGGTAGCAAGTACTATGCAAGTTTCGAGTGCAAAGGATAAAAATCCAATTGTTTCAAACATGAAATTTTATGGGGTTATTGAAGAAATATGGGAGCTTAATTATCATCAGTTTCAGGTGCCTTTATTTAAGTGTGCATGGGTTGAGAATGAGAAAGGTATCAAATATGACGATGACACCGGGTTGACTATGGTGAACCTGAATAGGAGAGGTTATAGAAAGGATGAATTTGTTATGGCCACTCACGTGAGTCAAGTATTTTACATTGATGACCCTGAAAACGATGGCTGGTCAATTGTGCTTCCAATGCCGAATAGAGTCTATGTTCATGGTGATGAGTTAGAAGATGTTGTACTTGAACACCAATCATTTACCAATGGATTACCACCGGTTGAAGAATTTAAATATGAATTGGGTGAGGGAGATACGAAGTACATTCGAACAGATTGCGAGGGTATATGGGTCACTAATCGGAAAAAAAGAGTATAGATGTTGGTTTTTGTGTGTGGAATTCCAAAAGTACTGCTGAATTTTCTTATGTAAGAATTTTCTTTCTTGATATCATATTAGAATGCATTTATAATCTGAATATCTTTTACTATAAACTTGTGTCATTATAAATTTCCAGTTGTAAGTTGGTGTTAAGATTTGTTTACATGAATTAATTGTTTCCATTATAATCTGTCTTAATCTGTCTTGTTATCAGTTCATATATAATCTGTCCATATTGGTGCATATATATAATTCACTAATAATATTTTGCTTATGGGTGTTTAGGTTTGCCTTAATCAATCTTGCTATGGGTTCACCAAAGAAGATTCGAGTGAAACCCTCAAAAGAGAAACCGGAGAACCACTCGGATATACCCCAGTCAAATGAAGCTTCTTCATCCGAAACAGCTGTTACCAGCACGAGTGAAGCTAAAAGAAAGCGTGGTCCAACAGAAATGCATAAAATTCAAAAGAAAAAAAAGAAAGGGAAAAAGTTAGTAGTTGAGTTTAGCCCAAAAGGAGAACCAATGGGGAAGGTGGGCAAACAATATGCATCATACACAGGTGTAATGGCTCGAACCATAATCCCCATTCATATAAGCAATTGGCCAGCAGTGGATGACCATTTGAAGGAGAAAATATGGACAGAAATAACGGTAATTTTAATTTACGTATATTGAATAACTCTTTCATACTTATTTTAATCATTTCTCATAAGATCAAGATTCCTTATTTATTTCATTCTTGGTGCAGTCTGTCTTTGAATTACCACCTGAAAGCAAACATTCTACTTTGCAATCTGCTTCAACCAAATGGAGGCAATTCAAGAGTACATTAACAAGGGAGTATGTACTTCCACATAGAGACAACCCAGAAGCCTTGAAGGAGCCTCCTGAAATGTATGACTTCATTGAATTATCAGATTGGCAAACTTTTGTAATCTCTAGATTGAGTGAAAATTGGCAGGTATGATCAGATTTGTAAATACCTTTATATATGCTCTCCGAAAATTATCTATGCTCTCCAAAATTGGCAGGTATGATCAGATTTGTAAATATGACATGAACTTGTTGTTTATAATGTAGGAAATCCATGAACTACAAAAGGAGAGGCGCAATAAATGTAAATACCATCATAGAACTGGCCGTAAAGGATATATTGGAGTGGTAGAAGAATTAGTAAGTATATATATGGAGAATCTGTATATAGTTGGGTCAATAGGAGTAAATTGCTTTGTGCTAACTTTGGTTTATCTTGAATAGGTAGATAAGAAGATAGTGGCAAAGGATGAGGAAGTAGATCGAGCCCTTCTATGGAAGGTAGCACGTGAAGATAAGAACGGGAAGATTCTTGATGAGGAGGTAGCTGATTTGGCTGGAACAATTGTAAGTGTATATGTAAAATAATTAGTCAATTGTAAAACAAAATTATATATTTCTAATATATGTATGTGTGTGTGTGTGTGTGTATCTTTGTAAATCAGGAAAAATTGTTGAAGGAGAAAGAAGAAGGCCTTATAACCGTATCTGGTTATAATGATGTCTTAGCTATGGCTTTGGGGACCCCTGAACATGGTGGAAGGGTGAGGGGTGTGGGAGGCTATGTGAAGCCAAATGCGTTCTTCAACGTTCCTAGGAAAAAGAGGGAGTGTGCATCAAAGGATATGGTGAAAGAACGAGATGTTTTGCTGCAAGAGACAAAAAAGATGATGGAAGAACAACAGAAAAAGCACGAAGCTGCGCAAGAACTTCTTCAAAAGCAAATAGAGATGCTGAAGGTGGCGATTTCCGGTCAACACTGTAATGTATCTAACTCACCCCGTATTCCAAATATTTCTCACATGTCCGAGAAAGCATCAACAAACATACCATCAAAATTTATGGAAGTTGCTGCTGGTAAAGAAGTTTGTGAAGATGCTTGTGATGATGTGGTGGAGCAAACTGAAGTTGAGGCGAACAAGGTAATGTTTATTTGAATTTACTTTGATATTAGGCACTTATTAATATTGCAATATTAGATTTAGGCACTGCAAATTAAAAAAAACAGATTTTGAACTTGATATTAAGACTGAATATTACTTGCTGAATTTCATTTAGTTTTATAATATGCATATGCTTAATTTAGTTAAAGGTATGCTTGATTGTTATTTTTTTTGTTTACATGCCTTTTATATGTGTATTAGGGTAAGGATTGCAAATTAGCTTTCGGCTCAAAGGACAATATTGTTGCAAGTGGCACAATTGTTGACATAAATGTGCCACAACAGCTGCTTCATAATGTTCCTTTAGGAGAGGGAAATATAAGAGTCTCTGTTAATTATGCCATAAATGGAGCTTCTCCACTACCGATACCAGTGAAAGGAGTGTTGTATACTGTTGATGATGCTGTTGGGTCTCAAGTAGCTTGGCCAGAGGATCTTATAGTTTTTATAGACGATATAGTGGTAAGCAACCTTACTTTTGAACTTGTTTTATTTCATATTTTCCCTAATATATGTGACCTTTTGGTATATGTGATAGGAGAAGAAAAAGAAAACTACAAAGGAAAAATTAGCAAAGTCATTGTTTCAGTCTATCCCGGAAACAGTACCAAAGTCTTGCAAGATTTTATACGGCTTTGCACAGAAACTGATGTCCCAAGGTCAGACTCTCAGTTCATATATTGATGAGGACATATTTGGGGTAGAAAAGATGATATATGTCCTAAAAGAAGATGTTATCAGCTTCATTCAAATGAATGAAATAGGACAAGCTGTAATAACCGCTTACATTAGGTAATAGTCACTTTGTGTTTTATAATTTTACGTTTATATTTGGATATTAATCATGTATTTCAGTTTACTGACTCTATGATAATGGTTAACAGCTATTTATATAAGTTGGTAAAAGACCAAGAATGGAAACCAATGATTGCATTTATGGAGCCAAGTCGTACCTTTCATGATCCAAACTCACCGGATGAGGCAGGGAGGGTTCAATACATTGTGAAAGCTTTGAACCATGCTAGTATTGACAGCATCTTTTTGATCCCATACAATCCTGGGTAAGTAAAGTGGTTTGTTTTTTAGAATATATATATATATATTTATGACTATTACTAATATATTTCCAATTAATATGTAGGGGTCATTGGATCCTTACAATCATTGACGAAGAGAAAGACAATGTGTATATCATGGATCCTCTTGGGGCCTCGTCACCCTCATGATGTGTGGAAACGTATTGTAAATGCGTAAGTCGTTCTTTTTTAATTATTTCCTTAATATGTCAACTTTTTCATTTGTATTACAGCCTGAAATCTTCTGTTATTTTTGTGCTAAAGTGGAATTAAACAATTCAATGCTGAAAAGGGGAGAGGCCTGCGTAGACCACCAACATGGATTATGCTCTCGGTATGTGTGTATGTGACAATTTAGTAAGATTAATTTTAGGGAACGTAAGTACTAAATGCTGAATGTGTATTGTGCGTAATGTAGGGTGCTCCTAAACAAGCTGATGGAAAGACGTGTGGTTATTGTGTGATGCGGTACATGAAGGAAATTTGTGAAGATTCAAACATTGCATTTCGAACTAAGGTACTTATACAAATTATATACAGCTTCAGTTTTAGATTTAGGCTTTGTTAAGGATTGGATGATTGGGTTCAACTGAAATACCAATTTTTTTTTTTTTATTCCTTTGTTTGATGCTGTTCCTTTTCGACTCTGGGAATGTTTCCAGCTTTGAGGTGACTTTTTTTTGTGTGGATGAATGTTAAATATAAAACCTTATTGTGCATCGCTTCTTATTAAAGATTTTATATAGTTTTTCTTTAGCTTCTTGTTAAAGATTATGCATAGCTTCTTGGTAAAGATTTTATATAGTTTTTCTTAATCTTACATAGTCTTTTCATTTCATTTCAGTATGCGAGAAGTGGGAAAAAGAAAGCATTTTACACCCAAATGGAATTGGACGAGGTTCGAGATGAATGGGCATGTCATGTGCTAGAGTGGATTTGAGTTTGAACATTCTCCTTGTTTTTGTAGTATTTTGCTTATTTATGCATGGATGATGTATGAATTTTGGTTTATTGGCAGAACTCATCTGTGCACCTGATGTTGCAATGGCAATATATATGAAATGGATGAGAGGCCTCTATATTTTGAGACAGAAACTATGTAAAATATGATGTGAAATGTGGAAATTGCTTACACTTTATTAGTAACAAGGATGTCTATTGTGTATAACAACCTCAGTTTTGCCATAACAACTGAAGTTAAAAATTAAAAACAACATCAGCACTATCTGGGAACCGAAGCCTATAATTTGAAAAGTCAATAATATTTGTAGAAAGTCAAACTATTTGTTGGTTTTTCACTTCAGCATAAGTACAAAAAACGAATGCGTAAACCATAATTTGCAATGGCAAAGACATCTTTTCTGAAGTGGTAAGTCAGTACACGCTTCAGTATACACAAAACCATTGATGCTATAATCAGTATTTAGCATCCGTCTTGATATATGCTCTGATGCTATTAAAGGTTTAGGCATCGGAAGTCAACGCTCTTTTTGGCATATGGCAACAACTTACGCATCGGTGATTAAGGAAAAACGAAGTCGTAACTCATCTTTAGCGACGGGGAATGTCCGAAGCGTATCACTATATCATATGCATCGGTTCCCAATACTTCGGTTCTTGGGTACCTTTAGCAACGGAATTTCGCCGAAGCGAAAGGTCATTTTTCACATAGTGCAAGTTCTCATGGCGCCGCTCATTTAGCAGATGACAAGTTGCAGAGGCGTTCTTAATGGAGGTTGAGTCACTGCCTCACGAAGGAAGAAGAAGACATAATACCCTAATTTTTCTTTTTCTGAAATGGCGTCGTAAAAAATCTAGTTTCGTTATGTTTAATGAAACGCAGTGTTTCACTAAAGTTGGTTTCTCAAAGCCATTGGAAATACAAAATTGCTCCAGTGGGCCCACTACCCAAGCCATTAAAACCAAAACGTCACCTACACTAAACCCAAAAAGAAAGAACAATAAAGTATTGCTCAGCCCAGTTAAAATCAAAATGTTGCCTATTAAAAACTTAGAAATCTCAATATAATATAAGATTTTATTTTGGTCGAAAAATATAATAGAATATTATACAACAAGCAAAAACTCTTTTAACCCATAACCAGTCAATATAATAGAATATATTATAATAGATGTTTTTTGGGTATTGAGTTTTGCCATATCAAGTGCAAGTTTCTCTAAATTAGGCATCACAATTTAACATTTTCTTATGAAATAAAGGGATTTTTTTTTTTTTTGAGCTTTAAACTTTAAAATATTGCCCCTCCCTTAAAAAAAGTCTGGATCCACCACTGGCTATAGGGCATGCTTAGATGACAACCACCTCATCCACTTGGCTTGGACTCCATCATACCTAATTACTTTAATGCCCTGCTTAGTTACAAGCCCATGCTATAAGGCTGGGCAATTACAATGCTTCGTGTAAGTTCTTATAAGCAGTTATATCTTTCAACCTTCTTTCCATGTGGTACTCTAGTATCTGAATTTTAAGAGTAAGAGCTAGCTCTATATTCTTCCCATGCCTGTTGAAGTTGTACGCGCCACGTACATGCCCTTGATCAAGATAGATCATGCTTTGCGCTCAGATACAAATACAAGATAAAACAGAAGACTCATCATAAATTAAATATTAGGTTGTGAGCTATATTATTTCAGTCACAAAATCTTTTAAGAACTGTTAGCACATTAGAGCTACATAAAGCTAACTCCTTTCTATTGTAATCAGGAATCAGTTTCGTTTCTCTCTAAAACCCAAAAAGATTTTAGAAAAACACAAAAAGTAGATTTCATATGTTTGTAAAGACTGAGGATTTGAATTGTTTATGGGATCATCAGTGTGTATTTGTGTGTGTATATATAGATGAAAGGGTGTGTAGAGGAAAATAAATGTGGACAGAGTTTAATGGAGACAATTGGGTGGGGATTGGAAAGAGGCATAAGCATTTGAGGGATCACATGGTCTGTTTTACATCTCAATCTCAAGAACTTGGTTGTTATTAAGTCTGTATGTTTGTTGGAGAACATGATGCCCAACAATTGTTTGGACACCTACAAACTTTTTATATGTGGACAGAAAAGACTTCTTTGAAGTACAAAACAGGCTTCAGAGATATCTGCCCATAGATTAGCAATGTTTAGACCACATCAATCTTGTAATTATATATTACTTGCATATCTATGCATGACCTGCTAAGTGTCCAATAATCAATCATTAGACCAAATTACTGGATGAAATAAGACGTAGGGAACGGTGTTTGTACATAGGGATACAGTTTGGTCATTTGCATGTGGAGATGATTTATGTGAGTAGGAAGACAACCCATGTTATGTTTTGATTTCTCACAAGCTAGTATCCTTCAATGGAGCCCATCTCTGCTCCTCGAGACCGCTCATTTCATGTAGCAGGCCATACTCTTTCATCTATATATACACAAGAGATCAGGTTCATAACCAGCAACTCAAGTCTCTCTCTTTGCCGAGCATCAAAGTCTTCTCTGTTTCCCAAGTCCTCTGAATTATTTTTCTTTTTCTAATTTTCCACTTGAGAATATAAAAACCATGGGATTCCGGTTGCCAAGAATTGTTAACTCCAAGAAGGGTGTAAACAAGGCTGCTACTTCAAAGACCTTAGACATCCCAAAAGGCTATTTTGCAGTGTATGTTGGGGAGAGCCAGAAGAAGCGATTTGTGGTTCCAATATCATACTTGAATGAGCCTTTGTTCTTGGATTTGCTGAGTCAAGCAGAAGAAGAATTTGAATATGATCATCCAATGGGTGGTATCACAATCCCCTGCAGTGATGAAACCTTCATTCATCTCACTTCCCGCTTAAGTGTATGAATGAAGGCAAATGAAGTGAATCTGGTTCATATCCAAATCAGCCTCAGTTCGATCAGAAGAACTCGCCATGTCAAGATGAAGTAGAGGCTGTGATTGATCAAATGCACATTTTTCTGTTGCTTATGAATCTGGAAGCCTTCTTTGATGGTCAAACTGCTTGTGAGCTGAGCACGAAGATACAAAATTTGTGAAGCAGTCGAATGACGATAGCATGAACTCTCGAAGACTACTGAGCCCAAAATCATAACTCCAATTTTGAACTCGATGAGAAGAAGATTTGTCTTTTAAGCCATGTACAATTCTAAATGTTTTGTTCTCCAGGAAACATGAGAAAATATAATATATTTTGATTCCTCATACTTTATTGTCTCATTTTTCAGTAAGTTATTATCTAATTGTAGCTTGTTCCCAATAATTTATTAGATGCGGATACATCAAAATATTCTGATTTTCTGCCCAATAAATTTGGAGATGGCTTATATTGTATCCAGTGGCTGGACAATAGGGTAAAATATTGGGAATGTTGTAGACAAGATTGCTCGGAAATTCCAAACATTGGAACTTTTATACTAAATGTCTGACCTGTATTGGTAGTTCACACTTAACAGGCAAAGATAGAATCCATTGGCAGCTGCAATAACAATCCCAATAGTTTCTCAGTCCCTGGTTGCCACATTTTATTGGTAGCCTACCACATTTTATTGGTAGTTCACACTGATACGGCATACACTGTAAATTTGGTTAGCATATATGACTTTATCTGGTGTTTCAATCATAAATGACACGTAAAAAAAAAGAACATGAAGCATTGACACATAAAAAACAGAACACGAAACATTGAGAGAAAAATAAAGGATGACCATCCAACATTAAACAAACCAACAGAGAAAAATAACATAAAAACAAACAACAGAAACACCACAGCAGGTACCACAGACAAATCCTAGACCCCATAACCACTTATATATGGAGAACAAATAAAAGTAGCTCGAGCAAATTTTACTGATCAACAAACGGACATGAGTAGACGATTGTCAAGCTAAGGCAGGCAGCTTCCCCGGAGTGGGCATGATCAGTCTTCCTCAATTTGTAGGTGCAAAAGTGTCGAAAAGGTGATGCTCAAAAGAAAATCTAGTAATACTTCTGGAAGCTGCGCGCTAAGATGTAGTCTATTGGAGGGTATTCTAGTGCTTTTTGTAGATTTGCATTCCATTTCGCTTCAGCTTCTCGAGGCGAGGACAGCATGATCTGATTTTTACAACATCTATATTTGTAGCATTCATCTGAATATCTACTGACAACGATCTTAGATAGTTAAATGTGAATGGTGGTTGGAAGATTGCCATGAACTCATCGAGCCTGCTGTCATCAGGTATTTGTATTACTAATTTTCTGAGATTGGGCAGTGTGGTCAGATCCTTCACATCTGCTATCTCTGCTGGAAAGTTTTTTAAGGTCTGCAGGTCATTGAGATTAGCAAACCGTAACTTCCTGGTACGCTTACCATATTCCATTGGAAGATACAAATGCCTCAATCTTTTCATCTTCCAAATCACATCTGGAATTAGTTCTGCCGAATTGTTTGGATCTATGTATAGGGCCAACAAGAATCTCCAGTTGCCTATAGATGATGAAAGCACACCTGTCCAAGCAGAATTTACAGTCAAAAGCCTTAAATGGATCAAATTCCCTATTCCTTTTGGTATTGCGAATCCTCGAATATCTTCAAGATCTAGGACTCTAAGAAACTTGAACCTGCTGACCATGGATTCAATCAGCTCCTGACCTATTGCACTCTGTATGTTGTTGCTGAATCCCAATGCAGACCTAACTGGAGGACATTCTTCAGTTCCCAAAGAGATAAACCCGCTAAAATTTTTGAAATAAATGGAAATTCTGCGGATCCTACCTATTGAATTTGGTCTGTTAATCATTGGCGAAGAGAACAACTCCATTTTCCTGTTACTGTCACGAAGTTCTATGATTTGGAAGAAATCATTCTGCCCAGCCTTTGTCAAACATAGTTCTCGTATAAGATCATGCATGCGGCAACTTTTAATCCTTCCGGTTGAACTTCTTTTCTCCACTTGAACCAAATACCTTTCTGCCAACATTGTCAAGTACCGATATGCAACATCCTCTAATGTTTCCTCGTTCTCTCTTTCATTTGATGATTCAGATGGTATCATGGCTTCTGCAACCCACAGATTGATTAGTCTCTGTGTAGGCATTTCAAAATCCTCTGGGAATTGGCCTAAATGAAGGAAGCATGGTTTCAACTGATATGGCAAATCATCGTAACTTAGTGCTAACGCCTCCATAACTCCCAACTCAGTACTTCTTTGGTCACCGTTGATTGTTTTCAAGTGTGATTTGATAGTTTTATGTACTGTCTCCCATTCATCAATGAAACGTTTTGTTGCCAAAACACCTCCAAGCACAATAATGGCCAGCGGCAGACCACGACAATGTGTTACCATTTCTTTCCCAAGTTTTTCCATGCGTTCCACTGTTATGAAAGGATTTTCAGAATTTTTTGCCCTTGTAGCTGGTGGGTGATCTACAATACAACAAAGATAAACTATAAGCACAAATATACGTACTAGGGACAATAATAGCACTCCTTGTTGTTATGAGTTGTATATTGGATTAGAAGATTTATTATTTAATTTGTATAGTTGACCTATTAGGGACTAAGGGGCTGTTTGATACATAGGCTTGCCTTGGACTAGATTTAGTCCCATGTTTGTTTCATCTGATCCTAGTCTAAATGAGATTGCTAATACCGGGCCCACCAAAAACACCTAAGGAGGTAGAAAAACTTGTATGAAACGGGGATAACACTATTTTGCTATCCCCAACCAATCATAGATTGCCATGTGGAAATGTTATCACGTGTGGTATGTCATGATTGATATTGGGGATAACAAAATAGTGTTATCCCCATTATTCCCATTGCACTCAAGTGTTTCTCGTTAGGATAGCAAAATAGTGCTATCTTCCCATGTGGAAGGGGAGGATTACCTATAGTCTCAAGCTCACCAGTGTATAAGATGCATATATATATTTTAATTATAATAATAGTAACATATTATTATTATAATATACCCATATATATTATAGACATATATACTATAATATACATATATATATATATATATATATAATATGCATTTGCAAGGTAAATGTATTTGGTTTAAGTATAGAACAATTTAATGTTAAATGTAATGATTTGCATGGCTCTTACAAATATTGCTAGTTTGTTTCTCAAAGAATGTGTTGGTATTTTTAAATTTTCCAAAGTAACCTTTTTGTTGTCTATTCTCTCAAAGTTCAGTATCATCTTGATGAGAGACCCCAAAAACTCTAAAGTTGTTTCCAATTCCACTTGATTTGGATGGTGCTGCTATGCACTATGTGTTGTGCGAAAGCACTCCAAGACCTTGTTGTTAATGGACTATGCAACTACCACACAAGAGCCACACAAAGATAAAATGCAAACATGATCACCGAAAAGCAAACAAGCACACAAAGAACACAAGAATTTATAGAGGTTCGGCGTTATGCCTACATCTCCTCTTGGTGATCCCCAAGAAATTCACTTGTAAGAAAGAACCCCTTTGGTTACAATGAAGACCCCCATTTGCTCTCTCTCAAACTCTAGCTCTCTTTTCTCTCAGCCTTGGCTCAAACCCAATTTGATGCCACAGTTTTCTCACTTTATGAAAATCTAGTGCTAAAATGCCTATTTATAGTTCATAGGATTTAAGTACAAACCTAATAGGAACAGAAGTCTTAACCTAGCCCAAATAGGCTAACAAAATACCCAAAACCCCGGTAAATAACCAAAACACGCCGGGAGACAAAAGATGTGGAACTGGCGACCGGTCTCTTCTTGCTCCTCCTTCCTATTCCACACCGTTTTAAGCCGAGCCAACTTCAACGATCTACTTAGGTTATCTCATGATGGAAGCAACTTATGGTTTGACACTAAAGTGGTTATGTGTTGAAATTGGAAAGGTTTTGGACCCAGCTGATAAATCCCATGAAGGTACACACAATTGACAAGGCTAGTGTTGTTTCATCTTTGCTAGATTTCAGTCCACAATTGTCAACTTCCATTTTTGTGTGATGCATTTGAATTTGAATGATTGTCATGCAAAAGTAGTGATCTTGACTAGAGAGTTTTCCAAAGGCTTTTGTGTGGATGAGCTGGGCTAGGTTAGTGTCATGGTTGATTTAGTTCAGAGATGATGGATCACACATAAAAGCTGTCAACTGTTCATTGAAAGTAGTATAAAAATAATGTTTGCGAATTTCTGAAGTACAGATATGACCTCATTCACAATTTTCCTTTTTCCGGGCCCACGCACAAGTGGAATGAGGAGCTTATTCCTTCGCTGATGACGTTGCTTTTTCTTTCTTTGTCTTGTTATTATTATTGTTGTGCTGAGGCAATAAATATTATCCAATTTTATAATTCTAGATTTGTTATTATTTCTTGAAATAATTTCTTGAAATGCTATAGATTTTGTGAAAGGCGAAAAAACGTTTATATGCACAGGAGATGAATACAATCTATTACTAAAATTTAAATGACAATCTAACAATCTATTACTAGATTTTGTGAAGCATGATGGAGCTAGGAT
Organism: Prunus kanzakura; assembly: GCA_020521455.1. Lineage (NCBI taxonomy): Eukaryota > Viridiplantae > Streptophyta > Magnoliopsida > Rosales > Rosaceae > Prunus > Prunus kanzakura. The sequence goes on from BPUM01000821.1 coordinate 1,172,397, forward strand.
GAGATGTTGGTGTTACCTCCATAAGCTTGCACTCTTTGAAAAATTGCTACCTTATGAAACAGATCCCAGCTATCTTCATCATTTAGACACGATGGTTCATAGAGGAAACCTCTCGGATCTGCTCGATATGCTACGCCTTTGTTGCGCGATGTAAGTAGCACTTTGGTTTCTGTGTCCTCTTGAGTTGGAAACCCTGCACTTAGCAATGACCACGCATTCGCATCCCATATATCATCAAGAACCACCAAGCTTCTCATCTTTTGAAGTAGCACAAAAAGTTCTTTAGCTACCTCATCATCTTTCATCTTTGCGATCTTCTCTCTCTCCTTTTCTCCAGGGGACGAAAGTTTAAAAAGAATTTGCTCCCAAATGTCTCTTGTTTGATATTGTTGAGATACGCACACCCAAATGAAGTGAGAAAAATGATCCCTAACTTCATCATGATGGTAAACCTTCCTAGCCAGAGTGGTCTTGCCCAACCCTCCCATTCCACATATCGAAACCACTCGACTGCCGGAGTTTCCTGGTTTCACAAGCTCAGTCGCTAATGTCTGGGCAGATTCCACCAAACCAACAACATTATGGTTGACGGAGTAAGAGCGAGTGCGGCGTAAGTTGGTCACAACCTTGTCAGAATAGCTCGGCCCCTCTTCTTCCTTCAATCTCCTTATGCCATATGTTTCTAGGTTCACCCTCAGTTGAGAGATGCGGCCCTTGATCTCCTCAATCTTTGACCCAACGTTGTGCAGCATTTTTACTTTTCTGCCGTATTTAAAAAATCTGTAAGACATACAGATCTTGTTCCTCCTACGGTTGCGTTCGGATTCTATTTTGTGGGGAAATTTATCGATGACATCTTCCGCGTCATAAGCAGCATCTCTGATTTGTGCAACGAACTCTCGCACAGCTGCTTCTTTTTCTTGTCTTGAATCTGCATCTCTTAGGAAGCTGCGCATAATCTGTAGCTCTTGCTGCAACAGCCTAACTTGGTTGGGGACCTGGATCAAGAAGTTGGCTTCTTCTGTGAGCAAATCACCGAGCCTTTGCAAAAGAAAAGAGACGACGTTCTCAGCCATTTCACTATTCGCTCAAAGCAATGCCACTCGATGCTTTGTTCTCTCTTTAGCTCAACGACCTTTCTCAATGTATTTCTCCTTTTTTTAAAATTTTTTTTTTAAAGGAGATAAGGAAATAAAGAGGAAGAAGAAGAAGAAAGAGAAAAAAAGAGATGGAGACAAACAAAGATTTCTCCATTGAGAACGCGTGTCACACGTGTCTAGCAAGTATAGTGAGAATCTTTTTTGAGGGATAGCAAGTATAGCATTGCTCTTATAGGAAGCATAGGAAGCTGTTGCTTGTGGTTTGTGGTTTCTTTGATTATAATTATACCCTAGTGTTATAAAATCATGTGGAGCCTAAAACAGAGAGTTCACAAATGAGAGACAAGTGAAAAGAAAGATGAAGACGCCAATGGGTTCAACCACAGTGGTGGTGGATTCCCCCTGGACTCATGGCACTGAGATTCGAAACTCCAAAGGGTTTCTTTCCTTTAATGTAACATAAAAAAAAAAGATGAAGACTTTCGATGCATGCATCATTCACGGGTGTGCAATTTCCTGGCAGACAGAGGTATAAAGCAACATTTACATACACCTCCTCCAATGGGATGGATGCATGTAAATGTGAGGGTATAAATTTGCATACATTTATATAAATTAGTTTTTGTGTTAATTTTTGTGTTGTGTTAACTTTTTTTGTGTTTTTATTTTTTAGTGTGATGTTAATTATTTTCCAAACAAATCGATGTAAATTTTTTAACATTTCGAGAAGATATGATTTTATCTAATATAAGTCGTTGGTTTTGTTCAAAATTAAAGCTTGTCATCTGATCCCATCAGATTTTATAGCCGTTAAAGTTCAAATTCAAAATCAATAAAATCTGGGTCATCAAGTTTAAAGGGAGACAGTTATTGACTGTTGGGGGCCGTTTGGTTCATGGGAAAGGAGGCATGGGAATGGGAATTCAATTGCTTTCCCATGTTTGGTAAGTCCGGGAATGGGAAACGGATTCCTGGCACATGGGAAAGTAGGGGGGAAAGTGATGCCCCCCTCTTAACTTGGGTTTTGTTTTCCCTCCTCATGGGAAAGTTTGGGAAAATGTGCCGACATTCAATGCACAATTTTCATGACTATTTTGTCCCTATGAACAATTTATAATTACAACGTATCATTAAATATATTCTTTTTTTATTTGATTTAATATGGGTATAATTGGAAAATTATACAAATTTTGTTTTCCATTCCTACTCAAAACAAACATGGGAAAGGAATCAAAGTGAAATCTCCCGATTACTTTCCCAACATTACCAAACGTGGGAAAGGAATCTTTCATTCCCGTTCCTTGGGAAATGACATGGGAATTGATTTCCCCTCAAATCCATTCCGTCAACCAAACGGGGCCTTGGAGTAAAAATATAGCCATTGCAGCTGTGTAGTGCGCTGACATGTGGACCCCGCTCTGATGCCTTTATCTTTCGAGTAATGCTACAGGCGAAAAAAAAGTGGCGAGTCATTCTCCTTTTCTCCCACTTTTCCGCCCCCACCATGTGTTCTCTCTCATCATTTTCAAGAAGTGTAAATTATGGAAATAAAGCTGGAAACGTGACTAGACATTAGAAGCTGGAGCAGTATATTGAGTAGTAGATGAAGGAAGTTGAGGTTCCATCTCAAAATTAATTAGTAATAGGAAGAGTATTCCAACTCCTTATAAATTTAGGCTTGGTCTCTTAACTTTTTAATGTGGGATAAATACTCTCAACAAGCCCCTGCACGTGTCGCGAACTTTCAAGCCTAACACGTGGACAACACATATTAAGTGACGTGGGAGCACGTGTGGCCATTGGGACCAACACGTAAAACTTTGCTCTAATACCATGAAGGAAGTTGAGGTTCCACCTCAAAACCAATTGGCAAAGGGGGCAATAGCCCAACTCCCTATAAACCCAGACTTAGTCCCTTAACTTTTCAATGTGAGACAAATACTCTTAATATGAGAGAAGTTTGGTTGGATTGTACCTCCAAAATTGAACTTTTATTCCACTTGGGCTGTACAATATGACTACTTTGTTGGAAATATATTAGGTAAGGCCATCTCCAATAGTAGGTGTTCACCCGTTTTGATTTGTTTCCTGTGATGGTAGGGTAAAGTTCCCCATTAATTCAAAGACCATGGTTTGGTCAATAAATTAACTTTCTTTATGTGTTGAGCGTGCCACCGTTAGCAATTTTTCAATCCTAACAGACTTTGAGAGTAAGGATAACTTGCGCCCCAAACTATTGACTTTGAACAAAACGATTGTGAATTTGGGTGAGGAATATCTCCCAAGTAAGTTCTTTTCTATGCCTTAGACAGGTAAGGAGTTTATAATTTTTCTCAATATAAAACCGGTAATTCTAGCCAGAATAAATGATGACAGATTGAACTAACTTCAGGCAGAACTCCCTTTTACAAGACTCAAAAAGGGAAAACTGACTATACAAAGACAAGAGGAGGTCTGCGCTTCCATTTCTGTCTGGGTAGTTGCCTCTGTTCTGGGCTGGACTGGGTATGCCTGCGCTGGACTGGACTTTAAACAGCTTCAACTGATAGGCCTCGGCTGCAAATCGATACCAAAGCTTGAGTTTGGCAGAGCTTTAATTTATTTCAAGCCCTGGAAGGCTTTTAGATGGGCAGAACTGGGGCTTCTCCAGTTTGGAAGGGACAGAAGTGGCTGGACTTGAGCTGAAAGTGTACTGTGGTACCTGTGCTGCTTAGTCAGGGCTCTCCATAAATTTGTTGAGGTTTTCGTATTTGGAAAACTCAAACTCTGCTTGTCTTGGCTTTTTCTGAACCAAATTTGTAACGAAAGAACTCTCGTTATTGTTAACTTGTGAACTGGGATTCAAATCAGAAGCAATATTCTAACTGTCTTTGCTGGGAAAAAAAAGGATGATTCTGCAAGCTTGTTGAAAAAAGCTTTTGAATATTGAAATGCTTCAGACTCTGGGTCTGTCGGACTTTGTTTGGAATTTTGTGATCAAGTGATCATCTTGAGTGTTTGTCTTTTGACTAAGTTTTTGGTTGTGTTGGTTGATTGTCCTTTGCTCTGTTCACCCTCTCTTGTATATATAAGAAATGTTCTCTGAGAGTGGGGAGTTTATGTTCTTTGAATATTAGGGTGGGAAATAATCTCAAAAGATCTTTTAATTTTTTAATTGAAAAAAGAAAGGGGTTCTATCTTCTGTCAAGCCAACACTCAACGATCAGTTCCTGAAATGACTACTTCTCTGTCTCTTGATGGGGCGCCATGCCCTTTCTTCCATTTCAACTGCTTTTACAAGAGTCTGAATTTTTTTGTGATGGTAAGTTCTCAGTTTTTTGAACAGCTCCCTGTTTCCCGCTTATCTTCTTTTCTCAGAGGCAGAGTCTGCTTATCCCTTGAAAATGGTGTCTTCTCTGGGATAGGAAAATATCTTTTGATTTAATTAAAACGGAGATCTTCTGGTAACAGAGTTCTTTCAGAGACATCCTTCTTTTATACCTGCCCCTGTTCAATCTTTAATTTCAGCCGATTTTGTTGACTTTTCCAAGTCAGGGATCACGTGGGACTGTTTCATTTAAAAGACCAGTTGGGTTCAGTTTGCTTCGAGCCCGATTTTGGTTCTTCCGAGGCCCAAGTCTCTTCCTGATTTTGACCGTTTTCTCCAGGCCTCCTATTTTGGGCCGAGTACATCGCTTTGGTCTTTTGTTGATGGGCTGGATGCGCCGATGGGCTGAGGGCGTTGATTTTTGGTCAAGCCAGGTGACTTGAAAAAATGATGTGGGCCTTTGCAGGCGTGCCAAATTTAGGCCCAAACAGTAGGGGCTCCAAAAGAGGTTGATAGAGCCCCAAATGGGGCTCTAAAGGCATTTCTCCCACAGTGGAAGGCTCTACATTCGGGAATCCATTTATCATGTAATTTGATTTATGTGCTAATTTTTTTTTTTTTGTTAACTTATTATGTTTTAATGTATGTTCATGTTATGTTTGACAGGACCTGCCCCGGATTTCCTCGGAACCCGGGACGGACCCCGTCTTAATATCCGACATCTTACCGATGCCGGGCCCACTTACTAAAAACCGAGACTTCTACCAAAATTTTGGCAGAGTCTCCCATGTAAAATGAACATATCCCAAATTCCAACCTGTTAAAAACACAAATTACAACCAAATAGCCAGCATGCATTATACAGAACATAGTGTTTACAAACCATGGCCTCCGGCCTCACAAATCAAACCCTAGCAGGACAATAACAGAGCGTATCTAACAAAATTCAAGATTTACAACGGAAACGAAGTTTAACAGAAACGAAACCAACTTATCCTACAAAGCTCGAGATTCAGCACTCAGGGCTCGGCTCGGCTGCTCAGCACAGTCAATTACTATTTGTGGGGCGTAAAACAGAAAATTGTGAGTGGACAAAACAAAGTTTAGTTCCAATTAAATCCAAGTAATATAACCCCACCGTTTAGGAAACCATGCATGAAACCAATGCATTAAAAACCTTCATATTCGTAATTATATAAAGTATGCTCAAACCAGAGCTAAATCCGAAATCCATAATGATACTTACAAAAATCAACCCATCCAAACCTTCCCTTATAAAACTCAAATCAAACTCTCGAAATGCATGCCCGTGGCACGACGAGCGAGGAAGTATCCTCATTGAGAAACAAGAACGAAAGAGTAGCTATATATGTATAGATATGTAACTATGTATATAATATAAGAGATATAATATATATGTATATGACACACCTAGTTGTACCAGGGAAACAATCCAACTGGGGATTGTTGACTAGCTCACAAGTATCCATCCTTAAATGACCATGTGGCTAGGGACAAGTCATCCAACCGGGGGACTAACTCTTAGCCAGCACGTACGGACGAAGAATCAAGACCCGTACGCTTGTAAACAGCCCTACGCGCGCAGACTACCCAATTAAGGGTCTACAACGACACCTCGTTAAGGTATGCCCAGGGTTTCGATATTTCCAAGTATCTCACATTTCCATAATCAAATTCCAATCCAAGGGAGGTACACAGGGTAGTGCTTATAGCACTTCAACCTGACATTCTAAATCTCACCACTTTCCACATCTCATAACAACATCCAGTACTCCCCACACATAAACCACAAGATAGATAGCCATTTCTCAAATATCACTTATATAAGCTCGAGATACTTAAATATGTCAAAACCTAAATATATCACAAATACTTTACCAAAAATAATAGTTTCAACTATAAAGTATAATGTGAATTTCAATAAACCCTTTAAATTCTTATGCATAGAAATTCCATCATGAAATCATGCTATTTATTTGAAAACAAAGTCCACTCACAAGTAGTCCCATGCTGCTTGACCTTGAGAGGGTCCCGCCTGCTGTGTATGTGGAGTTGAATTACATATTCCAGAATACGAACACAATATTAAAATCAAACGCTTCGAACAAGGACTTTAAAATTAAAAATCCTAATTTCCCGGGTTTCAAGTAAGCACGAGGAATCTAAGGTCCAACTAAGGGTTTCAAATGCTGGAATAGTCTCGAAAAACGCTCGGTCAACCGGGTGGTCAAACTTTCCAAATTGGGTCAACCGGGCCCACGGGACCCACGACCTTGGTTTTACAATCCGGAAGTTCCTAGGAGTTCCACAAGGTCTAAAATGTACGCCCTTTAAGTTAGGTCTGAAACGGACGGTCGGATCGCTCATGATCGGATGATTATCGTAAAACATAAACTTCAACTCATTGAATCGAAACATCCGAGGCTCTGATTGACGATCCGCGAAATCCTACACAATCCTAGGAATACAAGGAACAACATACGTGAATTTGGGTTTGATCCAACGGTCCAAACATATCAAACCCGGAAATCGCACAATATGCAAAAATCCGTTTGAGGTCCAAACGATATCCAAATTGAGATCCGAGCACACGTACGTGCTCGTGACAACACAAGGATCATTTTAGGATAAAATGTGACCCCACCTTACTGCCCACGCGCGCTGGCAGTGCGTGGGTGGCTTGATCAAATTCTGGCAGTTGGAAAAACTTCAAATCAAGGGCTAAGGTTCCTACCTTAGGTAAAAAGACACTATTTGGAGTCACTTTTGTTCTTGGACCTACCCAAAAAAGTCAACAGAAGTGGCCGGAAATTCAATTTGAAAATCGGCCAAACTTAGGGTTCGAAATCGAGTTACTAAATCCAGAAATTAACCAAATCCTACCCAACAGGCAGCTAGAGCACGAAGAGTAGATGAATTTCCATACCTTGCTTGTCGGAATGGTGGCCGGACGATGGAGATCGAAGCCGGAGAAAAATCGTGACTATCCGACCTGTTTTCGTGATTTCCAGCGGCTGGTGGTTGGGCTCCGGGCAGCGCAAGGTCGGGGGAAGACCGCAGGAGCTGGCCGGTCGTGTCAGGTCTGATTCGGTGGTGGTTGGGGCCTGTGGTGGTTGTTAGGAGGAGAGAACCAATCCGAGAAGAAAACAGGGGGGGGGGGGTTTATCGCGCGGAGAGAGAGATTTCTGAGATTTTATTAAAATCCATTTTCAATTTAATTACAGTTTTGCCACTGGGGGTATTTATCTCGTATCTCTCTCGTTATAAGTCCGATTCGAACTCACTACGCGTCTACGGACTCATCTCGGTACGACCTTCCTAAAAATACCACTTGTTGCCCCAAAATATTTCCGGATAAAAATGACCATTTTGCCCCTATCCGAGGGCAAAATTGAAAATTCATATTTAATTAAATTAAATAATTTAACGGAAGGTTATATTTTTGGGTCGAGATGTTACAATGTTAGTTTTTTTTTTATTTGAACATTTCAACTCAAAAAAATCAAAATTTGGAAAAGAAACTAGCTATATATTTCTATAAAAAAAAAAATTGAAGACTTTCATTTGAAAAGAAAAAGAAACAGTAGAAAAAGAGGAGAGTACAAAAATAAGTTTTTTTTTATGTGCTAGTGGGCCCCGCGCATGTGGTTTGGTAGGAGAGTATGTGGGCAGTTGCGCGTCTTGGGCGATTGAGGAGAGAAAAAAGTGATTCATGTGGGGACCACTCGGGATGAAGGGGCTGCATCCGTGTTCATAGATTTGAGGACAGCTTCGGCGGGTCTTTAGCATTTAGAGCCCAAAATCTCTCCCATTGGTGATGCCTTTATGGTTTTGACATTGGGCTGCATATATGGGAGATCTGTGGTGGTTGAGCCCCAAATAAAGCCCCCATTGGGGATGGCCTAACTTCTCTACTTTAACAAACTAGCTAACTGAGTAATTAGCAAAGAAGTTTTTTTTTTTTTTGGGTCTGAATTAGCAAAGAAGGTTTGAGTGGTCCAAACGAAGTCATTTTCTTCAATTCAATCTTGGATTTTTTCCGTTGTTTGTAAGAAAATGTTTTTGAAAGATTTGACATCTATCTACTGTGCTTTTCTAAAATCTGATTGGATTTTAGGTAATTAGGTTGTTCAATATTCTTCTTCGTTTTTATCTCAAATTTCTATAATTGCAAAAGGAGAATACTCCTTTTCAAAGTCTATTGCAGAGCTCTTGTTTCCATTTTTTTTTTGGGTGGTGCCTAAAGATAGCATGATCTCATAATCCCTTTTCTCTAAGGAGAATATTCCAGCTTGCATAAACTGGTGTAGGTAGGGTCTAGGGCAGAAGGGGTTCTTATTTTAATGAATGCCAAAGAAAGTAAGAAGAAAGGTCTGCATGAGCTATTAACTGGATTTTTGAAAACTCATAGAAGGCGTTTGGTATCCTATTTAAATAGGGAATTCAAAAACTTTGATTTTTCTTAAAAACAAGGAGTTCTTAAATCTATTTTTAAGATTCAAAAACTTGATTGGTATGCAACTTGAAAACTGTTTTCAAATCTTAAAAATTTGAGAACTTGTGGGTTTGTTAGAAAAAAACTGAAAAAACAGATATTTTTTGTTTTTAATAATTAGGGTGTTTTTTAGTTGTTCTTGAGTTCGAGTTTTTAAAAATAGGGCTACCAAACAGGTTTTCTTTGTTTTGGACTCAAATTCTATTTTTGAATTTAAAAAGTTGGACAAGTTGAATACCAAACAGGCCCCAAATTATCTAAGGGCAAAAAAAACCACAAATTTTTTTTTCTTTTGACAAACCACAAAATATTTACAAACATACTGTCATAAGATATATTAGAGTCAGCAAACGTTTCCTGTCCTAGCAAGCACTTCAGATTGGTTAAAATTGAAACACAATCCAACAAGTATATAGTCTCAATCATTGCCAAATTCTTGATGATGTGGAAGATAGAATCATGTGATCCTTCATATGCATATGTTTCCCCATTCATCCCTACCATTTATCCTCTACACCACATACTGCAGATTTCATGTTTTTTTAAATCTAGCATTCGTCTCCATATAAATGTCGATTGGACCTGAATTTATAGAGGCCCGATGAATGGCCCGTTGTGGTAAATGGGTTTTTGGAGCAACAAATTAGAAGCCCAATAGCATTCATAGTCCAAAAAGGAAGATCATAATGAAGTTGCAAGGCAGTGACTACATTTTACTTTAGATGTCTCTCTACATTAATTTGTACTGGTGATTTCTTACATCTTCGCTAGTTGTCTCTAATTTCATTTCCATTTTATTCAGTACAAAGAATTCAAGTCTTATTACTTGCAAGTCAAGAAAAGAACTTATACCAAACTTGTTAGATTTCTTGGTCCACAAGCAGTCTCAAATTTACTTCTTATATATCTTTACAGTACTAGTGACACCCTAGCGCCATTCAGTGTAAGATCAACTAGATAGCTAAATCAAGTTCTCACATTGTCCACTAGAAAAATCTTCTCAGCAACCCCACAATGATAAGTATTGACAAAAATGATCAAATTTCATTATTATTCTATGAACCATTGTGTATATTTTATATTTTTCCTTTTTCTCTGCGATACATCTCCGCCTTTATTTTGATTTTATAATCTTAAAAAATCTAAATTTGGTCCATAGAAACTCAAAAATTCTCAATCAAGTAATAATTGAAAATTTGAACACAATGAATGAGGAATTATTCAACTAGTTTAGAAACTAGATTTCATATCTAACATACCTGTAACTTTCATTTTAAGTTTTATGCAATTCAATTATTTCGTGGAGCAAAAACTGGTACTAATATCCCCAAAATCCAAAATCCAATTTTGGAAAACAAAAAACATAACTTCCTCACCAACCTGTCACGATTTTGTATTCTTTTTTTCTGTTCATAGGTGTCAGATGTAAACGGTTTCTCTTTATTTCTCGCATTCATCATGTGAACTGATAAAAGAAATGGTTTAATAGGTACATCATGACTGTCAACGCGTGGAAAGCATGCAAGAATGCCAACCCAATTGTCCTTATCCTTCCTCATGAAAATTAACAAAACATGTGGTGAAACTACAATGGCACACAGATTCCTCACCATATGGAAACCATGGGCACTATAGGTTGTTTTCTTGAGCTTATGGACCCTTGGCTTCCTTATAAATAAAGGTCTCTAAATTTTGAGAACATAATACACTCTTAGAATTGGCTGACTTGAAATGGGAGATAGGCCTCCCAGAGGCCAATGGAGATGGGTGGCTGGGAAGGATCCTCATAACTTCTCTACATTTTCTTAATTGAAAACTAAGGAGGTGACATAATAGGGGCTCCCTCCCATGCCACGCATTTCTATTGTTTCTGGGTTTCTCTCCCTTTTCCTTTCTTGCCGGCCGGTTGAAATTTCAATCTCTACTTGTTGCATAACTATATATGCAGGTATTTCTAATTTTTTCCATTCATTTGTTATAATCTACTAATAATGACACTCAATTTTACCCTCATGCACTCCGAATTGGATATTTCCAGTGATAGGACATTGTGTAGGAAGTTAAAACTGAAGCCTTTTGCTAGTAACATTTTAGATCTACTAGGTGTACGAAACTGACCTAGCTTATTCTTACCGACGTATATTACATGGTGCATGCATCCATTAAACTTGTAATCTACATTTTTTTTTAAACCCTCCCAACGGTTGAAGAGATAGAAAAAGGATCTAAACGATGACAACAACCAATTTGGAATCTCATTTGTTCACTTTTTAATGTGCTTATACGAGGGAAGAAATATGTTGGAAAAACTATTTTTCATATCCATTAAGTCTTGTTGTTTTCTTTTTATGCAATTGAACTATTTGGTGTCGACTAATTGGGTGTTAGGTGGATTGTCCCAGGCCTTTGGTGTGCTCCCAAAAGGTCTTGGATTCAAGCCCCCATGGTACCCGTGTGTGTGAGTTCTCACTTCTCCCTTCCTAATTTTGGCACAAATGAAAAACTATTTAGTGTCATAAAAATGGTACTAATTTCCCCAAATTCCATTATCCAATTTTGAAAAACAAAAAACACAACTTCCTAGAGTGGCATAAAGAATCCTCACCATATGGAAACCATGGGCACCTAGGTTATACTGGTACTAATTTCCCTAAATTCCATTATTCAATTTGAATTTTGGAAACCATGGGCACCCTCAGGTCACATTTCTCAGTTTGATTTTGCCACCCACCCATCAAGGGTGAGGCTTGGACTCCAAGTACCCAATCACTTTAATGCCCTACTTAGTTACAAGCCCACATTATAGGGCTCGGCAATTTCAATGCATTGTGTAAGTTCTTATAAGCAGTAAGAGCTAACTCTATATTTCCCATGCCTGTTGAAGTTGTACGATCAAGATAGATCGTTCTTTGCGCTCAGAACTCAGATACAAATACAAGATAAAACAGAAGACTCATCATAAATTAAATATTAGGTTGTGAGGTATATTAGTTCAGTCACAAAATCTTTTAAGGACTGTTAGCACATGAGAGCTACATAAAGCTAACTCCTTTCTATTGTAATCAGGAATCAGTTTCGTTTCTCTCTAAAACCCAAAAAGATTTTAGAAAAACGAAAAAAGTAGATTTCATGTTTGTAAAGACTGATGATTTGAATTGTTTATGGGATCATCAGTGTGTATTTGTGTGTGTATATATATGGATGAAAGGGTGTGTAGAGGAAAATAAATGTGGACAGAGTTTAATGGAGACAATTGGGTGGGGATTGGAAAGAGGCATAAGCATTTGAGGGATCACATGGTCTGTTTTACATCTCAATCTCAAGAACTTGGTTGTTATTAAGTCTGTATGTTTGTGGGAGAACATGATGCCCAACAATTGTTTGGACACCTACAAACTTTTTATATGTGGATAGAAAAGACTTCTTTGAAGTACAAAACAGGCTTCAGACATATCTATCCATAGATTAGCAATGTTTAGACCACATCAATCTTGTAATTATATATTACTTACATATGTATGCATTACCTGCTAAGTGTCCAATAATCAATCTTTAGACCAAATTAATGGATGAAATAAGACGTAGGGAACGGTGTTTGTACATATGGATACAGTTTGGTCATTTGCATGTGGAGATGATTTATGTGAGTAGGAAGACAACCCATGTTATGTTTTGATTTCTCAAAAGCTAGTATCCTTCAATGGAGCCCATCTCTGCTCCTCGAGACCGCTCATTTCATGTAGCAGGCCATACTCTTTCATCAATATATACACAAGAGATCAGGTTCATAACCAGCAACTCAAGTCTCTCGCTTTGCCAAGCATCAAAGTCTTCTCTGTTTCCCAAGTCCTCTGAATTCTTTTTCTTGTTCTAATTTTCCACTTGAGAATATAAAAACCATGGGATTCCGCTAGGAATTGTTAACTCCAAGAACGGTGTAAACAAGGCTGCTACTTCAAAGACCTTAGACATCCCAAAAGGCTATTTTGCTGTGTATGTTGGGGAGAGCCAGAAGAAGCGATTTGTGGTTCCAATATCATACTTGAATGAGCCTTTGTTGTTGGATTTGCTGAGTCAAGCAGAAGAAGAATTTGGATATGATCATCCAGTGGGTGGTATCACAATCCCCTGCAGTGATGAAACCTTCATTCATCTCACTTCCCGCTTAAGTGTATGAATGAAGGCAAATGAAGTGAATCTGGTTCATATCCAAATCTGCCTCAGTTAGATCAGAAGAACTCGCCATGTCAAGATGAAGTAGAGGCTGTGATTGATGATAAGCTCATTTTTCTGTTGCTTATGAATCTGGAAGCCTTCTTTGATGGTCAAACTGCTTGTGAGCTGAGCACCAAGATACAAAATTTGTGAAGCAGTCGAATGATGATAGCATGAACTCTCGAAGACTATTGAGCCCAACATCATAACTCCAATTTTGAACTCGATGACAAGAAGATTTGTGTTTTAAGCCATGTACAATTCTAAATGTTTTGTTCTCCAGGAAACATGAGAAAATATAATATATTTTGATTCCTCATACTTTATTGTCTCATTTTTCAGTAAGTTATTATCTAATTGTAGCTTGTTCCCAATAATTTATTAGATGCGGATACAGCAAAATATTCTGATTTTCTGCCCAATAAAGTTGAAGATGGCTTATATCAGAAATAGTTGTATCCAGTGGTTGGACAATAGGGTAAAATATTGGGAATGTTGTAGACAAGTTTGCTTGGAAATTCCAAATATTGGTTGGACACTGGTAGTTCACACTTAACAGGCAAAGATAGAATCCAATGGCAGCTGCAATAACAATCCCAATAGTTTCTCAGTCCCTGGTAGCCACATTTTATTGGTAGCCTACTTTCCCAATAAAATATCCTATACTGATACAGCCATACACTGATTATTTTTACCTCTATTATTTGCCTAAATTTGGTTAGCATATATGACTTTATCTGGTGTTTCAATCATAAATGACACGTAAAAAAAAAGAACATGAAGCATTGACACATAAAAAACAGAGACATGAAACATTGAGAGAGAAATAAAGGATGACCATCCAACATTAAACAAACCAACAGAGAAAAATAACATAAAAACAAACAACAGAACAACCACAGCAGGTACCACAGACAAATCCTAGACCCCATAACCACTTATATATGGAGAACAAATAAAAGTAGCTCGAGCAAATTTTACTGATCAACAAACGGACATGAGTAGACGATTGTCAAGCTAAGGCAGGCAGCTTCCCCGGAGTGGGCATGATCAGTCTTCCTCAATTTGTAGGTGCAAAAGTGTCGAAAAGGTGATGCTCAAAAGAAAATCTAGTAATACTTCTGGAAGCTGCGCGCTAAGATGTAGTCTATTGGAGGGTATTCTAGTGCTTTTTGTAGATTTGCATTCCATTTCGCTTCAGCTTCTCGAGGCGAGGACAGCATGATCTGATTTTTGTTGTGAAAATGGACAAAGACTTTCACTCACTCCCCTAATGATCTTGTTGTTGATGGACTTTGTGACACACACAATGATGGATGAATCACACACACACACTTGAGAAACCAACCAAGCACAAAGTGACACAAGTATTTTAGAGGTTCAGCAATTGCCTACATCCTCTTGGTGATCCCCTTGAGAAATTCACTAATGAAAGAATAGGTTACAACTTTGGTTTACATAGAAACCCCCTTAGAACTCTATTCTCTCCCAAGCTCTCTTTTCTCTCTCACCCCTTGCTCAACACTTTGATGCACTTGTGAACACTCTCTCACACTTGGTGTTTCCCTCCTTGGTGTCCAGACTCTCAAGACCCAACTCAGCTCCTAACTTGAACTGATTGCCCTCTCTCTCTTCCTCCCTTGGTGAGTTTGACCTCTTGTGGACACTCTAGCTCCTAACTTGAGATTAACCACTCATGCTGTCTTGCTTCCTCTTCCCTTTAATACACAAGCCTTTGGACCTAGGAGAAGGCTCCATCTTTTTCTCCCATGTTCTCCCCTTGGTTTCCAGACTTGGACCACAACTTGGGCAGAACAAAGGCTAGTCATTAGTGGCTGCATCTTCAACCACCATATCTAGAGCTATAGGGTAGGTACTCCTTGAAGCAAGTCAACAAACATCATTCAATGGTGCTCCAGCTTTTCCAGCACCTTGCTAGACTTCCTGGAACCCATAAAACACCTTAGAGGCCCGAGGGATTAGGTAGGGAACCAACACATGTGAAGACACCTTGAAAAACGCATGGAAAAACGAAATAACACTTCTGGCGACCGGTCGCATGTTCATGGCGACCGGTCTGAAATTGATACTTAGGTGACGAGGGGTAAATTTAACTAAACAAACAAGACACAACAACTCAACAATCAAGAGAACACACAGAGCATGCCACAAAGTACCTGCAGCCCTAGAAGATTACTAGTGACAACCTAGGCACTCAGAAGGACCCATCAATCTAGGCATCCCCTGTGCTAGCAACAACTATGGTGAAAGTGTGTGAAGTCATCATTATCAAGTAAACAGTAAACAGCAGATATAGATAACTAGTCAACCACCAAGAACACAAACCTAGAAAAATTTACAGATATGCAAAACAGATTTTGTTTACCCAGAAACCCACCATTGGGAAAAACTGGGAGTCATCAACCGACTAGGCAATCCACTAAGTAGAAAAAGATTCTTACAAAGGAATACAAGTAAGCTCAAGCAAAACCTAGATCTATTTAGGAAGATGAGCTTTACCTCCTTTGTGCAACCTTCTTCTCCAACTTAGCAAAGCTTGAAGCTTAGTTCTTCATGGCAATGGCAGCTCCTTCTCCAGCTCGATCATCCCATGGCACTAGCTTGCAAGCTCCAACTCAGACCGAAACCAAACTTTGGATTCAAGGGAGAATGACCAATTTCTTCAAGAAACCATACTCTTGAAGAAATCAGTCATGAATCTGACCTAGATCTATATGAGAGAATGATTTAAATAGCTAGATGCAGATTCATATTTCAAAAGCAGTTTTTCAAAAAGAAATCAATTAGAAAAACTCATGGATGAAATATGTGGTTCACTCTTTAGGAAGAAGAAGAGAAAGATGGCAAGCCAATCTTTCCAAAACTTCCACACAAAAGAGACGGCTTCCAAATGAGGAATCCACTTGCCTTTACAGACAAAAGAATCCCTTAGGTCAGACTGACACATGGCAGCAAAGAGAGAAAAGAGAATAGGACAAAACAGATGGTTAACCAGCTGGAAATCCTACAGAGCAAGGATGACTAGTCATCATTTATGAAAACATTTTTAATGCATGATATGCAATGCATGATTTACCTTTGTCAAATTGCTTGAACCTCCATAGGATAGATGAGAGTTAAGAACACTTAGAGATGCTATTCTTAATCTAACCTTGAGCTTGATAAATACATATAAAAGTCCTATTACAAAATTGTCAAGGGAAGCCAAAAGAATTAATCAAAATTCATACATTAACACGGTCGCTTTGCAATCTGCCTGAAAGCGACCGGTCCCAACTACCTGGCGACCGGTCGCTTGCTGCAAATTCCAACTTCTTCAACAGACCTCGAATCAGCTTCAAAACGACCGGTCACCGGTCGCCTCCTCCTTCACTTGCAACCTTAATGTGAGCCATTTTTCCAACAATTTTTACAACATCTATATTCGCAGCATTCATCCGAATATCTACTGACAACGATCTTAGATAGTTAAATGTGAATGGTGGTTGGAAGATTGCCATGAACTCATCGATCCTGCTGTCATCAGGTATTTGTATTACTAATTTTCTGAGATTGGGCAGTGTGGTCAGATCCTTCACATTTGCTATCTCTGCTGGAAAGGTTTTTAAGGTCTGCAGGTCATTGAGATTAGCAAACCGTAACTTCCTGGTACGCTTACAATTTTCCATTGGAAGATACAAATGCCTCAATCTTTTCATCTTCCAAATCACATCTGGAATTAGTTCTGCCGAATTGTTTGGATCTATGTATAGGGCCAACAAGAATCTCCGGTTGCCTATAGATGATGAAAGCACACCTGTCCAAGCAGAATTTACAGTCAAAAGCCTAAAATGGATCAAATTCCCTATTCCTTTTGGTATTGCGAATCCTCGAATATCTTCGAGAGATCTAGGACTCTAAGAAACTTGAACCTGCTGACTATGGATTCAATCAGCTCCTGACCTATTGCACTCTGTATGTTGTTGCTGAATCCCAATGCAGACCTAACTGGAGGACATTCTTCAGTTCCCGAAGAGATAAACCCGCTAAATTTTTTGAAATAAATGGAAATTCTGCGGATCCTACCTATTGAAGTTGGTATGTTAACCATTGGTGAAGAGAACAACTCCATTTTCCTGTTACTGTCACGAAGTTCTATGATTTGGAAGAAATCATTCTGCCCAGCCTTTGTCAAACATAGTTCTTGTATAAGATCATGCATGCGGCAACTTTTAATCCTTCCGGTTGAACTTCTTTTCTCCACTTGAACCAAATACCTTTCTGCCAACATTGTCAAGTACCGATATGCTACATCCTCTAATGTTTCCTCGTTCTCTCTTTCATTTGATGATTCAGATGGTATCATGGCTTCTGCAACCTACAGATTGATTAGTCTCCGTGTAGGCATTTCAAAATCCTCTGGGAATTGGCCTAAATGAAGGAAGCATGGTTTCAACTGATATGGCAAATCATCGTAACTTAGTGCTAACGCCTCCGTAACTCCCAACTCAGTACTTCTTTGGTCACCGTTTATTGTTTTCAAGTGTGATTTGATAGTTTTATGTACTGTCTCCCATTCATCAATGAAACGTTTTGTTGCTAAAACACCTCCAAGCACAATAATGGCCAGCGGCAGACCACGACAATGTGTTACCATTTCTTTCCCAAGTTTTTCCATGCGTTCCACTGTTATGAAAGGATTTTCAGAATTTTTTGCCCTTGTAGCTGGTGGGTGATCTACAATACAACAAAGATAAACTATAAGCACAAATATACGTACTAGGGATAATAATAGCACTCCTTGTTGTTATGAGTTGTATATTTGATTAGAATATTTATTATTTAATTTGTATAATCTGTTTGATACACAGGCTTGCCTTGGACTAAATTTAGTCTCATGTTTGTTTCATCTAATCCTAGTCTAAATGAGATTGCTAATACCAGGCCCACCAAAAACACCTCTTAGGAGGTAGAAAAACTTGTATGAAATGGGGATAGCACTATTTTGCTATCCCCAACCAATCATAGATTGCCATGTGGAAATGTTATCACGCGTGGTATGTCGTGATTGATATCGGGTATAACAAAATAGTGTTATCCCCATTATTCCCATTGCACACAAGTGTTTCTCGTTAGGATAGCAAAATAGTGCTATCTACCCATGTGGAAGGGGAGGATTACCTAGTCTCATGCTCACCAATGTATAAGATGCATATATATATATTTGCATGTTAAATGTATTTGGTTTAAGTATAGAACAATTTAATGTTAAATGTAATGATTTGCATGGCTCTTTGTTTCTCAAAGAATGTGTTGGTATTTTTAAATTTCCCAAAGTAACCTTTTTGTTGTCTATTCTCTCAAAGTTCAGTATCATCTTGATGAGACCCCAGAAACTCTAAAGTTGTTTTCAATTCCACTTGATTTGGATGGTGCTGCTATGCACTGTGTTGTGCGAAAACACTCTAAGACCTTGTTGTTGATGTACTACGCAACTACTACACACAAGCCACACAAAGATAAAATGCACACACGAACTGAAAAGTAAACAAGCACACAAAGAACACAAGAATTTATAGAGGTTGGACGTTGTGCCTACGTCCTCTTGGTGATCCCCGAGAAATTCACTTGTAAGAAAGTACCCTTTTGGTTACAATGAAGAACCCCATTTGCTCTCTTTCAAACTCTAGCTCTCTCTTCTCTCATGCCTTGGCTCAAACCGAATTTGATGCCTTAGTTTTCTCACTTTATGAAAACCTAGTGCTAAAATGCCTATTTATGGTTCATAGGATTTAAGTACAAACCTAATAGGAACAAAAGTCTTAACCTAGCCCAAATAGGCTAGCAGAATACCCAAAACCCCGGTAAATAACCAAAACACGCCGGGAGACAAAAGATGTGGCAACACGTTGCTTTTGACCCATGCAACTGGTTGCTTTGCACAGTAACTTGTGACTTGCTCTCGGGTTTGAACGACCGGTTGTTTTTGGAACTGGCGACTGGTCTCTTCTTGCTCCTCCTTCCTATTCTGCACTGTTTTAAGCCGAGCCAACTTCAACACTATGATCTACTTAGGTTATCCCATGATGGAAGCAACTTATTGTTTGACACTAAAGTGGTTATGTGTTGAAATTGGGAAGGTTTTGGACCCAGCTGATAAATCCCATGAAGGTACACACGGTTGACAAGGCTAGTGTTGTTTCATCTTTGCTAGATTTCAGTCCACAATTGTCAACTTCCATTTTTGTGTGATGCATTTGAATTTGAATGATTGTCATGCAAAAGTAGTGATCTTGACTAGAGAGTTTTCCAAAGGATTTTGTGTGGATGAGCTGAGCTAGATTAGTGTCATGGTTGATTTAGTTTAGAGATGATGGATCATACATAAAATCTGTCAACTGTTCATTGAAAGTAGTACAGATATGACCTCATTTCACAATTTTCCTTTTATCCCAGGCACAAGTGGAATGAGGAGCTTATTCCTTCGCTGATGACGTTGCTTTTTCTTTCTTTGTTTTGTTATTATTATTGTTGTGCTGAGGCAATAAATATTGGTCCAATTTTATAATTTTAAATTTGTTATTATTTCTTGAAAATTGATTCATTTCTGTTTAGTTTATTAATCTACTGCACTTTGGATGAACTTTAACTCGATTGACCTTTCTTTTTTGACAGTTCAGACACAATGGACTATTGGATTTTGGATGCTTGGTTTTGAACAGGATTAAAAGACTTGGTTTTGTTGGTTACCATAGGACTTATACAATATTGTTATTTGAGGACAACTAAGAGTGGACTAAAAGACTTGGTTTTCTACTATTGTCCAATACTTCCTAAACCCCTTCACACTCAATCCAACAGTGGAATCAAAGCATTATTAGATTGGTTGAAATGCTACAGATTTTGTGAAATACAAAAAAATGTAACACTTTTTATATGCACAGGAGATGAATACAATATATTACTAGAATTTAAATATGACAATCTAACAATCATGAAAGCATGATGGAGCTAAGGATGAGATGTTGGTGTTACCTCCATAAGCTTGCACTCTTTAACCTTATGGAACAGATCCCAGCTATCTTCATAATTTAG
The DNA here is from genome assembly GCA_020521455.1 of Prunus kanzakura. NCBI lineage: Eukaryota > Viridiplantae > Streptophyta > Magnoliopsida > Rosales > Rosaceae > Prunus > Prunus kanzakura. The sequence continues at coordinate 1,192,630 of BPUM01000821.1, forward strand.
ACACGATGGTTCATAGAGGAAACCTCTCGGATCTGCTCGATATGCTACGCCTTTGTTGCTGGACTGCTGCGGAAGATTGAAGATTTGAAGACCTTTCCGATTTTTCCTAGTGGCGTGCGATATATGCTTGGAAAGCTTAGAGATCAAGCTACGTTTCTCATATTTTTCCAGAATTTTCTAGGAAATGGAACGATCCCAAAAAGTGCGTACAATTTGGCTGACGTGTTTCCAAGTCAAGGAAAGATTCTTTCCTAGTTTGTTTCCTTAATTGTTTGTTTGGGATTTTGTTTTGCTTTAGGAGAGTTTTTCCAGACCTTTTTGGAGTAGGGTTTAGTTGTTTTACACTATATAAGGTCACCATAAGCTCTCTCTATGGAGGATCATCTTCCCATATACAACTTTCATACACCCACAAATATATCAGAGAGAGAGCCAAGAATTTGTTGTCGTAGTGCTTTTGGAGCTTACGAAGGTGTTCCTGTGGAGATTTTGAGAGAGAATGGGTTGTTGATGAAGAATACTTTTGGTTGAGCCCGAGAGGGGATATCAAATGAATTAGGAGAAACCAACTGTCAACATGGATAGTAATTAGGGTTAATTTGCTATAAAAATTAAGTGTAATTGGTTATGGTGAAATTGGATGCTCTAGTGTCTCATCAACTTGATTTTCCATCACTAATTAAATTGCTATTTTTCATAATTGTTTTAGTTTACTTAAATCAATCAATCTTCTTAATCAACTGTTCAAATAAACTGTTGAATTAATCATAATTGGTAGTTAATAGGAAATTACAGTCTTCGTGGGAACGACACTCTACTTATTTCTATATTACTTGTGCACTTTCAATCCTAAACTCTTCAGAGAAGGCAAAATCTGTTGGCTCCAGTACCATAGTTGTTTTGCTAATAGCTCTCCTTCTCGTTGCTTCCATGGGTGAGTGATCCTCAAACCCTTATCAACTTGAATATATTTACATCATTTTTTGCACTGCAAGACAATTCATACGAACTCCCAAACACTACTACAAAATAGTTAAACCACGACACAAAATAGACGACGGTTTTTTTTTTTAAAAGGGTCGTCTATTATATGTAAAGTTGACGGTTTTTTTTTTAAAAAAAGGGTTGTCTATTATATGTAAAGATGACTGTTTTTTTTAAAAAGGGTCGTCTATTATATGTAAAGAGATGACGGTTTTTTTTTAAAAGGGGTCGTCTATTATATGTAAAGATGATTGTTTTTTTTTAAAAAGGGTCGTCTATTATATGTAAAGATGACTTTTTTTAAAAAAAATGGTCGTCTATTATATGTAAAGATGAAGGTTTTTTTTTTAAAAAGGGTCGTCTATTATATGTAAAGACGGCGGTTTTTTTGAAAGAACTGTCGTTGTTTTGTTATATAGACGACGGTTCATGACAAAAAATCGTTGTTGTTTATAGGTAAGGACGACGTTTTTGTTAAAACCGTTGTTAATTGTAGGCAAAATACGACAGTTTTTATTTACAAAAAGAGGCCACTTGATTTTTAAAAGACGACGCTTGTCACTAAGAAAGCGTCGTCTTTTAAAACACGCTAAAAAAAGGCCGCTTAAGTGAATTCGCGCTAGACAAATTTTCAGATTTTCCCTCGTTTCTGAAAACCTTATCTCTCCCTCCTTGAAACCCTACTAAGCTCTCTAAAACACCCTCATGAAACTCTCTACAAAATCATCAGAAAATCGATATCAATGAAGGAGTTGAGAGATTGAGGTCTTCGCAGATCCATAAGATGGACAGGGAGGTTCTGTATTTGAGAATCAAAGCTGGTTGGATGGTGAAGATCTCGATCTCCACGCTCCTTAACGATGATCTCCATCTCAGGCGTTCAACTCTCTCATCAACCTCAGCGACTTGGTCCGATTAGCTTTCCAATTTCGTAGTCGCGATCTAGAAAGACTCGTCGAAATCTGTCGCGCATGCCACTTCAGGCCCATGGCTGTTGTCACCACTTCAGGCCCTCGCACTCCTCTGAAGGTCCAAGCCCTATAATTGTCCTATTTTCCTGATAATTGTGAAGATCGAAACCCTAGCCTCCTACCTTTCGAAAGGTTTGATTTGAAAGTCACATAATCTCTCAATACCCTTCTATATCTTGCTAGTGAATTCTGGATTAGCCTTTTTGCGTTTCTGGTATGTTCTTTGTCTCCCTGAGATTATTTCGGCTGTAAATCGTGATGGTTGGATCAAGTTGTGAACCTTGTTAATCCGTTATGACCTTTTCAGCCATATGTATTGCTCTTCTTCTCTGATGACACTTTAAGGTAATAGCTTATCCAACTATATTACTGTTGTGCTTCTTTTGAGAGATCATGCTCTAACTCTTCTTTTTTTATTTGCAGATTTATAACTTTTTCTTTTGCAGGTTTTCTATTGTCTTTTCTATATGAGTCGTATGTCTTTTTGTTGTTGAAAATTTGTTACCTTCTCTTTTCACCATCATTTTATTTATATATTTTTCCTTTTGCAGGTTCTCAATGGTCTTTTTTATGCTCATTTTACAAGTTTTCTATGGAAATATGGTCCAATGGTAAAATTTCTCTTCCACCTAATTTTATATGTTTATGATCTTAGCTTTTTTTCTCTCTCAATCATTTTGATTTATTTACAGGGATGATGGAGGAGACTTCAGTTTTGCATCATTTGTATGTTTGGATGAGGAAGGCTTGGATTAGGAGTACGTAGGTCTTGTTAGGAAAATATTGTACTATTTAATTACCATATGTATCAATTGAATATTTATATTTAATTGGTAGGAATTATGTTTGTTGTAGAATAAGGATTGGTTAACTATGTAATAACTATTGAATCTTCAAGTTTTATGAAAGAAACTATTTTTGAGTGTATATATTCATTAATAAAGCATTACGGTTGGTTTTCTAGTTAAAATCGTTGTATAGCATCATAGGAAATAAAAAAGAACTAAAATGTAGCAGTTTGGGAACTTATTAGACGACGGTTTTTATAATAAATCATGGTCTTTACAGATAATTAACGACGGTTTTATAAACCAACCGTTGTCTTTATAGATAATTAACGACGGTTTTTATAAAACAACCTCTATTATATGTAAAGATGACGGTTTTTAAAAAAAAAGGTCGTCTATTATATGTAAAGATGATGAGTTTTTTTTAAAAAGGGTTGTCTATTATATGTAAAGATGACTTTTTTTTTTTTAAAAGGGTCGTCTATTATATGTAAAGATGACGGGGTTTTTTTTTAAAAAGGGTCGTCTTTCCAACAATACACGACGGTTTTATTAAAAACCGTCGTCTTTCCTCCTATAATTAACGATCTTTACCTCTAAACAACGACGATTTTCTTTAAAAACCGTCATCTTTACAGATAAACAACGACGGTGAAAAGCTAGCTGTCGTAGTTTGACACCCAAAAAGATGGCGGTCGATTTAGCGACGGTTTTCAAAGCATTACAACGACGGTGGATCCCCGTCGTCTATTTCGTTTTTTGTAGTAGTGAAAGTTTATAATAATGTCACTAATTTTTACTAGACATGACATCCCAAATATACCTTCTTTGTTTTTGTTGTTAGTCTTTGTTAAAAAGTAATGCTCATTGAATAATAAAGAAAACTCTTGAATGATATAGAAAAATCTAGAAAAATTGAGTGAAAATAGACAAGTCAAATTTGAGCTCTACACTAGAAACATCCCATTAATTATTTAATGTATTGTAACTAGACTATTCTAGATTTATATTATAACTAGTGGCTGGAAAACAGTTTGAGAAGTCGGTTACTATGCAATAACCAACTTCACTAGATATTTGCCATCCTTTAAGTCGGTTCAACTACTCTATATATATATATATATATATGCTATTAGCAGCCCATATGTATTCAATCAAGGGAAAGCTGAAGCTACAACCTGTCTAACTTCCAGCCAACTCTTGTATCCAACTCTAAAGCCTTGTACCCTTCTTATTTCAATCAATCAAATAAAATTATCTTGTTACTTTTTCAAAAAGCTTTCTATTCCACATAAAGAATATTGTCCTAAATAGTAAACCAACTATTCTCTAAGCCTCTCTTCTCCCTTCAACTAACAGTGGTATCAGAGCTTATTCCGATCAACCTTGGGCGTCGGTTCACTAGTCCTCCATCATGTCTACCACTAGCCAAAACTCTGATCCTCTTCCTATTTTCATGGGAGAAAACTATGACTTCTAGAGTATTAAAATGAAGACCTATTATATGTCTCAGGATTTATGGGACATAGTTGATAGTGGCTTCAATAATCCAGAAAATCCAACCATGGAGCAGTTGAGGTAATTGAAGAAGGATCAACAAAAAGATGCCAAGGCCTTATATGCCCTGCAACAAACCTTGCATGATACGATTTTTCCAAGGATCATGGGAGCCACAACTGCAAGGGAAGCATGGAATACCTTAAAGGAGGAATTTCAAGGCAATGCTAAGGTACGTGCTGTTAAACTACAAACTTTGAGAAGAGAGTTTGAAAACATTAAAATGAAGGATTCTGAGACCACACAAGACTATTATGCTAAAATAAAAATAATAATTAATCAGTTGAGAGCCTATGAAGAAAATATTAATGATTCAAGAATTGTAGAAAAAATACTTATAAGTCTTCCTGATAAGTATGATCCTTTAGTTACTGCCATTGAACTGACAAAAGATTTAACTAGTCTATCAGTGACAGAACTAATGGGCTCTCTTGAAGCTTATGAGAAAAGACTGAGTAGGCGAAATGAAAATTCAGTTGAAAGCGCCTTTCAGTCAAAGCTAAATTTAAGGTCTCAGAAAACTAAAGAAGGGGAAAGGAAAATTGGAGAAAGTTCTAGAAGAGAAAATTATATATCCAATAAGAATTGGGGAAATAAAAAAGAAATAAAGGAAAGAAAAATATATCCTCCCTGCGGGGTCTGTAAAAATACAAACCATCTAGAAAAATATTGTTGGTTCCGTGGCAAGCCCAAATGTCGAAATTGTAAAAAAATTGGGCACATAGAAAAAGACTGTTGAACCAAGAACTATCAAGCCAATTACTCAGAAAAAAGTGAGAAGAATAAGCATGTGTTTTATGCTCATCAAGCCACACCAGAAGGAACCAACAAGAAATGGTATATTGACAATGGCTGTAGTAACCACATGACTGGAGATGAAAGCATCTACTCCAACATAGACAAGTCCATAAAATCCCAAGTAAAGCTGGGAAATGGAACACTGGTGGAGACAAAAGGAAAAGGTACGATCTCTATCCAAACTAATAAAGGAACTAAATATATTAAAGATGTTCTACTAGTACCTAGCCTGGAGCATAATCTATTAAGTGTTGGACAAATGATTGAAAATGGATACTCTCTGCACTTTTTTGGAGACTCTTGCACAATATTCGACAAAAGAAATAAAAATCACATAATAAAAAAAGTAAGGATGGAAAATAGAAATTTTCCTATCCAATGGAAATTTGTAAAAGCCACAGCCATGAAAGCAGAAGTAGAAGATTCATGGTTATGGCATAAAAGATTTGGCCACTTTAATTTTTATGCATTAAAAACTCTTTATCAAAAGAATATGATGAGAGATCTTCCAAACATAAAAGAGATCCATGATGTTTGTGAAAGTTGCCAACTTGGCGAACAACATCGACAAGCATTTCCATCTGGAAAGGCTTGGAGAGCTAAGGCCTTGTTGGAGCTTGTTCACATAGACATTTGTGGACCCATGAGGACTCCATCTCTTGATAATAACATGTACTTTATCCTGTTCATAGATGACTATACTAGAATGACGTGGGTTTATTTTATGCGAGAAAGATTAGAAGTATTTAATATCTTCAAAAAATTCAAAACTCATGTTGAAAAACAAAGTGGCCACTATATTAAAGCTCTAAGAAGTGATAGAGGAAAAGAATATACCTCTAAAGAATTCAACAAATTTTGTGAAGATGAAGGAGTAGAGCATCAACTAACAGTTGGCTATGCTTTTGAACAAAATGGAGTCTCAGAAAGAAAAAATAGAACTGTCATGGAGATGGCAAGATCCATGATATTTGAAAAAGGCTTGCCAAACACATTCTAGGCAGAAGCTGTGTATACAGCAGTATACTTGCTAAATAGATGCCCAACAAAAGCTTTACAAAATAAAACTCCTATTGAGGCTTGGAGCAATATAAAGCCATCAGCAAAGCATCTTAAAATATTTGGGTGCATTTGCTATGTGCACATTCCTAAGGAGAAAAGACACAAGCTAGAAGAAAAATATGAAGTTGGTATATTCCTGCGATACAGTTCCCAATCTAAAGGCTACAGAGTCTACAATCCCAAAACGAAGAAGTTAATGATACGCCGAGATGTTGAGTTCGATGAATCGGCGTCATGGAACTGGGAGGAAGAAAAAGTTGAAAAGAAAAGTGTTACTATAACACAACCGTGTAGAGAGGAAATTGAAGAAACTCTAGGTACGACTCCACCACCTACAACTCCTCCATCTATACAACTTGAAGGCTCTCCAGAACCAAGAACTAGATCACTCCGAGATATATATGAAACTTGCAACTTCATAACTATAGAACTAGAAAGCTTTGAAGTTGCAATAAAAGAAGAAATCTGGAGAAAAGCTATGGAAGAAGAAATTAAAACAATTGAGAAAAACAAAACATGGGAACTCGTTGATCGCCCACAAGACAAAGAGATCATTGAGGTTAAATGGGTCTATAAGACCAAATTTAATCCTAATGGATCAATACAAAAGCATAAGGCAAGACTAGTAGCTAAAGGTTACTCGCAGCAACCAGGCATAGATTACAACGAGACCTTTGCCCCAATTGCTAGACTTGATACTATAAGAGCATTGGTAGCACTAGCCGCTCAAAAGAAATGGAGAATTTATCAGCTAGATGTAAGCTTGAAGAAGAAATATATGTGGAGCAACCACAAGGATTTATTAAGCAAAGAGGAGAAGATAAAGCACTCAAGCTAAAGAAAGCCTTGTACGGACTCAAGCAAGCAACACGAGCATGGAACAGCCGCATAGACAAATACTTCATCAACGCAGGCTTTAGGAGGAGCAAAAGCGAGCCTACTCTCTACACCAAAACTCAAGGTAAGTCCGATATCTTAATCGTCTCTCTATATGTGGATGACCTCATCTACACAGGAAACAATGAAGAAATAATTCAAGAGTTCAAAAAAGATATGATGAAAACATTTGAAATGAGTGACCTTAGGTTGATGCACTATTTTTTGGGCATCGAAATAAACCAAGAAGAAGATGGAATCTTCATATGCCAGAAAAGGTACACTAAGAATCTTTTGAAAAAGTTCAAAATGTATGGGTGCAAGACTGTAGCTACTCCACTTATTACCAATGAGAAATTAAGAAAGGAAGATGGAATCTTCATATGCCAGAAAAGGTACACTAAGAATCAGTTTACAGAAGTCTCATTGGGAGCTTACTATACTTAACAACAACAAGACCCGATATCATGTACGCGACAAGTTTACTATCAAGATTTATGCAAAATCCAAGTCAAATACACTATGGAGCAGCAAAAGGAATATTAAGATACTTGCAAGGCACAATTGACTATGGCATATGGTATAAGTCCACCAAAGATCCAAGACTACTTGGCTACACAGACAGTGATTGGGCTGGACAGTGGATGACATGAAAAGCACATCGGGCTATGCATTTACAATTGGATCAGGAATATTTTCATGGTCATCAAAGAAACAAGAGACTGTGGCTCAATCATCAGCAGAAGTCGAGTACGTAGCAGCAGCAAGTTCAGCATGTCAAGCTATTTGGCTCAAAAGAATATTTGAAGATATGGGAGAGTGCCAAACAAAAGCTATTGAAATACTTTGCAACAACAAGTCTACTATAGCAATAGCGAAGAATCCAGTATTCCACAGCAGGACAAAGCATATCGCCATCAAGCATCACTTCTTACGAGAAGTTTTAGCAAACAAAGAAGTTGAACTCAAGTACTGCAAAACAGAGGAGCAAATTGCAGACATCTTCACTAAGGCACTTCCAAGACCAAAATTCGAACTGCTACGAAGCATGCTCGGAGTAACACAAATGTGCACTAAGGAGGAGTGTTAAAAAGTAATGCACATTGAATAACAAAGAAAAATCTAGAAAAATTGAGTGAAAGTAGACAAGTCAAATTTGAGCTCTACACTAGAAACATCCTATTAATTATTTAATGTATTGTAACTAGACTATTCTAGATATATATTATAACTAGTGGCTGGAAAACAGTTTGAGAAGTCGGTTACTATGCAATAACTGACTTCACTAGATATTTGCCATCCTTTAAGTCGGTTCAGCTACTCTATATATATATATATATATATGCTATTAGCAGCCCATATGTATTCAATCAAGGGAAAGCTGAAGCTACAGCCTGTCTAACTCCCAGCCAACTCTTGTATCCAACTCTAAAGCCTTGTACCCTTCTTATTTCAATCAATCAAATAAAATTATCTTGTTACTCTTTCAAAAAGCTTTCTATTCCACATAAAGAAAATTGTCCTAAATAGTAAATCAACTATTCTCTAAGCCTCTCTTCTCCCTTCAACTAACAGTCGTACAAAGCTGTATAATTAAGAAGAATATATATGAGAAATTAAGAAACTATTTTTTTTTTTTGGGTGATAATATACAGAAATGCCAGTGGTTGAAGGAGGAAGAGGATGCAAGCAGGCGAGCAAGTCGATGACCACCTGCACAGCCCACCCAGAGTGTACAAAAAATGAAAAGGAGAGAAAGCAAAGATGGGACTTTGCCGTGTTGATGGTCCCAAAGGCAAAAAGTGTTGGTGCTACATGTGTTAACATGAATGGGGATTTTGTATAACTTTCTCAACAATAAAATAGTTCTAAAAAACTTTTGAGAAATTAAAACATCTCTCTCTCTCTCTCTCTCTCTCTCTCTCTCTCTCTCTCTCTCTCTCTCTCTCTCTGTGTCTCTGTTTATACTTTAGATACAAGTGTGCCCCATGCAGACCACAGATACCCTTGTGATGGTGGTATAATTAACAACTCTACGAACACCACCCACTTTCATAGATTTCACAACTATTTCAATCCTTGAAATGACCTGCATATGCGTTTGCAAAATCAATATGAAGAGAGTCTCACAACTCTTTGACAAACAAAAATAAAATAGAAAAATGTGGGGAGAATACTTTTCTAACTAATGCTAAAGTTGTAGGTTAATGATATACAACACTATATTTTCAAAGGACTCATAGTAATATCTTTTAATTGTAAAGACTAGGAGATCATATTGACATGAGGACTTACTTTCCCAGACCCAATAACGAATACAAAAAGAATCGGTTCACCATTTTCATCTTTGTGACCATATGTCGAGTCAAAGCGCCATCATTGTTTCCCTGCAGACCATCCATAATAATGAACAGAAACCTTCACAATCAAAGTATACATATTTAGATGGCTACAGATGCATTTCAATCACTACAAGAGGCCTTCATGAAGCTAGACATCAAATTGTCCCACAAATCTTAATTCTCAATCGAAAATAAGAATTATTTCAAGGCACAAAGTGTGCACATTGTACTCTTTTATGTCATTTGTTCTGTCTTCAATAATGTTGTAGTTTCAATGCTGCAAAAGCCAAAAATGTAGAGTTCCTTTTGTTTTAAACAGAACAATATCCAACAACTTGGCCAAAAAAAAATCAGCAAATTACAGCCTGACTGCTTGAAAAGAGATGAAATTACTGGCTAGCTAAAATTTCAAAGATTGCATCAAACATTGTTTACCGCCACAACCATGTAAATTAGCCAAGCTTGTTTTGATATATGGAAATCAAAAGGCAACTTAGGTTTTACCAACCACCCAGTTCATGAATATATTGCATTATGAGGAGAGGGGAAAGAATATGTTACTTTCGAGGCATATTAATAATGTTTAAGAGGGAGTTGATTTCTTTTTCAATGTCATCCTAGCCATTAAAACTGATTTCATCTAAGGGTTAAATTTTTTTGTATATATGTGTGGTTTTCTTTTTTGTGTCCCCCGATCCTGACCCATATATATATAGGGACGGATCCGTGGCACCATGTTTTTGACATAAATTTTGATACAAATTTTGAACCATTAGATTTAAGCACTATTAAAGGGTCAGATTAAATCTCACAACTAATTTATTATTCTCTAAAATAATACATTTATTCAAATTATTATTATTTTAATCTAATAATTATGAATTGCACAGTACCCCAAATTCTACATCTCCCTTCCTCCTGTTGAGAGTATTTGACCCACATTGAAAAGTTAAGGGACCTAGCCTGGGTTTATAAGGAGTTGGGCTACATCCCCCCATTGCCAATTGGTTTTGGGGTGGAACCTCAACTTTCTTAATGGTATCAGAGCAAGGCTTCACGTGTTAGGCCCAACGGCCACCCGTGCTCCCACACCACCCAATATGTGTTGTCCACGTGTTAGGCTTGAAAGTTCGCCACAAAAGTTCGCCACACGTGCGGGGGCGTGTTGAGAGTATTTGTCCCACATTGAAAAATTAAGGGACCTAGCCTGGGTTTATAAGGAGTTGGGCTACTCCCCCCATTAACGTCGCAACACCATCGACGTGGAGACGTCGTCGATGCCATCGTCTTCTTCGCATCAGTCATCACTAGCCGCCATCGACGCCATCTTCATCCCAGACTTTGTCGACACTCGCAAACTGACATCATGAGGTCGACACCACCACCAAGAAGACATACAACCTCTTGACAAATAAGAAATCAGAGAGACAGAGGCGAAGAGGCGACGGTCATTGTCTATCTCTCGATGGCTCTCTCTTGCCGGAGCTCTCTTTCTTGTTGTCTCTCTCTAGCACGCTCGATCTCTCTTGCCGACTGGCTCCATGAGAGCCTCCCTTCCTCCATTCCACAGGTAATTATTTTCTATAATTTTTGAAGAATTAATTTCTATATCCCTAATATGATTTAGGGTTAAAATATTTGGGTGTTTAATTGTAAATTATCTGGGCAAATTGTTATATTTTGTAAATATTTTCGATTTATATAGAAATTAAGGCAAATTTTCTGAATTTTTTTTTCTTTTCTGTTTTAGGGATTTATATATGTGTGAATCAGAAAGGTGAGAATCTACAAAAATATAACTTCTATCGTTATGCCCTTCTATGGTTATCGTTATACTCTTCAAAATTTTGCTTGACTTATATATGTCCCGTGATCTTAGTCCCCTATTTATGAATTTGGTATCCAGAAAAGGCCTTATCTCTTCAAAGCTGAAAGACTTTAACCATGGCACCCTCCCTCTTCTCTCTGCTGCTCCTCTGCCCCTGCATTGGTATTCCTAAATTCCACAATCCTGTAAATAAAAAGTTTTTATGAGCTTCAATATTGTTCAGTTTCATTTGTACTTAATTGCTGTGTGACGTTGTTGAAATGGGTTTATCCACCATTGTCTCTACTTAAAGTTTTTAAGTTTGTTTATATTATTAAGAATTCATATTTTTCTTATTATATTTCTTTATCCTGCTGGATTGACATATGTTATATTGATAGTTTGCACTGATCTGGTTCGTGGTGCAAAGGACAAGAGGCTCCGGGTTAAGGGACCCGTGAGAATGCCAACCAAGGTTCTGCACATTACCACCAGGAAGTCCCCTTGTGGTGAAGGTATGTTTCACTGTGAAATGTTCTTGTTGTTAACTTATGGCTTGATGCTTAATGGGCAAGGCAAGGTTTATGGATTTTACGGCCATTTACTCAGAGTTGGGAGTTCTCTTGTTTGTGCCAAGTTATATAAGTAAAATTTATTGCTTACTGTGGCCTATTCATGACTGACCTTTTATTTAAAGTACAGTGTCTCTGCATTTGCATTTTAAAGGGTTATGTATCTTCAAAATTTTGTTTGTGATTTACAAGTACCAACACATGGGACAGATTTGAGTTGCGTGCCCACAAGAGGGTGATTGACCTCTTCAGCTCTCCTAATGTCGTCAAGCAAATTACTTCTATTACAATTGAACCTAGTGTGGACGTGGAGGTTACAATTGCAGACTCTTAAACTAGACGTGTTTTCAGTGTAGCTGTCCTACTTAAAAATGAGCTTGTTTGTTGTGTTCTAATTTTGAATTTAAAGACTTGGTAGTGTTGTTTCCAATTTTCTTGATCTACCAAATATGAAGTCTGCACTTCCTTGAATGTGACTTTGGTAGAAGTAGTGTGATCTAGTCTCATCCAAGAGTGTATCTTGTGTCCCCAACACCCTTACTTTGCATTCCATATCCTCCAGGTACTGCAACCACTGAGTTCTAAAATTGCATACCAATTACTTACTGAATACTATAATTTACATAATTTCAATTTTAATCTTCTCTGAAAAGTTGAACTTTATTTTTGTTAAAGCTTATAACTTCTATCTGCTTGGTTGTGAGAATTTGAAAGGTGAGTGAAGTTTGCATTTCTCCAATTCTATGGTTGTGTTGTGTTTCTCTTATTTAGTGTTTGATAATATGTTGCTGTTGGACAAAAGACCAAGCACTTGATCTTTTACCCGTAGCCCATCTTGTTTCTTGTATGTTTTTTTTTACATGCTTGTCCTTAATTTAATTCTTTGTACAGAAAACATGTGAGTGTCTCTGCCTTGAGTTTAAATATCCAATGTTTTGTTTTGTGCTATCATGGGAAATAGGTCATGTGTGTGTTTACTTGATTAGTGGCTTAGAGACAATAGAGTGACTTCTATAATTATCTTGATTGTATATCTCACTATTACATTATTTTGGCTTGTTAAGCAGTTTTCTACGCCATGGAAGTGGTTCTAAGGAAGCTACTGCTAGCGTGGGGGAAGTAGTGTTGGTTCAACCTGCTATTAAATGCAGGGGAAAAGTGGTGATAATGAAGGTATAGCTCTGTGTACATATGGAGAACTTGACTTTAGACCTGGCAAACGGGCCGTTTTAACGAGTTCCGGGTCGTGTTCGTGTTAACCCGTTAAGATAACAGGTTGAACACGACACGACCCGTTAACTTAACGGGTGAAAAATATCAGACCCAAACACGACCCGTTACCATTCACGAAAAATCCGCACGACCCGTTAAGAATAAACAAGAAAAAAAAAATTATTGCCCAAAGCTAACTCTTCTTCCCCCAAACCCGAGCCCTAACTTGTCTTCCCTCTTTCCCCTCTTCGTTTCAATCCTAACCCATTCTCTCTCTCTCAGGTATCTTACAAAATTGGTCCCTCCATCTCTCTCTCTCTCTCTCTTGGGTAACCACTCACTACTACGTTTTACTATTTGCGCGACGACACCATATGCGTCGCATATAACGCTTTTGCGCGACGGAGAACAACATGCGTAGCGCAAACTTGTGCGACGACAAATATTCGTCGCGCAAAAAGATTTAGCGCGACAACAAAGACGATCGTCGCATAAACCAAGAGGGGGAAAAACCGCGAAAGAATATTCTGGCGCCAAACCCTTGCGCGACGACACCTCGCGTCGCACAAGACATCTTAGCGCGACAATTATATTGTCGTTGCGCAAAGTTATTTACGCGACGATTTTTACTCTTGCGCGACGAAATAACGCGCGACGAAGATACGAAATCGTCGCATATGATCGTTGTCGACAGAGCATTTTTGCGCGTCGGAAAAATAATTTGCGCGACAGAAAAAGTTAATTGCGACGAGACATGTTTCGTCGCGCTAAAATACGGTCGACAAAAATATGATCGTTGCATATGATCGTTGTCGGCTAATGATGTTTGCGCGACGACAGAAATGTTGGGGCGACGATTTAATTATTGCGACGATAAATGTATTCGTCGCGCAAAAATCTCAAACTGTGCGCAACGATTTTGGGGTCTTTGTGCGACGAAAAATGGCGTCGCGCAAAAAAAATCTACTTTGCGCGACGACTTATATTCGTCACGCAAAAAACGTCGTCTACCTCGAGTTCAGCCAGGTCAGAGGCAAACTGCAAAAAAAATCTGCAGCTTACCTCTCCCTCTCTCTTCCTCTCTCTCAAACGTTTTGGTCCCAAAAGGCTATTCAATTTCATTTCCTGTATGAGTTGAACTACCTCTACCACTGCTAAGTTCGTTGGGTATGTATCTTTTGTCATTAGTTTAAAAGTATTAATGTAAATTTATACTAACACTATTAATTTCATTGTCTATAGGGATATTATATGTGATTAGCGATTGGTGGAGAACGATTGATAAGGTATTTATGTCGTTTTTTAATTAAAAAAAAAAATTATTACATTATGTTTATATTGATTTATGAAATTATATTTATAATATGTTGTTAAATTATGCATATACGTTGATGTACGAAGTTAATTGAAATTAACTTCGTACATTTTTTTTTTTGGTAAAGCTTAGTTCCCGTTCGAGGTTAGTTGGACCGCGCATGGGTGGGTAAACCACGACTACGGTCCAATTAATTCTTGAATTGTCCCATATTTTGGACAGTTTGGAAATGCATAGTCGTGTCACGTAGTTTACAGCTACAGAATTAGGTTTCGATTGTGGAGATTTCGTCTCGGTACGTTCTTCGGGTGGTACGTAGGTATTTTATATCTATGGTACACCTCAAGAACTGTACCGAGATGCTTCCGAAATTCATCCTCGTCGAAATCTAATCTCATGTAGCTGTAAATTACGTGACGTGACTATGCATTTCTGAATGGGATAGGCCCTTACCGGAGGCATAAGGAAAGATTTTGTACGAATACAACATGATTGTTGTATTGTGATTGTGGTTCCAGGAACGATGAGCAGGAGGTGGATACAGAACCCGAATAGGTGCGCAGACGAATACTTGGATGGAATCGAGGATTTTATTGACTTTGCACGGACACACAACCCGGGTGCAACTAGAATCCGTTATCCTTGTAGGAGCTGTAACAACACGTTGTGGGACACAATTGAAAATGTTCGATTTCATTTAGTGAGGAATGGAATGATTGAGACATACATCACTTGGAACCATCACGGGGAACAATTAGACATTGCTTCGTCTTCAAGGGCCACAAGAGTAGATAATGTTGAACCCAGTGTTGATCCTAATGAACAAGTTAGGGATATTATAAATGATGCATTTCCATTTGCATCGACCAGCAGCAATCAGGAAGGGGAAGATGACGTGCCTACACAAATGGACAGTGCAGAGTTCGAACAGTATGAAAACCTGTTAAGAAATGCCAACCAAGAGTTATACCCGGGGTGCGAGAGCTTTTCCGTTCTGACGGTGATTGTGGAGCTAATGCAGGGAAAAATAAAGTATCGTATGTCGAATCTGTGTTTCGATTACTTTTTGGGGGTTTCCAAGAAAATGCTTCCAACGGACAATTGTTTGCCGAAAGACCACAGACAGGCGCAAAAGATATTGAGTGGTCTTGGATTGGGTTATGAAAAAATCCACGCTTGCAAAAATAATTGCATGTTATTCTACAAAGAGTATGAAACGTTGGATACATGCCCTATATGCAATGAGTCGAGGTTCAAACAGACGTCTCATAATAGAATGACTAAGGTTCCACAAAAAGTCATGCGTTATTTGCCCCTGAAACCAAGATTGCAGCGACTGTATATGTCGACGCATACTGCCACAGACATGAGATGACATAAGGAAAAACGGGTAGACGACGATGTGATGCGGCATCCTGCAGATGGGGAGGCATGGAAAGAGTTCGATCGAACGTTCCCTGAGTTTGCTGCTGATCCCAGGAATGTTAGATTGGGACTTGCCACAGATGGATTCAATCCGTACGGGGTTCTAAACCAACACCACAGCACTTGGCCAATTTTCGTATTCCCATATAATTTGCCGCCTTGGAAATGCATGAAAAAAGAGTACATGATGATGACTGTTTTGATAACTGAGGATCCTGGCAGGTCAATCGATGTGTACTTAAGGCCGTTGGTTGATGAGCTCAAGGATTTATGGATAAACGGTGTGCGCACGTACGATAAATCCACCGGGAAGATGTTCACTTTGCAGGCGGCAGTTATGTAGACTGTGAATGATTTTCCCGCATATGCAATGGTGTCGGGGTGGAGCACAAAGGGTTATATGGCATGCCCTGTATGCAAGGAAGATGTGACTTCTGGTTGGCACGCTGGAAAAGTGTGTTATCTTGGGCATCGAAGATGGTTGCCATGGGACCACGAGTGGCGGGAAAAGGATAAAGAGTTTGACGGGAACAAAGAGCGTCGCGCAAGACCTAGAGAATCGTCCGGTGATCAGATCTTGGAACAACTGAACCGTTTGGATTTTGCTCCGTTCGGGAAAACAGTTAGTCGGACCAGACCTGCTACACATATGAACTGGACGCACAAGTCTATGTTTTTTGAGCTCCCATATTGGTCGAAACTAAAAATGAGGCACAATCTCGACGTTATGCATGTTGAGAAAAATGAGTTTGACACATTGATTGGAACGATTCTAGATATCAAGGAGAAGACAAAGGACACGATAAAAGCTCGTCTTGATTTAGAAAGAATGGGCATACGAAGAGGTTTATGGCTGAAAAGAGCCAGTGATAAAGTTATAAGGGATCTTGCATTTTTTTCCATGAAACCGAATGACAAAAAAAAGTTTATACAGTTTGTATCGTCTGTACAGTTTCCTGACGGGTATGCTTCTAATATCGCACGTTTCCTGACGGGGGTAAGTTTACTGGACTCAAGAGCCATGACTGCCATGTGTTTATGCAACGCCTACTTCCTGTGGGGATTAGACACTTATTGCCGGAAGATGTAGTCAAGCCAATCATATTGTTGTCCAGATTTTTTTCCCAATTGACGGCAAAAACGTTGCGAAAGACAGACATTGATCAATTGCGCCATGACATTGTCCAAGTCTTATGCAAGTTTGAGATGATATTCCCTCCGGCTTTCTTCACGAGTATGATTCACGTGATGGTTCACTTGCCAGAAGAGGCATTGCTTGCTGGTCCAGTCAACTATCGCTGGATGTATCCAGTAGAAAGGTATATAATCATCATTATTTCTGTATGCATGTTTATCACATGTTTGTTACTTGCTAATTTGCATATTTTCGTTTTAATTTGACAGGCTTCTTGGTGAGCTGAAAAAAACCGTACGCAACAGAGCGAAGCCCGAAGGATCCATTGTAGAGGCTTGGGTTCAATATGAGGCGCTTACTTTCTGTGCAATGTATTTGAAGGATGTAGACACAGCTTTCAATCGACCTCAGCGCAATAATGACGAAGGTGTGAGAAATGAGCAACTTTCTATTTTTGCCCAAAGCGCACGACCCTTTGGAGATCCTGTACGAGGAGAGTCGTTTTCCAGGAATGACATGGAGGTAGCTCATTGGTTCGTATTGAACAATTGTGATGAGATAATAGCATACTTAGAGGAGCATGAAGAGATGATGAAGCGAGAACATCCATCACATTTGTATTCCAAGAAACACCGTGAATTGTTTCCAAAATGGTTTTTGGAATATGTAAGTTATAAGTGCTTTGTACTTGACATATATATTGTAGTATTTAATTTTCTGAAACTAATATGTGAATGTTTTTAATTAATATTAGGTGAATAAGTTGAAATCAGAGAATTCCCCCTCTTACAGTGAAGAGTTATATAACTTAGCATTCGGCCCAATTAGGGCTGAATTGTTCTCGGGTTGTCATGTTAACGGCGTCAAGTTTTTGGGGACTGCACGAGATGACAAGTTGTGTACGCAAAATAGCGGTGTCCTTGTTCCCGGTGGAGGCGAAAGTACGGACATTAATTTCTATGGCAAACTCACAACTGTCGTGCAATTGCTTTACAAAGACCGATACCAAGTGATCATGTTTAAGTGTCGATGGTTTGATACGAACCCAAATAGGCAGGGAAGTGTTAAAATTGATCATAGGTTACTATCTGTGAACATCAACAAAACTTGGTATGATGACGACCCTTATATTTTGGCAAACATGGCAAAATAGATTGTCTATCTAGATGACCCTAAAGCAGGGAGCGGGTGGAAAGTTGTTCAGCAGATGGATCAGAGGAATGTGTATGCTATACCAGAACAAGACCCATCTGACAACGACGTCGACGTCGCTGACCAACGTTTCGAATCTTCCATGGAACATGATGCAGAAACACTTCTAGATACAAATGTCGTACAAGAACCCTTTCAGCTTGAAGGAGTGTCTTCAAGAGAAATACCGATTCAGTCAATTACCATTGACCTCGGTTTTCTTCCGCGATACGATCCAACCATGGCCCCGAACAACGATGAAGATGTACTTATGGAGGAGGAGGAGGAGGAGGAGGATGAGGAGGAGGAGGAGGATTCGTACGAGGAGGAGGAGGAGGATGAGGAGGATTGGGAGACCCAAAGTGATCACAGCGACGATAACGAAGATTATTATAGTTCAGATGATGAGTAATGTAATTTATTTGCAACTTGCCGTGTAAAACATAGTAATGTGAACTTATTTGTAATTTAATAATGATAGTGTAAAGATTTTGGCAAGTACTTATGTTTGAATATATATACTTGTTATATCAATGGATTAGGCATTATTAGGAGAATTTGTAAAACAAAAAATTGCATAATCAAGAGAATCTTTTAATTTAAAAAAAACCAAAAAAAAAAAAATGCAGTGACCTTTTGCGCGACGAACAATGTGGTAGCGTCGCGCTAGATGACTTTGAGCGACGAAGAAGATTTTTTCGTCGCCCACTGATGGTTTGCGGGACGTAGATATTAGTCGCGCAAAGTAGAAAATATCTCCAAATTATGAAGATTAGGAGTGACCCTTGCGCGACGATATGTACTCTTTCGTCGCACGGTGATAATCTGCGGGACGAATAGTTTTCGTCGCGCAATATCGCTCCCAATAATAAAAAACATATAACAAATATCGAAAATTTATAGGAAACTCTTTGCGCGATGATTAAAGAACCCTTGTCGCAAGAAATTTTTAGCGACGTAAGAGGTTGTCGCAAAAGGTAGTTCACAAGAATAAAAATTATAACGAATTTCCAGAAATTATAGGACCATGTTTGCGCGACAGATAAAGGCATATTCGTCGCTTAACATTCTTCGCGACGAAAATCTTCGTCGCGCAAACATTTTCGAACTCCGAAAAATCTGCTAAAGTAGTCCAATAATAGAAAAAAATATAACAACTTTCATTTGCAGCTCAAATAATTACACTTTAAATCTCAGTAAATTGGTCACGACCTTCGTTGTGCGGGAACGCCTGTTTTCTAGCCAGGAGAGAACATGGAAGACAAATATGCGAAATAGATTTTGAAACTAAAAAGTGTTCTTTCAACTCTACAAAACTAGTTTCAACGATCCAACCATCAAACATGTTTGTATATACTGCGAGATCGTATACCCCAAAAATCACAACAAACAAATATTTAGAAATCTTGTAACGAACAAAAGTTTTCAACGGTTATAAATGAAAAATCATGATTTAACGGATATTTTAATTCCGATTTTCATAATTTTTTACAACTAGACTCATTGACCCTATATAAATACAATGACTGAATTTGATCTTCAATTAAAATGATGTACACTAGTGGATACCACAAAATCTAAAGGTATATATAACAAAAGTATAAACAAACTTTGTATTGTTAGAGAATGAATTGGGTTTTGATGGCATACGCATTATACGAAACTCGTTTCAACGATCCAACTGTCAAACGTGTTTGTATATACTGTGAGATCGGATACCCCAAAAATCGCAAATAACAAATATTCAGAGATCTAGAAATGGGACAATATATTTAACGGTTAGAAATGAAAATGTTTGCGAGACGCATTATTTCGTCGCGCAAAATAGATTTGCGCGACGCTACGGTATACTGAGTCGCGCGAAATATCTTTGCGAGACGGATATTGTCGTCGCGCAATGTTATAGTTTTCAGCATTCAGGTTTAGGGTTTATGGTTCAGGGTTTAGGGTTTAGGGTTCCAGGGTTCAAGATTTGCGCGACGAAGAGATTTTTTTCGTCGCGCAATGCGGCGAAATTGTGGCGCTTCATTTCCCGCGCATTAAAAATATTTGCGCGACTAAAACTATTTAAGTCGCGCAAGACGCAAATATCGAATTTGCGCGATGAGGTTCTCCTTCTCTGTCGCGCAAGATTGAAATATCGACTTTGTGCGACGAAAATTTTTGCGTCGCCGTCGATTAAAATATCGTTTTGCGCGACGTTATTATGCATATTGGTCGCGCAAGGTTAAAAATTGAATTTGCGCGACGGATAACCTTACGTCGCGCAAGGTCCTGTATATTTTTCTTCAGAACTCTCTGTTTCACTCTGTCTTCCTCCGCGAAAATCCCCAACTCTTCCTCCAGCCGTGCCCTTCCAAACCTCCAGACCACCACCCGCCGTGCCTACCTACGCCGTGCCTACGCCGTCACATACCCTCTCTCCCTTTCCTCCTCACTGACCTCAAATTCTGTTCCTCTCTCTGCAACCCAAACTCCCCCCATGTTGTCGACGGCTTCACAAACCCTCTCTCCCTTTCCCCCTCACTGACCTCAAATTCTCTCCCTCTCTCTCCAACCCAAACTCCCCCTCACTGACCTCAAATTCTCTCCATCTCTCTCCAACCCAAACTCCCCCCAACCGTCGACGCCCCCTAACCAAACCACAAACCCTCTCTCCCTCTTCCCCTCACTGACCTCAAATTCTCTCCCTCTCTGACCTCAAATTCTCTCCCTCTCTGTCCAATCTGAACCCACCATCGGTGAAATCCCACGGTCTCTGTCACCATCTCCATCTTCCTCTCACGGTCTCCTCCAGGCGTGTCTCTTTGCGAAGGTATAATATCTGTTTTCTTTTTCTTTCAATTTTGTTAATGCATTTGTGATTTTGTTTTGCTGTTTCGATTTCTCAATTTAATTTGTAAGTGTTGAAATTGCTTAGTCTGATGGTTGGTTAGGATTTTATGTTTCAATTATCTTTTACGTATTGGCTTAGTCTCTGTTTTTCTGTATTTTTCTTTTTTATTTAGGTAGAAATTATTCTAGTATGGGGTTAAACAGAGGAGCTGAATTTTTATTGCGCAGTTTCTTTTCCTATTCTAATATGCAGGGATGATTTTGTGAAATTTTGCTTAGTCTGATGGTTGGTTAGGATTTACATTACTTTGCTCTTGCTGAAATTTTGTGAAATATACGTATATAGGGGAACCCATATTAAGAAATAGCAGTGATTTGAGGTGTAACTTTGCGGTAATGATGTTAGTTTTCTTACTACATCTCTCAACTCAATCTTAGGTTTCTAATTCTGTGAATCTGAAATGACTTTGGAATTGTGGTTCTTCGGTTTGTTTTATTGTTCAGATTGCATTCATCCATTTAATTTTGTAAATCTGAATTTGTTTGGAGTTTAGGTTCTTGGGTTTGCTTCACAAAATGGAATGATGTGTTTTTCTCTTTTATTTAGGTAGAAATTATTCTAGTATATTTTGCAGTTAAGTTTTCTTGATTGATTTTTTTCTTTATTGCTCCTTGATATTGAATTTGTTCTTGATTAGTTGTTGAGGTTTTTAAAATTTTTTTTTTCTTAAATTATAAAATTTTGCCCCAGGTGGTACTTTAAATGCTTGTTTCGTGCAGATGTTGAACCTTATCAGAACTCGTAAGGCGATGACGAGTGCACAGCCTTTGCCACCCCCTGCTTCGACGTCACCTGTCAGTGCTCCACCACATGTGGATGTTATGGAGGTTTCTCGTCAGGTCTCCCATGGGCAGGTGTCATCTGAGTCATCAGTGGCGCAGCCTGTTAGCGCCAGGCGGCGTCATCGCCCTCCCCACATGATCGGCACGACTTCGTCCGCTGCTCCTGGTGCATCGGATTCAGAACCAGGTAAAGATTTCCATTAACTCCAGCTGTTTCAGACTAATATTTTAGTAGGATTATATATTTAACGACACCCGGGGACCTTGTCGCCAGTTGAAGACGGCGAAGGCCACCCGGGTTCACAACAGTCGTGTCAACATCGGATATGACGAGCGACATCGAGCTGCACCAACGGCTGACCAACATAGCTCATTGGCCCACGACATTGGTCACGTCGTTCGGACCCATTGTCCGATGAAATGGAAGTCTTGGAAGGTCATGCCTGACGAGATGCGGACGGTCGTGCGCGAACAGCTATCGGTATGTATGCCTTTTAATTGTTTTGCTTTCAAATTTTATATATTTCTAATACTTTATGAATGTAATTAATGTATTGTAGACGAACTACAATTTAGAGAACCTCCCCGACGAGTCGTTGGTGTACGTCAACAGACTCTTTGGTGAGAGGTACAAGCAGTAGAAGAGCGATCCGCACCATCATTTTTTAAGGCATATGATGATCCGCAGGTCGCTCTTCAGGAGGGTTGCCCGAAGGAGCTTGAAGGGCGGGAGGATAGTTGGGAGTGGCTCTGCGGTCATTTTCAAGAGTCCGATTATGTGGTAATTTTTTTATATTAAGTTGAAATTTATTACATGTTTTTTTATTAATTTTTATTTACTTTTTATTAATTTCATTTAATTTTCAACTAATACGTTTATTTTTTGTATAACAGAAGAAGGCGAAAGCAAATAAGGGTAATAGGGACAAGAAGACTCTTCTCCATCATTCCGGTTCCAGGCCCTTCTCATATAGGATGGAGGCGCGGCGGCGGGTAATAATTACATCGTTTTTTTTAAATTTTAATATGTCATTAATATGAATTTGTTTTTTTTTGTACTAACAATTTTCTTCTCTTGTTCAATTAAGGGGGGGTCCAAATTCCCGGAGATCGACGTCTTTGGCGACGTTTATGTTCGACCCGGGAATGAGTTGGCGGAGTCCCTTCATGTAAGTATTCTTTAATTTTAATTATTGTTTTACTCATGAGTTCATGGTTATTATATGAGGGTTTTAATTAACATTTTATGTTATGTTAAACAGGCCGTGATGAAGGAGAAGAGCCAGTTGGTTCTTCAAGAGTCCGCCTCCCAGCTTCCTCCCGATACTCCGCTCGATGTTGTGGATCGTCCACAGGATGCGGGGTTTCAGATACTGACGGAGACCTTAGATCAGACTCTCAGGAGGAGGCCAGGGACATATTGTCGAGGGATGGGGAATGCCAGACGGCGGGAACCTAGAGCCCCTCCATCGTCCCAATCAAACACTGAAGTGATTTCTTTGAAAGCTGAGGTGGCCGAGCTTAAGACCCAAATGGCTTCCCAAATGGCCTCGTATAATGCCCAGATGTCACAGCTTATAGAGTCCATCTCTCGGTCCGGCATTCCACTCCCGTCATATTTTGGTTCCTCGTCGACCTCTGTGCCCCCTCAACCAGAGCATGGCCAGACTTCCGAGCCGCATTTGCAAGATGACAACATAGATGTTACTACATTTTTTAATTAGTTTTTTACTTTCTTAATTACATTTTAAACATTTTGTCTTGAACTATATCAATTTATATTATCTTTTCATTATGGTTTTTTATTGCAATTTTATTTTATTACAAAAAAAAACATAAAATTTAAACTACATAAAATATATTTTATTGCAAAAAAAAAACCGTACAATTTAAATATATTTTATTACAAAACAAAACGGTAAAATTAAAATTAAATAAAATATATACTTTTTGCGCGACGACATTTTTCGTCGCGCTTTTACAAAAGGATAAATATATTTATTTTTGCGCGACGAAAAATTTCGTCTCTTTAAAGATAATGCGACTAATAATTTTCGTCGTGCAACTAATTGGGAGACGAAAACGTTTCGCCGCGCGAAAGATAGCGCGAGTCTATCCCTCCGTCGTGCTTATTTTTGGGACGCGAACTGTGCGACGTGTTTTTATCGTCGCTCTGTTTATTGCGCGACGAAGAATGGATCGTCGCGCTTACTATTTGGAGACGATTTATCTATCGTCGCGCTTACTATGGTGAGACGAATGTTTGTGCGACGAATACTATCTGTCGCTATCTTTGCGCGACTAAAAATGGTCTTCGTCGCACTATGCGCGACGTAACCATATATTTGTCGCGCAAAGTCAGTCTTTACGAACTTTGCGCGACGGTTGTTTCATCCGTCGCGCTAATACTATAGTGACTCGATTGTTCTTTGCGCGACTAATTATTCTCCGTCGCGCAAAGGGTTAAATGTAGTAGTGACTTTCACAGTCACTCTCATTCAATCCAACCTTAAAACCCAAAAACAACAGCAAAAACAGAGGAATAAAGAGAGATGGGGAAGTACATGAAGAAATCTAAAATCTCAGGTGACGTTGCCGTGATGAAGGTCTCCGTTTCACAACAATCTTCTCTTGGCTGGGCTGAGTCTTTTGAGTGGAGAGAAGAAGAGAATTTTTTTTAAAAAAAATGAGAGATAGAGAATGATAGAAAGAGGAAGAAGAAAATGAAAAAAAGAGAGCTGGAGAGAAGGGGAAAGAAGAAGAGAAAAAGAGAGAGATGGAGAGAAGGGGGAAAGAAGAAGAAAAAAAGTGAAGTCACGGAGAGAGAATGGGTTGAAGGAAAAATAATATTAAAAAAGAGAGTGGGAAAGATGGAGAGATAAAAAATAACAGGAAAAAAAGAGAAGAAGAAGCATCTGTTTGGTGTTAGGAATTCAGATATGTTTTAAAAAAATATTTTGGAAAATTACAAAATTACCCTCCTTAACTGGTGGATGCGAATATTCGCGAATTGACCCGACACGACCCGTTAGCTTAACGGGTGGCTAATGGGTTCACCCATTTTCAACCCGACACATTAAGCTCAACCAAAATACTTATAATTTCGTGCGAATTCGTGTCGTGTTAACGGGTCATGTGTAATATTGCCAGGTCTACTTGACTTAAAGGATAATTAGGTATAGGAATTTTGGTGTACTATTGTAATTAGGCTTGCAGCTTGCAACTAGCGGCCTTAGAGTACTTTCATTTTTTAGATTTTATTGTGTTCTATTGTACTCTTTATACTATTTATGAAAGAAACAATTTTTGAGTATATATGTGTGGCATGGGTAATAGCATATTTGAGTACATATTTCTGATACCATTGGAAAAAAAAAAAAAAAAACAAAAATGTAAAATTACTACGTCAATTTTACAGTTAATAAATGACAATTTTGTTGAACAAACCGTCATCTTAGAGTTAATAGACGATAGTATTTCAAGAAACCGTCATCTTCACAATTAATAGACGACGATTTTTTAACAAACCTGACGTCTTTGGATATAATAGACGACAATTTTTTCAAAAAAAGGCCGTCTTTACACTAATAGACGACGGTTTTGAGTAAAAGCGTCGTCTTTATGAATAATAGACGACACAAAAAAAACCGTCGTTTTTACATCTAATAGACGACGATTTTGAGTAAAAGCATCGTCTTTACGAAGAATAGACGACGGGAATTTACCGTCGTGGTTTTATGCATCAAAAGATGTCGGTCGATTTCACGACGGTTGAAAAACCGGATACATGATGGTGGATTACCGTCGTCTGTTGCGATTTTTGTAGTAGTGAGAAAACACATAAACTTTCTCTCCCCTCATAAACAAAACAAACAAATTTGGGGAACTTCCATGGGAGGGCAGGGTATCATGCTCTTAGTTTCTTGAAATTTCGTTCGGGATGATCACAATGAATCTCAATCAATTTATTTTCCCCCTTTATCAGTAATCTCAAATTTATTTCAATATGTAATAAGTTAGCAACTAATTGACTGAGAGAAACAACAACCATGACTCCTTTCTTTTTATTTTGGTTAGCTGGAAATTCTCCATATATATTAAAATCTAGAAATTTAGTCATGTTCCCTATGCTTGATCCTTTTTTGTTTTTCTCAGAAAGGGGAAATAGAAGTTTTAGTTTAGCAACACCAGGAAAAAAAAAAGGGGGGAAAACACAGAGATCAACCTTCCTCCTCCTTACGTCAATCTTCCATATTGGGTATTTGATTTTGCTATATGGGTAGGGTTTGTTGTTTCTTCTTCTCGAGGAAAATGGTGTGTGGACTTTGATGTTATTTCAAAGGCAAAAAGAAGATTGAAGAGAGAAAAAAAGGGAAAGTCATGAAAAAGAAGAAGAAGATGTCGTGAGAGAGAATGTTGATGCTTTTAGGAAGACGTGAAAACATAAATGAGGAAGAAAATTGAATAGCAAAGTTAATTAAATTAAATTTATTAATTATTTTAAGATGAAAGATTTAGTTTGTTTAATCTCAGCCATTTATTGTAATCTAATCAGTAAGGTTTTAATATTACTTAGTTTTTTTAGCTTTCCTTGACATCATAAACATCTTGTAATAAAGCTAATAAAAAAGGATTAGGATTGGACTAAAGTTGTTAGCTCAAAGTGGTCCCCACATAAAGTGATTGTCTGCTCCTCTCACAAAGTGTGTGCCTACTCCTCAACAATCAGCTTTGGGCATTACTCAACAAAGGTTAAATCATGCATTGCATTTCATTATGTGCTGCTGGACCATTTTGAATGACCTGTCATAAGGATAGTACAATCTTACCATTTTATGCCAGCCTTTACACCTCTGTCCTGAAATATTCTCTTTGTCTTATTTGATAGCCATTACACTGTTGACATTTGTAGGTCTTATCCTAGGGCAGCTTTTCTTACTCCTTACTATATAGGAGGCATTTATGATATCTAGCCGTCACCTCTCTGATAACATCCACTGACACTTTTTGGAAAGTTTGCAGGCTTAATCTTTTTCATTGTAAGGGCTGTGAGGTTGCATTTATGGATTTGAGGAAAAATCAGTTTTTCATAAAATCTGCTCTTGCTCACTAAATATGCATCTAGAAGTTCTAAATCATACACATCATTTAGATCTAGTGTTCAGATTTTCAGATTGATTTTCTGTAAGAATGATTTCCTGAGAAAATTGATCCCTTCTTAAATCTACATTATCATAATTGCATTTAGTTGAGTACTGTTGTGTTGCTGGTGCCATGAGATGTCTGAGCTGAAGGATAAAGCTACCATTGTCATGATAGACTAGCTGCAAGCAACGTTGCTGAGGAGAAGAATATAGCTTGGAGAGGTATAGCTGCTCCTTTATAAAACTAGGAAACTTGAGTTGTATCTGTTGATCTCTGTAACTATTTCTTCTTGTTAGTGGATTGCCTGGTCGGATCGATGACCCCCAGTTTTTCCCAGTGTTGGGTTTCTAGGTAAACACTTTTGGTGTGATTCTCTGGTTTATATGTCTAGTTATACTTAATGCATTATATCTGAAATGTTGATGAATGTCCACATACCTATCACTCTAGGTGTTGCTAGCACAGGGGATGCCTAGATTGATGGGTCCTTCTGAGGGCATAGGTTGTCACGTAGTGTTCTTCTAGTTTTGCAGGGGTATGAGTATTGCGTATGAATGTGCTTGGTTTGAATAGTTTGCATACTGTTGAGGCCCAAAAAATCCAGGGTCAGGCCCAAATAAATTCCCGGCCCATTGTAATACTTATTTAAGAAGAGACCTGATTTGGAGTACGCGAAAGTTCGTCATACACGCTTGCACGAGCCATCCACGCGCCATGCCAAATAAATATGCAATCCGTCACGCTAAGAATTGAAATGAGCCTATAAAATGCACTGCCTCTACGAGCCCATGCTAATTATCCGGTCAAGCATCATATCCCTTTTCAAAAGTGATAAAATTCGAGCACACCAATCGACATGCAATACCAAGCAGAAAATATTTATTTTGCACCTAGCCACGCTACAAGCTTAAGTGGGCCCAAGCCACGCAAATGCCCGGGGCTTGCAGAGCATCAAAGTCATATATATATAAATCATGTATATCAAAGAGAAAGATAACCTAGTCGCTGTCAATGGATACTTCGCCGTAACGAGGCGAAGTTCCAAAGCCTTGACGTCACCAGAGTTTGGGAGTTCTAAGAATTCAACTATGGCTGACTTAGGGAAGGTCCTACGTCGAGGCTAACTTGGGTTGTAGCCTAGGTGACTTGATTTTTTTTTTAGCCTAAAATAATACCCTAGCCCGCCCAAGCAAGACCCACACACATACTCATCCCACACAAATCAAATCTCCTTAACTAACCCCACAAGAAGTCTGACCAACAAAAAACGGAAAAAATACTAACCCACATGTGACAACCCCATCCCAACCAAATAAAATCCATTAACAAACCTATGTCATTCTTGAAAAGTTAATTAAAGCAAACTAAGGTAATCTTCAATTCTTCATCTTCTTTTCTTCTTTAAATGTGTGGATGTTGAAATTTTGGAGATTGTTTAGGGTTTATGAAGTATCAATTAGGGATTTACAATTAAGACTTATGAATTATCAAACAAGATTTGCAATTGATTTTGGTGTTCTTTTCTTGCTTACTTGTAAGAATTATCAATTGGGGATTTTGTTGGTCTATATATTTACATCTTCTGTATATTATTCACTAGGTTATACTTTATAATGTTGGATCAACATTGAAATGTTAAGATATCAACACTTAGAAATCAAGATTTGCAATTAATTTTGGTGTTCTAGACTTGCTTGACTATTTATTTCGTGGTCTTTTTTCCTTACTAATTTCTATCTACATGTGCTAGAGGTATTTTAAGGGGTAAGACTCATTATGCCATCACAACTAAATCCATAAGAATAGTAATTGACGGTGTCTAATTTCTATTGTTCCACTACTAAAAATAAGAAAAGGCAACTATAAATCCGTGCCTTATTTTCTGAAAAAACCTAAACAAGGCGACAACTTCCAACTATAAATTGGAAGCTAGACCTCACTTGCATTCTCAAGAATAGGGTTGCAAGTTGGATTGGAAATTCTCGAATCCAAGCACTTTCAATCCTAAACCCTTCAGAGATGGCAAAATCTGTTGGCTCCAGCACCACAGTTGTTCTGCTAATAGCTCTCCTTCTCGTTGCTTCCATGGGTGAGTGATCTTCAAAACCTTATCAACTCGAAAAGTTTATATTTAAATCATTTATTGCACTGCACGATAATTCATACGAACCCCAAGGTTTATAATAATGTCACTAATTTTATTAGACATGACATCAGAAATATACCTTCTTTGTTTTGTTGTTAGTCTTACAAAGCTTTATAATTAAGAAGAATGTAAGAAATTAAGAAACTAATATTGTTTTGTGATAATATACAGAAATGTCAGTGGTAGAAGGAGGAAGAGGATGCAAGCAGGCGAGCAAGTCGATGACCACCTGCACAGCCCACCCAGAGTGTGATAAAAAATGCAAAGGAGAGAAAGCAAAGATGGGACTTTGCCGTGCTGATGGGCCCAAAGGCAAAAAGTGCTGGTGCTACATGTGTTAACATCAATGGGGATTTTGTATAACTTTCTCAACAATAAAATAGTTGTAAAAAACTTTTGAGAAATTAAAACATCTCTCTCTCTCTCTCTCTCTCTCTCTCTCTCTCTCTCTCTCTCTCTCTCTGTGTTTATACTTTAGATACAAGTGTGCCCCATGCAGACCACAGATACCCTTGTGATGGCGGTATAACAACTCTACGAACACCACCACTTTCATAGATTTTTAGACCAAATTACTGGATGACATAAGACGTAGGGAACGGTGTTTGTACATATAGGGATACAGTTTGGTCATTTGCATGTGGAGATGATTTATGTGAGTAGGAAGACAACCCATGTTATGTTTTGATTTCTCACAAGCTAGCATCCATCAATGGAGCCCACCTCTGCTCCTCGAGACCACTCATTTCATGTAGCAGGCCATACTCTTTCATCTATATATACAGAATGAGCCTTTGCCAAGCAACTCAAGTCTCTCTCCTTGACAAGAATCAAAGTCTTCTCTGTTTCCCAAGTCCTCTGAATTCTTTTTCTTGTTCTAATTTTCCACTTGAGAATATAAAAACCATGGGATTCCGCTTGCCAGGAATTGTTAACTCCAAGAAGGTTCTAAACAAGGCTGCTACTTCAAAGACCTTAGACATCCCAAAAGGCTATTTTGCAGTGTATGTTGGGGAGAGCCAGAAGAAGCGATTTGTGGTTCCAATATCATACTTGAATGAGCCTTTGTTCTTGGATTTGTTGAGTCAAGCCGAAGAAGAATTTGGATATGATCATCCAATGGGTGGTATCACAATCCCCTGCAGTGATGAAACCTTCATTCATCTCACTTCCCGCTTAAGTGTATGAACAAAGGCAAATGAAGTGAATCTGTTCATATCCAAATCAGCCTCAGTTCGATCAGAAGAACTCGCTGTGTCAAGATGAAGTAGAGGCTGTGATTGATCATATGCACATTTTTCTGTTGCTTATGAATCTGGAAGCCTTCTTTGATGGTCAAACTGCTTGTGAGCTGAGCACGAAGATACAAAATTTATGAAGCAGTCGAATGATGATATCATGAACTCTCGAAGACTATTGAGCCCAAAATCATAACTCCAATTTTGAACTCGATGACAAGAAAGCCATGTACAATTCTAAATGTTTTGTTCTCCAGGAAACATGAGAAAATATAATATATTTTGATTCCTCATACTTTGTTGTCTCATTTTTCAGTAAGCTATTATCTAATTGTAGCTTGTTGCCTCATACAAAAATGGAATCTGGAAGTAGACCAAATTTGAACATTTCACAATCCCAAAGCTATTATCAGATACAGATACAGCCAAATATTCTGATTTTCTGCTCAATGAAGTTGAAGATGGCTTGTATTAGAAGTAGTTCTATCTAGTGGTTGGACAAGAGGGTAAATATTGGGACTTTTGTAGACAAGATTGCTTGGAAATTCCAATTATTGGAACTTTTATGCTAAATGAGACCATTAAACACGGAAAAAAAGTACAATTATGTTTCAGTCTCTAGTAGTTCACACTTAACAGGTCTCTTAATTTCGACAAATAAAAAAAAGGTATCTTACAATCCCAATAGTTTCTCGGTCCTAATTGATATCAGTAGATTATGTAGTTGTTCCAGAGGAATACCATTTCTCTTGTCCTAATCCATTGGATTCTGCAGGAAGGCATAGATCATGAAGTCTTCTTCTTCAACATCAAGAAGAAGAGTTAGCACCATCACAACTCAGATAGCACCTCACCAAAAGAACCCACAAATACTTTGGCAAAGGATAAAAGATTCCAAAATAATTTTTGAAGTAAGCCATTATACTTCAGTTCTTGGGAAAATGTGCTGCTATTTGGTGGTTAATTATATCAGAGAGCCAGAAGAAGATAGTGAACATATATTGTGCAAAATATAAGATAAGAATGGATGAGGATCTAAATTTGTCGTATATATTCCCATATTCTCTTCTCCTCAGGAGAAACAACAACGTTTACATGGTTTTCAAAGAGCAAACTTGACTCTCTTTTAGTTCAAAATTGGGTCCATGTTTTCGGGGCCAATGGTCATCAAGAGGCCATGACATTGTCATTCGACTGCTTCAAAAATTTTGGATCTTTCTGCTCAGCTCATACAGCTTGCGATTACCAAAGGCTTCCCAGCAATGGCGGACCAGGAATTTTTATAGGGGTAGGCTAAATTTTTTTTTTTCACAGGAGATATATTATAAGCATTTTTTCTCTTGAAACTAAAATGTAAATAAAATTTTATAAATCAAATAAGGCCACATTACGAGCAAATATAACACAAAGAAGTACAAAATATAAATAAATATCAAATCAACTACTTGAGATCCGAGTTGAGTAAGTTCCTCAAGAATTGAAGTATCAATATCATATGCAAAAGGTGTATCCTTGTTATTGTTACCACTTTTTTTGAAGAATGAATAAATAGTTTTTCCTCTCTTTGTCACTCTATTATCACCATGTGACATGATATCCTAACAAGAAATACTAGACACAAAAAATCATATATACTAATTAATAATTCAAGTTACAAAATAAAACATATATAACAAAACTTACCAAGATTGAAGAACCCACTAAAGATAGGTTGGTACAACTTTTTAGAGGGGGAGAGCTATTTCTTCTCGGCTCTAAAGGTTCAAATATGGCGTTTTAGCGGAGGTGTAATATTGACTAAGTATGAAAAATGGTTTTTTCGGAATACTCATTTTATCAAGATAATTTTTGGCGGCTTTTATTCCTTACACATCAAATAAGAAAACTTGATTTTATGGGATTTTAATATGAAGTATATATTGACTTAATGAGCCATCATTTTTAGCCTAAATCGTATTTTGCACTAAAACCGATTTTTCATATTTTGATTTGGTGAGAATTTGATTTTCTAGTATTTTTATTTGAATCCAAATGGGGGGTACTTCCTTATTTACACTGTAAACTTAAGTAAATGGAGTAATATAAAAATAAATGAAAGTAAAAGGACAAAGGACAAAAACATTTACTTAAATGTTGAAAATGGAAATAAGGTAATCTGCACAACAGTTGAGCAAAGGGGCAATTTGAAGCACTTACAATGATTTTTCCGGTGAATTTATATGCTTTAGAAATGGGCTAATATTTATTAGATTAGAAATAAAGCTTATAACATTTAAACCATGTTCAATACTTTATAAATCTTCCCCTAGGCTGGAGCCCACTCTAGCCTAAGCTTAGGTCCGCCCTTGCTTCCCAGACTCACAAGCAACACAAGATGTGAGTGTGATCAATTATAGCCTCTTCTTCATCTTCACTTAGTGAATTGTGGTCGAAATGAGGAAAGATTCGGATTCAGAAGGCTTCCCATATTAACTTCCTTAGCGTTCACTCATACACATAAACGGGAAGTGAGATCAAGGAAGGTGTCTTCACTGCAGGGGATAGTAATTCCACCCATTGGATGATCATATCCAAATTCTTCCTCTGCTTGATTCAGCAAATCCAGGAATAAAGGCTCATTCAAATATGATATCGGAATCACAAATCGCTTCTTCTGGCTCTCCCCAACATACACTGCAAAATAGCCCTTTGGGAGGGTCTTCGAAGCAGCTGCCTGGTTTAGACTTCTCTTGGTGATAACAGTTCCTGGCAACCGGAAGCCCATGGTTTTTAAATTCTCAAGTTGAATCAGAACAAGAAAAAGAATTCAAAGGACTTGGGAAACAAAGAAAGCTTTTATGGTTGGCAAGTAAGAGACTTTGAGTTGTTGATGAACCTGATCATGAGTGTATATATAGATGAAAGCACTGTGAAAACTTATCTGCTACATGGAATGAGTGGTGAAGACAATGGATTGTGAGAAATCAAGAGATCACATGGGTTGTCTTTCTAGTCACATAAATCATCTCCCCACAGATTTCACATGCAAATGACCGAACTGTATACCTATGTCAAAACATCATTCCCTACATCCTTCAGATAACAGACAGAATCACAAGATACTTGTTTTAGGGACATGTTCTTCTTGACTTCATGCTCAATGAAGGGAAAGACCTACACATCACTGACAAGGACTGGTGGGCCTGGATATGAAAATTGGTGTTGTATAACTTGTTTGGGAGCACCAAACCACCCTAGCATGTGGCTTTGTTGTTTCAAATCAGTCCAGCAGTCACCAAACCACCCTAGCATGACCATCAATGTCCCCTGTCTCCTGTTGTAAATAAAAAGCTTGAAACCGATCGATGACCGAATATATAAATCAGTTGGTTTTGCAACTAATAAAAATTGTGACAACGAAGATAAGTTCCTCAAGCATGCTCCTAAAGGAGTAGGAAGGCAAACCCATGTGACCTCTTGAATTCTCACCAGCCAGATTGTTCCTCATTGGTGCCCACCTCAGTGTCTCCTTACCACTCATTTTATGTAGTTCATGATTTTCATCAGGTCCTTTCATCCATATATAAACACATGACCGGTCCATGAGCAACTCAAGTCTCTCCTTGCAAAGCATCAAAGCCTTCTCTAACTGTTTCCCAACTCCATTGAATTCTTTTTCTTGTTTTGATTCCTCTTGAGAGTTTAAACACCACGGGGTTCCGGTTGCCAGGAATTTTTAACGCCAAGAGAAGTCTAAGTCACATAGTTGCCTCAAAAAACTTAGATATCCCCAAAGGCTGTTTTGCAGTGTATGTTGTGGAGAGCCA
The DNA here is from genome assembly GCA_020521455.1 of Prunus kanzakura. Lineage (NCBI taxonomy): Eukaryota > Viridiplantae > Streptophyta > Magnoliopsida > Rosales > Rosaceae > Prunus > Prunus kanzakura. The sequence continues at coordinate 1,226,678 of BPUM01000821.1, forward strand.
GAAGAAGCGCTTTGTGATTCCAATATCATATTTGAATGAGCCTTTATTCCTGGATTTGCTGAATCAAGCAGAGGAAGAATTTGGATATGATCATCCAATGGGTGGAATCACCATCCCCTGCAGTGAAGACTCCTTCCTTGATCTCACTTCCCGTTTACGTGTATGAATAAACACTAGTGAAGTTAATCTGGCAAGCCTTCTGTATCCGAAGTATTCCTCATTTCGACCACAACTCACTAAGTCGTGATGAAGAAGAACATGCATGATCACACTCACATCTTGTGTTGCTTGTGAATCTGGCAAGCCTTCGGAAATCATCAAGATGCTTGTGAGCTGGGATCCAAAGTTAAGAAACCTTGTAATACAATTGAATTACGTATCTTGACTCCAATTTTGATCTCAAAGAGGACATTATTTTGTGTTTATACCCCATGTACAGTTCTTAATTTTTTGCTCTTCTGGAACATATGGGAAGATATGAATATAGTTTAATTACTCATCCACTTTCTTGTCTTATTACCTAATTGTAGCTCTGTTTTATAATCATCAAATGGCAGTGAAGATTTTCTCAAGATCAATAAAGTTTAATGGCATACTTTGCCTCATGTTAACATTACAGTCTTCCAAAGTTTATAAAAATCAAATAGTTTCTTTGTTATGGGTTTGGTAAAATCTCAAGTAATGTTACAGCTGGTTGAGAGAGATGTCAGTTATGATGACTAATGACAACTTCCCACTTTTTTTATTGACCTATATCATAACACTACTTGCAGGAATCATTAATTTGGGAGACTGGCATGTCAAAATGTGCTCTAATATTTGAAGACACGATTTGTATATATGTGGCAAATTAATGGATATAAACTAGAGGAACCATCATGCTTCGTTCATTATGAAAATCTGCTGCCATATGGTATGTAGGAATCGAATTTTAGCAAAACCCTAGGTCAAATATTTCCTTCCATTTGGGGATTATTTGATTTGGGGATTCTTGCCTTGAATTAGGGATTTGATTTTTATTAATTCCCTAATTGATTTAAATCACCTAAAATTAGGAAAAATAATTCATTTCCCAATAAGGATTATTTTTCTCCAAACCCTGACCCAACGAGGCTCTATAAATACAAGGCTATGCAAGACATGAGATAAGCCATTCTAAGCTCACAAAAATACTGCAGAAATCCCCTCCTTGCCGCCTCCTATCTCTCTCTCTCTTATAAAAGGCTCCGGCCACCACACACGGCTCCGGCTGCCCGGTTCACATCATACATACATCTCCGTACCCTTTTTAGCTATTGTTTCTCTACGAATCAATTGAACTAACTTAGGCATCGAAGGGCCTTTGGCCAACACCCCTTGGGTGTGGTCCTCTTATTCCGATTTATTTTGCAGGGAGAAAGAGACGATGAAGAGGAAGACATAATCTTAGACGAATATTCTCGTGCGACGAAAATTGCTCCCACAAATTGGTGCTTTCATTGAGAGCGCGAGATATACTCAAAGTGTGCTCCAAACTTATTCCCCATACTTTGCTCCCTCAACCATGATAGATACAAGACATACGAGGAGCAACACCACCACGACAGGTCCCAACCCTCCATCTCATGACACCATGGCAGAGAACTTGCTGCTGCCGCAAGGAATTTTGGCAGATTCTACCTTGCAGCCACCTCTCGTGGTGGCCGGCACCTCTCAACCTCCAGCTGCGCCGGTTGGAACCATTCAACCGCACCTTCCCTCCACGCAGAAGTAGCGAACAACTGCTGCCGGAACGCAACAGTAGCGCACAACCGTTGCCGGAACACAGCAGTAGCGTACAGCCACAGACGGAATGCAACAACATTGCACATCCGCTACCAGAACGCAGCGGCAACGCACAGGCATAACAACTTGAATCAAGGTCCTGACCTTGGAGCCCGTGACTACTCAAACATGGAGAGATGTGTAGGGGAGAGAACGAGATCATGCCGACGAGATGCAGACATCTGCAAGTTGTACTCTAAGCCGATTGACAATTCGTTCAAGGTTAGGTCCAAGGACCAATGTGCACGAGAGGTTGGGCCCACAATCTAATGTCCACGCTCGCTTGGGCCCTCAAAGAAGTATCCATTATAGGCTGGGCCCACAAGGAGCAAGAGTTTGTGAACGATTGAGTGACGAATGCAACGACCGACGCTCGCCAATCCGCTCGAGAACCAACTCACAATGACAACTCGTGGAGGAATCCTTGCAAGCTCAATCTACTAATCAGCCCCAAAGGTAGGGCAACCAAGGAAGTCAACCTCTGGGAGTCAACAAGAAGTCAACCATCCCCGTCCGAATCATGAAGGTCACCAACGTGATCGGCAAGCCATGCATGTGGAAGACGTCGAGAAGCTTGTAAACGACCAACTTCGAAACTTAAAGATTGGCTGAAATTTCAAAGATGCTCTACGCAGGGAGGTGGACCAAGCAAACTCTACACATTTCACTGCCGAAATCGAGCAAGCTACTCCCCTAAAGCGATTCTCAACGCCTTCGTTCACGCATTTCAAAGGGGATTCCAATATCGAGAGCCATCTAAAGCACTTCAAAAGTGTTATGATCCTCTACAAGGGCGACGACGCGTTGATGTGCAAGGTGTTTGCAATGACCTTGCAAGGAGCAGCCCAAGACTAGTACCACTCCCTACCATCCGGGTTGATCAGCAACTTCAAGGAGCTAGCTTACGTCTTCACCAAAGATTACACTTCTTACCGGACGATCAAGAAAAACCCTAACCACCTATACAACCTGTGCCAACATTGTAGGATGCGACGATCGAATCGCGTCCTCTACTTTCAAGAAAGGTCTTCCAACTGAGCACTACTTATGCTGCAAGTTGACTATCACTCCCAGCCAGACTTTGGCAGAGGTCTTCGCGACCTCGAAATGCTACGCACTTTGGGATGACGATCGAATCGCCTCGAAGAGAACTACACCAAGTTCTCCATCCCCATACATCAAATCTTAGCCCAAGTGAAAGACAAACCTTGGGTAAGAAGACCGCCGCCCTTGAAAAGAGATCCGGACAAGAGGGATACCAGAAAATACTGTGCCTTCCCTGGGATGCATGGGCATAATACGAATAACTGCTTTGCTTGGAAAGCGCACCTCGAAGAACTTGTGAGAGAAAGTCATGCACATAATTCATTGCGAAGCAGGTCATCCAGTAGATTGAGGATCGCGATACCGCCAAGGAGCCACCCTAGAAGGTCATAAGGATTGTTTGTGCCTAATAAATCACGGCCATGAATTGGCCGGGGGAACTTCTCTTCTCAGCCTCAAACTGAAACGCAGCGTTTTGTCAGGGTGTTTGGCTTTCCAGAGAAACAAGAAAAATCACCAAGGCATGGTTATCTCGGCCAAGGTTATAGGCCGAGGCCGAGATCGAACAAGGTCACGGCCAAAGGCATTAAAGTCAGATCATCACGTGACAGCAGGGTCCCACGCTCCATTTAATGAAGTAAGGTCTCTGTTTATTACAGCAAACCCACTGGCCAAGAATGAGCATTTAATGCGCGAGGGAAGGTGGGAAGTGATTGGAGTCAGGATTTGGTGACAGGGATCAGAGTGATTAGACGCCAACATTCTCACAAAGCTCTTTGCAGCTTGAGAGATTAGGTAATTGGCTATCAGAGCAATAAATGCGTCTCCACGGCCAGAAGCGCAGAACCCACGATCAGGGCGGCGGCCGAGATTCACCGGGATTCATGGGGTCACACCACCATACCTCACGATCCCAAATGTCGATTAGACTGCCCACTTGGCATAATCAGACTCCACTATGCAGGATTTCAGCCTCGATTACCCCTCCAGGAGCTCTGCCTATAAATACAAGACTCAGGACTACTTTCAAAGGGTTCAAACACCAAACAAAAGCCTCCCACGGAGCAACTTATATTTTCCTGTAATGCACTTTCAATATCTTTACTTGCTTTTCTAGGAGTAGTGTTAGTTTGTAAGGAAAATCCATTCATCAATATATCAAACGACCCTTGATTCTCAAGGCGCCGGAGCACCACCCCTGTTGTTCGCTCACTCACCCCATATATCATATGACCGCCGCTCATTGAGTAGCGCGCCGGAGCACCGCCCTAAAACCCACCAAACACCACCACTTAACGGCCTTGTAGTTCAGGCCGTGAACCTTACAGCCGAGACTAGTTCCTCTCTCGGCTACAATCGTTTGATTAGAAGACGAGTTCAGACAGGCGCACTATCTAAACACTTTCACCCGCTTCAAACATCTCGACGCACGGTAGACCGTGCTGGCACGCCCGCGCACAAACACACCCCGTCCAAAAGCAGGAAACCGCGTGTTAACGCACATCCCCTCGGCCCGGAACTCCAGGCCGTGAGATTTGCGCGGCAGATAAGGATTAACACAATCCTAACCAACTCCGAGGAGTTTGGGCTGACCAGCAAAGAAAAGAAGAGGAAGATCAAACAGTCCACTGTGATCTCCCAAATCTTGACCGACCTTCCACCAGCAGAAGACGATCCCGTCATCGCCTTCCAAAAGAAAGATCTAATGGGCCTTGATGTGCCATAGAACAATGCCCTTATCATCAGCATTCAAATCGCTCAGGCCATGGTCGACCGAATCGATGCAGACAAGGGCTGCGCAACCAATATCCTGCAAATGGCAGTCATCCAGCAGATGGGCTTAGAGGCAAAAATCAACAAATCAGCCAGGTCGTTGACTAGCTTCAATGGCGCAACAACGGTTACGGTGGGCACGATAGATCTCGACGTCTACTCCCCACCTGTAATCAGCTCGCAAACATTCATGGTCATTGATGAAGTCTCACCCTACAACGGCATTCTGGGCAGACCATGGATTGGCAAGATCAACGCCTTCACCTTAGCCACACATCAAAAAATCCGCTACCCAATCCCTAAAGGCGATGTCGGCCAGATCAACAACGATCAGGCAATGGTGAGGAAATGTTCGGCTCAAGGGTTGAAGAAAAGCAAGCGAACACAGTTCCTCCCTGTAAATCAAGCAGATCTAAAGGGAGTAGAACAAACAGATCTCGCTCCTAGCAATCGAGCAGGCCAAAAGGAAAGGGAATAGCTACCCCCTTATAATAATGAAAGAATTCGGACCAAGCCGAGGGAATCTGTCTGGAGGTCTCTCCTAAAGAAGGATGGAAACCCGAAGAGGACTTCGAGTTAGTACCCTTGGATCCTGACAAGCTAGAGAGAAAAGCGCGGATCGACTAGCGCCTAAGCAAGGAGAAGAAGGCAGAGCTTGCAGCCTTCCTCCAAAACAATAAAGACGTATTTGCACGGTCGCCATTCGACATGCCAGACATCGATCCCCAAATCATCTGTCATCGCCTCCACGTCAACCCAGCTGTCAAGCTAGTGGCACAAAAGAGACGCAACTTCTCTCCCGAGCAAGTTGCCATCATCGAAGCCAAGATCGACAAGCTCCTAGCTACTGGTTTCATAGAAGAAGTCTCTTACGCAGAATGACTGGCAAACGTTTTTCTAATAGCAAAGAAGGATAAGGGCTTGTGGAGAGTTTACGTCGACTACACCAACCTCAACAAGGCATGCCCTAAAGACAACTTTCCACTACCAAGAATTGATCAGCTTGTCGATTCAACTTCCAGCAATCAACTACTAATCTTCATGGACACCTACTCCAGCTATAATCAAATCATGATGCATGAAGACGACAAGGCAAAGACCTCCGTCATCATTGAAAGAGGTACCTACTGCTGCAAAGTCATGCCCTTTGGGTAGTAAATAAAATTTTCAAGGAGCAAATCGGCAAGACTATGGAGGTCTATGTGGACGACATGCTAGTCAAAGCTCCTCAGCGAGCATACCACATCAAAAACCTTGCCGAGGCATTCAGCCTGCTCTGAAAATACAACATGAAGTTGAACCCGAGAAAATGCACATTTGGAGTCTCATCCGGCCGATTCCTGGGATACTTAGTCACCCAAAGAGGAATTGAGGCACATCCAAATCAAATCAAATCAAGGCTATACTCAACACGAAGTCGCCTGCCACAATCAAGGACATACAAAGTATAACAGGTAGAGCAGCAGCTCTTATTCGATTCCTCTCGAAATCTACTGACAAGTGCAGGCCATTCTTCAAAGCCTTGGTGAAAGGGAAAAAGGACAGGTGGGATGAAGAGTGCGAAGTAGCCTTTCAAAGCTTGAAGGCCTACCTCACTTCACCTACTCTACTTTCAAAATCGATACCAGCAAAGACTTGTACATCTACCTAGCTGTGTCCGACTCATCTGTCAGCTCAGCTCTCATCCGAGAAGAGCTGGGGGCACAGCATCGGGTATTCTACACTTCAAAAGCTCTCCTCAATGCAGAGACTCGCTACCCGAAAATGGAGAAGCTCATTTTTTCACTTGTAGTTTCCGTAAGAAAACTAATGCCCTACTATCAAGCTCATCAGATAATTGTCATGACAGAATTCCCCTTGGGATCGATTCTTCATAGCCCCGACGCCTCTTAGCAACTTATGAAGTGGGTCATCGAACTCAGTCAATACGACCTCCCCTACCGGCCGAAGACTGCTATAAAAGTCTAGGCTTTAGTAAATTTTGTTGTAGAGTTTACTCCGATAGCCAAGGAAGAGAAGCTGGTCACAAAAAAAAGAAGAAAAATTCGAGAGCTGACGATACCTCCCCTGCCAATCCAAACCTGCCCAGCGACATGTGGCAGCAACGCGTAGATGGAGCATCAAATCATAAGGGAGCGGGGGTAGGTGTCGTCATAATCACCCCAGACGGAGCCCTGTTGGAGCAAGCCATCACACTAGGCTTTCCTGCTTTAAACAACGATGCAGAATACGAGGTATTGCTCGCCAGACTGCGCCTAGCGAAGGAACTGTCGATCAAGAGATTGGTCATCTACTCAAATTCCCAGCTAATAAAAAATCAAGCCTCATGCGAGTACATGGAAAAACACCAGAGAATGATCTAGTACCTCGACAAAGTCCAAGGACTTCTGAAGGAATTCCCCACTTTCACCATCCAACAAGTTCCGTGGGCAGAAAACACTCATGCAGATGCATTGACATGCATAAGATCAGCGCTGGATACCAAGTTCAGACACTCTATCCCGGTCGAACACCTCGACCGACCAAGCATCGAAGAAATATAGCCGATCGACACAATGCAGATTGACGAGGACCCCAACTGGCAAGACCCCATCATCGACTACTTGAGGAATGGAAATCTGCCAATGGAAAAGTCCGAAGCTAGGAAGGTCCAACAGAAGGCCGCGAGATACTACATGCAACCCAACAAGCTTATCACAGATCATAGTTCGGCCCTCATCTCACCTACATAAAGTACCCTTAAACACTTGAGGTTCTCTGCGAAATTCATGATGGCGAGTGTGGCAACCACTCTAGGGGGTAGGTCACTCGCCCAGAAGGCTCTAAATATAGGCTATTTCTGACCTATCATGCACCACGACTCTGCCGAATATGTCAAGAAATGTGATCCTTGCCAGTGGTACAAACCAGTTCCTAACCTGCCTGCCGAAGTCTACCATCCGCAGAAAAGTCCATAGCCATTCATGCAATGGGCCATTGACCTAGTAGGTCCCTTGCCACCTGCGCCCGCTAAGAAATACATGATGATCGTCGCTACCGACTACTTAAATAAATGGACCAAGGCCGAAGCTCTATCCTCTACCAAAGAAACCGACGTGGAACAATTTATCTGGAGAAACATCATATGCCGGTTTAGCTGCCCACAATCACTGGTTACCGACACTGGCTCGCAGTTCATTGGCAAGCAGATTACCGCCTTCTTTGCAAAATACAAGATTAAGCAACACCTATCCACCCTGAGGTATCCACAAGGCAATGAACAGGCCGAGGCATCCAACAAAGTCATATTAGATTGCCTAAATAAGAGGTTAGAAGGCGCCGAGGGGAAATGGGTAGATGAGCTCCCTGGATTACTATGGGCTTATCGCACCACCAAACGAAGATCGACTGGCGAAACCCCATTCTCCCTCGCCTATGGGACGGAAGCGATCATCCTTCCTCACATCATTGTCCCCTCCATAAGCCTTGAGTTGGGGAGTGTTGATCAGAACTCCGAGCAGATGAGGCTCAACCTTGACTTACTTGAGGGTGAGTGCGAGAAGACCATTATCCGAGTCACCTTCTATCAGCAGTAGTTGAAGTCTTACTACGACAAAAAAGCTAAGATCAGACAATTTCAACCGGGCGATCTCGTGCTAAGAAAGACTTTCATCACTACACCAAGACAAGGGTCAAAGAAGATGAATCCTAACTGGGAGGGTCCTTATGTGATCAGCCGGTCCGGGGGCAAAGGAAGCTACACACTCGACACCATGGATGGAAAGGAAATTCCACAACAATGGAATGCATACCATCTCCAAAAATATTATCCGTGACGCTTCTTCCTATCTGCTCAATTCCAAGTAGATGACTGAGCCTCGCACATTTCTGAGAAGAGAAGCAACTGCTGGAAGTTTCGGGTTCTTTATTTAGTTATTTCCATTTCAAATAAAGTGATGTAATCTTCTGAATATCAATATAAGTTCAGATTCTCATTCCAGAGTGTCTCAAATGCCCACACATAAAATGAAAAACAAATTTATAAAGATATAAAAAAAAAAAGGTTGCCCATGAGGAGTGTCCTAAGGGAGACATAGGGCGATGACTAGAAGCGTCCTATAGGAGACGCAGCTCGCAAAGAAGAGTCATCAAGGAGACGCAGGGTGCGCCAGAAATTTCCTAAGAGAGGTCTCCATGCTTCCTAAGGGAAATATCCAGGTTCCTATCAGTTCCCTAAGGAGAGCATGATAGTCATACAGTTGCCTATAAAGAGCATCTTAAGGAAGACACAGGGCGACGACTAGAAGCGTCCTACGAAAGACGCAGCCCGTAAAGAAGCGTCCTCAGGGAGATGCAGGGTGCGCTAGAAATTTCCTAAGGGAGGTCTTCATGCTTCATAAGGGAGGTATCTAGGTTCCTATCCATTTCCTAAGGGAAGCGGGATAGTCATGCAGTTGCCCATAAGTAGCATCCTTTGAGAGACGCAGGGCGACAACCAAAGCATCATACGGGAAATGCATAATATGCCCGGAGTCCCTCAAGGGGGACCCTAACACATATCAATTTCCTAAGGGAGACACATAATCAAGACACTGGCTGGTTACTCAAGCAGTTCACAAGTCAATATGCAAATTGGAGTTGAAAAGATAACGAAAATTTCCATAGCAAGTTGACCAATCGGCCAAGTTCAACAAAAAGAAGATGGTCAAACAAGACCAATTATTCTAAAAAAGAAAGTGGAAAAGCTGAAAAGAAATAAAGAAGTCTTCATCTACTCTAAGACACCGGTAGGAGACCCCTAATCAGCAGCCTCTTCAGCATCCACTTGATCAGCCAAGCCTTCAGCAACTCTACCTGCCTGCTCCGTGACATTTGCCACCATCTCATTGGCTGCGTCCTTCTCTGCTCCATCCTCTTAGCTACCACCTCTTCGGCCGCCTGCTCTTTAGTTCCTTCCATGTTCACAGCATTAACCTGCTCACTTTGCACAAGGAACAAGTCAGGGCAAAGCATCTCGATGTCTCCATCTTCATAGCGAAGGGAGATATCAACATTCTTGCGCTCAAGAAGAAAGAAGGCATCTTTTCAATTAGCCAAGTCAACAACCGAGGAGCTACAAGGGAACTTTTCAACTCATATATCATCGCCCTCAAATCAGACGTCTTCTTCTCATAACAGGTCTGCTCAGCAGAAAGCTTGCTGGCCAGTTCAGCATTCTTCTTCACCAACTCACTGAGCTGAGCTGAAGAGGTGGCAACAACAGACGAGTTCTGGATAGTCTCAGTAGCAAAAACTAATCCTTTTTGAAGCAGGTGAAATGTCACTTCCCTTAGTTTTTCCAAGGAAAGACTCGAGAAGGTGTCAAGATCGCCGGCCTGACGAATGTGATTAACCATCTCAGCACAAGTGGACGGGCTTGACAGAAAGTTCGTCTTGAGCAGATCAAACACACATGCATCCCCTACAGGGCTGGACTTGTCCACCTTGGGATCAACCACTGACATTGCAAAAGAACCCTTCGCCCGGGTAGATGACTCTCTCACCTTCTTAGCCTCCGCCAACCTCACCTCCAAAGAAGTCAATGATGCTGAATGAACTCCACGCTTGACTGCCCGTGACTCAGCAGCTGGATCGTGAGCAGACCTCCCAGTTCGATCTCCATCTTTTGACTGATGCAGACGACCTGAACTTCGAAGAGGAATATCTGCATCTCTTTGCCTCTCTGCAGGTGAGCTAGATCGCGCACGGGCTATTTCACGAAGCAGGTCATGGTCTTCAAGCTTGTCAGCAGGAGGCTTGAGCAGAACATCCCGAGCACTGCGCATACTGCCAACCTTCCTGCTATCTGCACCATCGAGACGTTTAACCTTAACAGATGACGAGGGAACAGTTCCTACTTGAGTTTTCTCAACAGAAGGGAGCTTTGGCTTTTTCCTCAACGGAGACACATTCTTCGCCCGTGAAGAAGTAGCTTCATCTTTTGAAGACTTGGCAGCAGCCTTCCTTTTTGAAAGGGATTTAGCAGAACACTCTTCCTGTTTGACAGGTAGATCATCAGGGTCGGGACCATTTTTCTTTCATCTCTCAACATCTTGGGCAGGGGCAACCCACTGACTTCCTCCCGATACTTGCTCAACAGCCAACGCCACTCACAAAACTTCGGAGGGATGTTCAGAGCTCAGTCGACCTTAGCCATGTCAGGCCCAAGTTCCAATTTCTTGCAGATATCGCTCGCTACAAGCAGAAGACAGAAGTTAATCAGCCATAGTTCAAGAAATTCAAATAAAAAGAGAGCAGATCAAAACAAAGGTGATGGACTAGTGGACCATCACCAACATCACCTTCCCACCATCGGCTGACTTCCAACACATCGTCGTGCCATACGTGATCTCCCTTACTGAAACTGTCAAATAGCTTCGCATTGCAGATGCTGACTTGGGCGTACCTCTCGAAGCGCCTCACTTTGAAAAAGTAGAAGAACTCTCGCACCGTCAACTCCAGCTTAAAGAAACGGCTCAGATTTTCAAAACACATGATCACCCAGTAGACATTCGAAGTACACTAGCTCGGGGCACACGCCATGGTGCAGAAAACCTCCTCGAAAAACTTTGATAGTGGGAATGTGAAGCTTAAGGAAAAATTAAAGGGACGGAAGGTGATGATCCTAGCATCTGGATCATTCGCATCCATACAAGGCGCGTCATTAGTTAGAGGCTTTGCCAGCTTGACATGCATGTCATCAAGAATGGCAGAAGCATAAGCGGCCCGCCACTTTTTGAACTAAGCTTCAGTCGTAACACGGTGTAGATTAGCCACGAACCTCTTCTTGTGTACTTGGGAGCCTCCCCATAGATACAAAGGCACTTGAGTGCTTGGTGACTTGCTATCATCTTCGAAAGACATGAACAACAACTGCAAAGAAAAAAAAAATTGCAAGTTAGAATATAAAAAAAAGGCAAGCAGCAACAGAAAATAAAAATAAAAATTTGAACAGCTTGGGCTCCTCCAAGCCCAGCGCATACTCCAGCGCACAGGCCCAAGCCACGCCAGCTCTAGCACACCTCCTGGCCTAACTCTAGCACTCGAGGCCCAGCGTGTCTCCCCAGCACTCGAGGCCCAACACGTCTTCAACTCCAACACGCGTGGCCTGCTTGCCTAGCGCAAGCCCACGTTGCACCCAAGGCCCAGCGTCTCCTTGCCTCAGCTCTAGGCCTAGCACCACCATGCCTTCTATTCCGAACCCAGCACACTTAAGCCCCAGCTTGCCAAACCTTCCACGCTTCCAGCCCTTGCCTACAGTTAGTGCAGCTTAGCCATGAGGCCAAGACAATAGCCAACAACGGTCGGCTGGTCCACGTCTTTGCTGCCAAAGGTCAGAGCTAAAAGAAAAAAGAAATTCCAAGTTGAATTACCTTGGATGTGCGGCGGAAATCAGTCCCTCAAGCAGGCTGGAACTATTCTCCAAAACTCTCTCTCTTACTGACAAAGTTAAGAGGACAAATTCGTGGTGAGAAAAATAACGGGGAGGAGCTTTATATTTATAAGGATCAAAATTCCTTGACTTACAAGAGATCTCAAGCCCATTCCAACTGGGAATTTAGAAAATTGGCAAGACAAATACCTCCTCTGAGCAAGAGCTCAAGTCCAAGAAGGAAGCCCAGTCCAACAGTCAATCCACATCTCCTACATGCCATCACGCACCATGCAGAAGCTAGGGAGCATTTGTGGGAACTGAATTTTAGCTAAACCATAGGTTAAATATTTCCTTCCATTTGGGGATTCTTGCCTTGACTTAGGGATTTGATTTTCATTAAATCCCTAATTGATTTAAATCTCCTAAAATTAGGAAAAACAATTAATTTCCCAACAAGGATTATTTTTCTCCAAACCCTAACCCTACGAGGCTCTATAAATACGAGGCTATGCAAGACATGAGGTAAGCCATTCTAAGCCCACAAAAATACTGCAGAAATCCCCTCCTTGCATACATCTAAGTTCACACCATACATACATTTCCGTACCCTTTTTAGCTATTGTTTCTCTACGAATCAATTGAAGTAACTTAGGCATCGGAGACCCTTTGGCCAACACCCCCTGGGTGTGGTCCTCTTATTCCGATTTATTTTGTAGGGAGAAAGAGACGACGAAGAGGAAGACGGAATCTTAGACGAATATTCTCATGGGAAGAAAATCGCTTCCACATGGTAGATAACAGATCTGGTAGAAGATGACCCTATAATGCAAAATCTAATATAAGAATGAATGGAGAAGCAAAATGTCTTATATACTCCCATTTTTCCTGGAGAGATAAAAAAAAATTATGAAATTACCTGTAGAATGACTAAGAATGCCTAGAGGGGGGTGAATAGGCCAATTTAAAATTATAACCAATAAATATAAATAAACTTTAGTAGCAGGATTGATATGGCTTATCAATCCTGGAAATGTGCAGAGCATAACATAAAGGAACACACAGAGAATTATTTTACGTTGTAAAACACCACCTTTGGGGAAAATTCACAGGACTCAGTCCAAAACAAATCCACGTCGCCAGAATTTTCTCAAGACACCCACTGCTGCCGGTGGTGGGTGGCGGCGTATGGGGCACTATTTGGCGGCCTGTTGTGTTCTAAAATGTTACCCATGTCATCCCGAGCATGAAGGTATATCTGAATTAGCGATAGGTTACGATTTCACTTTGACGATAAGCTCGGTATGTTCGTTTCAGACCTTATCTAGGGTTGTTGGAATGCTAGTAGCATCTGTTTTCTGTCAAGAGCTTTTCCTAGTTCATTTCCACTCTGCTGACCATGTTGGTCTTGAAGGGCATTACCATTAGCTGCTGCAACTCATAGTGTTTGTTTCTGTCATCGCAGTTTTGGCAGCAACTTGTTGCCAAACCAATATTTTCTGCAGCACTTGTTCTTTCAATTTCAGTTGTATTCAAAGTTGCTGGTTTATGAACATAGGGTTTTTGCTCTGGGTTCCGAGGTTTGTTCCAAAGGTTTGTGTTGTCCATTATCTTTTTCAAGGTTGCTGGTTTACGAACATAGGGTTTTTGCAGTTGTACACTTTTATCGTACCTATTATGCAAATGAAATGTAGTTGTTAGCGTCCAATAAGTGGTATGAACAGTTGTTATACTGTTCATACCCTACAACTAAGTTGATTTCTATGACTTAGTATTAACAGATTTTCAGAACAAAGCATGCTCAATATTTTGGTCTATATATAGCTGTGCACTTAAAGTTTATGATATGCAAAATGTGATTTTTACTAGAAAGATAGTTCTATGATATAATATTAACAGTGTACTTTTTTTTTTTCTTGTAGAGGTATTTCCTTTTGCCTTTGCGATTGTTTCTGGTGAAACTGTGGACAATTGGAGGTGGTTTGTGCAAAGGATATTAGATGTCTTGTTGGGCTTTTTTGGATGTTTTTTGAGTTTTTTGTATAAAATGATATTAACAATGTTTTTCTATGAAATGGTATTAACAATGTCCTTCTATGACATGGTATTAACAATGTACTTCAGGCATGCTGGGCTTTTTTTTTGTGGTCAAATCTAGGCTTTTTTTTTTGTCAAATCTGGGTTGGGCTTGTTGGGCTTATTTTGGGTTCTTTTGTTTTTTTTGTATTGTGTTTGTTTTAAGTTAATCAATGGCAGAGATGTAATTTATAGGAACTTCAACACTCATTTTTTAGGTAGTTAATGGTTTTGGGGTATGTTTCTAAAGTGTATTCCACGAGTTTTTTAATAATTTCAGGTCCTATTTTAGGTATATTACTAAAACTCCCTTTTGTTTTTGGGTAGTGCCTAAAGATAGCATGATCTCATATCCCTTTTCTCAGAGGAGAATATTCCAGCTTGCATAAACTTGTGTAGGTAGGGTCTAGGGCAGAAGGGGTTCTTATTTTAAGGAATGCCAAAGAAAGAAAGAAGAAAGGTCTGCATGAGCTATTAACTGGATTTTTGAAAATTCATAGGAAAACAAATTATCTGAGGGGAAAAAAAAACCACAAAATATTTTTCCTTTTCGACAAACCACAAAATATTTACAAACATACTGTCATAAGATATATTAGAGTCAGCAAACGTTTCCTGTCCTAGCAAGCACTTCAGATTGGTTAAAACTGAAACACAATCCAATAAATATATAGTCTCAATCATTGCCAAATTCTTGATGATGTGGAAGACAGAACTATGTGATCCTTCATATGCATATGTTTCCCCATTCATCCCACCATATAGCCTCTACACCACATACTGCAGCTTTCATGGTTTTTCCAATCTAGCATTCATCTCCATATAAATGTCGGATGGACCTGAATTTATAGAGGCCCGATGAATGGCCCGTTGCGGTAAATGGGTTTTTGGAGCAACAAATTAGAAGCCCAATAACATTCATAGTCCAGAAAGGGAGATCATAATGAAGTTGCAGGCAGTGACTCCATTTTACTTTAGATGTCTCTCTACATCAATTTGTACTGGTGATTTCTTACATCTTCGCTAGTTGTCTCTAATTTCCTTTCCATTTTATTCAGTACAAAGAATTCAAGTCTTATTACTTGTAAGTCAAGAAAAGAACTTATACCAAACTCGTTAGATTTCTTGGTCCACAAGCAGTCTCAAACTTACTCATTATATATCTTTACAGTACTAGTGACACCCTAGCGTCATTCAGTGTAAGATCAACTAGATAGCTAAATCAAGTTCTCACATTGTCGACTAGAAAAATCTTCTCAGCAACCCCACAATGGTAAGTATTGACAAAAATGATTAAATTTCATTATTATTCTATGAACCATTGTGTATATTTTATATTTTCCCTTTTCCTCTGCGATACATCTCCACCTTTAGTTTGATGTTTTAATATTAAAAAAATCTAAATTAGGTCCATAGAAACTCAAAAATTCTCAATCTAGTAATAATTGAAAATTTGAACACAATGAATGAGGAATTATTCACTAGTTTAGAAACTAGATTTCATATCTAAGGCCATCTCCAACCCAATGGGTGGAAACCCAAATTATAGGTTTTGAGTCCAAAAAACTTCTCCAACCCATGTATTTTGATGGGTGGAAATTTGAGAAATCTCAAATCTTAGGTGGAATTCCACCCCAAGAATTGCCTGGACCTATAATTTTTGTGGGCCCGAAATCTGCTTTTTCTTTTTCTTTTTGGCTGGAATCCCAAGCGAACACCAAAAATTAATGGGCCCTATGTGCATTTTGCTGCCTGCCAGCAGCTTGTGCAACAAGCTGGCCCCACATGGCATTTTGGAGCTGACCAACGGTCATATTTTAAAATACATGTTGTGCTGTTTATTTATTTATTATTATTTATAAAAGTTTTTAAAATAATATTCCAACAGCTTATTTTTATTTAACTTTATTTATAATTATCGTTCATCTTTTTTATGATTGTCGTTTATATTTTTTTATGATTTATTCTGGGCATACGTATGGTGTTGTACTTGTTTTTATTTTTAAGTGAAATTCTATTATGTTTTGGAATTTTAATTTTTTTAGGTTAAAACATTTAGAAAATTAAATCACGAATGTTGAAACAAAAATAATGTCAAGAAAAATTAATGAGAAAAAAAATTTAGGGGTTAATCATTCTTAAACAATTTAATAAAGTTGCGGACTCAAATTATGAGTCGGCAAGGTTGGAGGAAAAAAAAAATTGAGTCCTGAAAATACATGAATAGTTGTATTTTGAAGGGTGAAAATTTGAGTTTAGCCCCATCATGGTTGGAAATGGTCTAACCTACCCGTAACTTTCATTTTCAGTTTTATGCAATTGAATTATTTAGTGGCGCAAAAACTAGTACTAATATCCCCAAAATCCAAAATCCAATTTTGGAAAACAAAAAACATAACTTCCTCACCAACCTTTCTACGCACTATGCCAAAAAAGGGCTTTAGCAACGGATAAAATCCGTTGCCTATTACACATAAATACCGTGGTATTCAAGCCTGTTGCCTATTACTATGTAATAGGCAACGGATATTCTCCGTCGCTATTTGTTACTTTCTACATCGGATATTTGATAAACTCCGATGCGTAAATGATTTCCGGGTGCCAAAAAAAGGTTGACTTCTGACGCCTAAACCCGAAACAGCATCAGTAGTTTCAAAAGAGATGAGGCTAAAGTTGTCTAACAACATCAGTGACATCTACCATACTGATGCTACTTCTCGTTTTAGGTATCAGTGATAATAGATGTCTGGTTGTTGTTTTTATCTTTCAACTTCAGTTATTTTTGAAAAACTGAAGTTGTTATAAACAATAGGCATCACTTATGTAAGGAATGGGTAGGTATTTTGCTTGTTTCGCATCACACTTGACTCAGTTACTGTGTTAGTGTCTAAGAAAGGCCTCATTTCCAAATCAAGTTGTGTTGCCATTGCTCATAAAAATAAAAACATATATAAACAGTAATTTAAATATATCCATAATTGTCTGTATGTATATAAGCAAAATACTTGAATGATCCATACTTGTCCCATCCAAATCACAATTTTATCAGACCTACACCACAAATTATCCATACTTGTCTATGCATAAGCAAAATACTAGCTAGAAAGACATGTAAAATGAAGGAATGTTTAGCTTAATCAAAAAGCCATTCTAGGACATGAGTTGCCAATTCTTCTCGCACCTCATCCAATTCCATTTGGGTGTATGTGTCCCTCCTTCTTGCTCTATACTGGAAAAAAAAAACACATAGAATGTAAACACAATATGAACATAAGCTTCAAAAGTGCAAGGTACTAATTAAATTTGCACAAGGTACTAAACTAGCAATTAAATGATCATGTGATGGGGTAGAGAGTTACACAAGGACATCTAGCATTTTTTCTCAATTGACACAGACCTAACTACCAAAAAACAAAGGCACATTGCTGTGAAAAAAAAATTACACAAGGTTCATATTAAGACAGACCCAACTACCAAAAAAACAGAAGTTGTAAATTTCCATAAGTACCTTATTTCGAAATTCAAGGGAGGAATCTTTACAAATTTCCTTCATGTATCTCATCACAAAATACCCACATGACTTGCCATCACTTTGTTTAGGAGCACCCTACAGTTTTACACAACAATTCAGCATTTAGTTAGTTAAGTTCCTTAAAATTAATATGACCATGTTTGTGAAATACAAGCATACCGAAAGCATAATCCAAGCCGGTAATTTACGAGGTCGTCTCCCAATTTGCGCATTGAAAGCTTTGATCCCACTTTAACAAATAAATAACACTTGTTATAGACCGTAAGCCAAATGCAAAAAATTTACAGATTAAGGAAATAACTAAGAGAGACGGACTTACTCATTTACAACAATTTTCCATGCATCATGAGGGTGACGAGCCCCAAGAGGATCCATGACATACACATTATCTTTGTCCTCATAAATTATTGTTAGGATCCAATGTCCCCTAATGTTAATTCAAAATATATTAGCAAACGCGATAACTTGTTCTTGAAAGATGTATAGAATCTTTTTCACACCAAATATGTCCTCATCAATATTTGTGGAGATAGTCTGACCTTTGGACATCACTTGATGTGCGTATGCATATAAAACCTTGCAAGACTTTGGCATTGTTGGTGATATAGACTTGAATAAAGTTTTTGCTAATTTTTCCTTTGTAGTTTCCCTCTTCTTCTACAATTATTGCATAAAACAGAAGGTTATATATATATATATATATATATATATATATATATATATATATATATATATATATATACAATTACATACATATTAGTTAGAATAAAACATAACAAGCTTAAAAGAAAAGAAGTTTACCACTTTATCATCAAAGACAATAAGATCTTGAGGCCAAGCTACTTGCGACCCAATGGCATCCCCAACTGTTTCTAACACTCTTTTCACAGGGATTGGTAGTGGAGAATCTCCCTTTAGTGCACAATTCACAGCTACTCTTATGTTCCCTTCTCCCAAAGGAACATTATGAACCAGCTAGTTGGGCACATTAATTAATCTCAACTATTGTGCCACTTGCCACAATGTTTGCCTTTACGCCAAAAGCCATTTTGCATTCTTTCCCCTAATATGCATATAAAAGGCAAGTCACAAATATAATATAAGCTGAACATATCAATTTCAGCAACCATTTATATCAATTAAGTAGAAGATGGAGTCAAAGAAAGAGATCGTAGAGGCCTAGGAAAAATCAAGAGGCCTATGAAGCTTCATAGTTAATATTCACGAGCTTGGCTTACACATTAATTAAGACATTGTGGGTGGTCTATTATGACAAGTGTACTTACAGCAATTAGAAGATCAGCAGTTGCGAAATAGATTTGATCCCTCTTTGACAACCCTGCAAATTAAGGCTAATACAAATTAACATAAATGTAAAGTAAAGAGGTTAAGTAGCACCATAATCTTGCTGTGGTTCTTTTTTTGTGTTTGATCACTTATCATCAATATGTTTTTTGATGAAGTAGAAGAACTTCAATTAGAAACTGAGGTGTTCTTAAGGTGGCATCATTAAAACTCTGCCTCAAGAAATCCCCACGGAAAAAGAAAAGGGAACCACACAACTCAACCAACTAACAATACTCTACTCGTTTGCCCTATCTGCTATTTGTGGCCTTAGTTTGATCGTTTATCATCAATTTAATTAGAGGACCAAGTAATGGGTTTGCTTAAATAATTAAAAGAAATAGTAATGGGCAGCCTAACAAACTTTCAAGGGTCTCTTGGAATATTAGTTTGAGAGTAAAAGAAGCAAAGTAGGGCAGTGTCAACTTGGACTAGAAAACTGTACAATATTATTTACAAAGTAAACACAGAAATTGAAACTTAGTCAAAATAAAAATAAAAAGCTAATCTAATAATAGAAGTTACAGCCACCTTCAGGTGTATTGAACATGTAAGGAATGTTTAAAAACCCACCTTAAATTTGCAACTTCCAACAAACTACCCAAACTGATAAATGTTCTTAGATAAAAGAAAAATTCAAAACCTAAACTGACAATTATACTTAGAAAATAGCAAAACCACTTGTCAAACTAATTACATAACAAACTAAACACATGGACTCTGAAACTGAAGGTGGCAATTTGAGATGTCAATTCAGTTCCATTGCATAGTCAATGAGCTTTGCAATGGTTCACCTGTCTTTCTCATATGAGAGTTGCAGGAATTTTGTTTGATGAATTACATAAATGGTCAGTACCAAGCCAAGCTCTACGTATTTTACTAACCCAATTATGTTTATAGCTTAGACTGAAAGCAAACACCTATCAAAAACTAAAATTCCAAAAACTCAATTCTATATGAAAATACCAAAGCCACATAATCAAATTATCAAATAAACCAAGCCACCAAATCAGATTAAACCATCACGCAGGTTCCAAGATGAGAATCACAAATTCAGCAACATAACACAACAAAAAAGCTATAAAAATTATATAAAAATTCATCTAGTGTTGATTACTAAAAGAAGGAATATTTTCCCAATATTAAGAGAAAGAATGAATAACCTTAAATTTTAGTTGTGAAGAGAGAAGAAAAGCTTACCAGAAGAGAAGGTGTGGGGTGTGGTTAAAACCCTAACTTTTGGGGGAAAAGGAAACGCTTCGAACTGATAGATGAAATCACACAATCGTTGACTTCAACTTCTGTCTGAGTGTCTGGGCTTGAGAAATTGTGTGAGCTGGCTTGAGAATCGTCGAATGCTTGTTGGTTTCTCACTGTGAATCGTGAAGGTTTTAGCAAGAATGGGGCAGTGATGGCAGAAAGGGAAGAAAGAGAGAGTTTTAGAGGGACTGAAGGAGAGTTTTGTTAGGAGATGAATTTTTAGGGTATAGTTTCAGAGGGAGTGAAAAAATTGAGAGGGAGTTAGAAGAATTGGGGGCGAGAGTTTGAGAGGGAGCTGAAGTTTCAGAGAGAGTTTGCGAGGGAGAGTAAAAATTTTGGGTTAGGGCGTTGACTCAAACTTTAGGCATCGACTCAGACTTTAGGCATCAGAGGTATATCACCAAAAAAAGACCCCCTTAAAAATAAAATAAAAACTTATCACTTTAGGCATCTGTATTTATGTAGATGATGCTAAAAGGAAAGAAAGGCATCGTCATATATAAACGAAAGCGCGTACTGATGTCTTTATATCTTTTTAGTATCGTTATTTTCCAAATTGATGCCTAATCTACTAATAGCATCGATTTCCCTCCTTACCGATGCCTATCTAGTGTTGCTAAAAGCGAAATTTGGCATAGTGACGTTTTGGATTCTTTTCTTTTCTATTCATAGGTGTCAGATGTAACCTGTTTCTCTTTATCTCTCTCATCGCATTCATCATGTGAACTGATAAAAGAAATGGTTTAATAGGTACATCATGACTGTGTTTTACGACGCGTGGAAAGCATGCAAGAATGCCAACCCAATTGTCCTTATCCTTCCTCATGAAAATTGCCAAAACATGTGGTGAAACAACTACAGGGGCACACAGATTCCTCACCATATGGAAACCATGGGCAATATAGGTTGTTTTCTTGAACTTATGTACCCTTGGCTTCCCTATAAATAAAGGTCTCTAAAGCTTGAGAACATAATACACTCTTAGAATTGGCTGACTTGAAATGGGAGATAGGCCTCCCAGAGGCCAATGGAGATGGGTGGCTGGGAAGGATCCTCATAATTTCTCTACATTTTCTTAATTGAAAACTAAGGAGGTGACATAATAGGGGCTCCCTCCCATGCCACGTATTTCTATTGTTTCTGGGTTTCTCTCCCTTTTCCTTTCTTGCCGGGCGGTTGAAATTTCAATCTTTACCTGTTCCATAACTATATATGCAGGTATTTCTATTTTTTTCCATTATTCATTTGTTATAATCTATTTGTCAAGATATATTTCCTAATCACAAAGTATTTAACTACTAATAATGACACTCAATTGTACCCTCATGCACTCCGAATTGGACGTTTCCAGTGATAGGACATAGTGTAGGAAGTTAAAACTGAAGCCTTTTGCTATAGATCTACTAGGTGCACTCCGAATTGGATGCTTATTCTTACTGATGTATATTACATGGTTCATGTATCCATTAAACTTGTAATCTATTTTTTTTTTTAAAACCTTCCCAATGGTTGAAGAGATAGAAAAAGGGTCTAAAAGATGACAACCAATTTGGAATCTCATTTGTTCACTTTTTAATGTACTTATACAAGGGAAGAAATATTGTTTCATATCCATTAAGGCTCAGTTTGGGATTGCTATCGACATTATCGCCGAAATATCGGCGATAATTTCGTTTTTTTTTGGAAGCCGATAATCTGGGAACAAACCAAGCATTTTTCGTCCAAATATCGAAATTGTCGCCGAAAATATCGCCGACATATCGATCCCGATATTATCGAGCAACGTCAACACAAAACAGTTATAATATCTCGATATTATCGAGATTATCGATAATATCGATATTCTCGCGATGGTTGAGAGAGCTCTCGGAGCATAGTGTCAGAGTTGGCGTCGTTGGGGCTTTGGAGGAGAAAGCGAATCTGGCTCGCGGTGGTCGGCGAAAGAGAGAGGCGCGGTGGCTGATCGACTGAGAGTGAGAGGATCGAAGTAGAGAAAACAGAAGACAGATGGTTGTGGTGCTATGCGAGGATTGAAGATCTAATCTGAGGGAGGCGGGTTGAGAGAGAGAGGCGCCGCAGCCTCTTAGGTCAAAAACGAAAAGAAAAATGTAAGCCTGAGTGAAAGAGAGAGAGAGTCGCATGTGAGGGTACAGGAAAAAAAATAATTTGTGCGGGATCTGCTACAAGCAGTGTCACACTTCCTCTTTTTTTGGCCAATCACACAACTCCACGTGTAACTTGAGAAAAATGCGGTGTGAATTGAATTAAATTATCATAGTTAAGGAGTAATTGAATAAACGCCCATTAATTGAATAAACGCCCTTTTTGCTCGTGCTTGTGCCACATGGCTTGGACTTTGACAAAACTAGAAGCAATTATATATACATGTAACGTGTCCTGCTTTTTTGGCAATTCTTTCATGTGAAATATATATCCTCCCATTAAGCAAGTAAAGAGTAAAATCAAAAGACAATTTCAGGATGATTCGAGTTTCCACCCATTTGCTTTTATTTTTTATTTTTTAAATAAAGTAAAGTAAAAACAATATTGTTGTATTCTAATTTATTTTTCAAATGTGTTATCACAAAATTGATGTAGGTGTAAGATTTAAATATCCTTTTCTTAAAATTGGTTTATAATATTGTTGCTCAAAGTATTTAACAGACGTTTTCTTTTCTTTTAATATTGAGTTGTATTATTATTCACTATTGAGTTTTAATATTGTTTATTATATGTGATACTAAGTTTTAACTTTAATAGGAATTTTTTCTATGTGGTACTAAGTCACTTATGTATCTTACAATGCAATGTATAAAGTGTAAAATATTGTAGTAATTCATTATATATAAATGATTATGGTGTGTTTAATCTTCTTTAATTAATTACTACATATTTTCTACACTTACAGTGTTTGCCAGCTCGCTATATAATCAACTTAAATCAGTTAAATTCATTATGCAATGCATTTCCTTCCAATTTTTTGTGATAAAGTAATAGATAATTGACTAAATAAACATCCTGCAAAGTTTCAATAAAAATTTCCAAGTTTTTCTTACAATTTCCGTGGTTTTTATTCAATTTTTACCGATACCGATAATATCCCGATATTTCCATTTATATTTCCGTGTTTTTGGACTTCCAATATTTCCGATACCACCGATATTTTAGACCTGGCTTTTAAAAAAAGTTTCTTATGCTATGCTTTGAAAATAATTAGCTGTAAAGTAAAGCAGCTCCATGTTTGGTAAACAATATTTTTAAAGTGTTGTTAGTACAAAAAGCAGTGTAAAAAACGTTTGGTAAATTTTAATCTAAAATTGTTGTAATTGTGAATAATGACTCAAATAAACATGATTAAAATTGTTAATTACAATGCTTAGTTACATGTGGTGGTAGTCAAGGTCTTAAATATCGGTTGTATCGGAAATATCGGTAGGCCAAAAACACGGAAATTTCGATGGAAATATCGGGATATTATCGATATCGATAAAAATTGAATAAAAACCACGGAAATTGTAAGAAAAACTTGGAAATTTTTATTGAAACTTTGTAGGATGTTTATTTAGGCAATTATCTATTAGTTTATCATAAAAAATTGGAAGGAAATGCATTACATGATAGATTTAACTGATTTAAGTTGATTATATAGCGAGCGGGCAAACACTGTGAGTGTAGAAAATATATAATAATTAATGAAAAAAGATTAAACACACCATAATCAAAAGAAATTCACAACAAAAGGAATGGTGATTTGTTTCTGTACACCCCACATCTAGGCCCCAAACAAAAGAAATTCACAACAAAAGGAATGGTTATTTGTGATTATAAACTACATATCAATTGTGACTGGACAGAAAAACAAAAGGAATGGTTATTCGATCAGCCACCGCGCCTCTCTCTTTCGCCGACCACCGCGAGCCAACGACGCCAACTCTGACTCTATGCTCCGAGAGCTCTCTCAACCATCGCGAGAATCTCGATATTATCGATATTATCGATAATATCGAGATATTACATATTATGACGAAAAAATAATGGTTTGTTCCCAGTTTATCGCGACCTGAAAAAAAACGAAATTATCGCTGAAATATCGGCGATAATTTTGATTTTTAATACATTGGTGGTAGTTGAAGTAATGGAGTGGAGGTGTTGGTGGTGATGAAGGTGGAGTAGTCAATTACAATGCTTAGTTACAAGCCCACACTATAGGACTTGGCAATTACAATGATTTGTGTAAGTTGTTATAAGCAGTTATATCTTTCCACTTTTTTTCCATGTGGGACTCTAGCATCTGGATTTTAAGAGTCAGAGCAGAAGAAGAATTTGGATATGATGGGGAGAGCCAGAAGAAGCGATTTGTGGTTCCAATATCATACTTGAATGAGCCTTTGTTCTTGGATTTGCTGAGTCAAGCAGAAGAAGAATTTGGATATGATCATCCAATGGGTGGTATCACAATCCCCTGCAGTGATGAAACCTTCATTCATCTCACTTCCCGCTTAAGTGTATGAATGAAGGCAAATGAAGTGAATCTGGTTCATATCCAAATCAGCCTCAGTTCTATCAGAAGAACTCGCCATGTCAAGATGAAGTAGAGGCTGTGATTGATCATATGCACATTTTTCTGTTGCTTATGAATCTGGAAGCCTTCTTTGATGGTCAAACTGCTTGTGAGCTGAGCACGAAGATACAAAATTTGTAAAGCAGTCGAATGACGATATCATGAACTCTCGAAGAATATTGAGCCCAAAATCATTACTTCAATTTTGAACTCGATGACAAGAAGATTTGTCTTTTAAGCCATGTACAATTCTAAATTGTTCTCCAGGAAACATGAGAAAATATAATATATTTTGATTCCTCATACTTTATTGTCTCATTTTTCAGTAAGCTATTATCTAATTGTAGCTTGTTGCCTCATACAAAAATGGAATCTGGAAGTAAACCAACATCTCACAATCCCAAAGTTGAAGATGGCCAAATATTCTGATTTGTAGACAAGATTGCTTGGAAATTCCAATTATTGGAACTTTTATACTAAATGAGAACATTAAACAGGGAAAAAAAGTACAATTATGTTTCAGTCCCTAGTAGTTCACACTTAACAGGTCTCTTAATTTCGACAAATAAAAAAAAGGTATCTTACAATCCCAATAGTCCTAATCGATATCAGTAGATTAAGTAGTTGTTCCAGAAGAATCCCATTTCTCTTGTCCTAATCCATTGGATTCTGCAGGAAGGCATAGATCATGAAGTCTTCGTTTTCAACATCAACAAGAAGACTTGGTACCATCACAACTCAGATAGCACCTGGTTCTTGCTAAATGTTAACGGAAGGGAAAAATAGAGAGAGAATTGAGAAGAAGATGAACCTTTCTGTATTATTTCTCAGATTACTCTACAATACAGAGAGTTAAGCTTTATAAGGCTCTAACTGATTACAACAGCTTACTAACTAATCTAACATCAGTCAATGACTAAGTGACACTTGTCACAATCCTAGCTCTACATACTCTAACACCCCCCGCAAGATCATGGGTGGAGAATCCAACCATGAGATTGGAACAATGCTTAAACCAAAGAAGCAGAAAAGCGTTGAATTTTGCTATAGTCGAAGCAGAGTAGGCTTTTTTTTTTTTTTTTTTTTTCTTGTGTTTGGAGCACCAATCCAAAGCTTGAGACATAAGAGTACTCATGTGAAGCATAACCCAGCAAAGTTGGCCAAATTGACACATATCAAAAAAAGAATACCAACTCCAGGCCATCACTGTTCCTCCAATGAAGACATGCTAAACCTTCCACTGATCCAGAGAGAGTATAGGAACCACAAATGATTAACTGTTCTAAACCAAAAAAGTAGAAAAGCCTTGAATGTGCTGTAGTTGAAGCTGAGTAGACTACATATTTGTTTTGCTTGGAGCACCAATCCAAAGCTTGAGATAGAAGAGTACTGCTATAGTGAGCTGCATGTGAAGCATATAACCCAGCAAAGAGTACCAACTCTATTCCAAATCAATGATGTAATCAGACCCCCACATCGAGATAGAGATAGAAGAAGAGAAGAGAGAAATTCTAGAAAGAGATAGAAGAAGAGGAGAGGGAAATTCTAGAAAGAGATAGAAGAAGAGAAGAGGGAAATTCTTGTTCCCTGAGAATTTAGAGAAATGAGATAGAAAGCAAGAAGAAGTGGGAAATTCTTTTGTTCCCTGAAGAGTGTAGAAAGAAGATAGAAAAGAGGAAGAATTAATAAATTCTTTGGTTCCCTTAGAGACTGTAGAAAGGAGTTTGTTCCCTTTGAGATTGGAGAAACAAATAGAAGAAAACGAGATATGAGAAATTATTTGTTCCTTGAGATAAGAAGAAAGAGATAGAAGAGAATGAAATGGGAAATTCTTTGTCCCCTGAGATAAGAAGAGTGAGAGAAGAGAATTGTGACAGAACAATGGTGATGTATTCAAGAACATGAAGTTGATTTTATAGCAAGCAAAGGTGAATAGAAAGCTTGAATCTTTGACTATAGGTATTCTCCAATTATTGAAATCAAAGAGATAGAGGATGAACAATAGACATACCCAACCAGAAAAACATCCATAGGACCCAAATAGCAGAATTGCAGTGGAAGAGAGAGTTGCAATAAGCAGCTGCATCAAGGCACGATCGTGCATCTTCCAGACTTGATAAGCATCAATCTCAACACCTTCAATATCTAAATCTTTATCAAAATGTGCAGGACATTTCCTTGAACCATCCACAAAACCCAAGAGGCCACGACCTTCAAGAAGAAGATTCATTTGGAAATGCCAAGTCCAATAATTTGTATCATCAAGCTTGACTGTCACAGATGTATGTAGAAACAGTAGGAATGAGAGTTGCAATCGGAGATTGAACAAGTTGAAGTTGAGTAGGAGTCACCATCTTGTTGAACAACAGAAAGAAAGAAAGAGTTGCAAATAACAGTCGATGAGGCAATAGAGCGAACATGTAGTAGGCAAAGCGTAGAGAACAATTCTTGGCACTATCGTGAAGAAAGAAAAGCCAAAGAACCAGAAGCAAGAGAACAAAGATGAGTAGAGATTAGAAGGGGGAAGCAGAAAAGCTCGGAATTGATCAAGTACATTGAAAATTCCCTAAACCGAGTATCAATTGAGTATTATCCCAAAATCAGCAACAAAACCCAATTGAGACGTCCTCGAATCAAATATGAGACTGAAAAATCCCAAATAACAAGCTGAATAGAAACACTAAAGGCAGTTTGATGAAATTGATAATTCAAGAATGAAGTGGAAGAATCAGATATAGACGTCGATTTCCATGAAGTTCTAGAAAAGAATGTCAAGGCATAGACAGCGGAAGCAGAAGAACGCAGGATCGATCCATGGCTCTTGATACCATGTTAACGGTATTATTTCTCAGATTACTCTACAATACAGAGAGTTAAGCTTTATAAGGCTCTAACTGATTACAACAGCTTACTAACTAATCTAACATCAGTCAATGACTAAGTGACACTTGTCACAATCCTAGCTCTACATACTCTAACACTAAATACTTTGGTGAAAAACACAAAAAGAACCCACAAATACTCATGGCATAGGATAAAAGATTCCATAATAATTTTTGAAGTAAGCCATATACTTTAGTTCTTGTGAAAATCTGCTGCTATTTGGTGGTTAATTATATCAGAGAGCCAGAAGAAGATAGTAAACATATATAGTGCAAAATATAAGATAAGAATGGATGAGGATCTAAATTGTCTTATATATTCCCATATTCTCTTCTCCTCAAGAGAAACAACAACATTTACATGGGGTTCAAAGAGCAAACTTGACACTCTTTTAGTTCAAAATTGGGTCCATGTTTTCGGGGCCAATGGTCATCCAGAGTTCATGACATTGTCATTCGACTGCTTCAAAAATTTCGGATCTTTCTGCTCAGCTTATGCAGCTTGCGATTACCAAAGGTGTCGGTTGATTACCGAAGGCTTCCCAGACTCACAAGCAAGACAAGATGTGAGTGTTATCAATTATAGCCTCTTCTTCATCTTGACTTAGTGAGTTGTTGTCAAAATGAGGAAAGAATCAGATGCAGAAGGCTTCCCACATTAACTTCCTTAGCGTTCACTCATACACGTAAACGGGAAGTGAGATCAAGGAAGGTGTCTTCACTGCAGGGGAGAGTAATTCCACCCATTGGATGATCATATCCAAATTCTTCCTCTGCTTGATTCAGCAAATCCAGGAATAAAGGCTCATTCAAATATGATATCGGAATCCCAAATCGCTTCTTCTGGCTCTCCCCAACATACACTGCAAAATAGCCCTTTGAGAGGGTCTTTGAAGCAGCTGCCTGGTTTAGACTTCTCTTGGTGTTAACAGTTCCTGGCAACCGGAAGCCCATGGATTTTAAATTCTCAAGTTGAATCAGAAAAAGAAAATGAATTCAAAGCACTTGGGAAACAAAGAAAGCTTTGATGGTTGGCAAGAGACTTTGAGTTGTTGATGAACCTGATCATGAGTGTATATATAGATGAAAGCACTGTGAAAACTTATCTGCTACATGAAATGAGTGGTGAAGACAATGGATTGTGAGAAATCAAGAGATCACATGGGTTGTCTTTCTAGTCACATAAATCATCTCCCCACAGATTTCACATGCAAATGACCGAACTGAATACCTTTGTCGAAACATCATTCCCTACATCCTTCAGATAACAGACAGAATCACAAGATACTTGTTTTTAGGACATGTTCTTCTTGACTTCATGCTCAATGAAGGGAAATACCTACACATCACTGACAAGGACTGGTGGGCCTGGATAAGAAAATTGGTACTGTATAACTTGTTTGGGAGCACCAAACAACCCTAGCATATTGCTTTGTTTTTTCAAATCAGTCCACTAGTCACCAAACCACCCTAGCATGACCATCAATGTCTCCTACCTCCAGTTGTAAATGAAAAGCTTGAAACCGATCGATGACCAAATATATGAATCAGTTGGTTTTGCAACTAATAAAAATTGTGACAACAAAGATAAGTTCCTCAAGCATGCCCCTACTGGAAAGGAGTAGGAAGGCAAACCCTTGTGACCTCTTGAATAATGGACGTTAATGCTGATCTGATTGAGATATGATTTACTTGCCAATTATATATGTATTTATTCCTGTATATTCCTTACCTAGAATAGGAGATATGTTGTGTAATCACCAAGTAATGGCTGTGTATATATTCCCTATACGGTTTATCAATGAATATCAATCAAAACAGATTCAAAACCTTTCATGGTATCAAGAGCCTGAGACTTACCGTCTTCGATCCATCGTCTATTTTTTTTTTTTTCTCCTCTTCTCTTTTCTTTTCTCGATCTCATGGCTTCCTCCTCTGCTCTTGACCTTCCTAGCATCAGTCACGTTATCTCTGTTCGTCTCGAACGTGATAACTACCCGACCTGGCTTGCTCAGATTGTTCCCGTTCTTCGCAGCCGCCGCTTGCTCTCCTATGTCGACGGTAGCTGCCCGAGTCCCTCTCCCTCACATCAGAAATCCATCCCTTCAACTTCGTTAGTGAGAGAGAGAAAGCTTTGGAGAATTTTTCCAACCCGCTTAATCCTTGTTCTTGCGGCACATCCAAGGTAATTAGCATGGGAAAAACTTCTTTTGTGTCTTTGACTTCTGGCAGCTTGGACCGTGCCTTAATGGAGCTGCTCTCATGTTTAGAATAATTGGTCTTATTCGACCATCTCCCTTTTGTTGAACTTGGCCGGTTGGTCAGCTTGCTATGGAAATTTCAGTTATTTTTCAACTTCAATTTGCATGTTGGCTTGTGAACCGTCTGAGTAACCAGCCTGTACTTTGATTGCGCATCTTCTTTTGGAGATTCACAACTGCCAGGGTCCCCCTTGAGGGACTCCGGGCGTGGTCTGCATATGATGTAGGTAAATTCCTGGCGAACCCTGCGTCTCCCGAAGGACGCTTCTTATGGGCTGCGTCTCCCGAAGGACGCTTTGGTCGTCGCCCTGCGTCTCCCGAAGGACGCTGCTTATGGGCGACTGTGTGACTATCCTGCCCTCAATCACTGGTGACCGACAACGGCTCACAATTCATCGGCAAGCACATCACCGCCTTCTTCGCAAAATACAAAATCAAACAGCACCTGTCCACCCCGAGATATCCGCAAGGAAATGGACAGGCCGAGGCATCCAACAAAGTCATATTAGACTGCTTGAAGAAAAGGCTAGAAGGCGCCGAAGGGAAATGGGTGGATGAACTCCCCGGAGTACTATGGGCTTATCGCACCACCAAAAGGAGATCGACTGGCGAAACTCCATTTTCCCTCGCCTATGGGACGGAAGCAATCATCCCTCCTCACATCACTGTCCCCACCATAAGCCTCGAGGTAGGCAGTGTTGATCAGAACTCCGAGCAGATGAAGCTTAACCTCGACTTGCTTGAGGGCGAACGAGAGAAGTCTATCGTCCGAGTCGCCTCTTATCAACAACAGTTGAAATCTTACTACGACAAAAGAGCCAAAGTCAGACAGTTTCAACCAGGCGATCTCGTGCTAAGAAAGGCTTTCATCACTGCACCAAGGCAAGGCTCAAAAAAGATGAATCCTAACTGGGAGGGACCTTATGTAGTCAGCCGGTCCGGGGGCAGAGGGAGCTACACACTAGACACCATGGAAGGGAAGGAAATTCCACGACAGTGGAACGCTTACCATCTCCGAAAGTATTATCCATGACGCATCCTCCTCAGTCCCAAGCAGATGACTGAGCCCTACACATCTCTGAAGAAGAGAAGCAACTGCTAGAAGCTTCTGGTTTTCTTGTATCCAGTTATTTACATTCTCGAATAAAGCACTGTAACCTTATAAACATCAATATAAGTTCAGTTTCTCATTCCAGAATGTCTTATCTGCCTACTCATACCAGAATATCTCCATATAAGTTGCCCATAAGCAGCGTCCTTCGGGAGACGCAGGGCGACGACCAAAGCGTCCTTCGGGAGACGCAGCCCATAAGAAGCGTCCTAAGGGAGACGCAGGGTGCGCCAGGAATTTCCTAAGGGAGGTATCCAGGTTCCTATCCGTTTCCTAAGGGAGGCAGGATAGTCACACAGTTGCCCATAAGCAGCGTCCTTCGGGAGACGCAGGGCGACGACCAAAGCGTCCTTCGGGAGACGCAGCCCATAAGAAGCGTCCTTCGGGAGACGCAGGGTGCGCCAGGAATTTCCTAAGGGAGACGTCCTAAGGGAGGTATCCAGGTTCCTATCCGTTTCCTAAGGGAGGCAGGATAGCCACACAGTCGCCCATAAGCAGCGTCCTTCGGGAGACGCAGGGCGACGACCAAAGCGTCCTTCGGGAGACGCAGCCCATAAGAAGCGTCCTTCGGGAGACGCAGGGTGCGCCAGGAATTTCCTAAGGGAGGTATCCAGGTTCCTATCCGTTTCCTAAGGGAGGCAGGATAGTCACACAGTCGCCCATAAGCAGCGTCCTTCGGGAGACGCAGGGCGACGACCAAAGCGTCCTTCGGGAGACGCAGCCCATAAGAAGCGTCCTTCGGGAGACGCAGGGTTCGCCAGGAATTTACCTACATCATATGCAGACCACGCCCGGAGTCCCTCAAGGGGGACCCTGGCAGTTGTGAATCTCCAAAAGAAGATGCGCAATCAAAATGCGGGCGGGTTACTCAAGCAGTTCACAAGCCAATATGCAAATTGAAGTTGAAAAAAAATAACTGAAATTTCCATAGCAAGCTGACCAACTGGCCAAGTTCAACAAAAGGGAGATGGTCGAATAAAGACCAATTATTCTAAACAAGAAAGCAGACTACAAAAGCTGAAAATAAAGAAGTCTTCATCTACTCCGAGACGCCGGCAGGAGGCCCTTGATCTGCAGCCTCTTCTGCATCCGCCTGATCAGCCATGCCTTCAGCAGCTTCACCTGCTTGCTCCGCGACATCTGCCATCATCTCATCCTCCTCAGCCCTCTCCGCACCAGCTGCCTGCTCTTCAGCTTCCCCTTGCACACGGAATATGTCAGGGCAGAGTGTCTCAATGTCTGCATCTTCAATTGCATACAAGGAAGCAATCCCATCAGCACAGTGTAGATAGCCCAACTTGTACGCATCAATGGTGGCTTCAGACTTGGATCTTTCAGCAGACTCGTGGTGAGCACGAAACCTAGCCAGGAGCTTTTCATAGCTGAGGGAGATGTCTGCATTCTTGCGCTCAAGACGGAAGAAGGCATCTTTTCGGCTAACCAAATCAGCAGCAGAAGAGTTAAGCTCGGAATCCTTCTCAGCAAGGGAGCTTTTCAGCTCCGATATCATCGCCCTCAAGTCAGACGTCTTCTTCTCACAACGGGCCTGCTCGGCAGAAAGCTTACTGGCCAGTTCAACATTCTTCTTCTCCAGCTCGCTGAGCTGGGCAGAAGAGGGGGCAACAGCAGATGAGTTCTGAACGGTCTGAGCAGCAAAAATCAGTCCCTTCTGAAGTAGGTGAAATGCCACTTCCCTTTGATTTTCCAAGGAAAGACTCGAAAATGTGCCAAGATCACCAGCCTGACGGATATGATCAACCAACTCAGCACAGGAGGACGGGTTTGACAAGAAGTTCGTCTTGAGCAGATCAGACACATGTGCATCCCCTGCAGGACTAGACTTGTTCACCTTGGGATCAACTGCCGATACTGAAGAAGAACCCTTTGCCCGGGCAGACGACTCCCTCATCTTCTTAGCCTCCGCCAACCTCGCCTGCAAAGAAGTCAATGATGTAGAATCAACTCCACGCTTGGCTGCCCGTGTCTCAACAACTGGGTCATGAGCAGACCTCCCGCTTCGGACCCCATCCTTTGACTGATGCGGACGACTCGAGCTTCGATGAGGGATATCTGCATCTCTTTGACGCTCGGTAGAGCGGGATCGGGCACGAACTACCTCACGGAGTAGATCATGATTTTCACCAACTTTCCTGCTATCTGCGCTCACAAGATGTTTGACCTTGGCAGATGACGATGGAACAGACCCTGCTTGAGTCTTCTCAACCCTGGCAGATGACGATGGGGCAGACCTTGCTTGAGTCTTCTCAGCAGAAGGGAGCCTTGGCTTCTTCCTCAATGGAGACGCATCATCCTTCGCCCGTGAAGAAGTAGCTTCATGTCTTGAGGACGTGGCAGCAACCTTCCTTTTTGAAAGGGATTCAGCAGAGCACTCTTCTTGTCCGACAAGCAGATCAAGGGGGTCAGGACCATTCTCTTTCCATTTCTCAACATCCTTGGCAGGGGGCAGCCCACCGTCTTCCTCCCGGTACTCGCTCAACAGCCAGCGCCACTCACGAAACTTGGGGGGAATGCTCAAAGCACGACGAACCTTAGCCATGTCAGGTCCAAGCTTCAATTGCTTGCTGATGCTACTCGCTACAAGCAGAAGACAGGAGTTAGTCAGCCACACTTTAAGAAATTCAAATAAAGAGCAGATCAAGAATCACAAAAAGGCATACCGTTGCAGTAGGTGATGGGGACAAGCGGGCCGTCACCGACATCGCCCTCCCACCGTCCGCTGACTTCCAACACATCATCATGCCACGCATGATCTCCTTGACTAAGACTGTCGAACAGCTTGGCCTTGTAGATGCGAACTTGGGCATAGTCCTCGAAACGCCTCACTTGAAAAAAATAGAAGAATTCCCGCACCGTCAGCTCCAGTGTGAAGAAACGACTCAGGTTCTCGAAACACTTGATCGCCCGGTAGACATTCGGGGTACACTGACTTGGAGCACACTCCATGGCGCAGAACACCTCCTTGAAAAGCCTTGACAATGGGAAGGTGAAGCCCAATGAAAAATAAAAAGGACGGAAGGTGATGATCCTAGCATTTGGGTCACTCGCATCCGCACGAGGCGTGTCGTCAGCCCGATATTTCACCAGCTTGACCTGCACGTCATCCGGAATGGCAGAAGCGTAAACAGCCCGCCACTTTTGGAACTGAGCCTCAGTCGTCACGCGGTGCAGGTTAGCCACGAATCTCTTGTTGTGCACTAGGGAGCCTCCCCACAAATACAGAGACACTTGAGAGCTTGGAACCTTGCTATCATCTCCAGAAGACATGGTCAACGGGCAACTGCAAGAAGAAAAGAAAATTCCACGAGTTAAATTCTACAAGTTAGAATACAAAAAAAAAAGAAGAACAGCAGCAGCAAAAACAAAAAAAAAAACAACAACAACAAGGGGCAAAAAATTCGAGCTGCTTGGACCAGCCCAATCTGCCACTTCCTCAAAGCTTGGTCAGCAGACAGCCCAGCGCCAAGTCCAGCACGTAGACCCGCCTCGCACTTGGCCCACTCGCTCCAGCACCAGCCTACGCGGCCCACGTCTCGCGCAAGGCCCAGCGCGCGCCAACTCCAGCGCAAGGCCCAGCGCCTTCTCGCCCCAACTCGAGCCCACCTCGCACACCAGGCCTGGCGCCCTCCTGCCTCCACTTCAAGCCCAGCGCACGCAGGCTTGAACCAGCCAGCCCTTCCACGCTCCTTCCAAACCTCTAAGCAGCCTCGTGCCATCCTCCAAGCCAATCACGCACCCCATGCAGCTCCATTAAGGCACGGTCCAAGCTGCCAGAAGTCAAAGACACAAAAGAAGTTTTTCCCATGCTAATTACCTTGGATGTGCCGCAAGAACAAGGATTAAGCGGGTTGGAAAAATTCTCCAAAGCTTTCTCTCTCTCACTAACGAAGTTGAAGGGATGGATTTCTGATGTGAAGGATAAATTGGAAGAGCCCTACATTTATAAGGAGCAAAAATTCCTTGACCTACAAGGAATCACATATCCTTCCCAAAATTGGAGTTCATAAAATTGGCAAGTCAAAAACCTCCTCCACTCAGGAACCCAGGTCCACGCAGGAAGCCCAGTTACAGCTGGACAGCCCAACAGACAATTCACATCTCCTACATGCCACCACGCGCCATGCAGAAGCTGGGGGGCATTTGTGGGAACCTAATTAATTCGCAAACCTAGGTCAAATAATTCCTTCCATTTGGGGATTATTTGACCTAATCAGGAATTATTCAATTAAATTGGGGGTTACTCAATTAAATAGAATGATTCCTAATTAGGTTGAGGATTGATTTAAATTCCTACGAATATTCTCAATTAATGGAGGAGTTACCTAATTAAATTAGGTATTGATCTGATTGCTATCCTGATTAGGGATTTGATTTAAATCAATAAATCAAATCCCTAATTAAGTCAAATCTCGCCAAATTGGGGAGGAATAATTTCCTAAACCCTAAACGGATAGGAACCTGGATACCTCCCTTAGGAAATTCCTGGCGCACCCTGCGTCTCCCGAAGGACAGTCAAACCGTGTCTTTTTATCTCGTCATGTATTGTTTGATGAACTTTCTTTTCCTTTTCACAAGGCCTCTGCTACTCCTGCTCCGGACAGTTCTCCGTCGTCCACTGACCTGCCTCTACTTCTCCCTGGCTCTATTTTTCCATCCTGCAGCTCTGTCTCCTCTTGCCTCATTCCTCCGACGCTCCAGGACCAACCGTCTCTCCCAGCTCCAACCGCTGCCCCGATTGCTTCCCCTGACCCGCCTCCTTCCGACCCTGCACCACCCCCTGTCGTGTCCGCTCCTCCTCCGAGCTCACCATCTATGTCGTCCCATATCCCCATAGGTTTGCCTCCTCCTCCCCGCTCTGCTAGCCCACCAGTCACCCGGCCTGCACTTCCTCCTTCTCGTTTCTCACAAACATATTCTAGAGACCCACACCGTAAAATTGCTTTTCCGTCCACTGTTCCTGTTCCATCCGGTACATCTTCTCCTCCTTCAGATACTTCTCTGGTAAGTGTACCCAATACTCATTTAATGGCTACTCGTGCTAAAGCTGGTGTCCGTAAACCTAATCCTAAATATGCGCATCATGCGTTGGTTTCTACTGATGATTCTTTTGAGCCTACATCTTTCTCACAGGCTAATAAGCTTCAGGAATGGCGTCTTGCCATGGCAGATGAGTTTAATGCTCTTCTTCGTGCTGGGACTTGGACTTTAGTTCCTCGTACTCCCACTATGAATGTCTTGCCAAACAAGTGGGTTTTTCGGGTCAAGCGGAATTCTGATGGCACTATTCAGCGTTATAAGGCTCGCTTGGTGGCAAATGGTTTTCATCAGCAACCGGGCCTCGACTATGGTGAAACCTTTAGTCCTGTTGTTAATCATTCTACTATTCGTCTTATCTTGGCTCTTTCTGTGCAGTTTAGTTGGCCTGTTCGTCAGTTGGATGTTCAGAATGCCTTTTTACATGGCTCCCTTGATGAGGAGGTTTATATGCGCCAGCCTGTCGGCTTTGTTGATCCCGCATATCCTGATCATGTCTGCCGCTTACGCCGCTCCCTTTATGGTCTTAAGCAAGCCCCTCGTGCTTGGTTCCATTGTTTCTCTTCTCACCTGCTTCAGTTGGGTTTTATTGCTTCTCAGTCAGATTCGTCTCTCTTTGTGTACACTCAAGGCTCCATTCACATTTATTTGTTGATTTATGTGGACGATATTCTTGTCACTGGCTCCGATCCTTCACGCATCACCACCCTTATCTCTGACTTGGGCCGTCAATTCTCTATGAAGGATCTTGGTCCAGCCAACTATTTCTTGGGCATGGAGCTGGTTCGTACTCCATCTGGCCTCTCTCTTACCCAGACCAAGTATGTCGTCGACCTTCTCAAGCGTGTTAATATGCATGAAGCTAAACCTGTGCCTACCCCAGCTATTAGTGGTCATCGTCTTAGCATTTCTGATGGGGATCCTCTTCCTGATCCCACTGAGTACCGTAGTACAGTTGGGGCTCTTCAGTACTTAACTCTCACTCGTCCGGATATTGCCTTTGCTGTTAATCAGGTGTGTCAATTTATGCATCAACCCACTACTGCTCACTGGCTCGCTGTCAAACGTATTCTTCGTTATCTGAATGGCACACTCACTCATGGGTTATTCTATTCGCCTAGCACTCTCTTTCTCAGTGCGTTCTCTGATGCCGATTATGCGGGGAATCCTGATGACCGTCGCTCAACTGGTGGTTATTGTGTTTACTTGGGTACTAACTTAATCTCCTGGAGTTCTAAGAAGCAACGCGGTGTCTCTCGCTCCAGTACTGAAGCGGAATACCGCCAACTTGCCTACACTGCCGCCACTCTCTCATGGTTCCGTGCTTTATTTCTCGATCTTCATCTTCCAGCTCCTTGTCCCAAGCTTTGGTGTGATAATATTAGTGCTCTTTCCCTCGCTTCTAATCCTGTCTTTCACTCTCGCACTCGTCATGTGGAGGTGGATTATCATTATGTTCGTGAAAGGGTGGTCCGGAATGAGTTACTCGTTGCGTATTGTTCTACTGTTGATCAGATTGCAGACGTTTTTACTAAGGGCTTATCATCTGCCCGGTTCTCCTTACTCCGGTCCAAGCTGCCTGTGCTCCACCGCCTCGTCAGCTTGCGGGGGTGTAATGGACGTTAATGCTGATCTGATTGAGATATGATTTACTTGCCAATTATATATGTATTTATTCCTGTATATTCCTTACCTAGAATAGGAGATATGTTGTGTAATCACCAAGTAATGGCTGTGTATATATTCCCTATACGGTTTATCAATGAATATCAATCAAAACAGATTCAAAACCTTTCATTGAATTCCCACCAGCCAGATTGTCCCTCATTGGTGCCCACCTCAGTGTCTCCTTACCACTCATTTCATGTAGTTCATGATTTTCCGCAGGTCCTTTCATCCATATATAAACACATGACCGGTCCATGAGCAACTCAAGTCTCTCCTTGCAAAACATCAAAGCCTTCTCTATCTGTTTCCCAACTCCATTGAATTCTTTTTCTTGTTTTGATTCCTCTTGAGAGTTTAAACACCATGGGGTTCCGGTTGCCAGGAATTGTTAACGCCAAGAGAAGTCTAAGTCACATAGCTGCCTCAAAAACCTTAGATATCCCCAAAGGCTGTTTTGCGGTGTATGTTGGAGAGAGCCAGAAGAAGCGCTTTGTGATTCCGATATCATACTTGAATGAATCTTTATTCCTGGATTTGCTGAATCAAGTAGAGGAAGAATTTGGATATGATCATCCAATGGGTGGAATCACCATCCCCTGCAGTGAAGACTCCTTCCTTGATCTCACTTCCCGTTTACGTGTATGAATAAACACTAGTGAAGTTAATCTGGGAAGCCTTCTGTATCCGAAGTATTCCTCATTTCGACCACAACTCACTAAGTCGAGATGAAGAAGAACATGCATGATCACACTCACATCTTGTGTTGCTTGTGACTCTGGCAAGCCTTCGGAAATCATCAAGGTGCTTGTGAGCCGGGATCCAAAGTTAAGAAACCTTGTAATACAGTTGAATTATGTATCTTGACTCCAATTTTGATCTCAAAGAGGACATTGTTTTGTGTTTATACCCCATGTACTGTAACACCCCGACCCTAAATTATTTAGCCACCAAATTATTTAATTTATTTAAATATGAATTTCCAATTTTGCCCTCGGGGTAGGGGCAAAATGGTCATTTTAATTCGGAAGGATTTTGGGGCAGTGGCTGGTACTTTTATGTAGATCGTACTGAGACGAGTCCGTAGACATGCGGTAGGCTCGAATCGGAGTTGTAACGAAAAAGTTACGATCTAAAAACCCTCAGTGGCTTAATCGTAAATAAGTCGAAGTTTGAATTTTATTAAAAAGTCAGAAAAGCCCTCATTTCTCTCTCTCTCTCTCCCCTGCGCGCAGCAAACCCCCTCCCCTTGCTGTTACTATTCATCCGGAGGCATTTTGGGCCACCACCGTCACATCCGGCCACCGTTTTGGGTGGCACCGGTACCAAAAGAACCAGCGCGACGTCGCCTACCCATCCCGACCCATCTCAGCCGCCACCGCTGTCTGTGCTCGCCGGAATATCGAGAAAAGTCGCCGGTTTTACCCAAAACTTCACGGAGCTCGTTCGGGTGATTCCGGCAACCAAATCTTGTGATCTTGGTATGTTTTTCTAACCTCTCGACGTGATTTAGCTGCTGGTTGTGTTAGTTTTAAGAAATTTCTGCGTTATGGTAGTTAATTAAGCGATTGAAAAATCTGCCGGTTTCGACCTCCGTTTTCAGCCACTTCCGGTTAGTTTTTGGGGTATGTCCAAGAACAAAAGTGACTCCAAATTAGGGGTATTACTTAGGGTAGGAGTCTTGGCCCGAGATTCTGAGATTTTCCGGCGATGCGATATCGCTTTGGACACCCACGCGCTGCCAGCGCGTGTGGTGGCGCGTGGGAACTGTAGCAGAGGGGTATTAAGTCCCAATGCAATCCCCTGGTCCTCACGAGCGCGTAGGATTTTACGGATCTCAATTTGGATACCGTATGAGTCTCGAACGGATATCGCCTATTACGCGTTATCCGGGTTCGACAGGTTTGGACCGTTGGATGGTCTTGAATTTATTATATGTTAACCTGGGCATCCTTAGGATTGTGTAGGATTCGACGGATCGTGAAACGGAGTCCCGGATACTCCGGAAATGCCAACCCTAGGGCTAGGATTTTAGTAACCGTCCGATCGTGCGATCGTGAGCGATCCGGCCGTCCGATCTGGACCAAACTTGCAGGACGTTTATCCTAGACCTTGTGGAACCCATAGGAACTTTCGGATCGTAAAGTGGAGGTCGTGGGCCCCGCGGGCCCGATTGACTAAGTTTGGACAGTTTGATTCTCGGTTGACCATGAGTCTTCCGAGGTTGTTTTACCCTTCGAAAAGTATTAGGATAACCTTGCGAGAGAGTCTAGGGTCTCGGTTTTAAATGTTAATATTTAAGTGGACGTTTGTCTTCAGGAGTGTTTAGTTTTTCTTTATGGAATTCTTAGATATTATTTTATAATGGAAATTATGAAATGGATGATTATGGGATACTCGAACTGTTGGGTTGTAATAGTGAGTCTTGGGACTCGGTTATGAATATTGGAAATAAATGGCGTGAGTTTGTGAGGGAAGTATTATTTATGAATGTGATGGTTTATCGAAATACATTTTATATTTATTGGTTGAATTTATTATCTTTTTAAGTATTTGTGATATATGTGAGTTTTGACATATTCTAGTATTTGGAGTTATATATACACAATACTCGAGAAAGTGCTATGTTTGTTGATTATGTGTGGGGTACTTGGGATGTGGCGGTGAGAGGAGGAGAGATGTGAGATTGGAACGTTAGTTTGAGTGCTATTAGCACTACCTTAGGTACCTCCCCGGTTATGGGTTTAATATTAGAAAGGTTTTTGGTCTCTACTGTGAATATGTCACACGTGTCGTTGGAGTTTTCCGGCGTGTGACGGACCCCATACGTGGCTGTGGATGTTCCGGCGTGTGGGGTGGATTATGTGATTAATATGTCACACGTGTCGTTGGAGTTTTCCGGCGTGTGACGGACCCCATACGTGGCTGTGGATGTTCCGGCGTATGGGGTGGATTATGTGATTGTTATGTCACACGTGTCGTTGGAGTTTTCCGGCGTGTGACGGACCCCATACGTGGCTGTGGATGTTCCGGCGTATGGGGTGGATTATGTGATTGATATGTCACACGTGTCGTTGGAGTTTTCCGGCGTGTGACGGACCCCATACGTGGCTGTGGATGTTCCGGCGTATGGGGTGGATTATGTGATTGTTATGTCACACGTGTCGTTGGAGTTTTCCGGCGTGTGACGGACCCCATACGTGGCTGTGGATGTTCCGGCGTATGGGGTGGATTATGTGATTGATATGTCACACGTGTCGTTGGAGTTTTCCGGCGTGTGACGGACCCCATACGTGGCTGTGGATGTTCCGGCGTATGGGGTGGATTATGTGATTGTTATGTCACACGTGTCGTTGGAGTTTTCCGGCGTGTGACGGACCCCATACGTGGCTGTGGATGTTCCGGCGTATGGGGTGGATTATATGATTGATATGTCACACGTGTCGTTGGAGTTTTCCGGCGTGTGACGGACCCCATACGTGGCTGTGGATGTTCCGGCGTATGGGGTGGATTATGTGATTTATTTTGCCCAGGCCCGTCGGAGTTTGTCCAAGCCCTTCGGATTATTTATTTTGCCCAGGCCCGTCGGAGTTTGTCCAGGCCCTTCGGATGTCTTCTTAATACGATGCCTTGGGAAGAATTGAATTGATTTAAAGGGAAGAAATTGATGATGTGTTTAATGTACATACGCCTTGGATAGGGTATGATTGCGGGATTGAACTGATATAAAGGGAGAGTTTGAGAATGTGATTCATTGTGTTTTTGTCGGATTTGGAATTTGTGATATATCTGAAATGTATAGTTGGTTTTGTTGTAAATAATTGTTTAGTATCGGAGTTGTGACCGTTGAGATGAGAACTACGTGTGGCTTGATCCCTTACCCAAGGGTACGTAGGCAGCCTGAGGTCTCACCAGGTGCAGCCGCGGAAATTTTATTGCGTTTAAAGGGTTTGATCGATTCTGAATGAGTGACCGGATTTTTGATGTGGTTAATGGATTCGAATCCGGTTTAATGATTTTTGGGAGTAATCGTATAATTGTTTGAGATCATGAATGGTTTGGTTTTGAATTATCTGAAGGCCGGAGGCCTATTATGTGATTGCATGTTGTTAACTTGTGCATGCTGTCAGTTGGTGTTTTAAAATGTGTTTTATGCAGGTTGAAAATTTTGGGGAATGTTCAATTTACAGGGGAGACTCTGCCGAATTTTCGGCAGAAAGTCTCGGTTTTTAGTAAGTGGGCCCGATATCGGTAAGATGTCGGAATTTCCACAGGATTCGTCTCGGGTTCCGAGGAATTTCGGGGCGGGTCCTGTCATGTACAGTTCTTGATTTTTTGCTCTTCTGGAACATATGGGAAGATATGAATATAGTTTAATTCCTCATCCACTTTCTTGTCTAATTATCTAATTGTAGCTCAGTTTTATAATCATCAAATGGCAGTGAAGATTTTCTCAACAATAAAGTATAATGGCATACTTTCTTGCCTCATGTTAACATTACAGTCTCCCAAAGTTTATAAAAATCAAATCGTTTCTTTGTTATAGGTTTGGTAAGTCTGAAGTAATGTTACATCTGGTTGAGAGAGGTGTAAGTTATAATGACTAATGGCAACTACCTGCAGGAATCATTAATTTGGGAGACTGGCATGTCAAAATGTGCTCTATTTGAAGACATCATTAATTTGGGAGACTGGCATGGCAAATTAATGGATACAAACTAGAGTAATCATCATGCTAGAAGATACTTGATGCTTGTGAACTTGGTCATTTGTGTATATATAGATGAAATGGGATGAGAAAATTCATCTGTTACATGAAATGAGTGGAGCAAAGGCATGAGGTGGGCAACAATGAGGGACAATGGCTTGTGAGAAATCAAGGGATCACATGGCTTTGTCTTCCTACTCACATAGGACATTGCACATGCAAATGACGAAAGGTATTCATGTATGTTGAAACAGTATTCCCTACCTCTTTTCCAGTAGGGGCAGGCCTGAGACATTTACTTCTCTTGGCGCTCACTAGCTAACACAAATTACCAAATTGGACTTCTTAATATTTTCTCGGAGATATGCTATGCTTGAATTTCATGGTTACTATTTGTTTTGGACTAACTCTACCGCATATGTTGGTGTCTCAATTAATGCTGCTTTACAAACAAGAACTGGTGGTGTTATGAAACTTTTGCATTTGGCCCGGTACAAAGGGATACTGCATAGCTTGAGAGAACCATGAATAACCATAGAATTTGTGGCCTTGGAGTTTTTCATCCCTTATTTCCATAGTCAACAGCTAAGAAACTCTCATTTTGTTTATCTGGTCAAGCTTTTTTGCATTAGTTCTGAATGGGACCACAACAGACGCAGTACAGTGCTGGTCTTTCTCTTGATTGTGGTTGAATTGAATAACATAGAAGAAGCCATGAATTCCCTTATCCACAAATTATTAATCAGTCTTCCAATTCGTTCAATCGAGTTTGTGAGCACAAAGAGAAGTGTGCATGTCTCAAGTATGCTTCTTACCAGATTGAATATGTTTACCTTCTGGTAGTTCCTTCTTGTCT
This sequence comes from Prunus kanzakura, assembly GCA_020521455.1. Lineage (NCBI taxonomy): Eukaryota > Viridiplantae > Streptophyta > Magnoliopsida > Rosales > Rosaceae > Prunus > Prunus kanzakura. Next base: position 1,269,996 of record BPUM01000821.1, read on the forward strand.
CTAGGGAATTATGTTTCTACATAATGATGACTTAGGGGAGTAGGAAGACTGTTGGATTGAAGGGGAAAAGAAATGATTTTATTAGATTTGGAGGAGAATAGTACATAACTAGATGTAGGCTAATTGGCCTCCTTAATTAGCATTTTGGCTTATTGGCCATCTTAGTATTTTGGCTAATTGGCCATCACACTTGACTTAGAATAGTTTGGGCTATTTGGCCCTTACGCTTTGATTGGTGAGCTTATTGGCTCTCAACATGGCTTCCTTTGGGTAGCTCTTGGCTCCCTTATAGTTTGGGAGTTCCATCATTGGACTCCACATAGATTGGGAGTTGGTGGATGACTCCACATTTCATTGTGGTTGCATGCCTATTTATAGGCATTCTCTTGTTCTAGAAAGTTCTTCCAACTTCAATTGCTTTTTGTTCCACCTCCTTATTCTTTTCTCCACAACTCTAGATTCTTCCACCAACTTGATCTCTTTACTCCATAAGTGTGGCTTTCTCTAGATAATTCTCCAATAATTTAGGCTCATCTCAAAGCTTCTAGATTTTTCCACACATTTCTTTAGCACAAATGTGCATTAATTTCAACAAAGACAAAACCATGTGATTTCTTGGTTGCTCACAACCTAGTGTCCTTCACTTGTGCCTCTTCACCACTCATTTCATGTAGCAGATAATTTAATTTCGGCACACCCTTTCATATATATACATGAGAGATCATCTTTATCATGATCAACTCAAGTCTCTCCTTGCAAACCCTCCAAGCCTTCTTTGTTTCCCAACTCCATTGAATTCGTTTTCTTGTTCTAGTTCTGGTTAAAAATCTAACACCATGGGGTTCCGGTTGCCAGGAATTGTTAACACAAAGAGAAGTCTAAACCACGTACCTGCCTCAAAGACCTTAGATATCCCAAAAAGCTATTTTGCGGTGTATGTTGGGGAAGCCAGAAGAAGCGATCTGTGATTCCGATATCATATTTGATATGATCATCCTATGGGTGAAATAACTATACCCTTCAGTGCAGACTCCTTCCTTGATCTCACTTCGCGTTTACGTGTGCGAGTGAAATGCTAATTAATGAAGTTACTCTGGGAAGCCTTCTGCATACGGAGGATTCGTCAATCAACTCCCTAGTCGGGATGAATAACATGCTATGATTGATCACACTCACATCTTGTGTTGCTTCTTAATCTGGGAAGCCTTAGGTAATCATCAAGCTGCTTCTGAGTGGAGCTCATAGTTATGACACTTGGTGAAGCCATTATCATCGATTCTCTAAATTCAATGGCTTCGAAATCATGACTCCAACTTTGATCTCAAAAGACAATCAAATTTTGTGTTTATATCCACTTTATTGCTCTTCCGGAGCATATGGGAAATTATGATATACTTTAATTCCTCATCCACTTTATTGTCTTATTATCTAATATGCACTGGAGATTTTCATAAGATAATTGAAGTATAATAGCATACTTTGGCTCATAGAAATGGAATCTTGAAGTAGACCACATTTTAGCATTACAGTCTACCAAAGTTAAGAATGGCCATACACTCATTATTTTCACCCTATATGACTTTATCTGGTGTTTCAATCATAAAGAAACCAACATGAAAAATTGACACATAAAAAAAAAGAACATGAAACATTGACACATAAAAAACAGAACATGAAACATTGACAGACAAATAAGGACGACCATCCAACATTAAACAAACAAACAGAGAAAAATAACATAAAAACAAACAAAAAAACCACAGCAGGTACCACAAACAAATCCTAGACCCCATAACCACTTATATATGGAGAACAAATAAAAGTAGCTCGAGCAAATTTTACTGATCGACAAACGGATATGAGTAGACGATTGTCAAGCTAAGGCAGGCAGCTTCCCTGGAGTAGGCATGATCAGTCTTCCTCAATTTTCAGGTACAAAAGCGTCGAAAAGGTGATGTTCAAAATAAAATATAGTAATACTTCTGGAAGCTTCACGCTAAGATGTAGTCTATTGGAGAGTATTCTGGTACTTCAGGAAGATTTTCCTTCTATTTTGTTTCAGCTTCTCGAGGTGAGGACAGCATGATCTGATTTTTGCAACATCTATATTTGTTCTAGCATTCATCCGAGTATCTACTGACAACGATCTTAGATAGTTAAATGTGAATGGTGGTTGGAAGATTGCCATGAACTCATCGAGCTTGCTGTCATCAGGTATTTGTACTACCAATTTTCTGAGATTGGGCAGTGTGGTCAGATCCTTCAAATCTGCTATCTTTGCTGGAAAGTTTTTTAAGGTCTGCAGGTCATTGAGATTAGCAAACTGTAACTTCTTGGTACGCCAGCCATACTGCACTGGAAGATACAAATGCCTCAATCTTTTCATCTTCCAAATCACATCTGGAATTAGTTCTGCCGATCGGTGTGGATCTATGTATAGGGCCAACAAGAATCTCCAGTTGCCTATAGATGACAAAAGCACTCCTGTCCAACAGGAATTTACTGTCAAAAGCCTTAAATGGATCAAATTCCCTATTCCTTTTGGTATTGCAAATCCTCGAATATCTTCAAGATCTAGGACTCTAAGGAACTTGAACCTGCTGACTATGGATTCAATCAGCTCCTGACCTATTACACTATGTATGTGTTTGTGCCAAAAATTGGATTTTTGCCTAAAAATGATAGATAATTTTCCATGGACATCAAAATGACCAAAATATGGCTAGACATGCATTGCTGCAGTCAGATGGAGTGGGCCCAAAATTCAAATTCAGTGCTCAAATCAAGTTTCATCCTTCTCGAAAGTTGTTCATCTCTACGTCTACTGCAACATATCCAAATTTGGGATCATTTGGACAAATGTGGAGTCCTAAGAGCTGAAAACACCAGATGCACAGCGCCAGCAAAAAGCTCATAGCAGCAATTCGGCCCTAATTCGGGCCCAATTCGGGCCTAATTCCAATGCTCTAATGAATTGTCTTTCTTCATGAAAGTTTCTCATTAGAATGTCTACTGCAACATATCCAAATTTGGGATTATTTGGATAAATGTGGAATCCTCACGACATCAAAGATCAGAAGCATACCAGCAACAGCGAAAGCTGATAACAGTGGCAATTCGGGCCTAATTATGGCCCGATTCGGATCAGCTTCCAGTCCTCAAATGAACATTCGTTCTGCATGAAAGTTGTTCATTTGGATGTCTACTACAACATATCCGAATTTGGCGTCATTTGTGCAAGTATTGAATCTTCGGGGCATTAATCATGATTTCTGTTCGCTAGAGCAGTCTGTAATGACCAGTCCGGTGTAACCATGCTAAAACCAGATTTTCTATTGCTCAAATGGAATTAAGTTCTTCATCAATGTTGTTCCTACTTGTGTGGAGAACAACATATCCGAAATTGGCAGCAATTGGATCAACCTAGCATTCCCAGTTTATTACGCATCAAGGCATGTTCAGAGGAGAAACTCAGTGGCTGCAAATCAAGTTTCACTTTATCAATGGAGGGACTTCATCACCAGTGAGTTGATTCAAAGAAGAATAAAGTGAAGATGTGGTAGATGGAAACAATTTAATATTCTTTGTGATGAAGAATATTAAAACAAAGCCAAAGCCCAACATACACGTGAAAAGTCTACATCAAGGTTGAAAGAAGAATAAAATAATATGCAAGTGGGCTTAAAGAATGAATAAAGAAAGAAGTAGAGATGGTGGTCATTATCTCTACATTTCTTTTTATCCTTTAGTCAGCTACTTTTGTCTGTCACTCACCAATCAATGGCAAGTGGACTAATACTTTGGATTTCTTTAAGTCTAATAGTGACAACTTCCATCAAATCACATCAAAGTCTCTTAGCAACTCTTTTGGGTTTACTTGTATTTTCAGCAACCCACCCACCAAAACCAATGGCAAGTGGGTACTTCAAATTGACTGCTGGTCCACTCAATCGACCTCCATTCTCTATAAATTGAAGGAGAAATCATCAGCAAAGACAGACAACTCAACCAACAAAAACCAGACTCAACGTCTATAAACCCAGCTCAAAAGCTTGAAACAGCCTTCCTTTTTCATTCTCTGAATTTCCCAGTTGACAACTCCTGATGAATTTTCTTTATTTTGCTCTGCCAACTCTTGGTATGATTTTTCCTTGTACAAGATTGAATAGAGAAATCTTCAATCTCCATTTTAATTTTATGTACCAGGTCTGAATAGAGAAATCTTCAGGCTGTGTTGTTTCCTTTTCTTTCAAGTTGTCTGAATAGAGAAATCTTCAGATAAACTTCTGTCATTTCCATTACCGTTCAATTTTAGCTTCTGTCAGTTATCATTTTCGCACTAGATGAATATTGAAGTCCTCTTAACTGAGGCATAGAAAAGAACCTTGTATTGGGCCAGTTCCCCACCCAATCCACAATCGATTGATTAAAGTCAATATTGGTGCGCATTTTCCAGTCTTACCATTTTCAATCTGTTGGAGTTTTTCGCTGCCAACAGTGGCACGCCTTCGCAATCGCAACAAGCAAACTCCACGGCCAAACACCACGCAAATGGCCGGCGGGTCCTTTTCGGGGTAAACAGTATGTTGTTGCTGCATCCCAATAGAGACCTAACCGGGGGACATTCTTCAGTTCCCAAAGAGATAAACCCACTAAAATCTTTTAAATAAACGGAAACTCTCCGCATCCTACCTATTGAAACTGGTCTGTTAACCATTGGGGAAGAGAACAACTCCATTTTCCTGTTACTGTCACGAAGTTCTATGATTTGGAAGAAATCATTCTCCTTGGCCTTTGTCAAACATAGTTCTCGTATAAGATCATGCATGCGGCAACTTTTAATCCTTCCGGTTGAACTTCTTCTCTCCACTTGAACCAAATACCTTTCTGCCAACATTGTCAAGTAACGATATGCGACATCCTCTAATGTTTCCTCGTTCTCTCTTTCATTTGATGATTGAGTTGGTATCATGGCTTCTGCAACCCACAGATTGATTAGTCTCCGTGTAGGCATTTCAAAATCCTCTGGGAATTGGCCTAAATGAAGGAAGCATGGTTTCAACTGATATGGCAAATCATCGTAACTTAGTGCCAACGCCTCCATAATTCCAAGTTCAGCACTTCTCTGGTCGCCGTTGATTGTTTTCAGGTGTGATTTGATAGTTTTATGTACTGTCTCCCATTCATCAATGAAATGTTTTGTTGCCAAAACACCTCCAAGCACAATGATGGCCAGCGGCAGACCACGACAATGTGCTACCATTTCTTTCCCAAGTTTTTCCATGCTTTCCACCGTTATTAAAGGATTTTCAGAATTTTTGGCCCCCGTAGCTGGTGGGTGATCTACAATACAACAAAGATCAAACTATAAGCACAAACTAGGGATTATAATATAGCACTCTTTGTTGTTATGAGATGTATATTTGATTAGAAGATTTATTATTTAATTTGTATAGTTGACCTATTAGGGACTAAGAGATTTAATTACTTTACCTGTACAAAAGTATACCCTAGCTTATGTACTTTACTTGTACAAAAGTACCCTTAGCTCATGTACAACTTTCTATAAGCCCTTTTGAGATAAATCTCCACACAGTTCTAGAAATCTCAAGCCTAGAGTTTTGGAGATCTAGACGATCACCAAAATGTCGGCTGACTAATTAATAGCTATAATGCATTAATTAGTCAATTAGTTATTTGGTCTATAATTGAGCTTGAAGCAAGAAGCTTCAAGTAGCCAATAGCTACAAGCCTACAACAATCAAATGTGGATTTGCCAAGAGAACTCCCAACCTAAGCCACCAAGGGAGCCAAGAGCTAACCGACCAATCCATGGCCAATCGCCCAGTTGAGTACTCAATAGCTACACAAGCACTGAAGGGCCAATAGCCTAGTCCTAAATCAACCCACCAACTAGCCAAGAACTAAACAACTAGAAGGTCAATAGTCCTGTCACAAAATCTAATAAAACACTTTGTTTCAGTTTCAAATGTTTTCAAATGAAAGTACTATAGTGGGCAACACTAAAGCATTATTAGATTGGTTGAAATGCTACAGATTTTGTGAATGCACAAAAATGTAGTACTAAAATTTAAATGACAATCTAGAAATTATTAAGCATGTGAGATGAGACGTTTGTGTTACCTCCATATGGTTGCACCCTTTGAACAATTGCTACCTTATGGAACAGTTCCCAGCTATCTTCTTCATTTAGACAAGATGGTTCATAGAGGAAACCTCTCGGATCTGCTCGATATGCTACGCTTTTGTTGCGCGATGTAAGTAGCACTTTGGTTTCTGTGTCCTTGTGAGTTGGAAACCCAGCACTTAGCAATGACCATGCATTCGCATCCCATATGTCATCAAGAACCACCAAGCTTCTCATCTTTTGAAGTAGCACAAAAAGTTCTTTAGCTACCTCATCATCTTTCATCTTTGCGATCTTCTCTCTCTCCTCTTCTCCAGGGAACGAAAGTTTAAACAGAATTTGCTCCCAAATGTCTCTTGTTTGATATTGTTGAGATACGCACACCCAAATGAAGTGAGAAAAATGATCCCTGACTTCATCATGATGGTAAACCTTCCTAGCCAGAGTGGTCTTGCCTAACCCTCCCATTCCACATATGGAAACCACTCGACTGCCGGAGTTTCCTGGTTTCACAAGCTCAGTCGCTAATGTCTGGGCAGATTCCACCAAACCAACAACATTATGGTTGACGGAGTGAGAGAAACTGCGGCGTAAGTTGGTCACAACCCTGTCAGAATAGCTCGGCCCCTCTTCTTCCTTCGATCTCCTTATGCCATATATTACCAGGTTCTCCCTCAGTTGAGAGATGCGGCCCTTGATCTCCTCAATCTTTGACCCAACGTTGTGCAGCATTTTTACTTTTCTGCCGTATTTAAAAAATCTGTAAGACATACGGATCTTGTTCCTCCTACGGTTGCGTTTGGATTCTATTTCGTGAGCAAATTTGTCGATGACATATTCCGCGTCATAAGCAGCATCTCTGATTTGTGCAACGAACTCTCGTACAGCTGCTTCTTCTTCTTGTCTTGAATCTGCATCTCTTAGGAAGCTGCGCATAATCTGTAGCTCTTGCTGCAACAGCCTAACTTGGTTGGGGACCTGGATCAAGAAGTTGGCTTCTTCTGTGAGCAAATCACCGAGCCTTTCCAACAGAAAAGAGACGACGTTCTCGGCCATTTCACTTCGCTCAAAGCAATACCACTCGGTGCTTTGTTCTCTATTAATGTTGAAATTAAAGTGTTAGTTTAAGTGTGAAGTAGTTGATGGATAATTGGTGTTTCCTTTGTGTTGTAAAATCGTGTGGAATCCACAACAGAGAAATTTCACAAATGAGAGACAAGTGAAAAGAAAGACGAAGACTTTTTTTTTTCGCCGAAAAGACGAAGACTTTCGGTGCATGCATTTTTCACGGGTGTGCAGTTTCGGTGCATGCATTCTTCCCTGGAGTTGGAACAAGAAAAATAATTCAAAGGAGGGCCATGCACTGTGTGTATCGATACCCCAAAAAAAATAATTAGGGGAAAGAAAGATGAAGTGCATGCATTATTCACGTGTGTGTGCAGTTCCTAGCTGACGGAATCCCATATGAGAGCATCTCCATTGAAAGGAGAAATTATAGAATGGTACCAGGGACGGACCCAGGATTTCAAAATAGGGTGGGCTAAATTTACTTTGCATACAAACCTATTAAGTCCATCTCTAATGCTAGATAACTCAAACCCAAAATTTTCCCCTCTAAAATAGAACAATTCATGTATATCTCATACTCAAATAATTTTTCAAAATTCTTTTTTATGTTAATTTTACAATATTAAACAAAAAATTATTACAATTTTAAAGTTGAGGAATGGGGTGTGGTTTTAATTTAAACATAAATTTAACAAGGAAGTGTGGTTTTTAATGTTAATTATTTCTGTATGTGAAGATTTTTTGTTTGTTTTTATTTATGTGAAGTGTTAAATGTTAATAAAATTGGGAAAGTGTGGGGTAATATGGGGTGGATTAAAAAGGGGAGGTGCCCTCACACGCAACTCCACCTAGTCAATGCACTAAATCTGTCAGTTGGGTTCCATTTACATGGGTTGATTGGAACTTGGGGAGGTGTGCTTGGGTTTGCTATTTTACACTAGAAAAAAAAAAAAATTTGCCTGGGCTATAGCCCAGGTTAGACAAAGGAACGGTCCGTCCCTGAATGGTACTGTACCACCACAGCTGGTGGTACTTTCATTCAGAAACTACCATGTGTCATTTAAAAAAAATAAATTATAGCTGTTTTTACAGCTGGACTTTTACTCTCTAGAATCTATATATATAAAGCAAAAGAAAAAAAAATGGTAAAATATTCAAAATACTAGAAAATGTCATTGGTTAATAATGCAAACATTAAGAATTGAAATTATTAATTAAATGAGGATAATATAGTAAATTCACACTTTTTCATATTTTAAAAAATTAAAATTAAAAGAAAATTCAGATAATGAATTCTATTTTATGAAACACAACTATCCATTATCTTTTTTAATTCTAAAATAAATTTAAATTTTTTTAAAAAAAAGTCTCTCCCATATGCGGAAGTGCATGCGAAGAGGCTATAGTAATATATATATACCAAAACGCCGGAAACCAACTGCCACGACAACAACCCAATTTTCCCTACCTTGCACTGCTACCCAACCCAACCACCCAAGGGTTTTGGTTAATCTGAAACAAGAACCCACATAAAAAATCACTGGAAACTTAAACTCATAGAAAGATTGAGCTGTGATGTCGAGAAATTGATTGGAGGATATTAGAGAGAAGAAGGAAAGAAATTGATTGGAGGATCATCACAAAAACTGATGATCCCCTTTGTTGTTTGGGAGATTCACTATTATACCCAATATAAGAGCCCAAATTATAAAAAAACCCCATATGAAATGGACTTTAGAAACACACTAAAAGCCCATTTACAACATAATAAAAAGGCTTTTAATTTTTTTTAAATTACAAAATTGCAATTGATTTCTTAAAACAAACCCAACCCAAAAACCTCATAAAAAAAGCCCAAAACACTCAATAGGGCATCAAAGCAATTTAATAATCAAAATTAAATTCAATAGGGTCAACTATCATTTTTTGGGTTTTTTTTTGGGTTTGTTTATAAAAATTAAATTGTGTAGGGTTTATTTATAGTTTTAGTGCTAAAAATGGGTATATGACTAAATATCTCTTGTTGTTTCTTTACAAATGATGATCAACACACCCAAAAAGAATTACCCGCATACTATAGAAACATGTTCAGTCCCTGAAGGGGCGATTGGGTTAGGTGGCAGTGCGAAGATGGGGATTGGGTTGTGGGAGGTGGTTTCCAAGGGCGTCTTTGGGTTCTTTAACTTTTTAACTAAATAAAAAATCTTATTCTAAATGAAAAATGTATTTTAAATCCAGCTATTAAAAAAGCTATAATTTGTTTTTAAAAAATGACAAATGGCATATTTTGAATGGAAGTATTACTAGATGACGTGGTAGTATAGTATCATTCTATAATTTCTTCATTGAAAGGGGTGTAAAACCACATTTACATCTTCTTTAGGGCACTTTCATCGCAAGGGTTTAACCTAGGCAGGAGGAGGTCTTAGGCCCGCGAGACTACTCCAGCATGCATAAAGCAGCCCGGGCAAGACGTGGGGGCCACCAACCTGAGCAAGCCCAAAGGCAGATCCAGCCCATGTTGTTGCCTAAGTTTGCTAACGTCGTTCTAACGCCAGGCTAGTGTCAGCGCACTTTTCAAATTTTTTCTCCACTGCTGCAAGACACGTGGCAGCACATGGGGCATCCGATCAAATTTTCCACTGCAATCCAATGACTGCCATTTTTTATGTAATAAAAATTGAAAAAAATACCAAAAAATTCGGAATTTTTTTTTCTATAAAATTCTTTTTTGGTAGTAATAAGTTAATTAGCTGAGATTGCTATTTACACAATAATCAACCAGCGTATTTGGCTTTAGACGACTGGTACCTGGGCAGACACGCCAGCTGCCAAAGGAATGAAACACTCCAAAAAGACACATTGACAAGCCTTTAGAAGACGAATGACATCATCACCCTCTTAACCTACCAAAGGAAGGCCCCCCTTCCGAAGCGGCAACCACCTGCCGAAGCTCCCAACTACAGAACCTAGAACCATAGACACATGCCACCTCCACAACAGTTTGCACAAAGTCCAACATCGAAAATTTGTGCACAACTCTCATTTTCACTTCCCTATAAATAGGGAACAGTACCCGAGTAAAATGGGTAACTACTTTCTCACCTTTACTGTTACTTTACCAAAATTACCACATATAGTTGACTTAAGCATCGGAGAGCCTTCGGCAGGCACAACACCGGTGTCCGAAGCTTGACGACTGCTTTTTCGCTGTTCTCTTCTGTAGGGTATTCCCGTACCAAGGATTCGCAACCTTCCCCCCCTACTGAAGATCCAGCACTCCTTTACCTAAGTTGACCCTCCCAAAAAGAGCATCAACAATTGCCATCCATTTATACAAATTTAGTATGAGCTTGTCTGCGTAAGTCAATCACAAGTCATGCATATATTTCGTTTCTACCAATGACAACTGGCATGTAATAAATAAAAAAAGTCAGCAATCATGTGCATATTTCTATTTGGTCAGCCCTGAGGAAGCCACAGCTGACCCCTCGGCCTTTCAAGTTTATGAAAATTTATTATATGATACTCGAATTCACCTAGTGTACCGACGTGTTATAATATGAGTGGATGATAACAGTGACGGATCCAAAAAAATTTGGTGTTGCAAAATGTAGTAGTTCAAAATCACTAAATGTGTGCCTGGGACTGTTCCATTTCTCATATTTATAGAGAACAAAACAATGTTGCTGACCATATGGCACATATGGGTCAAAACTCCAATTTGGGTTATCATGTTGTTGATCTTCCCCCTCCTTCTATTGTAAGCCTCTTGGCAAATGATTCTGTTAGGATGACCACTGTTAGGCTTGTCCCAGTGTAGTTTTCTTTTTGGTTTTTTCTTAGGCTTCGGCCCTCCTTGTAACCGAAAAAAAAATCACTAACAGACTTAAAAAATTTCTAAAATTCATGCCCAAAGTAGACAACAATATTTTCTAAATAACATGAATACTGTGGAATTCCAAAATAGAACTAAAAAGTCCAAAGCTCAATCTACTTCAAAAATGGATAATATATAGGTTTTTTTTTTCATCACAAATGGTCCTTCAAGTTTACAAACTTATCACGAATCGTCCTTTAGGTTTTTTTGTGACACTAATAGTCCTTTAGGTTATCATCTACCCATCAAAATAGTCATTCCTGTTAATTTCCGTCAAAACAAACGTTAAAAAAATCACGTGCAGTCACGTGACTGCTTTTTGAAAGATAATCTCGTCATTCCACTCAACCCTCAGAACCCTTTCCCTCCATTTCCTCCTCAGTCCCTCCATTTTGGCGCTCTAAACTGCAATATATAACATTTTTCCTCCATTTCCTTCTTGGTCCCTTCTTTCTATTTGGAGTTTCCAGTTGACGAAATTAGGAGTTTTTGGGTATTTGATTGATAAAGCTGATCTGCAAAAGGACTATTTGGGTTCATAAAGTCAAATACGCATTCTTCTTCTTACAAAAGTGACGAGATGGATGAGCCAGAGGAGTTCTTTCGAAAAGGTGGGAAACAACCAAATTATACAGGTTAAAGTGTAAACTACAGCTTGTCTGCAAATGTGGTTGTTTTGTTTTGTGAAACATGTGGTTGTATTTTGATTGTGTAATATTTTTAAACTTCTTATATTTGTCAATGATATCTTTATGCATTTCAGTTTGACTTTATGTTTGGTGTGGACCATGTTTGTTTTATATGGTTTGAGAATTATTCAAATATGTCGACTTGTACAACTTTGTTTAATAGTAGTTGAGTTATGTATTATTTATTACTTAATTGTTAGGACTGTTTTTTACCTAATTTTTTTTTTAGGCCTGTGATGTTGATATAAAAAAGATAATTAAGTTAAAAGAAGGCTTTATGAAAAATCCTAGTCTTAAACCAAGGTGGTTGGTGTGAGTGGTTCGGCACTCTCATTCCTTAAGAGAGGTCAGGGGTTCGATCCCTGCTCTCGTACGGAGTCACCACTTTGACTAGCACTTTACCCCTTATGGGCCGACCCGGTGTGAGTGGGGATTAGTCTGGGTTGTGGTTAAGGCTTAAAGGTGCCACCCATAGTTGGGGCCCATCCAGGACCACCTCATGGTTCATACCAAAAAAAATAAAAATAAATCCTAGTCTTATTTGAATCGTACTGTACCAACGAGACCAGTGCTACGTAGTATTCATATCATCTCAAGTAACCCCGTAGTGTATAGTACTTCAATTCATTTGTTGGAAGAAATTAAAATTTAACGGTTAAATACCTTTTTGCTTATTGAATTTTATACGAAATTTCAATTTTTATTACTTCGAAAAAAAAATATTAACCAAATGGGTCACTGTATTATTGAAAGTTTCCAATTGTTGGGTTAAATACCTTTTTAGTAATTGAGTTACACATGAAATTCCAATCACTTCAACATAAACAATATTTGTATGACATTCGCAGTCAATTTTTGAACAGCTCTATTCAAGCATGTTACACACCCTAATACCGCGGTACAGAATACTTTGCGAAATCCTTTTTTTCTATTTTTAAAACTTTGGTTTTTGTGATCTATAAACAACTTAAGACTGAAGTAACTTTGAATGTGGTTCCTAATTGTGAAAAAGTGGTTAACTAAGGAGAAGGAAAGAATTGATTTCTTTTTTATATGTTTGCTGACTGTTTTTATATGTTTGAATCAAAATCTACGTGAAATAAACTGCAGAGAACTTTTACATGGAACAACTACTGATCAGTTCTAGGATTCAAATTTTGATATCCAACTTAAAATGCATAAAGGAAAAGGCATTTGAAATTCAACAGTCTTAATTATATGATTAATCATACCTTAATCACTATCTTGTATAAGCTATTGGGCTGGGTTTGGAGAAGTCACAGCTCGCTTGCACGACAGTGCTGCTTTCTTCCAAAAATTGCTAGTTCCACCATCAGGGCCAGTCAAATCCTATTCTGAGACCACGTTTCATTCCAACAACAGTAGTATATGGTTCAAAAAGCCTTGTTTCATCTGGCGTGAATTCCCTCCATCACTTGTATTGCAATACAAGTAAGATTTCCATTTTAGTAGTGATGGAGGGGATTCGCTCTGTGAAAAAGTGGTCTTTTGGACCATATACTACTGTTGCAGCAATGAAACTCAGCCTTAGAATAGAAATGCTGGTCATTATGGTGGAATTAGCATTTTTGGTACGGAAGCAGTGCAAGCCAAATCAAAATGTACCCTTAATTTGCTAACTCATTAACAATCCCGACCTGGAGATTTCAATATGACAATGAATGCACAAAAGGAATTAGAAAATGGACGATTCGACTCATGAACTACTTGGGCGGTTGACCCAAAAAGGGTTGCCAAATAAAATTACATAGGAAATTAAACTTGCAAGCGATGGTTTTTGGAACCTGAGCATGTGTGCATATATAGATGGAAGGATATGCAGAAAACTCATAAAAATTATGACCAAAGCTGTGAACTTACTAGGTAACACATGTAAGTCATCCCTGGAGCCAATGGCGGATCTAGGATTTTGAGGGCAAGGGGTCACAGTGTAAAAGTTCCGAAATTTTTCTACGAAGAAAATAAAACTAAAATGTCATCAATCAATAATTTTTTTTTTATAGAATCGTTCCATAATTTTACACATGAATTAATTCAATCAATCGATAATTTTTATCCAAATTATCATATGAATATGAAAATATCAATAAGTTAACCTACTACCAAATTATCAAATAATCAAAACAAACATTATCAATAAATAAAAGGGTTTGGGATATTGATATGGGAATGAAAAAGGGTTTTGGGGGTGTGCTGGAGTCGGTTAAAAGGGGGGAGGGATGATTCTTTTTTAAAAAATTAAAAAAACCTGGCCCAAAACGACGTAGTTTTGAGGCCACGTCAATTAAGAATTTTTTTTTGAATAGCCCTGGACCAAACGACATCGTTTGGCTAGGCTCTTAGAAAAAAAATTAGAACGTGCGCACACAGGAGCTGCTGGCGCTGCGCAGCGTAGTGCAAAGCAAGCCCCTACAGGGGACTTTCATCAAACACCTTGTGTGCACACAAGGGTCGCTCCGATACTGTCCAAGGGGTCACTCACGGAGTCCACATCCAAATTTTCGAAGTTCCAAGGGGTCATGGGACCCCTCTTGTCCCAACGGGCATCTGCCTCTGCCTGAAGCTCTTCCACATGAAATTGATGATCAATCTGTGGAAAAATCATTTATTCCCTACCTCCTTAATAGACATGCACTTTTTGTTTACTCTCTAATTCACCAAACTAAACTGACCAAAGTGATCTACTTGATCCAGCCATACATAAAAACCAAAAAATATATATACATTAGAAATTCATATAAGCATCTTTATTTGATCAATTTGGTGTATTCTTAGTAAACAAAAGGATACTTGTGACCCATATGGCAGTTCCCGCTCCGCCCCCATATAAAAAAAGAGTAACAAATAACAAAAAGTACTTTTGAACTAAAAAGAAGAAGCACTAAGAGGACAATATATGTATCAATCCAATTTTTCGTCAATCCAGTTTTCGCTAACTGGAAATCTCAACCATTACAATATTAGTAACTAAAAATATAAAATACAAAAGGATTAAAAATATATTATATATATTAATTATGCAAAAATGTCTTGACAACCCAAAAAAATAGGCCGATTGACACGTACCAAGTAGTTGTCAGTTACTATTTTAATTTTATCCTAAACCATAATATAAACTAAATCAAGAAAAGACACTAAAAATTATAACATAACATTAACACAATACTTGAGGTTGGAATTTGGAAACGGATGTTCGAACTCGCAAGTGGCAACCTCCTTTTTAAAAGAAAGGGCTATTTTACATATATAGCCACACTTCAAACCTATTTTCGAACTCTTGAACTCTCCTCTCTTGATCTCCACCCTCCCTTACCCACTTAGGTTAACCCTATGTTACGGTAAAGAAACTAATGGGAGGTGTGGTTAATTTCTAACTTCCGCATACAGCGTGGGGAGCCTAGGTGAAAATGGAGTTTATGCCACAGTTGAAGACGTACAAGTGCGAAATTGTAGTTTCAAATTCAATGGTACCAAAAATGGTGCTAGAATTAAGACATAGGAGGTAACGACTAGATACGTTAAAACTTTTTGTTGTTGTTTTTCTTTTAACTTTATTTGGTGAAATAGTAACATTGATGTTGACACTAGCCATCTTAACCAATTAGAGTTACCTCTCATGAATCTTGAGTCCAAAATTTATGTGTTCCATCTAAGGCTTATATCCTCAATAAATACAAATTAAAAGCAAATAATTCATTTTTGTTAAAATTACATCTCATTTTGTATTTTTCAGGGTGGTACTGGGTATGCTAGAAAGATATCATTTGAGTAAATTAAATTGATAGCAGCTAAAAACCCTATTATCATCGACCAACACCACTATAATGGCAAACATGACTGTAAAAATGGGTGAGTTTTCACAATTTATAATTAATATTAACAAATATTTACACGATGAAATAGAGCTAGTTTGATTTAATTTCTAATTATTAGTATTTTGTTTTAAAATGTCATATGTGACATACCGTGGCTTCCAAGGAACTTCTGGAAATGAGCAAGCCATTGTATTTGATTGCTCTGAGAATCCAAGTTGCCTCAACATTGTTATTGACCAAGTCAACATCACTTCAGCAATTATTGGAAAGCAAATTTTTGCATCTTGCAAATATGTAAATGGGACTTCCAATGCATGCAACCATTCCTAGCGTCCCTTGTCTACAAAACAACACACATATGCATAAATAGTCCATCCACATTCTTACCAGAAAAGTATTTATTCGTAGTTTTATACGTCTTTTAATCAAGCTTTGTACGTTATTTCAATGAGCCATGAGCATTGTAATTGGCTTTTGTGATATTTCTGACATAAAAAGAGAAATTTATCTTTCGACCAAAAAAAAAAAAAAAAAAAAAAAGGAGAAATTTATCAGTTCTACAGTTTAGAAACTTTATTTGGAATTCGAATTTCAAAATCTGGGTTTTCTTCAATTCTTAATTTTGATGTTGGGTTTAATCAGAAGTTTTGATTTCTCTTTGGGTGTATTTAGTAATCTGATTGGTTTGAATTGGGTTAAGAGTGACTTATAGAAAATGTTTTTCGGAAATTGGTTTGATTGGGCAGTAATTTTCATTACTAAGTGACTTCAACTCCTAAGTCACTTGTGTGTAAATCAGCTGCCCCTGGTGATTACTTACAATACTTGGTTGCTAGAAGATCATAACAAATTGAAAGATGAACAATAGAACTGTAAGAATTTCAGTTAAACGAAAATAATCCTTTCGATTTGCCTTGCAGAGCAACTAAGTACATGGGGTTGACAATGGCTAGTCATGTCATCTTTCAAATTCAAAATAAATCACTATCATTGTGGACAAATTTAATTACGCCAGTGATGATTTATCCGCTAGGCTGGCCATTTTGATCCTCAGCTCTCGCAAGCGGTTTGATGTTCTAGCCAACGAATTGTGAAAGGTCTTTGTCATCGTTGGATGCAATATGTGGACGATCAGTCCAAGCCCCTCCTTCAGTTCAGCCTGAGTTAATAGCAATTCCTAGAAGATGCCTTGGTTGAAAACTTGGATCCAAAGGTTTTTTAGATCTAGCCAAGTAACGCCAATACAGCTGCAGCCATTGGCGTCAAGAATGTTGTCCATAAATGAGAGTTAGCCTCTGCTCACACACCAAAGCGAGAGGTAAGACCAAGGAAGGCTTCTTCACTGCAGGGGATTGTAATACCACCCATTGGATGATCGTATCCAAACTCTTCTTCCGCTTGACTTAACAAATCTTGGAAAGAGGACTGGTTCAAGTATGATAGTGGAATCACAAACCGCTTCTTCTGACTCTCCCCAACATAGACTGCAAAATAGCCTTTAGGGACATCTAAGGACTTTGACGGTACTTGGGTTTTCTTAGCATGTATGGTACCAGGCAACCGGAAACCCATAGTTTCAAGATTTCTATATGAGAACACAAAGAAGGAAGATTTCGAATGAATTGAGAAACTGAAAAGGCTTTGATAAGATATGTTTGGGAATAGAAGAGTTGTGTTGCTTTGTTCCGGAATCTGATCATATGTATACATAGATGAAGTGGTAGGGTGAAGACTATCTGTGATATAAAATGATTGGTGAAGAATCACTGGAATGGACCCAAGTGAGAGACATTAGCTCATGGAATTTCACATGGACTTGTCTTCCAACTAATCAAGAAAAACTCACGAGTCAATGTCCATTCTAAACAAACATCATGTCCCACACAAGAGAAATTAAACACTCATAGAAATTACGTTCGATCCAATTAAGTACATCAACTTGCTAGACAAACACTCGCGCAGAGGATTCTGTGCTGGATGCGCATGTCTTGCATTTTGCATTTTTGATATCTGTAGAATATGGTAGCTAGCTAAACAGTGATGATTTTGCCTCTATCCATAAGTAGCTCGGATCGTCATCATGGTTTGGGAGACATATACACACTTGAAGGGTCACCTGCTTCTAGTCTTCCAAATCATCATGTACAATTTGGTAGTGATGGACCTGCTTAGCTAAAAACAAAATCTAAATTTACTTCAATAAACCAATCGGGAAATCAGATCCAAGTTTGCGTAGTTGTGAATGGGAAAAGTCTCTAATTTAACTCAGCTGCATCAGCATGCTAACACCTCTTAATACAGGGAGAAATTAGTGCCCATATATCCAACTTTATTATACCTGATTAGTCTTTTGATAAGAAGCAAGCCTTGCCTAATTTACCGAATTACCAAACTTCAGAGAACAAAGCTACTGAGGAATCACACATTTCTTGCTATTTTTTCCTCTATGTTGTTTCACTAAACTCTGCTACTTGCCCCTTAGCTCTAGCTGAAGAAGTGGCATTGGGATAAGGTGGGAAACTGGTAGCTGGATATTGTAAGTTCAATTTTTATCGTTTGAGACCAATGTGCACAAACTACTTTGCCAAAGACAAACGATCACAAGGTGACTAATCCCATTGATGGTCTAATTAACTTGATTTAATTAGCGGATGCCAAAATTTTAATATTCGAATTTATGAGAGTGGAACATTAACATGTTCTAACCATTGATTAGTGCTTTTTATTGAGAATTTGAAGCTTGGAGACTTAATCTGCTGCCTATGGTGATTATTTACATTTACTTGGTTGCCAGAAGAAAGTAATAAAATGAAAAATATGAATGAAAGAAAGAACTGTAAGCACTTCATATTAATGTCAAGTATTTTGATCTCAATTTTCGTAGCAGGACAATTAGATACATGGGGTTGACATTAAAGAATCTTGACATCTTTCAAATTCGAAGTAGAGCAATATGATTCTTGAAAGTCAGTGCCGCTGAATTTATGTCCGCTGCGCTGGCTATTTTTTTTTTCCTCAGCTCACAAGTAATTTGAAGTTCTAACCTGTGAATTACTGAAGGCCTCTTTTCCTTGGATGGAAGAGGACCCCTTCCAATGAAGGATATCATCATATCATTAACTTGATTCTCAATCCAAGACCTTCCTTGAATTCAACCAGTTTTAGCGTCTCCTGAAGCATGCGTTGGCAGCAAATTTCGACCCAAAATTTATCTGTGAGAGAATTAATTGGCCCTTGTACAGCTGCAGCCAAAGGAGTCAGCATTGTGTCTATGGAGAATTTGAGCCTGGGCTCACACACCAAAGCTTGAGGTGAGATCAAGGAAAGTGTTTTCACTGCAGGGGATTGTGATAGCACCCATTGGATGATCATATCCGAATTCATCTTCAGCTCGAGTTAACAAATCTTGAAATGACGGTTGGTTCAAGTATGAAACTGGAATCACAAACCGCTTCTTTTCACCCTCCCCAACATAGACTGCAAAGTAGCCTTTAGGAACATCCAAGGACTTTGAAGGTACTTTGTTTTTCTTAGCATGTACAATGCCAGGCAACCGGAAACCCATTGTTTTGAAATTTCTAAATAACAAGACCAAAAAGGAAGATTTCAAATGAAGTGAGAAAGCTCTGATAAGATATTCTTAGGAATAGAAACACTTCTGTTGCTTTGCTCTTGAATCTGAGCATATGTGTGTTTATATAGATGAAATGGTATGGGGAAGATCATCTGTTACATAAAATGATTGGTGAAGAATCACCACGATGGACCCCGGTGAGAGACACTAGCTCATGGAATATCACATGGACTTGTCTTCCAACTCGTGAAGAAATAATCATGAGGCAATACTCAACAAACATCATGCCCCACCTCACTTGAAAAGACCAGTCCTATGACGCTGGAAAATATCACAACCACATAGAAGCTGTCAGCTTGTGTGATAATTGTTGATGCTTCACAATCTATATCTGCAGGGATTTGGAGCCATGACTTTAAAGGTTATGATAGCTAAACTGGGAGCAAGTTAACCACCCTCCATGTGATGTTGTTCTATGAAAGATCCAATTGCGACGAGCGATCCTTGGTTACAAATTACTTACCATTTTCTTCAATCAATCTATAAATGGTACTGATAATTATAGCTATGAGATAGTAGATCTGCAATTTAATTAGTATTGGGGTCCACTTGGTCTCAACCATGTCTGTGATCTAATAGAGACTTATCTTCTAAGTAGGATTTATTTTATATAAGTTTTAGTCACTTCTGTTGTTCTCTCTAGCTTTTAAAAGAGAGGTAGGACATGACGTTTTCTCATTGATATGGACAATGACTCATGAGCTTTTCTTGGTTAACTGGAAGAAAAATCTATGTGCTGTTCCATGATCTAAAGTTTCTCAATTGGGTCCATCCTTGTTTCTCATCACCAATCATTTTGTGCTATTCTTCATCTATATATATACGCATAGACCAGATTTTTTTCAGCATAACTTCATTTGATATATTTTCACATTGATATAAAACACGGATTGCTTTGATATTTCTCAACAAAACATAGAAGAATTGAAAAAAAATTGCAAAACAGAGAGCTTTTATTAGCTTGGGAAATGTGAAGACTTGTTTTGCTTTGCATATGGTTTTGTTGAGAAATATCAAGACCTTGGGTTTTTGGTTGCCTGGTGTTATTGTAGATGTGAAGAATAGTCCTTTCCAGACTGTATCAAATGCAAACCAAGTACCTTCAAAAGGCCTCCAGAAAGGCTATTTTGCAGTCTAATTAAGTTGGCAAGAGCCAAATGAAATGGTTTGTGATTCCCGTTTCAGAATTGAACCACCCTCCATTCCAAGATTTTTTAAGTCGAACTGAAGAAGAATTTGGATACGATCATCCAATGGTGGCATCACAATCCCCTGCAGCGAAGGCACCTTTACCGTCTCATATATATGTATATGTTTATGTAAGCTTGTACATTAAGTATATATAAGCTATATAATTGGAGAGTTTTCTACACATTAGATAGAGCATATTGTTTTTTTAAGTTGGCTCACCTCTTGCAATAGAGGTTTTCGACAAGACTATCTTCACTTCCTAAAATCATATATATATTTGAGACCTTCTGACTGGGGTAGTGTACCTATACATTACATTAGCATAATTAAACGGTTTGATGCATGCATTTAGAGAGGATGATGTGCTATGTGTGTGCATGTTCTGCATTAAATACTATAGGCTCTAGCTAGATGGTTATATAGCTTCTGTTTCTCCATGCAGGAATCCGTGGTCATCAGCAGCTCGAATCATTGTCAGGAATTTGGCTGTCGTGGACGTGGGTAGCTAAAAACGAAATCAAGCTTACTACAATTGAACCACTATGGCATTCTGGATTTGCCTAGTTCTGGACGGAAAAGTCTCCAATTTAATTAAGCTGCTTTAGCATACTAACCTCTTAATACAGAGAGAAGTTGGTTACCAATATATATATGTATGTATGTATGTATGTATCTTGGCAAGACCAAATCAAAATAAATTCTGCAGACCTGATTAGTCTCGGCATAATCAAAATAAATTCTGCCAAAATCATTTATTTTACTTTTATGAGATTGGAACAACAATAACATGGATTACTACTATTAGAGACTTGGTCTATCAAATATTCTATTATTTACTTGTGTGCAAATCTGCTGCCTATGGGATTACTTAGATTACTTAGTAAGCTAATGATAAAATCCAGAATAATGAATGAGAGAACTGTAAGCAATTCTGTTAAGAGGAAAATATTCTAGTCTCAAGTTTCCTTGCAGGACAACAGAGTACATGGGGTTGAAAATAAATGTCTTGCCATCTTTCAAATTCAAAGTGAGTGTCAGGGAATTCATGTCCACTAGGATGGCAATTTTCTCCTCAGCACACAAGCGTTTGAAGTTCTAATCGGTGATTGCTAAAGGCCGCTCCCATCGAAGGATATCATCATGCCACTGGAAGATAGACCTTTCAAGTTAGCTGGGTAGACAAGTGCTCCATTGTAGACCTGCAACCTCCGGTGTCAAAATTGTGTATATATATGGAGGCTCGCTTCTACTCATACGCTGAAGCCAGAGGTGAGATCAAGGAAGGCATCTTCACTACATGGGATTGTAATACCTCCCATTGGATGATCATACCCAAATTCTTCTTCTGCTAGACTTAACAAGTCTTGAAAAGAGGACTGGTTCAAGTATGATATTGGGATCACAAACCGCTTCTTCTTGCTCTCCCCAACATAGACCGCAAAATAGCCTTTAGGGACATCTAAGGACTTTGAAGGTGTTTGGTTTTTCTTAGCATGGACAATACTAGGCAACCGGAAACCCATGGTTTTGAAATTTCTTGATATAAATACCAACAAGGAAGGTTTCAAACAGAGAAAGCTTTGTATGTTTGGTAATGAGATGGCTGGTGTTGCTGTGCTATGAAGCTGATTATATGTGTATATATAGATGAAGTGGTATGGTGAAGACCAGCTGTTACATAAAATGATTAGTGATGAAGATGGAGCCCAAGTGAGAGACATTAGCTCATGGAGTATCACATGGATATGTCTTCCAACTAATCAAGACAGACTCATGAGTTAATTTCTATAACGGAGGAACATCATGTCCCACCTAATTAAAATCTGAATTACCGGGGTACGTACCCGGTGCAAAAATCACAAAATGCAAGCTAACAGCATATGTGATAGTCACAATCTATTCCTGCAGTGATTTGGAGCCATGAACTTAAAAGGTTATGATAGCTGAATTTGGAGCAGATAAACACCCACCATGTGGTTTTGTTCTATGAAAAAGATCAAATTGCAGCAAGCAATCTCTAGTTTATAAAGTAGGTACGTACCATTTTGTTCAGTCAATTCAGAAATTGGCACTATCTCTCACATCACTTTACGTATGGCGTGTGTTGCAAAGTAGCCTGTGGTTAGGAAAATTAATTGCTATGACAGAGTTGATCCACAAGTTAGTACTGGGTCTACTTGGTCTCAAGCTTGTCTTTAATCTGCTAAAGGCTTACACTTTACATAGGATATACATATATTTGTATTAGTCTTTCAATTACTTCGGTTGGTCTTTGCAGCTATAAGAGAGGTAGGACATGATGTTTTCATTTTGGGCATTGGCTTGTGAATTTTTCTTGATTTATTAGAAGACAAGTCCATGCGATACTCCATGAGCTAATGTCTCTCACTAATTGGGTCCATCCTGGTGTCTCATCACCAATCATTTTAGGCAACAGATTGTTTTCAGTATACTACACATCTATGTATACACATATGATCAGATTGAGGAACAAAGAAAAACGAGTCTTTCATTGATCACACACATTCAAAGATTTCTCTGTTTTGCAATTTATTTGAAATCTTCCTTTTCGTTCTCTTGTCATTGAGAAATTTCAAAACCATGGGTTTCCGGTTGCCTGGTATTCTACATGTCAAGAAAAATCTTCTTCAGTCTTTACCAACTTCAAAACAAGTACATTCAAAAGCCTTAGATGTCCCTAAAGGCTATTTTGCAGTCTATGTTGGGGAGAGCCAGAAGAAGAGGTTTGTCATTCCAGTGTCGTACTTGAACCACCCTTCTTTCCAAGATTTGTTAAGTCAAGCTGAAGAAGAATTTGGATACGATCATCCAATGGGTGGTATCACGATCCCCTGCAACGAAGACACCTTTCTTGATCTCACCTCTCAGTTTGGTCTATGAGTGCAGGCTGACATATAAACACAATTTTGACACCACTGGCTGCATATGTACTTCAGCTACTTAAGGAGCAATTTTTGGATCTAACTTTGCAAGTAAAGCATCCTTCAGGAGATTAAAGAGACTCGTTATCTCTGGTAGAAGAAAGGGCTTGGGTTTATCATGCATTACTAATGATATCTCACATCCCATGATTGAAGACACCTTGGCTAATTGATGGGCTGGAACTTCCAAATCACTTGTGTGCTGAGGAGAAAATGGCCAGCCCTGCGGATATAAACTTGTGAACCGTTGGCCAATTACAATGTTGCTTTGAATAGAGATTGATAAATACCAATATTGTTATAATTTGAACTATTCAATTATTATAATTTTGTTAATCTGCAAAATTTTGCATAGTTATCAAGTTTTATGCATGTCTTTAATTACAAAGGTTCTGTCTGAAAAGATGTTTCATCTTAACCAATTGAAAAGAAAACCTCTAGCTCTGGAGTTAAAAGTAGATTACATTACATGTCTAAGCAAGTTTTGAAGATCTGCAGGTAAAAAAAAGGATGTGAACAGTTGCATATATAGGTATTCTCAACCCAAAAAACCTGCATTAGCTGGTATGACCTAACGTTCCAAAGGTCATTGCATATGCATAGCACATCAACCTTCTAGACAATCACTTGTGAAGAGGATGCTGTGCTGTATGTGCATGTTCTCCTAAGGCTTCTTGGTATCTCTTGAACATTGTAGCTAGATAGTGATGTGGCATCTGCCTTTCCATGCATGAATTTCTGGTCTCTAGCCATCAGCAGCTCGTTCGAATCCTAATCACGGTTTGGGAGACATAAGCATTTGAAGGATCAGATGGTTCTGTCTCTGCGGAAAGAAAAAACTAATTTTACTACAGTTGAAGCACTCTGGCAATCAGAATGTGCCTAGTTGTGAATAGGAAAAGTCTGTAATTTAATTAAGCTGCATCAGCATGACGAGCACATATCTTGATCCAAACATCTCTTATTCTTATACCTTGACAAGTACACATCAATGGCAGTTTCGTAGACCTGACCAGTCTCTTCACATGAGGCCTAGCCTGTTTTACCGAATTACCAAACATATAGCCTTTCTTTTTTCTTTTCTTTTTTTGTTATAGGGAGGATTTTATTGCCTTTCCATACTTTTCTTTGACCTTGCCCAGTGGCAATGGAAAAGGGTGGCAAAGCGCTTCCTAGATCTTAGGTTCAAAGACAAATGATTACAAGGTGGATAGTTCAATTTATGGATGGTCGAATGAATTTGATTTAGTGGAAGCCAAAATCAGATATTTGACTTCTATGAGAGTTGGAACAACAATAGTATGTTCATTGGAAATTAAGCATGGATTATATGGCGAATTCAAAGCTCCTTGCTGCTAGAAACTACTTCTGTCAAATATTCCATTAGTCATTTTGTGTAAATCTGCTCCCCTATGCTGATTAATTAAACATTGCATGGATATCAATTAAATGAAAAATGATCATCACGTACAGAACTGTAAATTGTTCAATCAAAAAGGAAAATAGCTAATCTCAATTTTTCTTGTAGGACAACTGAGTACATGGGGTTTAATAACTGATCTTGCCAGCTTTCAAATTCCAAGTAAAGCAATAACAATCTTGAACAAGGGTGTCAGTTAATTTTATCTGGTAGGCTGGCCATTTTCTCCTCAGCTCTCACAAGCGGTTTGAAGTTATAAACTGTGAATTATCGAAGTTGTCTTCAATTCATCCCAGTTAGCATCTCCTCATGAAGGATGTCTTGGCTGCAGATTCAGATCCAAAAATTTGTCCTTGTAGACACTGGTGACAAAATTGTGCATGTATGATGAACTTTAGCATGTTGTGCTCATACACCAAGGCGCGAGATGAGATGAAGGAAGGTGTCTTCACTGCAGGGGAATGTGATACCACCCATTGGATGATCATACCCAAATTCATCTTCAGCTTGACTTAACAAATTTTGGAATGAAGGTTGGTTCAAGAATGAAACCGGAATCACAAACCGCTTCTTCTGGCTCTCCCCAACATGCACTGCAAAGTAGCCTTTAGGAACATCCAAGCCCTTTGAAGGTACTTGATTTTTCTTAGTGTGTACAATACCAGGCAACCGGAAACCCATGGTTTTAAAACTTCTAAAAGAGAATGCAAATTAACAATGAGGAAGAGAGAAATTAAGCTTGCTTTGGGAATTTGCAATTAAAAGACTTGTGGTGGTTTGCTCCTGAATACGATCAAGTATATATATATAGAGATAAAGTGCTGTAAGCCAGTTACCTAAATGATTGGTGATGACGCACCGGTGGAAGTAACTGAGAGAAAACTTCACATGGACTTGTCCTCAAGTCATCAAGAAAACTTCACATGCTCATGTCTCCAATTCATCAAGAAAACTTCACGAGGCACTTGCCAAAATCAAGAAACAATGTCCTTCATTTCTTGATTGACTGGCCAGATCAGCAGGCGTTATCAAAACTAAAACAATAAACCTATTTATTTAAGAGCTAGGCCTACAAATTTGTCATGATGTTGAAATTTCAACAGATTTGCTAGTAGAGAATGTGATGACTTGTTTCCTAGGGTAGAATACAGGTGAGCAAAATTGTAAAAGGGTTTTCAACAAAATCTATAGAATTTTGATTAGTGGTATTTGAGTGGGGCTTGGGAATAGAGTACAGGCGTTCGAAAGTTCACATGGCCATGTCTTCCAACTCATATGTAGTTGACCTTGGTAGTGATTGAGACTATAGATCTGTGCAACTGTATGTATTGACAGATATATCAATTCTTTGGTGTAAATACCTCAAGGTATTTTGTCAGTGAATGCCTAATAATATTTCACCTCAAATCTGGTTGTTCAAGTGGAAGACAGCACCTTGTGATCTCTCATGAGTCAGTGTCCCTTTTATAACCCCCCATCATTATTATAATTGTCTTCATCATATATATGTAGGGTAGGCAGATTGGGTGAGTAAATATGATATATGTAGTATTACTCTGTTCCCATATATGGATGGTCTAATTTGATTCATTCTTTTTGACAATGGAAAAGATATAAAATATTTTACCCTTAATCGATGGATTTTACGTGGAGTTAAGCACAAATTAGTACTATTCATACGGTGAATTCAAAAGGTCGTTACTACTAGAGATGCTAGTTAGGCATTTCACTAGTCACTGGTGTGCAAATCTGCTGCCTACGGAGATTACTTACATTACTTGGCTGCCAGAAATTAATTAGCAAGTCAAAATGTACAGGACAAAAGGATTTATGCCCTCTGCGCTGGCCAGTTTGATTCTTGGCTCACATGAGGTGTGATGTTCTAGCCGGTGAATTGGCATCACCTGAAGGATGCTTTGGTTGCAAATTGTGGTAAAGAAAACTTCTCAGTGCGGACTAGTACTGCAGTATACAGCTGCATCAACTGGTGTTAAATATTGTGTATATGTATGATTAGTAGTGGTATCTGCTCATACACCAAGGCGAGAGATGATCATGAGATCGAGGAAGGTGTCTTCACTGCAAGGGATTGTTATACAACCCACTGGATGTTCATACGCAAATTCATCCTCCCCTGGACTTAACAATTCCTGGAAAGAAGATTGGTTCAAGTATGATAGTGGAATCATAAAACGCTTCTTTCGATTCTCCCCAACATAGACTGCAAAGCATTTAGGGACATCCAAGGACTTTGAAACAAATTGATTTTTCTTAGCATGTGCAATACCAAGAAACCGGACCGGAAACCCCTGGTTTCGAAATTTCTCAATAACAAACCAAAGGAATTGAGAAACAAAGAAAGCGTTGATAAGATATGCTTGGGAATAAAAAAAAAATTGTGTTGCTTTTGCACCTGAATCTGATCATATGTGTATATATATATAGATAAAGCAGTAAGCTGAAAGCCGTCTGTTACCTAGACATTTGCTCTTGCAAAATTACATGGACTTGAAACTCATGAGTCATTGACCAAACCCGAGAGACACAATGTCCTACCTCTCTTGATTAGCTGCCCACACCAGACGAAGACATTAAAACAAAAATGTACAATAAATCCGATTTTGAAAAAGAGCTTGGCCCTGCAAGATCAGGGACATGCTTGAGACAACTATTTTTTGTCACGGTGACATTTCAACCAAATTTCCACAAAACGTGAAGACTTGGTTTGTTTGGATAAAATATGTTTGAACTAAATTATGGAAGGGTCTGCCAAGCAATTTGAGGTACAAATCTGTACAAGTTGGAGTGAGTGGCCTGCAGGCAATTGAATGAGGACCGGCAAGCGACACAAGCATTTGAGAGTTCACATGGCTGTCTTTCCATTCATGGATCGTCTATTCGGCCTTGGTTGCACTACTACAAAAAGTGAAAAAGACGACGGTAGAACAAAAAACGGTCGTTGTGTTTAAAAAGACGACGGTAACAAAAAACCGTCGTGGATAAGTGACTTAAACAACTAAAAAATGGAGGTACTGTTGAATATTTTTTTATAACAACACACATAAATAAAAAAGCGTCGTCTTATTAAAAAGGCTTTCTTCAGAGTTAAAATCTGACCAAAAAACAACGACAGCAGGTATGAATCCACCGACGACGTAGAAAATAAAGATGACAGTTCACCAAAAAACCTACCATGTTAACTCCTAACTAAACACGACCAACTATTCTTATTATGCGTCGTATAATATCGAGGAATCCATGTCAGTATGTTACAAAACAACGACGTGTTAAATCAATGTACCATGACGCGAGAGATTAATTTATCGACTTATTATTTTGGAGTGTACTACGACGGTACCTACAACACTACTGTCGTATTTATTTACCACGTCCTAAGTTCAAATTACCGTCATATTTTTTCTATTTATACGTCTGCCTTCTCTGTAAACCGTCGTCTTATTTTAAAATTAATTTTATTTATTTATTTTGGTTATATCTTTCTTAATATCCACGTCAATATATTACAAAACAACGCCGTGTTAAATCAATATACCATGACGCAAAAGATAAATTTATCGACTTATTATTTGGGAGTGTCCTACGACGGTGCCTTCTCTATAAACCGTCGTCTTAATTTTTATTTCTTTTTAAGATTTATTTATTTTTCAATTTTGGTAGCCTACAAAAATTAAAATGAGATCCCAAGAGGTATGATATCTTACCATTAAGATCTTTGGATCCTGATCATAATCGAACCACCAAAGTGAGAAAGACAATATTTTAAATACACAAAATCCAAAAAGAAACCAGAACTGAACTGACCACGGCAAACTTTGAGAAAGACAATGTTTTGAAAGTTAATGATATGTGCGTTTTGGTGTCTTTGAGATACACCAAAACGCATACATCATTAACATCCAAATTATTGTCTTTGAGATGTGAGAGAGAGTGATGATGTATGTGTGTATGTGAGAGAGGAAGACGAGCCTCCAGAGAGGTCAGAAGAACTTGGAACCCTAAATGAAAACTGAAACTGAAAGAAAGCGTCAAATTTATACAATAAATCTTTAAAACCCACGTCGGTCCTTATACACATACCGCCGTCTAATTGTACAAAACCACGTCGGTTATTCTTTAATGGAGTCCACGTCGTATAATTTAATGGAATCCACGTCGTATAATATAATGGAATCCACGTCGGTATATTACAAAACAACGACGTGTTAAATCAATGTACCATGACGCGAGAGATTAATTTATCGACTTATTATTTTGGCGTGTACTACGACAGTACCTACAACACTACTGTCGTATTTATTTACCACGTCCTAAGTTCAAATAACCGTCGTATTTTTTCTATTTATACGTCCGCCTTCTCTGTAAACCGCCGTCTTATTTTTATTGGTTTTTAAAATTAATTATTATTATTTTTTATTTTGGTAATATCTTTCTTAATATCTATCAGAAAGAACTACTGCCAAAATACTTAAAACCATCACAAGGAACAACCAAGTATCTTAACACAAAACAAAATTTAATTCTCAACTCAATCCTCAACAACATTTTTGTCTTAAAAGGCAAATCTCTACTGATCAGATGAAAGTTTGCCCAACAAACAGTACTTTTGATTGGTTCAAAATCAACAAACGAGTGTGAAAAGCTCACTTGAGAGCATTAGGAATGACCATCCTCTTTATCTTATCATAAGGAGGTGGAACACTTTTCCTTCTATCCATTTGAAATCTGAAATGCATGGACACTTTGGATTAACATTTGTCTTTCAGATACCCTAATTGAAAACTGAGAGTTTAAAAACTCGTGAAAAAAATCATATTTAAACAAATTATCGTAAATATCCACATCGGTTCTATTACAAATAGCGACGTCATATTTAACTAATCGACGTCGTTTTTAAACAAGCGTCGTCATAACCACGTCGGAATTCCAAAATTCGTTTGGCTGTAGTGATAACCACGTCGGTTCCTACTTATTTTCTGTCGTTATAACTAAATACTAGGGTAGTTTTTAATAAAACCGTCGTTGTATTGAACTCTGGGAAAATATATAAACTTTTCGTCACCTGAGCTAATGTTCTACGTTCTCTCTCACCGATAAAATATCTCAGTTTCCCTCTCATTTCCCAAAAGCAACTTCATAAGCATCATCGTCTGAATCTCGTCATCATCTTCGTCTTCGTCTCCAAATCACCATTTTCTTACGTCGGAAGGAAACTTTCTTTGCACGCCAAAGGTTTTTTCTCAATCTCTTCCCTTTTTTTACATTTCATTTGAAAGAACGAGTCTGGAAAAAAGATTCTGTCAAATTGAGGAAATCTTTCACTGGTTTGATTAAATTCATTAGTCCATCACTCTCACAACGTCAAAAGACGACAGTTCTATCTTGTTTGCGACGGTAGAAACAACACACCACGACGGTCGTTAAATCCGACCTAATGCAAACTACACGACGGTGGTTAATAACCGTCATGGTGTGACAATTAATACATCGTAAACAATATAAAACCGTCGTCTCGTGGGAGAAAGAACTGTCGTTTTTCTTGTATCACATCTCAGTAAGACGACAGTTGTATTTTGTGTTTGACGTTGTAATGTTTAAACCACGTCGGTTCTTAGGCTGAATAACCGACATGGTGTATGCACATTTACGTCATGAACGAGATAAAACCGTCGTCTTATTTCCATACATGGTCTGAGAGACTGTTTAATAGGACATCGCTGTTTTCGTGTTACCACAAGTAGGACAATTAGTACATTACTCATATGCAGTAAGTACATTGCTTTAGGGATGGATACCACAAGTAGGACAATTAGTTGAATCTTCGTACTCCTTCCTATACAAAATGCAGTCATTGGGACATGCGCGGATTTTCTCATAACTCATCCCTAAAACAGACAAAGTCTTTTTTGCCTCGTACATAGAGGAAGGTAGTGTATTTCCTTCTGGAAGCAATTCTCCTTGAAGTATCAATAATTCTGTAAAACAAACATCACTCATCCCATGTTTTGCTTTCAAATTATATAACTTCACCAAAGCCGACAACTTCGTGTACTTACTGCAACCAGGGTTTAAGGGTTGATCTCCATCCCCAATCACATTGGCAAACTCATAAGGATCAGATCTAATATACCCTAAATCATTATCATCCATCCCTAATTCTTCAGAAACAAAACTGAACCTACTTTGCTCATCTTCTTCCACATTTCTACTAGCATTAGTAGTCCATTCCCAAGGTTCTCCGTGCCATGTCCAAATCTTATAGCTTTGGTCAATTCCATTAAAGTATAAGTGTTCCCTTATAATTCCAACCCCAAACAATCGAATATTCCCACATTTAACACATGGACAACGAATATGACTTGTATTTCCAAGATTTTCTACAGCAAAATTCAAAAATCCTTCCACCCTTAACTCATATGCCATCGATCTTCTATCCGCATGCATCCATGACTTATCCATCTCACACACTATAAAATCATATATATAATAAAGTGAAAAGAGCAGCAATGAAACACTACTATATTCAAATAGTAGAGAATAAATTGAAAATAAAAAATAAAACAAGAATCAGACGACGGTTTTTACAAAATAATCTTCGTAAAATATAAATTCAGACGACGGCATATCTAGTTAGCGTCGTCTTTAATCTATCCAAACCCAGAAATTTGCAAGCTTTAAAGAACAAAAAGAATCAGACGACAGTTTTTACAAAATAATCGTCGTGAAATATAAATTCAAACGACGGCATATCTGCTTACCGTCGTCTTTAAGCTACCCAAACCCAGAAATTTGCATTGCTTTTTGAAGAACAAAGTTCTGGGTTCTGGTAGCCTAAAGACGACGGTTAATGGAGAAACAGTCGTATTTAGGTTACCAAATGCAAACTAAAATTTAGACGACATGAGTAAATGAACAACCGTCGTCGTGGTTTACAAAAAACCGAAGTCTAAATCTCCCATCCCCATTCCTTTTCCAAGAACCCATGGCCAAACAAACATAAAAGAACCCAAACAGAGAGTGATTATTACAAGAATGCAAACACCAAAACATAAAAGAACCCAAATATAGCTCCCATTTAAGAACCCATAGCTAACAAAACCAACGAAAACATTTAAGAAGCTGTGCAATATCATTAAATAAAGAGATTAGGGTTTATACTTACATGGATATATTGAGAGAGAGCTGAGAGAATATAGCAAATGCTTGAGAGAGAGCTCGGAGAATATACCCAATGCTTTGAGAGAGAGCGAAAACTTTAAGACAAATTTATGTTGAAGAGAGAGAACGAACTATTTTAGGGTTAAAGGGAAATTTTGAAAATTTTAGATCGCGGTCAAAAATTTCAAAGTACCGCGTTTTTCAACGACGACGGTAAATACTTAGATATCAACGTTTAATACTAACTTACGACGACGGTGTACGTACACAACCGATGTTGTTAATTGAAAATACGTCGACTCATAAATGGAACGTCGTAGTAAATTATTTTTACGTCGCCCCTTAATAAACCAACGTCTTAAATATTAAATAATTAGATGGAGTTTGGGTTTCCTGGGATTCGAACGCGCATAATTGACCAAAAACAGCGAGAGAAAACCGGCGTCGTTTCAATAAACCCTAAACCCTAAACCGTAAATTTTACAAAAATTTATAAAAAAAATACACAAGTATGAGAAAAATAAACTGAAAGTTGCTACGGACTCCTTACAACAATGCCTTATATAATAGTAGACTAAAATCTGGATTTCATCATTTTGAATTTATGGCCACTAATGGATCACATAAACCTTAGGGTTATGTTATGAAAAGTGTAAGGAGTATCGTGCATTGTCTCTAAATTTTTTTTACTTTCATTATCACTTGTAATTTTGAAAACTAAAATTACATTTTTCAAGCCTTTACGGGTAAGATATTTTCTCAATGAGTGCATAGAATTTGTCGATTTTTTTTTTCGGATTTTTTTATAAATATATTATGAATATTAGTAATTAAATACAATAAAAAAATACTTGTAAAATTACATTTTTTAAAGCTTTAGGGGAGAGACAATATTTCAATGAGTGCATGGTAGTGGTTAGTTTATTTTTTGGAATTAGTTTTCAATTTATTATGAATATTAGGAATTAAATTAAATATAAAAGTCATATTAAAATGAAATGACAAATGACATAACCGACGTTGGATCCCTATACAACGACGTTAAAAACCATAAAACGACGTCCTAAATTATTTTAGACATCGAAAAGAACACAAAACGTGGTTATTACGTTACCACGTCATCTTGTTTTACATAACCGATGTGGATTATTAGATTACCACGTCTTCTTGTTTTATATAACTGACGTGGATTCTATTTACAACATGTTTTCTAAAGTTGTTACCGCCGTTGTTTACATATACAACGTCAAATTTTTTAAGATAACCGCCTTTGTAAGTCTTTACGACGTCGATATTCTTGTATTAACAGACGTAGTATATCGGTACAAAATTTTTCCGTGCAAGATGAAGTAAATAGAAACCGTCGTGTTTATAGGGGTTACATGTCGTTTTTAAGAATTGTCGTCGATGTTATATTTCCCGTTATAATAAGACGACCATTGTATACACATATGAGACGTGTAAATGAGAACGTCGGTTTTTGGGAATTAAATTAAGTTTTTATGAATTACTGTCCTTTGAATTCATTTAAAGACATAAATATCCTAAACTAAATAAATTTTTAAAAAACATTAATTTTTTTTATGGTAGTTCGATTGATTACAACAAAAATATTTATGTACATTGTTAATAAATTAAAATAAACCTAAACATTGTTAATAAATATTTATGTACATCACATATTATTCTGTAATTGCCTGTTAACGAATTCTGCCCATTCCAGCCTAACTTCGTCAATATGTTCTTGTGTATACTGAACTCGATTTTTTTTCTTTTCAAACTGCAAAATAAAAGAAAAAACTGACGTGTTATAAAGATGCAAACGACGGTTTAAAGAAAAAGTTGACGTAGTAAGTTCCAGTTTGGGATTGCTATCACTTTTAAAAAAAGTTGCTTCTGCTGTGCTTTGAAAATAATTAGCTGTAAAGTAAAGCAGCTCCATGTTTGGTAAATAATATTTTTAAAGTGCTGTTAGTACAAAAAGCAGTGTGAAAACATTTGGTTCATTTTAATTTAAAATTGTTGTAACTGTGAATAATGACTAAAATAGACATGATGTTAAAAGTGTTATGTACTAATCATGTGGTGGTAGTGGTAGTGATGGAGTGGAGGTGGTGGTGGTGATGAAGATGGAGTTGGTGGTTGTGGTAGTGGTTGTGGTGGTGGTGGAGTGGTGATGAAGGTGGTGGTGGTGATGATGGTGGAGTTGGTGGTTGTGGTAGTGGTGGTGGTGGGGATGGCGGTTGTGGAGGTGGTGGTAGTGGTGGCAGTGGCATCATGGTGGTGGAGGTGGGAGGTTTTGGAGGAGGTGGTGGATGTGGTGGTGGTGGTAGAAGATGAGGAGGAGGAGGATGTGGTGGTGGTGGTGGTGGTGGTTGTGGAGGTGGAGGTGGAGGTGGAGGAGGAGGTGGTGGTGGAGGTGGTGGAGGAGGTGGAAGAGGTGGTGGTTGTGGTGGTGGTGACGGAGGATGAGGATGAGGAGGATGTGGTGGTGGCGGTGGTTGTGGAGGTAGTAAATGTGGTGGTGCAAGTGGTGGAGTTGGATGTGGAAGTGGAGGTGTTGTCATTTTTAAAAATGAATGATGGTATTTTGGGAATTAAAAAAATTCATTAAATGTTCATCTCTGCTTCTTTTGAAAGCAGCTTTAAAAAGCAACCCAGAGCCTGCTTTTAAAAGCTGCTGTCAAAAGGCCATTGCTTTTAAAATAATCGGGATATTTTCTTTTTACCAAACACCTTCAACTGCTTAACTTTAAAGTGAAGCAGATTTTTGGCGAAAAAAAAAAAGCAATCCCAAACGGGGCCTAAAATAAAGAAATTATATATTAAATTTTGCCTTTTACCTTCTTCTCAAAAGCTAGGTCTGGATCATGAATTATATCTCTCATGAATCGCATCACGAAATAGCCACACTCTACACTTGTTGGTTGTTCAGGAGTGCCATGTAGAGTTTTAAAAATGGTTGTTTTACGTGATGAATTTTTGTTTACATGAGAGTTAAACATTTTTATTGACCTGTTTCAAGAAAACAAAGAGTGTTAATGACAAAACGAAAAATCAAATAAAAATAGTAATCGTCGTGGTAAATCAGTGAAGGTGACGAATTTTTTAAAATAATGACGTGATATTTTATTTCAAACAGCAGTATGAAACTACCGTCGTTGTGTAACATTTTAACGTCGGTAACAGGAAAAACGTCGTTTAACAAAAAATTGAACAGAAAAAATTAAAACGTCCTTAAATAAAACCCAAACGACGTGGTAGTTCAATTAAGACGACGTTTTCAAGAAAATACTGACGTAATAAATCTTTTAAGACGTCAGTAATAAATTACCGTCGTTGTATTTTCATTATAACGTCGGTATTATAAAAACCTGTCGTATAATTCAAATGCGGTAAAGGAAATAAATCTTAGATTGAAATAAATCAACTTACGTATTCACTATACTTTTCATGTCATCGTCAACAGAGCGGTTTGGCATTGAATTCATGTAATAGGTAGTCTCCTTAAATCGTCTCGCAATTAACAACACTCAATGACCCCTACGCATAATGATCCATATAGGTTAAATAGTACAAAGAAAAATATTACAAGGAAAATACTTTAAATAGTTAAGGGGACTAACCCTGGATTATAAGGGACCAAGAAAAATTGATCTCCATTTGCTGTTTTCAGGCGGTCTAACAGTTGTTTTGTTCGGTAAGAAAGAGATCCAGATAGAGCGCTGACTTGTCCAGGGTCGACGAGGCCAACAAGGTTTACCATATTTGCCATTTTTAAATAGTCAAATAGGAACCTAAATATATGAAATTAAATTAAATGAGATTTTAATTTAAAAGAAAGGGAAATGTAAAACAAAATATAGGATTTCTAGAATTACCTCATGTATACTGCAATCACTGTGGATCCAATCTCAACCATGGAAGCAAACTGTAAAATATCTTCACACAAGAGGAAGGTATCATGCTTAGTGCCAAACACTTCCTCTGGAATGTGAACTCTCACAATCTCGTTAGCAGGCAGCAACTTGGTCTGGACAAATTGGCATAGGGCTAACAGAGGAGGTGGCATGTCTAGCTTTGAGAGATCCTGTTACAAGAAATAAATAAAGAAATATAAATGACTCTAACTAAACCAAACAAACCAACGTGGTATATAATATAAACGACGGTTTCTAGAACATACTGACGGAGGAAAGGTTATAGACGACGGTAAATAAATAATCGTCGTTGTGTAAATGTTCTAACGTCGCTACACTATAGAAAGGTCGTCTAAGTAAAATGCAGTGAATGCTTTAATGAAATAGACGACGGTTTATAAAAGAATGAGACGACAGCAAAAAAGTCCATCGTTATTTTCAAGGCATAATAAAATGCAAAACAAGTAAAAGCGTCGTAGTATTTCACTCACAACAACAGTTCTTGGAAGAAACAGACGTATTATGGATTTAAGATGTCGGTAAAGATATACCGTCGTTGGTGTGAAATTGTAACGTCAGATTTTTAAAAGAGCGACGTCTATTTAAAATTTAAAAAAGCAGGAAAAAAAAAATCAGAGATTTTACCGTTTCATCTTGCTGTTTTTCAGCAGTATCAGCATCAAGCTTTGGATCTTCTTCCCCTAAAACTAGGGGTCTGACATTAGTGGCTCCAGAGCAGCTTGTCTTGTCAGACATTGGATTTTTTGGGCTTTGTTCATGAGGTGGTAAAGGATTTGGGGTAATTGGGGTCACTACCAAAAACGTGAGTATTAGGGGCAGTAAATTAGGGGCGGAAATAAGGATCTGCCTCTATTAATGTTTATTAGGGGCGGAAATATGGACATGCCCCTATAACAATAATAGGGGCGCATAGCAAATGCCTCTATTAGTTTTATTACCTATAGGGGCGCTTAACACAGCCCCTATAAAGTTCAATTATTAGAGGCGAATAAGATTGGCCCCTAATGACTTTTATTAGGGGCGGATGAATGTTTTTATTTTTTAAATTTAATTATTTCTTTTCAGGGGCTGATTTTAGTAAATAAAAAAAGAGAGATTAATCTAAACCCTAATTCTCCAACACCAACGCACTCACTTCCCCTATTTCTCTCTTCCTCTTCTTCCAGCGCCGCACAACCCTTCATCTTTTCTTTTTTTTTCATTTTCATTCTTTCTTAGTTCTTCTCTTTGTTCCTTCATTTTTGCTCTTGTCTAGCTCTGAAATCGTTCTCTCTTCTTTTCTTCATTCTTCGTCTTCTTTTCTTTGCCATTTCTTCTTATTCTTTCTCCCTTGCAATATTCACTTAGTGTATCCGAGAAAGTGAAAGAAAGAGCACAAGAAAGGTTTGCAATAGATAAAAGAAAAACTCTCAATTTGTATTCTTTAATCCATGTTTTTTTATTCTTTTTGAAGTTTTCATTTTTGCAGGTACATTCCACAGGTTTTGAAGAATTTGAAGTGGAATGGTGAATAATTTCTTGGATAATTTTAATCATTTGATTGATTTTTCCTCAAGGTTTGTTCATACAAATTATACGACTGTTCTTTTTTTGTTTAAAATTTTGGTTAATGTTAGTCTATTAATTGTTGATATATTGTTAATTAATAGTTGCTGATCCAGAAAAGAGGAATCGTTGAAATGCTTTGTGTGCTGCAGTAAAATAAGAAGAAACGCTTAGAGCACTACGTCAAATTTCACTTACAGCAACACTAGATAGGCATCGGTAGAGAGTGAAATCGATGCTATTAGTAGATTAGGCATCAATTTCGAAAATAACGATACTAAACAGGTATAAAGACATCAGCGCACATTTTTGTTTATTTATGACGATGGCTTTATTCCCCTTTCGCATCATCTGCAAAAATATAGATGCCTAAAGTGATTAGTTTTTATTTTATTTTTAAGAGGGTCATTGTTTGGTAATATACCTCTGATGCTGAAAGTATGGTCAACGCTCCAGCAAAAAAATTTCACGCTCCCTCTCCTTTTTTCAGACTCCCTCGCAACCTTCGCTCCTCTCCCTCCCATTTTTTTCAATCCCTCCCAAACTCGCTCGCCATTTTTCAGCTTCTACCTCCTGAAAAAAAAAAAAAAAACTCACAATTTTTTTGGATCTCCTCCATCTTCTTCTTCTCTTTCCTCCACCTAGACACTCGAAGTTTGGCCACAACAAAAATAACCTAAGGCCTTAGAAGAAAGGGAGAGCCATAGACATCCTCCTCCTCGTCCAGAGAGAGCCATGGAAGTCCCTTCGTTAGGGTTTTAACCTTCGGCGTCTGCATCCTCTTTTGCGGCATCCTCTTTCTCATCGGCATCGTCGTGTGAGATTATTTAAGTCAGGGTTTCAATGTTTTGGGAAATTTCAGGTAGGGTTTCAATTATTGACTAATTTCTCTAATCTTACTGTGTTTTTCTCTCTTCGGCTGGCTCATTGTCTTTTGGATCTCACTGCCTCTCTGGGCTTTAATCTAATGTATGAAAATCTCTAAGCTTTCGGTGTTTGGGTGTTTCTGATTTGGTGTTAATGTTTCTGAATTGTTTGCATCTTTCTTCAATCTCCTACCTTTTTCATTTTATTTATGTATTAATGTTTCTGGATCTCATGCTTTCTTTTAATGCAGGTATCGGGAGGTGACAGATCTACGATTTTCTCTTTCTCAATAAGTTTTTTATTTTTATTTGTTTTATTTTTATAATTTTTTTTCTGGTATCTGTTCAAGTTTAAAGTCCATCAATGTGGATCGTCCTTTTGCTGAGAAACACTATGAGGACTTGTCTGCAAAGCCGTTTTTCAGTGGATTGGTTGATTATATTATTTCTGGTCCCGTTGTTGCTATGATTTGGGAGGGTAAGAATGTTATCCTAACTGGCCGAAAGATTATTGGTGCCACTAACCCAGCAGAATCTGCCCCTGGAACCATCCTGATTTACCATGTTTTCCTGTCTCTTTTGCATTTATAACTTTTTTAATTATTATGTTTTAATTTTTTGGTCTGAAAGATGAGTATTTAGGTACTGTTGATGGCTATATAGGTAATGTGATCCCAAATTGTTCTCTTGAGAAAATGCACAGCAGTAATAGCTTATATTGTTAATGGGAAAGCTGTTTCAAATAGATTGTTTGAACCTTTGATTGTTGCTAAAATTGTTGATGGTTCCAATTAGGCAGAAACACAATAGTCCAATTTGTCCAGGAGTTTTATGGTTTGATTGCATCTCCTGTGTTATTCTCATAAATTTCAATTTCTAGTGAATTTCTTCTGAGATGGTGTGACCATTCCTTCTTCATTGGGGAAATTGAAATCACTTGTGTTTTTGTCATTTGATTAAATTAAGCACTGCACTTTACCTGTGTTATTGGGCTGTTTTGGCTTAATTTAGTCTATTTTCTTGGACGAGAAATTGGGAGGTTGGTTTTCTGACAACTCCACTTTTGCTTGAATATTGATGGATAACTTATTTGGGATCCTAGATCACAGGTGCAACACCGGAAAATGAATCTGGTAGCTTTTGAATTGTCGCATTTTGCAATTTCTTGAGTGTTACTTAGATTAGGGGACTAATCACTGGCCTTGTATCAATACATGACCTACTGGTCCTCTTTGTGTCTCTGTGTCTCTGTGTCTCTCTTTCTTTATACATAGATATATATATATATATATATATATATGTCTATATATGTATACTGAGATTGATACAATGAGGTTTTTTAGCGTAGTAATAAATGCCTTCCTTTCATTGTTGCTTGGATTGGTAGACGTCTCAATGATAACAAGTTAACTGGACCAATCCCGCGGGATCTTGTTGGTATTTCAAGCCTCAAAGTTGTGTGAGTGCTTCTTGTCTCAATCTATTTCTTCAATCCCTTCTTTTTTCTGCAAGTGTGGCAGTTTCCTTATTGTATGTTTTTTGTTATAAATGCCTGTTAATCATTTAAAATTGCCACTTTTCCAGGGATGTATCCAACAATGATTTATGTGGAACGATTCCTACCAGTGGACCATTTGAGCACATCCCTTTAAACAAGTAGGTCACTTCTATCATTTATCATTTTGCTTCCTTATCTTGTATTCCTTTGTTAATTCAACGAGATTAATTCTTCCCTGGCTACAACCAATGCTACTACACGTTCTCTTTTATATTTTAAATATCTGTATTTGAGCTCATCCCTTCCTTTTTGACACTTCATTTTAAGAAAATGTGAATTTCGCATGACATAAGAAGCAAATTACCATGAGTATATGGACAAATGAGTTGGGCTATGCACTTTATGCTTCTCATCATTATCAGTCTATTGGAGTAAATTTTTGGAATGATTATTAAATAAACAGAAAGTATAGTTTCTTGGATTTGCACTACATATCTGGAAATGGGTGAAACTTCATCCTCAATGCTATAGGATGTTTGTATAGAGAATAAATTGGTCTCTCAGACACTGCACACTGCTAAATTTTATGGACTGTCTTAAGAAATAAATAAGTTCATTAAACACTGTTCTAGAGTTCCCACAATCCCCACCACGTTTCAACACTTCATGAAATTGTGTCTGCGTGTAGTGTAGAAGTTTAAAACTATTGAGTGCATTATTTCTCACTATTCGTTGAGAATAGAGATTTATGAACTTATGCTTTGGTATGGTTAAGAGCAAGTTCAGTTTTCAATGCCAAGGAAACTTAGGTTTATTTCCAGCAGCTAGTTTTCAATGCCAAGTTCAGTTTTCAATGCCAAGGAAACTTAGGTTTAAACATGAAGTGGGATCCAATTAATGACTTCTTGTTATCTAATTAGATTGATTGACAAATTAGATTTTCTTGTTCACCAATATGATTTCGTAAATTTGCATATTGGTTCATTTGAAGTGACAACATATCTTATGCAAATTTAGTACCTTGCACTTTTTAAGCTTATGTTCATATTTTCTGTTTACATACTGTGTTTTTTTTTTCCAGTATAGAGCTAGAAGGAAGGACACGTACACCCAAATGGAATTGGATGAGGTGTGAGAAGAATTGGCAAGTCATGTCCTAGAATGGCTTTTTGATTAAGCTAAACATTGCTTCATTTTACATGTCTTTCTAGCTAGTATTTTGCTTATGCATAGACAAGTATGGATAATTTGTGGTGTAGGGCTGGTAAATTTGTGATTTGTATGTGACAAGTATGGATCATTCAAGTATTTTGCTTATATATATATAGACAATTATGGATATATTTAAATTACATGCCTTTCTTAAATACTATTACAGTAACTAAGTAAAGTGTGATGTGAAACAAGCAAAATACCTACCCTTTCCTTGCATAAATGATGCCTATTGTTTATAACAACTTCAGTTTTTCAGAAATAACTGAAGTTGAAAGATAAAAACAACAACCAGACATCTATTATCACTGATGCCTAAAACGAGAAGTAGCATCAACATTTATGTAACCACCAACACTATTGGAGGCTTTTCACGTCCGCAAAATAAAAAAAGAGATGATGTATAACATAATTCACAACACAATTATTTGTTTCTATGATGTTGTAATTGACAATATGCATCAGCATAGTAGATATCACTGATGCTGTTAGACCTCTTTAGCCTCATCCCTTTTAAAACTACTGATGATGTTAGACCTCTTTAGCCTCCTACCTTTTGAAACTACTGATGTTGTTTCGGGTTTAGGCGTCAGAAGTCAACCTTTTTTTGGCACTCGGAAATCATTTAGGCATCGGAGATTACCAAATATCCGATGTAGTAAGCGATAAACAGCGACGGAGAATATCCGTTGCCTATTACATAGGAATAGGCAACAGGCTTGAATACCACGGTATTTATGTGTAATAGGCAACGGATTTTATCCGTTGCTAAAGCCCTTTTTTGACATAGTGGGTGTTGGTTTACAACCGTCGTTGTTTGTCTTGCAAATTAATTAAAAATGGTTTCGAAAACTCAAAGAAAGGAAGCTCAAGTGTCAAAGGCTCAAAGGGATGAAGCCAAATCAGTTTCAAAGGCTCAAATGGATGAAGGCAAATCAGTTCAAAGCAAACCCTCGAAGAGGATGAGATTTTCTTCAACCTCCGAGAAAGACTCGAGCACAGCCACATTTGTTGAGGAGCCAAAATCGACTCGCGGTATCAACACAATGAGCTGTGTTGTGAAGAGGAAAATTCAGAAGATTAAGCTTGTGGTTGAGTTCAATAAAAGGGGCAGACCACATGGCAAGGTTGCTGTTGAGATGCAGTCTTACATTGGTGTTTTGGCACGCACCAGAGTCCCTCTTGTAGACAAGAAATGGACTCAATTGCCCAAGGACCTGAAGGAGCAGATTTGGGAAGCTGTTCAAATGGCTTATGTTATTGGGGAAGGGTGCAATAAGATGGTGCTGTCGTCTGCCGCCAAAAAATGGAAGGATTTCAAGTATACCTTAAGTAGGCAGTTTATCCTTCCATTCGCAAATGACAAGGAGAAGTTAAAAGAACCCCCTCAGCTTTATAAGTTCATAGAGAAATCGTAATGGGATGCCTTTGTAGCTTCAAGGTTATCCCCAAATTTTGAGGCTGTGCATTCTGGGCAGAAACAGAGAAGGGAAAAATGCGTGTACAACCATAGGTTGTCTAGAAAAGGGTATGTTGGTTTGGAGGACCAATTGGAAGAAACCATGCCCGGTGAAGAAATTGATCGATCTTTGCTATGGAAGAAGGCAAGAGAAGATAAAACGGGAAACATCCTTGATCCAAAGGTTGCAGAGAAGGCAAAATTAATCGTAAGTCTCACTAACTCTGTTCTAAATTTGAAAAACAGAGTGTTTTATTTTAGTATAGACGTCACATGTCTAAATAACCGTCGTTATAACTTAAACACCACGACGGTTTCTATTTATCGCCGTTTCAAAGATAACAGCACGTCGGTTTTTGCATGAATTAGACGTCTAGATTGAATTAATATGACAGCTTAAATTCCTGAGACGGCCGTCTTTTTTTAAGTCTACTCACGCACACACTCTCCCTCTCTCTGTCTATTTCACTGAAATTTGTGGTGCACAGTTTCTGAAAAAGAATGCATATTTCTATTAAGTTTTTTCACTTCTTCATTAGAATTTACGATGGTTTTATCTCATCTAGTCGTTAGAATGCGTATACAACGACGGTAATTTTAATCCGCCGTTTGAAATTATGTACTACGTCAGTTTTTTCAAAAGTCCGTCGTCTTAAATGAAATACTACGACGGTACAGGTTTTTGATTTATGGTCTATCTGTTTATAGCTTTTGAATATACGACGGTTCTTTTCTACCGACGTTGGAATTGTTACACAACGACGATATTTTACTACCGACGTGTGAAATCAATACTACATCAGTTTTGTAAACAAACCATCATTGTCACTGATATATTACGTCGGTTTATTTATTTGTTTTACACTCTGTTCAAAGTCTAACATTCTCTCTCTCTCTCTCTCTCTCTCTCTCTCTCTCTCTCTCTCTCTCTCTCTCTCTCTCTCTCTCTCTTTTAGGATGATTTGCAAAAACAAGTCTCCGATGGCACTCTGACTGTCTCCGGGAGTAATGATATTTTGACTCTGGCTTTGGGAACCCCCGAGCATGGTGGGAGAGTCAGAGGAGTTGGAGTTGGCGTTTCTCCAACTCAATTCTTCAATTTGCCGAGACAGCAGAGAATAAAATTTGCTGACAAATTGAAGGAAAGTCTTATGGAGGCAGTCAGAGAAGAGACATTGAGGATGGAGGCTAGGTCAAGGGAGAGTGTTTTGGAAGCAATCAGAGCAGAGAGGGAAATTATGTTGGCACAATTCCGTCAACTAGTTCCTAATTTTGATCCCAACATGCTCAAAACCCCAATTACCCACTACCAAAAAAAGGAGTATTTGGGGCATTTAATATTTGCCTCTAAAAGCACTTGTAGAGGCAGATATCTTGCAAAACCGCCCCTAATGAGAAGGAGGGGCAGAAAGAGAATGGGCCCCTAATACAGGCGCCTCTATTGTTAATAGGGGCAGAAAATCTCAAAGATCCGCCCTTAATATTTGTGTTGCCACGTTGGCAGATTACATTAAAGGTGTTCATTACAGGCGCAAACATCCGCCCCTAATACTTTCAATTATTAATTTGAAAAAAAAAACACACAAAACACAAAAGCCGCTCAACTCGAACACAAATTTTGTGTTTTGAATTCAAAATTTACAAAAACAATCGAAATTATTCTTCTTTCCCCCTTTTCTCTTCCATACAAAGTTTGAATTTCAAACCCACATCCACTCAACTCGAACACAGCTTTACAGAGGAAATCTCCACTATGTCAAAAAAGGGCTTTAGCAACGGATAAAATCCGTTGCCTATTACACATAAATACCGTGGTATTCAAGCCTGTTGCCTATTCCTATGTAATAGGCAACGGATATTCTCCGTCGCTGTTTATCGCTTACTACATCGGATATCTGGTAATCTCCGATGCCTAAATGATTTCCGAGTGCCAAAAAAAGGTTGACTTCTGACGCCTAAACCCGAAACAACATCAGTAGTTTCAAAAGGTAGGAGGCTAAAGAGGTCTAACATCATCAGTAGTTTTAAAAGGGATGAGGCTAAAGAGGTCTAACAGCATCAGTGATATCTACTATGCTGATGCATATTGTCAATTACAACATCATAGAAACAAATAATTGTGTTGTGAATTATGTTATACATCATCGCTTTTTTTATTTTGCGGACGTGAAAAGCCTCCAATAGTGTTGGTGGTTACATAAATGTTGATGCTACTTCTCGTTTTAGGCATCAGTGATAATAGATGTCTGGTTGTTGTTTTTATCTTTCAACTTCAGTTATTTCTGAAAAACTGAAGTTGTTATAAACAATAGGCATCATTTATGCAAGGAAAGGGTAGGTATTTTG
Source organism: Prunus kanzakura (assembly GCA_020521455.1). NCBI lineage: Eukaryota > Viridiplantae > Streptophyta > Magnoliopsida > Rosales > Rosaceae > Prunus > Prunus kanzakura. The sequence continues at coordinate 1,314,847 of BPUM01000821.1, forward strand.
CTTGTTTCACATCACACTTTACTTAGTTACTGTAATAGTATTTAAGAAAGGCATGTAATTTAAATATATCCATAATTGTCTATATATATATAAGCAAAATACTTGAATGATCCATACTTGTCACATACAAATCACAAATTTACCAGCCCTACACCACAAATTATCCATACTTGTCTATGCATAAGCAAAATACTAGCTAGAAAGACATGTAAAATGAAGCAATGTTTAGCTTAATCAAAAAGCCATTCTAGGACATGACTTGCCAATTCTTCTCACACCTCATCCAATTCCATTTGGGTGTACGTGTCCTTCCTTCTAGCTCTATACTGGAAAAAAAAAAACACAGTATGTAAACAGAAAATATGAACATAAGCTTAAAAAGTGCAAGGTACTAAATTTGCATAAGATATGTTGTCACTTCAAATGAACCAATATGCAAATTTACGAAATCATATTGGTGAACAAGAAAATCTAATTTGTCAATCAATCTAATTAGATAACAAGAAGTCATTAATTGGATCCCACTTCATGTTTAAACCTAAGTTTCCTTGGCATTGAAAACTGAACTTGGCATTGAAAACTAGCTGCTGGAAATAAACCTAAGTTTCCTTGGCATTGAAAACTGAACTTGCTCTTAACCATACCAAAGCATAAGTTCATAAATCTCTATTCTCAACGAATAGTGAGAAATAATGCACTCAATAGTTTTAAACTTCTACACTACACGCAGACACAATTTCATGAAGTGTTGAAACGTGGTGGGGATTGTGGGAACTCTAGAACAGTGTTTAATGAACTTATTTATTTCTTAAGACAGTCCATAAAATTTAGCAGTGTGTAGTGTCTGAGAGACCAATTTATTCTCTATACAAACATCCTATAGCATTGAGGATGAAGTTTCACCCATTTCCAGATATGTAGTGCAAATCCAAGAAACTATACTTTCTGTTTATTTAATAATCATTCCAAAAATTTACTCCAATAGACTGATAATGATGAGAAGCATAAAGTGCATAGCCCAACTCATTTGTCCATATACTCATGGTAATTTGCTTCTTATGTCATGCGAAATTCACATTTTCTTAAAATGAAGTGTCAAAAAGGAAGGGATGAGCTCAAATACAGATATTTAAAATATAAAAGAGAACGTGTAGTAGCATTGGTTGTAGCCAGGGAAGAATTAATCTCGTTGAATTAACAAAGGAATACAAGATAAGGAAGCAAAATGATAAATGATAGAAGTGACCTACTTGTTTAAAGGGATGTGCTCAAATGGTCCACTGGTAGGAATCGTTCCACATAAATCATTGTTGGATACATCCCTGGAAAAGTGGCAATTTTAAATGATTAACAGGCATTTATAACAGAAAACATACAATAAGGAAACTGCCACACTTGCAGAAAAAAGAAGGGATTGAAGAAATAGATTGAGACAAGAAGCACTCACACAACTTTGAGGCTTGAAATACCAACAAGATCCCGCGGGATTGGTCCAGTTAACTTGTTATCATTGAGACGTCTACCAATCCAAGCAACAATGAAAGGAAGGCATTTATTACTACGCTAAAAAACCTCATTGTATCAATCTCAGTATACATATATAGACATATATATATATATATATATATCTATGTATAAAGAAAGAGAGACACAGAGACACAGAGACACAAAGAGGACCAGTAGGTCATGTATTGATACAAGGCCAGTGATTAGTCCCCTAATCTAAGTAACACTCAAGAAATTGCAAAATGCGACAATTCAAAAGCTACCAGATTCATTTTCCGGTGTTGCACCTGTGATCTAGGATCCCAAATAAGTTATCCATCAATATTCAAGCAAAAGTGGAGTTGTCAGAAAACCAACCTCCCAATTTCTCGTCCAAGAAAATAGACTAAATTAAGCCAAAACAGCCCAATAACACAGGTAAAGTGCAGTGCTTAATTTAATCAAATGACAAAAACACAAGTGATTTCAATTTCCCCAATGAAGAAGGAATGGTCACACCATCTCAGAAGAAATTCACTAGAAATTGAAATTTATGAGAATAACACAGGAGATGCAATCAAACCATAAAACTCCTGGACAAATTGGACTATTGTGTTTCTGCCTAATTGGAACCATCAACAATTTTAGCAACAATCAAAGGTTCAAACAATCTATTTGAAACAGCTTTCCCATTAACAATATAAGCTATTACTGCTGTGCATTTTCTCAAGAGAACAATTTGGGATCACATTACCTATATAGCCATCAACAGTACCTAAATACTCATCTTTCAGACCAAAAAATTAAAACATAATAATTAAAAAAGTTATAAATGCAAAAGAGACAGGAAAACATGGTAAATCAGGATGGTTCCAGGGGCAGATTCTGCTGGGTTAGTGGCACCAATAATCTTTCGGCCAGTTAGGATAACATTCTTACCCTCCCAAATCATAGCAACAACGGGACCAGAAATAATATAATCAACCAATCCACTGAAAAACGGCTTTGCAGACAAGTCCTCATAGTGTTTCTCAGCAAAAGGACGATCCACATTGATGGACTTTAAACTTGAACAGATACCAGAAAAAAAATTATAAAAATAAAACAAATAAAAATAAAAAACTTATTGAGAAAGAGAAAATCGTAGATCTGTCACCTCCCGATACCTGCATTAAAAGAAAGCATGAGATCCAGAAACATTAATACATAAATAAAATGAAAAAGGTAGGAGATTGAAGAAAGATGCAAACAATTCAGAAACATTAACACCAAATCAGAAACACCCAAACACCGAAAGCTTAGAGATTTTCATACATTAGATTAAAGCCCAGAGAGGCAGTGAGATCCAAAAGACAATGAGCCAGCCGAAGAGAGAAAAACACAGTAAGATTAGAGAAATTAGTCAATAATTGAAACCCTACCTGAAATTTCCCAAAACATTGAAACCCTGACTTAAATAATCTCACACGACGATGCCGATGAGAAAGAGGATGCCGCAAAAGAGGATGCAGACGCCGAAGGTTAAAACCCTAACGAAGGGACTTCCATGGCTCTCTCTGGACGAGGAGGAGGATGTCTATGGCTCTCCCTTTCTTCTAAGGCCTTAGGTTATTTTTGTTGTGGCCAAACTTCGAGTGTCTAGGTGGAGGAAAGAGAAGAAGAAGATGGAGGAGATCCAAAAAAATTGTGAGTTTTTTTTTTTTTTTTTCAGGAGGTAGAAGCTGAAAAATGGCGAGCGAGTTTGGGAGGGATTGAAAAAAATGGGAGGGAGAGGAGCGAAGGTTGCGAGGGAGTCTGAAAAAAGGAGAGGGAGCGTGAAATTTTTTTGCTGGAGCGTTGACCATACTTTCAGCATCAGAGGTATATTACCAAACAATGACCCTCTTAAAAATAAAATAAAAACTAATCACTTTAGGCATCTATATTTTTGCAGATGATGCGAAAGGGGAATAAAGCCATCGTCATAAATAAACAAAAATGTGCGCTGATGTCTTTATACCTGTTTAGTATCGTTATTTTCGAAATTGATGCCTAATCTACTAATAGCATCGATTTCACTCTCTACCGATGCCTATCTAGTGTTGCTGTAAGTGAAATTTGACGTAGTGACCGTCGTCGTAAAACAATACCACGACGGTACCAAGAGAACACCGACGTCTTATTAAAAAGTTCTCTCATATCGGGTATGGCAATAGGATGACGGTTTTATCTCGTTCATGACGTATTAATTGACATACCACGTCGGTTATTAAGTCTAACAACCGACATGGTTTAGACATTAAAACGTCCAACACAAAAGACTACCGTCGTCTTACTGTGATGTGATACAGGAAAAACGCGACGACGGATTAATCTTGTTTCCGATGTATTAATAGTCACACCATGACGGTTATTAACCAGCGTCGTGCAGTTTGCATTAGGTCGGATTTAACTACCGTCGTGGTGTGTCGATTCTAACGTCGCAAACAAGAGAGAACTGTCGTCTTCAGGTGTCGTGAGATTATTGGACCAATGAATTTAATCAAACCAGTGAAAGATTTCATCATTTTGACGGAGTCTTGTTTCCAGACTCGTTGTTTCAAAACCCTCTTCAAATGAAACTGGAAAAAAGAAAAAAAAGAGATTGAGAAAAAACATTTGGCATGCAAAGAAAGTTTCCTTCTGACGTCAACTTTGGTGATTTGGGGACGAAGACGATGACGATGGCGAGAGTCAGACGATGATGTTTACGAAGCTGCTTTTGGGAACTGAGGGGGAAACTGAGATATCTTATCGGTGAGAGAGAACGTAGAACTTTAGGTCAAGTGACGAAAAGTTTATATATTTTCCCATAGTTCAATCACACGATGGTTTTGTTAAAAACCACCCTAGTATGTAGTTAAAACGACGGAAAATAAGTAGGAACCGACGTGGTTATTAATAAAGCCAAACGACTTTTGGAATTCCGAAACCGACATGGTTATTTAAGTTTTACACTACAGAAGTTTACTTTTGATGCCCTGATATTAAATGTTATAACAGGGCTTGTTTATCTAAACCGTCGTTGTATTTCTAAAGTCAACGACCATTCCTTTTAGGAAAGCGACGTGGTTACTTAAATTCAACGTAACTTTGTTTTAGTAGACCATCGTGGTTAATTAAAAGTCAATAACTTCTTTGGTTTTCTTAAAACGACGTCGTTCTCTAGGCAATACACGACAAAAGTTTACTTTGGTAGAAGTTGTATTACATTTTACCACGTCGTCATTTTATGAATAATTGACGTTGTTTATTTTAAAAGTCGGTCGCCTTAGTTTCCCAATTGACATGGTTATTTATATTTTTACGTCTCCAATTATTTCCCACGGACGTCTATTAGTTTAATTTGACGTCGCTACTTGTAATAGAACTGACGTGGATATTGAAGATAATTTATATAAATATGATTTTTCATGCATTTTTTAACTCTCAGTTTTCAATTAGGGTTCCAACTTCTTCTTGCCCTTGGCTCTGTCTCACATCACGATGTTGATGTGTGTTCGCGTTTTTATATCTGAAAGACAAATGTGGACACTTTATACATTTCAAATTTCAAATGGATAGAAGCTAAAGTTTCCACTATAAACCATTTCAACGACTCCTTCCGACGTCACTTTGGTAAGATCAGGATCCAAAGATCTCACTGGTAAGATTTCATACCTCTTGGGATCTCATTTTAATTTTCATGTGACGACGGTTTTCTATATAAACCGTCCTGATTTTTCTTGGATGCAATAAAAATAAGAGTTAAGTGGTAGTGTTCTCAGTCCTGTATGTTTGATAATCTCAGTCGTGTATGTTCTTGATTATTGCATCGTGTGGAAAATTGACACCCTACCAGAAATAAGCTTACCAAACAGACCAAGCAAGAATAAATAAAGCCCAACAAACATCGAAAAGGTGAGCAAAAAGCCCAACTTAACAACCGAAAGCCCAAAGAGAGAACCGAAGCAAGACAAATCGACTCCAAGCTCCAGCTAAGGCAAACCAACAATCACAAACTTGTCCATTAATTTGTCTGATCATGGTTGGAAGATCAATCGATTAATTAGTTGTTTAAGTCTTAATTGCCCACTAATTTTGTAATAACACATGCATAAGTGATATTAATAATTATGATTCACGAGCCTCTTCACCACTCCATCTCTCCATGCACGTAACATTTTTGTAACACTAAATTCCACTTGCTCTGTCTGGCCTCTATATATATAAACCCTCGGATTCTCCCTTCCTCACACATCACATTCATCTCTCAATCATCCAAAGTGAAAATGGCAGCTTCCAACCTCTTCCTTCTCACTATTCTTGCTTTGTCGACGACCATGCCACTATTCATAGCCACCACTAGTGCTCACTCTTTGAATTATAACCCGATTGGATTGAATGCGAACCTCGAAGCCAGGTTGAATTTGGATGAAGAATCATCGAACTGCTGGGACTCTTTGTTTCAGCTCCAAGCATGTCCTGGTGAGGTTGTCATGTTTTTTCTGAATGGTGAGACCTACTTAGGGTATGACTGTTGCGAAGCCATTCGAACCATTGAGCATCAGTGTTGGCCTGCCTTGCTTGACACGCTAGGGTTTACAACCAAGGAGACTAATGTACTCAAGGGCTATTGTGATGAAGCCCATCATATTCAATTCCCTCCGTCAACACCGTCACCACCTGTTGTTGATAAACCTATTAATTATTAAAACAATTCTGATCTGTAGAAGTTGGTTCCTCGAAGAATTTGTTTTTTTGGGTAAGATTATAAAAAATTATGCATGCATGTCTGCTATTTTAATAAATTAATAATTAGAAGGCTTTGTTTGGTCTTGCTATATATTCAATTCTAGCCTCTATAATTCGAGAATGATTATATGTCTTAATTGGCTTATAATTGGCCATTATTTCAATCACTTATAATTTGTGATGTTGGTGTTTGAAAAATGACACATGCAATATGGATGTAGTTATGAAAAACAGAGATGAAGGCCAAAACAATATAATTGAGAACACCAGCCATACAAATTAAAATCGAAATCCTAAGAGACTGGAACTTTGATATATATATATATATATATATATATATCTGTGATTCATTTGCGTATTAAGGGATGCAACAATGGATGCCTCTTTGACAAATTGCTTTAGAACTTTTAAATTTTATTACTCCATATATATCGTGAGGAAAAGATAAAGTAATTGCCTTGATATGTCCTTCAATTAAATCTCACCACAGTTTTCCCAAGAAACCGACCGTTCAAATAAATGGCCTGACGTGGGGGGCCCCTATAATTGGTCTCTGAGCAGAACTTGTATGAAATGAAATGATGCCCTCCTTCCTCTTCATTGAAAAGCAAAAGAAATTACTCATTGACCCAAGAAGACTTGGACTCCCATTGAAGACCAGAGTAACCGTGTGCTTACTGTAACATTATTTTTCTTTTGGACTCATACATCGCAATTTTGTGTATTAATTAAATTTCTGAAATCATTAAAGAGGGTGAGATATAGCCAAAAAAGACAAAAGAAAAAAAAGAATGGATTTTCTTCTCGAGATAATTTATAAAGTTGTGGGAACTCTCTTTAAAGAGGGTGAGAAAAGCAAAGGTAAAGAAACAACTTCCATGAAATTTAATGGGGTTCTTTATGACTCCCATTGGTCACGTTGGAGATAGCTGAAAAGAGAAACCGTGTGCTCGCCACGACACGGTTTCCAAGTCTCTCTTTTCTGAGGCTGCTAGCTTTGTTTCTTCTTGTTGGTTTCTTGGCTGATCTTGAGAAGTTGTATATTTTGTGAGTTTCTGGTTGGCTTGCTCTGGTCTTACAAATTCTCTGGCTCTGTAATTTTTTTCGGTGTTGAGGTAAACACTAAGCTAAACTTGTTGGCTTGCTTCGTCCACATTAACTAAAGCATTGTGTTAGATGGCGTTATATTTTTGTTTTACATGTTGAAATTCGTATTTTTGTTCCTTCTTCTAATGTTTAAATGTTGAATTCTCTCTGTTTCCTTTTCTTTGCTCTGAAACTTGTTTCCTCAACGTCCTTATTTCTCCTCCGGTTTAAATTTTAGTCCTTTTCTTTTTTGCCGTTTCTCATCATCTTTCTATTTAGTTAGCAAAAGGCTTATTTTCATTGAGTGTTTACAGCAGCAGCAGATTGCCAAATGGCATTGAGCACCCAAAGAAACTCTGCCTTTCTTCCTTCACCTGATCAGTCTGCTCCTCAACCGAACCACGATGTGTTTTTGAGTTTCAGGGGTGAGGACACTCGACTTAGCTTTGTATCCCATTTATACCACGAATTGCAACTCAGGGGCATTAAAACATTCAAGGACGATCCTAAGCTTGAAAGAGGGACACCTATTTCTTCAGAGCTCTTCAATACAATCGAAGATTCAAGGCTTGCAATCGTTGTTCTCTCGCCAAATTATGCATCTTCTTCCTGGTGCTTGGATGAACTTACAAAGATTCTCCAATGCATGAAATCCAAGGGCACAATTCTGCCAGTGTTTTATAATGTGGATCCCTCCCATGTGAGAAAACAAAGCGGCAGTTTTGCGGACGCCTTAGCTGAGCATGAGAAAAGGTTTAGGGAAGACATCGATAAGGTGAAGCGCTGGAGAGATGCTTTAACAGAAGTAGCCAATTTATCTGGGATAGATTCAAAGAATGAGTAAGCTTGAATGAACAACTTCTCTATATGTCTTAACAAAACCCATGGCTTACATTTTTAACTTAATCATCGTTTTACTTTTCTTCCTTGTAGGTGTGAAAGAAAGCTTATTGAAAAGATTGTTGAATGGGTGTGGAGTAAAATGCATCGCACATTCAAATTGTTGGATTCCACAGAGTTAGTGGGAATTAAGTTTACACTTGAGCAAATAGATTTGCTTTTAGCTCCTACGGATGATGTTCGCTTTATAGGGATATGGGGGATGGGCGGCATTGGCAAGACGACCATTGCTAAGCTAGTTTATGAGAGCATTTCTATTAATTTTGAAGTTAGCTGCTTCCTTGCTAATGTTAGAGAGGTTTCTGAACATGGGAATCTTGTTAATCTACAAAGACAGCTTCTTTTCCCGATTTTGAAGGAACAAATTACTCAAGTTTGGGATGAACAGTGGGGGACCTATTACATTAAGAATTGCTTATGTAATAAAAAGGTTCTTCTTATTGTTGATGATGTGAATGAATCATGCCAACTAGAAAAAATTGCTGGAAAAAAGGATTGGTTTGGTAAGGGGAGTATAATCATAATTACAACTAGAGATGAACGGTTGCTAGTTAAGCATGATATGCAGGTATCATATAAGGTAGAGGGATTAGGTGATGATGATGCTCTTGAGCTCTTTATTCTGAATGCCTTTAAAAAAAAAGAGCCAGAGGAGGGTTTCTTGGAATTGTCCAAGGGTTTTGTAAATTATGCCAGAGGCCTTCCACTAGCTCTTAAACTTTTGGGATGCTTAGTGTATAAGAGAGATCAAGATCAATGGAAAAGTGAATTGGATAAGCTGCGGAAAATTCCTAAGTCAGAAATTATTGATTTGCTCAAAATAAGTTATGATGGACTAGATGAGATGAACAAGGATATACTTCTTGATGTTGCATTTTTCCATAAGGGGAAGGTCAAGGAGGAAGTAATTGAAATACTAGACAGCTGTGGCCTATGTGGTTGTGTTGGGATAAATGATCTCGTTCAGAAATCACTGTTAACTATATCAAATAGGAATGTTGAGATGCATGATTTGATACAAGAAATGGCATTGGAAATAGTTCGTAGAGAGTGTCCTGATGAGCCTGGTGGACGCAGTCGTTTGTGCAATCATGATGATATCTCTCATGTATTCATAAACAATACGGTAAGAAATTACGTAGAAAATACCGATTTTTGGAAGAAATATGATTTATTTTTAACCTAAAATTTGACTTAAATGTGCAATTAACTTTTCCTTTACTATTCTTAATTACAGGCAACAAACAAAATTAAAGGCATTGCCTTACGCATGGCGAGACTTGAAAAGGCAGATTGGAATTGTGAAGCATTCTCTAAGATGTGTAACCTGAAAGTTCTTGAATTTTACAATGTGATCATTTCTTCAAGCCCCAGAATTCTTCCTACTTCCTTAAGAAGTATCAAATGGAGTTTGTATCCTTCCGAATTTCTCCCATCAGGTTTTCAACCGAATTTCCTTGTTGCACTTGAGATGTGTGACAGCAAACTTGTTCGACTTTGGGATGGAAGAAAGGTAAGACTAGTGACCATATGCCATTCTAGAAATTAGTTTTTTTAATTATTTTAAATATTTTGTTTTAAAAATTAAAATAAATCTGAGCTAATTATCTATTCTACCATTGTTATGAATTGTACAGGACTTGCCCAACTTGAAAAAAATGAACCTTGCTGGCTCTGAAAACTTAACCACCACCCCAGATTTCTCTGGCATTCCGAATCTTGAGGTGTTGGATTTTCATTTTTGTAAGAATTTGGTTGAGATTCACCCGTCAATTGCAGATCTCAAATGTCTTAAAATGTTGTTGCTTGGTTATTGCTCAAAATTGAAAAAGATTCCAGAATTTTCAGGGCAAATGAAAAATTTGTCAATGCTTCATTTACTTGGGACGTCCATTGAGAAATTACCTTCATCAATAGGATGTCTGGTTGGCCTTACTCATCTGTTACTACTGAATTGCAAAAATCTCGCGGGTCTTCCTAGTGAAATTTGTAATTTGAAGTCTCTTGAATGGCTCTGGGTGGGTGGATGCTCAAAAATTGACAAAGTCCCAGAGAACATGGGGGAGATGGAGTCTCTTACAGAGCTTAAATTGTATGGAACTTCTATAAGACAGCTGCCACGCTCTGTTGTTGGTTTGAAAAAACTATACATGCTAGATTTGGGTAGAAGTGGATCACAGCCTAATAAATCAAGGTTTTGGTGGGGCCTTTCCGGTTTATATCAAAACATAAATGGTTTTGTGTTAAGTTCGTTAGATGGTTTATTGTCTTTGAAGTATTTGAATCTGAGTGATCGTGGACTTTGTGAAAGGGATCTTCCCAGTGATATTGGTTTCTTGTCCTCTTTAGAACAATTAAACCTTAGTGGAAACAATTTTGTTAGCCTTCCTGCAAGCATTGGACGTCTTTCTAAGCTTCAGGTACTTAAAGTGAAGAGGTGCCAAAGTCTTGAACAATTGCCAGATCTTTCTAAGCTTATCTCGTTAGTGGATATACACATAGCCGGTTGTACTTCCTTAAAAATGTTACCACATCTTTCGTCAAATTGCTCATTTTTGGATATAAACAAAGAAAGACATTTTCGTGGGTTTAATTGTGCCAATTGCTTTGTATTGGTTGACAATGAAGGCTGCGATAGTATAATACTGAAAATGCTACAGCGATTCCTTCAGGTTCTCTCTGTCTCTCTCTGTCTCTCTCTCTTTTGTTGTTTGCTATAATAATAATTACAACTTACTAACCTCATATATATCTATGTATATGGTACAGCTAATCCCTACGCCTCTTTACGAAAACCAATTCGAAATTGTAACTCCTGGAAGGGAAATTCCAGAGTGGTTCAATAATCAAAGTTTGGGAGATTCCCTAACTGTGGAGCTACCTACCACGTGGATGGGAATAGCTTTATGTGCTGTGTTTGAAGCTCAGGCTGATCGTTCTGATCTTCATTATTTTCAAATTGGCTGTTCCGCACAAGGACTACTGCCACATGAAGCATTTTCAAATTTGTTTAAAATAGGCGATGTTGTGTCAGATCACCTTTGGGTAATTTATGTATCTCGTAAACAATATGACTCATATGAGAAGATATGCGGTCAGATAAAGGTTTTGTTCACAACTTATTATTCTCAAGACGGAATAATAAGTTGGGTACAGGAAAAATTTTGTGCGAATGTGAAGAAGTGTGGGTTTCGTTTGGTGCACGAGCAAGATGTGGAACAACTCAACCAGATCATGATGAACAAATCCATCATCAAGAGCACTACTACTTGTCCTACCAAATCAGCTGATGCACAAGGTCAACAACGCCACGATGACGAGGAGGCTAGTCCTAGTGGAAGTGGTAGCTCTCACCAAAAATCTCTCTTCTGCAATACCTATGCTCTTTCCGAAGATGCAGACCAAGATGAATTAAATGATGTTGTTGACGAAGCTCGGCCCAGAAAAAGAAAGAAGATCGAAGTGATTGGGACTGACCTATGATTCCTCAATTTCAAAGCAAGAGGCATCACAGCTGCTGCATTTCAATGTGAGTTGCTGCTTTTGCTGATTCTACTTTTCATTTTGTTTGTTCCACTGCTTGTGCTTCATTCTTTTGGCCTTATGTTGCTTTAAGTTTTGTTTTTCACCTATTGCTCCTTCATTTGGTTCTCCCACTGTTTTTATATTTGGCTCTATTCCTTGTTTTGTTTTAGGAGCAAATCTGAATTTCTCTCAACTAGAGCAGGGACTTTTGATTTGGAGGGTAACCACTTTGATTTGCTACTTAGGCCTTGCCCCCTCTTTTTTTTTTGGGAGCTTCACTAATATACCCAAAATGGGAGCTGAAATTATAAAAAAACCCCATATGAAAATCACTTCATAAACACACCCAAAACCCATTTATTAAATAACAAATTAGTATTGAAGTTCCAATATATTACAAGAACTGCCATTATCAAGCCCAACAGAAAAAAACTCAAAAAGCATCCAAAACAACCCCAGCCCAAACTTATAAACAAGCCCAACAGAAAAAAACTCAAAACGCACCCAAAAAAACCCCAGCCCAAACTTATAAACAAGCCCAAATATTTTACCATCTCAAAACAGTAATATAGTTCAAAAAAATTGAAAACAAAAAAGTAACTTCCAGCACCCAACTTCCCTCTGCGAAACGTCCCTTCAGTCAGCGTCTTCATCAATGCGTCTTCTTCATCGCTCCAGAACCGAAACTCCATAACCACCACCGAGCTGCTTTATCTACTTTCGAAAACAAACACCACACTGACCTCCACCTTCAAAACCAAGACAAAAATTCATAGAACATTTTCGACGAGAAAGCGCTTCAAAGGTAAGACATTTACAAACCTATACTGTAATTTTGATTAATTGCTAGAGTTCCAGTCTAGGGTAATAACAGTATTTTAGATTTGAATCAAGGACAAAATCTTGAAACTAGACTGCTTATTATCAGGATTTTAGTCGCTAGTTTACTGTCATTCTGATTAATGGCTGTAAATTTCCAATATAGGGTAATAACACTGCTTGTTCATTCCTCTGAAAATCCTATTTTCTGATGCATGTCTACCTCTGTTACGTTCCAGTATAGGGTATTAACACTGCTTGTTCATTCCTCTGAAAATCCTATTTCTGATGCATGTTTACCACTGTAAAGTTCCAGTATAGGGTATTAACACTGCTTGTTCATTCCTCTGAAAATCCTATTTGTAATGCATGTCTAACACTGTATAGTTCCAGTATACGGTAATAACACTGATTGTTTCTTATGAAATCCTATGTCTGATGCATTTCTACCACTGCAAAGTTCCAGTATAGGGTATTAACACTGCTACTTTACTGTCATGTTGATTAATGCCTATCATGTTGCTATTTCTAATGCAGGTATATCAAATAAATAATGAAGAAAGGACAACAGTCATCATCCAAAACAAAAACAAACAAGAAGCCGGGCAGATGGGAAGACCCCAACTATGTGCAAATCAAGAGCAACATGCTCTCTTTTACAGCAACAATTGACAACATTAGAGAAAAACTTGAAAACCGGAACGATGTCAAGACACTGCTATCGAAGACACCTTTCTGGCCACTGATAGAAGCATATATGCAGAAAAGGTTAACAAAGGTCGAGTGCATGAAGTCTAACTACGACATCGTGAGACTCATTAAAGACTATGACACAAAGACAAGGAAGTTCAAGTTTAATGATGGTCACAGTGAGATGAAAAGCCAAGATGTGGCTGAAATTTTTGGCTTGCCAGACAGAGGCAACAAGCTACCAAGCACGACAAGCTCAACAAGGCCAAATTTGCATTTTGTGAAGAAATACTTCAGCGGTTATAAGAAGATAACAAAGACTTCAATTGATAAGTGCTTGAACTTAGCACTTGAAGATGAAACAGAAGAGGGTCCGATGGATGTAACAAGATTGATAATCCTACAACTCTTCATGACCAATCTATTCTGCAACTCTGGTTGTACACTTCCTTGGACATACACAACCACAATAGACACCTTAGAAGAGATGGGGAAATATAATTGGGCTCAAGGAGTTTTGGACTACATGTACTTTGGATTGGAACAAGCAAAGAAGAACAAGAAGGACAAAAAAAAGCAGCCAAGCGTGAGTGGCTGCCTAGTCCTAATACTGGTAAGAACACAAATCTCCAAACTGCAAATTCGTAGCATTATTCTAATGATATGAATTGACAAGTGATATTGCAAACAAAAAATTGTGCAGTATTGGCTCTGTCAAAGATCTAACCTGATCACTCCAATTCCTGGAAGAGAAAAAATGACACCAGGGGCTGTCAAATGGAGTCTTCAAGAACTGAGTGCGAAGCTTCATCATCTAAAGAACAATCAGATAAAGGTACTCTTTCCTTTCAAATAATCTGCAGATGGTATGACAACATTGTTAATAACATGTCATAGACGTACATTATTAATACCATGTCATAGAAGCTAACTATTAATACCATGTCACAGAAGTAAACTATTAATACCATGTCATAGAAGTACACTCTTAATACCATGTAATAGAAGTACATTGTCAATGCTAAACTCTACTTAACAAACAGATAAAAAGCACTAAAGTTCAAGAGGAGGAGGAGGATGCTGAAGAAGTGAATGAAGAGCATGATGATGCTGCTCAAGAAGAAAATGAAGAGGAGGATAATGCTGCTGAAGAAGTGGATGAAGAGCATGATGATGCTGCTGAAGAAGAAAATGAAGAAGAGGATGATGAGAACCAAGAACATGAAGTCCACCAACACCACCAGCTACAAGATGACCTCCAAACTGAAATCCCAGAATTCAAGAATTCAAAATTGTTTGAGGAAGTTGTTAGATCAATCCCAGAATGCAAGGAGGATGAAATACAACTTACAAAAGAGTACATGATGGAGGTCAATAATGCTGCTGAATATTGGACAAAGAAAGGAGACCATCAAAAGATCCATGATGTAATAGCATCCTGCATAAAAAAGAATAAATTGATTCAGATGCTATACAATGAAAAAGTAGAATTAAGGAAGCAGCAGCAGCAATTGCAGAAGCTAGTTAAGGAAGAAGCATATCACAAGAAATCCATTCAACTTGATCTTTATGAGGAAAAATCCTGCATGACAAAGCTGCAGCTAGAAAATGATCAACTTCTTGCAGAGAAGATTTCCTACTTGGAGATTATAAATGAAAAGGAATCTGTCATTGTCTCCTTGACAGATAAAAAATTAGCACAAGAGATTGCAACAGAACCAGATTCCTCATTCCCCAAAGCACAGACGAGAGCAAAAAAGAGAAAGGCACCAAGAAAAGGACCAGCAAAATCAAAGAAGAGGGCCAAAGGTTCATTCCTGCAATGGAATACATATGAGGTCTACAACATGCTGGATGAACTCTCACAAGAAAAGCTGAGAAATTACTGGAAACATTCAGTAGATGGGTAAGCCAATGTGTTTCATTCATTTTCAATGGGTTTAGGCACTATTATTGAACATGCATTAGAAAATAGGATTTCATAGGAATGAACTGGAACTCAACAGTGGTAGACGTGCATTAGAACTAGGATTTCATAGGGAACTAGCAGTGTTATTACCCTATACTGGAACTCAACAGAGGTGGACATGCATTAGAAAAAGGATTTCATAGCAAACAAGCAGTGTTATTACCCTATACTGGAACTTTATTGAACAGTTCTTTCACTTTTATTAACATTTTTTCTAACTACAAATACTGTTACAGCTCTGCTTTTTGGCAAGGGGAAAGCATTTTGTTCAAAGATGACGTACAAAGCTTATTGAAAGATACTGAAATTTTTGGACAAATCATAGATGCATATGGAGAGATACTTCATCATGACGAAAAGAAGGACCCTGAAAGACAACAGAATGCATACATCACATGCTATGCTTATGTAAGATAATAGCTATCTCATCACCTCTAGTGAATATCACAAATTATTCATCTTCCTATACTTTTCACATTCTTTTCTAATGCTGAAACTATTAATCTTGCAGAGGTATCTCACAGGGAAAATGCACACAAAAGCGTTTGATGAATATTTTCTCAAAATCCTTGAATTAATAGGGAAAACTTCAAAGGTTTTCATACCAATTACGGATGACGGCCACCACACCCTCCTTGTCTTTGACACCATTTCATTGAAATGGACGCACTACAACTCTTTGAGGGGGGCAACGGAGCAAACAGTTGAATACTACAACAAAAAAGCAGTCATTCTGGTAAGACAGACTACTACTGTGAACTGTTAATACAAGGCATTAACAAAACAGTTAAACAAGAATCAGTGAAGCTAACAACATACTTGCCTACAATGCAGGTAGACGCCTCAAATGTCTTCCTCAATAGTGTGAAGGAATGTGCTCCAAAAATTTTAGAAAAAAACAGCCTCACACTTCTTGAGTTCAAGAAGCCAATCTACAATGAAGAATTTACCGAAGACGTTGCAAAACGTCTTCCAACTCTGAAGTTTACACCAGCAATTGCTCAAACACTACAGTATCTGATGAAACATGATCCCACCAAATTCGACTTTAACGAGGATAGGGAATGCGCCCAACAACCCGAAAATTCGTAAGTGTCACAATAAAGTTCCAGTATAGGGTAATAACACTGCTTGTTTGCTATCAAATCCTATATCTAATGCATGTCTACCACTGTAAAGTTCCAGTATAGGGTATTAATACTGATTTTTTCCTCTGAAATCCTATTTCTGATGCATGTCTACCACTGTAAAGTTCCAGTATAGGGTATTAATACTGTTTGTTTCCTCTGAAATACTATTTCTGATGTATGTCTACCACTGTACAGTTCCAGTATCTGGTAATAACACTGCTTGTTCATTCCTATGAAATCCTATTTTCTAATGCATATATGTGTGTGAATTTGCAGAAAAGATTGTGGTGTATTTGTCATGTACTACATGCAGCAGTTGTCGCAACGGAAAAAAATTGAAGGAAGCTTGAGTGCAGACCAAGTGTGGGAAATGAGAAAAGAAATTTTATTGAAGACAATGGCAAGTGAAAAAAGTTGGTATTTCACAGAAGGGAATAAAGGATGAAAGCATGGATTTCACAGATTTTAGAACTGTCCAATATGTAGCTTCTAACTTCCAAATGTCAAATTGTTAATATGTAGCTTCTTAACTTTGTAGTTACTGTATAGTGAAATTCAAATGTAAAAAATTATTACTCTGTAGCTTCTCATTTTCAAAATTCTTAACAGAGGGTTTCAAAATGCGCATTAACAGTGACTTTCAAAAAGCCCAGCCCAAGTTGACAAAAACTAGGTCAGAAACGAGCTAAAGCCCAAAAAAATCAAATAAGCCATAGTAAAAAACAGAAAAAAGGCCCAATCTACTTTGACAAAAAAAAAAGCCCAAATAAACTAAAAGAAATCACAAAGTCCCCAAAAAAAAGCCCAGAAAACTTTTTTTAAAAAGCCCAATATCACCAAGCCCACAAAAAAAAAAACAATTAAACGCCAAAAAAACAGTTAAACGAAGAGAACAGGATAGACGAAGAGACGCACGACCCCCAAATTGAATTGAAAAACCAACTCACCTCACTCCGATCTTCGCGACACCGATTCCAAAAGCAGCCCACAACTTCCATAACCACCAATCAACGATTCCAAAAGCAGCCCACAACTTCCATAACCACCAATCAACGAGAAACCCGGCGACATGTCTTCAAAAACGACACAGCAAAACCCTAAAACAGCAAAAAGCACTCCAGATGCAAAAAGCAAAGAAGACAATCCCAAATCAAACAAAGAAGCTTCAGAAATGACTGACAAAGAATCAGTATCAAACTCCCAGGTATTACAAAATCTCTAACTTCAAAGTCCAATAGCAATGTTTTGACTTGTTTTGAAAAGAAGCATGTTTCGACTGCAAATGTATATGTTTCACAACTGTTAATACTATGCCATAGAACTTGAACTGTTAATACTATGTAATAGAACTTCAAAATATATAGAATGCTCTGTTAATACTTGATTAATACCATGTCATAGACCAAAATATATAACATGCACTAGAAATGCATATGAAAATAAATTGTAGTGTACTATAAAGAGAAGCATGAGCTTCAAATGCATAGAAGTAAACAGTTAATACCATGTAATAGAAGTATTAATTCTCATTTGTCATCTTTCTTTTGTCTAGTTAAAGTAACATATTTGCTTCACTTAGCAGGTGGTCATATGGAAAAAGGTAACCGGGTTGAAATACAAAAGAAAAGCATACAAAAGGATCCCAAGCCAGCAAAAGGTCAACATAGCATCAACAAACACACAAGGCACACCACCAACAACAGCAAAAGCCAAACTGTCAACACCTGAAGCCGATCCACCTAAACCAAAAACCAAATCTAAAAAAACACCAAAACCATCCACACCCAAACCCACAAACACACTGAAACCGAAGAAAACAACGAAGACGAAAAGAACACCATCCCAAACACAAAAACCTAAACCGAGCAGACGCAATAACCCAAATTATGTGCAGATCAAGAGCAACATGCTCACATTTGACAACACAATTCAAACGGTAAAAGACAAGCTTGAAGCAAGAAAGGATGTCCTCAAGATCCTACAAAAAACGCCATTTTGGAGCATCATCAAGGCTTACATGGCAGGACAGTTCACCAAGACAGAGTGCCAGAAGTCTAATTATGAAATAGTTAGACTGATCAGACTCTACAACCCTGCAACCAAAAAATTCAAATTCAGTGAAGGCAACGAGTATGAAATTACAAGCAACGATGTGTCTGACATCTTTGGATTGCCAAACAAAGGAAACAAGTTGCCAAGCACAACAACTTCCACAAGAACAAATTTGGACTTTGAAGAGAAATACTTCAAGAATTCAAAAAAAATCACAAAAACTGAAGTTGATAGGTCTCTGAACACAGCAATAGCAGATGACAGAAACAAGAATGCAATGGATGTTGTGAGGTTGTTAATCCTAGAGCTCTTCATCACAAATCTCTTTTGCAACTCTGGGGCGACAATGGCTTGGACCTTTTTGACAATGATCGACACCTTAAAAGCAATGAACAGCTACAACTGGGCACAAGGAGTCTTAGATTACATGCATTTTGGACTGGACCAAGCCATGAAAAATAAAAAAGACAAGACAAATCAACCAAGTGTGAGTGGTTGCCTTGTGCTAATCCTGGTAAGAAACTACATCCATTTGTTAATCCTATCTAATGCATGTCTACCACCACTGTAACGTTCCAGTATAGGGTAATAACATTGCTTGTTTGCTATGAAATCCTACATCTAATGCACGTCTACCTCTGTTACGTTCCAGTATAGGGTAATAACACTGCTTGTTTCCTCTGAAATCCTATATCTAATGCACGTCTACCACTGTAAAGTTCCAGTATAGGGTATTAATACTGTTATTGGCTGTGTGCAGTATTGGCTGTGTGAAAGAACTAACCTGATCAGTCCAATTCCTGGAAGAGAAGATCACAAACCAGCGGCTGTCAAATGGAGCCTTCCGGAGCTCAATATCAAGCTGAATACTGCAAAATATGAAAACATTAAGGTATTTTCTTACTTCCATAAACATATATAATGTTAGTGCACAATAATTACTACTGACTCCAATCATTAAACAGATAAAAGCTGCTGGCAATGAAAAAGAAGAAGAAGCAACAAAGGCTGATCATGCAGACCATGAAGAACAAGAAGAAAATGAAGAGGATGATGACTTTGTTATCACACTTAAAGATTGGGTAAGATAACCTACAATGATCAAACATTGTACAAACACATATAAATGTATATAAATTTGCTAATCCTCTTTTTTCTCCTCTCTAATATTTGTGACAGTTAAAGAGTCAAACACAAAAAGGAAAAAAGCAGACTGTTATTACCCAGAAACAGAACTTCAGCTTCCATGAAAATGTGGACCAAAGTGTAACCCAGACAAAAACTCCACAAGAGGAGCAAAAGGTAAAATTTCTCCACAATTTAAAAACAAATGTAAATCATTTAAATATCCAAATGCAACCAGAAACCAAAAACAAAATTATCAGTTTTAGTTGCGAATGTTCTATTATTAACCTAAGCAGAAAAAAAACTCTTTTGCTTCAGGAGGAAAATGAAGACAATGCACAATCATTGGGATGCAAATCAGATGATGAAATTGAAGAACAAGCAGTTGACCTTAGTGCAGACACAATGACGGAGGTGACGACTGTTAATGTCCGGCAACAGGATCCAGAACTTCACAGCCAGGAAGACAACTTCGACAACATTTTTGACGACATGGTGGGTTCAATCCCAGAGTACTACAAGCATGAAATAGTCCCTCCCCATGAGAAAATCCAAGAGCTGAAGGAAGCAGTCGACTATTGGATTGAGAAGGCAGATACTCGAAAGGATATGATGCAGACTGCTATAGAATCCTGCATCAAGAAAAATACATTCATTCATCAAATATGGGCTGAAAAAGAAGATTTGGAACAACAAATCGAAATACTGAAAAAGCAGCTTGACCAAGAGCAAAAAGAAAGTAGAAAATTACAAGGGGAACTTCATGCACTTAAATCAAACAGGAGACAACTACAGGAACAACGTGAAATACTTGAAGGGGAAAAGTTGTCCTGCATTGAGAGCATGAAAGAAAAAGACACTGTTATTGCCTCTCTGAAACATATGATGGGGGAAAATCTCAAACAAGGGGAACAAGGAGAAATTCCAATGAAAGAACAAGCTGATAAGGAGAAAAAAGATGAGAGAATAGCAGAAGAACGAGACGACAACAAAGCAGTTGAAGGTGAAACCAGCAGAGAAAAGATTGAGCAGAAAATTGAGAAACCAGCAGAGAACCTTGAAAGAACAGATGGAAAAGACAATCAGAAAGATGATAACACAATGGAAGAGGAGAAGGAAGAAAGTGAATTGGAGATGCAAGAATCTCCTGATGATGAAGATGCGAATGCTGATGAGAAAACTCCTGAAAAATCAGTTATCATGCAAGCGAAAGAAGTAGGAAAACGGCAGTTACGTTCTGGCATCAAAATAATCAAAGATAGAAAAGACAGAAAGCCTGCAAAAAAAGAAGATTACACATACCCCGAAGCACATAAGAAAGCCCGAAAAAGAGCAAGCCAAAGCGAAGATGAAGCAGCCAACAAAAAAAAGGACAAAGATGCATACCTTCAGTTGCACATGTATGGGGTCTTCAACAGGCTGGATGAAATATCAAAGAAGAAGTTGGAAAATTACTGGAAAACTGCATCTGATTCTGATGAGTAAGCCAATCTGTCATAGAATTACATTGTTAATACTATGTAGTAGAACTATCTAGAATTACACTGTTAATACAATGTCATAGAACTGTCTTGTTATTAAACTGTTATGAGATTTTCATTTGCTGAATTATTATTTGAACAACATTATTGTTGCAGGGACGCTTTTTACCTAAACAATAGGACAATATTGTACAAACATAACATTGAAAAGCTGATTGGAGATTATCCAATTTCTGCACTAATCATCGATGCTTATGGAGAGGCCCTTAATGATGATGCGAAGCAGAACACTCAGAAACAAAAAAATGCTTACTTGTCCGCCGATAACTATGTAAGATCACATCTAATACATCAAAATTATATTATCAAACATGCTCACTAATTACCAACATATGACTTTTGCAGATGTTTTTGCGAGGTGCTTCATACAAGCTGACATATGACGCTTTCTATATGCCACTCCTAGAAAATATTGGAAGAGTTGATAGAGTGTTCATACCAATTACAGATGAGAACCACCATACGCTGCTTGTCTTTGACACTGGTGCAGCAACGTGGACACACTTCAACTCATTCAGGCCATCAGAAAAAACTGTCGAATATTATCACAAGAAGGCAATTGTTTTGGTAAGTAAGATGGGTGATTAACACTGTTAATACATAGGACACTAAATTTAAAGGAAACTAAGTACATACTTGACTATGATGCAGGTTGAGATAGCAAATATATTCCTCTGTCTTCTTAAGGAATGTGCTGCAACATCACTGAAGACAAAACTCATCTCGATTCCTGATTTTGATGCCAAGAAGCCGAGAGGGCTGAATGAAGCTTCAGCTAAAATGATTGCAAAAATACTTGCCAGCATCAAACTTACACCAGAATATACTCGGACATTGAAGTATCTGATTCGTCAAAAGACTACTAACTTCAAGCTGACTGAGAACAGAGAATGTCCCCAACAAGCAAACAATTCGTAAGTTAAGCAATAACAGTGAAACTTAAATCCTCTTCAACTAAAAAAAGGCTGAACTAACTCCTGCATGTGTATCTCTATTATGCAGCAATGATTGTGGCGTCTTTGTCATGCACTTCATGAAGCAGCTTTCCAAAGACCAACCAATAGAATCAGATTTCAACAAAGAAAAGGTTTGGGAAATGAGAAAAGAAGTCCTCATGAAGATTATGAGCAATGAAAGAAGTTGGATTTCCATCAAAGAGAGAGAAGAGACAAATGCAAAAGAATGAAGTTGTAATCAAATATTTTGCCAAAATTCTTGCTTATATTGTAGTTTTGTAGGACTTGTGCTGGTTTAGAACACTAAAGTAAGGTGATTTTAAAATTCAAATTATGTACTTATTCAAAAACCAGTTTATTTACGTGAATTAACAGTGTATGTAACCTGAAATAACGGTCTCCATAACACTAAAACAAATAACAATACACTCTAAGTACAAATGTTAGTATTATATGATGGAAATAGATTGTTAATACCATGTCATAGAAGTATCTTGTTATTACTATGTTATTGAACTATCTTGTAATTTCAAGAATGATGTAAACAGCGCGCATTAAACACTGTTTGTTGATTTATAGATAATTCAAACAGCAGTAATGCTAAATTCATATCAAACTTCCAAACCAAAATTTGCAAAATACCAAAAATGGTAAATATTATGTATTAATACCAAAAGTCAAAGAGTATTCATAAGCAGTAACTGCTATTTCACCATATTAACAACTTGCAAATCAATTTCTATTCCTTTCAACTATGATTGTCATTAATCAATCGTATAGCACTTAGTTAAAAACTAACTACACTCAGTCAACTCTTTATACTCCAGAACCTTTACTTCAAATAGGGGCCTTGCAAGTCCTCCTATTATGACGATCACAAGCACCGCTTCTCTTGCACTTCACTTGCCTTTTAGTTTCACTGCTTGACTTGAAGCGCTTTGTTGGAGGTCGTCCCGGAGGCTTTCTTGTATGAGGAGGCAGAAGAACAACATCTCCAGGAGGAGGCTTCTCAATATCAGGTATGGGAAATATAGGGGTTGCATAAGTAGCCCTATAAAAGTCTGCCTTGTAATACTCATCAACAAAGTCGTACAAACACAACCTGGAATGATGGATAACTTGAATTGCATGCTGACATGGAAACCCAAGCAATTGCCACTGATAACAGGAGCAAAACCTCTCGTCCAAATTGACCATAACACTCAAATCAGCATGAACTTCAAATACAGATTCACTCGCGCGACATATCCTCCAATGACGACCCTTTGAAGCTAAATTCTTCAACTCATCCTCAATAACCGGACACAAAACACTACACCATTTCTCGGATGCAAGCTTCCTCCTAGAAATCATCTCCATCATTTTGATCCTAATAGTGTCAATCAGCTCATAAATTGGAAGCCTACGCACCTCCTTAATCCATGAATTAAACGACTCGGACAAGGCATTACTAACCTCCCCATACCTCTTTCCCGGAAAATATGCATTAGCAAAATTTTGGACAGGAAGATCAGCCAAAAACTTATCAATTATTGTTGCACCGCCATCATCTCTTAATTTTTTCAACCTCTCCTGATATTCCTCAACAGTCGGTGCATACAACAACTTACAAAAAAGCCATAAAATATGATCCTTGAAAGAGGAACCAACAGAATGCGGATACTTCTTTTTCAAGTTGTCTTTCAAATGATATAGACAAAAACCATGGGGAGAAGAAGGAAAAACAGTCCTAACAGCATCGATAATAGCACCATGCCTATCAGAAATGAATGTAAGTTGCCTACCTTCATCCACCAAGACTTCAGATATCCTTTGCAGAAACCACCTCCAATTGTCCACAATTTCACCAGATACAATCGCGAAGGCAAAAGGGAATACCTCTACAAGAAACAGAGAACTGTATTAGTTAGTTTGAACTATAACAGTGTCACCACATGAAGCAGAGTAAAACTACAATGCATAAAAATACTCAGATGCAGGGTATGAACAGTATAGCAACTACAGCATTTACATTTGCATAACTACACTGTTCATACCACTCAATGGAAGTCAACACCTACAGCATTTACATTTGCATAACTACACTGTTCATACCACTCAATGGAAGTCAACACCTACAGCATTTACATTTGCATAACTACACTGTTCATACCACTCAATGGAAGTCAACAACTACAGCATTTACATTTGCATAACTACACTGTTCATACCACTCAATGGAAGTCAACAACTACAGCATTTACATTACATACCTTTATTTCCATTCTTTGCAGTAGCTCCTAGAAGAGTACCCTTGTACTTGTTTGTGACGAAAGTACCATCAATGAACAGCATAGGCCTACACCATCGAAAACCATCAATGGAGGCCTTGAAACATATAAAGATCCGCTGGAAATGAGAACCATCCTCGCCACAGTCAAGCACACAATGAGATCCGACATTGCTGGCCTTCAAAACATCCACATACCAGGGCAGGTGAGCATAAGACAACCCCTCATCACCATGTAAATCCTTAGTAGCCGACTCCTTCCCATACCACGCAACATGATAAGGGATATCCAATCCATAATTTTCCTTCAAATCAGTAAGCAGCTCAATTGGCCTTACCAAAGGATTGCTACGAACTTTATCCTTGACAATTGAAGACACCAAACGCGACCCCATTGCCTTATTACTCTTCTCTCGGATCAAACCAGTGCAACTGTGTACGTTATTTAAATTCTTAATATAAAAGAATCCATTTACATTAGAATTAACAGCATGCACATGCCACTCACAGCCATCTGATTCCTTCTTAGCACACACAGCAGTAACGCGACGAGGCTCATTTTTCAAATACTTCATCTTAAAACCATTCTCAATCGCATACTTAGCCAACTTATCGCGGAATTCAGAAACTCCACCCTCAAACTTCTGACCCTCATGAGTAATATAACCCTCCCAATCAGTAGACAAATACTTACGACCTCCACAACTACCATATTTGCCTAAATAATCATTTCCAAACTCACTGCTAGTACTATCAAAATCTATACTCAAACAAGAAGAAGAAGCTGCATTGGACTCAACAATACTACCAGCCACACTTGAATCTATACATGTATCCTCATCTTGTGCAATATTGTCATTATAAGGAGCAGCCTCCAACAAAAAAGGAGAGGCAATTATGTCGGTATAAACTGTTTGAACATGATTCACTACTACAGCCTTATCCCTAACAGAAATGTGAATTAATTGATCCTTCATCAGTCCACATACCATAAACATGACTTTCAAATCATCATCCGATTCCAACAAACAATTGGAGCAATCTGTAAAGGAGTACCTCAACTCAAAATGACCTAACTTAAGTTTAAACCTACTACACAACTCGTTGGACAACCAATCAAAAGTAGTAGTTGAAGATAAAATAACCATTAAAGTTCCAGCACCATAGGTGCACTTTGCCACTCTCGAATCATCCATATCTCTACAAAAAAACAACAAACAAAACAAAAATGACTACTAGTAATAACAGTGTTATTACCCTATACTGGAACTTTACAGTGGTGGTAGACATGCATTAGATATAGGATTTCAGAGGAAACAAGCAGTGTTATTACCCTATACTGGAACGTAACAGAGGTAGACGTGCATTAGATGTAGGATTTCATAGCAAACAAGCAGTGTTATTACCCTATACTGGAACTTTACAGTGGTGGTAGACATGCATTAGATGTAGGATTTCATAGCAAACAAGCAGTGTTATTACCCTATACTAGAACTTTATTGAACAGTTCTTTCCCTTTTATTAACATTGTTCCTAACTACAAATACTGTTACAGCACTGAAAAAGCAAGAATATACTCAGATTCAACTGAAAAAGCATACCTCAATTAATATGAAAACCAAATCGAATATCACAAATTTCTAACCGCAGCTCAAACCAAAACATGCATTAGAAATAGGATTTCATAAGAAACAAGCAGTGTTATGATCCTATACTGGAACTTTACATGGTGTAGACATGCATTAGAACTAGGATTTCAGAGGAATCTAGCAGTGTTATTACCCTATACTGGAACTTTACAGTGGTAGACGTGCATTAGAAATAGGATTTCATAGCAAACAAGCAGTGTTATTACCCTAGACTGGAACGTAACAGAGGTAGACGTGCATTACAAATACGATTTCATACCAAACAAGCAGTGTTATTACCCTATACTGGAACTTTATTGAACAGTTCTTTCACTTTTATTAACGTTTTTCCTAACTACAAATACTGTTACAGTACTGAAAAAGCACAAATATACTCAGATTCAACTGAAAAAACATACCTCAATTAATATGAAAACCAAATCGAATAGCACAAATTTCTAACCGCAGCTCAAACAAAAACTCGAGCAAATCCACAACCAAACAGAATCTGAAATCAATCCAAATTATAAACAAAAAGAAATTAAAATCACAATTTAAAACTCAAACGAATATCTAAGTACAAATTAGAACGAAATCAGAAAATCCAATAGCTTACCTCCAAATCAGCAATAACAAAAAAAAACGGATAAAATCAAGAAGAATTGGATCTGCATGTCAAATTTAAACTCCAAGACTGCAAAAATTAAAAACGAAAACATAATCAGCAACTTAATTAATCAAACATGAAATCACAAAAAATCAAACTACAATATAATCGAATACCTCAAAAATCGAATATGAATTCACAAGAGAAAATCGAATACCTCAAAATCGAAGATCGCAGATCGCACCAAGCTCCAATCGAATCTCATGCAGCACAATGTCGCTCCAAAAACCACCAATTCAACCAAGAATGAAGCAATAGAACTCAGCTCACACCAAAAATTAAGCTCAGAATCGAAAAAGAAAGGAGATCTGGAACCAGATTATACAGAGCTTCGTTCGAAAAGGTGAACGAAGATCGCTTCGTTCGAACGACGCTCGTTTGGAATATTCGATCTGCTGGAACAAAAATCACGAGGCTGCCAAACAGTTTTCAGTCAGCAACGTAAATTTGAAGACATTCCTATCCTACCTGGCGAATTTTGGGCTTGTTTCTCAAAATTCAAACCAAAAGGTCAAAACCGTAATCCAACATATAGACAGAATCCAAAAATCGACAGCTGTCGACTTTTGGGTGTATTTTGGGTGTGTTTATATACCCTAAATAGTTTAGGGTATATTTATAATTTTGTGTGTAGTATAGGGTATTTCACTAAATTTCTATTTTTTTTTACTATTGTTGAAAAGTTTAATAAAAACTGTTATTCTTAAAAGAGGAGCTAAATTTTTGCTAACTTCGTTAAAAACTCTTCCTCCTCCTCAAATATCTGCACCTCAATACTTGAAAGGCCAATAACGGTGCTCTCACAATTGATATTATTAGTAAGTCACCACCATATGTCTCCCTGCATTTTCTTTTCTAGATACATTTATCATTAGATTCATATCTTCGATGATAATTCCTCTGCTCTCTCTCTCTCTCTCTCTCTCTCTCGCTCTCTCTCTCTCTCTCTCTCTCTCTCTCTCATGTACATTTGTCATCTTCGTTGATAACATGAGCTTATATGCATCTGAGAAAGAACATTTCTTTGTTAACTACTGCAGAGCATTAATTAATCAGGTTAATTAACTCATGTTGCTGCATATTATATAGCATTTGAGCAAAGTATCTGTTAACATACTGCAAATCATTATGTAGTTACTTTCAGCAGCAATCAAGTATATGTCTTCCATGATCTCATCTATCTTAAGATAGAGTGAATGGTTGTTTGTTTTGTTTGTTCCAATGATATGTCTTCCAACACGTTTCAATGATATTAAGTGGGAGAGGAGAACAATTTATCTTGCTACTTTTTTTTCCATTGCATAAGTATGTATATGCAAGATTTATGATGCAAATAAACAGGACATACTGTAACTTTTTTTTGTTTCTGCATTCAAGTACATAATTACAAGACTACTGCTGTTGAAGCCAGCCAATTGTGTCCTGTAGTCAACTGAAATTTGGGTTCCTGATGCCATGGCCAATACTGGGCACACTGCTAATGTGCAACTCGAAATGATCGAAAGTACTTGCGTGCTTATTGGCCAGGTTTGCATGAAATTTTCACCTCAAAATTTACAGGCTCATGAGACCTACCTGGTTCTTATTGACACTACTTAGGTGACTATTTAAACTGCTATATTCTGTTGTGTGCAGGATGGAATAAGCCAACAAAAATTCTCAATCAGACCCGTAAACATTGGCATTGATTTGATCTAAAACCGATCAATTGCTTTGTCGAAACTCCTCCCTTGTCTATTTCATTGATCATATCTTTGATATAGTTTTTACAATCTCTTATTCAATTATGCATTCTTCTCTTATTTAGCATCTCTCAGTTTCAAATTATGCAACATAATGGAATTCATGAGAGGTTCATTAACATCACAATAAGTTGAGCAGAATTTGGCAGTGCCAGTTGTATCTTGAATAAAATTATAGTAACTTTTTCATTGTAAAATAGTTGGAGAATTGGAGTTGAGAAGTATCACATAATTGATGAATTCAATCTGGTCATAAGAATGTACTCGAATTTTCACATTAGGGAAAACATTTTGGAGCTATCATTTTGTTTTATTGTTATTTTCACATTGGTGATTTATGAATGAGAAGTTGTCAATCTAGTTAAAATGTACTCATATTTCCACAAAAGCAGAGAATGTAGTCTTCATATTAATATTCACACAGTAGTCTGTCTTGATGACAACATTTCACGCTAGGGAAATCATTTGAGTGGCAATAATTTTGGAGCTATTATTTTCTTTCGAATTTTATTTTGAGACATTTTGGAACTACAATTAGACATATGTTCTGAAAATTAAGATGTATCGTAAGCTATAGATATGTTCAAACAAACAGAGCCGAACAAACTTCCAAGAGCCATCACAAAATTATTAATTTGTCTAGCTCTAAGCAAATTCCAATGAGAATTGAAGCATAGTTTGGAGTCCAATAACTAAAAATTTAATAGAAAATTAAAATTGCAAATGTGGGTTAGGTGAGTTGGTCAAGGTAGTGTGCTTGCTCCTTGCACCCGAGTTCAAACCCCCTCCTCCCTTACCGTACATTACAATAGGTTGAAATTGACTTTGTCAATTTCGGTAAGCAAACGAATGGTCGATCCTTTTGAACATCAGCAAACAAAACCAACACCAGCAAGCAAACCAACCATCACAAAGACCATAAATTATCCATTAATTTGTCTGTGGTTGGGAATTACGTCTAATTATTTTAATTCCCACAAATTTTTTTATATGCATCATCAGTTGATGAGTTGAGTCCCATCAACTTCTCCTGCCGTTAAGTATCACATGATCATTGTCATTATGAGTTACTCTCAGCAGCCACTTCACCACCCAATGCACGTAACCTTTTTTTATTTATTTTTATAATAATTTTTTTAAATTTTATTACACAATTAATCACCTCACCATCTATATAAAACCCTTCATTAGTATCAATCCCTTACTCATCCACAATCAAAATCAAAATGGCAGCTTACACAACTTTCAAGCTCTTCCATCTCACAGCTCTTCTAGCCTTGACTATGCCATTCTTAGCCACAAGTGCTCGCCCTTTGAATCCTAACATAATTCGGTTAAATTCGAACCTCATGGCCAGGTTGAATTTGGAAGAAGAATCTTCCAACTGCTGGGACTCTTTGTTTCAGCTCCAATCATGTTCTGGTGCGGTTGTCATGTTTTTTCTTAATGGTGAGACTTACTTGGGTCACAGTTGTTGTGAAGCCATTTGGACCATTGAGGATCAGTGTTGGCCTGCCTTGCTTGGCACGCTAGGGTTTACCGCGAAAGAGACTAATGTACTCAAGGGTTACTGCAATGAAGCCGATCATGTTAAATCTCTGCCGTCAAATCCACCATCACCACCATCAAGTCATGATCCTACTAATGTAAAAGTTGTTCCTGGTTCGAATAAGTTGGTCCCTTGAAGAATTTGAGATCTTCAATCAATAATAGTAACGCAAATGGGGTCTCTAGCCACGTTAGTTACTTAACTAGTAGGGTCAATTTTGTTCATGATCTTAATTATGTTTTAGCATGAATTAGTTGCAGTGTTTTAATGGCTTAATTGGGCTCACCTTTATGAGTGTATTACTATTTAAGACTGAATGATTAGAATAATCAGTTTCTATCGAATTCTATATGCAAAGCACCATATTTTTCACTTAGTTACAAGTTACAACAAGGTAAAGGGGATTCAACAAAAAATCAACAAAATGATTTTCCTGTGCATATTTTCTCAACTCTATATTCTTATCCTTATATTTAGTTGTTAATTAATTAAGTCTGGCTAAGATTTATACGCAAGGGGTTTATAGCTAGTTGTTAAGAGTATTTACCCTTGCATAAGTCCTAGGTTCGATTTACCCCTCGCTCAATATCGCTTACATAAAAAAAGATTAATATCACTAAAAAATTATATAAAAGTTACACCGAGTAAACGATTAACAATGAAATACATGACATGCTAAAAGAAAACCGGATATATACAGTATATACAGTACCCTTTAAACAAAGAGTTACTTATACACTCAACATGCATCAATTCTCAGACACAAAATACTGAGTATTCATCATAATTAAACATCACACAAATAATTAAAGGGATGCACAGTGCATAATTAACCACTTAATTAGGTAATCAATAAAGATTGATTTGATTAATTGAGATTATTTAGAAGAGGTGGTGGTGCTTCTTTCCATGAGACTCTTCCTCTTCACTCTCTGACTCTCTCTCCTTATAATGCTCGTGGAAGGCATACCCACCCGAACCAACTGCCCCTGTTGCACCAATCTCCTCCTCTGTCCTGTGCCTGCGAGCATGCTCTGGGTCTTTCTTTGCCTCGTGCTTCTCATACTGCCCCAAAAAAAAAAAAAAAACTTAAGGGTCACTCCTTTTATATATCCAAGCTCAACAATTACAAAACATTATATTTCAAAATTATATATGTGATATATCCTATAAATTTTCATTAGTGTTAGAAAATAAAAAACTAGAGTTTGATTTGGTCTGTTGTAAGTTGTAACCAAAACAAGATTTGGCCTTATAATTACATAATCACTATACTTAAGTGAACGCAAAGTAAGATTGGCAATTATATATTTTGTCAATAAGATCTGGATAAAACTTAGCCTAATTAATCTTCCACTTCTTCAGTTATGTTCTATTTAAGTGAACGAGAAGTATGTATTTTTTTACGATAAATTCTTAGATATAACGGGTGTATATATATCATTTAGATGATTGATTATCATAAAATAGGTGATGTATACTTATCCATCATACTAAAAAATTCTTTGCAACGAGATCGATCACAAATCATGCACTAATATACCTTTGAGAATGATCATGAATCCACAATTAGTATGCCTAATTAAAATCGTAAATTAAATCAGAAAAATAGGGTTGAAACATTAATCTACCAATGCATAAGTGCCAGGAGCAGCAGAACCTAGCTCCCCAAGTTCCTTGAGATGTTTGTGGTGCTTCTCCTGCTTCTTGTAGTCTCCGGAGTCACTAGACCCATAGGTATCAGACGTCTCGCTGTACTGTCCGCTGCGGGGCCCATCAGAAGAGTAAGCAGTGGTCTCGCCATGGCCGCCGTGTCCTTCCGAGTAACTGTCTCCGTAGCCACCGACATTTCTAGTACGTCCCTCACTAGAGTAACTATCTCTGTAAACACCGCCGCCCCCACCGGTACGACGTCCTTCACCAGAGTAATCAGTGCCGTCTCCATAGCCCCCGCCACCGGCATGACGTCCTTCACTAGAGTAACTGTCACCGTAGCCATCGCCGCCTCCACTAGCACGACGCTCTTCACCACCAGAGTAATCAGTGCTGCCGCCGTAGCCTCCTCCGCCAGTACGACGTGCTTTACCGGTGTAATCCGTGTTGTCGCCACAGCTGCCGCCACCACCACCGGCACGTCCTTGAGAAGAGTAACCAGTGGTGTCGCCATAGCCAGTGGTGTCGTCGTAACCACCAGTGCGGCCTTGATCTCCATAACCGGACTGAGAGAAGGATGAGGATTTGTCTTCGTCTCTGTCCTGGTTGAAGAGGCCGCGGCGGTGCTGCTCCTGGTTAGCCATGTTGAGGGGTATTTTGGGTATTTTGAAGAAAATGCGAGGATGAAGGAAGATTATGAGGTAAGGGTGTTGCGTTGGGTGTGCATGGTGATGGGGGGCTTATATAAGCGTTGGGTGTCCCAAAACTCTCTTTCTGGCTTTAATTTGTGGCTCTTCTCTATCACAAGCTCGTACGTAATATATCCACCTAAAGTGGGGCTCTCTTGCTCTTGCCGCATGCATGGCTACCTATCCATGCCTTGGTGGACGGTCTAGATTCGTTTGGATCTCTCTCTCTCTCTCCCCTGAAATGGGGCTCTCTTGCTCTTGCCACATTACATGCATTGCTAGTTATCCAAGCCTTGGTGGACGGTCTGGATTGTTTGGCTCTCTCTCTCTCTCTCTCTCTCTCTCTCTCTCTCTCTCTTGGCCGGTTTGGAAGACATTTCTTCAAGGCTTAAATGTCGAAATGGTCCCTGTGTTTTACCTTATCGGCCAATTTAGTCTCCGTGTTATTAATTTGGCCAATTTAGTCCCTGTGTTTGTATATGTTAACAAATTTGATCCTTTCCGTCAAAATTATGTTAAAACCTAAAAAAAGGACATTTAAAATTAATTTAAAAATTTGTAATTAATTATAAAGATTTAAACTCAAATAATAATAAAAACCCACACAACCTCAACCTCTAATGGTCTCGATTCCTGTTGAAAAAAAAAGGTTCTTAGTCGAATTGATGCCTACTCTTTTCTTGCTGCAATTTTTCTTCTCTCTTATGTTTTAGATTTTCTCATACTCTACCCTTCATCTCTCTCTCCTCTCCGATCCATTGGCCTGAATGTCGTCGACTTTTGTTGTAGCAAGGATGATCAATTGGAGGTAGAGCCATTAAGGTTTCGGTGACCGGCTATGAAGATCTTCGTGATTTGTCAGAGAGGAAGCCGCGAGAGAGAGAGAGAGAGAGAGAGAGAGAGAGTTGTTGTGGTTTAGTTGGGGTTGGAATGGTGGTGAGAGTGGCTATGTGTTTGGGGTTGGAGTGGTGGTGGTGAGGGTGAAATTGGGGAAGGTGAAATTTTTAAAATTTTATAATCAATTACAGTTTTTTTAATTAATTTTAAATATTTATATTTTATATTTTTAAGGGAATGTACCACATTGACTAACATATACAAACACAAGGACCAGTAAGCGTAAGAGATTGTATAAACTATTAAAGAGATGATCAATGAAGCGGACCGGGTAGGAGTTCCGACAAAGCAATTGGTCGGTTTTAGATCGATTCAACGCAAATGTTTACGGGTCTGATTGAGAATTCTTGTTGTCTTATTCCATCCTGCACAAAATAGAACAGAGCAGTTTAAATAGTCACATAAGTTGTGTCAATAAGAACCAGGTAGGTGATCTTGAGGTGCAAATTTCATGCGAACCTGGCCAATAAGTACACGACTACTTTCGATCAGTTCAAGTTGCACATTAACAGCGTGCCCAGTACCGGCCATGGCATCAGGACCCCAAATTTCAGTTGACTACAGGACACAATTGGCTGGCGTCAACAGCAGTAGTCTTGTAATTATGCACTTGAATCATTAAATGCATAAACAAAAAAAAGTTACAGTATGTCCTGTTTATTTGCATCATAAATAAAAGAAATTGAAAATGAAAATGAAAATGATTAGAAGCACACCTTGAAGATAAGGACTTGCCCATCTTGGTCATCCACCACGGCATGGACAATAAGTGCTTCTCCTCTCACACTCTGACTATATAATTCCAACACTGCTATCTCCTTGTGATGCCCGTACTCTTCCTCCTCCTCATCCTCACCATCATCATCATATCTGACGGCTCTCCGCCTGGCAGCCCAGCAAATGCTCAAGGCCCTTCTTGGTCTCAAGATATGCAAAGCGTCAGCTGAGGCAGAGCACGTTCTGAAATATCTGCTATCTGCTGCAGATTTGGAGGAGGTGGGCTTTGGAGCAAATGGTAATTTGGGTGAGGAGGAGATGAGCATAACCCATCTTCCCGATTGGAAGTGCTTCAACATCATAATTATTGGATTTTGGAAATTGGAAATGAGTACACAACTTTGATCCTTGAATGAAGATAAGGGTCGGTCCCAGTCGCACGGTTGGGTGCAATTTACTATCAAAGACAATCTGAAAGCCCATCTAAAAGATGGATGGGTGGGATGATCCATTTCTTGGGTGTTAATATATATAGGCCCAAATATTTCTTACGAAAGTACAGAGGCCCAAGTCACTATGGACCACGAAGTGTGGGCCAAGACCCCAACATCATATTCAATGGAAAAAAAAGTAGCAAGATAAATTGCTCTCCTCTCCTACTTAATATCATTGAAACGTGTTGGAAGACATATCATTTGCTCCTAAAACAAAACAAGGAATAGAGCCAAATATAAAAACAGTGGGAGAACCAAATGAAGGAGCAATAGGTGAAAAACAAAACTTAAAGCAACATAAGGCCAAAAGAATGAAGCACAAGCAGTGGAACAAACAAAATGAAAAGTAGAATCAGCAAAAGCAGCAACTCACATTGAAAT
Source organism: Prunus kanzakura (assembly GCA_020521455.1). Taxonomy (NCBI): domain Eukaryota; kingdom Viridiplantae; phylum Streptophyta; class Magnoliopsida; order Rosales; family Rosaceae; genus Prunus; species Prunus kanzakura. The sequence continues at coordinate 1,349,563 of BPUM01000821.1, forward strand.
GCAGCAGCTGTGATGCCTCTTGCTTTGAAATTGAGGAATCATAGGTCAGTCCCAATCACTTCGATCTTCTTTCTTTTTCTGGGCCGAGCTTCGTCAACAACATCATTTAATTCATCTTGGTCTGCATCTTCGGAAAGAGCATAGGTATTGCAGAAGAGAGATTTTTGGTGAGAGCTACCACTTCCACTAGGACTAGCCTCCTCGTCATCGTGGCGTTGTTGACCTTGTGCATCAGCTGATTTGGTAGGACAAGTAGTAGTGCTCTTGATGATGGATTTGTTCATCATGATCTGGTTGAGTTGTTCCACATCTTGCTCGTGCACCAAACGAAACCCACACTTCTTCACACTCACACAAGATTTTTCATGCACCCGACCTGTTATTCCGTCTTGAGAATAATAAGTTGTGAACAAAAGCTTTATCTGACCGCATATCTTCTCAAATTGTTTACGAGATACATAAATTACCCAAAGGTGATCTGACACAACATCGCTTATTTTAAAATATTTTAAAAATACTCCAGGCGGCCACATTCCTTGTGGGGAACAGCTAATTTGAAAATAAGGAAATTCAGAAAGATGAGCCTGAACTTCAAACACAGCACATAAAGCAATTCCCATCCACGTTGTACATGAATCCAGAGGTAGCTCCACAGTTAGGGAATCTCCCAAACTTTGATTACTGAACCACTCTGGAATTTCCCTTCCAGGAGTTAAAATTTTGTATTCGTATTGGCCATAAGGCCTAGGGATTGGCCGCTGTACCATATACATAGATATATATGAGGTTAGTAAGTTGTAATTATTATTATAGCAAACAACAAAAGAGAGACAGACAGAGAGAGAGAACCTGAAGCTGAAGCTGAAGGTATCGCTGTAGCATTTTCAGTATTATACTATCGCTGCCTTCATTGTAAACCAATACAAAGCAATTGGTACAATTAAAACTATTAGGAAAATATATTTCGTTGTTTTTATTTGAAGTCAGATGTGGTAACATTTTTAAGGAAGTGCAACAGGCTATGTTTATATCCACTAATGAGCTATTTGATGTCAGATCTGGCAATTGTTGAAGCCTTTGGCACCCATTCACCTGAAGTGACAGAAGCTTAGAAAGACATCCAATGCTTACAGGAAGGCTAACAAAATTGTTTCCACTAAGCCTTAATGCTACTAATGAGGACAAGCAGCCAATATCATTGGGAAGATCCTCTTCACAAAGTCCACGATTACTCATATTCAAATACTTCAAAGACAATAAACCATCTAACGAACTTAACACAAAACCATTTATGTTTTGATATAAATCGAAAAGGCCCCACCAAAACCTTGATTTATTAGGCTGTGATCCACTTCTACCCAAATTTAGCATGTATAGTTTTTTCAAACCAACAACAGAGTGTGGCAGCTGTCTTACAGAAGTTCCATACAGTTGAAGAATATGTAAACACTCCATCTCCCCCATGTTTTCTGGGAGTTTGTCAAGTTTTGAGCATCCATCCGCATCCAATTGTTCAAGAGACTTCAAATTACAAATTTCACTCGGAAGACCCGCGAGATTTTTGCAATTCGCTAGAAGCAGAGAAGTAAGGCCAACCAGACATCCTATTGATGAAGATAATGACGTCTCTCGTAAACTAAGCCATGACAAATTTTTCATTTGCCCTGAAAATTCTGGAATCTTTTTCAATTTTGAGCACAAATCAAGATTCAACCATCTAAGACATTTGAGATCTGCAATTGACGAGTGAATCTCAACCAAATTCGCACAACTTTCAAAATGCAACAACTCAAGATTCGGAATGCCACTGAAATCCGGGGTTGTGGTCAACTTTTCAGAGTAACGAAGGTCCATTTTTTTCAAGTTGGGCAAGTCCTGTACAATTCATAAACAACGGTAGAATAGATAATTAGCTCAGATTTATTTTAATTTTTAAAACAAAATATTTAAAATAATTTTTAAAAAAAACTAATTTCTAGAATGGCATATGGTCACTACTCTTACCATTCTTCCATCCCAAAGCCGAACAAGATTGCTCTCAGGCATCTCAAGTGCAATAAGGAAATTTGGTTGAAAACCTGATGGCAAAAACTCGGAAGGATACGAACTCCATTTGATACTTCTCAAGGAATTAGGAAGAATTCTGGGGCTTGAAGAAATGATCACATTGTCAAATTCAAGAAATTTCATGTTAAGCATCTTAGAGAAGGCTTCACAATTCCAATTTGCCTCTTCAAGTGTCGCCATGCGTAATCTGATGCCTTTAATTTTTTCCGTTGCCTGTAATTAAGAATAGTAAAAGAAAAGTTAATTCCACATTTAAGTCTAATAATGTGTTAAAGAGAAATCATATATCTTCCAAAACTATCTTTATATAACTTCTTATCATATTGTTTATGAATATATCAAAGATATCATTAATTAAGTTTAATACTGTGTTAAAGACAAATCATAAATCTTCCAAAACTTAGTATCTTTTATATAACTTCTTACCGTATTGTTTATGAATACACGAGAGATAAAGGTGTATATATAACTTAGTATTGTGAAACTAGAAAACTTGTCTTGCTTTACTCCTGAATCTGATCACAAATGTGTATATATAGATAAAGGTGTGTGATGAAAGCCATCTGTTATCTCAAATGATTGGTGATAAGGAACCAAGATGGACCCAATAGCTCATGGAAAATCACATGAACTTGTCTATATAAATCCTGAGGCCAAGATAAGCCTATAAAATTAGAGACATACTGAAGATAGGCATTTTCTTATGCAGGTGACCCAGTACTAATTTGTGGATGAAGTACAACTTCATACTTCATTTTTATCAGTTTTTTCAAACCACTTGCTACCTTTCCTAGCTACATCACTTCTTGAAATTATGTGTCCAAATTGAGAAAACGATGTGTGGGAAAGTTCACATGGCTCTGTCATCAAATTCATCACCATGTCCAAATTGGAACTTCCTATCTGTTCAATCCCATCATGCCTAACAGTTGCTAACCACTTAAATTGAAGAGAGACAATGAAAAGCGAAACAGTTTATTTGCTTCCACACATAGGTTGCCTAAGTGTTTGATGATATTTAGAAGACAGCACCATGTGATCCCTCACAAACCCTTGTTCCCTTCTATACCCCATCAAGATTGTATTTGTCTTTACAATTTATATTTCCTTCCACAGAGCTCCTCCATGACCTTTCCACTATATATACCATATCACTGGGTTTATGGCCACCAACTTAAGTCTACTACAAATTATCAAGTACTAAACTTTCCTTGTTTTCCATCTTCTTTGATATCTTCTTCAAGATTTTACAAACTTGATCAATTACAAGTCTTTCCCGTCGAGATTTACATTACAACAATGGGTTTCCGTCTGCCAGCAGTAATTCCTGCGAAGAAGCTTCTTCGGCGGTCTTGTTCAAATACAAATAGAGGAGCTTCATGCAGTCTAGCAGATGTCCCAAAAGGTTATTTTGCAGTTTATGTTGGGGAAAGTGAAAAGCAGCGATTCGTGGTTCCTATATCATTCCTCAACAAGCCTGCATTTCAAGAGTTGCTAAGTGAGGCTGAAGAAGAATTCGGATTCGATCATCCAATGGGTGGTCTAACAATTCCCTGCAGACAAGATGCCTTCCTCGATCTTATTTCTTACTTGAATGCAAATGCTTTGTGAGATTGGATGATGGAGAGCAATTACATGAACTGTGTGATTGTTACATTTGTTGATGCTCAAAATGGTTCGGCCAAGATTGAGTCCAACTTAGTGATGAGGTGTAATGGATGATGGGTGAAGGTGAGGACCTTCAGCATGTATGTGAGGACTTGGCCAAGCAATAGATATACGAAAGACAAGATATACGTGGTTCACCCTTAATGAATGGGCTACGTCCACGGAGAAGATGTTCTCATTATGATAGTGTTTACATTTGTACAAAGGGGGTTAGACCCAAAGATAAGTGGAAGAAGGCCTAGGGCCTAAGGTACAAAGCTAGGAGTCTGGAGCCCAGGGGTCAAGTCTCCAGGACCCGAAGGCCAGACTAGCAGGAGAGTCCTGAAGAGAGAGCCCAGCCTAGGATCTCGGATCCGATCCGATAGGATCCCTTTCCAAGAGGAGAGCAGTCTTCTTTTATAGGTGAAGGGGAGTCTCCACCTCTTGTAGTCTTCCAATGTGGGACTCTTGACATTGCCCCTAATGGTGACTTGTGGCAAGGCTTGTTTAACGAAGGTGATGACCTCTCTAAGCATGGCACGTGGCTAATCTTGCTTAGCTAGTTGCTCGGTTAGTTACGGTGTCAACAACATTTTTGTACAATATTGCCTCCCTCTCTGGATTTTGTAAATAGAGCTAATATTGTAGCCACTTTTAATTAGAAAGTCGTGGCTCTTTTACCATATAGAAACATCTTTTATTATCTCTGCTGATCTTTTTTCACTTATCCATTACGTTACACGTACATTTATCCACAAAGGTCTCTTTTTCTGTTTCTTGGTGTTGTCATCTGTTCATGAGCGCATCAAAAAGTTTCTTGCTCGATCTGATTTAACCACAAAAGGTTCTCAGTCAGTGCACCATGCATGTACATTTATCCATTAAATTTTAATTACTAAGGAATTTATATATTAAGTTTTTTGCTTTCCTCTTCTCATCAAGAAGTATCTTGTCTCCAACAAAAACAATAGGCCAAAAGTCAACTTTTGGTCTCTGTAGTTTCAATTTGGTCAATTGTGCTCTTGTAGTTTCAATTTGGTCAATTGTGCCCTTGTAGTTTCATAATGGTAGTAATTTAAGGACAAATCACGAATTCCATCAATTTCTTTCACGGAATTGGGGATATTTCCATCCATTTCTGAAATTTATCTCACCCTTATATTATTTCTGATAATAATTTATCAAAGATAAATCATAAATGATTAGACATTTAAGTACAATGGAAAGTTTTGGAGTATAATACAAAAGCACACTACTAAAAAAAGGCCAAAAGACATTCAGTGCTATCAGTCCCGTTTGCATTCTTTTGGGACTGAAATAGGTAATGGCTTATAACAATGTCTTTTACATGGGCACTCTATTGATAATATGGCACGGTAATGAAAATCAGTGCCGTATTTTACATTAGGTCCCACATGTTCTAATACCTATCATGCGTACATGTATATCATTTTGATGAAAATACATCCGTCCCCAAATCCCTTTTGTTGGCACGGAAGATTCATCAGTCCCTAAAAAGCATAAACCTTTTTTTTTTTAATATCTGATTGTCCCATATCTCCTTTGTTGTTTAAATATGTTTTGTTGGCACTAAAACTGAACAGATAGAGATGAGTGCAACTTACAAGTGAGATGGACGATCGAGAGATCGATTGAGTGTTCGAAGGTAGATTCTTCCTGTCTTCGGATGCTGATCTTGAATAGAAGGAAGCCAAGATTCGTAAGGTCTATGGAACCGGTGTGGAACCAGCCTAAGACCCTCCGATGCCAAAGTAAGATTGTTTTCTAAGAGCTTTTATTGTTGACAAGATATTAGTATAAAAGTCAAGCTGAAAAGTCTTACCCCTGTGTTGTAGTGAAGGGGCTTATTTATAGAGGGCACTTTGTATGCTCTTAGTACTTAATTTCGATGTGGGACTCGTGGGAGGGCCCTGCGAGGTTGACACGAGTCCTAAGATATTTCGGGCGGGTGCTTCGAGGTTGATTCTGTAGAATCGGTAAGGCATACCGATTCTAGACAATGATGGGCCTGTAGCGACTGTTTGCGGCTTTGAGACAATGCCATCGGTACCAGATGCCGATTGTTCGAGGCCTTGGGTACTTGGGTGGGCTTCTAAGATCCACGTGTCGTTATATGAGTGGAGGGTCAGATATGGTACAAACATGTTTAAACATCTTTTTTTTTCCCTTTCAGTTTGCAATTCATTGGTTTTTCATTTTCTCAAAACCTGCTACTAAATGTATTTAATACAAAAAAAACCCTATAATCTAAGTACATCAAAAAGAAGGGCTTGGGGTGCCCATCTATCCTCAGGGCTTAGGGCATGCTTAATAATGTTGTGGACCGCACCACCTAAGTTATATCCAATCGCTTTAATGCCTTACTTAATTACAATCGCTTTAATGCCTTACTTAATTACAAGCCCACAATATAAGGCTCAACAATTACAACATTTGGTGTAAACCCTTATGAGTATTTACATCATTCCATTTTTTTTCCATGTGGGACTATAGCATCTGAATTTTTAGCGTCCTCAGCGCTTGCTCTATATTTTCCGCACCTGTTTAACTTCTTCCGCTAGATGCCCTTCATCAAAATGAATCGAGCTTTGTGCTCAGATAAAAATACACAATAAAACAGAAGACTCATCATAATTTATATATTATTAGGTTGTGACTTGTGAGCTAACGTGGCATTAAGATTATAAACAAAATATTCGAAATATAACGTCTGCTCATCATAATTTATCCCGAAAATCCAACTGGTCCACGTCATCAATCCGCAACTCACAAACTCAACCAATCAAATCCCACCGCCTCTGCCTATATAAACAGAACCCCAAAACTCATTCTCACGATCACAACCTTCGTTCCAAAAGCCAGCCGAAATTCGATAATGGCACCCAAGGCAGAGAAGAAGCCAGCGGAGAAGGGTCCTGCAGAGAAGAAGCCTAGAGCCGAGAAGAAGCTCCCGAAAGAGGCCGCTAGTGGCACTGAGAAGAAGAAGAAGAAGTCGAAGAAGAGCGTGGAGACCTTCAAGATCTACCTTTTCAAGGTGCTGAAGCAGGTTCACCCTGACATTGGGATCTCGGGCAAGGCCATGGGGATCATGAACAGCTTCATCAACGATATCTTTGAGAAGCTGGCTCAGGAGTCTTCGAGGCTCGCAAGGTACAACAAGAAGCCGACCATCACTTCGCGGGAGATTCAGACCGCCGTCAGATTGGTGCTGCCTGGTGAGCTCGCGAAGCACGCCGTCTCTGAGGGTACCAAGGCGGTGACCAAGTTTACCAGCTCTTAAGGGCAATTTGGGGATTTATTATTTTTGTCATTGGGAATTGAATTAGGGTTTTTAGTTGTGAAGACTAAATTTGGGGTTAGGTTTAGGGTATTTTTTTGGGAATTAAATTGGAACATTTGCTAGATGATTTCTGGATGTAATTGATCTCGAAATGTTAATTAGATTGTTCTTGTTTTAGATCATATATATCGTGCTTAATGATGTGTTTGGAATTGGAACTCAGGAAATGCTTGACAAGTAATTTTAAGTTTGGTTTAATTCAAATTTGCAAAGCTGGCCAATATGATCCAACGGTTCCCGATTAGCAACTTCTGCCATGTCTGGAATGCTGCATAAGCTCCCTTACATGAGGAACATTTGAGGGTGTGCTGCTCAAATCTAACATCTGCAAAACAAAATTATAAATAAAAACCAAGAAACCAAAATAAATTATCCGTCAAAGAGCAGCTTCACATTGAATTTGTTTAGTTTACTTCTCAAGAAAGGAAACAACTGCTTGTCACCAATCCACTCACAGAGTGAGCTACAAAGCGTACGCTACAAGGCTTAGCCGCCATGTCCCATGATACCCAATCACTTTAATACCTTGCTTAGTTACAAGCCAACGCTACAAGGCTCATCGATTATAATATTTGGTGTAAGCCCTTGGGACTCTAGCATCTAAATTGTAAGCGTCAATGGTTGCTCTATATTTCCCCCTCCTGTTTAACTGCTTCTGCTACATGCCCTTTATGTAATGAAAAGGTTCTCTAATCTCCATTTGCATTCTTCAGGGGAGAGTAAATTTTAAACTACCCTTGGAAAAGAAAAAAATGAACAAAGATGGAAATAGTTTCTTGTACAGAACTGTCATGTAATTCGTTATCTACTCTCACTCACTATGCACTCAAGTGAGAAATCGGATCAGTGAATGCATCTTGTTTGCAGGGATTATATAAGAATGACGAACCGCTGCCTCTGGCTCTCTCCAACATAAACTACAAAATAATACCTGTTGGGATGTTGGAGCTTGTTGATTTGTATATTTGAAAAGGACAGCGGAAGAAGCTGCTTCGCATGAGTATGATAACGGAAATATATATTGTTGAAGGCTTATGTGTGGGGAAGACTATTACTTGGATAGGGTATAGAAGGAAGACTGACTCATGAGGGATCACATGGTATTGTCTTGTATCTTCCACCTCAATTTAGCTGAAATATGTGGACCAAAGGGCTGCCTTGTTGGTGGTTTTAGTAGCAGCTAATTACTTGTTAGGCATAATGTAATTGAACAGATATATATATAGTCTCAATCACCACCAAGGTCTTGATGATGAATTGGAAGACAAGACCAAGTGAAATTTCAAATGCTTGTTTCTCTTGTTCATCACCATTCAATTTCTCCAAACCACTCATTCCAACTTCAACAGATTTTCTAGCAAACCCCTTTTATCAATAATTTGTATCATAGTTTTTTTAATTACTTCTGCGGCTCTTTGGCTCTCGGGGCAGTTTTTAAGAGAGGTAGGACATTGTGTTTCTTTGTTTGGATCATTGACTTGTCAATTTTGCTTCATTACTTGTAAGACAAGGCCATGTGATTTTCCATGAGCAAATGTCTCTCACTTGGGTCCGTCCCAGAGCTTCATCACCAATCATTTTGGGTAACAGTTAGCTTTTGGGTTCACATTTTATCTATATATAATCAGATTCAGGAGCAAAGCAACACATCTCTTGTATTACCAAACATATCCTATCAAAGCTCTCTCTGTTTCTCAGTTCATTTGAAACTCTTCCTTCTTGGGGTTCATATTGAGAAATTTTGAAAACTATGGGTTTCCGGTTGTCTGGTATTGTTCATGCTAAGAAAAACCAAGTACCCTCAACTTCAAAGGCCTTGGGAGTTCCTAAAGGCTACTTTGCAGTTTATGTTGGGGAGAACAAGAAGAAGCGGTTTGTGATTCCGGTATCTTATTTGAACCAACCTTCATTCCAAGATTTGTTAAGTCAAGCTGAAGATGAATTTGGATATGATCATCCAATGGGTGCTATCACAATCCCCTGCAGTGAAGATGCCTTCCTTCATCTCACCTCTCGCTTCGGAGTGTGAGCAGAAGTGACTAACATACATTCATAGGCACATTTTTGACACCATGTGCTGCAGCTGCGCCAGAGGCACTTACTTGTCTACCCAATTATTTTTTAACCAAAGCATCTTTCAGCATATGTTAAGTCATGAAGACAAATTCAAACTGCTTGCGTGCTGAGGATAACATGGCTAGCCCTGCAGATATAACCCTGCTAACACCATCTGCCAAGATTTTAATTCGAATTTGAACTACATCAGGGATTATTCATTGCAATCCAATGTACTTATTTGTTCTGGAAACATAATTGAGAATGTGATACTTCTTTCTTCACCTGTTCAATTCTTGTTTAATATTCTTGCATCACACAGATGTACGTAATTCCCCGTGACATTAATGTGTGCCTGTTCTATTGTTCCAATTTCACAAAGATACCAACAAAACAATTGAAAACTAAAGAATACCCAAGAATAATATACACATTGTGGAAATCACAAAATTGTATTACTCTATTCATCTAAAGAAAGAATGGCTATTAATGAAACAGTACATGAATTTACACTCACAAAGGAAAGTAAGAAAAAAGTTCCGTGAACAATGCCAAAGTTGCTTGATTTACAAAATTGTAACCACTAATTGATGTTAAGTCAGAAGATCAAAAAAAAAAAAAAAAAAAAGGATGAATGTAACACCACAAATAGGATTGTCAAATCCAAACTCCCTCTTCAGCCTCAGTTAACAACAGTAAGGATATCCTTTTATATATTTGTGGAGTGAAAGCTATATAGCAACTAATTTTCTAACAGAACATGTCCTATGCAGAAGATGGAAATGAAATTTGGTATTTCATTTGTGACTTTCGTGAAAATCTGTTGCTTATGGTGATTCTTACTTGCATTATTTGGCTACCAGAATCTAATAAGAAAGTAGTATTCTCAATTTATCTTGCAAGCAAACCTAATTACATGGGGTTGAAAATAGAAAATCCTGATATGATATCTATCAAATTCATAGGTTCTGTGAACATATGACTGCTGGGGCTTGCCTTTTGATCCTCACCTCTCAGGCAGTTTGATCTTCCAGCCAGTGAATTGTCAAAGGTTTTTTTCCATGACATCCCTTGTGATATCATTCTTTGAATGATCAATCCACGACCCTCCTTCAGTTCAGCCAGACTTTCCATCTCCTCAAGGATGCAAAAATTTATCCCTGTAGACAAGTAAGTGACCCTGGTACTGAAGCAGCCACTCACTGGTGTCAAAATTGTGTCCATAGACATTGGAATGTTAGCCTCTGTTCATGTACCAAAACGAGAAATGAGATCAAGGAAGGAATCTTTGCTGCATGGAATTGTGATAGCACCCATTGGATGATCATATCCGAATTCCTCTTCTGCTCGACTTAACAAATCTTGGAACAAAGGTTGGTTCAAGTATGATAGCGGAATCACAAACCGCTTATTCTGGCTGTCCCCAACATACACTGCAAAATAGCCTTTAGGAACGTCCGAAGCCTTTGAAGGTGCTTGATTTTTCTTAAAATGTACAATACCAGGCAACCGGAAACCCATGGTTTAAAATTTCTCAACAAGAAAACCAGCAATGAAGATTTCAGTTGACTTGTGAAACAGAGAAAGCTTTTCTTGGGAGTTAGGAACCAGTAAACTCGTGTTGATCTACTCCTGAACCTGATCATATATATATATATATATATATATATACATAAAGGTGTATGCTGAAAGCCATCTGTTATCTAAAATGATTGGTGATGAGGCAATTTGTACAGAATGAATGGTCTTTGAGCCAATTGAGTGGGTCTTGGCAAGAGACACTAGCATTGTAAAGTTCACATGGCTCTGTCATCCATTTCATAACCAAGACCTTGGCACTGATTGAGACTTCCTATCTGTTGAATCACATCTTGCCTAATTTGCTCCACATAGTTTGCCTAAATGCTTGATGATATGTGGCAGACAGAACCATGTGATCCCTCATAAACCCTTGTTCCCTTCTATACCCCATCCAGATTGTATTTGTCTTCACCATAGATTTCCTTCAACAGAGGCTATCCGCCATGACCTTTCCACTATATAAACCATATGACTGGGTTTGTGGCCACCAAATTACATCTACTACAAATTATCAAGTACTATATAGTTTTCCTTGTTTTCCATCTTCTTGTGATCTTCTTCAAGATTTTACAAACTTAATTAAGTACTAGTCTTTCTGCTCTGAGATTTACAGCAATGGGTTTCCGTCTGCCTACTGTAATTCCTGCGAAGAAGCCTGCATTTCAAGAGTTGCTAAGTGAGGCTGAAGAAGAATTCGGATTCGATCATCCAACAGGTGGTCTAACAATTCCCTGCAGACAAGATGCCTTCCTTGATCTCATTTCTCACTTGAATTCATTGTGAGGGGTGATGGAGTGAAATTACATGAACAATGTGATTGTTACAATTTTGTAAAGGGGACAATTTCTACATTTTGTACATTTTTTTTTTGGCTCGGGGAGGGAGAAATATTGTCCCCTTATGTAAATGAAGAATGTAGCAACTTTTAATTAGACTCATAGATTCTTTACAGTATGATGCTCTTGTCTTGTGACCAACAGCCATGGAAAATCAACATAACGCATCCGGATGAAATATCCAAGACAACATTTGGGACACATTAAGGGAATTATGATTTTTTTGTGATTCCAATTGACCTCCAATACTATCTCTTTGATCATACTGGATTTTATAGGAAGAAAAAAAAGGAAATTCCTTTTTTGGTTATTGTGATCTATAAACAACATAAGTCTGAAGTAATTTTTAGTGTGGCTTAGTTTTCCTAATGGTGAAGAAAGTTGTGGAAAAGTGATTTTAGAATGAGGAGGTTCAAGCCAAGCAGCACTGTGGGATGAGGGGTCAAGCCAAGAGCACGCTAGGGCGAGGTATCTACATCTTCGGGGTCAGGCCAATTAGAAACTGTTTTTCCCTTCACTCCCCAGGTCACATCATTTTAATTCCCAATTTGATATTGCCACCCACCTGTTGAGGGTGAGGTACCCTTGTATCCTCAGGGATTAGGGCATGCTTAATGTTGTGGACTTCACCACCCACTTAGGTGGTGACAAGATGAAGACCACCTTGTCCACCCAGCGTGGACTTCATCATACCCAATCACTTTAATGCCTTTCTTTGTTACAAGCCCACGCTACAAGACTCGGCAATTACAATGCTTGGTGTAAGTACTTATAAGGATTTATATCTTTCAATTTATTTTCCATGTGGAACTCTAGCATCTTTCAATTTGTTCAAGTTTTAGGGTACAAGTTGGACAAAAAATCTGTGCCCTTCAGCTCTCTCTCTCTCTCTCTCCATCTATATATACCGAACACAAACAACATATTACACCAGTATCAAGGAAAGCTCTAAATTTCTCAGTTAAGTTATAAAAAAAAATGGGCATTCGTGTGACCGACATAGTTTTTCATCATGCCAAGCAAATTGTCCGAAGACGTAAAAGGCCTCATCAGTCTTTCAAATATCGGTTCTCATATCAAGCATCTACGACAATGACAACGACAACTTTGGATGTTCCAAAAGGTTACTTTGCGGTTTATGTTGGAGAGGAAGAGGAGAAGAAGAAGCGATTTGTGATTCCAATATCTTACTTTAACCACCCTTCATTCCAAGACTTGTTAAGTGAGGCTGCAGAGGAGTTTGGTTTTGATCATCAAGTGGGTGGCCTTAGAATTCCATGCAGTGAGAACCATTTTATTTGCCTCATCTCTTTCTGTTTGAATATTAGATAAGTTTTGGAATTTGAAATAACTTAATCACTATGATCTTTTTTTTTTGTCTGAACCATGAGGTGGTCCTGGATGGGCCCCAACTATGGGTGGCACCTTTAAGCCTTAACCACAACCCAGACCAATCCCCACTCACACCGGGTCGGCTCGTAAGGGGTAAAGTGCTAGCCAAAGTGGTGACTCCGTACGAGAGCAGGGATCGAACCCCTGACCTCTCTTAAGGAATGAGAGAATCACTATGATCTTTAGATAGTGAATAGGTTTGTAAACAAGTGAAGAATTCCATATGTCAATTCTCTATAGTTCTTTACCATATAGTCAACAATGGGTTCTCTTTTGTACTATCGTCTAGTGAATAGGTTTCTTAAGACATTCGAACCAGATAGTCGAAATTAGAACCTCTTTCAACTAATATACTACTAAATCAATAACCAATTGGTATTAATATTAGCAATTTATTACTTATTAGTAAAAGTATACATATAATAATGAATAAATAAATAAATAAACGTCTTCCTTGGTAGCACGTCGTTTTACTGACTGACTTGACTTTTTCCTGTTTGCCTAGTTTTCCTTTGAAGCCCTTTAACCATTACATTTGGTATGAATCAGTTTGAAAAATATTTTTTTTAATACAAATAGTAATTTAATGAAACCAAATCAAAATAAACTACTGATTTAGTATGATCGATACGTGAATTTTTGGGATCAAATGCCCCACCTTAGGATTTATCGTTCTGGCCAAAAAAACAAAAACAAAAAAAAGAAAAACCTCACCCACTTGTAAACATGCTCCTATCATATCAATTGGATGAGAGCTAGAGTTTTATTTTTGTTGCAACAAAGTATAGTTGTGTGTGTGAGTCCCAAAAGGGTTCCAATACCTATTCTTTAGCATTAAGTATTGCTTTTCAAGTAGCCAATACCTACTTGAAGGAAATAATGTGTGAATTTTGCCTACTTTACTCCCTTGGAGTAGGAAAATGCTTATGTGGTTAGGTAAAGTTTGCCTACTCTTTTGGAGATGCTCTTGCAAATGAAGGTGGTTTGTTGCTTATTCATTTACCTCGTGAAAAAAAGTTGGTCACTTCAATAAATTAGGCAATGCAATTTATACCGACTATTCTTATATTATTTACTTATATCTTTTACATTATCATATTTATAGTTCAACCACCAAGTAAGAAGTAAATGGAAATAATATTTTATCATAAAAAATAAGCGGAGCCCAATACCCCTACGCCTACGCCTATGCAAAACATGACTGCTACTCACTCTCACACTTTATAAGATAAAACTGAAGACTTACATATCGTATATGCACTCACACATACATAATTGTGCTCTAAGAGCATCTCCAACCGATATGTCAAATTGCCAAAGGGTTTTTTTTATCAGACTTTCAGATTCCCAAGCCACTTATTGAGCCAATCACTTCAAGAAAATGCCCAATTAAAAAACATTGGAGAAATGAGAATAGGGTGCAGTGGCCGACTTTATGTATTTTTAGTATTATATTGTGTGACCCATCATTCCAAGTTGGCTATGTGAGTCTCTGACAGTGTGAGGGTGCCAGAGTTCAACAAATTTCCAAGGTACAAGTTGGATATCACCCATCAATCAATATGGAGAAGAAATTATGTGCTACTCTCTCCTCTATATAAATAAGCACACACAATTCACAAACCATAAACCAAGCCTCAAGGAAAACTCTCAGTTTCTTCTGAAAATTGTGTTCAACTTTCATCAATTTTTCTCCTTCTGCTCAAGCTTCATTTGGTTAAGTTAAAATGGGCATTCGTGTAGCAGACATAGTTCTTCATCATGCTAAGCACATTGTCCGGAGACATAAAAGGTCTGGTCAATTCTTACATCAAGCATCATCAACAACAACTACAACAACAACAACAAAAAGCTGCTTTGCGGTTTATGTTGGAGAGGAAGAAGAGAAGACGAAGCGGTTTGTGATTCCAGTTTCCTACTTGAACCGCCCTTCATTCCAAGACTTGTTGAGTAAGGCTGCAGAAGAGTTTGGTTTTGATCATCATCAAGTGGGTGGTCTTAGAATTCCTTGCAGTGAAAGGCATTTTATTGACCTCTTACATAGATAGAACCCGAGGATAAAAAGTTATTCTAGATAGTTCGTGGTTATGTTAATGATTGAAGAATTCCATATAGATACATAGTCTTGTCGCTTGAATAGATATCTTTAATGCTACATGTAGAATGGTTAACCGTTACGAAATTCTGACTTGATGGTATGCTCTAATTTTATTGCATATGTTATGCTTTAACTAGTCAGTATCTACCGCCATGTCGCCACTTGGCAGGGAGGCTCACCCAATTCCTTCTCGTTTACCTTATTAAGAATGGAAAATGTTAGGCTTATCACATTTTTATATCACATTGTGTATCACCTCTCCAATAGAGGTGGAGCTCACCAATACAATGGGATCCATCTCTATTAGAAAGTTGGTACACAATGTGATTTAAAAATGTGATAAGTCTAGCATTATCCTATTATAATTCAAGCAAAATATGATTGAAGAAGATATAGTTTTTAATTTTGGGTCTGTTCACTTAATTCAACAGCAAAACTGATGCTAGCTCTAAGCTGTAGTTAAGTCCTGCCAAACTGGGAGAGAGTAATTGGTTTAGACGAAATAAATTTGAAAATCAAATTAATTATTAGAGATCCTTCGGGAGGGTTTTTACAATGAAAAAAGTGTTTTTGAAATAACCAATACTGAATTTTTTTATTTTTTTATTTTTTTTTTGGAGAAAATGTGTTTTTAGATCTTATGTAAAGAAACGCCTTGAATATTTCTTAAACAAAAAGGCGTTTCACCAGAAACGCTTCCAAGGGAACATGCTGAAAGCACTTAAGTCTTAATAAAATGCTTATGTATTTTACAAAACCGCTGCCTGTAGAAGCACTCCAAAAACAAACCTAAACGCTAGAAATCAGGAGGTTCTGCATTTTGGAGAATCTAGTAAAGGGGTAATATATCCCTTTGGAGTCCACTTCTCACTGACTTAAATACCTTATATAGATATTTATAAAAATACCCGATCCTAGACATGTATTTATAAAAATACCCAAGCACTATTTAAACATAGAAACATACCCAAAATCAACCCCACAATCAACAATTGTATATTTTTTGGGTGTGTTTATAAATGAGTTTTGAGTGTGTGTAATGATGAGTTTTGGGTATGGTTATAAAGTGTTTTGGGTGTTGGGTATTTTTATAATTTCAGCCCCCATTTTGGGTATTTTAGTGAAACTCCCTAAATTATATTCATTTCTACTTGATTCTCATACATAATAATTTAAGCATTCGTATTAGAAGTAAACATTCGTATATCACCGTATAGATGTGTCTCCAAAAACCCCATTCCCTTTTTTAATTTTTTGTTGAACATAACAGAAACGTACAGAGAGGCTACTTCTTGAATTATGAAAAGGAACACAATTACAGAATAAAAAGATTTCATTTCTCTTCCATTTCATTTTTTTTCAATTGTACATATGGCTAACTGAAAATGGAGCTTGTACCAGTAAAATGACCAGGGATTTATGTATAAAAATTGGGTAACCAATGGTGGGAAAAAGTACAAGCAGGTACAGATGGAATTTCCAGCATCATCCATGGCCAAAGACACCGGAGAGCACATAATGCTAACTGGCAACCTGCTGCAATGGAGGCCAAGCAATTTCATCATCATCTGTGTGGCCCTGAATGAGAAAATCAGCACAATTCTTCCTGCACCCATGGTTATATGGGTTCCGGAACCGCCCATCTGGACCACGAAGATACCCATAACGAATAGCATTCGCCAATTCATTGGTGGTGATATTTCGAGCTATCTGATTAACAGTTATGAAAACTACGTTATCCATATATACTTACTACCTTGAAGGAGTTTAAAAGATGATAATTGTAAATAAATCTGTATATATTCACGACTTATGAAGGGATCAAAAATCAAAACATACCAAATTCGAGGAACAAGAAAGTAAGGAAAATTAACTTTAAACCTAAAAAAGATGTCGAGCCATATTTTGCATCATCCAATTGATTCATTAATCCATGTCAGCCATTTTCGTTTCTCTAGTTAGCATTCACTTAGATGATGCTAAAAGAGACACAACTCAAGAACATGTACGGTACCTTCACTTTCCTACAAATTACCTAATACGTAAGCTTGTAATTAAGGCAGTCCAATTCTGCTCCTCTAAACTTACTTGTCCATTGGTATCCGCTCCCACATTCTTTTCCCATTATTTAGACAGGTTCTTTAATGGCTACGTCATCCCGCCAATAAACAAACAAAAAAATACCCAATAAAGACGGAAAAAGAGGTAAAAAAACCAAAAAGAAATATTTTCTTCCAAATTATAGACCATACGAACTGAATCAGATCCTTGACTGCAACAGCATACTAGTTAATCCATATAGAGACGAAAAGGAGTGTATGTTTCCCAACCAAGAAGATGTAATTGGAAAATGAGTGTATACTTCCTATATCAGAAGATGAAATGTTCAATTTTTTCCAAGGACCACATATTGTCTTCACTATATTAAGTTAATATATAGCTAGTAAGGATTCCATCAATTACCTGAGTTGCCTGTGCCGCCGTCAGAGTTGTAACAGCAACCAAAATAATAACGTCCAAAAACAGAAAAGCAACAACACTAGGATGTTGAACTACCACATGATGAATCCATGTTTCTTCTGTTCTCCATGCTGGCATTGAACTCCAAATCCCTGCATCATGAAAAGACAGCTGTCATCTAGTCAGAAATAAAATAAGCATTTTATCGCAAAGCTTATAATGTCTGCTACCCACATACTTTGAACTGTAACGGCAGCAGAAATGATCGATGTCAAAGTTCCCATGCAGATAAAAATAAAAAAATCTCGCTTGTTTCTCTGCAAGAAGCATAATGGCGAGGTAGTGAAGCTAATGGGACCTCAAGAATCCAAAACAAAGTTACATTGACTTGAACTAAGATAAGAAGTTAGCACTACTTACCTTGCCAACACAATTAGATATCCATGGACAATGATGGTCAAACTGTTCTACACATCGGTTACATGTGGGGCAGTGTTTAGAGCGAACAGGCCTAATTATCTGAAGCAAAAGAATGTGAGAAAATATGATATTAATCAAACATGCAATAATTATATGTACCAGAAAGAAGTATCCAAAAATATTATTACAATTAGTATCATCTTTGAAAACAATTAGGACATTGAAGTTAACCTTGCAAGTGGGACAAAGTTGAGACCAATTTCCCATCCACACAGAGTTGTTGTTCAAATCAATATTCAACAAACGATCCTGAAAAATGTCAGTACACTATTAGAAAGTGGAGTTACACTAGTAAGAATCAACAAAACCCCATATGGAGCTGTGTTTCGAAACACTACAGAGAACAATCTCTTTATCATATTGAATGTGTAGGTTTCAAAATTTCGTGCATGTAGTGTCTCAGCTATTTTTAATTGCATTATATGGTTCCTTCAATGCCCTATTGCATTAAAGTTATGCCTGAACTATACAATGGCAACTGACTTGTCTTACGTAATTCCAAAATAACACATCCTTTTGTTCTTAATAAATAAGAATCGAGCTTTGAGTTTGGGGAAGAAGATGAAAGTCTTATGTAATTGCAGAATGATGGCTGTGTGGTAGGAAAGAAATAGAAGGATCTTCGAAATTTTCATGGGAAGGATGTGGAGTTTTATGAGTTCGATTTAGACACGGTGGCGCATTCGCTCTGGCTATATAGGACCTCTATTGGTTATTACAGACATTTCTACATTTATGCAGATTGGTGGGCTGCTGTCACCATAGATGCTCTTTTGCTGAGGTACGATAATTATAATTTGATGGTCTCTTTTCCGGTTGACAGTATTGGTTTAAAATTTTTGCTTGCTTGTATTTTTACAATTCAATAGAAGCATTGTTCCTCGATCAGCAAAGCTTTATCAAATTCGTTGGGTTAATTATGTTTGTTACTCAAATGAGACCTAACCCCACATTTGGTTTAGCAATGGAAAAGAAGGGAAGAACATAATATAAGTAAATTCCCTTGATTTCCACCTTTTGGTTACTAATGAAGATGAGAAAGATAGGGGAGCGAAATTAGAAGAAAAGGTTCTCTACAAAATATGTGAAATTTGAAGAAAAGGTTGACCGTACTAACAAAAGCTACCAACACTGGTTATTTTACCTTTCTATTGTTCTTAAAAATTATGTATTTTTTCTCTCTCCTTGATTTTCTCTGGCTGAAAGTGAACCAAGCATAGAGTAAAATAATGTTGTCATCAGATCATATTCAAACTATCAACCTAATCTAAGTTCCAATCAAGTTTCATACCTACCACCTTTTGTTTTATGGACATTGATGGCTTCAATAAAAAAAGATATTATGGTTTTTCTGCTACACAACCTTTTTCCTTGTTGAATTCTGCTACATAACCTTACTTCAGGAAGTTCTTTCATTGAGAACTACTTATAATGAACTCTCTTTCCTCCTTGACAGTAGAAATGGAAATAGACTAAACAGAAACATTGCATACCTCTGTGTCTGTATGACTGCTGAATTCCCCTGCTCTTTTGATGTAACCTGGATCTTTACTGCAACCAATTGTGGTAGATAATTGTTTAATGATATCAGAATAAAAGATAGAACGAAAGAATTGCGGTAGATATACAAGGACATGTATCATTAAGGCATAACTTTGCCAGGCTGGTAATCTCACTTGGAAATGTATTAAAGATATTAGGTTCCTCCAAAATAGGATCAGGGGGGGGTTATCTGGTGCTTGGGAAAGAACAACCCTAAGTGCTAAATGACTACCAAATTCTCCAAACCACATGTTCAAGTATCAATGCGAGCTCAAATTTTCTTACTGGCTCAATGACAAAATAACTATTTCGGAAAAGATAAATACAAAATTTCAATTGGCATTTAATTATGGCTTCTAGAAAAAGGATTACCTACTGCACCTGTAGAACATAATCAGCGAACCCACAGCTAATGAAATAGCAGCCCATCCCCAAAGGCCAACAGCAGCAGTAACCTTTGTCAGATTAGGAGCTAACATGAGTAAGTATGAAGTCAGTAATGAATGATTGGCGAGGGAACACAAATCTATCTGCAATCTAAAGGAAAACTGGAACATCATAGCTTAACTACCTGCGAGGACCGAGTTCATAAAGAGAATTGTTTGAAAGATTATTGTACACAACAAGACAGGAGCGAAACCAATATCTGCCATCTTCCCGCTGCAAAATTTGTCTCTCCAACGGTTACTGTGAGCCCGCTGCTGGTTAGCCTGCACAAAATACAAAAAGTCCTTTTTATAAGGAATTCAGTAACAATGGCCACAGGAGAATTACCCATGAGCATTACCGAAGTACAGAACAAGCATAAATCATGGAGCCACTTTTTTTTTATAATTATTATAGGGGGCAAACTTTCATTGGAGAAATAGAAAGTGTATAGAGCTTTGAACAAGAAACCCAACAAGCTAAAACGGAATAGGCCCTCTACTTGAACCAAAAATATCAACAGAACTGGCAATACCCAATACTGTAAACTATAAAGGAAAACGAACTGCATTCCAATCTGAAATAAATAAAATAAAATAGATTGCAAAAAGGTATTGTCCCTAAATCCAAGGAAACTAAAGCCCAGAATCTAACCCTGTCCACAAATGGTCAAACTCTTCCCTTATCACATCCTCAAATGTTCTTTTGTTCTTCTGCAATATTTGTGGCCATGTATAGAATGTTTTTTTTTATTTTTTTTATTTCTCCAATTTAAATAGAAATGAAGTCTTTCTTTACATTACAAGCCTACTATCTTCAGCACCAAGTGGCCACATAATTGTGCAAGATTGAATGTACATATCAACAGAACACCCTAGACGCACTTCTCCACTCCATCTACCTTGCTCTAATTTTTATAGGTAATAAATGTTCTTGATTTTTCAGTTTTTATAGACTAAACTGAAAATCCCGAAAGTATCACCATTACTGTATATTACCAATTATCCCTCGACCCTTATCTCCAGTTCTACTAAATTGCAACCCCTTTTTTTTCGATGTGAGAGGGTCAACAAGGTCTGTAAACAGGAGTTCAAAAATTCAGAAAACTAATCTAACTATGGCCTGAGGCCTACAAACACCAATCATATCCTCAAAAAGGAAAGACCTAACACTAGGAGGAGGCGCTTGGAAAAGACTTAGACCCAATTCAGCCTTAGAGCCCAAGTCAGGCATCCAGTCAACCACCTTATTCCTTTCCCAATAAGTGAGATTATTTTTGCAGTCCCAAACTTCATTCATTATCTCTTGGCAACCCAAAATAATTGAGCAAAGAGGCTGAGGGTTAATCACATCATGACAGATGAGATGAACAGCCACAACAGAATCTGCCTCCAAAATTACTTTGCTTAAACCCCACATCCTAGGCCAACTTTAGAGTCTTAGACCACAATATATACCCCATAGCTCAGCATCCAAGACTTGACCATTCCCCAGATGTGCTACAAACCCAGCAACCCACTCACCACACCCCCTGCTGCAATGCTTCATTGAGATCCCTTCCTACAGAAATCTGATGTAGTACAGCCCGTAGGTATTAGATTAAGCACTTAAACTATAGAACATAGAAGAATAGAAGAGACTGAGGAGAAGAAATATAGATCAAAAAGACGAGATAAAGGGCAGAAACAGTAGAACAAAGAAGAATATCGGAGATCGAGGAGAAGAAATATAGATCGAAGGGACGAAATCAGAGAGTTCTAGGAAAAGGTTTACTCAACATTCAAATCTGAATTTTAAAGAACTACACGGGGGTATTTATAGCAAACTAAAACCTAGACATAATAGGATAAAAATCCCTCGCTTAAACAGAAATCCTAACCCAAATAAAATAGGAAACTTAAAACTAGAAATCTGGAAAAGTAGAAATCCTACTAGAACTTGGAAAACTAGAGAATCTAGGAAACTAACAAATACATTAGGAAACTAATAAATTTAGGTCATACGCGTCCTGCATCAAAATCAGTATAGATTTTAATGAATCCACTGGAAGGGGGTTGCCAAGCCATATTTAAATTAGTCTACTTCACCTGAAACCCTTATGGCCACGTTTGGTGCCTAGGATTGGAGTGGAGTGGATAACTCACAAAATTCAAGGTTCAACATACCTTGAATCTAGTGAGTTATCCAATCCTAGGCACCATACATGACCGATGATAATTATAAAGTAATTTGTAATCATTCCTATTAAATTAATTGTTATCAACTCTTTAAAAATTAAAATACAATTTTCCCATTCAAAGATAAAATGTTAAACTCAATTGAAATAATGTTTTGCATTTCTATTGCACAGGAGAAACCTACACATCACTAGAATTTATTTATAAGGATACATATGACTCTCTGCAATTGTTCCAGAAACAAGCCTATAATATGAATGGAAATTCAACCATTGGGGAGGCATGTGCGTATGTTATGGAAAGACCATGAGAACCACTAACCAATTTGTTTACCTTGTGTATGTACCATACATTATACTGAAAAATCCAAACAAAGAAAAGAAAATGTGAATGACAACAATGGAAAAGTCAATGCGAACCCACAAGTTTTTATTATATGCAACCATTGCAAAATATGATGTCCTGTATCAAAACCTCTTCCCAAAACACAACCCCATACTAGCAGAACCTTATATTCGCATATCTAATTTTCAAGTCCTGTTTAGATTTGGTTGTGAGAAATCTACCAGGAGTGCTAGATATATAAAGTTACGTACAAGGAAAAGAGCGACACGCTGATGACCTTTATCAGATGCAATCTGAACAGGAGTAAAACCAGCATTATCTTTCACCGTTAATTCCTGCTTAGTACCGGCATAAACAAGAACAGTGCAAGCCTCTACATTTCCTCTTAAAGCAGCCCAGTGCAAAGGGGTACAACCTAATAGCATAGGATCCTCAAGTCATCAGACCACAAAGAAGACCACCAAAATTACCCCGAAAACAAAAGCAAGATTAAAAGAAAAATATCAAACAAAAGACTAAATAAGCAACCAACTAGTTACGAAGAGTCATTAAGAAGTTGCAATTTCATTTTTAACATAAAGCATGATTGGAATTTATGGTTCTCTTAAGGATTGGCAGCCAGATTTATTAACCATTGAAAAAAAATTCAGTATAAGGAGTATAGAAACATGGGCTGAAACTCTTTTCAATTAAAAAAGAAAAAACCACAAAGTGAAGGAATGATGTGAGCATGTGCCACTAGTGAGTGCATGCAGGCATACAGCATTTTTTCTTCCTGTTAATTTTTTGCTGGCATTTTATTGTACTACAATTTTCAAAGGCTTTGGATTGTATAAGATTTATCTTCAAAAATTGCAGTGATGGTGCTACCCCTTTTATGTTTCTGGTTTTATTATTTTTGTCCGTTCTTTAATTTATTAAGGCTTTGGATTGAATAATTATTATTTACTTGTGCTGATCTTGTTTTCATGTGTTAAATTGGCCAATTGGGCTTAGAATCTTCTTTAAAGGGTTATAAAACTATAAATTGGGCTCAGAATTCTTAACCATTGCATATCGGGCCAACATTTAAAATAATAAATGTAATTTGGCTCAGACTTAAAAAAGAAAAGTACAAATTATGGCAATTAGGAACCATCCAAATTCCAATCCAAACCAAAACCATATGAGTTGGGTCAAGTTGGTAAAATACTATTGACAGGTAACCTAGCATTTTTTGGTACCCGCCACTAAACGTGCATAACCACTCTCTTTTACATAGGCAGTTTGACACATTACATAAACGGCTAAGGTAGAAATTTAATTGTACTATTAAACTAACAAGCACACAATGAATATGCACATTTAGTATACCTTCTTTATCTTGTCTCCCTTGGCTTGCATCTCTAAACAGAAGTAACCTAACTGTATCTGCAAATCCCTTATATGCAGCCCTGGTTGAAAGTATCATAATGATTAATTTTCCTGTAGAGAATCTCACAACAAATAATTTCATGTTTCCAGATATGTAAGATTGCTGCACAGAACATCATAATTTGATCAATGACTTCAATTTTGCTAATCATATGTGACAATTTTGTCACTTTTAGGCTCAGCCGATGATCAAAATAGACCAATCAACATAATTGGAAAAGATAATCCAGACCAAAGCCCCACTAGTGTCTATCACAGTGTACATACAAAAAGGTACAGAAAAATTAGCTATTCCCCTTTTCAGTATAAACAATAAAGAACTAGTTCAATCATTTATACACTCCTCACTACATATGCAGAAAACTACTTGAGAATGAACAAATTTAATTCATAAGACTGCAGGTTGATACTGAAGCAATTGAATGATTAAAAGCATGGTTTCAATGTCACAGAATATCTATGTACACATAAACCATGTCAATATGCTACAGTTAATAGCCTTTTAGCATACCAATGAAGAGGACTCCTCCCCTCATTATCAGGTGCATCAAAATCAGCATGATACTTTGCAACAATGTGATTCAAGAAAGATGTTTGCCCATATTGAGCAGCAACGTGAGCTGCCTGCAGTAATTCAAACAAGTTATGAAAAAAGATAACTATTGGCACAATACATATCCATTGCATGCATGATAATATAATAGTGGCTTTATAAAATAAATCATACTAAATATAGTAATCATCAATAAGGCAATAATAAGTTCCTACATTTTTTGTTACTAACATAGCTATGAATGTGTATGTCTGTGTATGCATATAACAGAAAATGCTCTTGCTAGGCATTCTGGCAACATAAGATGCTTATTGTTGCCGAACTGTGAATCTGGACCATTGATCATCTAGGTTCTAGCCTGACTGTTTGGTCCATATTCATCGGTAACATAAACTTCTTTTTTCTTTTCCACATTGTCTAGCAAGTAAACATTTCTAGGATGTCTGGCAACACAATGCCAGTCAACCTGCAGTGCAAAAGCCTGGTTATCCACAATGCTGTTAACAAGAAATTTCTTAGATATGTATAGACTTCATAGCAACTTGTGTTGAAGACTGGACTTCATTTTCAGTCGTTTGATCTCATTAATGGCCAATACTTAATTTAAGCGAAACTAATGACAAAGACTTATGACCCATGAATAGCCTGCTTCCTTCCTTGCCTACGTAAACCATCCAACCTCTCCACTCTCAATTCTTATCTCCGTCCAAATACAATGGTAGAATCAAGGTTCTAAAGGTTCATATTGTTTAGTGCTTACAAAATTATCTCAAATCTACTGAAAGTTAAAAGTCCTCTAAAAGAAAATAACATCAATAAACATAAACCCAGACACATGAACTGAATAAATTAAAAAATCAATAACACATGCATTTCCCACAAACACGTGTAGAAGGGTAGGACAAAACTATTGGGAACTAGTTTTAAGGAAATGGGTCCCAAGTCAGAAGAGTAAAGAGCAGGACATAGGAAACCAAAATAGATATCACAGAATGAGCCTCGTTCAGTGAACTTCCTTTTCAGCCTCATCCTAAATTCTCTCCTCTGCTCTTCAACCATCAAGCTTCTTTAATTTCTTTTGCAAAAATCAAAAGCGGTGGCTGGTGATATGGCCATTTAGAACTCCAAGAAGTCACAGAGGACCATAATTTGGAGATTCTTCTGAGGGGGAGAGAGATGTATCATTTCAGATGAACAGAAGATACGGTTGTGGAGGATTTGGTGCAAATAATTGTTGGGTAGTCCCAGTTTATTTGGGCGGAAGTCAAGAAGTAAAAACTGAGATTGGAGAGGTGGTGTGGTGTTGAGAAGTGAGGAAGAAGCAGGTTTATATCCATGGAATATGGGTCTCTCTCATTATTTTTACAACAACAAAAAAAATCATAATCCTTGCATAATCAAATACCAGGTTTATCTTATTCCAAATGGCCAATACTCAACCAAAAGGGAATTAAGAAAAATAGAAAGAAAATGCATTTAAAAGGAGAAAGTAAACGAGAAAATTACCCGGTATCCATTTACATCAGCAGCCTCAACCCTAGCTCCATTCTGCAAGAGAACATCCGCCGCCGCAATTGCACCCTGCACAGCTGCCCAGTGCAACGCTGTCTGTTGTATACTCTCAGTTGCATTGACATCGCCACCATGCTTTGACAACATCAATAAAAAATATGTTCATCCAAGTCAAACCTACAGAGCTAGACAATGCAGCAATCCAATACCAAACGTACAACAAACAAGCTCAGCCAGCTCTTATACCAAACACAATCCCAGAATTTTACCTAAATATCATCAAACACCCCCCACCCCCCACCCCCCAAAACCAACCAAACAAAAATTCAACATTTTCACACAAACCCACTGCATAACTCAATCTTTCCTAACAAACCCAGCACAGAATTCAACTTCTTTTAAAAACCCAACACAGAAAAACAAGCAAATTCACAGAAACAGAAACGGCATAAATACCTCAATTATGTACTGAGCTATATCGGGGAAGTTATTAAGAGAAGCCCAATGGAGGGCGTAGTAGCCATGGACGTCAGGGTGGGAGAGAGAGGCACCGTCTTGTTCGACAAACTTTCTCAGTTTCTGAAAATCGCCATAAGCAGAAGCGGAGAAGACGTCGACCACCGGCACCTCGGTAGGGTTTTTCTGGGTTTTGGAGTCCGATGACACCACCTCTATCTCTGAAGAAGCCATTTCTTGAGAGCTAACCGCATAAGGGAGAGTAATCTGTAATGGAGGATCGAGAATTTGAGATTATACAGTTTCCAAGTGATTAGGGCACGGTTTATTGCTTAATTTGGTGTTTGCGAATTGAGCTTTCTCTGCCTCTCTAGAAAATGGTGTTCGAAAATTGACTGTGTATTTTGATGTTACGTGTGTATTTGGAAATGGTGAAATTGACGGTGATGGTTTCGTTGCATCATGCATCAGCATGAATCATGGCGAATATATCAAAGATAATTGAATAAAGGCTTTTAGGGTTTTATTACTTTACCAATATTGGAAAGTAGAAGTAGACGTCAGTTATGGGATAACTTTAATTCGGGATGCACCATCATCACCCTTATCAACACTTAACACGTGTCTATTGACATAACTATGATTGCATAAATACAAGGCTTAACTGCTACAATGCTCCTGGAACATTGGTCAATTCTCACTTTACCCCCTCAAAGTTAAAGCGACCCACTATGCCCCCTCGACCAAGGTTTCGTGTGTCACTTAACCACTTTTCTTCAACGCCATCCCAAGTTCCGTTAAAATGCTGACGTGGGTATATTGGTCAATTCAACTGAGCTGGGATTTTTTCCCACCAATCTGAGGTTGTGATGTGTTCCTATGGACCCCACCTCTAACGACTGATCTATGGGCCTGCTGATGTGGATTTGTGGACCCTATCTATAACAAAATAGCCGAGAGAGGGAAAATTGAGATTGGGGATTTTAGATCTAGGGTTTCAGCATATGATCGAGAGAGGGAGAGTGGTGTGAGTTGGTTTCAAAAATTTGAAGGCAAGAAGAAGCGACGCGACTCGACGACGATGCCCGTTTGGCGAGAAGCAGGAGATGAGCAACCTGTGTACAGTAAGTGATTCTTCTTAAAATGGTTGTTTTCTGAAAAGGAATCTTGCCCTGTTATGTGGAAAAGAATCTTGACCTAATAGTGATGTGCACTGTGTACGAATGGATAGTGTTTAGGGCTTTTTGTGTTATGTTTTGTCGAGGCAGTGTGGTGTAATGCAGTATACCTTTCCTGATGTGGTCCCCTTTTTGTTTTCTATTAGTTGGCGTTGAAAATTGGCTTAGAATGCAGTATACATGTTTGTTGTGTTGCTTTTAATAATTGGCTTAGAATACTATTTTGCTGTTGTTAAAGACTCACGTTTTTTGTTTGTCTATAGAGGACAAAGAGTTGGTCACTTTTCAAGTGCATCATGGTGGTAGAATTGTGAAAAACAAACAGAACAAGTGGTGTTGTAGTGGAGGATCTGTAGGATATTTGGATTGGTATCCTGTAGAGTATATAAATATGTTAGAGATGTGGGAGCAAGTGAAACTGCTTGGGCACATAGGGAAAGTATCACTTAAAGGAGTAGTAAATGATGACTTAGTGGATATAGACACGGATGGTGAGCTGTTTAGTTTGTGTGATAAGGTACCACTTTCTTATCAGAGAGTGGTGCCGATTTATGTACAACACATTGAAGAGGAAGGTGTTGCAGTGAATGAGGATTGTGAAGAGGTAGGTGTGCCTTTGAATGAGGATATTGGGCATGTTACTGAGGATATTGGGCCACTAAACAATGATGAAAATGGGGCTTTTACTGAAGGGAGTGGGCCACTGAACAATGATAAAGAGGGGCAGCCTTTTACTGAGAATCATGGGCCTGCTTGCACAGTTGAAGACTGAGATTCAAGTGATGATGATGGGCCCTTGAACAATGAGGACAGTGAAGACAGTGAAAAAGAAGACAAGGAAGATGACCCTGATTTTGTTGACAGTGCTTATGAGCAGAGTGAAAATGAATGTGAGTTGTTGAAAAAGGATGATAAAGCATTTGAAAATTATGTAGACCACCCTGAAGTAGTTGAAGACCCAAATGCCCCTGTAGATGAAGATCGGGAGTCAACTGATGTAGCTAAAAGTGATGTTGAGAGCTTGGATAGTAGCACAAATGACGAGGATGATGGGAACCAAAAGAAAAGGAAGAGGAAATTACCTAAATTTCATGAATTTAGGCTGGAAACAGACTTGTGCAACCTTGTGTTTAAGCTGGGTTTAAGATTTGCAACCACTGACCTATTTAGGAAAGCAATTAGGAACTATTCAATTATAAACAGGAGGATGATTAAATTCAAATGCAATGATCGTGATAGGGTGAGGGCAGTGTGTGCAGGGAATTGCAACTGGGTTTGTTTTGCTTCAGCAGTGAATGGTAGTGAATGGGTTCAAGTGAAGAAGTTGGTTGACGTCCATGACTGTGGAACAGTTGACCACAACTTTCATGCTCACTCAACATGGTTAGCTCAGAGATATGCTACTCAACCGTCTAGACTGCATAATTGGGATATGGGGAGTTTTAAGCATCAGGTACAAGAAGATTTGTCTGTGATAGCTTCTAAATCCCAAATATATAGGGCAAGGCAGAAGGCAACATCCATAACTGAGGGGACTTATGAAAAGCAGTATAAGTTATTATGGGATTATGTTGCTGAACTAAGGAGGACAAATGTGGGTAGCACAGTCATTATCAAATGTGAGTTGGAGGGTGAAAGGCCAAGGTTTCATAGGATTTACATTTGTTTGGCTGCAGTTAAACAAGGGTTTTTGCAGGGATGTAGGCCAGTGATAGGATTTGATGCTTGTCATATCAAAGGTCATCACCCTGGACAATTGTTATCTGCTGTTGGTGTGGATCCTAACAATGGCATGTATCCTATTTCTTATGCAGTGGTTGAGGTGGAGAATTATGAAACATGGCCATAGTTTTGTCAACTGTTGACAGAGGACCTTGGAATCGAAAACAGCACAGGATATGTCTTAATCACAGACAAGCAAAAAGGCTTGATTGAAGCAGTACATGATAATTTTCCAAACACTGAGCACAGACACTGCCTGAAACACTTAGAAGCAAATTTTTTGCTTGCTGGTCACAGAGGATTGGTGTTGAAATTGCAAATTGAGAAAATTGCAAGGAGCACAACCATTCCATGGTGGGATGCTGAGATGAAAAAGATGAGACAGTTGAGCCAAGCTGCATTTGATTGGGTGGCAGCCTTAGATCCATCACAATGGTGTAGAGCTCACTTTAAAACTCATTCCAAGTGTGACATCCTTTTGAATAATATGTGTGAGGCTTTTAATGGTGCCCTTGTAGAAGTTAGAGACAAACCCATTTTAACCATGCTAGAGAGGATTAGATAATATATTATGTTGTTGATGGCAACTAGAAGAGCATCTTGTGAGAGATGGAAACATGAAATTGGTCCAAGGATTTTTGGCATTTTGGAGAAAACGAAGAAAGAATCAGCTTGGTGCATTCCAAAGCTTGCTGGGGAGAGTTTATATGAGGTCAAAAACCATGATGGAAGTCAGGTTGTGGTTGATTTGGCAAGACATAGTTGTTCATGCATGAGATGGGATATCACTGGGATCCCATGTAAGAATGCTTGTGCTGCCATTGGGCAATTAAATGGGGATCATATTGCTTATGTACATGGTTGTTACAAGAAGGAAGCCTTTATGAGAGCTTACAGTCCAATGGTTCACCCAATGACAAGTGAAGACTTGTGGCCTAAGTATCATAGGCCTCCTTTGATGCCATCACTTTATCACAAACAACTTGGGAGACCAAGGAAGAAGAGGATGAGGTCAGCAGGTGAACAACCACGCAAATCTAATCCTACAGCCACCAAGTTGCAAAGGTAAAACTTGGAAACCAAGTGTTCACTTTGTAGACAAGGAGGCCATAATAGGAGGAGCTACCCTAAGGCAAAAGAAGGCAGTAGCAATCAGGTTTGTTTCTTCCCAAAAACCATTGGGGAATACTTATTTGTTTTGGATCTTTATTATTTATTTTCAAGTGATTCTCTTCTTATGTTAGGTCCCATCTAAACCAAAGGTGAAGAAAACAATTGACACGACATCAACCAAAAGGGTTACAAGACAATCAAGAGCCAAGCAACCTGTAAGTGACTTTCCTTTTATACATATTTAGAGGAAGAGGTATGGGATGTAGTTGATGTAAATTGCCTTGTGCTTGAATGTTTAGGTCAAAAGAAGGTTGGAAATTGGCAAGTGTTCTCAAACTGCCCAATGTTCTGAAATACCCCAACCTTGTGAAACTGCCCAAGCTTCTAAAACTGCCTCAGCTTCTGAAACTGTCCTAGCTTCTCAAACTGCCCCAGCTTCTCAAATTGCCTCAGCTTCTCAAACTGCCAAAAAAAAGAGGTTCAAGTCTCCTGCAAAGAGGATTAAATTTATCAAAAGGAATGATGGTTCTCAAACTGTGCAAGGATCTCAATTTGTGCAAGGAAGTGAATCTGTGCAAGCTTGTCCAGGTTCTCAAACTAAGCCAATGTTCTCAACCTGCCCAAACTTCTCAAATTGTGCATGGATCTCAACCAAGTGCAAGCTCATCACACCCTTTTGCCAGTGGTACAATAAAAAAAAGGTTCAAATCTCCTGCCAAGCGGATGAAATTTACCAATCGGAAAGATTTGTTGGATGGTTATCAGCCTTGGAGATTCTGATGATGTGCAAGTGTTATGTGTTTTGTTAAAATGCCTCTTATGAAGACCTTTTCATTCCATTGTTATTTTGCAAGTCCAACTGTGAAGGACAAATGTTAAGGACAACCCTTTCAAATGGGGCTTTTCATTGAATTATTATTTTGCAAGTCCAACTGTTAAGGACAAACCTTTCAATAGTATCAAGTATTGGTATTCATTTTGATCTTAGGTCCTCATTGAAAGTAATGTTATAAACTGTGAGGAGTTGATGGATATTATAACTTGTAATGATTTGATCAGTGTTATAAACTGTTTCCAGCTTGGTGCAATTTTGATGTTATAAACTGGGAAGTGTTGGAGGTACTGTTGTTTTGGTAATGCTTTAATGCTTTTGATACCATTACAGAAGTACCACGATCCAAAAACTGACTCTCACATTGTTTTCAAAAACCACATTCATTACATAAGTACCAATACATTGTTACATACAGTTGCAAAATCAAACCATGTTCCTCCATCATTACATACGTACCAATACATGATATTTTACATACAGTTGCAAAATACATACTTCTAAAATCTGTCTAATTCCTCCATTGCAATGCCCACATTTTGTGGCAACTTTTACAGAAAGTGCCAAAACAACAGAAACATTACCCAGGAAAGAATAAGTCAACCCATTAACTTTCTTTCTCTTGATTGACGACGCCCAACGTCTTTTTCAAGTTCCTTCAATCTTCTAAGTAGCCAACTCACCAGAGCCTTCTCTCTAGGTGGAAATTCAACATCCACCCAAACAAAAAACCCACATCCTTTTTTCCTTCTCTGCATAAACCATTAATAGCAATTAATAAAAAAATTTCACCCAATTCACAGACTTTGAACAACAAAACTTACTCCTGATGAGTTTGGACAAACATGGAATCTTCAAAGTGGGTTGGTCTCAGTCCACGAAGTTTGTAAGCGAGCTATCTTCCCACAAAAGCAACATAGCGCCGCCACATCCAACTCTTCCCCTCCGTCAATTATTTCACACTTCATCTTCAATTTTCGTGGAAACCCAACCTCTGATTTCTAGGGTTTTATCTTCTTCTATGGGAGGAGGAAGCCAATTTGGGGTTTCTTGATTCACTAGCAAGCTCAGATCATTTCGATCGTTTTAGCTAGATCAGTCGTTAGAGGTGGGGTCCACAGGAACACGTCACAACCTCAGATTGGTGGGAAAAATCCCAGCTCAGTTGAATTGACCAATATACCCCTGCCACATCAGTATTTTAACGGAACTTGGGATGGCGTTGACGGAAAGTGGTTAAGTGACACACGGAACCTTGGTCAAGGGAGCATAGTGGATCACTTTAACTTTGAGGGGGTAAAGTGAGAATTGACCAATGTTCCAGGGGGCACTGTAGCAGTTAAGCCTAAATACAAAGTAAAGAGTTAACTATAATTATACCAAGGGACAAGTGTTAAGTGTTGAGAAAAGTGGTAAGAATACACCTTGGGTTAAAGTGGTGAGCAAAAATGCTCCCCGTTGGTTAGGCTAGGGCAGTTCGCCATGCCAATAAGCTCGCATTTTTTACCCAAGTTCGAATCCTGCTATAGGTAAATTAGATTAATATGGAGTAATTTAGATGACCACATAAAAATATATATATGTATAACACAAAAATAGAGCATGTTCGTTCACTACTCTAATCCAAGGTGTACCCTTATCATATTTCTCAATATTTGACACGTGTCCTGCATGGACATAACCATGATTACATAAATACAAAGCAAAAAAAAAAAAGGTAAAAAGCAATCTTGTTAATCTGATTTTTTTTTTTAAAGGAAAAGGTGATATATAACTTTTGTAGAATAGTTCTAATAGCCATGTGGTTGTGGTATTTCTTTTGAATTTTGTTCATAACCTTTTTTTCGACGGATGTACGATCATTTGCAACAAATGTCTCCCTTCTCCCCCAAAATTCTTACTCCTCTCTCTTGAATCCAAAAATTCCCTAACCCAAGTGGTGGTGGCTACAAATGTTGTTTTAAACTTTTAATTAATATTGGGAAGTTGAATTTTCATTAGAAAAAAGTTTCCTTTAAAAACGAAACCAAGCCGGCCGGTTCAGTCCAATTAAATTGGTGTTGACAGTTCATCTGTTTTTATGCCCACCCTTTCATTTCAGTTCATCCGTTTTTATGCCCACCTCTTTTATATTTTGTGCATTCTGCACCAACATAAACGTAAGTTGCATACAATAAAGCTTGCTCTGTTGTGTAGTACTCCCAGGACGAAAGCCAGCAAAACACAAAAGGACCAACAATAAGAAATATGAAGAGGAAAATGAATCAATGGCTGTTGTTTGTGTTCTTTAACATACTACTTGCTACATAAACTGAAACTGGCAGTACCAATCAGGCGGAGAGCATCTTGTGTTGGGCTGGCCAATGCGGCAACGCACTCAAGAATTTCTCCATCAGCCAGCTCTATAGGATACTTTTGCCAACAATCAAGATTTTCTACAGCTAGAGGCATGTCAACATGGCTTCTATCACATGTTAAGAGAAAAGGAACATGCAAGTACAAAACACTGAAAAACTAGATAATGTTTGGTGTGTCCAAAAGAGAAAATATACTACAAATTTCCATTATATTCACATTTCTTGAGCACTCAAATGAATGATCATGGAAGATGTTCTTAAAACTGAGCTAAAACTAAAGCTCGACAACTTGTGTCTATAGGTGCAGCAATAACTTGCCTCAGTAGCTGTGCAGGAGGAAACCTAAGTATGCTGCCTCTTACAGAAGATGTTAAGTAGATTTATCAGGCTCATCACTTTCCTGTTCAGATTTAGAATCTTCCTTTTTCTCCATAACCTGCTGGATTCCTTCTTGGTACCCATGTATAAAACTTTGAAGAGCATCTTTATATGCAGAAGCTCTTGTCATGTAGACACGCTGTAGAGCAGGCTTTAATGTCTCCATTCCTCCTCTAGCCGCCACAGCTATCAGTTTTTATTTCC
Organism: Prunus kanzakura; assembly: GCA_020521455.1. Taxonomy (NCBI): domain Eukaryota; kingdom Viridiplantae; phylum Streptophyta; class Magnoliopsida; order Rosales; family Rosaceae; genus Prunus; species Prunus kanzakura. The sequence goes on from BPUM01000821.1 coordinate 1,383,748, forward strand.
AGACAAAAACATTAAACATAATCAGATTTCAAACCCATTGAACTGTAAAACTAACAGATTTCAAACACTGTCAAAGGAGAAAACCCTATTGCGAGAACAACCCAAAAATAAAAAATAAAAGAGTTGTTTTTATCACAATGGATTTGTTTGCACCATCATAACCCGAATTTATAAACGGAAGTTTAGAGACACAGGCAATAGACAGTATACAGTAAATCCAGATACAAAACCAGCCAGAAAGAACTGCATTATAACACAAGTATTTGCTTTATATTTTCCACCCTTACGATATTTGTTGCTCAAATGGTTTACTTCATCATCCTTGCATTATCTCAAAAAGATGAACCACTTTCAATCATGATGAAGCAAGTATAAGTATAATGTTTTGAAGTTGTTTGAATATACAAACCGCTTTTAAAAGTAACTTTCTAACCCACTGAGTTCAAGTACTTACAGCAGATTTGGTGCATATAAAATATTTGAATGGATTTAATTATTATTGTTTATGCCAATTTGCGTATAAATATAACATGACACTAAATGTGACTCAAATCAACAAACCAAATACAAAGATTTCTTATGCATCAATAGTCATCTTCATAGTCATATGTATGCAAACACCATGTAAAACAACTAGGCTTTTGATTAAGTTATAATTATGACATTACTTACCAAGATCCTCTAATGTTGAGGGTTCTTTCTCTTTAGCCGGGCCCTGTGGTCTACCAGGTTTATCTTCACTCTCTTCATCCTTAAAATCATTAGGTCGCAGTTCAGGACCAATATCCCGAACCCAGCTGGCAGCATACAGCCTAGAAGCCTCCTTCAACACCTGACAGCCAATACAAGAAGGTATAAATTACCATCCTTCATGTCAATACCACACATTATAAGCTTTAACATACTCCAAGCATTGAAACAAGTTCATATCCAAATGAAAACAAAACAAAAACTCTATCTAAACCTAAAAGAAGAATAAAAGAAACAATAGCCAAATATTTCACCAGCTCAGATGGTCAGAAACAAAATATAAACTTTGACACACAGCACCTTGAATGTCAAAGCATTCTAAAGCCTAAAAATTGGACCCGACCAACATTTTTAAATAAACGCTTTTGCTCAATAGCACTTTTATCAGTACTGGTTTTGCCCGAAGCAATCCAGAGCACGCGGGGACTAAGTACATGAAGAATCAAATCAAGCTTTACTTATTATTACTTCAAAATAATCATGAATTAGATAAATAAATAAATTGGGTATGAATTTGATCAACTGCAAAGCCCGCAGCTTGTGTAATGAGAACCAAAGAAAGGCGTACCAAGAACCGTTCATTCCATGTGAGCTTGCGGCGCTTCTTGATATGAGGAGGGTCTGGCAGCGAAGATGGAAATGCAATCTCTTTCAGATCATAGCGAACGTAATCGTACAGCTTCCTACACACCACCCTCACCTTCATTTCTATGACGCCGCTAACTTCTCACTTTGTACCCAATCTTCCAGCCTTCCAGTGACTTCCATATAGAAAGAGGCTTAAAGAAGAAATTCGAAGAAGAAGAAAGAAGTTAGAGAGCTGATGGAGTGCAGCGGCTGCAAATTGGGTGAAGATGAAGAGGTATCCATGGGTCCATGTGTAGGTGGGCTGGACTAGCCCAACCCAAACAGTGCTGGGTTCGTAAAAAAACAAAGATAGCAAAAGCCTCAAACAAAGCATTTCTCAAAACCAAACACAAGACGTCGAGTGAAAGCCCAAAATCAATGCTTCATTAGATTAGCTTGTTGGATTGAAACCTCTCCAAACAAACTAAGGTCATTAGCAAAGAAAAAGTGGGATACATAGCAATTCCATTTCTAGCAACCTTCAAAGACTTCCAAGTTCCAGAGGATACATTATTGTTGACAATATGAGATAATTTTTCCGTACATAACACAAAGATATAAGGGGATAGAAGGTCACCTTGTCTAACCCCTAGCACTAGGAGAGAACCTTTCAATTAGCTAACCGTTGAGAATGACTTGGTACCTATGAGCATCTCCAAGGGAGATGTCAAATACCAAACATCAAATTTAAATTTGATGGCTGATGTGGCAATTTGACATCTTACACAGCTTTACATTCCACCCGATATATCAAATTAAATTATTATTTTATTACATTTTAGTGTTGATTTATTTTTAATTAACAAACATGATGAGAACAAGTAACATCTCATTAATGAAATCCGAATGCAATCATTATAGGCTTTGAAGAGGTCAATTTTCCAAGTAATAAATTCTTGTGCAAAACCTCTTGTTCAACTCGACAATAAACAATCTGCTTCCATTGTATGAAATTAGCTTGAGTTGAACTAACAACCTTCTGCATGATAGGTTTGAGTTGAGTTATAGAGCTAAGACTAACCACTGCATGATAGGTTTGATGCTTGGGCTATTGGTATAAATGTGAGATATGCGGTTTTGAGCTTTTACAAACCGAACCAAACTGCTTTCTTGTATCTTAACGGATCAAGTTGAAGAAAAAAGAAGGTGCAAAACAATAGAAAAAACTAATGAAAATAATTGCTAAGGAGAAATCGATGCTAAGGATTCACATAAAATATGATAAATTATGTGCGAGTTAGTTATGTGTGTTATTGGTCCAATGGTGGAGGATGCTAAGAGCTTGCTGTCACAGGTCACTAAGGATGATTTTACTCATATTCGTTGTACTGCCAATGGTGTGGCCCATTGTCTTGCACGCTTCGCTCTTCATATTGGTGCTCTTGTGCATTGGTTTGAGGAACTTCCTTACTTCATTTCAAATGTACTTTTTGAGGATTGTAACCAATAGTTTTGAGTATGATCTTTAAGGGGACGGGGGATACTCTTTTAAGCACAAGGTTCCTTCATCCACCTTCAGTTGAGAGGGTAGGCTACTCAGTTAATCCAATGACCGAACTCTTATATGTAGAAAAACTTGCCTAATCCCTTAGGACATAGCCCAATTTTTGTATTTGGTTCTTCTTTTATAAATAAAATTTTATCACCATTTTCTAAAAAATATACAAGTTAGTTATTAGCCAAGTAATTCCTTCACTTTATTATTAGAAATCTCAAATTCGAATTAAACGCTATTTTGAGCCTCCCGTTCTTTCTTTCTTTCTCTTGTTTTTTTTTTTTTGGGGGTTCAAAGGCCTCCTAAAAGGGAGTTGAATCGGATCGGATCCCGGTTATTCTCCTATATTCGTCCAACGTTTTCACAAACATGTCCACATTCCACGCTGTCACTCACTGACACACACATACAATAAGACCAGCCAATCCAAGCTCACCACTTGTTCTGTGGTTTGAAAAGCCCAAGCACAAAAAACAAAACAAAAATTAATAAAAAAATAAAGAATAAAACCCCAAATTAAGCGCACTGTCGCTTTGACACTCCTTTCAGTCATCAGCTATCACTCTCTCTTCCTCTCGCATCAAAAGCCATGGCCACCGCGAGAGTGCTAACCGTCGCCAATACTTCCTGCTTGCTCTCCAAGACGACGTCGTTCCTTGCCAAGCAGGGGCCGTACAGCACCAGCCTCTGCTTTACCAGAAGAAGAGCAGCGTCGTCGTTGTCATCGTCGTCCCGGAGGTCCTTCGCTTGCACAGCTATCTACAACCCCGAGGTTCAGATCAAGGAGGAAGGCCAGCCCGAAACCCTAGACTACCGAGTCTTCTTCGTCGACCGTGCTGGTCAAAAGGTTAATTTGGTTTTTTCCCATTTTCGGTTGAATCCTTCTGCTCTGTTTGTTTGTTTGGATTCCGAGAAAATAGAGGAAATGAAAAATGTGGAAGCTCCTCATAAATGGGGTTTAATACCATTTTTAGGCATTACTGAGGCATTTGGATTTTTATATATTCAAATGAGATATTTGAATTGATTTTGATTTTAGACGGCATAGATCATTTGCTTCTTTGAGGTCTCTCTCTTTCAAATTTGAATTTTATTTTCAATTTTCAGGTTTCCAGACTGATATAATGCACCTGTGTGTAATTGTAGAAATATGGTTTTGTGTTTTCTTATTTTGAGATTAAGTTCTGACTGTCTCTGAGTGATTCTTAGTTCGAACTTGTATTTAAAAGAGTGAATATGTGTATGCAATTGTAAAAGGAATTTAAAATTCCCGGTGTTCAGACACATGGTTGGGTTTCGGCACGCTTATAAGTTGACTTTTATCTCAATCTGCTAAAACAACGTGTTGGTTTATATAATGTAGGTTTCACCTTGGCATGATATACCTTTGCAAGTGGGTAATGGTGTATTTAACTTTGTGGTTGAAATACCCAAAGAATCGAGTGCAAAGATGGAGCTTGCTACTGATGAGCCACACACTCCGATAAAGCAGGATACAAAGAAAGGAAAACTTCGTTACTATCCGTAAGATTTAGTTTTTACTTTTCCTAAGGTTATATTATAATGTTTGTCCTTGTCTTGGTGCTTGAATATGTTACTGTTGTATCAAGTTTAATTTTTGGCTAAGGCAGCATCATGAATTAGAAGATAAGCCACTGTTGGTGCAGATAATCTTTTGTTTTTCAATTTCATAGATGCACAGATTTTATTTGTTTATTTGGCCTGATAGATGCACACAGAAACAGTTTGATATGTAAGTTTAGTTGTTTTTTGTACTCCATCGTTTATTTTTTAAGGTAAGGGACAATAATCTATATCAAGCGTGTAGATGCAGCCCCATTTTGCATGTGGAGAGGCATACAAGTGCAAGGAGCTCTTGAAACATATAAGTGTATCCCCATCCTGCAACTTGCAAACCAAGAAAAAAAAAAAGGGAATGGGGACTGAATCCAGGACCTCTTTCAAAAGTTTAAGAATTTAGGAAATGGCCAACAATATATATCAAGCTTAAACTTTCTTCCTATAGTAGTGAGTCTCATCCCACTAATCTTACTGTATTTCTTCCTATTGAAACGTCATCACATTACTCACATACTCTAGTAGTTACCCATTAGCCCACTTCCAAGTTCCAACCAATCCACCCTCATTCAACAAATCTTTCTTTCTTCATGCTGTAACCCCATCATATTACACACGCAAACCCTGCTGGGAATCACATATGCGAAATGTTGACTATCCCCCACTTCCGTTAAACAATTTCAATAATATGATTTAAAACTAAGGTTATTGTAATAATTACACATTACCCCTCTTCTAACTTACTCCTTTCATCTTACATATCTAATGGCCATGGATTTGATCAATTACTCTTCTCACTTTGAGAGCATACATACATATATGTTGGTGTAAAGCATACTTTCTCTTTTTCTACTGCAACCACCATCACATTGCACAAATAGTGTGTGCACGATCTAGTTTTTTGACATATAATTAAATCCCCTGAAGTTATCTTTTGTTCGTAACTTTATAATCCTTCTCAGCTACAATATAAATTGGAATTATGGATTGCTTCCACAAACATGGGAAGACCCATCCCTTGCTAATGGTGAAGTTGAAGGAGCATTTGGGGATAATGATCCGGGTATGTCTACTTATCCGTTTTTGCCAATTTCTGTCCTAGCTGAGTGTTACCTAAAGAAGGAAATATAAAACCTTTGTTTTTTTTTTTTTGTGTGTGTGTCATCTAAACCCTAATTTAAAACCGTTATTTTTGCTACAAATTGTAGTTGATGTTGTTGAGATAGGCGAAAGTCGGAGAAAGATTGGCGAGGTTCTCAAAGTAAAGCCCCTGGCTGCATTAGCTATGATTGATGAAGGGGAACTTGACTGGAAAATTGTTGCAATTTCATTGGATGATCCCAAAGCTTCTCTTGTCAATGACATTGATGATGTTGAGAAGCATTTTCCGGTATGTACTTCTTGTTAACCAAGCACTAACAGATTTCCCAATTACGCACTCACCAAACATAGAAACCTTGATTAATGGGTATTTATTGTTTTAGGTGTTTTGAATTTTTAAATTCTTATGATTACTGTATGAGAAATGGATATAAGTCTACCCTCTCTTTTGAGCAGAGTGGGTAACTATGGCGGGCGTTTACGCTAAAATGAAAATGGTGATACATGTTCTTTACAAAAAAAGAGGATAAATATTCTTGTAGAAGACAAACGCTTTTTGTTGTGGATAAGATCACATTTACCCCTATCAGATCTTACTTTATGCAGAATGAATCCGTTAGCCACATTAGCATTTGTACTTGGACATTAATAAATTGCTCTAAAAAGAATAATTACGGTAAAAAGTGCCAAAACCTGTGGGGCTTAATTCTGTGGTTTACTTCAGGGGACTCTCACTGCAATAAGGGACTGGTTTAGAGACTACAAGATCCCTGATGGAAAGCCTGCTAACAAGTTTGGTCTTGGCAACAAAGCTGCAAACAAGGTAATTTTACAGTTATCTTTCAATTGCTATCCTTGAATTTATTTTGAATACTATTGGTTTTTTTTCCTTTCTATTTTCTAATTGTATCTAGGTTGCCAAGTTGCCATTATCAAGAGTCTTTCTTTATATTATTTTTGCTTCTTTTTATTTTGCATGGTTGGTTCCTTTAATGATTCAGTCACCAGTTACCAATGACCTTATGACCTAGTAGCATAGTCCTCCTTGTCAAATGCAAGTGTTGCAAGGAGTCATGACAAGATTTGAGTTCAAAACTAGTTAAGGGGAAAGGGTAAAGGTAATTGAAGGACTACTGCTGTTTTAAAGTCCGTTTCTTTGTTCCAATATATATAGTTATGGGCTTAGAAAATGCATTTGTCTAAGTACAATCTAATTTTAGATTGTAAAGTCTTCAATAATTGCATATGTAAAAGCATAATACATGTCAAATGTTGACTGTATCAAGAGTTGACTTCAAAACCAGGCAGTGGGACTGGGGGTGGCAGAGGTACTCGTTTCCGTTGCAGTGTATTTATTTGTTTTTTATTTGGTTTGACTTGTTTGCTGGACTCAATATTGAGCAATAGGGCATGCTTCAAACAGAATTCCACATGATGTCCCACAACATGAAGGTATTCGAAACATGATTGTAAATCCAACAGCCTTTGCTGGACAGTTATTTCAGGTGTCAACTCATACATCAATGTGGAATTAGTGTAGTAGTCATGACAGGTAGGACAATATACCTGGCATTTTAAATAGGTTGTGAAAGCTGTAGTTCTACAACATCTGTCTCAGTCCTTTGGGCTTGACCTTCTGATGCAGGAGAATCTACAGGGCTTTCCAAGACTATGTGGCCAACTTGGCTTGGGTTATACTTAGTTTAGGGCTTTAGTTGTTTCCTCGTCTTTTATTTGTCTTTTTTGAGTTTTATGTTTTATTTAGTTTGACAAATGATAGTTATACGCCTAGTCCTTTCAAGCACTCATCTGATTGTCGTGTGAGTGTTTAAGTATTTTGGAGGGCCATGATTAAGTAGTTATTAGTATGCAAGGGGTAGGATGCTAGGGCTGCTGTAACCCTAGTTTAAATACTCTTTCAAGAGGATTTGTAACCTAGGTCTACACTTTGGTTGGACGTGGTAGAGGTTGTTGATGAGGAAACCAAGCCCAACAACAGAGATGGCTGAGCTGTGGCATATGATTGAAGATTTGGGAAGAGTGATACAAGCTCTTCAATGACGGGAACCTGTGGAAGCCTGTACATAGATTCCAGAAGGCAATTGCAACTCCTTGGACATATCAGAAGGTGGTTTTAAGGATGAAGGTTGTGAAGAATATGCATGATGCTAGAAACCAAGAATATCGGGATCATAGTAGACAGTTAGTTTTGATTATTCAGGTGTGGTTTATGATATCGTTGAGTGAGTTTGGCAACCAGTTAAGTATAAGTCAAATGTTTCGTTGTTGATGAAATTTTGGATGACTTGGAATATGATGGGTTTTCTTATTATTCTAGATATCCGTGCCAGTATTTAATTGTTGTTCATAAGATGATTGCAAAGTTTTTTTGGGGTTAGAACTTTTGACAAAATATTTTGGTGAGTAAAAAAGAAGTTGGTGTTGAAAAACTTTTGAAGGAAGATGGTGCAAGAAATTCTTGAAGACATCATTGAAGATAAGCTCATAACCCTAAATTCCCAGGACCAGATGAATTTTTTAGATAATAATACTTCTGAATGTGTTGTTTTTATCGGGGTTGAAATTTTAGTTTGTGATTGTCAAGAGTTTGGGTGATCTTCTAACTCATGAGAAAATTGATGTCAAGAAATAACGGGTTTCAAGATTGATAATTGAGAATGAATGTAATGGTTTAAAATGAGCCGATATTCCAAGTATCGCTTTGTTTGGATGGGAAGTATTCAGTTTCGAGCCCAAAAGTCCAGATGAGTTTAGTCAATGACATTAGAGATAATACTTGGACAATCTTTACCAAAGCAATTAAAATTGAAGTTTGCTATCTTCGATGGAAAGTTGAAAGCAGGAGATAATTTGGATTGGAAGGCAAGCAACATACGTGATCCTTACTGAAGTTCTGGCGGCTTTCTCATGGCAGTCGAGTTTTTCCAACCTGGTGGATTTGATACGGGAGCATCAACAAGGCTTTCCAAGACTAAGTGGGTCAGCTAGCTACCTTGGCTTGTGTTCTGTTTAGTTTATGGTTTTAGTTGTTTCCTTGTCTTTTATTTGTTTTGTTTGAATTTTATTTTTATTTAGTTTCGAAGATTATAGTTATGCTCCTACACGTTTATAAGTAGTCATTGGACGGCCATGTGAGTATTTTGGAGGGTTAGGATTACTTAGTTATGTAAGTAATCAAGGGCTAGGATGTGAGGGCTGCTAATCCTAGTATATATAGTTATTCTTTTAAGAGGCTTTTAGTTTGATGCAGCATTTTCAGAAATTTTAGGCTATGGAGTTCTTTCTTAGGTCATTTTGCCCTATAACTCAATTATCGATGTTCCAACTCCGTTCTATTGCTTGTTATCTCTTATTGCTGGAAATTCTGTTATAGTGTGGTTTGGTACTGTTGCAGCAAATAGGCAGTAGCATAAGGCTTTTTGTCCCATATTACCTTCTTTATTTACTTTTCTTTAATAAGCATAAAATAAATATAATGCCAGACATTGGATTATGATCTGTGTGTGTGTGATTAGTGTGCTTTAGATCTAATTTTAGACACATTTCTTGTCATGAACAGGATTATGCTCTTAAGGTCATAACCGAAACCAATGAGTCATGGGCTAAGCTTGTCAAGAGATCAATTCCTGCTGGAGATCTGTCACTTGCATAGATGGCTGCTTGAAGTGAAACTCCGGGCATTTATTAGTTTGTACTTTTGGCGATTCATTAGAGATTTTTCCTTTTGACCCCCAAGTCTTCTGTAGTATTTTGTAGCATGAGTAAAATAACAACTCGGTCTCCTTACTGGACAGTTGAATATATTTCATTAGCTGGAACTACGCTTCTGCTGCATGTATGGGGTGTGATTTCACCAAAAAGTACATTTCGAATCAGGTACTATAGTCAAATTGGCTTTGAATGTGGAAGTATTCCTGTTCTGTTACTGTTGCGATGCTCGGAGAATGCCGAACTGCTAGAATTTTCGCCTTTGACTTTTGTCATGATTCTTGTGTTTAAAAAAAATATTTAATTAAAAATAAACTAGCTAGTTTGCACGACGAAATATTTTGTTGCGTAAGGTTTTTGACATTTTGTTTTATTATTTCTCTTATATCAATTTCATTATATTAATTTTTGGGTAAAGTACAGTAAACCCCCCAACCTATTGGGCCATTTTCAAGTACACCCCAATTTATCGAACATTTACAATTACATACACAACGTCACGAAAAATTACAAGAGAGCCCCCTCCGTTAGCGAGATCGTCAGAAAATCCATTATCTGCCTACGTGGCATTTGTTGGACCTATTTTTAATTGACGTGGACTTCCACGTGGACAAATAAATAATAAAAAATTTATTTTTTTAATTATTTGAAAAAATTAAACATATTAAATTATTAATTTTTTTAAATCTTTTTTTTATTATTAAAAAAAAAAAAAAAAAAAAAGCCCTACCCTGAGTCTCTCTCTCTCTCTCTCTCTCTTTCTCACTCACTCTCAGAACCCAGAACCAGAACGGCAAATCGAGGTACCGCATCTGCGTCTTGCATAGCATCTGAACGAACATCGGCAATGGCCTCTGGAACTTGGTCGTTACCGGTAACCGGGACATCGTCTAAACGACCGTCGTCGGCGGCGTCCTTCGAAACTTGGTCATTACCGGAAATTGGAACGTTGTCGGTGGTCTCAGCCTGCTTGTTCTTCTTCTTCTTGTTCTTCATTTTCTTCTTCTTATCGTCCTCCATTTTCAGGCTCACAAATGGCTTAGCCTTTTGCTCTGCCGCCACAGAATGAAATCCAGACCGCACGGGCAGACCCGAGTCCGAATCTGATTTCTTGCTGTTGGCGTTTTCCTCCACTGAGAATTTATCAATTGAATTTCGTTTGTGGGATTTGCCGGGAAGGGTTTTCTCCTTTCGTTTCTAATTTATAGTGCTAATGTCGTGACTCGCGAGAAGCACTCGTTTGGTTTTGGTGGCAATTTTGATAACGCGGTGCTGACTTTGTTTGTAGAAAGGGTGGCGCCATGAAACACGTTTGTACCTTGAAAAGATGATGATCTTTTATCTTTTTTTTGTTAGTTGAATTTGGGACCATAAATCAATAAATTGATTTGTGATATCTTTGATGGGATATGCACCAGCAGCCTCTTCGCGTTTTTATTTAGGAAAAAGTACAGCAATGATAGGGGGGGTTGTGCAACCCCAGCCACACCGAAGAGGAAGAGGAGGAGGTCGCCGAGATGTGGCGGTGTCGCCGAGTTCTTTTTTTTCTGGGTTGGGGTGGGGGAGGTTGGGAATGGGGCGGGGATTTGGGGATGGGTGGCCTGAGTAAGCTTGGGTGGTGGTTAGGGTGGCTGGGGGCTAGGAGAAGAGGAGAGGTGAGTTCTGGGTTGGGGTGGGTCGGGAGGGAGGAGGAAAGAGAGAGAGTTGTTTATGTTTTTATTTTTTTTAAAACAAATATTTATTATTTTTTTAAAAATAAATAATATTTTATTATTTATTTGTCTACGTGGAAGTCCACGTCAATTAAAAATAGGTCCAACAAATGCCACGTAGGCAGATAACGAATTTTCTAACGATCTCGCTAACGGAGGGGGCTCTCTTGTAATTTTTCGTGACGTTGTGTATGTAATTGTAAATGTTCGATAAATTGGGGTGTACTTGAAAATGGCCCAATAGGTTGGGGGGTTTACTGTACTTGACCCTATATTTTTCTAACAAAATAATTTTTTATTTTATTTATTTTTGTAAAGACTTTGCGAGACGAAGTTTAGCATTTCGTCGCACAAAGTCATGCAAAGATTTTTAAAAATAATTTTTTATTTTATTTATTTTTGTAAAGACTTTACGAGACGAAACACACTTCGTCGCGCAAGACTTTGTGCACCGAATTTTATTGTTTCGTCTCGCAAAGTCATGCAAAGATTTTAAAAAATAATTTTTTATTTTATTTATTTTTGTATAGACTTCACGAGACGAAACACACTTCGTTGCGCAAGACTTTGTGCACCGAATTTTATTGTTTCGTCTCGCAAAGTCATGCAAAGATTTTTAAAAATAATTTGTTATTTTCTTTATTTTTGTAAAGACTTTACGGGACGAAACATACTTCGTCGCGCAAGACTTTGTGCACCGAATTTTATTGTTTCGTCTCGCAAAGTCATGCAAAGATTTTTAAAAATAATTTTTTATTTTCTTTATTTTTGTAAAGACTTTACGAGACGAACCACACTTCGTCGCGCAAGACTTTGTGCACCGAATTTTATTGTTTCGTCACGCAAAGTTACTTTGAGCGACGATGCTTTGTCATCGCGCAAAGATTTGTCGCGCAAAGTGACTTTGTGCGACAATTTTTATTTCTTTGCGCAAAATTTGGTCGCGCAAGACTTTGAGCGACGAAGTTTAATTTTTGTCGCGCAAAGTGACTTTGCACGCGAATTGGGTTTCGTCGTGCAAGGTTTTTATTTTTTTACTAGTGCTAGGAGAGACAGAGATTTACAATTTAGAGAAACCATTTGAGATTGGAATGGGGAGGCCATCTTTGCGTGCATATTACATCATTAGAAACTGATTGGGCCTGGTTGAAATTTGACTGGGTCGGGCCCAAGATCCGAGAATTAAATTAACATTGAGCCCAATCAGTGGGCCTAATCAATAAGGTCAGATAGAAGCCTAAAATCATAAATGTGGTAGAATATCTACATATTGCAGAGTATCTACATGTGACGAAATACATCAATCTGCCTGAACACATCAATATGGCCGAGAGCCTTGTTGAAGATAAATGTGAACCTCCCAACACAATTTCACCACCACTAATTAAATAATGAAGTTTTATTATTTTAGGTTCGACCCATTCGAGACGCAAGTCTCTTAATTACAATCCCTTGCTTCAAGGGAAAACCCTTTGATTCCATCATAAAGAAACAGAACGTGTGTGTTTGGTTTTGCGGCTGCCCCTAAGTCGAACCTCAGGGTGCCTACGTATCCCTTGCGAGAATCAAGCCACTCGTAGTTCAAAGGATTGCAATGAATGAAATGACTCATTGCAAAAGAGGGAATTTGAATGAATTTGATTGAAAAAAAGTGTTTGAGCGAATTTAGCTTAATAAACCAGGGATTCGATTTTGATGTGTGTTTTGGGGCGAATTTGATTAAGAATGAACCAGGGATTCTGTTTGGATTTGAGATTTGGGCAGTTGCATCTAGATTGAGTCTCTAGATTGCCTACGTACCCTTTCGAAGGGATCAAACCAACGTAGTTCGGAATTGATTTGGAAATTAATGGGTAAGTGTGGCCCACTAATTAAGAATTTGTGTCTTTGAGACAATTTGAAGATTTTCATAGGTAGATGACCCATGAGAAAAATTGGAAATTAATGGGTAAGTGTGGCCCACTAATTGAGAATTTCTGTTTGAGAGATTTGAATTTAATCTCATTGGAATTTCCATGGGTAGATGACCCATGGGGAAAATTGGATGGTTTTGTACCATTTTTCTTATTGTCAATATCCAAGAAAAATAATGAGTAATTTTAATTATCCCATTGATTTTTCATAAAATTGACATTTGCACTTAGGATTTGGTGTGGTTTTGTACCACTTGGGTCTTCACTTGACCATCTGGGAATCAATGGGCATTTTTGGAATTTAAGCCCATTAATCCATAATTTGCGGACTTGAGACTTTGCATCAACTGTTCGCCAACTGGATTGTTTTCACGGACAAGTCCGTTGGGCTTGAGATTTGTGATGAACGAGTCCATTGTATTTGAGGTCGCCAAATCTTAGAATATTGGCTTGAGACTGTCTCATGTTGAGAGAAAGATACACAGCAGCCTTTAACTGGTCCCAATTAGACATCTGCTTGCTATGCCAACTTGAGAGTTGTGGCTTTGTTGGTCTCATATTTAACTGACATCTTGCAACTTGGTGACAAAAACAAGTATGCGTTTACCGCAAACATATGTCCCATAATTTGATTAGGCCATCCAAGCAAATTGCTTGAACCAACTGCCTTCTCTTTGCTGGATTGGAATTCCCAAACCATTAAAGAAACAAACCCGTCCAAATAGGATAAGAGAATTCATGCTTCTTAATACTTTTGCAGATGGCATTGGAGATTTGCTTTGTGGGTTAAAGACCCGAGCGTGGAGGAGCTCCAGAGATTCTTTGTTTCAGATGCAAAAATTTTCCTTAATTGGTGGTGAGTCAAAATGGTTCTCATCTCCTTGAATTGAAGATGCCAGCTTCGTTTTTTGGTTGTTGTTGGGACTTTAGCTTGCTTTGCTTCAAAAACCCTTTTTTGTTTGTTTTGCTTCTGTAGCGTCATAGCCCCAGAAATTGATTTCATATAAATTTGCTTCTGACCTGAAGAAGAGCAAAGCTTTCTTCATTGTTCTCTTTTTCAGTGGCAAAATCCTTGAATTTTGATTCAAAGCTTTGCTTTTGATTCAAAGCCAAAAGTCATCACGTGGTGGGCCTTCTTGGATTTTCAGCCAACAACATTGACTTGTAAAATCCCTTCCTGATGGTGTTGAGGTGAGTCCTTGGTTTCAAGGACCTGTTAGCCTGCCACATGCTATTTTTCTCCTTCACAAGGAGGGCTTTGTTTTCTTTAATGTGCAAGACATCAATTTCCAGCCACGATGATGTGGCTTTGTCGTGAGCTTCATACAGAGGCTTGCAATTACCCTTAGAGTAATTACATGATTCCTCTTTTCCTCTAGACTCCGTGATGGAATCACCACATCATTGTCCATTCTTTCTTTGCTTTTTGCTTGCAGCCAAGTCAGACTTGGAGTTGTGACAGGTTGGAGATGGTTTCCACCGTCATATGAGATCAATCCTTCCGGATAATTTTGGATGCTTTAAACATCACCAAGAGAGGGGCCTTGCAGTGGATTTGTGATGGTTTGCTCTGTGCTTTTTGTACAGCAGGAGCAAAGTCTAGCAGAAGCCATGGGAGTATGCCTTCCTCCGGTGTTGTTGTTGGCTTTCTCTGCGTTGCGTGACTCCTCTCCTCCTGCGGCTGTCCCCCTTTTTTTTTCCTTCAGCACTATCGTGCAATCTCTGCAGCCTGCTGGCTGCCTCCCCCCTTTTCTCCCAGCCATGTACCTCCTTTTTATAGGCCTTGATGTGAGGAATTTGAGTTGGAGTCAACAATCACCTCTTAGATGGGATGCTTATCCTTTAGTGTTTGATACTTGCCAAACACTTATATCTTTTTTGATAAACCTGCAAAGGAGGAATATTTCAATCCCATCCGAATAAATTTGTATGGCTGGAATGTTATTTATTTATTATTTTATAATGGTCAGCCACCCTTTTTTTTGCACTTATCATTTTAGATTAGATAAGGTTCGTAGGATTTGGGCTTTGACCAATAGAAACTTGGCAAAATAAATTTTGTGAATTTTTTTGGTTCAACAAGCCTATATGCTGCCGAAAGTGTAGATACGGTCGAATGACTAAAAGTGGCCGAATACATGAAATCAGCTAATGTTTAAATAAGGAGAGAGATAATCCGTATGAGGATTTTCTCATAGGTTACAATTCAAATATAGAAGGAATTATGCCAGATTAATGGTCAACTGAAGTTATTGTGGGAGAGCTCAAGATGGAAGGAAAATCAAATCAAATATTATTATTTACATTAAATCACATGCATGAGACAAGGGATTGAAGATATTCTGGAGCAATTATGATTGATTTGAAGGCCAATTGACGACCGACCAAATTGAGACGCACCAAAGCCCCTATAAATACCAAGCTTATGGAAGAGAGAAAGGGCCCCACACAACACACAACTTGTCATTTTACATTCTCTTCAATTTCTATCATAGGAGTAGCATAATGTAGCCATAGCTTAGTTCTTATTTTTTCGGCTCTAGTTTCCGTAGATTTCAATTATGCCTTTACATTCTTGTTCTTGTTTTTTAATTCTATCTTAATTACAATAATTTCAATTTATACTGTTATTCGTAATCTAGTTTACTTTCCGCCCTTTACTTTACGCACTCGCTTTTCAATTATTTAATTTATGCAATTTACTTTACGCACGCGCATTTCAATTATTTAATGGGTCAAGTATAGTAAACCCCCCAACCTATTGGGCCATTTTCAAGTACACCCCAATTTATCGAACATTTACAATTACATACACAACGTCACGAAAAATTACAAGAGAGCCCCCTCCGTTAGCGAGATCGTTAGAAAATTCGTTATCTGCCTACGTGGCATTTGTTGGACCTATTTTTAATTGACGTGGACTTCCACGTAGACAAATAAATAATAAAATATTATCTATTTTTAAAAAAATAATAAATATTTGTTTTAAAAAAAATAAAAACATAAACAACTCTCTCTCTTTCCTCCTCCCTCCCGACCCACCCCAACCCAGAACTCACCTCTCCTCTTCTCCTAGCCCCCAGCCACCCTAACCACCACCCAAGCTTACTCAGGCCACCCATCCCCAAATCCCCGCCCCATTCCCAACCTCCCCCACCCCAACCCAGAAAAAAAAGAACTCGGCGACACCGCCACATCTCGGCGACCTCCTCCTCTTCCTCTTCGGTGTGGCTGGGGTTGCACAACCCCCCCTATCATTGCTGTACTTTTTCCTAAATAAAAACGCGAAGAGGCTGCTGGTGCATATCCCATCAAAGATATCACAAATCAATTTATTGATTTATGGTCCCAAATTCAACTAACAAAAAAAAGATAAAAGATCATCATCTTTTCAAGGTACAAACGTGTTTCATGGCGCCACCCTTTCTACAAACAAAGTCAGCACCGCGTTATCAAAATTGCCACCAAAACCAAACGAGTGCTTCTCGCGAGTCACGACATTAGCACTATAAATTAGAAACGAAAGGAGAAAACCCTTCCCGGCAAATCCCACAAACGAAATTCAATTGATAAATTCTCAGTGGAGGAAAACGCCAACAGCAAGAAATCAGATTCGGACTCGGGTCTGCCCGTGCGGTCTGGATTTCATTCTGTGGCGGCAGAGCAAAAGGCTAAGCCATTTGTGAGCCTGAAAATGGAGGACGATAAGAAGAAGAAAATGAAGAACAAGAAGAAGAAGAACAAGCAGGCTGAGACCACCGACAACGTTCCAATTTCCGGTAATGACCAAGTTTTGAAGGACGCCGCCGACGACGGTCGTTTAAACGATGTCCCGGTTACCGGTAACGACCAAGTTCCAGAGGCCATTGCCGATGTTCGTTCAGATGCTATGCAAGACGCAGATGCGGTACCTCGATTTGCCGTTCTGGTTCTGGGTTCTGAGAGTGAGAGAGAGAGAGAGAGAGAGAGAGAGAGACTCAGGGTAGGGCTTTTTTTTTTTTTTTTTTATAATAATAAAAAAAAGATTTAAAAAAATTAATAAATTAATATGTTTAATTTTTTCAAATAATTAAAAAAATAAATTTTTTATTATTTATTTGTCCACGTGGAAGTCCACGTCAATTAAAAATAGGTCCAACAAATGCCACGTAGGCAGATAACGGATTTTCTGACGATCTCGCTAACGGAGGGGGCTCTCTTGTAATTTTTCATGACGTTGTGTATGTAATTGTAAATGTTCGATAAATTGGGGTGTACTTGAAAATGGCCCAATAGGTTGGGGGGTTTACTGTACTTTACCCTTATTTAATTTATGCAATTTACATTACGTAATCGTCTTTACATTCTTTATTTTACGCACTTTAAATTACGCACTCTTCTTTAAATTATTTAATTTACGCACTTTACTTTCTGCACTTGTCTTTTAATTATATTTAAATTCAATCACCTTTTACTTTACGCACGTGTTCTTCATTTCATTACATTTCATTACATTTCACCTTCAATCTTCATCTCCACCCACTCCACATCATTTGGTTGCTCACATAAAGCCTTGACTCCGAGGTAGTGAAAGAACCTAGGCCGTGAGAAGGTTCCTTGCTCAGCCGAACAATCGTTTGATTAAAGTCAGATTTTGGACGCATCATCTACTCACATTCCATTCAAGCCTAATTCGTGGCTTGGTGGTGGCACGCCCAGCATGATCGGTGCATATTTATATATCATTTTGTACCCTTCTAACTTATGATTTGATTATGTTTTTGAGTTAAACTTGTGCTTTTAATAAATTTTGTGTTTGTTTCAGTGTAATAAGCTTGAGACTCATTAAATGCATTTTGGAGACAAGTTATCTCAAAACGGAGTCTGCAGATCAGTCAACTTCACGAATTGGACTGTACTTGCTCAGGATGAACCAGATGCTGAGCCCTATATCATTGTAAAGATGCAGAAGTCTAGTCCCTGGAGCATTTTACGGTTCATGATTCCGAGTCTCCTAGAGGAAGTTATGCAAGTTTTGGCAGCTGAAGGTCAAATTCGGCAGCATCTGCGTTACTGGGCCAAAAATGACATTTGAAGGTCTTTCCGATTTTTTCTTGAGTTGGGATGCATATTCTTGGAAAGATAATTCAAAGGGTTTGAAGATCCAGATTTTTCCAGATTTTTTAGGAGGGAAGATCAAGCCCAAAACAAGCCCACAAGCTGACTGCACACCATGAGTCAATTCCAGTCTATTTTTGGTAGTCAACTTACAAGGCCCAAAACGTTTACTTGTACTGTTTAGATGGGAATACATTCTTCATAAAAGTTCTTCCAATGGGTGTCTATTATGACATATCCAAATTTGAGCCCCATTGGATACATATTGAAACCTCATGTCTTCCTACACCAAGCCTGGTTCAGAAGAATTATTTTTTCCAGCAACCAAAAGAAAACCCACATGGGTTGGCAGCAAAAGACAGCCACAATTGAACACCTTTGAAATCCCATGTGAAGCAAGCTTGAGGTGCAGCAAAAGAAGTATGGGATGGAATTGATTCCAACCACACTAACATAGACAAGATGAAGTGAGAGTTATGGATTGTATTAAAAGAGGAATGGTGGTGTTGGAATTCATCATGATGTTCCTCCCTCTTAGACCTATAAATAGAGAAGTCTTCAAGCTTCATAAATCACCCCCAAAGGGGGGAGCTCTCAAACACTTCTCTAGAGCTCCCCTCCCTTCTCTCCCTCAATTCTCTTAGTTTCTCTTTCTAATTTTCAATTGTTGTAATGAAATCTTTGTGCTGAATTTCTCCTTAAGTTTTTCTTAGTTCCACTTTACTTTTCATTGTTATGTAAATTCTTTTCTTTAGTTTCAAGTTTGATTAGTTTCCAAGTTTCAATTATGGTTTTTGTTCTTATTCATTATGCTTATAAGTTAATATGCTAGTTTGAATGATTGTTCACCATTTAGGGTTGCATGTTAGCTATCTTGGTTTGAATTAAGAGCAGAAACCATGCTTTAATTCTAATTGAACTATGAATAGGAAGAGTATGTATGGACATTCGACAACAGGGATTAGATACATACTTGGTTGTTTAAAATGTTCTTCTATGCTTAATGGATTCCTAATGCTTAGTTTAGGTTAGACAACAGATGATCAAATTAGAGAATTAGGAATACGAGGTTAGGATCGACCTCGCACTTACATATGCTATACTACCGAACGGCTCGTGCACTTGCGAGTATCACAAGTTGAGGATGCAGCTGAATCCATTTTGGTGCAGCTGAATCGACGCAACACCGCACTCAATTAAAGGACCAAAAAACTCCTTCAATCAGTTTATTTTTTTTAAAAAAAAGGTGTGTTTTTTTATTCAGTGAGAATGCTTTTTTCTTAGTTACAAAAGAAGTTCATGCTATGCTAGGACAACAGTTTATTATTACAGTCTGTATCCTTTGGAAAAACGAAAGGGGAATGCTAGGAACCTTCTCTCTAACCTTCTCTTTTGGACATTCTCCCTTCTCCACATGACACGTGTCATTTTCTCTACACTTAAAACAATGCATGTTTTGTTTTCCAAATTTACCCTTGTTAAATGCATTGGACAAACTAACTTTTGTTTCCACCTTGTTAAAAAATTTAAAGAGAATTTTAAAATCTTCCACAAAATTAAAGTTAGTTTTTTTTTAAATTAAAAAAATTCTGTTTACTACTCTTTTTTGGGTGAGGGAAGGGAGAATGGGTTTTGGGCACTACTACATTTAACCTTTTGCGCGACGGAGAATAATTAGTCGCGCAAAGAACAATCGAGTCGCTATAGTATTAGCGCGACGGAGAAAACAAACGTCGCGCAAAGTTCGTAAAGACTAACTTTGCTCGACAAATATATGGTTGAGTCGCGCATAGTGCGACGAAGACCACTTTTAGTCGCGCAAAGATAGCGACGGACAGTATTCGTCGCACAAATATTCGTCTCACCATAGTAAGCGCGACGATACCTGAATCGTCTCACAACCGTAAGCGCGACGATAAATTATTCGTCGCGCGAATATATTACGCGACGATATCGAAATCGTCTCATATCAGTAAGCGCGACGACACCTACTTCGTCGCGCAACAAAAAGAGCGACGATAAAAACACGTCGCACTTTCGCGTCCCAAAAATATGCGCGACGGAGATATATGCTCGCGTTCACTTTCGCGCAGCGAAAGAGTTTCGTCTCTCAATTATTCGCGCGACCAACAAATATTAGTCGCATTGTCTTTAAAGAGACGAAACGTTTCGTCGCGCAAAAATAAATATATAGTTTTCAAAATTAATTTATATTTATCCTTTTGTAAATATGCGCGACAAAAAATGTCGTCGCGCAAAAGTATATATTTTATTTAATTTTAATTTTACCGTTTGGTTTTGTAATAAAATATATTTGAATTGTACGTTTTTTGCAATAAAATATATTTTATGTAGTTTAAATTTTATGTTTTTTTTGTAATAAAATAAAATTGAAATAAAAAACCATAATGAAAAGATAATATAAATTGAAATAGTTCAAGACAAAATGTTTAAAATGTAATTAAGAAAGTAAAAAACTAATTAAAAAATGTAGTAACATCTATGTTGTCATCTTGCAAATGCGGCTCGGAAGTCTGGACGTCGACATGGGCAGAAGTGTGGTGGCCATGCTCTGGTTGAGGGGGCACGGAGGTCGACGAGGAACCAAAATGTGACGGCAGTGGAATGCCGGACCGAGAGATGGACTCTATAAGCTGTGACATCTGGGCATTATACGAGGCCATTTGGGAAGCCATTTGGGTCTTAAGCTCGGCCACCTCAGCTTTCAAAGCAATCACTTCAGTGTCTGATTGGGACGATGGAGGGGCTCTAGGTTCCCGCCGTCTGGCATTCCCCATCCCTCGACAATATGTCCCTGGCCTCCTCCCGAGAGTCTGATCTAAGGTCTCCGTCAGTATCTGAAACCTCGCATCCTGTGGAGGATCCACAACATCGAGCGGAGTATCGGGAGGAAGCTGGGAGGCAGACTCTTGAAGAACCAACTGGCTCTTCTCCTTCATCATCGCCTAACATAACATAAAAATATTAATTAAAATCCTCATATAAATGAACTCATGAGTAAAACAATAATTAAAATTAAAGAATACTTACATGAAGGGACTCTGCCAACTCATTCCCGGGTCGAACATAAACGTCGCCAAAGACGTCGATCTCCGGGAATTTGGACCCCCCCTTAATTGAACAAGAGAAGACAATTGTTAGTACAAAAAAAACAAATTCATATTAATGACATATTAAAATTTAAAAAAAAAAACGATATAATTATTACTCGCCGCCGCTCTTCCATCCTATATGAGAAGGGCCTGGAACCGGAATGATGAAGAAGAGTCTTCTTGTCCCTATTGCCCTTATTTGCTTTCGCCTTCTTCTGTTATACAAAAAATAAACGTATTAGTTGAAAATTAAATGAAATTAAAAAAAGTAAATAAACATTAATAAAAAAAACATGTAATAAATTTCAACTTAATATAAAAAAATTACCACATAATCGGACTCTTGAAAATGACCGCAGAGCCACTCCCAACTATCCTCCTGCCCCTCAAGCTCCTTCGGGCAACCCTCCTGAAGAGCGACCTGCGGATCATCATATGCCATAAAATGATGGTGCAGATCGCACTTCCACTGCTTGTACCTCTCACCAAAGAGTCTGTTGACGTACGCCAACGACTCGTCGGGGAGGTTCTCTAAATTGTAGTTAGTGTACAATACATTAATTACATTCATTAAGTATTAGAAATATATAAAATTTGAAAGCAAAACAATTAAAAGGCATACATACCGACAGCTGTTCGCGCACCACCGTCCGCATCTCGTCAGGCATGACCTTCTAAGACTTCCATTTCATCGGACAATGGGTCCGAACGACGTGACCAATGTCGTGGGCCAATGAGCTATGTTGGTCAGCCGTTGGTGCAGCTCGATGTCGCTCGTCGTATCCGATGTTGACACGACTGTTGTGAACCCGGGTGGACTTCGCCGTCTTCAACTGGCGACAAGGTCCCCGGGTGTTCCTCTTGGCTGCAAACACATATCACATTAACGTTAAATATATAATCCTAGTAAAATATTGGTCTGAAACAACTGGAGTTGAAGGAAATCTTTACCTGGTTGTGAATCCGATGCACCAGTAGCAGCGAACGAAGTGGTGTCGATCATGTGGGGAGGGCGATGACGCCGTCTGGCGCTAACAGGCTGCGCCACTGATGACTCAGATGACACCGGCCCATGGGAGACCTGACGAGAAACCTGCATAACATCCACCTGTGGTGGAGCACTGACAGGTTACGTCGAAGCCAGGGGTGGCAAAGGCTGTGCACTCGTCATCGCCTTACGAGTTCTGATAAGGTTCGACATTGCACGAAACAAGCATTTAAAGTACCTCCTGGGGCAAAAATTTATAATTTATAAAAAAAAAAATTATAAAAAACCTCAACAACTAATCAAGAACAAATTCAATATCAAGTAGCAATAAAGAAAAAAATCAATCAAGAAAATTTAATTGCAAAATATACTAGAATAATTTCTACCTAAATAAAAAAGAAAAACACATCATTCCATTCTGTGAAGCAAACCCAAGAACCTCAACTCCAAACAAATTCAGATTTACAAAATGAAATGGATGAATGCAATCTGAACAATAAAACAAACCGAAGAACCACAATTCCAAAAATTTCAGATTTACAGAATTAGAAACCTAAGATTGAGTTGAGAGATGTAGTAAGAAACTAACATCATTACCGCAAAGTTACACCTCAAATCACTGCTATTTCTTAATCTGGGTTCCCCTATATACGTATATTTCACAAAATTTCAGCAAGAGAAAAGTAATGTAAATCCTAACCAACCATCAGACTAAGCAAAATTTCACAAAATCATCCCTGCATATTAGAATAAGAAAAGAAACTGCGCAATAAAAATTCAGCTCCTCTGTTTAACCCCATACTAGAATAATTTCTACCTAAATAAAAAAGAAAAACACAGAAAAACAGAGACTAAGCCAATACAAAAAGGAAATTGAAACATAAAATCCTAACCAACCATCAGACTGAGCAATTTCAACACTTACAAACTAAATTGAGAAATCGAAACAGTAAAACAAAATCACAAATGCATTAACAAAATTGAAATAAAAAGAAAGCATATATTATACCTTCCCACAGAGACACGCCTGGAGGAGACCGTGAGAGGAAGATGGAGATGGTGACAGAGACCGTGGGATTTCACCGTTGAGGATTTTTGCGGGATTTCACCGATGGTGGGTTTGGATTGGACAGAGAGGGAGAGAATTTGAGGTCAGTGAGGGGGAGAGGGAGAGAGGGTTTGTGGTTTGGTTAGGGGGCGTCGACGGTTGGGGGGAGTTTGGGTTGGAGAGAGAGGGAGAGAATTTGAGGTCAGTGAGGGGGAAAGGGAGAGAGGGTTTGTGAACTTAGGGGGCGTCGACGGTGGGCGGGGGAGTTTGGGTTGCAGAGAGAGGGAGAGAATTTGGGGTCAGTGAGGGGGAGAGGGAGAGAGGGTTTGTGGTTTGGTTAGGGGGCGTCGACGGTTAGGGGGAGTTTGGGTTGCAGAGAGAGGGAGAGAATTTGGGGTCAGTGAGGGGGAGAGGGAGAGAGGGTTTGTGGTTTGGTTAGGGGGCGTCGACGGTTGAGGGGAGTTTGGGTTGGAGAGAGAGGGAGAGAATTTGAGGTCAGTGAGGGGGAAAGGGGGAAAGGGAGAGAGGGTTTGTGAACTTAGAGGGCGTCGACGGTGGGCGGGGGAGTTTGGGTTGCAGAGAGAGGGAGAGAATTTGGGGTCAGTGAGGAGGAAAGGGAGACGGCTGGAGGAATGTGACGGCGTAGGCACGGCGTAGGTAGGCACGGCTGGTGGTGGTCTGGACGGAAGGGCACGGCTGGAGGAAGAGTTGGGGATTTTCGCGGAGGAAGACAGAGTGAAACAGAGAGTCGCGTTCTGATGAAAAATATACAGGACCTTGCGCGACGTAAAGATATCCGTCGCGCAAATTCAATTTTTAACCTTGCGCGACCAACATGTATAATAACGTCGCGCCAAACGATATTTTAATCTTGCACGACAAAAAAATTTACGTCGCTCAAAGTCGATATTTCAATCTTGCGCGACATAAAAGGAGAAACGCGCTGCGCAAATTTGATATTTGCGTCTTGCGCGACCAAAGGACCTTTAGTCGCGCATTTATTTTTTAATGCGCGGGAAATGAAGCGCCACAATTTCACCGCATTGCGCGACGTAAATGTCTCTGCGTCGCGCAAATCCTGAACCCTAAACCCTAAACCCTAAACCCTAAACCCTGAACCATAAACCCTAAACCCTAAATGCTGAAAACTAAAACATTGCGCGACGATAATATGCGTCTCACAAAAATATTTTGCGCGACTTATTATACGGTAGCGTCGCGCAAAGATATTTTGCGCGACGAAAAAATGCGTCTCGCAAACATTTTCATTTATAACCGTTAAATATATTGTCCCATTTCTAGATCTCTGAATATTTTTTATTTGTGATTTTTGGGGTATCCGATCTCACAATATATACAAACACGTTTGACGGTTGGATCGTTGAAACGAGTTTCGTATAGTGCGTATGCCATCAAAACCCAATTCATTCTCTATAACAATAGAAAGTTTGCTTATACTTTTGTTATATATACCTTTAGATTTTGTGGTATCCACTAGTGTACATCATTTTAATTGAAGATCAAATTCAGTCATTGTATTTATATAGGGTCAATGAGTCTAGTTGTAAAAAATTATGAAAATCGGAATTAAAATAACCGTTATATGATTATATCGTGATTTTTCATTTATAACTGTTGAAAACTTTTGTTCGTTACAAGATTTCTGAATATTTGTTTTTTGTGATTTTTGGGGTATACGATCTTGCAGTATATACAAACATGTTTGACGGTTGGATCGTTGAAACTAGTTTTGTAGAGTTGAAAGAACACTTTTTAGTTTGAAAATATATTTCGCACCCCATGTTCTCTCCTGGCTAGAAAACAGGCGTTCCCGCACAAAGAAGGTCGTGACCAATTTACTGAGATTTAAAGTGTAATTATTTGAGCTGCAAATGAAATTTTTGATTTTTTTTTTCTATTATTGGACTAGTTTAGCAAATTTTTCGGAGTTCGAACATGTTTGCGCGACGAATAGAGTCGTCGCGAAGAATGTTAAGCGACGAATATGGCATTCTCCGTCGCGGAAACATGGGCCTATAATTTCTGGAAATTCATTATAATTTTTATTATTGTGAACTACCTTTTGCGACGATTATATTCGTCGTGCAAAATATAAATTGCGACAAGGATTCTTTATCCGTCGCGCAAAGAGTTTCCTTATAAATTTTTTATATTTGTTATTTTTTTTTTTGCGCGACAAAGTTTATTCTTCCCGAAATCTGTCTCCTGCGACGGAATACGGTGTCTCGTCGCACAAGGGTCACTCCGAATATTCACACTTTGGAGATGTTTTCTACTTTGCGCGACTAATTTATACGTCCCGCAAACAGTCCATGCGCGACGCAATAATATTATTCGTCGCGCAAATATGGCGACCGGTCGGAGAGACGCGACGACCGGTCGTTTTTTTACAGATTCTACGCGGAAAATTCACTTTTATTTCAAAAAAATTTGTTATTGCACGACGACGATATTCGTCCCGCAAAGTAATCTAGCGCGACGATAACCCATTTTTCGTCGCGCAAAAAGGTCATTGAAATTTTTTTTTTGGGTTATTTTTAAATTAAAAGATTCTCCTGATTAAGCCACGAAGAATGTTTTACAGATTCTCCTGATTATGCAAGTATATATATTCAAACAAGCATACTTTGCCAAAATCTTTACACTAACATTATTAAATTACAAATAATTACACATTACTATGTTTTACATGGCAAGTCGCAAATAAATTACATTATTCATCATCTGAACTATAATAATCTTCATTATCGTCGCTGTGATCACTTTGGGTCTCCCAATCCTCCTCCTCATCCTCCTCCTCATCCTCCTCCTCCATAAGTACATCATCATCGTTGTTCAGGGCCGTGGTTGGATCGTATCGCGGAAGAAAACCGAGGTCAATTGTAATTGACTGAATCGGTATTTCTCTTGAAGACACTCCTTCAAGCTGAAAGGGTTCTTGTACGACATTTGTATCTAGAAGTGTTTCTGCATCATGTTCCATGGATGATTCGAAACGTTGGTCAGCGACGTCGTTGTCAGATGGGTCTTGTTCTGGTATAGCATACACATTCCTCTGATCCATCTGCTGAACAACTTTCCACCCGCTCCCTGCTTTAGGGTCATCTAGATAGACAATCTGTTTTGCCATGTTTGCCAAAATATAAGGGTCGTCATCATACCAAGTTTTGTTGATGTTCACAGATAGTAACCCATGATCAAGTTTAACACTTCCCTGCCTATTTGGGTTCGTATCAAACCATCGACACTTAAACATGATCACTTGGTATCGGTCTTTGTAAAGCAATTGCACCACAATTGTGAGTTTGCCATAGAAATTAATGTCCGTACTTTCGCCTCCACCAGGAACAAGGACACCGTTGTTTTGCGTACACAACTTGTCATCTCGTGCAGTCCCCAAAAACTTGACGCCGTTAACATGACAACCCGAGAACAATTCAGCCCTAATTGGGCCAAAGAGGGGGAATTCTCTGATTTCAACTCATTCACCTAATATTAATTAAAAACATTCACATATTAGTTTCAGAAAATTAAATACTACAATATATATGTCAAATACAAAACACTTATAACTTACATATTCCAAAAACCATTTTGGAAACAATTTACGGTGTTTCTTGGAATACAAATGTGATGGATGTTCTCGTTTCATCATCTCTTCATGCTCCTCTAAGTATGCTATTATCTCATCACAATTGTTCAATACAAACCAATGAGCTACCTCCATGTCATTCCTGGAAAACGACTCTCCTCGTACAGGATCTCCAAAGGGTCGTGCGCTTTGGGCAAAAATAGAAAGTTGCTCATTTCTCACACCTCCGTCATTATTGCACTGAGGTCGATTGAAAGCTGTGTCTACATCCTTTAAATACATTGCACAGAAAGTAAGCGCCTCATATTGAACCCAAGCCTCTACAATGGATCCTTCGGGCTTCGCTCTGTTGCGTACGGTTTTTTTCAGCTCACCAAGAAGCCTGTCAAATTAAAACGAAAATATGCAAATTAGCAAGTAACAAACATGTGATAAACATTCATACAGAAATAATAATGATTATATACCTTTCTACTGGATACATCCAGCGATAGTTGACTGGACCAGCGAGCAATGCCTCTTCTGGCAAGTGAACCATCACGTGAATCATACTCGTGAAGAAAGCCAGAGGGAATATCATCTCAAACTTGCATAAGACTTGGACAATGTCATGGCGCAATTGATCAATATCTGTCTTTCGCAACGTTTTTGCCGTCAGTTGAGAAAAAAATCTGGACAACAATATGATTGCCTTGACTACATCTTCCGGCAATAAGTGTCGAATCCCCACAGGAAGTAGGCGTTGCATAAACACATGGCAGTCATGGCTCTTGAGTCCAGTAAACTTACCCCCGTCAACATTCACGCAACGGGCGATATTAGAAGCATACCCGTCAGGAAACTGTACAGACGATACAAACTGTAGAAACTCTTTTTTGTCATTCGGTTTCATGGAAAAAAATGCAAGATCCCTTATAACTTTATCACTGGCTCTTTTCAGCCATAAACCTCTTCGTATGCCCATTCTTTCTAAATCAAGACGAGCTTTTATCGTGTCCTTAGTCTTCTCCTTGATATCTAGAATCGTTCCAATCAATGTGTCAAACACATTTTTCTCAACATGCATAACGTCGAGATTGTGCCTCATTTTTAGTTTCGACCAATATGGGAGCTCAAAAAACATAGACTTGTGCGTTCAGTTCATATGTGTAGCAGGTCTGGTCCGACTAACTGTTTTCCCGAACGGCGCAAAATCCAAACGGTTCAGCTGTTCCAAGATCTGATCACCGGACGATTCTCTAGGTCTTGCGCGACACTCTTTGTTCCCGTCAAACTCTTTATCCTTTTCCCGCCACTCGTGGTCCCATGGCAACCATCTTTGATGCCCAAGATAACACACTTTTCCAGCGTGCCAACCAGAAGTCACATCTTCCTTGCATACAAGGCATGCCATATAACCCTTTGTGCTCCACCCCGACACCATTGCATATGCGGGAAAATCATTCACAGTCCACATAACTGCCGCCCGCAAAGTGAACATCTTCCCGGTGGATTTATCGTACGTGCGCACACCGTTTATCCATAAATCCTTGAGCTCATCAACCAACGGCCTTAAGTACACATCGATTGACCTGCCAGGATCCTCAGTTATCAAAACAGTCATCATCATGTACTCTTTTTTCATGCATTTCCAAGGCGGCAAATTATATGGGAATACGAAAATCGGCCAAGTGCTGTGGTGTTGGTTTAGAACCCTGTACGGATTGAATCCGTCTGTGGCAAGTCCCAATCTAACATTCCGGGGATCAGCAGCAAACTCGGGGAACGTTCGATCGAACTCTTTCCATGCCTCCCCATCTGCAGGATGCCGCATCACATCGTCGTCTACCCGTTTTTCCTTATGCCATCTCATGTCTGTGGCAGTATGCGTCGACATATATAGTCGCTGCAATCTTGGTTTCAGGGTCAAATAACGCATGACTTTTTGTGGAACCTTAGTCATTCTATTATGAGACGTCTGTTTGAACCTAGACTCATTGCATATAGGGCATGTATCCAACGTTTCATACTCTTTGTAGAATAACATGCAATTATTTTTGCAAGCGTGGATTTTTTCATAACCCAATCCAAGACCACTCAACATCTTCTGCGCCGCCCTGTGGTCTTTCGGCAAACAATTGTCCGTTGGAAGCATTTTCTCGAAAACCCCCAAAAAGTAATCGAAAGACAGATTCGACATACGATACTTTATTTTTCCCTGCATTAGCTCCACAATCGCCGTCAGAACGGAAAAGCTCTCGCACCCTGGGTATAACTCTTGGTTGGCATTTCTTAACAGGTTTTCATACTGTTCGAACTCTGCACTGTCCATTTCTGTTGGCACGTCATCTTCCCCTTCCTGATTGCTGCTGGTCGATGCAAATGGAAATGCATCATTTATAATATCCCTAACTTGTTCATTAGGATCAACACTGGGTTCAACATTATCTACTCTTGTGGCCCTTGAAGACGATGCAATGTCTAATTGTTCCCCGTGATGGTTCCAAGTGATGTATGTCTCAATCATTCCATTCCTCACTAAATGAAATCGAACATTTTCAATTGTGTCCCACAACGTGTTGTTACAGCTCCTACAAGGACAACGGATTCTAGTTGCACCCGGGTTGTGTGTCCGTGCAAAGTCAATGAAATCCTCGATTCCATCCAAGTATTCGTCTGCGCACCTATTCGGGTTCTGTATCCACCTCCTGCTCATCGTTCCTGGAACCACAATCACAATACAACAATCATGTTGTATTCGTACAAAATCTTTCCTTATGCCTCCGGTAAGGGCCTATCCCATTCAGAAATGCATAGTCACGTCACGTAATTTACAGTTACATGAGATTAGATTTCGACGTGGATGAATTTCGGCAGCATCTCGATACAGTTCTTGAGGTGTACCATAGATATAAAATACCTACGTACCACCCGAAGAACGTACCGAGATGACATCGAAATCTCCACAATCGAAACCTAATCCTGTAGCTGTAAACTACATGACACGACTATGCATTTCCAAACTGTCCAAAATATGGGACAATTCAAGAATTAATTGGACCGTAGTCGTGGTTTACCCACCCATGCGCGGTCCAACTAACCTCGAACAGGAACTAAGCTTTACAAAAAAAAAAAAATATACGAAGTTAATTTCAATTAACTTCGTACATCAACGTACATGCATAATTTAACAACATATTATAAATATAATTTCATAAATCAATATAAACATAATGTAATAAAAAAAATTTTAAATTAAAAAACGACAAAAATACCTTATCAATCGTTCTCCACCAATCGCTAATCACATATAATATCCCTATAGACAATGAAATTAATAGTGTTAGTATAAATTTACATTAATACTTTTAAACTAATGACAAAAGATACATACCCAACGAACTTAGCAGTGGTAGAGGTAGTTCAACTCATACAGGAAATGAAATTGAATAGGTTTTTGGGACCGAAACGTTTGAGAGAGAGGAAGAGAGAGGGAGAGGTAAGCTGCAGATTTTTTTTGCAGTTTGCCTCTGCCATGGCTGAACTCCATGTAGACGATGTTTTTTTTTGCGCGACGAATTATATTCGTCGCGCAAGAATAAAAAATGGTTGCACAAAAAAACCACTTTCGCGCGACGTCAATTTTCGCCGCACAAAGATCCCAAAATCGTGGCGCAAAGTTTGAGATTTTTGCGCAACGAATATATTGCTCGTCGCATGAATACTTGTCGTCGCGCAAAAAATTCTATCGTCGCGCAAACATCACTAGCCGACAACGATCATATGCGACGATCATATCTTGTCGACAATATTTTCGCGCGTCGAAATATTTCTCGTCGCATTAAACTTTTTCTGTCGCGCAAAATGTTTTTTCGACGCGCAAAAATGCTCTGCCGACAACGATCATATGCGACGATTACTTGTATTCGTCGCGCAAAATGTCGTCGCACAAGAGTAAAAATCGTCGCGTAAAGTTAATAGGGCGACGAAAGATATAATTGTCGCGCTAAGATGTCTTGTGCGACGAGGGAAGTCGTCGCGCAGGGGTTTGGCGCCAAAATATTCTTTCGCGGTTTTCCCCCCCTTGGTTTATGCGACGATTGTTTCTGTTGTCGCGCTAAGATGTCTTGTGCGACGAGAGAAGTCGTCGCGCAGGGGTTTGGCGCCAAAATATTCTTTCGCGGTTTTCCCCCCTTTGGTTTATGCGACGATTGTTTCTGTTGTCGCGCTAAATATTTTTGCGCGACGAATATTTGTCGTCGCTGTGATTTGCGCTTTGGTTTATGCGACGATTGTTTCTGTTGTCGCGCTAAATATTTTTGCGCGACGAATATTTGTCGTCGCTGTTATTTGCGCTACGCATATGCTTCTCCGTCGCGCAAAAGTGTTATATGCGACGTACATGTTGTCGTCGTTCAAACTCTCGTCGCGTAAATAGTAAAACGTAGTAGTGGGGATATGGAAATGAAGGAGGAGAGTGAGAAGTACAGTGCACGGTGGGGTTTTGGATTGGAGAGGAATGGTGATGATTGGGTAGGGATGGGGGCCCTTGTTTTGGCCAAGGAAGGGGACTGAGAGACCCTGTAATGGAGAGAGAGAGATATATATATATATGTTGCAATGAGTTTGGGTTTTCATTTTTTTTCTGTTTCTTTTTATCTTTTAACTTTTTAAATCAATTAGAATGTTCATTAGTTTAAAAAAATATTTATCTGTATTTTTTATTATTTTAAATTCCATAATTTTTAACTGTTTTATTGTAAAACTTATTTTTGGAACCAAAAAAGTTTTTTTCTTTTAGGGAAGTATACTTCGTTTTTATTTTCAAATATTTATTTAATTGAACTTTTAATGTTTATTTTTTTAAATTTAATTGTTTAAGTTAAGTTGTAAATTGAAGGAAATATAAAGTTAATACATCTAATAAGGGTAAATTTGGAAACAAAAGATATATTGTCTAAATGCATTAATGTCATTGTTTTAAGTGTAGAGAAAATGACATGTGTCAAGTGGAGAAGGGAGAAGGTCCAATAGAGAAGGTTAGAAAGAAGGTTGCTAGCATTCCCCAAAAAGAAAAGCATACTTTTTTATATATAAAACAACCTACTTTTTTCTTATTTAATTTTTTTATATGGTGGAAAGAAAGTTATGCAAGGACTGAAGGTTTTATTAGCGACATATGTATTCTTTGGAAAAACAAAAATCAAACAGTTTTTTTTATTATTTAATTTTTTAATAAGGTGGAAAGAAAGTTGTTAAAATACTAGCTTGTTGTAATATATATATATATATATATATATATATATATATATAATAAGGTTTAATTTGGAAAAGAAAAATTAGCTTGTGTGATGATTGATGACATTGTTTTAAGTGCAAGAAAAATGACACATGTCCTGAGGAAAAGGGAGAAAGTCCAAAAGAGAAGGTTAAAGACAAGGTTGCTAGCAATTCCCTATTTAAAATCTTGTGAGCATTTATGATACTGATGACTCTCCATTGTGGATTACGCGCAGAGGCGGAGCTATTCGGAGGCCTGGGCCCTCTACCATCTTCTCATGTCTTTGACTGTATAGAGAGTATAGGCACAAAAAATCTCATAATTTAAAGCTTGTGATACCCTAAACATCAAACTCTACCTACTGCACTGATTACGCGCAAGTATTAATGTGTAGAAATGTGTGAGAGAGAGACGAAAGAGAGACGAAGACAAAAGAGAGACGAAGACTCTGGAAATGTCAGAGAGAGAGAGAGAGAGACGAAGACTACTTTTCTTGAAGGAAAGGAAACAAAAGGCCAGGGTCTTTGCAAATGTTTTAGTAAGGAAAAAACAAATGGGGCCCAATGCTCCATATAAACCACAGATCAACTACAACATTGGTAAAAGTTATTTGTTGTTCAGCCACTGCGCGTCCGTTTCGTGTCAATGGGGAAAACTCCCTACATCTTCTCCTCCCCTTTTTGGTCGAAATCATGCTCATTCACGGAACCTTCCAAAGCGGGGGAGAGTGCACCACTAGTAGTATAAAATAGGGGAAAACAAAAACTGAAGAGGCTCAATATATCCATACTCCCCTTCATCTCACCTTCATCCTCTTTCTCTCTTTTTCTCTATATCCATACTCACTCTTCCAGACAATACACAGAAGTGGAGAGAGTCGGGTAAATCTTGGAGGTAGGCATCTCTAGATCTGCATCTAGTCTCTCTCTCGGAACATAAATATATGTATTTTTACTTTAAGAATTCATGCATGTTCGTTTGTGTTTTCCATGTTTATCTGTTCTAAACTACATTGTGTACTTTTTTTTAGTAATATTTAGGGCCCATTTAATAACTATTTCAATTTTAGTTTTAGTTTTTTTTTTTTGGGCTAGAGTACAGAGGAAAAATAGGGAGAATGGAAGTGAGAATGAGAGTGAAGATGGGATTGAGAGGGAAGATGAGAGAAGAGGATGAGATTGTTTTCACTTTTGTTACTCCTCCCTTTTGTTACTCTTCCCTCCCATCCTCTCTCAATCTCATCCTAACTCTCATTCTTACTCTCATTTTCATCTATACTTTAGCACAAAAAATGAAAAATGAAAACTAAAAACTAAAATTGAAATGGTTATCAAATGGGCCCTTAGTATATATGCAACTTTGTCATGATATCTCTCATTGCTTAAAGTTTATAGTTTAATTTCTGAACTTTGGGTCATCGCTTAGTTTAAAATATAGTTTGATTCCGAATGTTTGGTGAAAATGAATAATTATAATTTCGTAAATCAATTATATATGTTATTTTACTATAAAAATGAAATATTAAACATGAGTGATTTAAACTAGATGTAAATCGATCATATGTTTTAGCAATAATTATTGTTTCTAGTAGTTAGGTTACAAAATATATGTATGTGAATTCAAATTTCACATTGAGTAACTATTAGAAATACATATTGTCATATTTTTATGTTATGGCTGGATATGTTGTGTTTTAACTAAGACGTTGAGCGAATGAAGCAAGAGTGACCAATACTGATGTGTAAACTAAAAGATCAAGGACCAAATCCTAATTTTTATTGCATGTTATACCAGACACCGTGTGTGCATGTACTTACTAGATTGTCGTTTTGATTTATTCTTCTTGGCCAAAATTTTCAGTAATTTTAACCAACCAAATTATCCACGCAAGTATCTTAACCTATGCATTCACTAGCTAATTTATATAATTAATGCATTTTGGAAGCTATGATTGCAGGTTTTGCCTGCCATGGGAAGATTTGACAGAGCGGACTCAATAGTGAGGCTTCAAAGAATGATTCGCCTAGGGCTTATCTGGGGTCGTTGCAACATCCTTCCCTGCCAATGCATTGATTCAGTGAGAAAGTGGCTTGGAAACCACTTCTACTTTTCCAAGGCTACTACACCCATCCAAGGTGATTCATCGCTGTCTAATTCACTGAATTTTGAGTTTATCTAACGTTACTTAATTCGAGCAGGTTTTGGAATTGAAACCAACGACTGTATGTTTCTGACTTCTTCTGTTGCTTTGTGATATGAAATTATATATATATATATATATATATATATATATATATATATATATATATAGGTCTGGTATTCAGCCACAGCTACGTAAACAATGCGTTAGTGTCTATCTTAATAACGTACCTCAGTGATAAATGGCGTACTAGCAATTTTGCAATGCTTGCTCTAGTTACAAATGTCCAAGAAAGCGTATCAGACATCTTGGTGATTGTTCTTGCTCGTATATCAGACACGCACATGACTCGTTTTAAAATGATTGTCTCTACAAATGCCGCTTATTTTCTTGTAAGTCTTGTTGCATTAAAACTTAAAATTAAGCTTAGTGTGAGTACCATTACAATTCAATCTCGCATCCATATATGCGTACCTTTGCAAAAAAAAAAAACTTTTATATTTTAATTAGTTGCATGCATATATGCAGGGACTGCTTCTATTGTGGATTTGTTCTAAGTTTGCTTTACAAACTGTCACTAAGGTATACTATGGAGCAGTGGTACTGATGGTATTAGGAGAAGCTGGTCGATCGGCTACCTTGAAGGAATTTCTTGAGAATCAATATTTCAGTGAAGATAAAGAAAGACCTTCCACAGATGAAAATTATTTAAAACGACTGGAAACTCGTAAAGAAGCTTTGTGGCGCCATCCTTGGTTTTTAGGTGCATTGCTAGCTGTTTTCCTTCCAACTCCGTCCTGGACAAGTACGTTCATGGTTTCAACAATTTTAGTGGGAGTCTCTTATTTGCTGTTCTTGCTTGGTTACTCCTGTTACTTCGTAAGTAGTAGAATTGACGAATATTCTACTTGGAAATCTTGTCTGGACTATCTTAAAAAATTATCCCTTGTCTATCCAGTAGAACAAGAAGAAGAAGAAGAAAGAGGAGGAGAGATTTGCATGGTCACAAGAGTGACCTCATCCTCCTCGAGCTCGTGTCCACCAGAAGAAGTGCAAAGAAAAAAGTTTTGGCCACTCATAGAACTGAAGGCGGGAAAGGGGTTTTTCATAGAAGTGATAGCTATGTGGTCGGCCTTCTTCACATACAGTTTGGTGGAGGCAACAGGGAGCACCTTCTTTTTCGAACAAACGAAGAGTTTGGATACAGAGAGTGGCATTGGGTCAGTGATGGACGTGGCTGTATTTTTTATACTAGTTCGCAAATTCTCGAGTTTTTTAGTCTCATTTATCTACGACTTACTGATTCCAAAGCAGTGGAGAAAGGCTACTGTTACGCTGGTGAGAATTGGCTGCGGATTGGCTTGTTCTATGCTATGTTGTGTTGTTGCTAGGCTGGTTGAGGGAAAGAGGTTGAAGTCACCAGTTACTGATAAGATAATTGAAGGTGTCCACCATAAGATTTTTACTATGAGCACTTGGTGGTTAATTCCACAGTTCGTCCTGTTGGGACTGATGCATGGGCTAGCCCTAAATGGATTGACTGAATTCCTTGCTGATCGAATTGCTAATAATGATAGGCTAAGGGCGAGGTACTATTATGCATCCCACATCTCTGACCTCATCCTTGGTGTTGGAAAATTAGTTACAGCTTCTAGCATTTTAGTGTTTAGGCGAAATTGGTTCCATCGTAACATAATTGGGAGTCACCTGGATCGGTTTTTGGAACTATTAACTTACTTAAGTCTTGCTAACCTAATTCATTACATGTGTATCTCTATATACTTTTATCGTAACGAGAAATCACGAAAATCTGCCAACAAAGCAAACAAAGAAAGTAGTCTGTTGGAACAAGTAGAGCAGGGGATTCATGCTGCTGAGAAGGAGGCTGACGTTGAGGAGGTCCCAGTCCCCGTAGGTGGTGCGGACTTGGAAAACCAACAAACCGCAGGGGAACAAGTAGAGCAGGAGATCGATGATGATGATGATGAGGAGTTGTGGACTTCTGAAACCACCAAAGAGATCAAGAAGTGAAGTTACAGAAACGGTCATTGTTGCTGTTGGTGAGCATATCTCTGACGTTTGTTTCTTTGCAATTTCCCAGTAAAGCAGGGTTCTTATTTGTTTTCTGGGTTCATGCTATGTAAATTCTCATTGTGATGCGTGGTTTAATATTTTTCTTTCTAGTTAATTGTGGAAGATAGTGCAATGATTTTGTGATTACTATTTTGTTGCTAAAACTTAAAATTATAGTTCCCTTCAGCATATATCTTCTTACACTGTGAGTTTATGCTAACAAAGACTCCACGAGCTTCGTGTATGCATCCCGGCTGACTCGAGTTCTCTGGTTTCAGTTGAAATTATTATTATTTTTTCCTGCTGGAACTGTCAAATGCAATAACACTGGTAGAAAATTCAATCAGCTCAAGAGCTTCCTTGCTTCTGCCGTTTTCAACACTGGGCCAACACCTTTGGGAATGCCTGCACAAACATTGCCAAAACGTGTTTAGCTGGAAGTCAAAAATATTAGTCACTCCCAGGCAGGGGGAGGAGAACCTTAGAAGCAGATGTAAACCGTATACCTGTTAGTATTACATCTCTTTCAAGCGAAAACACAGCCAATTGGGTGAGGTTTTCCATCCTCGCCTCCCATCCCCACCTCTAAACAAGGAATCACTACTACGGAAATTGAAATAGACGACGGGAATCCACCGTTGTGTAGCATGTTTTAAAACCGACGTGATATCGACCGCCATCTTTTAACACATAAAATAACGACGGAAAATAACTGACGTCGTTAATATATTACACGTCATAAAAAAATACTAAAACCGACGTCTAATTCATACATAAAAAGCTTAAAAAGACAACTTCGACTACATTAGACGACGGTTTTAGTAAAACACAGACGTTTAAATAATGTTAAATGTCAAAAACAACTACAAACCCGACGTAAAAATGATTATCAACGGCTCTAATTAAAATAAAACCGACGTGTAAAACGTAGAAACCGTCGTGGTTAATATATACTACGTTCACTAAATAAAAACACCGACGTCTAAAACATATAACATGGTAAATTAGACATCACTTTTGTCAAAAAAGTGATGTTTGAAAGCTTTAACATGGCACATATTTACTTGGATTGACGTAAAAAAACAAATAACCACGACCCTCTAGGTCACCACAGACGTTGAAAATGATTTTGACGGCTTGAACAGAGAAATAAACGACGTGGATTTAATATTGCACGTCGGTTAATTAAAATACTTGTTGTAGGGATCTTTTTCTTCCGGCAGCAAGTGGGCTGGGCTGATGAAGTTGTCCCCTTTTTCTGAGTTCGAAAATTAAGCCCCAAAATGCTTCGAAAGGGCAGCAAAGCCTTAGGAAGTATTCTGGTTTTCTTCACCAACAAAAACAACAGCAACTTACAGATAATTTCTTCAGATTTACAGATAAACTTTTGAGCTTGGCATGAGAGGCATGTGGCATGAGAGCAAAATTATCATGGGTTTAGCACTTTAGGAGAGAGAGAGTTGTGGGTTCCTATGAAGGTCAGAGGTTCTAATGGAAGGGAAGAGAGGTTCTAAGGAGGCTTGGTGGAGAGTTTTTGGTGATTTTCGTAGCTTCCGGCAGCTTGGCGGAGACTCTGCCAAAGTTTCTGTCAAGCTGTCAGAACAAGGGAAGCAAAGGAAGATGGGGGGAGAATAGCACGAAAATTGCTGGGTTTGCAAGTGAGAGAGAAAGCTTGCTCTCTGAAGGCTGTGGGTTGTGTTGTGTTGGGTAGAAGAGGCCCTATTTATAGTTGCTGGGGTTTGTTCTTCTCCAAGAAACCCTAATGGTTTCTTCCCATTCTAGCTAAGCTTTCCTCTTCCTTTCTTCTCCTCTTTCCTTTGAATCATCTTCTTTTGGTGAAGTCAACTCTGCTTCTTTGCATAAAATCAGGGGTTTTGGGAGCTCAACCCCCCTTTCCCGCGGCTGCCTCTGAGGAGGATTTCTACTTTCGCCCATTTCCTTTCCTCTCTTCCTTTCTCTCCCCATGGCCAAACCTAATGAAGGAAACAAAGTGGGTATACATGCTGGTTCAAGGGATGGCGTCCTCCCCTGCGCCCCAACATCCTTTGGCCCCCTTAATGCTTTTGCTTGGAATTCACTCCTCCCATGGGGAACCTCCTGGCAGCCCCTCCTCCTGTAGATCCTTTGGTCCCTTCGTGGCTTTCTGTTTCAGCCACATGCTGAGGGCCTTGGACCTTCTTTATTCAAATTGCATGGGCCTTTTAATATGGAAGGTCAAGTTATTTAACTAGTGGGCTAAGTTTACCAAATATTTTGGGCTTTGTGGGCTATTAGAGATAGTGGGCTATTTTTCACTAAGGTGATGGGCTATTCTCTCTCTTGTGCTTACCCACGTTTGGGCCTAAAAAATGGGCTTGAGTCCCGAGGCCCCCAAGCGACCCGAGACTTCCATTTTTCAACCCGCCGATGGGCCCCACGACAACTCGTTACCATCCATACCACAACCCACTCAAGCAAGCCCCGGGCATTTGAGTGGCTTGGGCCCACTTAAGCTTGTAGTGCAATTGGGTGTGAAATAATGATTTCCTACTTGGCATGGCCTGTTGCTTGGCATGCTTTTAATTATGACGCTTGATAAGATAATTAGCATGGATTCGCAGAACTAAATGCATTTTTATAACTTTAATCTCAGTTTCTAGCATGATGGATTTTTATTTGGCATGGCATGCGAAATATAACTCGTGCATGGCAGATTTTTGCGTGCTCCAAATCGAGTCTTCTCTCAATAATATATTGCTTTGGGCTAGGAATTTATCTGGGCTCAACCATGGATTTTTTGGGCCTCAACACCTGTCATGTTTAATCCATTTACTATGGCCTAGGAGTCACATTTTGGGACGTGGTTAGGTATTTACAACGTCGGTTTTTATAGACTTTGACGTGGTTGGCATTTTAAAAGTCTCTTTTGTGAGCCACTTAGACGTGTTTAATCTCTAAGACGTCATTGCTTTTAGCCTAACCGTCGTTAAGAAGTAAAGAAACACCTTGAATTATGGATTTGACGTCGGTTATTGTAAAATGAAGGTCGTGGTTAGAACTTTACTATGTCCCAAAATCCAATTATTCGACGTTGTTATATAACTTACTAGCTACGTCGGTGATTTGTTTATTCCATGACGTGGCTAGTCTTTGTTAAGTCTCTTTTATAACCTTTTTTGACGTGTGTATTCTCCGAGACGTCAATTGTTTTATTATAACTGACGTGCAACATTGTTTTTACGACGGTAATCATCAATTGATTGTATCCGTAAATTCGTCGGTTTGAGCTCTGCCGTTGTGTTATTCTTTATTGTACGTCGTTGATTATTTTATTTACCGTCGTTGTTGTTAATATTTATTAACCATTTTGAAATTAATTTATTTAACCGACGTGTTTTCTTTTTCAAATGGCGGTTTTTATTTCATTTTTGCGTTGTCATTCCAAGTCGTTTGTGAAAACCCGACGTTGGTTGTTTTGTAGATGTCTCTTTTTGCGATTTTTGTAACTTGACCATCGTATTTTCAGCTTTAACCCATTATTTTTAATTTTTGATTTGTCGTGCCCAAAGCCTGCAGAATGAAAATGTGATCGGAATTAAAATGATATACAGAGCTATTAATTAATGTCATACAATTAACTGCATAACTAATGTCATACATTACAACAATCAATCAATCCATATATCTTCACACCTATCTCTAATATTCTCACTCCCAAACTCACCCACTAGGTCATCAAATGTGTCAACATTTGGTATCCCTATAGTAAATGGCTCACACTCAATTCTAATATCACCTAGCACATCATCACCAATAACATCATTATATTCTCTATTAGGCATTGATAACATTACCAACCAACCATGATGCATTGGGTTGTCAATATAAAATACTTGTTTGACTTGAGAAGCCATAACAAATTGGTCATTCTTATGTCCAATTTTACTCAGATCTACAAGGGTAAATCCAAGTTCGTCGACTACAAGGCCCGAAGTGTTATCTATCCAATCACACCTCAAGACTGAGATTCTAAACTTTTGGTAGTCAAGGTCCCAAATTTCTTGAATAACCCCATAAAAACCCATATTGGAGACAATAGGGTTTTTATCCTTGGCACTAGCAACTTGTATAGTATGTGTAAGTAAATGAACTCCACTATTTTGGACAGTTCGCACATCATCTTGTGCCTTGGTGTTAAATGTGACACCATTAATAAGATAGCTCCTATATGATGGCACTGCCATGCTTGGACCAGCTGCTAACCACCTCAAATTTTCTGATACACCATTATTGTCTTCCCCATTAAGTTCACTTTGAACCTGCAAATTAAACATATTTTTTAATTCAATCTAACATATAGTGTAACATCCCGACCCAAATTAAAGGAATAGTGAATTAATTAATTTCAAGATTTATGAATTTACAATTTTGCCCTCGGAGTAGGGGTAATTTGGTCATTTTATTTCCGGAAGGAATTGGGGGCATCGGGTTGTATTTTTACGTAGATCGTACCGAGATGAGTCCGTAGACACGTAGTGGGCTTGAATCGGAGTTGTAACGAGAAAGTTACGATCAAAATACCTTCAGTGGCATAATCGTAATTATTTCAAAATGGGATTTTAAATAAAAATCAGAAAAAAACCATTTCTCTCTCTCTCTCTCTCTCTCTCTCTCCCTGCGCAGAAACAGCCCACCCTGTTACTGTTTATCCGAACAGTGTTACCTCCGCCATCTCCTCCACCGGCCACCGAATTTCATGATATTGGTACCAAAATGTCAAGCTCACTTCCCTCTTTCTATCCCGACCAATCTCAGCCGCTGAAACCACCGGAGCTGGCCGGAAAACGCGAAAATCCGACTGGTTTTTGACCTGTTTTTAACAGAGTTTTCGCCGGCAGTTTCTCCCTCCTCCAGCCACCAAACCGGTCGATTAAGGTATGCTTTTCCACCTATTTTTCATGCTCTAGCTGATGGTTGGATAGGAATTGAGTAATTTCTGCATTTTGATAGTTAAATAAGCGATAAAAAATCTGCCAGTTTTCGGCCTTCGTTCCGGGCCCTTCCGGCCACTTTTTGAGGTATGTCCAAGAACAAAAGTGGCTCCAAATGAGGTGTTTTACCTAGAGTAGGAAGCTTGGTTGGCGATTTGGACTTTTTTCGATCGCCGGAAATTTCTATGGACGTGTTGGCCTGTCATTATGTCCTAAAATGATCTCCTGGTTCTCACGAGCGCGTAGGTACTTTCGGATTCCCATTCGGATAACGTTTGAACCCCGAACGGATTTTACATATTGTGTGATTTCCGTGTTCGATATGTTAGAACCGTTGGATCGCTTCCCATTTAATATATGTTGATTTAGGTATTCCTAGAATCGTGTAGGATTTCACGGAACGTGAATCGGAGTCCCGGATGTTCCGATTCAATAAATTAAAGTTTGTGTTTTACGATAATCGTCCGATCGTGCGACCGCGAGCGATCTAACCGTCAAATCCGGACCAAACTTGCAGGACGTGTATCCTAGACCTTGTGGAATCCATAGGAACTTTCGGATCGTAAAATGGAGGTCGTGGGTCACGCAGGCCCAGTTGACCAAGTTTGGACAGTTTGACCCTCGGTTGACCGTGAGTCTTTCGAGGTAGTTTCACTCTTCGAGGAGTACTAGAACGACCCTTTTGGATGAGTCTTGACCGTCATTTGATTTTTGTTGTTTATGTGGGACTATGGGGCTATTTTTTATGGTTTTGAGAGGGAAATCTTATGCTTTTGTATTTAATGGTTTATTTAAATGCTTATTACATTTAATAGTTGAATTCTTTATTTTGTAAAGTAGTTGCAATATATGTGGTTTGACATATTTGCCCAGGCCCGTCGGAGTTTGTCCAGGCCCTTCGAATGTCTTCTTAATACAATGCCTTGGGAAAAATTGGATTAAGGAAGGGAATATTTCTTTATAATATTTATATAAGGATTATGAACTCCACCATCATACGTACCTCCCACCCCCCCCCCCCCCCCCCCCCTTGGATGATGATACTTGGAAATAGTGTTTATGGACACTGGGATACATGGAAATGGATATATGGATATGGTATGGATCCATGATTGTTTCCCCAGTACATGAT
Organism: Prunus kanzakura; assembly: GCA_020521455.1. Lineage (NCBI taxonomy): Eukaryota > Viridiplantae > Streptophyta > Magnoliopsida > Rosales > Rosaceae > Prunus > Prunus kanzakura. The sequence continues at coordinate 1,426,087 of BPUM01000821.1, forward strand.
GTGCATCATCATATGTACCTCCCCTTGGACATGACGGAACCCGGGGCATCCTTGATGGTCTGGATATGACGGAACCCGGGGCATCCTTGATGGGATGTTGCTGTAGACCTTTGATTGGGTAGTTTGCGTGCGTAGGACTGTTTCAGATGTACGGGACTTGATTCTTCGTCCGTACGGGCTGGTAGAGTTTAGTCCCCCAGTTGGACGGCTTGTCCCTAGCCACATGGGCGTTTGATGCCGGATACTTGTGAGCTAGTCAACAATCCCCGGTTGGATTGTTTCCCCTGGTACATGATGATGGTGAGAGGTGGGTGTTATTATATTACATATATGTATATGTGGTTTTGATTCTGGTTTGAGATTTGTGAGTTTGTACATGTATGTGTCTGCCGCGCAAATCTCACGGCCTGGGGTTCCGGGCCGAGGGGATCTGCGTTGAACACGCGGTTTCCTGCTTTTGGACGGGGTGCGTTTGTGCGCGGGCGTGCCAGCACGGTCTACCGTGCGTCGAGATGTTTGAGGTGTTGATAGTGTTTAGATGGTGCGCCTGTCTGAACTCGTCTTCTGATCAAACGATTGTAGCCGAGAGAGGAACTAGTCTCGGCTGTAAGGTTCACGGCCTGAACTACAAGGCCGTTGAGTGGTGGTGTTTGGTGGGTTTTGGGGCGGTGCTCCGGCGCGCCACTCGATGAGCGGCGGTCGTATGATATATGGGGTGAGTGAGCGAACAACAAGGGTGGTGCTCCGGCGCCTTGAAAATCAAGGGTCGTTTGATATATTGATGAATGGATTTTCCTTACAAACTAACACTACTCCTAGAAAAGCAAGTAAAGATATTGAAAGTGCATTACAGGAAAATATAAGTTGCTCCGTGGGAGGCTTTTGTTTGGTGTTTGAACCCTTTGAAAGTGGTCTTGAGTCTTGTATTTATAGGTAGAGCTCCTGGAGGGATAATCGAGGCTGAAAATCTGCATGGTGGAGCCTGATTATACCAAGTGGGTAGTCCAATCGACATTTGGGATCGTGAAGTATGGTGGTGTGACTCCATGAATCCCGGTGAATCTCGGCCGCCGCCCTGATCGTGGGTTCTGCGCTTCTGGCCGTGGAGACGCATTTATTGCTCTGATAGCCAATTACCTAATCTCTCAAACTGCAAAGAGCTTTGTGAGAATGTTGGCGTCTAATCATTCTGATTTCTGTCACCAAATCCTGACTCCAATCACTTCCCACCTTCCCTCGCGCATTGAATGCTCATTCTTGGCCAGTGGGTTTGCTGCAATAAACAGAGACCTTACTTCATTAAATGGAGCGTGGGACCCTGCTGTCACGTGACGATCTGACTTTAATGCCTTTGGCCGTGACCTCGCTCGATCTCGGCCTCGGCCTATAACCTTGGCCGAGATAACCATGCCTTGGTGATTTTCCTCATTTTTTCTTTGGAAAGCGAAACACCCTGACAAAACGCTGTGTTTCAGCTTGAGGCCGAGGAGAGTTATTCCCTCGGCCGATTCACGGCCGTGGTTTATTAGGCACAAACAGTATGAATGTTTAAGCCCTGGATTGGGAAGTGTTGTTCGGCAACATACACCTTGGATAGGGTATGGTTGTGTGGAAAGAATTGACATAAAGGGAAGAAATTGATAATGTGTTCCATGTACATACATCTTGGATAGGGTATGGTTGCAGGGTTGACTTGATATAAGAAAGAGTTTGAGAATGTGTACATTGCGTTTTGTCGGAATTTGAATGGTGATAAATCTGAAATGTATTGTTGGTTGTATTTCAAATAATTGTATATTATCGGAGTTGTGACTGTTGAGATGAGAACTACGTGTGGCTTGATCCCTTGTCCAAGGGTACGTAGGCAGCTTGGGGTCTCACCTAGGTGCAGCCGCGAATTTTATTGGGTGTAAAAGGTTTGATTGATTATGTGTATGTGATTGGATTTTGATGGGGTTATTGGATTTGAATCCGATTTATTGAGATCATTAATTGTTTAGTTTATGCATTGTTCGACTTAAGAACTTTGTTGGTTTTGTTTCGAACCATTTGAAGGCCGGAGGCCAATTAGATGATTTGCATGAGATTATATTGTGCATGCTGCCGGTTGGTATTGTTAAATGTGTTTTATGCAGGTTGGAATTTTTGGGGAATGTTCAATTTACAGGGGAGACTCTGCCGAATTTTCGGCAGAAAGTCTTGGTTTTTTAGTAAGTGGACCGGTAGTGGTGTGATGCCGGAATTTCCACAGGATTCGTCTCGAATTTCGAGAAATTTTGGGGCGGGTCCTGTCATATAGAAAGAAAGAAAATTAAAAGTTCAATATGTCATTCAATAACATATATACCTTAAAGCGTAGCCATTGAATGAAAGTGTTATTGTGCTTATCTTGTAGCCACTTTGTTCTCTTTCTAAATTTTGGATAAGTGGTCTTGATGTGGATCATATGTTCCCTACAATTGACACGAAAAAAATCACGCATTACGGTCCCTTGTATATAAGATAAACATAAGAAGTAATAATATTTAAAATGGCTACATATGAAAAATTAAACTCATACGTACTCGATATAAGGTAGGACTTCCTCCGTATCCTCCAAGACATATAGATGTGCCTGGTTCAACAAGTTCAGATCAACTAAGCTCACTATGCAACCTGATAATGGCTTTGAAACTCCCATCTTCTGGCTTGAAGGCACTCCAACTGTAGTAACATCAGAAAAATGCTCGGTACAAAACTCTACAGCTTCTTCAGCTATATACCGCTTAGCAATGCAACCTTCGGGACGAGTACGATTCTGAACATACCCTTTTAGCACTTTCATATATCTTTCAAACGGATACATCCATCTAAAATATACTGGCCCACATAGACGAACTTCTCTGACAAGATGTACTACTAGATGAACCATGATATCAAAGAATGAAGGGGGAAAGTACTTCTCAAGCAAACACAAAGTAACTACTACATCTTCTTCCAACTTATCTAGCTTGGAAACATCTACCGTCTTTGCACATATAGCATTGAAGAAGAAGCACAATCGAATTATTGCATACCTTGCAGGCTTCTCCAAAACAGAACGAATTGCCACATGGAGCAATTGTTGCATCAAGGTATGACAATCATGAGATTTAAGGCAAGAAGTCTTGAATCTTTTAAAGATACAAGATTTTTTATATTTGAAGAATGACCTTCAGGGACCTTCATACCATAGAAAGAATTGCAAACCGCTCTCTTCTATGCTCTTGACAAATTCCAAGGCCTTGGAGGCAAGCAAGTACGTCTCTCTCCATACTCGGGTTGCAAATCAGTTTTGACTCCCATGTTCAATAAGTCTAACCGAGCAGCAATCCCATCTTTATTTTTTCCAGGGATCTCTAGAAATGTACCAATGATACTATCGCAAACATTCTTCTCAATGTGCATAACATCTAGGGCATACCTCACAGGGAGGTATTTCCAATACTCGAGATCAAAGAATTTTGATTTCTTCTTCTAACAAACTTTGTCACCATCATTTTCACCAACACTTACCCCATTTTTTGAGCCCCATATGTAATTAATATCTTCAACCATATGCAGCACTTCTTCTCCGGTTAATGGCTCGGGAGGCATGCCATATTCAGGTTTCCCATTAAAAGCTGCACGTTGCCTCCTATATGGATGATTGATTGGTAACCATTTTCTATGCCCACTGTAACAAATTTTGTGGCCATTTTTCAACCTGTGACCAGGTGAATCATTGCCGCATATTGGACAAGCTTTATATCCTTTAACGACACAACCAGATAAGTTTCCATAGGCAGGAAAATCATTAATTGTCCACAGTAATACACTTATGAGTGTAAAGTATTCTCCTATGTGGGCATCATACACTCCTCTAATCCCATCCCACAGAGATTTTAAATCATCAATCAAAGGCTCTAAGTAGACGTCTATATCATTTCCGGGCTATTTAGGACCGTAAATCAGTAAGGTCAACATCATGAACTTCCGCTTCATGCATAGCCATGGTGGGAGATTATATGTAACTAACATACCGTAATTCTTTTTCTCCCCACTCTTTGATAGATTGTGATCGAAAGCTTTGAATTAGTGTTTGTCTATTCTATTCTATCTGTAAGTCAAATGCCAAGGAAATGTTAAGGGCTAAGCTTGAAACCTCTTTTCCAATGCCAAAGAAGCTTCAACCATGCACTTTTCCTGGCCATGATGGTCATGATCTGCTCTTGCTTTTGCAGACAATTGTTCTTATCTGAAACCCGTATCGTCTTGAGTGGCAAGGCCTCGACACCAAAAATAGTTGTTGCAGGTGGTGCCGTAGATGAAGAAGCTAGAAATTAACAAAAGGGTAGGCCGGTGTGCCTTTGAAATTGACATAAAGTCCACATGTATATAATAAACAATAAGACATCGATTAAGTGAGAAATTACTAATACTAGCAAATAGAACAGTTTGGGATGCACATGATTGGCCTTAAAAAGAGTAAAATTCCAGCTAACAATGGTTACCAAAGCTACCCACATTGCACTATTTTGCTTATTTTTCTTACTAAAATCCTTTTTCTTGGTTTTTCCTTTTGTCTAAAATACTTTTTTTAAGTAATTAAAGTGACTTTTTGTTAGTTTTTTTTTTTTGTCAAACAGAATAAACTTTTATTATATAGAATTTAAACTTGGAATTTATGGCCTCCAAATTCCATATTTTTTCCCACGTGGAATTTTCAAATTTCTATCCAGACACAGGAAGTGGTGTATGTCGATTTACAATTTCTGATTTTTGTCCAAGTCCCAAGTTTATTTCCCTCATTCACACGCATCGTAAAGTCTGATAGATAGGTTTACATCACTAGTGAGAGAATCAAATAGCTAAAATGGTACGAGTGCTTCAAACGAGCCTAATAGCACTACTATAAAAAACACTTTGCGCGACGAATATTTTTGGTCGCGCAAAGGAAAATTTCGTCGCGCAAAGTTTGCGCGACGAAATTTTGGTCGCGCAAGTTCTATCGCGCAAAACTCGTAAAGAAAGGGTTTGCGCGACGGCAAAAATTCTTCGTCGCACAAAGCCATTTTGCGCGACGAAGGATAACAACTTGCGCGACGAACCATGACGACTTTGCGCGACGCAAATAACAACTTTGCGCGACGAATCCTGAAAACTTTGCGCGACGAACAATAACAACTTTGCGCGACGAATATTAATTACTTTACGCGACGAATATTATATACTTTGCGCGACGAACTTTGCACGACGAAAGTTAATGTCGCGCAAGTGTACTTTGCGCGATGAAATATTCATTTTTTTTTAATTTTTGTTTTTTGAAATTTTAAACTAAAATAAACTAATTTAATAGTTTGCGCGACGAAATATTTTGTCGCGCAAGGTTTTTGACATTTTTTTTTTATTATTTCTCTTATATCAATTTCATTATATTAATTTTTTAAAATTTAATTTAATTGTATGATTTTATTTTTCTTAATTACTTTAATTTAAATTGACATATTCAAAATAAAATTACATAAGAAAAATAGTGGTCAAATTATCCAATATACATAATATTCAAAATGTACACTTAAATTAACAAAGTACAATAATAAAATCTACAAGCCTCTTATATCAAATCCTCAACTTTAGCCATCAAAGCCTCAACAATTCCCTACAAAAAAAAAAAACAAATATTGTCAAATAACTAAACAATAACATAAAATAATGACAAATAATTGGCATAAACTCAAAACTAACTCCAAAAACACATATTAATGAAAAAAATTTAAAATTTACAGAGAAGTGAGTGTGAGAGAATTAGAGAAGATAGTGAGAGAGAGATGAGAGAGTGAGTGAGAGTGAGAGATGATGAAAAGAGAGATGAGAGAGTGAGTGAGAGAAAGAGAGATAGTGAAGAGAGAGATGAGAGATTAAGTGAGAGGAGTGAGTGTGAGAGAAATGGTAGGATTTGGGGAGTGGAAAAGAGAGAAATGGTAGGATTTAGAAGACATTGAGAAAATGGTGGAGGAGTTATTTTGCTTTTAAAGAACGTATCACTTTACGCGACGAAACAATATATTGGTCGCGCAAAGTGTTTAAAAAATTTTTAAAAAAAGTTCCCATTTTCGGTGCCCGCCAAATTTTTTCAGTTTTGCGCGACGAATTTCTGGTCGCCCAAACTTTTGCGCGACCAAAATATTCCCGCGTCCCATTTTTGGTGCCCGCCAAATTTTTAGGGTATACTTTGCGCGACGAATATTTATATATTGGTCGCGCAAAGTCGAAATTTTTTTTTTAATTTTAAAAATCCCATTTTTGGTGCCCGCCAAATTTTTAGGGTATACTTTGCGCGACGAATATTTATATATTGGTCGCGCAAAGTCGAAATTTTTTTTATTTTAAAAATCCCATTTTTGGTGCTCGCCAAATTTTTAGGGTGTACTTTGCGCGACGAATATTTATATATTGGTCGCGCAAAGTCGAATTTTTTTTTTTTATTTTAAAAATTCCATTTTTGGTGCTCGCCAAATTTTTGGAGTATACTTTGTGCTACGAATATTTATATATTGGTCGCGCAAAGTCGAAATTTTTTTTAAAAAAAAATTCCCATTTTTGGTACACACCCAAATTTTGAGAGTATACTTTGCGCGACGAAATACCAATTGGTCGCGCAAAGTCTTAAAAAATATTTAAAGCTAGTAATAAATACATATACTATTCAATTTCTTAAGTGTTATACGTACAAAATAAATAAATTTAAAGCTACTCAACGATCCAACCGTCAAACTTGTTTGTTTATACTTCGAGATCATATACACCAAAATTCAGAAAAAATAAACATTAAGAGATCAATTAATGGGACAAAAAATTTCGACGGTTATAAACAAAAAATCATGATTTAACGGTTATTTCAACCCTGATTTTGATGATTTTTTACAGCTACACTCCTTGATGCTATATGAATACAATGACTGCATTCGATCGTCAATTTAAAATATTTACACTAGTAGATACCACAAAATCGTATGTTATATTTAATAAAAGTATAAATAAACTCTTATTTGTTAGTGAATATATTATTTTCGTGGCATACGCATTCTATGAAACTAGTTTCAACGATCCAACCGTAAAATTTGTTTGTTTACACTTCGAGATCATATACGCCAAAAATCGGAAAAAATAAACATTCAGAGATTAAGTAATAGGACAAAACTTTTCGATGGTTATAAACGAAAAATCACGATTTAACGGTTATTTCAACTCTGATTTTGATGATTTTTTACAGCTATACTCCTTGACCCTATATGAATACAATGATTGCATTTGATCGTCAATTTAAAATATTTACACTAGTACATACCACAAAATTTTATGTTATATTTAATAAAAGTATAAATAAACTCTTATTTGTTAGTGAATATATTATTTTCATGGCATACCCATTCTACGAAACTAGTTTCAACGATCCAACCGTCAAATTTGTTTGTTTACACTTCGAGATCATATACGCCAAAAATTGGAAAAAATAAACATTCAGAGATTAAGTAATAGGACAAAACTTTTCGACGGTTAGAAACGAAAAATCACGATTTAATGGTTATTTCAACTATGATTTTGATGATTTTTTACAGCTACACTCCTTGAACCTATATGAATACAATGAACCACTTCGATCGTCAATTTAAAATATTTACACTAGTGGATACCACAAAATCTTATGTTATATTTAACAAAAGTATAAATAAACTCTTAATTGTTAGTGAATATATTGTTTTAATAGCATATGTATTCTATGAAACCAGTTTCAACGATCCAACCGTCAAACTTGTTTGTTTATACTTCGAGATCGTATACCCCAAAAATCGGAAAAAATAAACATTCAGAGATCACGTAATGGGACAAAACTTTTAGATGGTTATAAACAAAAATCACGATTAAACGGTTATTTTAACTCCGATTTTGATGATTTTTTACAGCTACATTCCTTGACCCTATATGAATACAATGAACCAATTTGATCGTCAATTTAAAATATATATTTTCTAACAAAAACCCAATCCGAACTACAATAATATATTTTTCTAACGAAATAATTTTTTTATTTTAGTATAGACTTTGCGAGACGAAGATTATTATTTCGTCGCGCAAAGTCATCCAAAAAATTTTTAATTTTTTTTTAAATTTTAGTAAAGACTTTGCGAGACGAAGATTATTATTTCGTCGCGCAAAGGCATCCAAAAAATTTTAAAAATAATTTTTTATTTATTTATTTTTGTAAATACTTTGCGAGACGAATCACTATTCGTCGCGCAAAACTTTGTGCACCGAATTCTATTATTCGTCGCGCAAAGTTACTTTTCGCGACGATTATTTCTCGTCGCGCAAAGTTTTGTCGCGCAAAGTCATTTTGAGCGACGATTTGTTTTTCGTTGCGCAAAATTGAGTCGCGTATGACTTTGCGCAACGATGATTCGTATTTGTTGCGCAAAGTGACTTTGCGCGACGAATTTTGTTTCGTCGTGCAAAGTTTGGTCGCCCAAAGGTTTTTTTTTAGTAGTGTAGTGTACTTTTGGTATGGGAACTATGCTTCAAAAGCTCTCTACGTTCTGCGCATATGAACAGTGAACACAACCTGAATATATATGGTACAAACAATCAACAAACAAAACTACATTGGTAGACGTAGACCTATGTTTGCTCCCAACTCAAGCTTGTTGCCTCTTTTGACTGAAACTATACTATTCACACAATCAACGGCTTGCACCACATTGCTTCCACTGTAGTGGTGAGCAGTGGTCTTGAGGGGAAGATACTTAACATTTCCGGTCCGGGGATTGTAGGAGACAATACGTCCATTTGTGGCAATCATAAGAACCTCGTGGCCGTTCCCAAACAACATTACATCTGGATAGATGTCCGTGGGAGCTCATTAGAGGTGAAGCATTTTGTCCAAGAGGATGCTTGAGCGTCAAGAAACAAGTCATCCATCACCCATATTTCAAAAATGGCACCACAAACCTTGAAGAGTGCGATGGATTCTTCATTCCACACCGCAAGCTGTTTGCGCTGAAAGGGGATCATGTTGTAACCATCCGGAGGCTTCACACAACGAAAGACCTTGTCACCCCGAATCAAACCATATAACCATATACCTAAGCAATTCGCCCGCGCATCTCGTTCGTCTGCGAATTCTTGCATTGCTCAACTCCGTTCCAGTAAAAAATTCCTTTCAAGCAGGTTTGGAAATGTTCAGGCCAAAATGAAGTAGTTTCCGTTTCGGAAGAGTCTTTCTCAAAGAACCATTAGTGTTCAATGTGTACATGCCGATCGACTTTGGCAGGATTAATAACCATACGCTCGTAATATTGTTCTTCACCACAATATAGAATGCGAACAACTTTGTAGGACATAGTTTTGGGATCCTAGCCAAATCCTGTCTTCAGAAAGAATTTCAAATTCTTTTATTGCTGGGTTGTAGAAAAAGTGGATGTCTTCAGAAATAGAAGAAAGATGCCATCACAATGACCTACAATTCCTACACGGCTATACTGCTCAACCTCAATGATTTGGCCTTGGCCTCTAGTGTCAAACAAAGTAGGGTAAATATTTAGTTATGCTCATATACGCTCATATTTTTATTCTTCTCCAATATGGAGGTATTTATATAAGTACAACCCTAAATAAAATAGGAAATAAATCTAAATTATAATAGAAAATTAATCTAAATTACAATAGGAAATAAACCTTAATTATAATTGGACTAGACAAATAGGTAAGTAACTAAAATCCTAACATAGTAAGGAACCAAAATCCTAACTAAGTAAGGACTCGCCAACACTCCCCCTCAAGTTGGGCAAAGATATTTCGCATGCCCAACTTGACAAGCGAGTCATAGAACACCATACTTGAGAAGCACCAATTGTAGAGAAGGTCTTTTCGTCAACCACGAGTGAAACAAGTGACAAACTAAAGCAAAGTTTGCAGCGGAAACACAAGAGCAAACCCTAAAAAATAGGGCACATAGCAGAACACAGAAACCCTATGAGCACGGCAGCAGATAAGGCAGAACACAGAAGCCCTGTGAGCACGACAGAAGATAAGGCAGATAGCAGAACACAGAAACCCTGTGAGCACGGCATCAGATAAGGCAGAACACAGAAGCCTTGTGAGCACGGCAGAAAATAAAGCAGAACACAGAAGCCCTGTGAGCACGGTAGCAGATAAGGCAGAACACAGAAGCCCTGTGAGCACGGCAGAAGATAAGGCAGAAACCAAACCCTAAAAAATAGGGTAAGGAAGGCAAACACACCAGCAAAGGCATGAGCGACAATACTGGCACCATAACAGGCAGGAGCAACAAGGCAGAGACATAACAGGCATCATCAACAGCAATACAAGGCATTGGCACCAGCAACAGCAGAGACAACTTCTCTTCACTCCCCCTCTCCCCCTGAAGAGAAGGGGTCGATGGAGCCATATGATCAATAGTACTTGAGAAACATGCACTGACTAACACTGAGATGTAGCAGAATCAGTCATGGCAGATAGGTGGTTAAATTGCATTGGAATAGATGAGCAGCGGTGACAATAGCAAGGTAGGCAGCGATGACGGTAGCAAGGTAGGCAGCGGCGGCGGCAGACTAGGATTATAAGCTAGATGTATAGTGCAACGGAAATAGGTAGTGTCTAGGGTTAGAGTAGAAACGGCTCAAAACACAATAACATCATCGGCAATGACCATAGCACATCGTCGGCAATGACCATAACAACGGCAACATCAACGGCAATAATAGTGGCAGCGGTAACATCAACGACAGTAGTAGAGGTAACGACAACAACAACAGCAACAGTTCTTCCATATCAACTTTAGCTAATTCACACAGACAACTTCTCTTCACTCCTCCTCTCCCCCTGAAGAGAAGAGGTCGTCGGAGTCAAGAAATAAGCAACATCTTCATGGGAATATGTCAAGCTAATGGGGATACGTCAATAAACATATCATTTTCACTTCCCCTCCCCCCCTTAAAGAGGAGGGGAGGAGAACACTTAAATTGTAAGGAGAACGCAAACACAGGTCACAAGAAAACCTAGGCTCTTATACCATGTCAAACAAAGTAGGGTAAATATTTAGTTATGCTCATATACGCTCATATTTTTATTCTTCTCCAATATGGAGGTATTTATATAAGTACAACCCTAAATAAAATAGGAAATAAATCTAAATTATAATAGAAAATTAATCTAAATTACAATAGGAAATAAACCTTAATTATAATTGGACTAGACAAATAGGTAAGTAACTAAAATCCTAACATAGTAAGGAACCAAAATCCTAACTAAGGACTCGCCAACATCTAGTGTATAGACCCATAGAAGGCGGAAAATGAAGATCCTCAACAACACAATCAGCTAGGTTATCATTCAACAAGTCATCATTTGGAAGATTAAGTAGTGAAAATAGTATTTTGTCCTTGTAGATGTTGATGTCCGGCGACCAACCCTTGGAGGCATAGAGCTTGAAAAGGACAAGTGGAGGTGGAGGAGGACGATTGGTTTGCAAGCGCCGGAGGTACTACGAACGATGGATAGTTTATTATCAAGTTCCATGACTTATGGACGCACTTGAATCGCATAAGAGATTTAGGAGGCAGTCTTGATAGGATTTCCTCCATGAACGTCTCTCCATGCACTACTTGCAAGGCTTTGCCATTGATATATATTATGCTCTTCTATGTCTCTTTTAATACCAACTCACAATATAAGTCAACAAGAATGAATTACCTTCACAGCTTTATTTATATGCTATATTTAGAGACAAATAAAAATTCAAATGAATTACCTTCACAGCTTTATATGCTATATTTAGAAACAATAAAAATCCAGTTTGGTATTGTTGATAAGGAAATATGGAATTTTCTTTTAATGCGGCAAACAAATCTGCTGTGCACGCTATGGGTGGCTCAGGTTGACAAATAAAATCTTTATTTGTTGTGAACTTGTGATTGCAAACAATCAACACAATAATACCATTAAATAGATGAAAAATCATTTCTAATCCCTGAAATGAAAAATCATTCACCTACCTTCATTTCCTCCTTTCTCTTCTATGTATCTGTTTTCTTTTCATAACATAAATCAAGACACTTAAAGCTAAGGATATATCTTCATGCGTGAGAGACTCGTATATGAAGAATGAATTTTACTTTCACTACTTTTTGCTATATTTAGGTAAAGCACAAAATGGTATAAATACTTCGTAAAATACACATCGCACGAGAAAATGCTCAAATTATTAATTTGCATTTTGTACAATGTTCAAAGAGGAAAACAAATATAAACACATCCATTGGAAAATAAAAATGTAAATAAATAATTTTTAAAAAGTTGCACTTCAGACCATATTTACAGGAATTAACGGAACCTACTAGGCTACTAGACAAGACCTGAATATGTGACACAGTGACAGGTTGCAATCAAAGCTAAGAGAAAAAGGCCAAGTCTTAGGGTTCAGCGGCAGATTCAGTTGTTTCTGTCTTCTTCCCTTTAAGCAATGGTGTTGTGTTTGACCTTTCAGTTGTCGTGATCTGATTCTCACTTTCTTCGTTAAATCTATCCACGCTGTGCAGAAAGATTCCTGTAGGGGTATACAAACAAGGATTACAAAAACTCTAGGACTGATCTCAGTTTTGGTCCCTCTCTATTGTGCCAATGTTATTGAAGAGCCCGTAATTATGAACTTGATTAAATTTCAGATAAGTTGATCATAGAAATGTATGCAAAGAACCCTCTTGGGGAAAGGAAAGAAAGAAAGCACAAAATTAACTATAGCTGTTTTCCACCCGAAAATGTTGACTTAGTTATTGGGAATTTGTCGAACATCCTTGCCCTTAATAAAATTCTATTGTCTCACAAATCATCAGTTGGAATGGTTCCATAATAAAGTAACGGAATAACTAACTGTAACTTACCTATAAACCATACTCCTGCTGCTGGAATGAAAATAGATGTTAAAATAAGAGCAGTCGCCCTCCAGTTGTTAATGGAATCCTGTGCAGTCAAAACCAAACCAAAGCCAAAAGGAAAAAGAACGTACTCAATTAGAATGTGCAACTCATGATTAATAGGTTCATAGTACAGATGAAAGGAAACAGATCGGTCCATGCTATATACCTGGAGAACTCCAACAAGAGGTGCGGAAGGTACATCCCCAAAAAGGTGAATTGAAACAGTAGAAATAGCCATAGATAGTGGCCTCATACTAGGTTTAACACAATGGAGACAAATGTAATTTACAGGGCCCTGCAAAGGTAAATTGAATATTCCAGTTTAGTGAATATTCCAGTTCTGGCAATAAATGTCTTAGTACAGTGAATATTCTGGTTATGGCAATAAATGTCTTCCACGCTAACAGTTTAATACGGTAACCATCTAGTTCTTAAGCCAAATAATAGGAAAAAATTTCTTTCAATAGGAATGTACCTGAGTTGCAAAGACAAGTAGTTCCCCAACTGCAAAAAGAGCTAGGAAAGCGTACATGTTCTTGAAGCAAAAGGCGCCGAAGCAAAATGCTCCTCCAAGTAACGTTACTGCTGAAAGAAGCTGCAACAAAGTCCAAGTACAGTATTTAAACATGCAATGAGGAAAAGAAACAAAAAGGAAAAAAATGACTCGGATAATGAATACATAAGTTCATACACGAGCAATAACAACAAGACTGCAAGAAACCTCTACAGAGTTTTCTCAAATTTGTATCAGAGAAAAACCTTTTGTTCTTTGATTAATTTTAAGGACATAAATCCCAAATCCCTGGGGAAAGCTTGCAGTGCAACTCCATTTTCATCTTCTATTCCTCATAGAAGTATATGAAGAAAGGCATCAGCAGTCAATATACGCCATAAAAATACTTTAGGATGAGGTCATTTTTGCATATCCTAGTTTAGCTTGTATATTGGTGAAGTATTGCTTTGCAATGTTATTCATATTCCATATCCATATTCTTCTCTTCATTTTTATTAGAAGTAACCGTATCTATAACCTTCTGATGTCTCATAAAAACAAAATCACAGAAGGGTTATTTTTTCTGATGGTTAAAACATGGGATGTTGCATTTCAAAGCAACTGTGATTATCTTTCCTAATCGCCAAAGTTTTTAATCCCGCAAATGGGTCAGAGCATTTCATTCATCTCTTTGTTTCTGTGCAATATTTAGGAATACCACTGAGGCTGGATACCCAGGAGACATTAAATTTTGGCAGACTACTCCACTACACTGTTTCTATGGAGATCTTTTTCATCCCTCTTTCCTCAGAACTACCTCAGGTGTCTATTCCTTCTACTCAATATGAATCTCTTTATCTTTTGGTGGAATTTGATCCTCCGTGTGTATATGCATGCATGATTTGATATTTAAAAACTTATAAACTTTGTTGATTTACTCACATGCACCTTCATGTGGGCCTAATATGTGGAATTCAACTTAATTAGGAAGTTGGACTTATAAGGATCCGATCTCAGGATCTCCTACTTTTAGGTTGAAATCAGGGTCTCCTACTTTGATTAGTGGATAACTTTTTGCTGGTTTACCACTACTCTCAAAAACTAAAGCAGTCAGGATGTGAACATTTACTATAAGAAAAACAAAATAACCAATTGCCATAATGAAAAAGATCTGCTAAAAGAACAAACAAAAGCCAAAAGACCAACTGTCAGTTTGAAAAGGCAATGGACTAGCTCAGTTTTTCATGCACAAAAGCCAAGAGAAAGAAAATAATGCATTCGGTAAATGTTAAGCAACAGTATCAAGAAAGATATTCTAGATCCCAATAAACACAGAACACCTACCTTGAAAGCATTAGAGATAGTGCTATTGATATAATCCAGAACAAAACCTCCTGCTAGTGTGCCCAATATTCCGCACACAATTGTAATACCTCCAAATATCAAATCTGCATCATTCTGCCAAAATACCATGAATTTAAAGCAGGGTTACCAAGTTTATCTAGCTATAACCCAACCACTATCAATCATGATCATTGAAAGAAAAAGAAAGAAAGGAAAACCATATATTGAATGATACAAATCAATACGGTCAAGTTAAATGCTTACCATATGATATATATTATAACCAGCCTTAGGCCCCCAATACGAGTATGCACCTATGACAAAGTTGTATGCTATATAACCTAAGAATGAAAATTCCACAGTTTCAAAGAATTAGCATATAGATCATAAACCAAAGAAATTCAGTCTTTATTTTATTTTATCAAGAAACAACCATGACCCAAAGAAATTCACATACAAAAGATGGTAGGTAAAGCAGGTGGAGAAAAAGAAAGATAGGTACCTAGAACATTAACAACATAAACCTTTTCAACCAAAAGCACCTTCATATCTTTCATCAACCTTGAAATTTGATTCATTATTTTTGTCCCAACTTTTAGCCTGCCATAAAATAAGATCTTAGGTATCAGATACATAATTATGTTTATGATAACTGCTATAACTTATGAGCATAAGAGCATGTGACAATAACATGGGAAGTTATCAGAACCAATAGTTTGGCCGGTCAAATGTAACACTGTCATGCCAAGTGGAACCCACACAAACTTCATCACAGAGAACCAATAGTCTGTTATGTTATCCTTACAATGTCTAATGCAACCCCTTACAGTTGAAAACACATGCATCCAAAAGTTTACACTTGGTTAATATTCAAGGTGAATGCTCTGTGATGACAATTAAGGCAATCAAATCTGAAAACCGTTGATTGGTAAGCTCCATATAGTTTCTGCTAACAAAACAAACACCTAAACATATATGATGCTAACAATAATTGTACTAATTCACATATGTCTCTCTCCCATCAATCAAATTGGTACTAGTCAAAGATAATTTAATCCATAATAATTATCAAATTGAATCCAGAGAATTGAATCGAAGGTCCCTACGAGGTCCAGTGGCAGTATATAGAAGCACAAATCTAAAAAATATATACATATATATGAGCTTAAGGATGAGTGACTCACTTGGAAGATTTCTGTATGGTAGAATTTCTGAGATCTTCCTTAATGGAAAAGGAACCATCTTTACCATTCAAATTACCTGAACCTGTGCAGAGTTTTTTTAAAAAAAAAAAAATGATAATTAGCAATGTCAAAGGGAAAAAATAACTATCAAGAGAAATATTATGAACAGAAAGGAAATTTTCTCTATCCTGATAAAGGAAAAAGGGTGACATCAAATATTATCAATGGTTACCGGTCACAAAAGAGGGACAAAGACTAGGGAAAAGGTGATAATTCACATAATTGAACTTTTAAAACACATATTTTCCAGCATATGAGTTCATGCTTGTATTATGTTATATGCCTAATAGCATATCCACTAACTTGACCAATAGTAATAATTCCTTTGTAATCCATAACATGATGGTCAGAGTTTAGTCAGCATCATGAGCTTCAAGCTGCTACCAGGAAACTTAATTGCGAAGCAATCTTCTTACATGATAGGCATTTAGAGATTTGTCATGAAAGTTTCCCTCTTTTTTTAAAATAAAAAAAGAAAAGAAACAAATTTACATCCTGAAAACAATAAAATTACGTAGGCAGTGGACAAGATGGCCACACCAAGGAAAGCACAAACCCAGTTAAAGCAGATAAACAATTGTACTCTTAAGGTAAGGCATAATCAAAACAACACAGGGCCTAATTAATAGCAGCGTTCCAATGTAACCAAATCGTCATGAAAGTTTATCAGACAGACCTATCCTAATACAAATTTTTATGTGAACTCAATTAGCTTTTATCCCAAAAGTATAATTTGGGAAAAGGCCTCATGCAAAATTAATAAAACTCCTACAAAATACAGTTGGGCACTATAAAATGACAGTAAAATAGCAAAGTTACTCATTGATGAATGCTTCATATCGACAGAGCTAATTGGAGATGTTCCAACTTATTAAAATAAAATCTATTGTGCAGCTAGTTAGAGACTTAAAAAAGGCCTACTATCTACAGCTACAGCTTTCCTCAATATCATATGTATCAGCACCTTGGACTTCTGAGACAGCTGTCTCCACTGCTGTTAGTGCTTTTGTTGATTCAGGATGAAAAAAACCTGAAATCAGAAATCACTTGGTAATGATCGTCAAAACTTGATGAATGACAATTAATCAATGCATAAAAGACTAAAAGTACACCTTTCAGCTGCAAAGGCTTCATAATAAATCCTAGAATAGCGAATGGAAGCATCAGGATTGCCTCCCCCCAAAAAGCATAACGCCAATTGGAATGACTTCCAACCTATGTATTAGAAAATGAGAGATAATCATAAATTTATCAACATGGGACCAAGTGAGGAACACCAAACCAAAAGCAAAAATGCACTTTTTATGTAGATTTCTGTTGTCTAGCAATTATATGTTGACCAAGAGACCGTATTTTCCAAATAAAACTGACCCATGTAGCAAACAAGTATAACTTACCAAACCACCATAAACATAGCCAAGTGCATATCCACTTGGTATGCACATATAGAATATAGAAAGCCACGCAGTTTTCTGAGATAAAAGACAGGGCAGGGCATAAGTCAGTTGACAGCAGATCTAAACATAACAGATAAAATTAACGAAAAAAAAGAAAAAAAAAAAGAAACGAGGTGGATACAATTTCAGGACGAATATTTGGTGGGGTTGAGTAAAGAAAACATACTACTGAGAACATATCCAAAAGTTGGTGACAGTTTAGGAAAAGCCTAAACTCCTACCAAATGAAGCCAAGATGGCACCGCAACTCTAATATACTTCTGACAGTAAACCATATATGCTCTGTGGCAACACATAACACATGCCAAAGCAAGACTTACCATTACCATAGAATGGATATAATGAAACGAAATAATATAATATTAATACCGCACTAATCTCAAATCAAACAAATTCAAAATGCTAGGTATACTATGAAACAAAAGAAATCATACCTGAGCAGCCGGGGCATTATCATCAATGAATGGAGCTGCAAGACTAATAAATGAAGCCTCCCCAACACCAACTAACCTGTAGACAACAAAAAACGCATTAAAACAAGCAAAACAAACCAACTTGATCAAACAGTAGCCCACGTTACTGGATTACTAAAAAATGTGATATCAAAGAAAGAGAAAGAAATTGTGCAAGGGGGTATAGATATAGCAATAAAACAAGAAGGATTAAATTACTTACATGCGGCAGAAAGTAATGGACCAGAAGTTGAATGAAAAACCACAACCAACTGTAGCAAAGGTCCAAACTGATAATCCAACTCCAATGAGCCTAAACGGACTTACACTGCAAAATTTAATAACTACATAGATGAGAAATCGCAGAGAAAAAGGCTTAAAACAAGCAGTAGTCACCTTAGCTCGCATCAAAGGGTTAAAACAATTTAGTAGTAATAGTTAAGGTTATAGCACTAGGGATATTTGCAATATTTCTATCAAGGTTCTCTAGTAATCACCTTAGAGAAACTTTAACATTTCTCTACAACCAAAGTTCCCTGTAAAATTCTTCCAAAAATAACTCTGCAAATAATTTCTTGCACGTTCATGATCATCAAGAAACCATTGGTATTCGGCATTTTATCTGCACTTGCATTAACTTCAAATTCAACTGTATTCAGTATTAATCTTTCATCAATTTTATTCTAGAAATACAAATCTTATTTATCAAATTTGAGTTAACATTCTAATGCGTATCGCATTCTCTTGTCCATACACCTAGCTGCACTGTGTCTCTATTAGCAAGGAAGTGCCCCATTTTGAAGACAAATTGTTATGGAGCTCCAGGAAAAAAATATTGGGGTAAATAGATATTCATCCTTGGATAAAAAAATAAAATTCATAAAGCCTGATTGTTATATTGAATTTTTGTCGTGGTTCTTTGATTCGGTACATTATTTGGAATATGTGTACGTACATTAATATTCCAAATGTACCTACGAATATTAATATACAAAGAATTTGTACCTAAGTACATTCATAATAATGTACCTAATCAATGGACCAAGATCAGAATCCAAATCAGAATCCAACCTATCACCAAGGTTCAATGAAAACAAGATCTTATCTAAGGATTCTATAAATTATTATCGGCTTTATTTGAGTGGAGTAGGAAGGATTCCTATTCTTATCTTCCTGTAGATTTTATCTTCACTAATACACTCTGGCATTTTATTATATCTTTTGTACATTGGTTGTGCCCCTTAGTCACTTAGCCAGAAAAGAAAAAAATCTATACATGCTTTTTTGATAAATATATACTACTAATCACCAAAAACAAAAAAATGATTCTGTTCAAATGTATTGAAATCTCAGCTTCAAAGTTATGCACCTGCCTAGAAAATGCTATTCCATGGTAGCCTAATGCGATAATAGGTGATTGTTACCTCTTTGCTAATGATGCAAATATAGGAGAAGCCAAAAGAAGTCCAACCATAAAAGCTGATGAGAGAACTCCATCTTCAAAGTTGCTCAAGTTAAAATCCCCCCTGCATACAAAAGGAAATTAAGGATATAAATGCTGTCCAGGATTAATTATATGGCAAGTAAAACATTTATTAGAAAAGAGGGAAAAGAAATACAATTATTATAGGCATGAAGTATACAAGAAGGGAAGAAAAGCCCGGCAGAAGCTTAAAAAGAACAAAAACAAAGGCATGGAGTCTAAAAGCACAAGAAAAGGTTGTACAAATCTTCAAATGTATATCCATGTAAAATCTTATGCCCAAAGAAATGGTGAGATGTTTAAGCCAAAGATAAAAAGGAATTTAGCCATCTCAAATACTACATGTTCCAAGCATCATGTAATAAACAGAACATAAATTGGTTTAAAATGGATAAAACACGGGCAACTGACATGCAACTGCCTCGACCTCAAAGCCTTAACACTGCCTCAGTTGGTGGATATTCTTCACACACCATAGTAAGTACATTAATCAGAGAAAATTTTAGGCAACTTCTCAACTAAGGAGCTCTTAGAAATAGATAAAACCTCTACATCAATAACAACATAACCACATGGAGACAACATTTGTTTCTTTTCAAAACCTCAATAACATTTCTATACCATAGCACCTACAACATTAGACAACATGACAACTCAGCACATTCAAGTAAATGGAATCAAACAATGCAAGAAGAAAACCCAATACGAAAAGCAAGAGAATCAAGGAAACCACCAAATAATTCTTACTGTATCCCGGTACCGGATGTGCATACGCCACTTTCTGTACAAGTTCCGAGGCTCCCATTGACACCATTGCTTGCTATTGCTCCTCGGTCCACATAATTTAACAAGTTAATCACGCAAAAGATAGCAAGTAACCTGCAATCACAGCATAAGAACATTTATTACACACCGAAACGAAAACCAAGATACTGATGGCTCTAAAGTGGCTCACTAGTCTTGCATACCTTCAAATGATACTTGACTCAACCCCAGCTCAAAGTTCAATGAACTGGATTATAATTATATTCAACTCCATATCATTCCTTTACATGATTCTCACCACCCCTTTTCATGTTCAATACAGTTTGCTAATTTAGCATCCAAACGGTTTTCACTCTTTTCCCCTTCCTTCCATACAACTCACCAATCAAACGATAGTGCCCACAAAGGAAAACACAAAAACCCAATTTCCCGTTCGGTTGCGGAGAAAGTAGAGAGAAAAACTAAGAAATCAAAGTTTAAAACCAAAATTTCTGAGCCCAACTAAGCCAGCTAATCCTTTCTACAACGCCCTAGTCGTATACGAATTCTCGTTCCTTTTCCAGACCCAAGTAACAAAACCAACCAAAAACAAAAGAGAAGTCAAACCTTTATCTTGATTTCCCATATTTTCTCAGCAACCAAGCAGACCCAAGAACCAAAAAACAAACTGGAACAAATAAAAAAGTACCTCTTGGGCGTGAACCACGAAGGAGCCGGAGCTCCGGTTGAAGCAATGACCATGGCTGGCTCCGCAGAAGGCTTAACTTCTTCAGAAGTCTTTGCTTCTTTTTGAGCCATTGGAAGAAGTAATGGTAAATATAATATAACACAATTACTTCAGTGAAAATATCTTTTGGTGAAAAAGTAATGTAAAATATTGATATTTCTGAGTTGGGTTTGAACTTTTGAATGGTGGTTGAGGGCAAGTGTTTTCTTGACCTCTTCTTCCTCCCTGAGCTAATAAAATTTGGAGGCTTCCTTTGTTGCCATCAGCCTCTCACTTTTATGTAAAGTGAAACAAGAAATTTGCTTTCCACCATCCTTTTTCGCTTTTGGAGTTTGAGTTTGACAAGGATTGATCATAGTTTCAAAGATCATGGTACCAATTATCATGTTGCCAAAATGTTTAGAAGAATACAAAAAAAAAGGCGTGCTATGTAGTTTGGAATGATGCGGTTTAAGATTCTCTTGTAGTTACCATTACCTCTTTATCCAGCTATTAAAATGTTGACACATTGTTAAATAATTATTTAATTAATTAATTTTAGAAATCAGTTGGTACGGGTTTTTATTAGTTTTAGACTTCGAGATATTCCAATTCCACCCGATCCTTTAACCACAATTTTCGGTTCAGATTAAATCAAACTTTACAATAAAGAAATTAATTTAGAAACTGTTAAATTTATCTGTCCATGCCGGATGTCTAAAACCAATATTAAAATCAAAATTTTCCAACAAAAAAAATATTAAAATCAAAATTGAATGTATTTTTATGAAAAAATAAAACAGGTGGACTTTAACATTTCAGTTGGAGCGAGTCTCACTTACTTTTTTTACATGTTAAAAATGCCATTTGACACTTTTTTTTAAAAAGAAATTAACATACCTTGAAACTTACAATAATAAAAAGTTGTGCCTCAATTCTTATTCTCTCTTATCTCTTCCCTCCCTCCACCAATCCCCAAAAAACGTTATTCAAATATCGGTATATCTCTCCACTTTAGATGTGATGTATCCTTCTTCTTCCTTGCCTAATTATTTTCTCACTGTATTTACAATGAGCTCACTAAATCACTGTGTTTACAAAATTTAGGGAGAAATTGAAAAAACACAACTTCAACCGTACTTCCTATTCACCTTTTAGTGGCTCCTTATAATTTAATATTGCTTTATTTTAATATTATCTTCATTATTTATTTAATACTAACTATTATTTGGTGTTATCTCGTTGCTTTCGCTTTATTCAAAATTGAATTAAAATATTTATAACTTCCTAAACTAGGAAGTATGATTGGAGTTGAAATTGTACTTAGCTTTCTAGTTTTTTAAGTTACATTTTAACTAAAAATTAGTGAGTATGAGATATGCTTCAATTCTTTTCCTTTCTACAACTCACCAGAAACAAGAAAAAAAAAAAAAAAAAAAAAAAAAAAAAACCTCTTTTCGCTTCTTAGCCAAAAGGAAAACTCTTCCATCTCAACATTTTCTCTCCTACAAACTATCATGTCTCTCCATGATTGGATGAAAGATAAAAAATAAAAAAAACAAACAAACTTGAAACCAAAGTTGGTCTGTCTCATTTTCCGTCAATGAATAAATCAAAATCGTAATCTAGTAAACACCAGAAGGAAATAGAAATCCTGGGATCACTTCAACCATCTAAACAAAGAATATAACAGAAAAAGGAAAGAAAAAAAAACCAACAAATATCGGAAATGAATACTTTGACAAGGATGATCAATACCCTGTTGATGCTGATGCACTACTTAATGAGAAGATGTTTGCACAGAAGAGCTGCCAGATGTGCTTGCTTCTCCGGACTGACTGACCTGAGGTGATCCAATGTACTTATGCGGGACATGGGATATTTTAAACCAATCCTCACCACTTCCTTGTCTATATCTTTCCTCAAGCTCTGGACATTCTTGAATAGAGAGGTGCTGGAGTTTAGTCAGATGCTTGAGACCTGGTGGCAGTTGTTCTAAATTAGGACAATCAGATATCGTCAAAGATCTAAGAGAATCAAGATCCTCAAACCATTCTGGCAAAGCTGTTAGATCAGGGCAGCTACTAATTTCCATGCAGTTCAAGGTCCTGACATTTTGCAACCCTTCAGGCAGAGAATCAAACCAAGGACAGCTCAAAATAGTCAAACTTCGAAGTGAAGAGAGGTGTTGCACACCCTCTGGAAAGGAACCAAGACTGGGACAGTACATAATGGTCAAGTGTTCAAGCAACGTGAGATGTTCGAAACTACACGAAAGAGACGTAAGACTACTGCAGTTTTCGATGGACAAAGTTCGAAGGGAACTCAAGCCACCAATTCCACCATCTGGCATGGATATTAGACTGTGACAGTCACTAATCTCCAGTGACTCCAGAGCTTTCATGTTCTGCAAACTTGGCAGAGTGTACAGCTCTTCACACCAACCAATGGTCAACGATTTCAGAGCAGAAAGGTTTCCTATCTCTGTAGGCAGTGAAACTAGTTTGGGGCAAGACAAGATCTTCAGAGAAGACAAACGAGCTGATGCAAAAAGCCCTTCGGGGAGAGATACTAGCTCTGGAATTTTTTCTATAACAAGCACAGAAAGCAAACTTAAATTTGCTATGGAAACCAATGTTAGATTACAATCCCGCAGCTCCAGATGTCGAAGGGACAGAGACAATGGTATATGTACTAACTTGGGACATCTTTTAACAATTAGTTTCGTTAACTGAGGCAATGCATTTTCTTTATTTCCAGTTGACCAATCTTCCAAGTTTGGAAAATCACTGAGTGATAGTTCTTCAAGTGATGACCGTGCGTTTCTCTGGCGACCATAGAACTCTCTACCAATGCGCTTGACACGATTCATTCCATGCAGAGAAAGAGTCTGAAGTAGCTCCAGATCCCCAAGGGCAGGAAGATGTTCTAAATTGTTACTGTTGGTAAAATCAAGTGAAATCAAATGTTCTGGGAAATCCCAACTTTCAAATCTGATTCCTGGATATCCATTTATAACAAGTTTTTTCAGATTACGGGGTGGTTCCAGGCCACGAAGAATTCCTGCCGCCAGCTTTTCCTCTCTTGCATCAAGATTGAAAACAGGTTCATATTGTTTTTTGGTGACTGATTTGTCCACATTTTCAAAACCTCCCCAATATAATCCCAATGACTCAAGATTTTTCTTTCTCATCAAACCAGCTGCATGTGCTTCTTCTTCATTTCTTACATTCTCCAAGTGTGTAATGTTCAACTTGCCATGAAGATTTAAATCTTTTAGAACACCAATATCAGGGTTCTGATATAATTTGCTAACAACAAATAATGGCAACGTCTGAAGTTGATATAGCCTTTCTATCCCAGCAGGCATCTTAGACAAACTTGCACATCCAGTTATATTAAGATGTCTAAGGCTTGTCATCTTTCCAACGAACGGCAAATATTCAAGTTTATCACAACCAAATAGTACTAAAGTCTGCAAAGAACATAGATTGCATGTGCTTTCAGGTAACTTGGTGATAGGTGTGTAAGAAAGGTCAAGATACCTTAAGCATATCAAGCCACCCAACGATTCCGGCAAAGCAGAAACATCGCAGTTGTTCAGATCTAGCACACGTAAGTATTCAAAACTTGAAAATATTTTATTATTCTTCTCTAACGAGCCGGATTCTCCAATCAATAAGAGACTTCGTAAATGATCTGCTTCATACAGAGCTGCTGGAATTGTAACGTCCCTGTATTTGTAAACAACAGAGGAGTGACGAATTTGTGGTGGAGCTGGACTATTTGTTGGAAGATTCTGTTCAAGTATCACATATTCTTTTTCAGCAACATATCGTGCAAGATCATGAATGATATCATCCATTTTGTATCGAATTGTTCTGCTACCATGGCATTGCTCTACTTCTTGAAAGAAAGACATCCACAGCAGGTCAATCAAGTACTCATTACCAATGTCTTCTGGTCGCTTGCTTCCTTGTTGTACAATTAAGCCTTCTGCCATCCATAGATAAATTAACTTCTGCTTCTCAAATTCATAATTTCTGGGGAATATTGAGCAGAATGCAAAGCATTGTCTAAGATGTGATGGCAGGTGAAGATAACTCAGCATTAGAGCTGGCAAAACTCTATGTTGGCATACATCTAATCTCCAAAATTCACTATTTTGCATAAAAAACCACTGTTGTTCCTCTCTTTTAAAGCGCATCAAACTTCCCAAACTTTTTACCGCTAGTGGTACACCTCCACATTTTTTGACAATCTGCTTTGCAATCAGCGAAAGGTTTGTATACTTCTCCTCTTCTCCTCGCCTAAAAGCCCGTTGCTTGAACAAAGCCCAGCAATCATCCTCAGCTAAACCCTTCAAATAATATGGAGAAATTGGGGAGTCCCTCATGAATGCAACCTTTTTACTGCGGGTAGTGAGAATGATTTTGCATCCATCAACACCCCCCCTAAACAAAGGCTTCAGTTCATCCCAATCTTCATGCTCTTCAGTCCAAACATCATCTAACACGATGAGATATCTTTTGTTATGTAGCAAATGCCAAAGCTGAGACTGAAGTAGGTCAATCTCCAAGAACTTGCATTCCTCCTTCGTTGCAGACTCGATAACTGTCTTCATGATCTTTTTGACATTGAAAATATCAGAAACAAAGATCCACATTCTAGCATCAAAGTGTTGAATCACCCTCTCATCATTATATGCTAATTGAGCAAGAGTTGTCTTACCAATTCCTCCAATACCAACTATTGGAATACAAACTGCGTATCCCAATTCCTGGTAATGTTGAGAAGATAGTAACAGTTTGACCAAATTCTCTTTGTCATCCTCTCTTCCATATATCTCTGACTTGATCACAAATGAGCTAGTCTCCCTTATGGTGGATTGACGATTTACGACGGTAGGCCGTCTAAACTTAAAGAGTCCATCTTTTACAGTCTTCTCCAACACATGGAGCATCTTTCTAATCTTTTCAGCATCTGTACCTCTTCTAATTTGGGAAGGAAAATCACCATATACATGTTCAATACTCATTAAAGTTTCTCTAGAGGTATAGAAGTCAAGAAGGTCCTCAGCATCACAAGCTGCATTCTTTAGTTTTGACAACCAACGTCTGACAGCTTTGTTGGTCAGTTGTTGCTCTTCTGCATCTTCAAGAGTAGCTTGAACCAGCAGCAAGGCTTCATGTAGGCTTTGGAGGTTGTCCTTGAAATCCCAGATATCAGCAAACTTTTGCAGGACTGGAGATGCTAGTCTGTCAAAGATCACTTGCAAAGCAGGGGATAAAACTAGGTCAGCCATTTCAATAAACAAGGCTCAGATGAGATGAGAAAGGCTGGAAATGAAAGTGGAAATGCAAATTCACTTGAAAGAAAATTGTTGCAAAGCACCAGCCAGAAAGATAGAATTCCTTCTCTCTCGCCTTTAAGCCATTTTGTCCTTTTCTTCCCCAATACCTTGTTGTTTCCAAAGATGTTGTAAAATCCAAGGTAGGTGCTATAGAAACCTAAATTTGTCTTCTTTTTGCATGAGTTGTTAAAATTACATTCTGAACATGATCCCAAAATGACTGAATAAGCCAACTACAAACAAGAAGAACAAGAGAGCATACATATTTCATATAAATTGAAGAAAACTACAAGACATTCATGGTTTGTCCAATAATAGATTGTAGGTTACTAGGCAAATAAGATCAACCAATACCCATGTTTTCTCAACTTGTTTTGGTTACAATTTCTTCATATATTTGAAAAGAACAAGGAGCCAGCGGTATAATACCAAGACTTTTAGGAGTTGAGCTCGCAGGATTTATTTTGTCGTTCCAATTCATGCATTTTGAGCACGAAAACCTCAATATTCTCAGATTAATGCGACTAGTTTTAGCGGCGATTTTTGCATTGCCAATGAGGTTTTTGTGGACTATTGCATAAGTTTTGACACACAGCAATCCTGCATTTCCTTAAATTTATCTAATGAAACACAGAATAAATAATTAAAGGAATCAGTTTGCACACCAGCCACTTTGTATGAGTAATTTTTTTTTTTTTTCAGAAAAATAAATGAACATTGGATGCTTATATCAAGATTGAGGTGTTTGTAAAAATTGTAATTAACTTACATAAAGCATTTGTGTATAAACTTTTCCCCTTATTATTTATGTAAGTCTACAGATGATGTAACATGCTGTATAACTATATTCTTTAGTTTGGCATTTGTTTGGCCACAAAAAAAAAAAAAAAAACACACACACACACACCCACAATGGTACCAACTAGCGTAGTAACGTTTCTTTCTATGACAGTATTCTTTTAACTCGTGGCTTAGCTTGTAAACCTGCCATTACCTCATCCTTTTTATTTGTTTACTTTCTCTCTTCGTTTTTATTATATATATATATATATATATATATATATATATATATATATATATATAGAAATTCTCCTCTGCGGACATCTGCACGATAATAACGTGTGACATCCGAATAAGAGAATAACTATATATACATATATATATATTAGTGATGATGCCAGTCCAAAATCTGAGTCCTCTTCAAGTCATCAGCCAAGCCAGCCTTTCAGCCAAAAGTCGAAGCCTAGGTGGTCCGACTATCCCGACAATCAAGACCCCTATGATTTAAATGAAGACTAAGCCTTTCTGCAAAGTAACCAAAAGCAAGAATTAAAGCAAGATGCCCCTGAGTTAAAGCAAAAGCAAGAGTTAAAGCAAGATGCCCTGAGTTAAAGCAAGTTACCCTGAGTTAAAGTAAAAGATGCCCCGACAAAGAAGTTTCACCCGAGTTAAAGTAGAAAGTAATTTCAAAAGTTATTTTGTCTTCTTTTCTTTGCCAAGTCTTTAAGAAGAAGCCCGAGTCATTTGTAATCTTCAAGCTTTGTGTAGTAAGCATTGTATTTTCTTTCAGTTTTCAAAGTTCTCTAAGGAGTGATCAAGAGTGTGAGTTGCTTACGCTAGGAACTAAGATTTCTGTAAGTTTTTACTTTGTTTGT
Organism: Prunus kanzakura; assembly: GCA_020521455.1. Classification (NCBI taxonomy): domain Eukaryota; kingdom Viridiplantae; phylum Streptophyta; class Magnoliopsida; order Rosales; family Rosaceae; genus Prunus; species Prunus kanzakura. The sequence continues at coordinate 1,454,031 of BPUM01000821.1, forward strand.
CAAAGCTTCACTAATTAAATAATATCAGAGTTTTGAGTAACATAGTCCTTCACATTCAAATTTGTTAATTTCAAGTTAATCCTATTTTCATTCCTAATTTATTTTAAATGATTAATTATATTTTTATTCATGCTATTCTTGAGTTAAGAGCATCTCCAGCGTTGGCATCAAACCGGGCAGGAGGCCCCCCAGTCAAGCCCAGCATGCCTCCAGCGCGAGAGAAGAAGCCCGGGCAAGCCCTGGGTCCCACCAACCTGGGCAAGCCCACAGGCAAATCCTGCCTGGGCTTCAGCTCGAAGGCGCTGACGTCAGTGAGCCAAAAAAAATTCAAAAAAATCGAAAAAAATTCAAAAATTTTTTTAAAAAATACCAAAAAATTATGGATGTTTTCCCAATAAATACATAACAATTTTATTCACTTTTCACACCAAATCTTCATACAAACTCTTCTCCTTCCAATATGTTTTACTTTACACTCGCATTTTTCTACTACTTTCCAATAAAGAAAGCATTAAATAATATGACTATTTATTAAAAATATTTGCACATCACAACAAAGATTAATTAAAAACAAACCTTCATTTATTGCAAACAACACACAAAATAAACCATAATTAAAATCTTATCCGAAAATTTAATTCGAAAATTTTATCTAAAATTTTAGGTGATAAATTTATAATAAATAGTGACAAGTGACAACCGAAAATATTATATGAAAAGCTTATAAAAATTAATGGTTTAAAGTATAAAAAAATTGAAAATAAAGTATAATGAATAGTATTTGCCCTTGCCCTAGCCTTCCAAGGGTGGAGCCAACTAAGGCAAGGCTGCCACTATTCACGTGAATAGTGGCAGCCCTTGCCTTGCCTTAGCCTTGCCTTAGCCTTCATGGGTGGACATGCTCTAAGAGTTTTATGCATTTACACTTTAGTTAAATTTTATTTTGAATTATTTCAATTATGTTATTTAGTCATCTTCCCCCTTACTGGTCTCTACTAGTGTCCTTCTCTTATTGTTAATTTGTTAATTAATCCTCATATTCCTTACGCCTATCTCTAAGTTAAAAGTCTTCCGTTTAGTACTAGTTAAAAAGCCTGTTTTCTCCCTTCTGTTAGGTCCTAATCCCCTTCTAGCATCAGAGCCGTAAGAGTTGAAGGAGTTGAGTCTAAGTCTGCTACTCATATCGCCCAAGTGGCTGATTTAAGTCTTTTGAGTTAGCAAGTCTCCCAAGTTTCTTCTAAGTTAGTAAGCCTCCCAAGTTACTTCTGAGTCTCCTCCAAGTTATCTAGTTCCTTAGGTTCCCCTCCCTCAAAAGTCCGTAAGGTGAGACCTAAATCCAAACAGTAAGTCCCAGGAGAGGCATGAGCGGTTAGGCACGAGAAGGTGAGAGAGAGAGAAAACCCATAGGTTCTTAGGTTCCTTAGAGTCAGTCTTAGGAGTTACCCAAGTGTCTTTCTAGCCCAAGGAGTTATGTAAGAGTCTTTCTAATTTATTAGATTTGAATCGAAACTTGAGTCAAAATTAGTCGTTTTCTTAGAACTAACTCAGTTAATTCTTCCAGTTCTAGAACCAGTTTGAGTCAAGTACCAGACATAGTTAATGAAGAACAATTAGAATTTGAGTCAACTAGTAGTGAATTACATTGTAATGATTGGAATATACCCAGAGTCCCTAGTAAAGAAATTTATAAGCAAAAATGGTCAATTAATGCATTTAAGTCAACTACGCATATTAAGACAGTAGAACAAGTTTATGCTTTACGAAAAGAACATGAAACATGCCAGTTACTTAATCTTGAGTCAATTAAGAAACATAGGAACGAAGGTAATAATTTCTTGCATATAGGATTAGTCCAAGTTGCAGTTAAACCTTTAACTAAGTTAGGTCTCCGTGCAGCAATTCTTTTAAGTTTAAGAGATGCCAGATTTAACGATTTCCAGGATGGAGTTTTAGGAATTATTGAGTCAAGCCTATGTCATGGTCCGGTTCACTTTGATTGTTACCCAGACTTCACAGTTAGCTTAAGCGATCCCCATATATTAAAAGTTTTAACTTTAAATATTAAAACCCATGGTTATAATGTTTTGCCCGGTAGTCAACCTTTAGCTTTAATTTATAGAATTTATTACAAAGTCACAGGCACAAATATGAATTTCCAAGCCCTAAGTAAAAGCCCAAAGAATCAAACACTTCTAATTCAAAGTCACACTTCTAATTCTAATGTCACATATATATATATATATATATATATATATATATATATATATATATATATATATATATTGGTAGAACTATAAATTTTTCAAAATTTGCATTTCATAAGGGCACGTTAAAACACAGATTCTTCAGTTTCATGATCTGTTGCATTTTTGTATCTGTCATTTTGCTACAGCTAAAATCTACAATGATCTTTTTAGATTCTTTAAACCTCTGTAAAACTTTGTTTGCATGGAATTATGCCTCATTGATCTATCTGATCACCCCTTGTTTCCTATGCAGTCATACTGGTAAGCACCAAAGCTCATACTCTTCACCATGAGAAATTTCTTTCTTGAACTCAATAATTTGGCAGTGTTTGGGCTAAGCCTCCAAATATGACTACACTAGTAATATAAGATGACTACACTAGTAATATAAGCACACACCAATTTCTTGTTAACACTGCCGTTGGCATCACGTTAGCAACTATATCAAGCAATAATCTAGAAGAACATGACTTAAACTTATTTAAAACTGAGGTAAATAGAAGAAAATATAAAATTCGGAAAGCAGACAATTGGACTAGTAATATTAATGAAAAACACACAGATTTTATTAATATGATACAAGTACAAAACCAGAGGATATAGAAATCCCAAATTGCAATTTACAGCAAAAGGAAATATTGAAACTTTGTGGACACTCCATCCATCTGAAAAACAACATAAACAAAGCAAAAGGGCGCCACCACACAAAACACCAGGACGGATGATGATTATTATAACAATAACACTCTTGAGGATGAAGTTGAAATAAAAGTTTCGTACTGAACGGATGTTCCAAACTAAGAGTTGCCCGATGTGCTTGCCTCGCTGGATGGTCCAATGTACTTATATGGGACATGGGCTATTTTCAACCAATCCTCACCACTACCTTGTTTGCACCTTTCCTCAAGCTCAGGACATTCTTGAATAGAGAGGTGCTGGAGTTCAGTGAGAGACTTCAGACCTGATGGCAAAACTCTTGAATTAGGACAATCAGATATGGTCAGAGATCTGAGTGAAGCAAGATTCGCCAACCAATCTGGCAAAGCATCTAGATTGGGGCAGCTACTAATTTCCAAGCAGTGCAGCGTCCGGCTATTTTGTAACCCACTTGGTAGAGAATCAAACATAGGACAGTTCGAGATAGTGAAGCTTCGAAGTGAGGAGAGGTGTTGCACACCCTCTGGAAAAGAACCAAGGTTTGGGCAATACATAAATGTCAAGTGCTCAAGGAATGTAAGATGCTCTAAACTGGATGACAAAGAAGTCAGATGGCTACAATTCTCAATGGACAAAGTTCGAAGGGAACTTAATCCTGCAATTCCACCATCTGGCATGGTTAGTAGATTGTGACAGTCACTAATCTCCAGTGACTCCAGAGTTTTGAGGTTCTTTAAACTCTGTGGCAGAGAGGATAACTCATCACACCAACGAATCGTCAATGATTTCAGAGCAGTGAGGTTTCCAATCTCCAAAGGCAGTGAACCGAGCTTGGGGAGAGACAATATCTGTAAAGAAGACAGAAAAGGTGATGCAAAGAGCCCTTCCGGCAGAGAGACCAGGCCTTGAATTTTTTCTAGAACAAGCACAGAAAGCAAACTTAAATTTGCTATGGACATCATCGTTGGATTACAGTCCCGCAGCTCCAAATGTTGAAGGGACTGACATAACGGTATATGTGCTAACCTTGGACAACCTTTCAAAGTTAATTTCTTCAATCTGGGGAATGCATTTGCATCATTTGCAGTTGACCACTCTTCCAAGTTTGAAAAATCACTAATTGATAGTTCTTCGAGGGATGGAAACCATATGTCCGTACCGACGGTTCTGTCACCATAGAACTCTGTACCGATGCTCCTCACGCCATGCATTCCATGCAGAGAAAGTGTCTTAAGTAGCAGAAGATTCCCAAGGGCTGGAAGATGTTCACAACTTTTACAGTTGGTGAAATCAACGGAAGTAAGATTTGGGAGAGCCCAACAAGGAAATTTGATTCCTGGGTACTCATTTATAACTAGCCTTTTCAGATTTTTGTGTGGCTGCAGCCCTTCAAGAATTTTTTCCACAGGATCAGGCTGTTGTGGGGGAACCCGAGGTCGTAAGGCAATATAATCAACATTTTTAAAACGTCGGGCTTTAGGCTTCCCAAACGATTTGTAGACGTCTCCAAATCCGCAATCTAATCCCCAATATAATCCTAACGACTCAAGATTTTCCTTCGACTTCAACCCAGTTGATTGTGCTTCGGCTGCATATCTTGCGTTCTGCAAACAGGTAATATTCAACTTGCCATAAAGATTCAAACCTTCTAGCGTATTAAGGGCCCCAGGAACCCTGTTGACGACAAACAATGGCAATGTCTGAAGTTGTCGCAAACTTCGAATCTCAATAGGCATAGAAGACAAACTTACACATCCAACTAGATTGAGATGTCTTAGGCTGGTCATCATTTCCAAGCTTGGCAGCCGTTTAAGATTCTGACAACCAAATAGATTCAAAGTCTGCAAATAGCAGAGATTCCTTGTGCTGTAAGGTAACATGGTGATAGGTGTGTAAGAGAGGTCGAGATACCTCAAACATATCAAGCCACCCAATGATTCCGGCAAATCAGAAACACCACAACTGCTCAGGTCTAGCACACGCAAGTATCCAAAACTTGAAAACATACTTCGGTTTTTCAACAAGCCAGATTCTCCAATAAATACAAGAGTTCGTAGATGTTTTGCTTCAAATAGATCTTCTGGAATTCCAATCGCCCTATATTTGTAAACAACAGATGCGTGACGAATTTGAGCCGCACCATGTTCAAACATTCGGGGTTGATCTCCTGCTACATATCGTGCAAGATCATGTATAACATGATTCATTTTGTATCCAACTGGGCCGCCACCATTGCAAATCTCTACTTCTTGGAAGAAAGACAACCACAACAAATCGGCGAAATATTCATCACCAATGTCTTCTGGTCGCCTGTTTCCATCTTGCAGAAGTAAGTCTGATGCCATCCACAAATGAATTAACTTCTGCTTCTTGAATTCATAATTTTTTGGAAATATTGCGCAGAATGCAAAGCATTCTCTAAGATGGGGTGGTAGGTGATGATAACTCAACATGAGGGCAGGCATAACTTTATGCTGGTCTTCATCTAATTTCCAAAGTTCGCAATCTCGCATAGACAGCCACTGGTTTTCTTCTCTTTTCAAGCGCATTGAACTTCCCAAACTTTTTGCTGCTAATGGCACTCCTCCACATTTTTGGACAATCTGTTTCCCAATCAGTGACAGGTTTGGATACTTTGCTTCTTCTCCTCGTGCAAAAGCCCGTTGCTTGAACAATGTCCAGCAATCATCATCTGTCAGGCCATTCAAACAAATTGGGGAATTTGGGAAGTCCATCATATATGGAACCTTTTTACTGCGGGTAGTGATGATGATTTTGCATCCATCAACACCCCCTCTAAACAAAGGTTTTAGTTTGTCCCAATCATCCTGGTCTTCCGTCCAAACATCATCTAACACAATCAGATATCTTTTCTTCTGCAGAAATTGTGAAACCCGAGACTGAAGTAATTCAATCTCCGACAACTTGCATTCATCACTTGTTAAGGATGAAATAACTGTCTTCATGATCTTTTTGATATTGAAATTAGAAGAGACAAAAATCCACATCCTAACATCAAAGTGTTGAATAACTCTCTCATCATTATATAACATTTGGGCAAGAGTGGTCTTACCAATTCCTCCAATGCCGATGATTGGAACGCATGTCGCATATGAATAACCCTCCTGGTAATTAGTTTGAGAAGACAGTAATAGGTTGACTAACTTCTCCTTGTCATCCTCTCGTCCATGAATCCTTGAGTCAACGAAAGAGCTCGTCTCCCTTTGATCTGATTGTTGATCTGATATTGGCTGGGTATCTCTAATTTTCAACTTAGAAGATCCCTCACCCACAATCATTTCTAACTTCTTGAGTATCTTTCTGACTTTGTCAGTAAGAACTGCATAGCTGTCTAATGTCTGCGCACCAAAGGCTTCATCAATCATGGCGGTTTGTTTAGCAGTAAAGACGTCAAGAAGATCCTCAGCGTCACAAACTGCGTTCTTGAGGTCTGATAGCCAAAGTCTGACAGTTTTGTTGGTGAATTGCTGCACTTCTGCATCTGCAAGAGTAGCTTGAGCCCGCACCAAGGCATGCTGCAGGCTCTGGAATATGTTGTAATTGAAACCCAATCTATCAGCAAGCCCTTGTAGGACTGGAGATGCCAATCGGTCAAAGAGAACTTGCAAAGCCGGGGACAAAATTATGCCTACAGCTGCATCCATATCTAGCACCAACAAACCAGTTCAACCAAAACAAGGCTCAGATCAGAATGTCTGGTTCAGTTTGGTTAGAGTGGGAATTGGAAGAACTGAACAAGAGGATAAGTTCATTTGGTTGATGAGTCAGGATCTATGATGAGTCGGGATCTATGAGAGAATTATTATTAGCCTGGCCCCTCTTTGAAAACTTCCTACCCAATTATACTCTGACAAGCACAAACGTCCAAATACAGGGCCACTAGAAGGAGCAAAATTTCAACTTCCTTCTTAAACTTTTTTTTTATTAGGAAACCACCAAGCACCTTCATCTCTTAAAAATTTGTCTGATTCTTCCCCATTTTCTCACTAGCAAAGCAAAAGGGGACCCAAAATCTGTCCTTGTTCTTGACCAGAGCCTTAGAGGACACCATGTTTGACTAGGAAAGCAAATAAGAACAGTCACTACTTGGGGAACTAAAGTCACAAAATAAGCAGTTGATGCAGTAATTTTCCCTTTCTCAGTACCGATTGGTCAGTTGCAGAGGAAAGAAGAAGCGGTATTGAAACAATGACAAAAAAAAAAAAAAAAAGTGGGATGGGCTAAACCACAAAGCTAGAAAAAGAAGCAGAGCAACAGAATGGGCGGGATGTTGTGCTGGGATAATCTAAAATATAATTTACCCCAAAAAAAAACAATTTTCTAGTTGGGATTTTCCCTGTACTTTGTTTTGTTTCCGGGGGTTTTTGTCCTCCGTTAATGGAGTATCATATTCAACCCAAAAAAAAAAAAAACAATTTTCTGGACATTTTATTAACTGAAAATTTAGAAATACTGTTACATTTACAATTCCACTAGCTTTTCAGTAGATTAAAACTCTGATAGCACTTGTCTTGACGATGAGGGCAAGGTGTTCGACGAATTACCTGAAAAAGGCTGAGGCAGGCCAACTGGGCAAGCCAGGCGAAAGCAAGCTGTTGTACGGGCTTCAGTTGATGTTGACAAGTGATGGTTATCAAGTTACAGCCATATGGGCAATCAAATGGCAAATGTTGCGTTGAATTACTGCTTGAGCTAGCAGCAATAATTTAAAGTCAATTCTATTCTTCTTTGTTCATGTTCCTCTTTATCATTCGATAAAAAGAAACTGTCGTATTGGTTGATTACATTTTGGGCACTGAGGAGCCTGTTCCAAAACAGACAAACCCAGATCCCAAAATAGAAAATTTTCAAAGTTTTGTATGATAGGTACCAAAAGGCAGAAGGAGAAATAAGCCTTCGAACTAAAAGAGACAATTCTTCATTCATATCGAAAAATGGCCAAAGCCTTCGAACTAAATACAATGTGAGCTCACCAATTGTATTGCCTAGAAAACATTACACATGTCTGTCTATGGGCTTCTAACAATAAGCCCACTAGTGAAGGATCCTAATATTTCTTGAGTCATTCTATAGCGATGGTCTTATCTAAGGCTCTTAGATGAAATATTATCCCTTATCCATTGAATCAAACTAACTAATTTGATTCAATGGTTAAGAGATAGGATTTCATCTAAAGGCCTTAGATAAAACCCTCGCTATAGAATTTTTGAACATTTCTCCTCCCTTAAAAGGTGGCATGTCCTCAGGCCTCTTAGCACTTTTAAATGCAACCAAACTCACTGGATACATAAACTTGCACAGGTTGGAAAAAAAAAAAAAACAATGTCCTTGAACATGAGGCATCTGCTCCCAAAAGAGAACCACCATGTGCAGTAACCAAAAAGAATTAGCACCATCATAATCCCACGTAAACTAAGTGTCCTAGCAGCAAGTATATGCGCTCCCTTTTTCATGACTTGCCCCAAGAATACAAATGTCCAAAACAAGTAGCACGAAACAGCGGAGTGAGTGCCCAGCAGGGCAAGTAAAGCTTATATGCAATTTGTCAACTAAGCCTATGCCACTATAGTGTTTTGCGAATTCCCTGTCTGTATGTCCACAATCAGCATGGTGAGGATTGCAATGTAAGGGCACCGGATCGTTACTTGACCCAATGGAATAAGCAGCCTCAGAAAAGTGGGAAACATCTTTGTGTCCGTTCCTTGAAATTCAAATCCAATGTCTTATCTTTGTTACACATTGTTTCACAAACAATGTTCAAAACGGGGAACAACAATCAGGGCCGTCTCAATGAGAAGGGTTTTTTTTTTTGGAATGACTTCAATGAGACTTGAACACGGGCCCTTCTATTAACAGATATGCACTATAAAGCTAGCTCCGCCACACACACTTTTGTGATAATATGCTAAAGTATATATACCATTTCTATAATATTAATATATATAATATAAAGATTTTTTTTCGGGGCCCCTAAAATATCAAGGGCCCTGTGTGGTGACGCCACTTGCACCACCTTAGGACTACCCATGACGACAAAATCATCCCATGAATACTGTCTTGGCATGGACTATGCTTAGGGACTGTCTTTGCTTGGCTTGGCTTGGTCTAAGTTGGATAACACTTATTCTGCGTTTGGTGTATGCTTGGGCTAGGACTAGATTTTTTTATTTTTTTCAAATATATATATATATATATATATTAATACATATATTATGTACGTGTATATATGTATTTTATATAATATATATATATAAGATATATATGTATGCATACATACATACATATATTATATATTTAACATATATGTGTATATACATGTATATATGTATATTATAATATATACATGGGTATAATATATATATATATATATATATATATATATATATATATTATACATATATAATGTATATGTGTGTCTACGTGTGTATATGTATATTATAATACATATACATGGGTATAATATATATACACATATATGTATATATATGTATTATAATATATAATATACATTACATATATACATGTATACTATTATTATAATATTAATATGTATATGTGTATTATATATATATATATATAATATATATATACATATATTATATATATATATGTGTGTATATACGTGTATATATGTACATTATAATATATGTGTATGTAAGTATAATATAATATAATATATATAATAATAATAATAATAGTAATATATGTTTTATTACAATATAATATATGCATCTTATACATTGGTGAACATGTGACTAGTTAATCCTCTCTTTTCACATGGATTTATTAGTCCCCACCTAAGGATATGTTTTTGGTGGGCTCGGTATTAGCAATCCCATCTAAGACTAGAATTAGATGAAACAAACACGATACTAAATTTAGTCCAATCCAAACTAAGCCAAGCTAGTGTAACAAACGGAATTTGCCGCAACCAATTGTTGAGATTCTTGCAACGTGGGCCAATAATTCATTGAATGTCCCGCAACATAAAAAATCACATCGGTCTTCCTTCCGAGTGTGTAGCCTACACGAGATTCTTGCAACGTGGGCCAATAATCCGACTCATGATAATAAGTGGCCAATAATCCGAAGAAAAGCTGCTCTGGTTTTGTTTATAGAAGACTTTGTATACGTAAGAACTTTGTGATGGGATTGTTTGGCATTTCTATAAGATTACATTGAACTCTTTTGTTTAGTTTATTTGCGTTTTACACTTTATGGTGTCCAACTTCAGTTCACCATTGAAGCTGCCTTCGCTTTATTTTCCCTACTATTTTTGAGATTTGATTTTCAATATTTTCTTGAAGGAAAATTGAGGTGTAAATTAGACCCCTTTTCCTTGGCCAATTGTGAATTGAGAACACCAACCCTCAATATCATTCTTGCAGCAGAATCATGGAGCCAGTGATGTCCTGATTTCGCAAAATAAATCCCAGTCCTCTCACGGGGAAGATCAAATGGATTCTTAAGTTCATAGAATATAGAAAACGAGCGAAAAACTGGTATGATGAGCCATGAGCATTTGCACCATGAAGAATTGAATTTTAAGCATGCGAGAATCATCCAAATCAAAGAATTCTAATGTAAATCTGGAGACAAGCTGTCAACGCAAATGCACTCATCAAGGGAGAAGAATCAGGATCTGATTCTTCTCACTCCTAACCATTGACCTGCTGTGCAAATATTCTGTATTTACTATCATTTAAGGCTATTACCATTTATATCTTCGTTGTACAAATATAAATATTGTAACCTTCCCCACATATGAAACATAAGATTCAAATATTCTACATGGTATCAGCCTAAAACGGATCCCTTTCTCTCTTTTCCCTATTCCTCCTACCCAAACCCTCTCATGGCCTCTCAATCTTCTTCAACCTCTCTTCCTGGTCCAAACTCTTCATACTTCATCAAACTCACAGACACAAATTACCTTCTATGGCTCTGTCAAATTAAACCTTTTCTTATTGGCCATGGCTTATGGAAATATGTTGATGGCTCCTCCCCTCAACCCTCTCCTTTGCTTCCTCTACCAGCATCCTCCCCTGACCAAACAGCACCACAACCAAATCCCGCGTATGAAACCTGGTTCCAACAAGACCAACTCATTGTCAGCTATCTAACTAGCACTCTCTCTGAGTCAGTCTTATCTCTCACCATTGGCTGTGACTCATCCAAAAACATTTGGGATTGCCTACAACGACACTTCTCTCAAACCTCAGTGGCCAGTGAATCCAGCCTTAGATTTCAACTCATGGACTTGCAGAAGGGCACCCAAACCGTGGATGAGTACCTCCGTCATGCCAAATCCATTGCTGATTCCTTGGCTGCGATTAATGAACCGGTCTCCAATAAGGACCTCGTCACTGGCATTCTTCGTGGCTTGGGTCCCGACTACAAAATGCTTGTCACCGCTCTCTTAAATTTTCCTCCTCTTCCTAATTTTACTGATCTGCATGCCCGTTTGCTTTCATATGAAGCGCAGAATCCTCGCACTGACCTTGTCCAATCTGGTCAATCCACAGCTCTCTTGGCCGTCCAGCCTCCCACCTATTACTCACATCGTGGGGGCTCTGTCAACCGCGGCAGTTCTCGTGGACGTGATCGTGGCAACTGTGGTCGTCACGGTCTTGGCTAGAACCAGTCACAACATCAGTCTCCTTCGTTGCATCATAATGGTCCTTTTGGTTCCTCCTGTAGTTGGCAGCCATTCCAACAATCCAATTCCTCACCTCAATGGCCTACTGCCTCGCCGTGGCAACCTGGGCCTCATCCACAGCCCCCATCCTCTTGGTCTAACAACAGCAGTCAACGCTCTTCAACTCCTGGCATCCTTGGCCCACCATGGTGCCCCACCTGCAACACCGCTCAACATTCTCATGCCACCTGTCCTCACAAATTTCGTGGACCTGAGTCTTTCCCACCTTTTGCTGGTGCTCAATTCCTACAACCCACTGACAACACTTGGAACCTTGACACCGGTGCCACCCATCATATGACCGGTACTGCCACTCATCTTCAGAATCCACAATCCTACATGGGTAATGATTCCATCTACTTGGGTAATGGTGACTCTTTAAACATTTCATCCACTGGTACAATTCCTATTTCTTTAGGCTCTTCGTGTCATTCTCTTCATAATGTCTATCATGTCCCTTCTTTACACACTAACCTCCTTTCTGTTGCTCGTTTTACTCGTGACAATGCTGTCTCATTCATGTTTACTCCTGATTTCTTCCAAATTTATGACTTACATACTGGTAATCTTCTTTTTCAGGGCCCATGTAAGGATGGTCTCTACCCTCTTTCACTTCCCTCCGCTCCTTTCTCTGCCAAGTGTGCCCTCATTTCCATTCATTCCTCCGCTTGGCATCGTCGTCTTGGTCACCCGTCCTCCGCTGTTTTGTCTCGTCTTTCATCGTCCTTAGGTTTTAAATTTAATAAGGATTTTTGTAAGCCTTGTGCTCTTGGAAAATCTACTCAATTACCTTTTCCCATCAATGAAAATCATGCTACTATTCCCTTCTCTATTATTCACTCTGATGTTTGGATGTCCCCTGTTGTCTCTAAAACTGGTTTTAGGTACTACGTTCTATTTACTGATGAATATTCCCGATACACTTGGATATACCCCATGCGCCGTAAAAATGAAGTATTTGCGCACTTTCAGTCTTTTGTTTCTCTCATCCGTAATATCTTTAACTCCACAATCAAATTTCTTCAAAGTGACAATGGCACAGATTATGTCAACACCTCATTTACTCAATTTTGTCAACAGTTGGGAATTCAACAACGGTTCTCTTGCCCTCACACTCCCCAACAAAACGGTCTTGCCGAACGCAAGCACCGCCATATCGCTACCATCATTCGCACCCTACTCACCACCGCCCATGCCCCAGACTACCTTTGGGTTGAAGCCGCTCTTACAGCAGTTCATCTTATAAATCTCCTGCCCACACCCACCCTTCAATGGCAAACTCCATACACCACACTATATAATCGTCCCCTTGTTTACTCCCATCTTCCGATTTTTGGGTGTTCTTGTTTCCCGTACCTTGGTGCATACACAGAAAATAAACTTGCCAACCGCACCACTAAGTGTGTGTTTCTCGGTTATAGTCCTAATCACAAAGGCTATTGCTGCTTGGATCCTTTTACTGGCCGTGTCTACACCTCACGCCATGTTGTTTTTAATGAAAATAAATTTCCCTTTGAAAGCTTGCAGGTACCTCCCTCTCCTTGTTACACAGAACTGGAATTTAATCCTGTGTGCCCAACCCCCATGGGTTCCCTTACCAGGCCCGTGCCTCCATCACATCCTCCAAGTCCATCACTTCATGACTCATCCGACCTTGCAACAACAGCACCGCCACCGGCCCCTTTTCCAGCACCTCTGCCGCCCCCAGGTTCCGACACCTCCATCCTCCCACAACCTTCTGGCACCTCCATCCTTCCACAAGCTTCTGGCACCTCCATCACACCACATGCTTCCGGCACCTCTATCCTTCCACAGGCTTCCGACACTCCTCCTTCAGAACCAGTCCAGCCCTTGCTCCACACATACTCCAGAAGACATTGCATACCAACGGCGCCATCACAGCTAATCCATGATCCACTTGCCACTACGGACCTTGCTCCTCCACAACCTACAGGACCAGCGCCGCCGCCACCTGTTCATCCCATGCGGACTCGTCTCCGTGACGGCATCACGTAGCCCAAGCACCACACAGATGGCACTATACGATACCCCATTCCCCGTGCTCTTTTAACTGTGCTTGAAAATACTGAACCAACTTGTTTTTCTCAGGCTACCAAACATCCTAAATGGCGTGTTGCAATGTCGGAAGAAATCAATACTTTGCTACGGAATAAAACTTGGTCCCTTGTTCCTCCATCTTCCAATCATACTCCTGTCGGATGCAAATGGGTCTTTTGCATCAAGCGTAATTCTAATGGCACTATAGAACGCTATAAAGCACGCCTAGTTGCTAAGGGCTACCACCAACGTCCAGGCATTGACTACTCGGAGACCTTCAGCCCCGTTGTCAAACCACCCACCATTCGCACGGTACTCAGTCTTGCTACTTCCTGTGGCTGGCCCTTGCGCCACCTAGATGTCAAGAACGCTTTTCTTCATGGGTTTCTGAACGAGGACGTGTACATGATTCAGCCCCCTGGCTTTGTGGATCCTGCTCACCCTCATCATGTGTGCAAGCTCCACAAATCCCTTTATGGCCTCAAACAAGCTCCACGTGCATGGTTCACCCGCATTAGCACTTTCCTACTCTCGTGGGCTTTCACCGAAGTTTGGCTGACTCCTCACTCTTTATTTTGCGGCATGCTTCTCATACTATGTTTCTTCTCCTATATGTTGATGACATAGTCATTACTGGCAGCGATTCCTCTCTCTTACAAACCTTTATTGCTCTTTTGGGTCACAATTTTGACATTAAGGACCTTGGTCCTCTTAGCTACTTTTTGGGTTTACAGGTTCATTCTCAGGATGGTGCTCTTCATCTTAATCAACTTCAATATGCTCATGATTTGCTTCAAAAGAGTAATCTCATACATGCACAGCCCGCCCCTACTCGCCTTGCCGCAAAACCACTACTCACAGCAACTGAGGGTGCCTTGCTTGACTCTCCCATTGAATATCGTGAACTTGTTGGGAGTCTACAGTATCTCACCCTCACCCGCCCTGACATCTCATTTGCAGTCAACACTGTTGCCCAATTTATGAGCTCCCCTCGCTCTCCTCACATGGTTGCTGTCAAACGAATCCTTCGCTATGTCAAAGGCACACTTGATTTTGGTCTCACTTTCCAGCCGCAACATGCCTCTTCTCGACTTCTGGTCTACTCAGATGCAGATTGGGCAGGTTGCCCTGACTCGTGCCGTTCTACAACTGGCTACCTTATCTACTTGGGCTCCAACCTTATCTCCTAGTGCTCCAAGAAGCAACCCACTGTTTCACGCTCAAGTGCAGAATCTGAGTACCGTGCTCTTGCTCATGCTTGCGCCGAATCCTCGTGGCTCTAGTCACTGTTATTTGAGTTAGGTGTCCAATTGCACTTTCCTGTTCTCCTGCACTGTGACAACCTTAGCACCACTTATATGGCTGCCAACCCAGTTTTTCATGCTCGAACGCGACACATCGAACTCGACTATCACTTTGTTCGTGAGAAGGTTGCTCTTGGTAGTCATCAAGTGTGCTTCATTCCCTTTATTGATCAACCAGCTGATCTCCTTAATAAGCCTCTTCACAAACCGCGTCATCATCTCCTCTATAACAAACTTGTTCGTCCTAGGCCGCTCAGTTTGCGGGGGGGTGTCAACGCAAATGCACTCATCAAGGGAGAAGAATCAGGATCTAATTCTTCTCACTCCTAACCGTTGACCTGTTGTGTAAATATTCTGTATTTACTATCATTTAAGGCTATTACCATTTATATCTCCATTGTACAAATATAAATATTGTAACCTTCCCCACATATGAAACATAAGATTCAAATATTCTACACAAGCTAGCAGTGCAAAGCAAAACACAAACATAAAAAAACAATTAACAGTTGCCTAAAATTACCAAATCAAAACACAAAAATGTTATTAATATGATATCCATACAATACAAACTCAGAGGATGCTCAAAACAGCCTCATACAAAGAAATACATAAATCCCCTATAAAGAGAAAATAACAAAGCACACCACACCTGGAGGAATGACTGACTATAATGATAGTAGCTTGTTGGCGCTAAAACTGAACAGATAGAGATGAGTGCAACTTACAAGAGATGTGGACGATCTAGGAGATCGATTGAGTGATAGATGGAGATTCTTCCTGTCTTCGGATGCTGATCCTGAATAGAAGGAAGCTAAGACTCGTGAGGTCTATGGAACCGGTGTGGAACCAGCCTAAGACCCTCCGATGCCAAAGTAAGATTGTTTTCTAAGAGCTTTTGCTGTTGACAATATAATAGTATAAAAGTCAAGCTGAAAAGTCTTACCCCCATATTGTAGTGAAGGGGCCTCTTTTTATAGGGAAGGGAGAGTCCCCTTCTCTTGTGTTTTGTCGATGTGGGACTCTCTTCCCTTTGTTTGGATTGGCTTGGGAATGCTTGGCCAGATATTGTACAAACATAGCTTGTTAATGACAAATAAATAGAAGTTTCTTACTGAGAAGATGCTTGGACAGAAGAGCTTCCCGATGTGCTCGCTTCGCCAGACCACCTTACCTGAGGGGATCCAATGTACTTGTGCGGGACATGGGCTATTTTCGACCAATCCTCACCGCTACCTTGTCTGCATCTTTCCTCAAGCTCAGGACATTCTTGAATAGAGAGGTGCTGGAGTTTAGTTAGAAGCTTGAAACCCGGTGGCAGTAGTGTCAAATTATGACAATCATATATGGTCAAAGATCGAAGAGAATCAAGATCCCCAAACCCTTCTGGCAAAGCTATTAGATTGGGGCAGCTACTAATTTCCAAGCCGTGCAGGGTCTTGACATTTTGCAACCCTTCAGGCAGAGAATCAAACCAAGGACAGCTCAGAACGATCAAACTTCGAAGGGAGGAGAGGTGTTGCACACCTGCTGGAAAAGAACCAAGTTTTGGACAGTACATGATGGTCAAGTGCTCAAGCAATGTGAGCTGTTCCAAACTCGACGACAAAGAAGTCAGGTTACTGCAGTTTTCAATGGACAAAGTTCGAAGCGAACCCAAACCTCCAATTCCACCATCTGGCAGGGATATTAGACTGTGACAGTTACTAATCTCCAGTGACTCCAGAGCTTTGAGGTTCAGCAAACTTTGTGGCAGAGAGGACAGCTCTTCACACCAACGAATGGTCAATGATTTCAGAGAGCTAAGGTTTTGCATCTCCAAAGGCATTGAATGAAGCTTGGGGCAAGACAAAATCTTCAAGGAAGACAGACAAGCTGATGCAAACAGCCCTTCCGAAAGAGACAATAGGTCTGGAATTTTTTGTAGAATAAGCACAGATAGCAAACTTAAATCTGCTATGGATATCATCATTGGATTACAATCCCGCAGCTCCAAATGTTGAAGGGACTGAGGTAACGGTATAAGTGCTAACTTTGGACAACTTTTTACAGTTAATTTCTTCAGTATAGGGAATGCTCTTTCATCAGTTGCAGTTGACCACTCTTCCAAGTTTGCAAAATCACTTACGGATAGTTCTTCGAGTGATGGAAACCATATGTCAGTACAGTCACCATAGAACTTTGTACCAATGCTCTTAACGCCATGCATTCCATGTAGAGAAAGCGTCTTAAGTAGCGGAAGATTCCCAAGAGCTGGAAGATGTTCACAACTTCTACAGTTGGTGAAATCAGCGGCAATAAGATTTGGGAGGGCCCAATTAGGAAATTTGATTCCTGGGTACCCATTTATAACTAGATTTTTTAGATTTTCATGTGGTTGCAGGCATCTAATAAGTTTTTTAGCTTGCAGCGCTATATGTGGTCCTGAGACACCTACTTCAGCTGGGGCATTAGGTGGTTTGGCAAATGAATCTTTAAATCTCGGAATAAAACCCCAGTATAGTCCCAATGACTCAAGATTTTCCTTCATGAACAATGTTGGCGAGTAGAATATATCTTATTCTATTTGGGTTTTATTTATTTTTCCTTTTGTATAGATATTATGTAATTAGGATTCCACTTATTTCCTAATTAAACCCTACTAGGGTTTGTAACCTCTATTATAAATACCTCCTTTCGGAGAATGAAATATATCTGAAAATATTCTACCCATATTGTTTGACTTGGTATCAGAGCCGACTTTCTGGTGACCTGTGTGTGTTGTGCCCACCCGTGTTCTACTGTGTGCCCTAATTTCTTTTAGGGTTCTTGTGTCTGTGTCTTTGCCGTGTTCCGTTGTGTGCTCTGTTGTGTTTGTGCCTCTACTGTGTTTGTGCCTTGTGCTCTGTCGTGTTCGTACCTTTACTACGTGCCTCTACTGTGTTCATGCATCTGCCTCTACTGTGTTTGTGCCTCTGTTGTCTTCGTGCATCTGCCATATTTGTGTCTGTGCTGTGATCTGTTGTATACCCTGCGTGATTTGTTGAGTTTCTGCTACAATCATGGGTGATAATTCCATTGTTGGTGCTACTGCTGCTTCTGCAAATTTGCGTGTTTCTGACTCTATTCCAGGTACTGACTCTAATACTTGGATAATTGACACTGGTGCTTCTGATCATATGACTTATAATGCTAAATTTTTTGATCAGTTGTCTAGTAACACCCGTGACCCATACATAACTAGTGCTAATGGTTTGCCCTCTCCAATTACTGGCAAGGGCACCATTTCTCTCACCCCAACTCTGTCCTTGTCTCGTGCGTTATTAGTTCCCAATATCCATTGTAACTTGTTATCTGTTGGTCGCTTACTTGATACACTTAATGCTTCAGCTACTTTCTATCCTACCCATTGCTCTTTTTAGGATCTCAAGACTCACGAGGTGATTGGGCATGGTAAACGGATAGGGGGGTTGTATTATTTGACATTACCTTTTGCACCAGTTCGTGATCGTGTCGTTAATACTGTTCAACGTTGCAGTGTCAAAGACAAACAACAAATTTGGTTATGGCATCGTCGCTTGGGACACCCGTCATTTGGCTACCTTAAGCGTCTGTTTCCATCTTTATTCCGCTCCTGTGATGAGTCTAGCTTCAAATGTGAGACTTGTGTAATGGCCAAGAGTCACCGTACTGTTTTTCCCTTAAGTAATAATAAAGCTGCCTTGCCTTTTGAGTTAGTCCATTCTGATGTATGGGGTCCTGCTCGTGTGACTTCAAATGGTTTCCGTTGGTTTGTTACGTTTATTGATGACTGCACTCGCTTAACATGGGTGTATTTGATGAAGAATAAACATGATGTTGCCTCTATTCTCCCTGATTTTTGTGCCATGGTGTCTACTCAGTTTCATGCTCATGTTAAAGTTTTTCGGACCGATAATGGCGGTGAATATGTGAATCATACATTGAATCAGTTCTTTCGTGATCACAGGATCATTCACCAAACTACCACTCCATTCACTCCTCAACAGAATGGCGTGTCTGAAAGGAAGAATCGTCAGTTACTTGAAGTTGCCCGCTCTCTTATGTTGGATATGTCTGTTCCCCATCATCTTTGGGGACATGGTGTCTTGGCCGCGGCCTACTTGATTAACCGTACTCCTAGTCGGGTTCTTGATTTCAAGACTCCACTTGATGTGTTGTGTGCTCTTACTCCTCCGGTTTCGGTCTCTAAGTTACCTCCGAAGGTGTTTGGGTGTGTTGCGTATGTTCATGTCTACTCCCATCAACGGAGTAAACTTGATCCTTGTGCTCTCCGCTGCGTCTTCATTGGTTATTCTACTACTCAGAAGGGTTATAAGTGTTATCACTCGCCTACTCAGAAGGTACATGTCACTTTGGATGTTACTTTTCATGAAGAAGTACCCTACTATGTCTCTCCCTCCTCTTCAATTCAGGGGGAGAAGGGGAGTGGATTGAAGAGTTTCGGAGTGAAAAATATGGAAGTTTTTGGACCTGAAGAAGGAATTTCTGGCGAACAGGAAGCGACTAGTCGCAGGGAAGACGTGACCGGTCGCCAACGACCCTATGATGAAAACGACCGGTCGCACATAGGAAGCGACCGGTAGCTCGCGTCGACGAGCGACAACAGTACCGATACGAGTGACGCGACTGGTCGCGAGGAAAGCCACAACCGGTCGCCAAACGAAATTGTTGGTGTTTTCGAGCCTCTCTCAGAAGGACATAACAGTGATATTAGCGACTCTCGTACAGATGAAGAGCCTATCTCAGAAGGACATAACAGTGATATTGGCGACTCTCATACAGATGAAATTGATAATAGCCCCCCCTCTGCCCTGCCATTGCCTCAATCAAGTTGTGATAATGAGGTACTTTCTAGTGATGTGCCTACCTATTCTTTGCCCCCACGTACTACCCGTGGGAAACCTAAAGTGCAATATTCTCCTGATATACATGCCAAATCTAAATATCCCATTAACCATTATATGTCAACTCATCGTTTATCTAAGTCATATGCATCATATTTGTGTCAATTATCTAGTGTATGTGTGCCAACTAAGTTGCAGGATGCTCTATCTGATCAAAACTGGGTAGATGCAATGTATGTTGAGATGGAAGCCTTGAACAAGAATGCTACTTGGGAGTTAGTTCCTTTACCAAAAGGAAAAAAGGCAGTTGGGTGCAGATGGGTGTTTACTTTGAAGCACAAGGCTGATGGTTCCATTGACCGTTACAAGGCAAGATTGGTAGCAAAAGGGTATACTCAGACATATGGAGTGGATTACACAGAGACTTTTGCTCCAGTAGCTAAGCTCAACACTGTACGCGTACTCTTATCCTTAGCTGCTAACCGTGACTGGCCGCTGCTACAATTTGATGTCAAAAATGCATTCCTCCATGGTGACCTCAAGGAAGAAATATATATGGATCCTCCGCTGGGTATCCCTGTGACTTCTAAGGAGGGTGTGGTGTGCAAGCTACGGAAATCCTTGTATGGATTAAAGCAGTCTCCAAGAGCGTGGTTTGGAAGATTTGCTGCATCCATGAAGAAGTTTGGATATGTGCAAAGTAACTCTGATCATACTTTGTTTCTGAAGCGTCATAAAGGTAAATTGACGGCTTTAATTATTTATGTTGATGATATGATTGTGACTGGAGATGATCATGTAGAGATACAGAGTCTTCAGAAGTATCTGGCTTCTGAGTTCGAGATGAAATCATTGGGTGATTTAAAGTATTTTCTTGGGATTGAAGTTGCCAGATCTAAACATGGTATTTTTCTATCCCAAAGAAAGTATGTTTTTGATTTACTTGCAGAAACTGGAATGTTGGATTGTAAACCAATTGATACCACTAGTGAGCAGAATCATAAGTTGGGGATATATCCCGATCAAGTTCCGACTGATAAAGAACGTTATCAACGACTTGTGGGGAAATTGATTTATTTAGCTCATACCCGTCCGGACATTGCGTATGCTGTAAATATAGTGAGTTAGTTTATGCACTCTCCTAGTGTGGATCATATGGGGGCTGTGACTCGTATTTTAAGGTATCTGAAAGTAACTCCTGGCAAGGGGTTAATTTTCTCCAAGTATGGCCATACGAATGTAGAAGGGTATACAGATGCTGATTGGGCAGGTTCAGCCACAGATAGGCGTTCGACATCTGGGTATTTTATGTTTGTGGGTGGCAATCTTGTTACGTGGAGGAGCAAGAAACAAAAGGTGGTGTCTAGATCTAGTGCTGAGGCCGAGTATCGGGGAATGGCCCATGGTGTATCTGAGTTACTATGGTTGAGGAGATAGTTGAAAGACCTTGGTTTTGGGCCTAATAAACCCATGGATTTATATTGTGACAATACGGCTGCGAATGCAATTGCTCATAATCCTGTACAACATGATCGTACAAAACATGTGGAGGTTGATCGAAATTTCATTAAAGAAAAGTTGGATGCGGAGATTGTGTCATTCCCCTTCATCCGTTCAGAGTATCAGTTAGCTGATGTTCTTACGAAAGCTGTTTCTACAAGTATCTTTCTCAACTCGCTTGACAAGTTGGGCATGCGTGACGTCTTTGCTCCAACTTGAGGGGGAGTGTTGGCGAGTAGAATATATCATATTCTATTTGGGTTTTATTTATTTTTCCTTTTGTATAGATATTATGTAATTAGGATTCCACTTATTTCCTAATTAAACCCTACTAGGGTTTGTAACCTCTATTATAAATACCTCCTTTCGGAGAATGAAATATATCTGAAAATATTCTACCCATATTGTTTGACTCAATTGTCCTTTGTCTGCCGGTGTAGCATCTTCAATATTCTCCAGGCGAGTAATATTCAACTCCCCATGAAGATTTAAACCATGTAGCAGACCGAGATTCCCGGAATTCCATGTACTCCTCACATACCGTTTACTCCCCTTCGGTAACTTCCCCGAGACAAAAAGTGGCAATGTCTGAAGTTGATATAAGCTTTCCATACCAGAAGGCATATTAGTCAAACTTACACATCCACTTAAGTTAAGATGCCTTAGGCTGGTCAAGTGTCCCAAAAAAGGCAAAGATTCAAGATTATGGCAACCAATTAGGTTTAGGGTCTGCAAAGAAAACAGATATACTGTACGCTTTCAGGTAACTAGGTGATACGTGTGTAAGACAAGTCAAAATACCTCAAACATATCAAGTCACCCAAGGAATTCGGCAGATCAACAAGATCACTGTTGTTGAGATCTAGCACTCGCAAGTATTCAAAACTTGAATGAATTTTATCTCCGTTCTGTAACGAGCCAGAATCTCCAATCAATAAGAGAGTTCGCAAATGTTTTGCTTCATATAGAGTTTTTGGAATTGTAATTCTTGCACCATATCTATAAACAACAGATGCGTGGCGAATCTCTGTTGGTGACCAATTTTGTGGCCGACCCTGTTCAAGTACCACATATTCTTTTCCTGCAACATAACGTGCAAGATCATGAATGATATCATTCATCTTGTATCCAATTATTTCTCCACCGTCATGTAGCCGTACTTCTTGCAAGAAAGATATCCACAACAATTCGGAAAAGTATTCATCACCGTCTGTGCTTCCCTCATTTGGAATGAATCCTTCTGCCATCCAGAGATGCATTAACTTGCGCTTCTTGAACTCATAATTTTTGGGAAATAATGAGCAAAATGCAAAGCATTGTTTGACATGTGTTGGTAGATGATGATAACTCAATATCAGGGCAGGTAAAACTTTATTTTCGCTTTCATCTAATTCCCACAGTTCACAATCTCGCATAAATAACCACTCTTTTTTATCTCTTTTCAAGCGCATTGAACTTCCCAAACTTTTTGCCGCTAATGGCACACCTCCACATTTTTTGACAATCTGCTTTCCAATCCGGGAAAGAGTTGGATACTTCTCTTCTTCTCATAGTCCAAATGCCCGTTGCTTGAACAAAGACCAGCAATCATCATCCGTCAAACCATTTAAATAAAATGGTGAATTTGGGAACCCCATCATGAATGGAATTTTTTGACTGCGGGTAGTGACAATGATTTTGCAGCCATCCTGGTCTTCAGTCCAAACATCATCTAACACAATCAGGTATCTTTTCTTCTGTAGCAATTTCGAAAGCCGAGACTGAAGTAGTTCAATCTCCAACAACTTGCATTCATCCTCTGTTGCACACTCAATGGCTGCCTTCATAATCTTCTTGACATTGAAATCCTCAGAAACAAAAATCCATATTCTAGAGTCGAAGTGTTGGAGTACCCTCTCATCTTTATATGCCAATTGAGCAAGAGTGGTCTTGCCAATTCCTCCAATACCAATTATGGGAATACAGGTTGCATATCCATCCTTGGAACTTTCCAAAGATAGTAACAGTTTGACTAACTTCTCTTTCTCATCATCTCTTCCATATATCTTTGAGTCGTCCACGCAAGAGCCAGTCTCCCTTATGGTAGAGCTTCGACCTCCAATGCTAGGCTCTCTAATATCAAATCTCGAGATTCCTTCATTTTACGCCTTTTCTAACTTGCGGAGTGTTTCTCTAATTTTTTTTTTGGACGGAAAGCTTTAGCCAAAAGACTCACTGGGGTTTCAAAGTCCATGGTTTCGCGAGCAATAAACAAGTCCAGATGGTCCTCAGCATCAGAAGCAGCATTCTTGAGCTTTGACAACTAAAGCCTAACAGATTTGTTGGTTAATTGCTCCTCCTCTGCATCTTGAAGAATGGCTTGAGTCCTCATCAAGGCATCTCGTAGGCCCTGGAAGTTGTCCTTCACACCCCAGATATCAGCAAGCGTTTCTAAGGCTGGGGAGGCCAATCTGTCAAAGATGACTTGCAAAGCAGGGGATAAAACTATGCTTGCCGCTTCCATTTCTAGCAACAAGACCACCACCAAAATAAACAAGGCTGAGATAAAGAGAATAGTTGTTGGATCTGGAAATGGAATGGATCTGAACAAGTGGAGAATTTTCAATTTGGTTGATGTTAAATCTGTGTTGTGTTGGCGAGTCCTTACTTAGTTAGGAGAAGAATAAAAATATGAGCGTATCTGAGCATAACTAAATATTACCCTACTTTGTTTGACATGGTATAAGAGCCTAGGTTTTCCTGTGATCTGTGTTTGCGTTCTCCTTGCAATTTAAGTGCTCTCCTCCCCTCCTCTTCAAGGGGGGGAGGGGGAGTGAAAAGAATATGTTTATTGACGTATCCCAATTAGCTTGACATATTCCCATGAAGATGTTGCTTATTTCTTGACTCCGACGACCTCTTCTCTTCAGGGGCAGAGGAGGAGTGAAGAGAAGTTGTCTGTGTGAATTAGCTAAAGTTGATATGGAAGAACTGTTGTTGTTGCTGTTGTCGTTGCCGTTACCTCTACTACTGTCGTTGATGTTACCGTTGCCGCTATTGTTGCCGTTGATGTTGTCGTTGTTATGGTTATTACCGATGATGTTACTGTGCTTTGATCTGTCTCTACCCTAACCCTAGAGACTACCTATTTCCGTTGCACTATACATCTAGCTTATAATCCTAGTCTGTCGCCGCCGCCGTCTACTTTGCTACTGTCGCCGGCGCCTACCTTGCTATTGTCATCGCTGCTCATCTATTCCGCTGCAATTTAACCACCTATCTACCATGGCTGATTCTGCTACATCTCAGTGTTAGTCAGTGCATGTTTCTCAAGTACCATTGATCATATGGCTCCATCGACCCCTTCTCTTCAGGGGGAGAAGGGGAGTGAAGAGAAGTTGTCTCTGCTGTTGTTGGTGCCAATGCCTTGTATTGCTGTTGATGATGCCTGTTATGTCTCTGCCTTGTTGCTCTTGTTGGTGCTAGTATTGTTGCTCATGCCTTTGCGGGTGTGTTTCCGTTGTGGTCATGCCCGTTGACCTTGCCTTTGGCTTTGCCTTTCTTTGCCTTGCCTTTAGCTTTGCCTTTCTTTGCCTTGCCTTACCCTATTTGTTAGGGTTTGGCTTTGCCTTGCCATGCCTTGCCTTACCTTATTTTTAGGGTAAGGCTTTACCTTTGTCGTGCCTTACCCTATTTTTAAGGTTTTGTTGCCCTATTTGGGCTTTCTTTGCCATGCCTTGCCACCTTGCCTTTGCTTGGCCTTTATTTGCCTTACCTTGCCTAACCCTATTTTTAGGGTTTGGTTGCCTTTGCTTTTGCCGTGTTCACAGGGCTTCTGTGTTCTGCCTTATCTGCTGCCGTGCTCACAGGGTTTCTGTGTTCTGCTATCTGCCTTATCTTCTGCCGTGCTCACAGGGCTTCTGTGTTCTGCCTTATCTATTGTCGTGCTCACAGGGCTTCTGTGTTCTGCCTTATCTGCTGCCGTGCTCACAGGGTTTCTGTGTTCTGCTATGTGCCCTATTTTTTAGGGTTTGCTCTTGTGCTTCCGCTGCAAACTTTGCTTTAGTTTGTCACTTGTTTCACTCGTGGTTGACGAAAAGACCTTCTCTACAATTGGTGCTTCTTAAGTATGGTGTTCTGTGACTCGCTTGTCAAGTTGGGCGTGCGAAATATCTTTGCCCAACTTGAGGGGGAGTGTTGGCGAGTCCTTACTTAGTTAGGATTTTGGTTCCTTACTATGTTAGGATTTTAGTTACTTACCTATTTGTCTAGTCCAATTATAATTAAGATTTATTTCCTATTGTAATTTAGATTTATTTTCTATTGTAATTTAGATTTATTTCCTATTTTATTTAGGGTTGTACTTATATAAATACCTCCATATTGGAGAAGAATAAAAATATGAGCGTATCTGAGCATAACTAAATATTACCCTACTTTGTTTGACATGTTGTGTAGCTCTTGAGGAACTTTCAAAAGCCAGACATGCGGTTCACACTCAATGTCAAGGTTTATCATATAATCAAAATCACTATTCTCACGGCCCTTCTTCGAGAAGCTTGCATGCAATTACATAACTTCTAGCCTCTTTTTCAGCAGAAATTTCTCCACTACCCTTCACCGAAGAAAGGAAGTCACTTTTCCCTAGTGAGCACTTTTCTTGTTTGGTTCATGGTGGAGATGGATATTTGTTTCTTAGGAAGTCACTTTTCCCTAGTGAGCACTTTTCTTGTTTGGTTCATGGTGGAGATAGATATTTGTTTCTTTCTCTTCATTTTTTTTCCCTTCTTTCATTTGCCTTTAAAACTTCATTTTTGACTTACTTTTCCCCTAAACTTATTTGAATAATGTTTTAAAAAACCCATTGTGGTAATAGTCAACTATACCAAAGCTCATATGGCGCAGACGTGGTGCACATTTCTTGCTAGTCTCAAGCAAAATAGACTAGTTTTTGACACCTTCACTTGAGTGAATAATCAAGCTTACACTATTTTTCCCGCTATGTTTCGATGTTGCTACACAAGAGGTTGATTGGTCTATATTTTTCTCACCCTTACGTGAAACTTCTCCGTGTTCAGACCGTTGGACCTCACCTTTGTCATGCTTTTGCTTCACCCACATCTGCCTCAAATATTAAGATTTAAGAACCATCTTTCTGGTTTAACTTCGTTTGATGTAAATAGTTTGATGTACTTGTTGACAAACACAGAAAGCTTGAAACAAAAAAAAAACAAAAAAAAAGAGAGAGAGAGAGAGAGAGAAGGATCAATACAACTTCCTTCTTACACTTTTTGAGCAGGAAAACCACAAGCACCTTCATCAGTGATTACTAGGAAAACCGAAGCACCTTCATATATATTTTTTAAAAGAATTATTGAAAACTTCCAGGAAATCTTTAAGTTTTATTACGAGTTACTATAGGGCTTATTAGTGTCGGATTTCGTATGGTTTCGGAGACTAATATAATTTATGGTTAATTAATGTTTAAAATCGTTCTTTAAGAGCTAGTTTAGCTCTGAGGTTTTGGTCTCTGGCCTAAATCTTAAGAGCATCTCCAAGGGAGATGTCAAATACCAAACATCAAATTTAAATTTGATGGCTGATGTGGCAATATGAAAATTACACAGTTTTACACTGCACCCAATATGTCAAATTAAATTATTATTTTATTACAAGATAGTAAATAAATTGGAAAGAGAAAGAAGGAAAAAATTTGTAATAGTCAAATCATTCAAGATAAAGAAGAAAATAATTAAAAAAATAATAATTAATAAAAGTAACAGCCAGCTGTCTTTAAAAAATAATGACATATTCATTTGACATCTTGCTTTTGGGATGTCAAAAGTAACGGCTGAACCTCCAGCCTTCATTCCACATCAGCTTTGACAATTCGGTTGGAGTGATGTGAGATGTTATTTTTAGCCGTTAAATGTCTATATGACACTTTTAACATATCGATTGGAGATGCTCTAAGCTATGAGTGAGCATTTTAAAAAAAAGAACGAGTGACACAGCTATGTAATAGTCTAGGGCTAAACAAATAGAAAATAAAGCCCAGGGTCTGGAAATAAGTACAGAAATGCTGATGGACCCTTTCTTTGAAAAGCTTTAATCCAATAACGACACTTTTCCACCGAGCCCCCACCTTCACGAGATAAGAATGCTTTTCTACATACTTTTCTTGTTTGGTTTATTTCTTTTCCTCTTTTTTCATCTTTTTCTCTCTGCTCATTATTTCCACCCACCGACATTTTCTTTCTTTTGTTAATTCTTCCTCATTTCATCAAGGTTTAATTATCCTCATACTCCTCATTTCATCAAGGATATATGCCTTTACTTTGCCCTTTAAAATTTAATTCAACTCACTTTTCCCCTCAACTTATTTGAATAAAAACCCCATTATGTCAACAGTCAACTAAATCAATTAATCTTTCATTACCATAGCTCACATGGCGCATGTATACGTGTATAGGCATTTTAGTCATTTCTGGGCATCACACTGATGCCACCGTGTAGGATTACCGTGCATACAAATCCTGCGAAGCCTTCGAACAAAATATGTTTTTCTTTAGAGGTTTTGGTCTTGATTTCGTTATATATATTTTTCTTGTATTGTTTTGGTGGATGTCTTGTTTTAGCCCAATATTGGTTTGTACGTATTGAAGAACATGATTGATATATGCAAGAGTGTTTCTGCCCAATATTGGTTTTCTTTAAGAAAAGAACATTGAGTTCTTGCTTGTTTCCCTATTGTCAAAAACATTGAATTTTGGTTTATATGAAGCTAAACAACAATGAAGTCATTCCCACCAAACTCAAATGATCCACATAATCTGTTTTTAATAAACAAAATTGTCAACATGCACCATTAATATTGGATGACATTGATTGTAGGTATTGAAGAACTTGATTGATATATGCAAGAATAGTGTTTCTGTCAAATGAAAAGTATTGAAACTCCCCAGGAAACCCCCAAGCACCTTCATCAGTGACTAGGATTTAGTTCCTACTCTTGACGATGAGGGCAAGGTGTTCGACAAATTACCTGAAAGAGACTGAGGCAGGCCAACTGGGCGAGCAAAGAGAGCTGTTGTACGGCCTTCAGTGGAGGTCAAGTGATGGCTGTCGAGCAAAGAGAGCTGTTGTATGGGCAATCAAATGACAACTATCAAGCAAAAATCTAGAATACAACAATGCAATATGACTAAAACTATATTTAAATAAAAAATAAACAGAATCAAAATTAAGAAAGACAAGTAAACCTTATTCTTTTAATCAAAAAGGAGAATTTCATTCAACTAGGAAAACGTATAGGAGGGCAAAAACAATGGCCTCCTTAAAACCTTTGCCATAAAAAATCCCCATAAAGAGGAAAATCTGGACAATGAAAAAAAGTACCACAACACCTCCACAAAAAATACAGAAAAAACACCCTACCCCCACATCCCTATCTTTCCCTGGAACAGAGTCCAACCAAGGTGGTGCCGTCCAAACAAAATTGGAGCCTTCCTTCAAGCCAAATTGAGTAAGAGCATGCGCCACTCCATTGCCCTTTCAAGGTTGAGACAAAACATTCGTCACATACATGTCGACCTCCAACCGTCTAAGCATTGAAACAGCTTCTTGGGAGGCAGTTGCAAGTATAAAACGATTAAAACCCAAAAAGCCTATCATCAATAAACCTTCCCATATGGCCACTATCTCCCTCCCCAAAACATCCAACCCCTGCAGCCCTGCAGCACCAAAACCACAAAAGAAAATTCCTTTCATCAACTTATAGAGAGAAGCAACATCTATACGGAGTGTTGATTTTTATTCTCAAATGAAAACACAGGAATTTAATTAATATGATATCCATACAATACAAAATCAGAGGATTCTCAAAACAGCCTTGTACATAGAAATACATAAATCCCCTATAAAGAGAAAATAAAAAAGCACACCACAACACCAAGATGAATGACTTACCATAATGATAATAGCTTGTTGATGACAATGACAATGAAATAGAAGTTTCTTAGTGAGAAGATACTTGGACAGAAGAGCTTCCCGATTTGCTCGCTTCGCCAGACCACCTTACCTGAGGCGATCCAATGTACTTATGCGGGACATGGGCTATTTTCGACCAATCCTCACTGCTACCTTGTCTGCATCTTTCCTCAAGCTCAGGACATTCTTGAATAGAGAGGTGCTGGAGTTTAGTGAGAAGCTCGAAACCCCGTGGCAGTAGTGTCAAATTAGGACAATGATATATGGTCAAAGATCTAAGAGAAGCAAGATCCTCAAACCATTCTGGCAAAGCTGTTAGATTGTCGCAGCTACTAATTTCCAAGCAGTGCAGGGTCTTGACATTTTGCAACCCTTCTGGCAGAGAATCAAACCAAGGACAGTTCAGAACCATCAAACTTCGAAGGGAGGAGAGGTGTTGCACACCTGCTGGAAAAGAACCAAGTTTTGGACAGTCCATGATGGTCAAGTCCTCAAGCAATGTGAGCTGTTCCAAACTCGACGACAGAGAAGTCAGCTCACTGCAATTTTCAATGGACAAAGTTCGAAGTGAAGCCAAACCTGCAATTCCACCATCTGGCAGGGATGTTAGCTTGCCACAGCCACTAATCTCCAGTGACTCCAGAGATTTGAGGTTCTGTAAACTTTGTGGTAGAGAGGACAGCTCTTCACACCAACGAATGGTCAATGATTTCAGAGAACTAAGGTTTTGCATCTCCGAAGGCATTGAATGAAGCTTGGGGCAAGACAAAATCCTTAAGGAAGACAGACTAGCTGATGCAAAGAGCCCTTCTCGAAGATACACTAGGTCTGGAATTTTGTCAAGAATAAGAACATATAGCAAACTTAAATCTGCTACGAACTCCATCGTAGGATTACAATTCCGCAGCTCCAAATGTTGAAGGGACTGAGGAAACGGTATATGTGCTAACTTGGGGCAGCTCTTTATAGTTAATTTCTTCAATCCAGGGAATGCATTTCCAACATTTGCACTTGACCACTGTTCCAAGTTTGCAAAATCACTTATTGATAGTTCTTCGAGTAATGGAAACCATATGTCTGTACCGTCACCATAGAACTCTGTACCAATGCTCTTCAGGCCATGCATTCCTTGCAGAGAAAGCGTCTTAAGTAGCGGAAGATTCCCAAGGGCTGGAAGATGTTCACAACTTCTACAGTCAGTGAAATCAGCAGCGACAAGATTTGGGAGAGCCCAATCAGGAAATTTGATTCCTGGGTACCCATTTATAACCAGCTTTTTCAGATTTTTGTGTGGTTGCAGACCTTCAATAACTTCTTCAGATTCTCGTGATCCTGAGACATCTACTGTAGGTTGGGCCTTAGTTAGTTTTGGGAATGAATCTCTAAATTGCGGAATAAGACCCCAGTATAATCCCAATGACTCAAGATTTTTCTTTATATGCAGTTTTGCTGATTTCGCATCTGTCGAATTCCCCCAGAGAATAAACTTCTCCAGGCGGCAAGTAATATTCTCCAAGCGAGTAATATTCAACTCCCCATAAAGATTTAAACCCAACGGCAGACGGAGATTCCCCTCCGACGCGACAAAAAGTGGCAATGTCTGAAGTTCATATAAGCTTATAATAGAAGGCATATTAGTCAAACTTACACATCCACTTAAGTTAAGATGTCTTAAGCGATTCAATCTTTCCAAAATTGGCAAAGATTCAAGATTATGACAACAAATTAGGTTTAAGGTCTGCAAAGAAAAGAGATACTGTATGTTTTCAGGTAACCTGGAGATGCGCGTGTAAGACAAGTCAAGATACCTCAAACATATCAAGTCACACAAGGAATTCGGCAGATCAACAAGATCACAGTTGTTGAGATCTAGCACTCGCAAGTATTCAAAACTTGAATAAATTTTATCTCCGTTCTGTAACGAGCCAGAATCTCCGATCAATAAGAGAGTTCGCAAATGTTTTGCTTCATATAGAGTTTCTGGAATTGTAATTCTTGCACCATATCTATAAACAATAGATGCGTGACGAATCTCTGCTGCTGACCAATTTTGTGGCCGACCCTGTTCAAGACCCTGTTCATCAAGTACCAGATAGTCTTTTCCTGCAACATATCGTGCAAGATCATGAATGATATCATTCATCTTGTATCCAATTATTTCTCCACCGTCATGTAGCCATACTTCTTGCAAGAAAGATATCCACAACAATTCGGAAAAGTATTCCTCACCAATGTCTTCAGGCCGCTTTCTTCCTTCTTTTGGAATGAAGCCTTCTGCCATCCATAGATTAATCAACTTCTGCTTCTTGAACTCATAATTTTTGGGAAATAATGAGAAGAAAGCAAAGCATTGTCTAAGATGTGGTGGTAGACTCAACATCAAGGCAGGGAAAAATTTATGTTCGCTTTCATCTAATTCCCAAAGTGCACAATCTCGCATAGATGACCACTGGTTTTCTTCT